>OX419756.1:14568773-15891740 GCA_948567375.1 Lunularia cruciata
TGTGGACCAACAATAGCTACAAAGTGGAGTCCTATTGAGACCCGATCAAGTGCAAAATTTTAGGGGCACTAATGGCTATATTCAAGCCCAAGAGAACAATGTATGTGAACATGCAACATGCAGTCTTCTTCCATCAAATTTTTGCAGGAGTGAGGGTGAACTCTGCAAAGTGTTTCCATCAAAGAACAAGGTAGATAATTGCCAGTTGGAGAACAAATTTGCCTCCACATTACTTTGCACCATTTGCAACACACTTCTACTTTGGATTAAATCTACTGATAATGGAGGAGAGGCAATGCATGGTTTTGCATTTCCATCCTGATCTTTGACAAGAAGCAGATGAAGAGGAGCAACAATACATGTTACAATTACAAGCCAACAACAACCATTTCATCAAAAGGGGACAAAGGGAAATGGTGGAAGGAAGAAGTCCAAAGACAGAGAAGCGGACCAAACCCCAAGAGGTAGCATTACCCCAGCCACAACACAAGACCCAAAGACTCAATCCATGAGGTACTAAGGCAGTGAGGGACAAGACTTTGGAGACAAAGTCTGAAGGAGAGACAGAGTCTAGAGAACGGGACTCTAAAGAAGCTGAGCTCACATTACAAGATGAGGAATCTAGGAGTGAGAGTGAAGGTGAAGAAGAGGTCTAATAACCAATTGAGGCAAAAGAAGATAAGGCATTCCATGCGGCAATTGATTGGATGGAAGGAGTAGATGACCTTGCTTAGAGTTGCCCATGGAGGAGATGGATGAAGAACCAAAGAAGGAAGATCAAAAGGAAGGAAGAGCCAAGAAGTCAATGATAGCTGAACCGGTAGGTCTGAGCTCAATCTGTAAGGAAGAAGTAAGCTTGGAGGGGATGTCATTGAAGGTACAAAGATCAAGACTTTAGGAGAAGGCTCTGGTGGAAGAAGCAAAGTACAAAGATGAAGCGAAAGACAAAGAAGGCTTTCATGGGGTGAAGTAATCAATGCAAATTGTGAATCCATTGTTAGAGCTACCAAAGAAGCAGAAGAAGGTGATCCAACAAGATTGTATGGAGGTGAAGAATGAGTTGCAAGTGGTGAAGTATATACTTGATGAGATAAAGGACTTGAAGGAGATTGTAACTCAAAGAGAAAGAGAAGTTGAGGAACTTTGAGTGGATGTGGTCTTGAAGAACAAGACTTTAGAGAACTTGCAATAGAGTTTTGAGAAGCGTGGAAGAGATATGCACAATCAAGCAAAAAAGTTGAAAGAACAAACAACATGGCTAGCAAAGATGAAAGTTGAGGTCAGCAAAGTTTGCATTGAAAGTATTGATGTGAAAGCAGTAGTGGCTGTGATAGAGCAGTAGTTAGAGAGCCTAAAGTGGGGTGCAACAAGCATCACATAGTTTGAGACAAAGCGTCTATAGTATCTGGCATGTCCCAAGAAGGCTCTCAGCTCTCAGATGTTTTTCGGGGATTCCAAAGCTGAGATAACTTTTACCTTCTCAACATTGACTTCAATGCCTTGGCTTGACATCCAATGGCCCAAAAGAATTCCCTCCTTCATTGCAAAGAAGCATTTCTTTAGGTGTAATTACAAATAGGCAAAATGTGGTACCCACATTTTTCATTTTGGACGAGTTTTAAAGAAGAAATGCATTATTGAAACCAAATTGAACCCAAATGGAGAATAAAAAATGAGAAGTTTGTATTTTGGTTCAACTCAAAGAAGTCAACTTTGTGTTGGAAGAAGGACTCAGATTGGATCAAACCCAAAGAAGCTTACTTTGTGTCAGAGGAGGAAAAACTCAGATTAGATGCTAAAGGAGTGCAGACCTGAAGGAGGAGTAGAAATTGTAGGTCAGGATTCTTGCGGGGGCTGTATCTTAGTGGAAAAAATTTCCAAATCATGCGCGCTATATTTTGTTGAAAGCGCCTTGTTCAAGGCTTTCTGTTGCAACCAAAATTGTAGAGTTTGAAGGTATGTAGCAAAAGTTACAAGCATTTGAAGTTTTGGGAGTAGATGTACAAAGTAGTTTAGTGTCTTTGGCTTGGTGTCTTTGGGTCCATACAACTTTGGACTTTGGACTTTGGGTTTATATGACTTTGGGTCTAAAGACTTTGCCTCAAGAAATATATGATTCAACCCAAGGTAGTTGGACCTCGGAGTGTAGTGAAGGTGACTTTTAGAATCTTGCAAGAGGTTTTAGAGGAAGTTAGAGTAAGGAAAGAAGATATTTAGGATACCCATGACTTCAATTTCAGTTGTGACTAAAGATAAGATATGATAGAATTAGAAGAGAAATAGCAGTAGTGAATGAACCCGAAGTGCAGGATCAGATAGTTAGTGTCTTTGAGTCAGTTACATGAGTGATTAGGGGAAAGTGGGTTGCAAATTGAAGGCGTAGATAGTGTACCCATGCTTTCAATTACAATTCTTGATGAGGACGTAGTAGAATTAGTAAAGGAATTGATAATAGTTAGACCCAAAGTAAGAGAGATAGGAGTGCAAGTGTCTTTGGATTTGACATTTGATGCTTTAGAGAAGAGTGCGCTAGGAGATAGAGATTTAGAAGGATTAACTATGATAGGAATTGTAGATCAGAACAAAGAAGTGTTAGAATTGGTAGAGGAGTTACTAGTTGTGAAACTTGAGGATAGAATAGTGTGTGAAGTTACTTTGGGATTAGAAGCTGAGGAAGAAGTAGACATTGGATTGGAGTAGTAACAATTTTGAGATTTGAAAAGGCAGATATGAAGAGATGGTTTGTCATTTTGGATTTGCAAGTAGGAAGAGTTGTTAGGAAATGGTATAGTTGTTAGAAGTGTCTATTGCTTCACTATTTAAAGGTGGCATTTGTAGTCATATGTTGTTCAGTGCTCATAATTTCTGAGAATAGATAAAGCAAAGTGCTGTGAAGCAGTGCTCATTGTTTGAGCTTAATTTTGAGTATCAATTATGTGTCTATGTTTGTGAGTGTTGGGAGAATTTTGAAGTGCAAGTCAATGTGCTTGTTGGATGTTGGATTCCGTAGCCTTGATCTTTACTTTGTGTGTTTGATCCTCAGTGAAGTGCAATCGGAGCAATGCCTTGACAGATTCAAGAGGAATTGTAGTGTTGGTAGTATTCTACATTTGTGAGTGTAGCGTAGAGTTGATGTGAAGCAATTTTGATCAAGGAAGTTGTGCCTTCAGTGGAGGGGTAGAACACAATTTCTAAGGAAAAGTTGTTTTGCAGTGAAGTGCCATTTTTGGGAGAGCTTGAATAATCACAATCAAGATTTTTTGGAGAGATTTGATGGAGTTGTGATTAAGGAATGTTAATTTGTGACAAGATTGCGAGTCAATGCTTGTTAATCTTTTCTAGGTTTGGTTTCTACTTGAGAGATTAAAGAAGCAACCAAGAAAAACTACATGGTGACTTTTGACTTTGTATTTGGAAATTTCTGACCAGTATCTCTATGGGAATGAACTTTACTTACTTGATTATTGCAAAAGTGATATTTGCCAAGTTGTCACACAAAATGACACCTTTCAAAGTTTGGCAAAGATATCCAAATGTACATCTCATTGCCCAAACACACAAAAATCATCAATGAAGACTTCCATAAATTTTCACAGAAAATCCTTGAAGATTGCATTCATCATCCGCTGGAAAGTAGCGGGAGCATTACACAACCCAAAGGGCATTTGATTGTAAGCAAAAGTGCTCCAATCTATTCTGAATGTAGTTTTATCCTTGTCCTCTTCTTGGATGGATACTTGATTGTACCTTGAAAATCTATTGAGAAAACTATAGCAAGGATGACCAACCACTTGATCCAAAATTGTATTGGTAAAAGGCAAGGGATGATGATACTTCCTTGTAACTGCATTCAATTTGCAAAAATCTTGGTACACTCAAATCTTCCCAATTTTCTTCTTTGGGACAATGACAATGGGTGAGACCCACTGGCTGCTTAAGATAGGAAAGATTATTCTTGCTCCCAAGTACTTGTCAATTTCATCTTTCACCAAGAATGAGTACTTTGGGTTTAGGCGGTATTGTCGTTGCCAAACCGGAATTGCACCTTCAACCAGATCAATCCGGTGTTCTCCAAATTCTTGTGGAATACCCAACATTTGATCAATAGAATAGGCAAATACATCATGGAATTCTATAAACAAGGCAGTGTATCCTGCCAATTCCTCCAAAGTGAATGTCTTAGAAATTTTCAAAATTTTTCCTTCAATCAAGACAACATCTTAACAGTCATCGGGGTTGATGACTCCTTCCACATGACTCACTTGGCTCAATCCAAGTTGAGTTGCCATCAAACCCTCTTCCTCAAAGTCATGTTCACCCGAGGTGAGGTCATATGGGTCTTTGTCATCGATGTTCACCTCATAACATTCTAAGTAATTGACTTGGACTTTGTCTTTGGAATCTTTGGAAGACAAACACAATGAGTCTTTGGATTCATCTTTGTCTTCTGACAAAGTTGTTTCCCTGAGTTGGGGAACCTTGTCCAACTCATAGTTATGAGCTTTTGGTCTTCAGACAAAATGTCTTTAAACCGCAACTTCTATTGGTGCCAATCAACCACAACTTGAGCACTATACAACCAAGGTCTTCCAATCAACAATGGGTAACCATTTTTTGTCATTAGTTGCAACACAATGTAATTCAACTTAAAGGGCATCTCTCCAATGATCTTGGTAATGTCTGATAGCATGCCCAATGGCCGTCTCTTGGTTTGGTTTGTAAATTTCAAAACTCGGGGTGTTGGCTCAAATGTATGATACCCCAGCCAATTGCAATATCTTTGGTCATGACATTCATATCAACGTGCATGATCACGTTGATACCCAAATCAATGGGTATCGACGTGATCATGCACCCTGTAACACTCTAAACCCTTTTGGACTTCAGAAAATTTCACTCTCAATTGGCTTCTTGACACACGCATTATTGCAAGACAACTATTCAAAGGAACAAGATATCTATTTGGCATATCTGATTTCCCCCTACGCAATTGCTATTTTATAGTGTTATTATTTTATTTAGATTATTGAGCCGATGATAGTCAATATAGAAACACAACACTCCATCCTTCTTTGGAACAAATAGTACTAGTGCTCCCTAAGAAGATGTACTATGTTGTATGAAATCCTTCTCCAACAACTCTATAAGTGTTGTTTGCAACTCCTCTAACTCCTTTGGTGAGAGCCAATAGATTGGTCTACTTACTAGAGTACTACTTGGTACTAACTCAATCTTGAAGGGCATACCACAATCAGAGTGTAATCCCTTTGGCAGATCATTTGGAAATACATCAACAAACTCCTAAACTATATGATCAACCATTGCTCAATGAGTCTCTTGACTCTCCTCTGATTCTCCTTGTGCAATCGGCTTGATCCATAGTACAAAAATAGACTTATCTTCCTCCAAATTTTGCTTTATAGGTGCTTCATTGACAAACTTCCCATCTTGGGACTTCTCTTCCTTCAAAGCTTGCTCTATGGCTGCTTTCTTTACAAACTTCCCATCTTGGGGCTTCTCTCCTTCCAAATTTTGCTCTATGGCTACTTTTCTTACAAACTTCTCATCTTGGGATTGACTATCCTTAGATGTCTTACTCAAAGGTGCCAGAAAACCTAATCAAAAATTACTACCTTAGTGTTGTCCTTGAATTTATCATCAGGTCCAATCAAATTGAACCTTATGACATTCAAGCCAAGGTATTCCTAGAATGACATCATAATGTAGAGGTGTAACTACAAACCTCATACACTCCAAAAACTCCTTCCCAATCTTGAGGGTAACAAGATGCAAGGTACGGAATGCAGAACCATTTCTACCATCCACCATCATTTATCTACTTCCAATTACTGGCTTGATGCGAATACCCAATTCCTTTGCTAATTTCATAGACAAGCAATTCTCTAAACTTCTAGAATCAACAAAAATCCTATAACCTAGATCAAATATCATACCTTTCAAGTGAATCAAACTTGCATAGGTTGAGCCTTCAATCCCATTAGAACTAATCAAGTTCCCAATAGGTTGCTCAAAATCTCCTACTATGATTCCTTGTTTTCCTAATCATTCCACTTCACAAATTCCATTTGGGCAACTTGTTGAGGTTGCTCATTCTTGAGTGGACACTCTGCAATGCGGTGTCCAATTTGGCAACAATAGAAATATCTACCATTTTGTTGTAATCTTTCACAATCTATTGTGCCAAGTGGTCTTCACTAGATGGCATTGATCTCCATTGGTATTGGCTCCTCCACTCGTATGTACTGTGTGGGTGTTTGGGGAAGGCTCCAAGGTCAAGACCAAGTTATCACAACCAAGGAATCAAAGTGTTTAGCCAACTACATGGCTTCCTCCAAGTCCT
Organism: Lunularia cruciata; assembly: GCA_948567375.1. Classification (NCBI taxonomy): domain Eukaryota; kingdom Viridiplantae; phylum Streptophyta; class Marchantiopsida; order Lunulariales; family Lunulariaceae; genus Lunularia; species Lunularia cruciata. Next base: position 14,575,135 of record OX419756.1, read on the forward strand.
TGGACTCACGCATAATCACTTCTTGTCTGGTGCAAGACTTCAAGCCTCTCACAAAGCAATCTAGAGCTTCTCCATCTAGTATATCTAGAATTTGCATAATGGTGTTCTAGAATTGAGTGATATAGCTTCTTAGTGAGCCAATCTACTTCAATTCTACCCACTTATCTCGTGTGGCCTATGTGGCATTTGTAGCTTGGAACCGTCCAATTATTGCACTCTTGAATTCTTCCCATGTCAAGATTGGCATTGTTGTACTTTTCCTTTCTCTCTCTAGGAACACACATGGTGCTTAGCTATGGAGACTATAGATCAAAGGCTAGAGGTAAACCCGTAACTACTTGATTGAACATGCGTGTTACCCAACCATCGGTACCTTCCTTTCTTGTAACTAATATTCTTACTATCAAGAAGGGTAATGACGGGCAACCTAACCTGTCATCAGAACATGTACTCCTGGTCTATTGGTCATCACTTCCAGCATTACCTAGGAGAAATATACAACACTCCTAACAGGAAACAACCTAAGCGCAACCCCCACATACCAATCCAAATCAACTGGGCGAACAAATAGGCATGCAAGCATAGAGAGGATCCAATCATAAGAATACGGCAACAACTCTCTATGATTTTTTTCATAAAAGAGCTTCAAAGCCTTCTTGCTCTAACATCAAGCTCATTTCAACCTGTACTCCAACTCTCATCTAATTTGGACTTCAAATTTCAACAAATTTCTACTCAAAGTGGGGAATTCCTATGTCTTCTTGATGGGGAAAACTCTATGCAACTCATATGAATATAACTTTCTGTGTAGTTTTGATTCAAGTTTTCTAGAGTTAAATGGAAAGCCTATGAGATGAGCTTTCCAATGACATAAAATTGGCCTCAGTCAGATCACTACAGCTCCTTTGACAACCTCTCAAAGTTGGTGAGGTTTTGTGCAACCTTCACCCTAATTTTGAAACCCCTATTTAGGGTTTGCTCTTGGTTCTTGGCAACTTTTCCCTAACTTTTTTATTAAAAAATACACTTGATCCTTAAAAATACTTTGGCAATCTGAAACCTTCAATTATAGTAACAAGATAGGAGAATTGACATCCAATCAAGATGGACCATAAAAACTGCTCTACCGACCTTATAACACTATTTGCAATAGAATATTTTGCATCAAATCTCACTCTCCATAGATCTAGAGCCAACCAAATTTTTCACAGTACTTAGTTGTGTCCTTGTCTAAAATCTAGCAAATTTTATAGTCTAATAAAATCCCAGTCCCTAGATGTGGATCAATTCCTGAGCTAGACTAACTTGTGAGCTCTATAGACCCAAGTATACTTGATCCAAGACCTTGAATTCTCTATTTCAAGAATTCACATGAAACCTTTGCACAGATGTGAAAAATCTAACCAACAACAAGATTGGAAATTTTTATAAGGTATCTTGAACCACAACTTGGAGAGTGACCAAAACTCTAAACCTGATCATCAACTCTTATCCAACACCTCACATCTCAAAAACTTCAACTTCAATCAATCAGATCTAATTTGAGATTGATTCATAACTAGAATTTCTTGTGATCAAAGCTATAAGAACTTTGTCTACTCTCCAACTCCACCAAGAGATCATGAAAATGTGTCAAGAATTTCTCCCAATTGCCTAATTTGTGCTCTTGGGTATGAATTCTACCCCCTTTGACTCAATTGATAATATGCCTCTCAAATCGTCTGATTTTAGTCTCCATATTGGAGCTTGTCAGCCCCTCTCTCCAGCTTTGATCTCCTCTCTTTGAATTCCTTCCCTGAACTTCCACAATGGTTGAGAACATATATGTACATAGATTGCTCACATGGCAACGTCTCATCCATCGGATCTTTCATACCACCTACTCCACTAATACAGAGATAAACTATGATAAGTTACTTTTTTATGTGCTATGCAAACCACAACATAACAACTCATTCCACTCTGAATTGCCACCATAATTTAGCCACTCCATCCAATTGGCTTGAAGCCAATAGAATTTATCTCAGTTCATCTTGAAGGCTTGTTGCTTCAAAGTAATGTTCATAATCAAACACAAAAATTTCCACTGCACCTAGAAGGTTTTTGCCTTCAAATAGCTTAGGCTTCTGAAATTGGACTCACTCTTCTCCTTCTTGTATTTTTGCTCTCTCTACCTTCTCTTGTTTATAACGGTCTTGTTCATCCAATAATCAAGTAAGTTGCTTAATTTGTTATTGCATAGTAAGGATAACTTTGAGCATTGCTGCCATGGCTTCTACTTTATCACACCATCCCCAATTTATCTAATATATAACACATAAATACAACACATCCACTGTTCTCCATGAGTTACAACCGGTGTCATTAGGAAAATAATCTACGCATAACATTGGTGCAATTTGGTGTGAGATTTTTTTTCTTCTTTTGTTACAATGAACTCAACATTATTTTTTATATAATTGTGTCTCAAGATTCATTTTATGTTACCTTGTCTTAGAAGTATTTTCTATGTTATTGTAAAGCCTAGAAGTTGTTTTTGGTTGATGTAAGCTTGAGAGTTCTTTTTAGCTACAAAAACTTGGAAGTTTTCTTTGGGTGTTATATAAGCTCCGGAGTTACTTATGTTACTATACCTTGGAAGCAAAGTTTTATGTTACTCTTTCTTCAGAAATATTTTGGGTTATAGTAAGCCCAAAAGTTTGTTTTGTGTTATTGCAAGACAACAGTTTATTTTTTGTTACAGTGAGCTCAGGAGTTGGAGGTTAGTAGGAGAGTAGAAGTAGGAGAGAGAGAAAATTTTAACTAGGAGAGAGAGCAAAGGGAAACAAGGAACCAGAAATTTTGAGATTATAGGAACAAGGCTTTTGGGAGGTTAGTGTCTGCAGTTGGAGTAGGACAAAAAAGAAAATGTCAGCTGAAACTTGAGAAGGGTGGGGGGGCTACATGAAAAGAACACTCAAGGAGAGCAAAGTGGGGGGGGGGGGGGGGGGGACAGAAGGAAAAGGAATTGAAAGTGAGGGCTGAGAATTGAAAGGCATCAATCTAAGGCCTAGTCAGAAAGAAAGAGCCCAAGAGTGGATTTTTTGAGAGGCAGGCCTAGACGGGATAGAGAAGGGAAAAGGGGTTTGAGCTTGTAAGACCAGGGAGGTATCAAGGGAATTTTGAGGACAAGGAGTGATCAATGAGTTTTGGGAAAGACATGGAAAGGGCAGAAAAAAAAGAGGAGAGTGAGGTGGGAGAGTTGAGGTCTCAAAGGGAGAACTGAAGTTTGAATGACAGAAAGGGATTGAATACGGTTTTGGGTGACAAAAGATAAGGAAAGATCAAATAGAAAGGAATAAAAGAAGATACAAAAGGAGATAAAGGACAAAGAGGAATTAAAGGTTTTTGGTTTTGAGAAGACAAAGAGGAAGAAAGGAAACATTGGAAATCAGGAGAGGAGAAGGTCTCGAGAAAACAGAGGTGAGAGAAATTTAGGAGAGGCTCACAAGGGGATTTGAGAAGGTCGATTGTTGAGCTGTGAGACCCATGCAACCAGCGGTGCTATGAAAGGTTGAGCAAGGCTGTATGGGCAAGGCTATGATGAGAATATTTGCAGTTCAAATTCTGCAAAAGCTTGGATCTTTGACATTGCTGCTATGTTCACTCGATAGGGGCTTTAGTTGCGTTATTTAGTTTTGACTTTCAATTATAGAGAGTGGAGACCGTTTCTACAATCCTTCATTGTCACAGTGACATGGCAGTCCATGCTCTTGAACTGCATGCATAATCATTTTCCCCTTTTACCCCAATCCTCAAATAGGGAGCTGCTAGTTGTAGACACCAATATGAGAATAGCTTGAGAAGACACTCCGTGGGCAGAGAAAAGATCCCCGCAAGAATTTCTTCCAAAGAAAATATGGTCAAGGGCCAACAAAAAGGTTAGAAGTTCTTTGGTTGTTTCTAATACACTATAGTTGGTGGGAAAATCTAAGGCAAGGAAAGGAAATTGGAAGTCAAGAGTGAAATCAAAAGCCCAAAAAGAAATTGGTAGAGAGGAGGGAGTGTATGAGCTTTCATGGAATGAAGACATTTTGGGAGAGTTAAGGAATCTTTTGTAGTGACAAGAGATATATTGAAGGAGGTTTTAGGGATAGAAGAGATTGGAAGAGTTTGGGGAAATCTTTTGCATGACAAAGGAAGTATTGATGGAGTTTTTGAGTGACAAAGAAGGTCAAATGAATTTGTTTTGGGTGACAAAAGACAAAAACTATTGACAGGAGAGAGGAATAGAAAGGGCAAAAGAAGGAGAAATTCTCAAAAGAGTAAAGTTTGTTGGCCTGGACAAAGGGACAGCTGGGAGGCAGAAATTTTGAGTTGCCATGGACATAGACAAAAGAAGAAGAGGATTTTAGTATCGAGAGGAAAGGCCTGCAGAGAGGAAGAAATTATCGAAGAGGAATGAATGGCATGTGCAAGGTTGGTAGTGAGTCTGGGAAGATTGAAGAAGAAGTTGGTTGAAAAGAAGTACCTCGAAGGTATGCAAAAGAAGAGAAGTCTTTGAGAGTTTATAGGAGTGCAGTCTCAAAGGAGTCTTGATAGGAAGAGAGTCCTCTTGAAGATCAGTGACAAGACAATTTGGTGTAGAAGAAACATTTAGCATGATATTTCAGAGAAAAAAGAAATTTTTGTAATGATTTCCTTATAGCTATAACTTGAGTAGATTATCTTGTGTGTGTTAGGGTGGCTTGAGAAGTGTGTTGGCACTTCTACTAGATAATTGAGTGGAGGCAGCATGCTGCTCTACCATCTCCAGTTGGTGGCTTTGTACAATTAGAGTGAGAAAATATCTTATTTGTGATGTTTGGTTGTAACAATATGGAGTTTAGCAACGAAGTTGGTCGGGCTTACAAAGTAGCACATAAGACAACTTAGCCTATAATATTCCGGAAGTATCTAAGAAGCCTCTTGAGAAGCTTCTCGGCTAGCTTAGCTTGCACCTCAAGTAAGTAGCTTCTAGAAGAAGCTCCTAGAAGCTTCCAACTAGCTTAGCTTGTACGCCAAGTAGACGGTTTCTGGAAGGAAGCTTCTTGAGAAGCTTCCTAGTTAACTTGGCTTGCACTCTAAGAAAGCGGCTTGAGGAAGCTTCTTGAGAAGCTTCCCAGGGGCCTTATATGCTATCTATAAATACCAAAGCCAAAGCTCATGCTAGGCATTTGGAGTTTTCCCACATTCAAGTGTCCCAATGTGAGTTTCCATTCTCCTATTTCTCTCCTTGGTCTTGGTCTTATACATTGGTATCAGAGCAAGAATGGGATGGATAGAATTTATGGACCACCAAATCCACTTCTGCCAAATCATTGTGATTTTCATGTCCAAATATTACCCAAGCACCGCTTCACACAATTCATCACCTCACACTTTGGGCAGGATCTTCTACATATGATCACCATGTCTGAGGAACCCTTGATACTTCCGGTTGTCACTTATGGAGAAAGGTGGACGTGCCGTATCTATGTGTTAATCAATTAGATAAATTGGGAGAAGTAGGATAGAGTAGTAGCTATAGCGGCAATACCGGATGTTATCCTTGCGATGCAGCAAAAAATCAAGCACCTTACTTGATTGTTAGATGAACAAGACCAACAACAACAAGAACACATAGAGAGAGCACCAATCCAAGATGTAGAAGATTGTATTTGATTTCCAAAACCCTAGGTGTTTGAAGGTAAGAATCTTCCGAGCACAGTGGAGAATTTTTTGTTTGATTGCCAACGTTACTTCAAAGCCACCAATCTTCAAGATGAACAAAAATAGATTCTCTTGGCTTCTACCCAATTGGATGGTGTAGCAAAAATTTGGTGGCAATTCTGAGTGGAGCAAGCTGAATGACAGATTGTTGCACTAATCTTGACATGTACAGAATTCAATGATGCAATACTTGGTCGATTTCAAACTATAAATGCCACCCGAGCCGTGCAAGGTAAATTGGCAAAGTTGAAGCAAATTGGCTCCATAAGAGGCTATATCACACAATTTCAGAACATCATCATGCAAATTCCAGATATACAAGAAGGAGAAGTTTGAGATCGATTTGTGCTGGGATTGAAGTCACAAACCAAATTGGAGGTGACTATGCGAGAACTACAAAACATAGAAGAAGCCATGCAATTGGCTAAGCACTTTGATTCCTTGGTTGCGACAATTTGGTCTTGACCTTGACTTACACCAAGCTTACCAATACCATATGCATGGGTGGAAGAACCAGCACCAATGGAGATTGATGCTATCCAACAGAGGCCACTTGGTGCAACATATAGAGAAAGATTGCAACAAAATGGAAGTTGTTTTTACTTTTGCCAAGTTGGACAACACATTGCTGAATGCCCACTTAGGAATGGGCGACCTTGATAAGTTGCCTAGACAAAGTTTGTGGAACCAAATGATCAGGGAAACAAAGAATCCCTGTAGGAGATTTTGAGCCACCTATTGGGAGCTTGATTAGTTCCAATGGGATTGAAGGCTTGACCCATGCAAGTTTGCTTCACTTGCAAGGTACAATATCTGATCAGGAAAGTAGGATTTTGGTTGACTCTAGAAATTTAGAGAATTGCATGTCTATGCAAGTAGCAATGGAATTAGGTATTCCTATCAAGCTAGTGATTGGAAGTTGTTTGATGGTGGCGGATGGTAGAAAGGGTTCTGCATTCTGCACCTCGCATCTTGTTACCTTCAAGATTGGGGAGTATTTGGAGTGTATGAGGTTTGTAGTGGCACCTCTATACTATGATATCATTATGGATCTACCTTGGCTTAAACGTCATAAGGTTCAATTCGATTAGACCCAACGCCAAATTCTAGTACAACACCAAGGCATGAATTTCCGATTAGGTTGTCTGGCACCTCTGAGTAAAACACCTAAGAATAGTCAATCCCAAGATGGGAAGTTTTTCAAGAAGGTAGCCATAGAGCAAACCTTGAAGGGAGTGGAGTCCCAAGATAGGAAGTTTGCCAAGAAGGCAACTATGGAGCAAGCTTGGAAGAGAGATGAGTCCCTGGAAGCAAAGTTGGTTAGTAAAACAGCCATAGAGCAAGCTTTGGAGGAAGATAAGTCTATATTCGCGGTGTGGATCAAGCCGATTGTACAAGAACAATCAGAGGAGAGCCAAGAGCCTCATCAAGCAATGGTTGATTGGATAGTTCAAGAGTTTGCAGATGTGTTTCTAGATGATCTGCCAAAGGGATTACCCTCCGATCGAGGTATGCCCTTCAAGATTGAGTTATTGCCAAGGAGTACTCCAATGAGTAGACCAATCTATTGGCTCTCACCAAAGGAGTTGGAGGAGTTGCAAACAACATTTATAGAGTTGTTGGAGAAGGACTTCATACAACATAGTACCTCTCATTGGGGAGCACCGGTACTATTTGTTCCAACAAAGGATGGAGAACTTCATTTTTGTATTGATTATCGTGGGCTCAATAAGCAAACCGTGAAGAATGCATATCCCTTGCCTTGGATCAATGACTTGCTTGATCAACTAAGTGGAGCACGCTACTTTTCCAAGTTAGATCTTTGTAGCGGCTATTGGCAAATTCTTATTGATAGAAAGGATGTGCAAAAGATTACCTTTTGTACAAGGTATGGGCATTTTGAGTGGAGAGTTCTACCTTTCGGACTCACTAATGCTCCAATAATCTTCATGGATCAGATGTATCGGGTGTTGGATAGACTATTGGATCAGTCTGTGGTGGTGTTCTTGGATGATATTTTAATTTATAATAAGACAGAGGTAGAACACATGAATCATGCGCAAGAAGTCCTAAGATGCCTAAGACAACGGAAATTTTACTGCAAGAAGTCGAAGTGTGCCTTTTGGTCAAAGGAGGTTACCTTCTTGGGTCATAAGATATCATTAGAGGGGATCAAGATAGAAGAAGAGAAAATCAAGGCCATTATTGATTGGCCTACCTCAAAGGATGCTACAGAAGTACGGGCATACAATGGATTGGCCAGTTTTTACCGACTGTTCATCCATTATTATGCTCCTGTGGCTGCACCATTGATTGACCTCTTGGGAAAGAACTTGAGCTTCTAGTGGACCACTAAGCATGAAGAAGCATTCCAGAAGTTAAAGCATATGGTGTCTTCAAGACCTATTCTTCAACCATATGATCCTCAACTACCCTGTGTGGTTGATTTAGATGCTTCTAACTTTGCACTTGGAGCCGTGCTGCAATAAGAATTCCCAGATGGATTCCATCCCATTGCCTTTGTGTCTCGCCGACTCAATACAGCTGAACAAAACAACTCTACTCAAGATTGAGAAAAACTTGCCATGGTATACGTGACCAAGGTATGGAGGCATTACCTCTTGGGGAAACAAGTGATCATGCAAACTGATCACAAACCATTGTTGCAGACCTTACACTTGGAACACATGAAGAATCAACATCATCGATGGGAGGAACAACTCCAACTCCAACTTAAACTTAAGTACAAACCAGGTTGGTTTCATGTCATCCTTGATGCTTTATCATGACAACTTGATTTGAAGTCTCTTCCTCTCATCACATCGGCAATTTCATTAGTGTTAGTGGACTCCAAGGTCCAAAACAAGTTTCAGTCAGCTCTACACCAAGATCTATTCCTCCAAATGGTACATGGTTGCCTTACGGCATGCGATAAGGAGTACAACACCTTCTCCATCAAGGAGGGTCTTTTATTCCATGAGGACCGGATCTATGTTCCAGCTAAAGGTGATCATTGACTTGTGCGTCTTCAAGAAGCTCATGATTTACCCATTGCTGGTCATGGGTGTGGAAAAGACTTTGGATACCTTTTAGCGTCAATGGTGGTGGCCCAACATGACACAAGATGTTCAAGAAATTTTTGAATTGTGTAAGAGCTTTCAACGTAACAAGGCCAGCAACCAGAAGCCTAGTGGACTCCTTCAACCACTTGCCATTCCATCTGCTCACTGGGAGCATGTGAGCTTGGATCTCATCACATCCATGCCAACGACAAAACAAGGACACACCGCAATCATGGTGTTTGTGGATAAGTTTAGTAAGCAAATCCATTTGGCACCAACCTGTGATACTGTGGATGATCTAACCTTAGCATAAATCCACTTTAACAATGTCTTCAAGCATCATGGGATGCCATGTGTACTCATCTCCGACCGTGATCCTCGATTTACTGAGAAGTTTTGGCAAGCACTCTTCTCGATACTTGGCACCAAGCTTGCTTTGTCCACGTCCTATCATCCTCAAACTGATGGACAAACCAGACGTGCAAATTGTACATTGGAGGATATGTTGCGTGTCTTTGTCAATGTCCACCATACTAATTGGGATGAATGTCTTGCACCTACAGAATTTGCCTACAACAATTCCAAATAGGCAAGCACCGGATTTTCTCTTTTCTTTCTCAATTTTGGCTAAGATCTGCTTGTTCCAAATTCTCTTCTTGCTCCCTCCCCATCTTAAGTTCCTTGTACTTCCACATTCTTGACCACTATATTCCAATCTCTCCAACAAGCCAAGTCTCACCTCCTTGTTGCTTAGAATCACCAAAAACAATATGCGGATCTCCATTGTCGTGACATCTTTGAAGTCGGTGATAAAGTCATGCTAATCTCTAGTAACCTCCCTCTCCCACTTGATACCCAAGTTTTAAAACTTGCACGTAATTGGATAAGACCCTTTGATTTCACCCAAATTGTCTCTCCTATTGCTTATCAACTTGCCTTGCCTTGTCACATGCGTATCCATCTTGTCTTTCATGTTTCTAAGTTGAAACCCTTTGTTCCTAACCCCTCTTCCCTTTTCCTCTTGAGTCCAACCTCCCTCTCTTCCTATCCTTATCAATGATCATGAGGAGTACAAAGTTGATCATATCCTTGCACGTTGCTATATTCAACAAGGCTGTTGCCAACATACAGACTACAAGGTCCTTTGGAAATGGTATCCCTTTCATGATGTCACATGGGAACCTCTTTCTCACCTCTAGAATTCATAGATAGCCATCTAGGAATTCGAAGCTTCACTAGCAACAAGGACGTCACCAACTAGCGGCGGGAGAATATGTAACAATATGGAGTTAAGCGATGAAGTTAGTCGGGCTTACGAAGTAGCACATAAGACAAATTAGCCTAGAATATTCCGGAAGTATCTAGGAAGCTTCTTGGGAAGCTTCCAGCTAGCTTAGCTTGCACCTCAAGTAAGTAGCTTCTAAAAGGAAGCTCCTAGAAGCTTCCAACTAGCTTAGCTTGCACGCCAAGTAGGCGGCTTCTAGAAGGAAGCTTCTTGAGAAACTTCCTAGTTAACTTGGCTTGCACTCTAAGAAAGTGGCTTGAGAAAGCTTCTTGAGAAGCTTCCCAAGGGCCTTGTATGCTACCTATAAATACCAAAGCCAAAGCTCATGCTAGGCATTTGGAGTTTTCCCTCATTCAAGTGTCCCAATATGAGTTTCCATTCTCCTATTTCTCTCCTCGGTCTCGGTCTTTTACACTGGTTATCCTCTTCCGTGTTGACAATTTCCGCTACATGATCTGGTTTGCAAGTGTGTGATCTAGAAGCTATCATCCTGTGTGGTAGCATGTTTACTTGATTATATGACCAAGATCAGCTATTCATGATGACATGGGAAGAAAAGGAAGGAGAAAAGTGAAAGGGAGAGGAGTTTCTCCAACAGTGAAAAGAAGATGGATCTTAGTGAATGAATGACAACAAGGACTGGGTTTGTAGAGTTTTTTTTAAGAAAACATCAAAGTCAGGAAGATATAGCGTGACCAACCACCCAACACAAATCACATTTTTATATATAAACAAACTTCAATTTCTTGAGAAGGTCTATTAGCTTAAGAAAAAAGACTATTGCGCAGGACAACTTGAATGGGGAAAATAATGCATTTGCTCTACAAGGGTAAGATAAAGCAAAAATAAATAAGACCATGCCCCAACCGTATCAATATCCAAAACAAGGAATTGTCAAAGCTGCAAAGGCTGATTGTGAATTGTCTGCAACTCCTTGCAACATTAAGCATGGTTAACGTTGAAGATGATTATGTGATGGAGGTATTTACGGGCCTAGGAATTGATTCAAGTTGAACTAGGAATCAACAACTGAACTTCTAAGTGTGAGCAGCTAGGTGCCTGGTGCAATCTTGAGACCTTATAAACCTTGTGACACCAGAAGCACCAAGGGTTCCTTAGACAAGGTGATCATATGCAAAAAATCCTATCCAAAGCATGAGGTGATGAATTGTGTGAAATGATGCTTGGGTAGTACTTGGACACAAATATCCTAATGGTTTGGCGGAAGTGGATTTGGTGGTCCATATATTCCATCCATCCCATTCTTGCTCTAATATCAATTTAAAATACCAAGACCGAGGAGAGAAATATAAGAATGGAAGCTCACATTGGGACACTTGAATGAGGGAAACTCTGAATGCCTAGCATAAGCTATGGCTTTTGTATTTATAAGGAGCTTAGAAGGCTCTTGAGAAGTTTCTCAAGAATTTTCTCAAAGCCACTTTTTTGGAGTGCAAGCCAAGTTTAACCGGGAAGCTTCTCAAGAAGTTTCCTTCTTGAAGTTGTTTACTTGGCATGCAAGCTAAGTTGGTTGGAAGCTTCTAGAAGCTTCCTTCTAGAAACTACTTACTTGAGGTGCAAGCTAAGCTATTAGGAAGCTTCACTAGAAGCTTCCTAGATACTTCTAGGATATTTTAAGCTAATTTGGCATATTCACTATTTTGTTAGCCTTGACTAACTTCATCACTAAACCCCATATTGTTACATTGCATGTGGAAAGAGAAAATTGAAGATACCTAAGCTAGAGACAATTGATGAAGTAGTAGTGAGAGTGAAGGCAATGCTTGGTACAATATCTAAAGTTTAGCTTGAAGAAGTAAGACTGCACAAATTGAAATTGCTAGTGCAGGAGACACGGAAGACGAAAGCAAAGGATGTAAATTTGAATAGGTTATTGATTAGTTTAAGGGAGAGAGTAGATAGGAAGATGTTAGAAGCATGAAAGAATGTTTGTCTTAGATTAGATTTAGCAAAAAAGGCGTTAGATGAACTTTGGATTAAGACAAAGAAGAATATCTAATCCAAAGTAAGAGAAGTAGGAGTGCAAGTGTCTTTTGGGGAATTATTTGAGACATTAGAAAAGAGTGGGTCAAAAGATAAAGCTATAGATGGATTACCCATGATCTCAATTGCAGATCATAGTGACAAAGTAGAAGAATTGTAGCAAATTTAGAAGTATTATATAGACTCAAGGAAGGGGAAAAGTAGAATTGGGTTTGGAAGCCAAAGTTGAGGTTGCCATCAGATCAAAGTTAGTAATAACTTTGAGATTTGAAGAGGTAGATATGAAGAGGTGCATTGTCATTTTGGATCTATAGGTTGGTAGAGTTGTTATAGAATGGTATTTTAGTTAGATAATTGTCAAGTGCTTATCCTATTTAAAGGAAGCATTCACAATGTTGTGTTGTTTAGTATTTATATTTTTGAAGTTGATAAAGTGAACTGTTGTAATTGAAGTAATGCCTTTATAGGTCTATGAGGATTTTTAGTGTTGGTAGCATTCTGCACTGGTGAGCACAATACAAGGTTGATGCAAAGAAATTTTGACCAAGGAAGTTGTGCCTTTAGTGGAGGGGTAGAATGCAATTCTGAGGCAAGATTGTTTTGTAGTGAAGTAGCCTTCTTCAAGAAAATCTGAATCATCACAATCAAGGTTGTTTGGAAAGATTTGATGGAGTTTTGATTATGGAGTGTTAATTTGTGATGAGACTAGGAGTAAATGCTTGTTACTCTCCTCTAGGTGTGGTTTCTACTTGAGAGATTAAAGAACCAAGAAGGACTGAAGTGTTACTATCTACTTTGTTTTTGACTTTTTTCAACTTGTATCTTTGTGAGAACAAACTTTACTTATTGATTATCACAAAAGTGATACTTGCCAAGTTGTCACATGATTTTTGGCATCATTGCCAAGGATTCAAATCTTGGAGGTGGAAGAATACAAAAACAAATTTGAAACTGGGTGTTCAACAAATATGAATTCCTATTGTTCTCTATATCAAGAGAACAATAGGAAGAGAGAGTTTGTAAGCAAACTTTGCACCGTGAAGAAGAAGAATGCCAAAAGAGCCATATCACCTTTGACAGGGCTGAAAAGGAGGCATTGGATTTACAACTCCTCCATGAAGTTCAAGAAGTCTTGAAAGACCTTGAGCAAAAGAAGGAGAAAAAATCATGTGACAACCCGGCAAGTATCACTTTTGCGGTAATCAGTAAGTAAAGTTTGTTCCCACAAAGATACAAGTTGAAAATGGTCAAATGCAAAGTAAACAATAACACTTCAGTTCTTCTTGGTTGCATTTTTAATCTCTCAAGTAAAACCACACCCAAAAGAGAGTAACAAACACTAACTCGCAATCTCATTACAAATTAACACTTCATAATCACAACTCCATCAAATCTTTCCAAACAATCTTGATTGTGATGATTCAGATTTTCTCAAAGGAGGCTACTTCACTAGAAAATGATTTCATCTCAGAATTGTGTTCCACCCCTCTACTAAAGTCACAACTTCCTCAATCAAAATTTCTTTGCATCAACCTTGTACTATGCTCACCAATGCAAAATACTACAAACACTATGATTCCTTACAGACTTGTCAAGGCATTGCTTCAATTATACTTTATTCAAAAATCAAACACATAGAATGAAGATATGCATTGGGGAATCCAACATCCAACAAACTCATTGACTTGCACTTCAAAAATCTTCCAAACACTCACAAACACACACATAGGATTGATACTTGGAATTAAGCTGAAGTGACAAGCATTTACTTATAGCAATGCACTTTATCAACTTCAAAGATATACATACTGAACAACAAAACACTACAAATGTTCCCTTTAAATAGGCTGAGCACTTGACAATCATCTAACTAAAATACCATTCTATAACAACTCTACCAACATGCAGATCCAAAATGACAATGCACCTCTTCATATCTACCTCTTCAAATCTCAAAATTGTTACTACTCCAATCCAATACCAACCTTGACTTTAGCTTCCAAACCCAATTCTACTACGTGAATTTCCCCTTCCTTGGGTCTATCTAATACTACTAAATTTTTGCACCTCTTGGTCGGGTTTCATAAGTGCAAGGTTCCATGTCTTGCCAGCCTCCTTCAAGGCCAACAATTTCTTCTACTTCCTCACTATCAATTGCAATTGAGATCATGGGTAATCTATCTACATCTTTATCTTTTGACCCACTCTTCTTTAATGTCTTAGGTAATTCCCCAAAAGACACTTTCATTCCTACTTCTCTTACTTTGGATTGGATATTCTTCTTTGTCTTACTCCAAAGTTCATCTAACGCCTTTCTTTCTAATCTAAGACAAACATTTCTCTCTTGCTTCTAACATCTTCCTATCTACTGTCTCCCTTAAACTGATCAATAACCTACTAAAATTTACATCCTTTGCTTTCTTCTTCTATGTCTCTTGCACTAGCAATTTCAATTTATGCAGTCTTACTTCCTCTAGCTGAACTTTAGATATCATACCAAGTATTGCTTTCACTCTCACTACTACTTCATCAATTGTCTCCGGCATAAGTATCTTCAATTTTTCTCTTTCCACCTACAAGTCCTCCCTATACATCTTCACCTTGTCTTCCAACTCGGCTTTCAATGCTTCCTTCTCCTTCACATTTTGTCTAAGTTGCACTTCCATTCCTTTGATTAAACCGTGCAATCTTTCCTCCTCTTAACTTCACATAGTCAATTCTCTTTGCCAGGCTCAATCTTTCTCTACCGCACTTGTTTTCAAACTATCCAACTCTTGTCCCATCACTACTACCATAGCCTTCAAATGAATAACTTCTACTTGAGCATCATGCACTTCCGCCCCTAATGTTTCAGTTTGTGCCATGTACTCCCTTTGATCTTCTGCTCCTGATTACTCATTGATCACTACAATATTGTGCTTTGGGTTCACCTTCCTTGTCGCTTTGGGCTGAACTGTTGACACCATCTCCTTAGGATGACTTCTCTTTTTTGTCTTTGGAATGGTCACCACTTCTCTCATTTATTGGCTTGTTCTTGCATAGTGCTCATCACTACTTTAGATATGTTGGATGTATTGTTGCTCCTCTTCATTTGCTTCTTTTTGTAAATCCGGATGAAAGTGAGACACCATCTTCTTCCACTCCGCCTCCTTCATCAGATTCAACCCAAAGTAGAAATGTGCTATGAATGGCACCAAATAGTGTGGAGTTGCTTGATATCTCCCACTCCACAGCATTTGCCACATTTGTTGGTGAAAACACTTTGCCCAATTCATTGGTGCTCCTAGAAACATCTAGTGGAAAAATACTACTTGGTGCTTCATCACAGACGTGGTTCAATCTGGCTTGAAGAGCGCCATCATTGCCCCCACAAAACCTCACCTTACTGGGTCTTGATAGGTATTGACCTTATACCCGTTCTTTGTATGTAGCGCAGTGAAGGAATTGCAAATTTCTATAGTCTCTTTTGCAGACTCTCCCTTCCTGAGAAATGTTGCCCCGGTTTTTTCACCAGCCTCTCTCCCTAGAACCAATCTCCAATCTGAATTTGTCTATTGAGCTGGACTGCCTCTCTTCTCTTCTTCCTCGGGCCACTCCTCACACTCACTCACAGCTACTTCTGCCATGAACCCTGGAAAACTCAAGTTCTAGTTCCAGGCCAAAAAAGTGATCAAAAGTCTACTCAATACTTTGATCCTTGCTATCATATCTAACCTTCAAATCACAAGATTTCTCATTGTGAATGAGGGACTCTTCTTCTCACCCCTCATTGACATTGTGTGATCTCTCACTTGTGGTAGCTGGAAGATAATTCTTCCGTCTCCTGGGCATGAGATTCTAACTCCCTCAAGATTGTTAAACACCAAACTCTTGGATGGCTTTGCTATAGGCACTCCTTTGGCTTAGGATGGCTATTCTATTCAATGGCTTAGGATGCTTGTATGATATTTTGAAATCCCCTTGATGAAGTCTTGATTTTATAGTTCTTCACTACATAGTCATTCCTCCTTCACTCTTCATTGATAATCACACATTTTGCATGAGTTCTTCTTGGCATTGTCAAGTTTAGCTGCTTGCACCTTAGCCGTTTTCTTCCTTGTACTTTCTTGGTTTCTTGATAAACCCAAAGGAAAGTTGTTATGTTATTTTTACATCAGGTTGATCACCCCAAGGCAAAGTTTCCTTATTTTGGGTTTGTTTGTGACAAGTCCAATCCAAGTTCTTTGTTTTTTACATGAAGTAAATTTACTTTTGGCTCAACCCAAAGTCACAATTATCCTTATTTTGTTGCCATTTGGGTTCAATACGACTTTGACTATACACTTCTTCTTCAAAATATAACAAAACCAAAAAATGTGGGTACCACAATCCCCTTGGTCTTTTACATAATGGCTCACAAGGCAATAGCTCAATCATGGGATCTGTCCTATAATCTATTCCAATAATATGCAGGAAAATTATAATAAACTCCTTTTTCACTACTTGTGCAAATCATAACATGACAATGTAACCTAGTGTGAGAAGGAGTTTGTGCATTACAAAGTGGTGAAAGAGGAAAATTGAGCACCAAGGAAGACAAATTGCCAAGATGAAAGTAGAAGTGATTGGGTCCCAACTACAGATCACCCAAATGAATTCAAACTTATGAACTATATGGAGGAGGTCCAACCATCATACTAAAGAGATGACAAAGATGCACAAGGAACAATTGAGTGCTCAAGATGAGGAGATTATGTCTCTTAAACAAGAGTTATAGACTCTCCACCTCTAAGGTGTTAAGGACCAACATACCCACAACACCAATAGTGAGAAGGCCCAAATATGCATTGAGGAATTGACCATAATTGTCAATGATTATGAAGAAAAGGAGCAAGTCCTTTGTATGCAAGTCAAGCAAGAGGTGGAAATGGAAATGCAATTCATCCAAGATAATTTGGATGTAGAATGGATGAGGGTTCTTGCTATCATGGAGGATGTCACAAATTGATTAAAAGCACAAGTGGAAATGTTGGTTGTGACTTGAGCTCATTAAACAAAGTTGAGGAAGCTAAAGTTAGAGATTTATGCTTTGGAGGCAAAATTAGATTTGACCAAGGAGTTAGCTAAGTTGGTTGACCAATTTCATAAGCATGCTAATCCCAAATTCAAGGAATTTTGGCTAACATCCCCAAGGAATATGAGAGGTAAAAAAAAATGTTGATGAGCTGATTTAGATATGTAAGGTGAAGGTAGATCTACACAATAGGAACCACAAGATCAATTGTAAAATATATCCTTATGTACAATGAGTCATGATCATTGGACTAAGACATCATCATGGTGGGAGACCATTGGAGTCAATCATCATTGGGGTGGGAGACCATTGGCATTGAGCATCATTTGGATGGAGTTTCATCAAGGTTGGATCATCATCAGAGTGGAACCACTCCCAAGTCACAACATTTGTATAGATCTTCTATGTGATAAGAATGATGTATAGTAGCACATTTTTATAGTGCATGTTATCAAGACCATTTTTCTATTGCTTTGGTAGAGAAAATTGATTGGTAGAGTGTATAGTAAGGTGTCTCTTGTAGAGCACGTTGTCATAGTATTTAATAAGATTGACAAGGTAGGTAGATTTAGGTTAACCTTAGTTCTTTTAAAGTCACTCATGGAATTGTGGCATTGCATAAGTGTAGATAAGCCCCATCTTTTTGTAGTAGGAGGTATAAGGAGAAGTCACGTCATAGTAATACATGTTCAGTCCCCAAATTCCAAATCACAAATTTCTGTCCAATTTATGCATGAGTAGTCTTTTTGCTTGTGTATATGAAAATTACATTCTTTCTTGAGGAAGATGCATGGGGACCTCTAAGATTGTAAGTGTATCAATGTCAATGTTATGCATGTATTTTGATTGTTGGATTGAGTAGAAATGAGGAACTCAAAGTAAGAGCACAAGTGTTGGAATGTGGAAAAGTATTCATGCTTAATCTTGGAGATCCAACACCCTTGCAATCCCCAAGAGGGTTCTAAAGACTTAGGGTGATGTAGTAAGTAGTCACAAGGGCTAAAAGTATCATGAAATACCATACATAACAAAAAGTCTAGTGTGTCACAAACCTACACTATAGCCATAGGAATGCCTTCTAGAAAAAGTAGAACATTCGCATTAGCACTACGGTATTCATAACATAGGTAACAACAAGGGAGAGGTCTTCAAGGCCGTTGACCATCAAAACAAATTGAACCATCACTTCAAGAGCATATTACTAGTATATCTCTTGTGGCAATGATTTGATTGTTTTAGGTTTTCATAGTATGCCATTGTGGGTTGCATTACCTTCTTTTTGGATTAGTTCTTGTACAAGAGGCTAAAGACATATCAATAGACAAACCTTGATAAGGTGATACTTTCTCTTCACATCTAGCCATTTCTAACTCATATCCTCATGGGAATGACCTTTTCTTACCAATTATTACCAATTATACTATGAAAATTGGATTGGTAACATTTGAGAGGATGTTATAAATAATGGACTGAGTAGATCAGCAAGAGATATCACCAAGAGAGTACTTCTACTAATACAGCAAGAGCTGAGAATAGTCTAAAAACTTCAGAGTCAATTTTAGAGGCCTAAACGGATGAATTAGGTCTCAAAAATGTGTAGATTCTCCCGAACAAAGGAAAAATTGGCCTTCCTTCCCATGGTTTATCTCATCAAGAGCTTTCAATGGTAACTCACCCATGTGATTTGGAGATTCTTATAAGAAGATTCTTTAAAGATTCCTTTTGGTCAAAGATGGTTTGACCAACCAGATAGGATCAAAACTGACATGTCACCCATGCATACAAGTAATCTAAAGGTAGAGCTTGCTGACATGTGACCAATCCATATATTAGAGTCAAAGGTGTAGCTTCCTTTAGGGGAGTCCCTTTTGCTATATAATACAGTCAAGGGGTTCCTTTAGGGCATGGGAGGATTGAGTGTGAAGCTTATGTTTCTTCTCTTATGTTTCTCTTATTGTATCTTATCCTTGGATGATTACATTGAGTGATCTATAACACAAATTGATGCATGTATACTCTACGGATATTTAGGTAGGTATTACAAGTAGTGGAGAAATGTTATCTATATGGAGTGAGTGTAAGCTTCTACATTAGAGTTAGTCATAGCTAGGATAAATGTCATCCTATTCTAGAGGAAGGGAAAAGAGTGAGCACCACTATTTTATCTTCTAATGTATTGGTTTAATATTAGTTCTAGCTATTTGACTTTGATGACAAAGTTAAGAACTCTTGGGCTCACAAGCATTGTTAGTGTAGACTTTTCTATAGTCCAAGGATAGCCTATGTGAAATAATCCTTGACTTAGTTGGTAGGTGAAGATAAGAATACCTACTCATGGGATTATTCCCATGTGCTTGGATATTCTTTTAAAGTGTTAGACTTTATTTGACTTTTGGCATAGTAACTTGAGTTACTTAGGTAATTAGTAACTTTGGAGTGTAAATTTTTCACAAGTATATAAGCTAGGAGTGAGGAGGCACTTATTATCCTTTCATTTGCAACTATCTCTCTCTCATTGAGTTCTTTAGTGAACAATGCTTGAGTCTTGGAGGTGCCTTGGGGTTTTAGCCTTGGAGTAGTGTGATGGAGTTGAGGCTCTTTGTCTTCTTAGTCTATAGTATGCAACTTTCATAGCCATCAAAGGTTCATAGATAAATTGGCTCATAGATCATGCAATATTGCATGAAATTAGAGAAAATAAGGATTTGGGAATGGGGAATTTGAGAGGAATGTCTTTGCTTGGATAGAGAAGAATTTGTGAAATTTTCTTGGTCTTGAGAATTCATCCCCAAAAGTGATGACCATGGATACCTAATGGAAATTGCCTAGATGAGAGTATGGAAGTAAGATTGAAGGCCTTGTTTAAGAATAGGAAATGAACAATGGATGGTAGGTTAGAGGCTACAAAGATCATACCCAAAGAGCCATCACAAAGGCAATTATGAAGCTATTCAAGTTGAAGCTTACAACTTACTTGAACAATAACTATGCCATCTTCATTGTGTACTTATATAAGGGAAGGCGGGTGAATAAGGCATAGATGTTTGAAAGGTATGTCAGATAATTATATGGGACCATGAATAAAGATGGAGGAGTAACCCACCTAGCTCTTTTTTTACATGGGAATGAAGATGCTAACTTAAAAGGAGAGGAAGAAGCTCCCACTACATTATCACCCCAAACCATACTTCTTTGCATGTCTAGATGCAAAGGTAATAACCAAGAAGTACAAGCTTGCTGATGCTAAATTTTCCAACTTGGGGAGATTTGTTCCAATAGAGGAGGACAACAATACCTTGGGCTTCAAGAAAAAGAGGAAGACAATACCTACCAGACCAAAAGCAAAAGCTAAGAAGACCCAAGTAATTGAAGATTCTACAAAAGAAGAGGATGCCAAGACATGGACAAGAGTGTCAGATCTGCCAACAAGGAATCCTTCACTCAAATAACCCTATCTTTGGATAGGAAGTGGTAGGACAATAAAGAAGGAGATGCAAAATCCACCCCGGCCATAGCAAATCAAGTGATTGAGGAAGAGAAGAAGAATCTCCAAGGCAAAGATAGAGGTCTTGCCAGAGGAGAACTTGATGATGAGGTAGTGCCATTGGGAACAAAGAACAAAGGAAGAGATCATGATGATGAAGTAGGACCTTCCAAGACAAAGAGAAAGGAGGAAGGAAAACCCAAAGACAAGGAAGAAGGAGCTCTCAAAGCCAAAGAAATACTCAAAGCCAAAGGAGTGCATGAGGCCAAAGGGTTAAGTCAAGAGGAGGAGGAAGATAAAGACAAAGATAAGTTCAAGACTCAATAAACATGGAACAAGAGGTGTAGGATGACAAAGAACCAATGCTCTATGTCAAGATTGAAAAGGACAAAGGTGAGCCTTTGGCACAACAAGGGCAAGCAAAAGAAGACACACTAGGTAAGGTGGAGGTGAAATAGATATAAAGGATACCCATCTCCAAGTAAGTTATCCATATTATAGGATCAACATTGGAGATTATGGATTAGATTCTCTCATGCTATTAAGAGTTGCATGGGGAAATAACTGAATAAACAATGCTTATCAATATGCCCCATCAAAGTACACAAGAAGTTCAAAAGGAGAAGACAAAGGCTTAGGAAGAATGGACCAAGATCAACAACTTGTACATCACCAAAAGGAAGCAAAAAGATGACCTAGTGCAAGAGACATTTGCCTAGAGAGCAAAGGAGAAAACATACAAAAGAAGAACCAGAAGAAACCTCCTGGAGTGGGAAGAAGAGAAAATAGTGCTTCATCTTGAGTGTCATCAACAATAATAGGACTTCAAGGGGCAACTGAAGGCTTGAGATGAAGAGGTGGACATCTTACAAGGTGAATCAAAGGAAAAAATGTAATGATGGTCACCGTAGAGGTCCAAAACTAAGAGTGTCATATCATCACAAAAACCTCTCCACAAACTACAAATAAGGAAGATGACAAGGAGGCTGATTGAGCAGATCAAGGAGGAGGTAATGGTCAAATTATAGGCCTTATGGATGAGTATTGAAGAGGAGAAGGAGAAGATCTTGGCAAAGAAGCCAGCTTAGGCACAAACCCACCAAAAGAAATTATGGAACCTCAAGGCTCAAATTCACACATTGGTGTAATAGCTTGAGAAGCACACAAAATTGGAACTCTCAAAAACTCCAATGCCGCAAAGGAGCACCTTGTTATTATTATATAGCAAAAAAGATTCCCTCAAAGTGATCTACACCCTTAGGTTAGATACATGGATTGGTGATATGTTAGCAAGCTACACCCTTATATGAGATGCATTGGTTGGTGACATGTTGATCCTTGTCCTATTTGGTTAGTCAAACAAGTTTGACCAAAGGGAATCTTTGGGGAATCTTCTTATAGGAACCTCAAAGCAACATAAAAGGGCAACCATTGGAAAGATCTCAATGAGACAAATAAGTGAAGGAGAGTTAATGCTTTTTCCAAAGAGGGAAGAGGTAAGACTCCATTTTTTGAGGCCTCTAAAATTTTCTTCTGCCCTTTTAATGAAAGTCCCCTTTTAGAGACTCTATCAAATCTACTCAAACCATCATGTATAACATCTTGAAAGATATTACTAAGCATATTTTCACTTGTAGTTAGTTTTTCTAGCTAATGGTATTATAATTGGATATCAAGTTCTACTCCAATGATTTTCTTGCTCAATTGTTGGTGGTACTAAAAGAGCACACCAACCAATCCAAGAGACCATGGAATCCATACTCCTTGAATTCATACATTACAAGGATAAGGCAGAATTACTTAATATAATTTGTCGAAGCAAAGGTAGTTCTTTGCACTAGTGTAGTTGAAGGTTCCAAGGACAAACGGAAAACATAGCCAAAGAGGGCCAATGCAAATATTCTAAGTATAGGACACCTTTGGCCTAAGACAATCTTTGAGGAGGAAAGAAACCTTTGACACTAAAATCCTTCATAGTTTTACATACCGTTGACATAGGACACCTTTGTAGTGGTAGGAAACCTTTTGTAGCTGAAGACCCTTGAGATTGTAAGTCCAAAGGTAGGTAAATTTGCAAGTTGTAAATCTGTAGGGGAGAACTGATACCTTCCGTGATATGTGGAAGAACCTTAATTGAGCCACATTAAGAATAAGATAAGTTAGGGGGTTAAGATTAGCAGTGTACATTTTAGATGCAAACCCAAGATTCACATATTCTTTGGCTCACATATTTGTGATTTTCTCTCCCCTCTCTCTCTCTCTTGTACCATGAAGAGTGGAATCATTAGATCCCAATGGTGGAGACTCCAACTATTAGATGCCTTAGGGTGGGAGTCAAAGAAGATACTTAGGCTTAATTCCACTATTAATCTTGTTCACATTTCTCTTGTAATCAAGCATTAAGTGCAAGGACCTCCATAATCCTTGGCATTGAGTGTCTAGATTTTGAGCAATTGATTGGATGTCTAATTGAGAAGTGGTGAGGAAACCTATAATAGGAATGCAAGCACTTGAGTATAGGAGGGGACATTCATTCTTCTTTGGGGTGCTGGATCCCTATTGTTCCTAAAGAGCAAGGCAATGTGTTGAAGTGCTAACTTGTGTCTGGAGCTTTTAAAAGTACCACAAAATCAGAAGATAAGAGGATTGAGCACTGTATAGAATCCTTTAAGATTGTGCCTGTTGGAAAGGGTAGTATGTAGTTTTCAAGGTTGATAGAATGATAGGACCTTTAGAGTGACATCACTTTTTAGCTCATAAATTACCTTTGATGGATGTTTCTTTGGAACTATTGTGTTTAGAAAACTCAAGATTAGCAAAAGAATGAATGATCATTATTATCATCTAGAAATTTGGGTTGAGTTTCTTTGCCATGACTTACTCTGATAATTGTTTTCATGATATCAAAGAAGATTTAAGAGAAGTAAAATGACACAATAAGATTTAAGCAATTTAAGCAAAACTTGTCTAGGTCTCATTTGGTTTGAGTTTTAACATGAGTTTTACTTGGTAATAATATATCCACTACTAATCAATGTACTATAAATACCTTTATTATGAACCAAAAAAATTCAAGTAGAAGTGAAGCATTTCAAAATAGAGAACATTCAAAAGTAAATATTTCCCAACTTTCTTGAACTGTTATTTCATATTATTACCTTATAAGTGCTCATATTATTACCATATTTTACCTAAAAATTAAAGAAAGTTGACCCCATCATTAAACACAAATTATAGAAATATAGTCTGTTCTATTTTGAAGCTTGATTGAAAAACTTCTCTAAATTTACATAATGCATCTTTGTGACAACCCGGCAAATATCACTTTTGCGGTAATCGGGTAAGTAAAGTTTGTTCCCACAAAGATACGAGTCAGAATTGGTCAAATACAAAGCAAAGTAACAATTTCAGTTCTTCTTGGTTGTGTCTTTAATCTCTCAAGTAGAAACCACACCCAGAAGAGAGTAACAAGCACTGACTGGTAGTCTTGTCACGAAGTAACACTCTTTAATCACAAATCCTTCAATCTTTCCAAACAATCTTTCCAAACAATCTTGATTGTGATGATTCAGGCTCTCCCAAAAATGGCACTTCACTGCAAAACTACTTCGCCTCAGAATTGTGTTCTACCCCTCCACTGAAGGCACAACTTCCTTGATCAAAATTGCTTCACATCAACTTCGCACTGCACTCACAAATGCAGAATACTACCAACACTACAATTCCTCTCAGATTTGTCAAGGCATTGCTTTGATTGCACTTCACTCAGAATCAAACACACAGAATAGAGATCAAGGCTGTGGAATCCAACATCCAACAAACACTCTGACTTGCACTTCAAATTTCTTCACACACTCACAAACATAAACACAAAGTTGATACTCAAAATCAAGCTCAAACGACAAGCACTGCTTCACAGCACTTTGCTTTATCTATTCTCAGAAATAATGAGCACTGAACAACAATTCTCTGCAAATGTCTCTCTTAAGTAGTGAAGCAATCGACCATTTTTACAACTATACCGTTCTACAAAAATTGTTCTAACCTGTAGATCCAAAATGACAATGCACCTCTTCATATCTGCCTCTTCAAATCTCAAATCTGTTACTAATCCAATCCGATGTCTACTTCTTCTTTGACTTTCAAACCCAAACCCAAAGTAAATTTACTTCCTAATATTCTGTCCTCGGGTTTCATAATTCCTACTTCCTCTACTAGATCTAACAATTCTCTTTCTTGATCTGAAATATCACCAATGGGAAATCTATCTAACTCCTTATCTCCCGACGTACTCTTCTCTAATGTCTTTGATGGTAACTCCGAAGACATTTGGACTCCTATGTTATCTACTTTGGGTTTTGCTTCAACACCTTTCCAAAGTTTTTCTAGCTCTATTTTCACTAAGTCTAATCTAATTGAAATGTTATCCTCTACCTCTAATATCTTCCTATCTACACGAGTTCTCAATTTGATCAGCAAGGCATTCATCTCGGTGTCTTTTGCTTGTCTTTGCCTCGTCTCCTACACCAAAAACTTTAACTCGTGCATGCGTGCTTCTTCAATTTGAACGCTGGCTTCTGTACTTAACATTGCATTCATCTGGAGGACAATTTCCTTTATCGGCTCCAATTGTGTCTTCCTTTCTTGTTCCTGATCTGCAAGCCATTCCTCTCTGTACATCGCCAATTCTTCCTCGAATTCGGCCTTCACCGTCTCCTTCTCCTTCTCCTTCTGAACTACTTTCTCCTCCTGATTACAAAGTAATTCTCGCAATTGGTCATCTTCTCTATACCTTGTAGCCAACTCTCTTTGCCAGAGTTCCTTCTTCTCCTCCATACTCTCCATCACTCTATCGAGTTCTTGATCTTTCGCTGCTACCCTTGCCATAGCAGGGATAAGTTCTACTCTTGAATCAGCAAATTGCTGCTTCAAGATTTCGTATTCAGCTACCTGTCTTTCCCTTGCTATGTCACTCTTCCTCGCAAGATCCTCTTGATAGCTTCCTTCCCTCTTCAGGTCTTCAATTACCTGAAAGGCCCCCAAGGAACCAAGTAATGGCTTGGGCATCGGAGTAACCCACCATCCCCAATTGCTTGGGAACTCGGTTCAATAATGCCATGAACCGCTCAGAGTAGTCTCTCAACTTCTCCTTCTTTCCTCGGTCCAAATCGTTGAGTATCGTGAAGACACTCGTGTTGTAATCAACCTCCCGGAATCGTTCCAAGAGGTTGTTTCTCAAGTCTGCCCAGTCTGCTGGTATGAACCCTTTCTGAGTCACATGGGTGTACCAACTCCGAGCTTTCTTGCGGAGCAAACTTGGGAAAATTCTTAGTCGATCGACTGAGTCATGCTCCTTGTTAGCAAAGGAGATGACTTCAAATTCTTTGATGAATTCATCGGGGTCTTTGTCTTGCTCTGTCCCCTTGTACTTCTGATAGGCGTGTCAGGTGACAGGCAGCGAAGCCATCGTTTGATGCATTGGGATCGGCTGAGGTAATGTAGAACTTGACGGAATTGATGCCGTGTTGTCAGCCCATGGATTCCAATTTGTCAAATTCAAGGTAGGTTCTTCTTTGACAATTTCTGCTATGAGGGTGTTGACTTGAATCCAAGTAGAAGATTCAGGATCAACACCTTCGATGGGTTCTTCAAAATTCCTTCGGGACAACCGAGGAACCGTTCGTAGAAGATGTTGACACTCGTCTTCAGTAAGTGTTCGTGCTGTCTTTTCTCAAACAAAGTTCTTCAAGGAAACAACTTCCTTTACAGCTCTAGGGGAAGTTGGTGTATTGGGCCGCAATGCATATGTTTGCCCACTCGATTCTTTCTTCTTCTTGGAAGAAGAGGGAGATGCAAAGTAGCCTTGCCAACCGCCTTCATGTTTCTTGTGGTCAAGTTCTCGCAGGGCTTCTTGTACTTCGTGAAGGAGTTGAAAATCCAACGCCTCTCGTTCAGTTTCATCGATAGTGGATGGAACGTTCAGATGTTCGTCTTCTTCACGCTGAAGTGCTCGTCTTTGAGCTCTCTCTTCCCATTGTTCTCTCTATGCAAACATTCATATTGCGTTGATACCCAGTTTCCAATTTGGCTTCATATTATTCCACTTCCGAGATTTGTATCCCCGGCAGCGGCGCCAAAAATCATGTGACAACCCGGCAAATATCACTTTTGCGGTAATCGGGTAAGTAAAGTTCGTTCCCGCAGAGATACGAGTCAGAATTGGTCAAATACAAAGCAAAGTAACAATTTCAGTTCTTCTTGGTTGCGTCTTTAATCTCTCAGGTAGAAACCACACCCAGAAGAGAGTAACAAGCACTGACTCGCAGTCTTGTCACAAATTAACACTCCTTAATCACAAATCCTTCAATTCTTTCCAAATAATCTTCAATTCTTTCCAAACAATCTATTCTCAGAAATAATGAGCACTGAACAACAATTCTCTACAAATGCCACTCTTAAGTAGTGAAGCAATCAACAGTTTTAACAACTATACCGTTCTACAAAAACTGCTCTAACCTGCAGATCCAAAATGATAATGCATCTCTTCATATCTGCCTCTTCAAATCTCAAATCTGTTACTAATCCGATCCGATGTCTACTTCTTCTTTGACTTTCAAACCCAAACCCAAAGTAAATTTACTTCCTCATATTTTATCCTTGGGTTTCATAATTCCTACTTCCTCTACTAGATCTAACAATTCTCTTTCTTGATCTGAAATATCACCAATGGGTAATCTATCTAACTCCTTATCTCCCGACCAACTCTTCTCTAATGTCTTTGATGGTAACTCCGAAGACATTTGGACTCCTATGTTATCTACTTCGGGTTTTGCTTCAACACCTTTCCAAAGTTTTTCTAGCTCTATTTTCACTAAGTCTAATCTAATTGAAATGTTATCCTCTACCTCTAAAATCTTCCTATCTACACGAGTTCTCAATTTGATCAGCAAGGCGTTCATCTCGGTGTCTTTTGCTTGTCTTTGCCTCGTCTCCTGCACTTACAACTTTAACTCGTGTAGGCGTGCTTCTTCAATTTGAACGTTGGCTTCTGTACTTAACATCGCATTCATCTGGAGGACAATTTCCTTTATCGGCTTCAATTGTGTCTTCCTTTCTTGTTCCTGATCTGCAAGCCATTCCTCTCTGTACATCGCCAATTCTTCCTTGAATTTGGCCTTCACCGTCTCCTTCTCCTTCTCCTTCTGAACTACTTTCTCCTCCTGATTACGAAGTAATTCTCGCAATTGGTCTTCTTCTCTATACCTTATAGCCAACTCTCTTTGCCAGAGTTGCTTCTTCTCCTCCATACTCTCCATCACTCTATCGAGTTCTTGATCTTTCACTGCTACCCTCACCATAGCATGGATAAGTTCTACTCTTGAATCAGCAAACTATTGCTTCAAGATTTCGTATTCAGCTACCTGTCTTTCCCTTGCTATGTCACTCTTCCTTGCAAGATCCTTTTGATAGCTTCCTTCCCTCTTCAGGTCTTCAATTACTTGACTTCTCTCTACTGCGTCTGCTCGCAGTACTTCTCTCTCCTCCTCACCTCGGGTTATACCTCTCTTCAACTCCGAGTTCTCTTCTTCTAATCTTGATAAGACTTGCAAAACAATCTTCACCTTTGGACAAGTCTACTGCATCTCCTTCTTCTTGTACTCCAACTTCACCAACAAGGGGCACACTATCTCTTGCAGGTACTCCACTCCATCATTGCAACTACTTCCTCCTGCGGAGTGGTCTCTCTTCTCACTTCGTGTTCTCCTTAAACTCACCTTCTTCTCTGGAGTCTTCGTATCGGAATCAACACCTCACTACCCGAGCTTTCTTCTACCTCTTCCTTCCCTATACTTGGCCCCGCTTCACACTTCGCCTTACGTCGCAAGCAAACTCCTTGCTGTACTGCAATCTTCTTCTCCTCTGGCACCGGTACTTCGTCCTCCAGCGTTGTGTTATCTTTGGCTTCCAACTCGGCTTGCACTTCTTCATATTCTTCAGCAGCTGGCGCCGAAGTCATCTCTCCTCCTTCTTCACCATCACTGCTTGTATCTCTGCTCTGCAATGTCAGCTCAAGTTCCTCTTCATGATCCGAGTCCTCCGTTTTGAGCTCGGCCTCGCCTTCTGAGTCTTCATCTTCTAAATCAATTACCACCATTCGTCGCCTCGGGTTACTTCTTTGCATCTTTCAAGGTTTCTTTCTTTCTTCGGCTTCTCCTTGCCGACTCCTCTTCTTTGTCGGGGTACTCACTACGACCTCCACATTCTTCCCTGTCTTTGCGTAGTAGTCGTCCGTGCTCCGGATTTGGAGAATGTATTGCTGCTCCTTGACATCGACCTCCTTTCGCACATCCGGATGGAAATGCGACACCATCCAAGTCCGCTCCGCCAAGTTCAGCAAATTTAGCCCAAGGTAGAAGTGTGGTGCAAATAGCACAATGTAGTGTGGAGGCAACTTATCCCGCAAATTCCACACCATCTACCTTGTTCTCCCGTGAAAACACCTCGCCCAATTGATTGGTTCTCCTGCAAACAACTTATGGAAGAACACCGCTTGGTGTTTCATCACATAAGTTGTTCTCTCCGGCTTCAAGATTGCCATGAGAGAACTCACGATCCCTCTCCTCACTGGATCCTTGTAACTCTCAACTTTGTACCCATTCTTTGTTCTTTTCAACGAGAAGGCATCTCTCACCTCTTGAGTCTCTTGGGCTATCTCTCCTTTCCCCAAGAACATGGCTCCCTGCTCCGAGCCTGCCTCCTTCCTGAGTACGAGTCTCCAATCCAACTCTGTCCATCAAGCCAGATTTCCTCTCTTCCCTTCTTCCTCAGGTCCATCGAGACACTCACTCTCGATGATTTCTGTCATGAATCCTAGAAAACTTACGTTCCAGTTCCATGCCAGAAAAGTGATCCAAAGTCGGCTCAAGACTTCGATCCTTGCTATCACATCTAATCTCCAAATCGCATGATTTCTCACTGCGAATTTGGAGTTTTTCTTCCCTCCTTCCATCTCTTCTACTTTCTCACTTTCTCTCGATTTCACTCTTGCAACTTTGCCCTTGCGCACTAACACGAGTCCAACTCTATTTCCCTTTCCACGATCACCTGCAAGACGACTTCTCAACGGCAAAGGAAAATTACTCAACATTCCGTTGTTGCAGTTCTGATTTTTATAGAGTTGCACTCCTTTTTCTTTCGTCGCTTTGAGTTTCTGCCAAGAAATCACACCTCCGGCATGCACCTGTCACTATCAATCAACCTTCGCACATATGGGCCGCCAGTTTTAAAACGGCCCCTTCTTGAATTTCTTGCCCCGACGAAAGGTTGTTAGACTGTCTTTGCCTCGGGTTGAGCTCCCCCCGACCCGAAGAAAATTTACTTTGGGTTGTATGCTGACAGGGCATTTCCGAGTACTTCGCCTTATGACCCGAAGTCACTTTACTTCGGGTTTCATCCCGAAGACTTTTTTCTTTGCCTTCTTTGGCCATACAGGTGCAATTTGACTTCTTTGTACAATTCTTCTTCTTTATTTTGAGAAAAACAAAAAAATGTGAGCACCACATAGCTCCTCCCTCAAATGTGAGCGTCCCCGCGAACATAGACCTCGGGTGTTTTAGAAACTTCCGAGTCTATGGTCCAATATCTCTGAACTCTACACCCGTTTACTCGAGTGGCAAAAGGATTACCTTCCAAGTCTACGAACTGCATGGACCCATTTTCATAAAGATGAAGAACTTGATAGGGACCCATCCATCTCAAATGCAACTTGCCTGGAAAAAATATTTGGCGATTATCATATAACAAAACCAAATCCCCTTCTCATACAGTCACAGGCTTGATTCTCTTACCGTGCTTGACTTTCCTTTGTGCTTGTACTTCTTTTGTGGTTTGCATTGCATTGTCTCTTTTCTCTTCTAACCACATCAGTTGATGAATCCGAAGATCCTGACTTTCCTCTTCCGACATTTGTTCTTCGCACAGAACCCGATATGTCGGAACTTCAAATTCAACTAGCAGTATGGGATGCAAGCCATATGTCAAGAAGTATGGAGTTTGTTTAGTTGTAATCTTTTCTGTCGTTTGATATGCCCACAACGCGGCTGGTAATTTGATATCCCAGTCATAGGCATAATTGACAGTCACCTTATTCAAAATTTTACAAAGTAACCCATTTGCTTTCTCCGTTAAGCCATTTGCTTTTGGGTTATAAGGAGTCGTCTTCCGATGTTTAATCTGAAAGTACTTGGTTAATGCCTCCATTACAGAGTTCAAAAAATGTGTTCCTCGGTCACTGACCAATTCTAGATGACACCCATATCTAGAGATGATGTTTCGAAAGAAGAATTCTGCCACAGTTTCAGCATCATCTCTGCGAGTTGCTTCCGCTTCGACCATCTTGGTAGCATAGTCAGTGCACACCAAGATGTATCGCTTTCTTGTAATTCGGGTCACGGGTTGAATGGGACCCACAAAATCAATCCCCCATTTCTCAAATGGGGCCAAAGGCAAAATTGCTCTCAAAGGCCATTGAGAAGTAGCCGTCTGCTTTCCCGTTCTCTGACAAGCATCACAGCTTCGGATATGAGCATGTACATCTTAGTACATTGTAGGCTACCAACACCCTATTGAAAGAATTTTCTTTACAGTATTCTTTAGAGCATAGTGTCCTCCCGATGCTTCGGAGTGTAAAAATTCAATTACTCCTCCTACTTTGTATGACTCCAAGCATTGACAAAGTACTTCATCTTTGCCCATTTTAAATAAAATGTTGTGTTTAAGCTGGTACGGCCCCATTTTCCTGAGAAAGACTGCCCGCTGTTCCGGGTCCATCCCCTCAAGACAATGGAGAGTATTCAGATAATGATATTCAGCTGCATACCTTGTACTTCACATTGCTGATAAGTGATACAACTCTTCGTCAGGCAATCGATCGTCAATTTCCCACTCCTGGTCTTGAGTCTCCAACTTGGACAGGAAGTCCGCATTTGAATGCAAAGCTCGCTTCCTTACTTGTACAGTATAAGTGAACTCTTGTAATAACAAGATCCATCTTGCAATTTGTCCCGATAAATCTGCCTTCTTGACCAAATGTTGCAATGCATAATGGTCAACATAGAAGACAAACTCATACCCCAACAAATAGTGACAAAATTTCTTGCAGGCATACACCATTCCGAGTGCTTCTCTTTCAATTGTTGAATAGTTCTTTTCAGAAACTGAAAGTTGTCGGCTGGCATAATACACCGGGTAGTCCTTCTTCTTCTCGTCCTTCTGACTTAAGACGACTCCAATGGCCATGGACGAAGTGTCCACATATACATGAAAAAGGACGTCCCAATTTGGGGCCCTCATGATTGGTGCTTCAACCAATTTCTTCTTCAACACCTAGAAAGCTTCTTCTTGATTTTCTTCCCACAAATAGTCTTTGGATTTCTTCAAAAGCTTTGTAAGTGGTGCAGCAAGCACTACATAGTTTGACACAAAGCGTCTCTAATATCTGACATGTCCCAAGAAGGCTCTCAACTCCGGGATGTTCTTCAGGGATTCCAAAGTTGCGATTATCTTAACCTTCTCAACATCGACTTCAATACCTCGGCTTGACACCCGATGCCCCAGAAGAATTCCCTCCTTCATTGCGAAGAAGCATTTCTTCAGGTGTAATGACAAGCCGGCAAAATGACACCTTGGAAGGTGATCTAAATGTACATCTCTTTGCCCAAACACACAAAAGTCATCAATAAAAACTTCCACAAATTTGCACAGGAAATCTTTGAAGATTGAATTCATCATCCGCTGGAAAGTAGCGGGAGCATTACACAACCCAAAGGGCATTTGATTATAAGCAAAAGTGCCCCAATCGGTCGTGACTGTAGTTTTATCCTTGTCTTCTTCTCGAATGGATACTTGATTGTACACTAAAAATCCATCAAGAAAAATATAACAAGGATGCCCAGCTACCTGATCTAAAATTGTATCGGTAAAAGGCAAGGGATGATTATCTTTCCTTGTAACTGCGTTCAACTTTCGGAAGTCTTGGCACACTTAGATCTTCCCTATTTTTTTGTTCAGGACAATGACAATGGGGGAGACCCATTCACTGCTTAAGATAGGGAAGATGATTCTGGCTCCTAAGTACTTGTCAATTTCATCTTTCACCAAAAGCGAGTGCTTTGGGTTCAGGCGGTATTGTCGCTGCTGAACCGGAACTACACCTTCAACCAGATCAATCTGGTGTTCTCCGAATTCTCGTGGAATACCCGGCATTTGATCAATCAACCAGGCAAATACATCCTGGAATTCTATAAATAGGGCAGTGTATCCTGCCAACTCCTCCGAAGTAACTGTCTTCAAGATTTTTAAAATTTTTCCTTCAGTTAATAAGACATCTTGACAGTCATCGGGGTTGATGACTCCTTCAACGTGGCTTACTCGGCTTAACCCGAGGCGAGCTGCCATCAAACCCCCTTCCTCCAAGTCAGGTTCACCCGAGGTGAGGTCATATAGATCTTCATCTTCAACATCCACCTCGTAGCATTCCAAGTAATTAACTTGGACTTCGTCTTTGGATTTGTCTGAGGACGAAGACGATGAGTCTTCGGATTTGTCCTCCTCTTCCAACAATTTTGTTTCCCCGAGATGAGGAACCTTCGTCCAACTCACAGTCACCAACTTCTGATTTTCAGACAAAATGTCCTTGAATCTTAACTTTTGCTGATGCCAATCCACTACAACTTGGGCACTGTACAACCAAGGTCTGCCGATCAATAGAGGGTAACCAGTTTTTGTCATTGGTCGTAACAAGATGTAATTCAATTTGAAGGGTACCCCTCCAATGATCGTGGTAATGTTTGACAGCATGCCCAATGGCCATTTCCTGGTTTGGTCTGCAAACTTCAACACTCGGGGTGTTGGTTCAAACGTGTGGTACCCGAGTCAATTTGCAGTATCTTTGGTCATGACATTTACACCGGACCCAGAGTCAATGGGTATCGATGTGATCATGCACCTTGCAATCTCCACGTCTACCTTGGGAGATCCCAAATCTTCTTGTTCAATATGATAAATAGCGGGCAAGTCCTTCTTTGACGTCGATCTTACCTTCTTGAGTGCCAAATTCAGCTGTCTCTTGTACAGCTTGTTATCTTTCCACAATTGCTTGAATGTAACGTTGGCATTTGTAGTGGCCAGATCTGCTACAATATCATATTGGGGAACTCCTCCCAATTTGACCGTCTTTGCTTTCGGCTTTGGGTCCAAAGTCTCTCCATGTTCCCATTTGACTTTAGGATGCTTCAAAATGGTGACGGGCTTGCTGATGGCCTTGACCCGAGGTTCCTCGGGTTGGCCCACCTCGGCTTGGATCAGACCCTTTACTTCGGATCGGATGTCCGCCGGAAAAACTAGAGACTTTGTCTTTGTCTCCTCTTCCAAACTCAGTTCCCAAGTCCTGAGTAGTGCCTCCTTTAGTTCTTTCTGCAAGGATTTAGCTTTAGCTTTTGCGAGGATCTTTCCTCCTTGGCGGAAAGAATTGCTTTTGGGCGCAATCTCTTTGCCTTTTGGGAAGATGACGAGCTCGTACTCAATTCTTCGGAATCACGCTTCTTCTTGCTGGAGCGTGTCTCAACCTTCAAAATTGCAAGGTCCGGCCATTCTCCTTCCGAGGCCGGACTCCCCTCTTGAGGTCTTTCTTC
This sequence comes from Lunularia cruciata, assembly GCA_948567375.1. Taxonomy (NCBI): domain Eukaryota; kingdom Viridiplantae; phylum Streptophyta; class Marchantiopsida; order Lunulariales; family Lunulariaceae; genus Lunularia; species Lunularia cruciata. The sequence continues at coordinate 14,609,444 of OX419756.1, forward strand.
CTCAAGAGTGATACAATTTACATTTGTATCCCCCTTTGGCTGAAGTGTTGCATGCTCAGCGGGGGTCTGTACATATTTTACAGGCGGCTTCGGGTTCGGTGGGTGAGGACATTGGTTGCTTGTATGCCCCGATCCCTTACAATTTCCGCACAGGGGAACGTACCCAATTTGCCTTCTTGGCTTGGGACAGTTTGGAGACCAATGTCCTATCGAGCCACAATTATAACAGGCTCCGGGTGCAACATTTTGAGGCCGATTTTGGTTGCTCATCGGTGGTCTTCGTGGAGGAGCATTGGGGTTATACTCCCGGGATCCAAACCTTGGACCTTGATACAATGTGCTCACTTGAGGCTGTACCTCCTGAGTTTGGTACATAGCCTCCTCGTCCTCGTCTTGGTTCCATCCCGGAACCCAATCAATTTGCTGCACCGGGAATGCATTACGAGTATTGCATTCTGTGTTGGCATGGCCAGATTTGCCACATGCAGTGCACCACACATTAGATCGTCCAAATGCAGGGGCCTTTCTTCGGTCCTTGGCCCCAATCATCTGGATCTTGAAATCCGAAAACTCCTTGATGAGGGCATCCAACTTTGTATCCGCCTTATGTAAACTCTTAGCTAGAGGAGTCACTGGTTTCTTGCCTCCACGTCTTTTGACTCGTCTTGGCTTTGATTCCTCTTCGGATTCCGAAGAAGAGCTCAAAGACGTAGCGGATTCATCCAAAGAAGGGGAGGTGCTGCGTAAAGCTCTCCTTCTGGGCTTCTTGCCTTTCTTCTCCCAATTTCTCCGGTTACCGGCAGAATGAGAGTGAGCCACTTCATAACGAGCGACATGTTTGAGTACTTTGTCCAGGGAAGTTACATTCCTCTCCTTGGCAAAGATTTGTATTTATGGTGAAAGGCCCCCGAGGAACCAGGTAATGGCTTGGGCATCGGAGTAACCCACCATCCCCGATTGCTTGGGAACTCGGTTCAGTAATGCCATGAACCGCTCAGAGTAGTCTCTCAACTTCTCCTTCTTTCCTTGGTCCAAATCGTTGAGTGCCGTGAAGACACTCGTGTTGTAATCAACCTCCCAGAATCGTTCCAAGAAGTTGTTTCTCAAGTCTGCCCAGTCCGCTGGTACAAACCCTTTCTGAGTCACATGGGTGTACCAGCTTCGAGCTTTCTTGCGGAGCAAACTTGAGAAAATTCTTAGTTGATCCGTCGAGTCATGCTCCTTGTTAGCAAAGGAGATGACTTCAAATTCTTCGATGAATTCATCGGAGTCTTCGTCTTGCTCTGTCCCCTTGTACTTCTGATAGGCGTGTCATGTGATAGGCAGCAAAGCCATCGTTCGATGCACTGGGATCGGCTGAGGTAATGTGGAACTTGACGGAATTGAAGGATTGGCTGGAATTGACGCCGTGTTGTCAGCCCATGGATTCCAATTCGTCAAATTCAAGGTAGGTTCTTCTTTGACAATTTCTGCTATGAGGGTGTTGACTTCAACCCAAGTAGAAGATTCATGATCAACACCTTCGATGGGTTCTTCAAAATTCCTTTGGGACAACCGAGGAACCGTTCGTAGAAGATGTTGACACTCGTCTTCAGTAAGTGTCCGTGTTGTCTTTTCTCAAACAAAGTTCTTCAAGGAAACAACTTCCTTTACAGCTCTAGGGGAAGTTGGTGTATTGGGCCGCAATGCATATGTTTGCCTACTCGATTCTTTCTTCTTCTTGGAAGAAGAGGGAGATGCAAAGTAGCCTTGCCAACCGCCTTCGCGTTTCTTGTGGTCAAGTTCTCGCAGGGCTTCTTGCACTTTGTGAAGGAGTTGAAAATTCAATGCCTCTTGTTCAGTTTCATCGATAGTGGATGGAACGTTCAGACGTTCGTCTTCTTCACGCTGAAGTGCTCGTCTTTGAGCTCTCTCTTCCAGTTGTTCTCTCTATGCAAACATTCATATTGCATTGATACCCAGTTTCCAATTTGGCTTCATATTATTCCACTTCCGAGATTTGTATCCCCGGCAGCGGCGCCAAAAATCATGTGACAACCCGGCAAATATCACTTTTGTGGTAATCGGGTAAGTAAAGTTCGTTCCCGTAGAGATACGAGTCAGAATTGGTCAAATACAAAGCAAAGTAACAATTTCAGTTCTTCTTGGTTGCGTCTTTAATCTCTCAGGTAGAAACCACACCCAGAAGAGAGTAACAAGCACTGACTCGTAGTCTTGTCACAAATTAACACTCCTTAATCACAAATCCTTCAATTCTTTCCAAACAACCTTGATTGTGATGATTCAGGCTCTCCCAAAAACGGCACTTCACTGCAAAACAACTTCGCCTCAGAATCGTGTTCTACCCCTCCATTGAAGGCACAACTTCCTTGATCAAAATTGCTTCACATCAACTTTGCACTTCACTCACAAATGCAAAATACTACCAACACTACAATTCCTCTCAGATCTGTCAAGGCATTGTTTCGATTGCACTTCACTCAGGATCAAACACACAGAATGAAGATCAAGGTTGTGGAATCCAACATCCAACAAACACTCTGACTTGCACTTCAAATTTCTTCACACACTCACAAACATAGACACAAAGTTGATACTCAAAATCAAGCTCAAACGACAAGCACTGCTTCATAGCACTTTGCTTTATCTATTCTCAGAAATAATGAGCACTGAACAACAATTCTCTGCAAATGCCACTCTTAAGTAGTGAAGCAATCAACAATTTTAACAACTATACCGTTCAACAAAAACTGTTCTAACCTGTAGATCCAAAATGACAATGCATCTCTTCATATCTGCCTCTTCAAATCTCAAATCTGTTACTAATCCGATCCGATGTCTACTTCTTCTTTGACTTTCAAACCCGAACCCAAAGTAAATTTACTTCCTAATATTCTATCCTCGGGTTTCATAATTCCTACTTCCTCTACTAGATCTAACAATTCTCTTTCTTGATCTGAATATCACTAATGGGTAATCTATCTAACTCCTTATCTCCCGACCCACTCTTCTCTTATGTCTTTGATGATAACTCCAAAGACATTTGGACTCCTATGTTATCTAGTTCGGGTTTTGCTTCAACACCTTTCCAAAGTTTTTCTAGCTCTATTTTCACTAAGTCTAATCTAATTGAAATGTTATCCTCTACCTCTAATATCTTCCTATCTACACAAGTTCTCAATTTGATCAGCAAGGCGTTCATCTCGGTGTCTTTTGCTTGTCTTCACCTCGTCTCTTGCACCAACAACTTTAACTCGTGCATGCGTGCTTCTTCAATATGAACGTTGGCTTCTGTACTTAACATCGCATTCATCTGGAGGACAATTTCCTTTATCGGCTCCAATTGTGTCTTCCTTTCTTGTTCCCGATCTGCAAGCCATTCCTCTCTGTACATCGCCAATTCTTCCTCGAATTCGGCCTTCACCGTCTCCTTCTCCTTCTCCTTCTGAACTACTTTCTCCTCCTGATTACAAAGTCATTCTCGCAATAGGTCTTCTTCTCTATACCTTGTAGCCAACTCTCTTTGCTAGAGTTGCTTCTTCTCCTCCATACTCTCCATCACTCTATCAAGTTCTTGATCTTTCGCTGCTACCCTCGCCATAGCATGGATAAGTTCTACTCTTGAATCAGCAAACTGTTGCTTCAAGATTTTGTATTCAGCTACCTGTCTTTCCCTTGCTATGTCACTCTTCCTCGCAAGATCCTCTTGATGGCTTACTTCCCTCTTCAAGTCTTCAATTACCTGACTTCTTTCTACTGCCTCTGCTCGCAGTACTTCTCTCTCCTCCTCACCTCTGGTTATACCTCTCTTCAACTCGAAGTTCTCTTCTTCTAATCTCAATAAGACCTGCAAAACAGTCTTCACCTCTGGACAAGTCGATTGCATCTCCTTCTTCTTGTACTCCAACTTCACCAACAAGGGGCACACTATCTCTTGCAGGTACTCCACTCCATCATTGGTAACTACTTCCTGCTGCGGAGTGGTCTCTCTTCTCACTTCGTGTTCTCCTTATACTCGCCTTCTTCTCTGGAGTCTTTGTATCGGAATCGACGCCTCACTGCCCAAGCTTTCTTCTACCTCTTCCTTCCCTCTACTCGGCCCCACTTCACACTTCACCTTACGTCGCGAGCAAACTCCTCGCTGTAGTGCGATCTTCTTCTCCTCTGGCACCGGTACTTCGTCCTCCAACGCTGTGTTGTCTTAGGCTTCCAACTCGGCTTGCACTTCTTTGTATTCTTCAGCAGCTGGCACCAAAGTCATCTCTCCTCCTTCACCATCACTGCTTGTATCTTCGCTCTGCAGTGTCAGCTCAAGTTCCTCTTCATGATCCGAGTCCTCCGTTTTGAGCTTGGCCTCGCCTTCTGAGTCTTCATCTTCTGACTCAATTACCACCATTCCTTGCCTTGGGTTACTTCTCTGCATCTTTCGAGGTTTCTTGCTTTCTTCAGCTTCTCCTTGCCGACTCCTCTTCTTTGTTGGGGTACTCACTACGACCTCCACGTTCTTCCCTGTCTTTGCGTAGTAGTCGTCCGTGCTCCGGATTTGGAGAATGTATTGCTGCTCCTTGACATCAACCTCCTTTCGCACATCCGGATGGAAATACGACACCATCCGAGTCCGCTCTGCCAAGTTCAGCAAATTTAGCCCGAGGTAGAAGTGTGCTGCAAATGGCACAATGTAGTGTGGAGGCAACTTATCCCGCAAATTCCACACCATCTGCCTTGTTCTCCCGTGAAAACACCTCGCCCAATTGATTGGTTCTCCTGTAAACAACTTATGGACGAACACCGCTTGGTGTTTCATCACATAAGTCGTTCTCTCCGGCTTCAAGATCTCCATGAGAGCACTCACGATACCTCTCCTCTGTGGATCCTTGTAACTCTCAACTTTGTACCCATTCTTTGTTCTTTTCAACAAGAAGGCATCTCTCACCTCCTTAGTCTCTTGGGCTATCTCTCCTTTCCCTAAGAACGTGGCTCCCTACTCCGAGCCTGCCTACTTCCCGAGTACAAGTCTCCAATCCGACTTTGTCCATTGAGCCGGATTTCCTCTCTTCCCTTCTTCCTTGGGTCCATCAAGACACTTACTCTTGATGATTTCTGTCATGAATCCTGGAAAACTTACGTTCTAGTTCCATGCTAGAAAAGTGATCCAAAGTTGGCTCAAGACTTCGATCCTCGCTATCACATCTAATCTCCGAATTGCATGATTTCTCACTACGAATTCGGAGTTTTTCTTCCCTCTTCCCATCTCTTCTACTTTCTTACTTTCTCTCAATTTCACTCTCACGACTTTGCCCTTGCACACTAACACGAGTCCAACTCTATTTCCCTTTCCATGATCACCTGCAAGACGACTTCTCAACGGCAAAGGAAAATTACTTGACATTTTGTCGTTGCAATTCCAATTTTTATAGAGTTGTGCTCCTTCATCTTTTGTCACTTCGAGTTTCTACCGAGATATCACACCTCCGGCATGCACCTGTCACTGTCAATCAACCTTCGTGCATATGGGCTGCCAGTTTTAAAACGGCCCCTTCTTGAATTTCTTGCCCCGACAAAAGGTTGTTAGATTGTCTTCGCCTCGGGTTGAGCTCCCCCCGATCCGAAGACAATTTACTTTGGGTTGTATGCTGACAGGGCATTTCCAAGTACTTCGCCTTATGACCCAAAGTCACTTTACTTCGGGTTTCATCCCGAAGACTCTTTTCTTCACCTTCTTTGGCCATACAGGCACAATTCAACTTCTCTATACACTTCTTTTTCTTTATTTTGAGAAAAAAAAAAATGTGAGCACCACAATCTTTTGTGGTATGATTCTCTCTCTAAGTAATCTTAGAATCTCTTTAAGAGGTCTGCTTGATTGGATACAATTATACTGAATATTTGGAGTATCAAAGGAAGATCAGGTCTAATGAAGTGCAATGAAGCAAAAAAGAAAGAAGAAGTGTGTCAAGGAGGTAAATCTATGAATCCATCAAATGTATTGTAGATTTATAGATAAAAAAAAAGTATAGTATGGAATGGAATTTAGGATTCAATCTTGAAATAATTCTATGTTGAATAAACTTTATAGAATGGACACTCAATCCATACTATAAAACACTCAACGTGGATACTCAAGGATGATATGTCCATGTCTTGACCAACATTGCTACAAAACATACATTCTTGTTAACATCATACACTACACTATAGAAGCACAACTCACACATAAGGTATACATGAACTCTAAAGTGCCACAATTACTTCCAATTGGCAGTTAGCCAACTAGGGGCATTTGTGGGAAGCAATTCCTCTTACTTTCTAATTGTTAGAGGCAATCCTTCTAACTCCAAATAGCCATCTACTCCAAGTATGTGATATTGTGGGCAAAGATCAAAAGGTTGGGTGTTATAGAGCCCCATCCTTAATTGCATATTTGCAATCTGTATCACATAAAGGGTGAATTAGCTATAGATCAAGTACATCTAGGATATAACCATTGTCCTTGAGGAACCACCATAAAGAGGAGGAGTCAAACATGCCATATGACATCCTCTAAAATAGCTATCGCACACCAACAGAGTAGTACCTCCACTAGAAGTGCCATATAACAACATACACCGTAAACTTGCACATACAAGTGCCAAGCTTGGGTTCATAGCACCATCAATGTTTGGGAGGTGGCATGGCATACAATTGTGCACATAATCCTTCCAAATAACACCATCATTTCTTTCCAATATGAGGACTCCAATAGGCAAAATCTCATGCATCCTCAAGATAATACGGCTTGTAGTAATATCAAATATCATTGGTGTAGTCTGCTATAAATATACATAGTTACTTGGATGAAATTGGTAAATCAATGGTCTATAACCTCTTCCTTGAATAATAGCATAGCATAAGCATCCCTATGAGCAATTGCTAAGTTATCAAAGGCCATCAGCATCACTCTTTGGAAGATCTCTACCCATTGAAAATGTGCTCATCCATGTGTTTGGGTCATCCAAATCCAAAACTATAGTAGCATCCTAATGAATGGTTGCAAGTTAATCTAGATCTCATCCATAAAAGAGAAAGTAAGGAGCGAAGGATGCTAAGAAAGCTTGTTGGCTGAACCAATAGCCCATGGCCAATCAAGATAATTGGAGATCCCAATCTCCCATGTGGTCTCTCTACAAACCATACTTACACAATTCTCTCTTCACCTTTTGAACCACTCTCTTTGCTAAGCCATTTGCCTTAGGGTAATCTCAAGAGATAGTATGATGATCAATCAAGGTCTTATCACACAAGATCTAAAACTTCCCCAAAAACTCTGTACCTTGATTAGTCAAACCATAGTTGGTGCACCAAAATGACTAAGAACTTGATCCAAGAACAAGTAACTTGTCCTTTCATTGGACTTGTCATGAAGTGCCACCAACTCAATCCACTTGAAGAAGTGCTTCACCATAACCAAAACATACCAATGATGTCTCATAGTCAATGATAAAGGTCCAACAAAGTCCAAACTCTAATAGTAACCCAATCTAATGATAGGTAATGGGTGTAAATGTGGCATATGAGCATTGAATAATGCTCTAACTTGGTCTAAAATCACACATCTGGCAATAAAATACTATACATTAGTTTGCATACTGTGCCACCAATAATGACTTTGGAGTAAGCTATATGTATGCCTTATTCCAAAATGTCCTAGTTCCTCATGAGGATGATGGACCAATTATGGTCTTTGAGATGGAAGTGGGGCTACTTGCACTCGACCATCCTCCAAGAAGGTGTTTTCACTCCAATCTAAATTGCATGGCTTGCTAAAGAACACAATCTCTCTCCTTAGCACCAATTGTGCCACCAACCTAAGGATCTATGACCTCAATAACTCCTCTTATATGTGCTAAGAGAAATACCATCCAAGCCTCAAAAAATATCCATAGAAAGGTAGGTGTATGCCAACATAGGACCATCTCCTCATTTGTCTCACTATGCCAATGTGCTCCAATTTGATCCTACTGGTTGGGATGTACGTTTCTACTCGACCCATCTGCATCATGGTTCACCACTCCAAGTCTATGAATAACCATAAAATCATACTCTTGTAAAATCAAAGCCCATAGTACAAGCTTCCTTGAAAGCTTGTTGGACTCCATCAACCACTTTAGTGGTTGATGATCAATGATTAGAGTGAAGTGGTTACCAAATAGGTAACATTAGAAATGTGCTATTACCTATATTGTTGCCAAACACTCTTTTTCATATGAACTATACTTCACCGCCACTAAATTGTTGGAGCAACTAGCATAAGCTACCATAAACTCCTTCTCCTCATTATCATGTTGTATGAGCACTACTCCAAGCTCCAATGTACTCCAATCAATGTGAACCTAGAATGGTCATCCTTTGATTAGTCTCCTAAGAATAAGGACCACTATTCTTAGGAGACTTTAGGATACTTAGGATATGGGATGTAAACTTCTCCTTGAGCTATTAAAAAGCTCTCTCCTAATCATCTTCCCAACACACTTCTTTGTAAACATGGTCAGCTTTGTTAAGGCCTTGGTAATGACACTAAATCCTCTAACATATTGGTGATAGAAATTCACCAACCCAAGGAATGCTTGCACTCTACTCACATATATAGGCCAAGGAATATGTGCAATACTCTTGACCTTGGTTTGCTAAACATCAAGTCCTCCAAGGTAGACAATGTGACCCAAATACTCAACTTGCTCATAGAAGAATCTACAATTCCCAAGATGTAATTTGAGTCCATGAGATCTAAACCTTTTGAACACTTCCAATAAATGTCTCTCATGCTCCTCTACAATATTATAGACCAAAATGTCACCAATATTGCATTGAGAAAAATCCAATCCTACTAGGATCCTATCCATGCCCTTGGAACTCAACATGAGTGTTCTTTAATCTAAATGGTAAGAACTTCCATTGATATAATACATTCTTTCCATGAGGATCAATAGCCCAAAATGTTATCTTGGACTTATCCTATTCCTTGATTTGCAATTGATGATATACTTCTCAAAGATCCAATGTAATGAAGACCTTTGCATGCACAATTGTATCAAAGATCTCCTTTGGTGTATGCATGGTATATCGATCAACCCTAGTATATTGGGTGATAGGATGGTAATCTCCATACATCCACTTATCTATGTAGTTTCCATGCATATCCTTCTTGGCTAACATCACTATAGCTGAAGCATACTCTCTATGTGAAATCTCTACCAAACCAACCTTGAAAAGGTCTCTACTCCTGCTCTAAATCAATGCTCTCTCCATGTCATTATATTTGTAGGGATGTCAAAAAAAAGGTGTTTCACTAGTAAGCTCAATCTGGATACCAATTCCTTTTAGAGCACCCAAATCCTTCATACTAAAGGCAAAAAAAATTGTGTAGCTCTTCAAGAATCTTGAAACTCTTTGTCTTTCTCATCTTGTAAGCTTGGGTTCAATATCTAGCTCCCAAATATCCTCTATAATTGATGTAGGAGTGGAAGATATACTGATTGGCTACTACATTGGGCCTTTGTGAGCAATAATGTCATGCATCCAACCACTAGAGTTCCCAACCTCAATGTGGAAAAATCCCTTTGCTTTGGTTGCAAGCTCCATACTTCCTCTAGTTGCATCGCAAGTAGACCAAGGGTGTAACCCAAGTAGACCATGCTCATTTGGATGAACCCCAAGTAGACCACTCTCATTAGTAGCCACTAGCTATTTCCCAAGAATACCCTACACACTTGGTCCATCACCCCCAACACGTGCTTAAATCATCTCAATAGGCACAAAGTTCAAAAGTGTTAGAGTGGTGATGCCTATCAAGTGCATCTTATGCTGATCTGCCAAGCCAAGACTCACAATCCAAGTCAAAAAATTCAGATCCATAGCCAAACCTTACACCTAAAGCTTGGATGCCTCTAGCATTGTTGTAATAGCAATAATATCAATACAAAAATCCATCATCCACTCCCTCTCTTTAGCATTGGGCTCCACCAACTTCTATAATTGTGAGTCCTAAAAAATTATAGCACCCCTTTCCTTTAAATGCATGGGAGCTTTACCCACACTTATGAGAGCTACTTTACCCACACTTATGAGTTCCTAAGAACTTAGGAACTCATAAGTGTGAGTAAAGCGGCTATGGGCTATCCAACAAGGTTCACCCTTGCCATATGACCTATCAGCCACTACCACCATCTATGATTGGCACCCAACATCCAAAATATCATCATTGTAAGGTGGTCTAATTGTTGAATCCCATCATAAGCAAATTGTAAAACCTCTTTAGGCAAGAGGTTTGTCCACCAAGATGAAGAAGATGAGCATGTGATCCCACTTTGGTTGCATCCAACAACACAATAGGTCCCATCCAAGAATGGACCTAATGTGTACTTGCCACCAATTTAGTACAAGAATCACCCATCAAAGGTATGTTCTCCAAAATGTAGGTTGGAGAAATGGACTGATGAACTTGGAAATTTCATAGCATATATAACATCTCCCAAAACACACCCAAATAGAGATCCTAGAGACCTTAACCTTGGCCAACACATGTCCTTAACATGGCCATCCAGAAATCACCAAATGAATAGGACCATGTTTCTCCAAATCCTACATTCCCAACAAGGAAATATCTACTTGTAGGGTCTTGTAACCCTTGACTATTGACATTGGTAATAACTTAGGATAGCAATAGGCCAAGTGTGTCACATGATGTATAGAGACTTGCATAGTAGTATCATCTCTCCCTACATACAATTACCTATGTACTCAAATACTTACCTATAATATCACAACTAGTCCAATGCTAATCCCACCAAATAACTCTAATAGATATACTCCTCCTATTGGATATTTCCAAGTAATGAGTGTGGTATCCAAAGATGACAAGGTAATAAACTCCAAAATCTCATCTTCACATTGGTTGCATGGTGGTACAAAGGCTCCACTCCAAGTTGCATCAACTTATCCACATGCTACTACAATGCCTCCTAAGTTCTCTACAATAAAACATCTTAGGTGGATGGAAATATCCCACTCATACTCCAAATCCAAATGATCTCCTTTGGTATTGGACTATCCTTTGCATGGGCTTTCCACTCCAATAAGTCACTACGTCAAGTAATAGAACCACTAAAAGTTGAAATTGATACCATGGTCCCTAATTATAGTGAGCCAAGATTGCCATTACTAAATCACCCATCCCTCACTTGACTTCCAACCTGGTCTATAAGAACTTGTCTCTTCCCAATAATCAATACTCAAACCATGAGGTATAACATTGCTCTACCAACTATCACAACATATGACTCTACTATTATTGTAATGGCCTAAGCTCTCACCATAGAGCTATGGTGTAGAGTGAGAGTGTTGCAGGGTCAGAGATGGATTTTCAAAATGCCTTAGGGCTGTGACAGGAGCAGAAACGTTTTGGGAGTTGAGTGAGAGTCTTGCAAGGCCAGAGATGAAATTTCGAAATGCCTTAGGGCTGTGACAAGAGCAGAAACTTTTTGGGAGTAAAGTTAGAGTGTTGTAGGGCCAGAGATGGATTTTTGAAATGCCTTAGAGTTGTGACAGGAGCAGAAACTTTTCGGGGGTTGAGTGAGAGTCTTGCAAGGCCAGAGAAAAAACTTCAAAATGCCTTTGGGCTGTGACAGGGGCAGAAATTTTTTGGGAGTAAAATGAGAGTCTTGCAGGGCCAGAGATGAATTTTTGAAATGCCTTAGGGCTATGACAGGAGCAAAAACTGTTCAGGAGTTGAGTGAGAATGTTGCAGGACCAGAGATGGATTTTTGAAATGCCTTAGGGCTGTGACAGGAGCAGAAACTTTTTGAGAGTTGAGTGAGAGTCTTGTAAGGCCAGAGATGAAATTTCAAAATGCCTTAGGGCAGTGACAAGAGCAGAAAGTTTTCAGGAGGAAAGTGAGAGTCTTGCAGCGCCAGAGATGGATTTTCAAAATGGCTTAGGGCTGTGACAGGAGCATAAACTTTTCGGGAGTAAAGTGAGAGTCTTGCAAGGCCAGAGATGAAATTTCAAAATGCCATAGGGCTGTGACAAGAGCAGAAAGTTTTTGGGAGTTGAGTGAGAGTCTTGCAGGGCCAGAGATGGATTTTTGAAATGCCTTAGGGCTATGACATGAGCAGAAACTTTTTGAGAGTTGAGTGGGAGTCTTGTAAGGCCAGAGATGAAATTTCAAAATGCCTTAGGGCAGTGACAAGAGCAGAAAGTTTTCAGGAGGAAAGTGAGAGTCTTGCAGGGCCAGAGATGGATTTTCAAAATGCCTTAGGGCTGTGACAGGAGCAAAAAGTTTTTAGGAGTAAAGTGAGAGTCTTGCAGGGCTAGAGATGGATTTTCAAAATGCCTTAGGGCTGTGACTGGAGCAGAAACTTTTTGGGAGTTGAGTGAGAGTCTTACAAGGCCAGAGATGAAATTTTGAAATGCCTTAGGGCTGTGACAGGAGCAGAAAGTTTTCGGGAGTTGAGTGAGAGTCTTGCAGGGCCAGAGATGGATTTTTGAAATGCCTTAGGGTTGTGACAAGAAAGGTGTAACAATTTGGAGTTTAGCGACGAAGTCAGTCAGGCTCACAAAGTAGCACATAAGACAAATTAGCCTAGAATATTCCAGAAGTATCTAGGAAGCTTCTTGGGAAGCTTCCCGGTTAGCTTAGCTTGCACCTTAAGTAAGTAGCTTCTAGAAGGAAGCTTCTAGAAGCTTCCAACTAGCTTAGCTTGCACGCCAAGTAGGCAGCTTCTAGAAGGAAGCTTCTTGAGAAGCTTCCTAGTTAACTTGGCTTGCACTCTAAGAAAGTGGCTTGAGGAAGCTTCTTGTGAAGCTTCTCAAGGGCCTTGTATGTTACCTATAAATACCAAAGCCAAAGCTCATGCTAGGCATTTGGAGTTTTCCCTCATTCAAGTGTCCCAATATAAGTTTCCATTCTCCTATTTCTCTCCTCGGTTTTGGTCTTTTATATTGGTATCAGAGCAGGAATGGGATGGATGGAATTTATGGACCACCAAATCCACTTCCGCCAAACCATTGGGACTTTCATGTCCAGATATTACCAAAGCATCGTTTCACACAATTCATCATCTCATGCTTTGGGCAGGATTTTCTACATATGATCACCGTGTCAAAGGAACCCTTGATATTTCCAGTTGTAACTTATGGAGAACGGTGGACGTGTTGTATCTATGTGTTAATCAACTAGATAAATTGAGGGTAGTGGAATAGATTAGTAGCAATGGCGGTAATACCGGATGTTATCCTTGCAATGCAACAACAAATTGAGCATCTTACTTGATTGTTGGATGAACGAGACCAGCAACGACGAGAACAGATAGACAGAGCGCCAGTTCAAGATGGAGAAGATTGCATTTGATTTCCAAAACCCAAGGTGTTTGAAGGCAAGAATCTTCCAGGCATAGTGGAGAATTTTGTGTTTGACTGTGAACGTTACTTTGAAGCCATCAATCTTCAAGATGAGCAGAAATAAATTTTCTTGGCTTCTAGCCAATTGGATAGCGTGGCAAAACTTTGGTGGCGATTCTGAGTAGAAAGAGCTGAATGACAAATTGTTGCACCAATTTTGACATGGGCAGAATTCAAGGATGCAATACTTGGTTGATTTCAGACTATAAATGCCACCCAAGCTGCACAAGATAAATTGGCGGAGTTGAGGTAGATTGGCTTAGTGAGAAGCTACATCACACAATTTCAGAATATCATCATGCAAATTCTAGATATCCAAGAAGGTGAAGTTCTGGATCAATTTGTGCAAGGATTGAAGTCACGAACCAGATTGGAGGTGACCATGCAAGAGCCACATAACGTAGAAGAAGCCATGCAATTGGCTGAGCATTTTGATTCTTTAGTTGCAACAACTTGGTCTTGACCTCGACCTACACAAAACCTACTAGTACCACGAGTGGAAGATTTAGTACCAATGGAGATTGATGCTATCCAACGAAGACCACTTGGCACAACAGATAGAGAAAGATTACGACAAAATGGAGGTTGCTTTTATTGTTGCCAAGTTGGACATCGCATTGTTGAATGTCCACTTAGGAATGAGCGACCTCAACAAGTTGCCCAGATGGAGTTTGTGGAACAGAATGATCAGGGAAACAAAGAATCTCAGTAGGAGATTTTGAGCCGCCTACTGGGAGCTTGATTAGTTCCAATGGGATTGAAGGCTTGACCTATGCAAGTTTGCTTCACTTGCAAGGTACAATATCTAATCGGGGTTGTAGGATTTTGGTTGATTTTGGAAGTTCAGAGAATTGCATATCTATGCAAGTTGTAGAGGAATTGGGTATTCCTATCAAGCCAATGATTGGAAGTAGTTTGATGATGGTGGATGGTAGAAAAGGTTCTGCATTCCGCACCTCGCATCCTATTACCTTCAAGATTGGGAAGGAGTATTTGGAGTGTATGAGGTTTTTAGTGGCACCTCTACACTATGATATCATTATGGGTCTACCTTGGCTTGAACGTCATAAGGTTCAATTTGATTGGACCCGACGTCAAATTCAAGTACAACACCAAGGTAGGAATTTCCGGTTAGGTTGTCTGGCACCTCTGAGTAAGACACCTAAGAATAGTTAGTCCCAAGATGGGAAGTTTGCCAAGAAGGCAACCATGGAGCAAGCTTGGAAGAGAGATGAGTCCCTAGAAGAGAAGTTTGTTAATGAAGCAGCCATAGAGCAAGCTTTGGAGGAAGATAAGTCTGTATTCGCGGTGTGGATCAAGCCGATTGCACAAGAATAATCTGATAAAGGCCAGGTGCCGCATCAAGCAACAGTTGATCGGATAGTTCATGAGTTTGCATATGTGTTTCTGGATGATCTGCCAAAGGGATTACCCTCTGATCAAGGTATGCCCTTCAAGATCAAGTTATTGCCAGGGAGTACTACATTGAGTAGACCAATCTATCGGCTCTCACCAAAGGAGTTGGAGGAGTTGCAAACAACACTTATAGAGTTGTTGGAGAAGGATTTCATATGACATAGTACCTTCTGTGTGGAGTACCGCTACTATTTGTTCCAAAGAAGGATGGAGGACTTTGTTTCCGTATTGATTACCGTGGGCTCAATAAGCAAACCGTGAAGAATGCATATCATAACGAGTTCCAGTTAGCTCTACAACAAGATCCCTTCTTCCAAATGGTACAAGGTCGGCTGACAACAAGTAACAAGGAGTACAACACCTTCTCCTTCAAGGAAGGACTTCTATTCCATACAACTGGATCTATGTTCCAGCCAAAGGTGATCTTTGACTTGTGCGCCTTCAAGAAGCCCATGATTTACCCATTGCTAGTCACATGGGTGTGGACAAGACCTTGCGTACCCTCCAACGTCAATGGTGGTGGCCCAACATGACACAGGATGTTCAAGAATTTGTCCAATCGTGTGAGAGCTGCCAATGTAACAAGGCCAACAACCAAAAGCCGGGTGGACTCCTTCAACCGCTTGCCGTTCCATCAGCTCGTTGGGAGCATGTGAGCTTGGATCTCATCACATCCTTGCCAAAGACAAAACAAGGACACACCGTCATCGTGGTGTTTGTGGATAAGCTTAGTAAGCAAATCCACTTGGCACTAACTTGTGATACCGTGGATGCTCCAACCTTAGCGCAAATCTACTTTGACAATGTCTTCAAGCATCATGGAATGACATGCGTACTCATCTCCGACCGTGATCCTCGCTTTACCGGGAATTTTTGGCAAGCACTCTTTCAGATACTCGATACCAAGCTTGCTTTGTCCACAGCCTATCATCCTCAAATTGATGGACAAACCAAACGTGCAAATTGTACATTGGAGGATATGTTGCATGCATTTGTCAATGTCCACCATACCAATTGGGATGAATGTCTTGCCGCTGCTGAATTTGCCTACAATAATTCCAAACAAGCAAGCACCGGATTCTCTCCTTTCTTTCTCAATTTTGGCCAAGATCCGCTTGTTCCAGATTCTCTTCTTGCTCCCCTTCCATCTCAGGTTCCTCATACTTCCACATTCTTGACCACTCTATCCCAATCTCTCCAACAAGCCAAGTCTCACCTCCTTGTTGCTCAAAATTGCCAAAAACAATATGCAGACCACCATTGTCAAGATCTCACCTTTGAAGTCGGTGATAAAGTCATGCTATCCTCTAGTAACCTCCCTCTCCCACTTGATACCAAGTTCGTAAACTTGCCCCTAATTGGATAGGACTCTTTGATATCACCCAAATTGTCTCTCATGTTGCTTATCGTCATGCCTTGCCTTGTCACATGCGTATCCATCCTGTCCTTCATGTTTCCAAGTTGAAACCCTTTGTTCCTAACCCCTCTTTCTTTTCCTCTCAAGTCCAACCTCCCCCTCTTCCTATCCCTATCAATGATCATTAGGAGTACAAAGTTGATCGTATCTTTGCGTGTCGCCACATTCAACGAGGCCGTCGCCAACATACAGAGTACAAGGTCCTTTGGAAAGGGTGTCTCCTTCATGATGCCACTTGGGAACCTCTTTCTCACCTTTACAATGCACAGACAGCCATCCAAGAATTCGAAGCTTCACTAGCAACGAGGACATCACCAACTAGCGGCGGGGGAATATGTAACAATATGGAGTTTAGCGACGAAGTCAGTCAGGCTCACGAAGTAGCACATAAGACAGATTAGCCTAGATATTCCAGAAGTATCTAGGAAGCTTCTTGGGAAGCTTCCCAATTAGCTTAGCTTGCACCTTAAGTAAGTAGCTTCTAGAAGGAAGCTTCTAGAAGCTTCCAACTAGCTTAGCTTGGAAGCCAAGTAGGCGGCTTCTAGAAGGAAGCTTCTTGAGAAGCTTCTTAGTTAACTTGGCTTGCACTCTAAGAAAGTGGCTTGAGGAAGCTTCTTGTGAAGCTTCTCAAGGGCCTTGTATGTTACCTATAAATACCAAAGCCAAAGCTCATGCTAGGCATTCGGAGTTTTCCCTCATTCAAGTGTCCCAATGTAAGTTTCCATTCTCCTATTTCTCTCCTCGGTTTCGGTCTTTTACAAAAGGAAAGTAGGAAAGTTGAGTGAGAGTGCTGCAGGCCAAGGAGGAATTTTGAATGCCTTAGGGCTGTGACAGGGCCAGGAGATGAGTTTTGAAAGTTGAGTGAGAGTCTTGAGGGTTGAGGAATTTTTGAGATGCCTTAGGGCTATGAGAGGGCCAGGAGAAGAAATTTGAAGGTTGAATGAGAGTGTTGCAGGAGAGGAGAGTTTTTTGAGTAAGGATTCCAGGCTATGATAGGATAGAGGGGAGATTTTTTGAGAGTGGAGGCCTATGGTTGTTGCAAGAGCAGGATATTTTTGAGTTTTGCTTGGTCATTGATTTGGAACGATGGAGAACAGAAGGAGTTGAAATTTGCAAGAAGGACTGAACTAGGGCGGGAGCAAGAGAAGAAATTCAAGAGTCTGACTTTGCCTTGCACAAGATAGGAGAGATTTTGAAGGTTGGCTTCCCTGAGCAGTAGCCAGTGACATGGGTAGATTCGTGTTAGGGTTGCTCTGGCTGGACAGGGAATGATTTGAATGTGGAAGGATGTTTATTGTGAGAATGTTGATAAGAGAGCAAATCTTGAATGAAGAATGTTTGTTGTGAAGAGGTGGACGTGGAATGAATTTCAAATGTAGAGGATGTGATGTTGAAAATGTAACAGTGAAGAATTCTCATGAAGGGGAGACTGGGCAGAGTAAATGAGAGACTGGGCAGAGTACATGAGAGGCTAGACAAAGTGAATGAGAGACAGGACAGAGTAAATGAGAGATTGGACAAAGTGAATGAGAGACTGGATAGAGTAAATGAGAGATTGTTCAAAGTGAAGGAGCGAGAGTCTCCAGAGCTTGGTCCGGATAGGAGTGAACTATTGAAGAGAGATTTTCAAAGGTTGCCTGGCCTTGGTCTGTGACAGAAGGAGAGAGAAAACTTTTGAAAGTGCTATTGAGCATGATAGTGGCCAGATGGCAAGGAGTTTGCCTTGAAGGAGTGTAGAGTAGAGGAGAGAAATTTTTGCAGGAAAGAAAGGCCTCAAGAGTGCAGGGCAGAAAATGGGTTTCTTTGCAAGAGAATGAATGACCTTACAAGAGAGAGAAGGCTGGATAGGAAAGAAAATTTTTCAGGTCTAGTAGAGCTGAGATGATGGTGTGTTTGACCTGTGACTAGCGTCGTGGAAGCTCCATTTTAGGAGCTCTTAGTCCGTCTATATGGAAGGTTCAACTCAGTAGTCCGGCCTGGTTGAGCTGAATAGAATACTAGTTGTTGTTTGTAAAACTTCCAGCTTCCCTATGAACCGTCAAGTCCCAAAACCATAGCTGAAATCGTGTGAGCTAGCCAGTTCTGTGAAAGCCAAGGACAAACTAAGCACAAGCAGTCAGGTGCCCGGTGCACTCTTGAGGCCAAACAAATTCCCCGACACCGTACTCTCACAAAGTATGGTAGCCAACCATAACACTAGATTTGGGTCAACTCCCAATGTAAACATACCATTGGCTAAGAACAAAGGGAAATGCATAATCAATTGAGCCACCATTAACATCGTGCTAGACTCAATTTTTGTAGTAGCATATGGTTGACTAGCATCTAGTCTATCATGCAGTCTATCTCAACCTACCATACCTACACTAGGAGCTATGGATATCATATGTAGTGCCTAAGAAAGTGTGAAAGAATGGGAGAGTCTGATCTATCTACCAGCCTCTCCTCTTTGTGGGTCCAACTCCATTGATGCTCCTCTAGGCTCTGGAGCACATATTGCACTCCTAGTCACTATGCCAGATGCATCTATTCTGTTGTTCCACACATAAAGTCCAAGACGTCTTTATCACCAGCATAAGAGGTGGAAGCTTCAACATCCAAATCTAATCTCCTCTAAGCTATGGCCATGCTAGCCAATATTTGCTCCAACTACTCAATCCAAGTAGCCATGGTTGTATCAGAAGCAAGAGCAAGTACTACACCCCTACCAAGTTTAGATCCTCTATCACCGCCTCTACCACCTTGTTCTCCATGACTTAGAATTCCTTTACCACCTGCCATAGTAGCCCTATCACTCCATAACTCCAAGTGAAGGTCAAAGCATCGGTCACTAGTATGATCAAATCTATGGCAATGGTTATATTGTCTCTATGCTAGTTGTGATGCACTAGAGGTATCATATCCACTACCTTAAGTGCACTCTCTCTTGTGGTGAGGTCAACCACAAGTCCAACAAGTAACACCACCACTCACTAGCTATTGTTGACCTAAAGATGAAGGTAAGGGCCTAGCTACACTAGGCTCTCCACTCACTCCATAGGATCTAGGGTATCCGCTTTGTCCTCAAAAGCCAACATGGTATGTTGTAGTCTGTTGCACTTTAGAAGAAGTAACAATTGTGGATAAGGTCTCTCTACTAAATCCAAAAGTCACTACTCTCTCCTCTACCATGTTGAGCTCAATGCTTTGAGCTAAACTAAAGACCACTGCCAAAGTAGGTGAAGTAGCCTATAACAACATAGCATCATGTATGTGGTATCCACATTTTTCATTTTGGATGAGTTTTGAAGAAGAAGTGCCTTGCTGAAACCAAATTGAAATCAAATGGAGAAGAAATGAAAGGAAATTTGCATTTTGATCAAGCTTGAAGAAGTCTACTTTGTGTCAAATGAAGACGGACTCAGCCAGGATTGAAAGAGTGTAGACCCGAAGGAGGAATGGAAGTTACAGGTCAAGATTCTTGTGGGGGCTATATCTCAATGTTCACAAGTCCAAATCAAGCGTAAAATATCTCGTTGGAAGCATCTAGTTTAGGGCTTTTTTCTATGACCAAAATCGAAAAGTTTAGAGGTTTGTAGAAGAAGTTACAAGTATTTGAAGTTTTGGGAATAACTGTACAAAGTAGTTTAGTGTCTTTGGACTTCGGACTTCAGACTTCAGGTTTACACAACTTCGGGTTAGAAGGTACTTTGACTCAAGACGGAGATGACAGTATCTGAGATAGTCGGACCTTGAAGTGTAATGAAGATGAATTTGGGAATCTTGCCAGAGGCATTAGAGAGAGTTAGGATAGAGAAAGAATAGATAGTTAGGATACCCGTGACTTCAATTTCAATTCCGACTGAAGATGGAACAAGAATTGAAGGAGAAGTAGCAGTAGTGAATAAACCCAAAATGCAAGATCAGATTGTAAGTGTCTTTGGGTCAATAACTGAGTGATTAGGGGAAAGTGTGTTAAAAATTGAAGGCGTAGATAGTGTACCCATGCTTTCAATTACAATTTGTGATGAGGATATAGTAGAATTAGCAAAGGAATTGATTGTAATTAGACCTGATGTTGCAGAAGTAGGAGTACAGGTGTCATCGGACTTGATAATTGACATATTAGAGAAGAGTGGGCCAAGAGATAAAGAAGTAGATGGAGTAACCTTGAGCTCAATTGCAGTTCCTAGTATAGAAGTTGTAGAATTAGTGAAGGAATTGGTAGAATTAGCTATACCTGAAGAAGGAGAAGTAATAGGAAGATCATCGGGTTTGGAAGTTGATGATGAGGTAGACATCGGATTGGGTAGTACAATTTTGAGATAGGAAAAGGCAAATATGAAGAGATAGACTATCACTTGGGATCTGCAGCTAGGAAGAGATGTTAGGAAGTGGTGCTTGGGTAGGCAAGTCTGCCGTTTGCTTCAGTATTTAAGTGGAGCAATCGCAATACAATGTTGTTCAATATTCATATTTCTGAAGATAGATAAAGCGAAGTGTTGTTCTCAGTGCTTGTCGCTTAAGCTTAATTCCGATTGTCAATTTTGTGTTTGTAGTTGTGAGTGTGTGGAGAATTTTGAAGAGCAAGTCAGTGTGTCTGTGGATGTTGGAATCTACAGCCTTGATCTTCATTCTGTGTGTTTGATCCTGAGTGAAGTGCATCGGAGCAATGCCTTGACAGATCTGAGAGGAATTGTAGTGTTGGTAGTATTTTGCATTGGTGAGTGCAACACGAAGTTGATGTGAAGCAATTTCAATTGAGGAAGTTGTGCCTTCAATGGAGGGGTGGAACACAATTCTGAGGCAAAATTGTTCTTTGCAGTGAAGTGCCGTCTTTAGGAGAATTTGGATCATCACAATCAAGAGTTATTTGGACAGAATTTGCTATGTTGTGATTATGTGTGTGTATTCGTGACAAGTTGACAAGATTATGAGCTTGTTACTCTCTTCTGGGTGTAGTTTCTACCTGAGAGATTAAAGAAGAAATCAAGAAGAACTGCAATTGTTACTTTTGACTTCATATTTGACCAATTCTGGGTAGTATCTCTACGGGAACAAACTTTACTTACCCAATTACCGCAAAAGTGATATTTGTTGGGTTGTCACAATGTACTTTATGTTGCAACTTCTTGTGTAGGATCCTATACCCAAATTGGATGGCTTGGGCCTCAATAACTCCTTGAATGAAATTGATCAACCATCTCATGCAAGTATATGCCTTGAGTAGGCTCTCTCTAGCCTTCCCTTGGAACTCCTGCAAGCTTCTTAGCTTATTAGTCCATACTCCTTGGTAGTTCTACCTCAAGCATTAGAAGAACTACACCATGAAGTTAAACCTTGGTACTACACCACCTCTTATAGTGGTACCTCCACTTGTAGTAGCACCATCTCCAACTAGTGCACCTCTACTAGATCCACCAATGCTACTAGAGCTAGAACTTGTGGGTACTACCAATCTACCCTTAGCAATAGAGCCTAAAGTGATGGAGATGTAATTTGGAGACCAATACTATCTCCATAGCTCAATCTCCTCCAAGTGAGCTCTCTTAAACTCATGATAGTCATCCATCAACAAACTCTCCAAGTGCTACAACAACTCCTTCTATGCAATGAAGGGTGTGAGTAAAGTTGGTTTCCGCATCTACTATAGATCACACCAACTATCAAACTCCTAGATGAAATCATGCAACTCAATTTTACCCGCTCTACCAAAGTAGCTCTTGGGGCCTTTAGAAGTTCCATAAATCTAGTCCATGTCCTACAACAACAAGGTATACACACCAAGTGTAGTCTCAACTAAATCAGCTTCTATATCAAAACTCCAAATCAAAGTCAATATCCTCCTTCATTATGACCTAAGATACATGCTTATATTGAGTGTCATGCATTGTAAACCACTGCATATTGCAGTGCTATCTCCTTTGGAATCCCCAAGGAACTCTATTGTGACAATGTAACTCAAACCGTAACCATAACTACCACAAGTACCCCACCAAGGATCACTACCAAGTGGTAACACCAATTGTCACCACCAATTGAACACCACCCACTAATGTAGCTCTAGTTTTGATAACCACACTAGGAGAAGGGCAACCTTTAACCTACCATTACAACACACACTATCACGATCTACAAGTCATCACTTCTTGCTTCACCAAAGAGAAACATAGATAGTCTAACTAGTCATCACTCCAACCTCACTATCAAGAGCACATTAGAGCACCAACCCTCTCTAAAGTCAGTGCACCTCACACAAACATGGTGCACAAACAAGAAGCATAGAATGGAGGAGGTCCAATCACAAGGGGTCGACACAAAACTATTTATCTCATAAATCAACACCAAAATGATTTTGCCACCATTTGGCATATGACATATTGAGAGTATTTACCTACTCCTAAGCTACTAAGATCACCAAAGATGGGATCAAACTACCTCTCCTAGCCAAAACTACGTGTGTATAGGTATCAGTCAACCAGTCACTCAAACAACAAACAAAGGTGGACCAATTGGCTAGGATACCAATCTAAGGACTAGAGATCTGGAGTTCAAAACTTCTTGCGCACAATCTAGGAAGGTGTGAAAATTTTGCTAAATTAACTAAACTAGCTAGCCTCACACCATCAAGTTGGCCCTTCTAGCCCTTCACAACCTCTCTAGCTCACAACTCTATGTCTTGAAGCCTCTAAATGCCCAAATGAGGCCTTTCTTCTTGCCAATTCAAACCCTCTCCAAATCTAGCTAAGCTTCATCTAACTTTGGCCAACTCAAGTACTAGCTAGGGCAACTTGGGTAACCTCCAACTTTATGCAACTTCCACCAATCTGATGCATCTCCTCTACAATTGGCTAATCGCCAAATTCTTTGCTAACTTTCAACTCGAGCCAAATCTGATGCATCTCCTCTACAATTGGCTAATCGCCAAATTCTTTGCTAACTTTCAACTCGAGCCAAATTGAGATGATGAGGATCTCCAAATCCCTAATTAGAGGAGATGGATTCCCAATCTCACCTTCTATTGTGTATTTTGAGCTCAATTTGCACTAAATTGACCTTGATTTCACCTCTTGTGCTCAAATCAAACACCCACTATCTCAAATTTATTCAATTCTCAAAAATTTGGCCAGCGCATCTGCACACGATTTACCCCAAATTTGCATAAGATTTTTTCACACTATCACTCTCAAGGAAATCTAGTCCTACAATCAAAGGTACCAGTGATCAACCATGCTTGGAGATACCACTAACACCGTTAGTTCCTATACTCGATTTCCCCTTGACTTTGACTTCTTTGATGCAATCAATTCATTCTTCCACTAAAATCACATTCAAATCATATATGTACTTGATCCTTCACTTACCAATCTACCAACAATTGTGCAATGATTATAGTCAAGCCACACCCATTCTAGTTAAAAGACTCCAGGTGACGCTCACCAGCCTCAATCCACCATAGCCAAGAACTCGACGGCTCAACATCAAAGAAGTGAGCTTTTCAAAATTGTGCTTTGCAGGTATATCCCATTGCTTGACCTACATCTCTAGCCTTAACATTGCCGCTGATGTCACATCCGACGGTGCAAATGGTACAAGTGACGATGGATCCCCCATGTGATCAATAACCCTAAAATCAAATTGAATTGCAAACAAGTAATCCATGAGTAAGTACCAAAATACCTATGACTACCAACACTACCACTCTAGCGTCGAGCAACCTAGCTTTGGTGTTACAATAGTCATGACACTTTAAGAGGTCTACTTAATTGGATATAATTATATTGAATATTTGGAGTATCATGGGAAGATCAAGTCTAATGAAGTCCAACTAAGCAAAACAAAAGAAAAAGTGTGTCCCAAGAGGTAAATCTATGAATCTATCCTACCTATTGTAGATTTATAGATAAACGACAAAGTATAGTATGGAATTTAAGATTCAATCTTGAATAATTCTGAGTTCAATCAACTTTATAGAATGGACATTCATTGCATACCATAAAACACTCAACGTGGATACTCAAGGATGATATGTCCATGTCTCGACCAATTTACATAACCTTTTGTCGAACAATAATTCCATAATCTAATTATATCAGGAATTAGATAATTTCAATTTCACGATGTAATATAAAGTTTAGGATGAGAACATTGCATGGAGCGGTAGTAGTTTGCTTCGGGTGTATAGAGTGAAGCTGCCTCATTGATTTATTATTTAAATTGAAATTTAAGACTAGCATGTTTTACAAGATGTACTTTACAGTAACCCAAGGATTAAAACTTCATTCTTCTTCTGATTATTTGGTATGTTTTACAGCTTCCGTATTTTCTCTTTCTCTTCCAACTTACCAAAACAAGTGACTCTATATATTTATCTAAATTCTTAAGAATAAAATAAATTTTAAATATGCAGTTTTCTACAAAATAATCTTATTGATATTCATATAATATAGACTAAAATTATCATAATTTTTTGCATAACTTGTAAAGATAAATATAATTTCTTGTTAAATTTTTATTTTTATTTTAGGTATAGATTTTTAAAAGTAAGAAAATCCAAGAATATCATTTTGATTCAGCTTAAAATATAGCTATTACAGAAGAAAACCATATTTCATTTTTCATATTAAAGTGTAATAAGTCTTCCAAAAGAATAGAATCAAAAAATTATCCTCTTAATATCAATATCATATATATTTTCCACCTTCAATTATACTTGTTGGCAGATAGAAAATTCTTCACTAGGTAAAAATTTATATTCAAATTTTTTCAAAAGAAATAGTTCCACATTAACCTAGAAGGTCACACAATATTTGTATCCGGGCCCTTGAGACACCAATATAAATAGTATTTCCTCACTGGACTGAATAAATTATTAAAAAATCATAAGATGAAATGTAATATTACAAACTCAATTTTATTTTATTATGTTAAAATTAAAATTTTACTTCCAAAAGATTTGTGTGGATTTAATCACCTAGATCTATAAGACACAATCAAGCATGCATTGCTTGGGCACTCCAATAGTTTACCATAGTTATTTGAGGATTAAGTTTTCAATTTGTGTACATACAGAATACTTAAAGTTATGGATAATCGTCCAGTAAAATTTTAAAGATATTCTATTATGATAATTTGAATGCATTAAAATATTTTTGTGGAGATTATTTAAAATTGTATATGTAATGATTATTAATTTTAATAAACAATTGTATTTTATAATTTATAATCTAATAAAAATAATTTTTGGAAATTAACTTTATTTCAATATAATTGAAAATATATCATTTGGACAACATGGAAGATAAGATAACTCTATCCGGATGTACAAAGATGAAATGAATAAAATAAAATATAGAATATTTATAGAACGTTGTGGATGCAAACTTGTAAATAATTCGCTCAAAACTCAACACTCATCATGAAACTCCTATTATAGCGCAAAAAGCAAGCGCATAGGAAAAATGAAAAGACCCCTTCAAACCATACAAGAGAGAAAAAAAATTAATAAAATAACATGGAGCTAAGCCCCAATATACATTATATAAAGTACCTAAATTCTTACCTAAAAGTCATCATCGAGTCGGCGCGGGGAGATGCGGGAGAGTGTGGAGACGGGGGAGAGGAGAGGGAGAGACATGAGACAATTTTGATAATTTCTGAGTGCTCTCTAGCATGTAGTATTTGAGTGAATAGTCGATTCTCTTCATTTTTCAATTTTGGTTCCATTGGTAGATTGAAGACTATGGAGAATGGAGTAGAAAGTTATGAAGATTTTTAGCTTTTTTAGGGTTGAGAGTGATCATTATATATTGAGAGTGATGGGTTGGGAATTTTCATTTCTAATCTCTTGGTTTTCATGATTAAGTTCCATGGGAATTTAATTTGAAAATTTTGGAGATGGAAATTGAAAGTTATGAGAGTTTATAGATTTTAGGGTTTGGAGAGATTGTTTTCTTATGTGAGTTTGGATGTGAGGGGTTGTGGTTTTGCAGATATGGGAAGATATGGAGAGGAGTATCATGTGTTACTATCACTATTCTTGTGCTAGCCATGGCTACACCTTCCCATGTGGGGTCGCCTAGAGCGGGTCGGGATACACCATGCCCGGTGTGTCACCGACGCTTTACCTTGCAAGGGGTAAAGACCCATGTGGGAAGGATGCACAAGGACTATGATTGGACCACTTGGGATGCCCACGTAAGACAAGCGACCGCATCGACAACAGTGACACTCGGGATTATGCACACTTCTTCTATACCTTCATTGATCGTTCCAGGGATACCGATAGAGTCGTAGGAGTGGTTAACTTCTCAGGCGGGTTGCATTTTGGGGTTATTTGAGACTAGTTTTCCATGTCCACGTCTATTCCATAGGCTACCCCGCACACTCCATGATGAGGCTAGACAGGCTTTTTGCCTACCACTAGATCATTTGGCACATGATCCCTTGGACGAGTTAGCGTGGTTCCTATTCCTCCTACTCCCTCGATGGTGTCTTCATTATGCTAGAGGGGGGCGCGCGGGGCATAGAGAGGTGGCGGCTAGATTTTGTCGATTCCGAGCGGGGGATTGGGCAGCGCTTCAGGAGGAGTCTGTTAGGCTACACGATTTAGGAGACAAGCATCACCACAGGATACCACAGATTCCACTTGATTACGACAATGTAGGACATTGGGTCAAGCGGGAGAGTTTAGTAGAGCAGCATGAGCGCTACACCCTTTGTCTATAGCGAGTCCTACTGCTGAGACCATCTCTTTCCTACGCTCATTGCATCCTATAGCAGTAGAGGGACTACCACTAGAGGTCTTAGATTATCAGCCTGAGCAGCCTTTATGTCTTGATAGGTCGCTATTTGCACAAGCATTGTGCATTGCTCCTCGCCTTTCCTCATGAGGCTTGTTAGGGATGGTTTATGAGCACCTTAGAGATTGCTTCCAGGCAGATGAGATTTCTAGTGGTTTTACCGAGTTGTTTCAGGTGGCTGTAGCAGTAGCGAGAGGAGATATTCCTATGTCTGTTAGTCGGGTCTTAGGTGCTAGTCAACTTCTCGCAATTGAGAAGGACACGGGAGGCATTAGACTGATTGCTATTGGAGAGATCTTTTTGCGTTTGGTCAGTCGTACCATTGTCCTTCAGCATCGTTCTCACTTTC
The DNA here is from genome assembly GCA_948567375.1 of Lunularia cruciata. Classification (NCBI taxonomy): domain Eukaryota; kingdom Viridiplantae; phylum Streptophyta; class Marchantiopsida; order Lunulariales; family Lunulariaceae; genus Lunularia; species Lunularia cruciata. The sequence continues at coordinate 14,636,841 of OX419756.1, forward strand.
GATAGCACCTTAGTCCACATCAGTTTGGAGTAGCTACACCTGGTGTAATACCAAGGGTTAGCCATATGATCTAGATGTGAAATTTGGTTTGGTAACATCTAGAATGATGTTATACATGATGGTCAAAATAGATCAGATAGAAGTATCACCAAAAGAGTACTTCTACTAATAGGGCAAAAACCGAAATAGACTTGAGAACCTTAGAACCAATAGCTAGACATATGATTTAAAGGTGAGAATTGGTTTGGTAACATCTAGAAGGATGTTATACATGATGTACTAAACAGATCAGAAAGAGGTATCACCAAAAGGGGACTTCTACTAATAGAGTAGGAACCAAAATATGCCTGAAATCTTTGAAGGCAATTTTGGAGGCCTAAATGGATGAATTAGGCCTCGAAAATGTGCAGATTCCCCCCCCTGCAATGGAAGAAAGGCTGGCCTTCCCTCCCCCCTGGTTTGTCTTGTCGAGAGCTTTCCAACGGTACCTTACTCATGTGATTCTAAGATTCCTACAAGAAGATTCCCTAAAAGATTCCTTCCGGTCAAAGCTCGTTTGACCAACCAGATAGGACCTAGACCAGATAGGTCACCCATCCAAGTAAGTAATCCAAGGGTGGAGCTTGCTGACATGTCACCTATCTGTGTCCCTAATCCTATGGTGGAGCTTCCTTGGAGGAGATCCTCTTTGTCTATATAATAAAGGGAAGGTGCTTCCTTGGGGCATCGAATGTTTGAGTGTGCAATTTGTTTTCTCTCTTCTCTTGTCCTCGGAGTATTACAATGGTATCAGAGCGAGTGTTCTAGTCCAAGAGAGTGGATCACCCCTCTTGGAATAGCACGAACTACTGAAACTGAGTAATTTGAGGTGGAGAACATAGAGTAATCGCTAGACTTAGGAAGGACTTTAGAGAGCGGATGGGATGGATGCGCCGGGGGGACAATTTCCCGCACCTAGATTTCCATTCTCAAACCCATTCCACATCAAGGTTATGTACATCCAGCATGAGCAGATGAGAGTATCGCTAGTTTATCACTTTGGTGCGGAATTCATGGACAGAGTGATGAACTCACCAAACCCGGTGATTCTACTTGTGGTGATATATGACAGAGAGTGAGATTTGACAATCTACATTCTATTATGATAATATGGATATGAATGTCCCAAATCCTCTCCCTTTCAACACTCAAGTAGAAATCCGTTATGTAGTGAGGCCAAAATTGATGTTTAGAGATTTTGTGGTTAGGAATTTTGGTGAGGAGTATTATCAACAAGTGATAGCTTCTGAGGTCCCAATGGTAGTTCCGATAGTTCATGCGCCTTCCAGAGTGATTATATTGACTCTGTATTGAAGTAGGCGTTAGCAATTGGGTGTTGCATGAACCATGGATCTGCAGTTGCAAGAGCTTGTGCAAGGAATGCAAGGGATGTTGAATGAATTTCGAGAGATTAAGATGACCATGGAGACATTGCAAAGTCAAGTGCAAATCCTCAGGAACGATCAAGCTATGCAAGAAGAAGAGCCGTCTCAAAACCCAGTACCTGCAACTGAAGTACTTGGAGAGGCACCCATGCCTACAAACCCTATCAACGATGAAGCCACATTGCTACTCCGGATGAAGAAGACCTGCAACATCGAGCCTTACAAGGGGCAGCGTACGATGGGAGTAGTGGAGAATTGGATCTCGAGAATGAATCGATATTTTTGATTGTTCTCAACAGAGATCACAGAGCATGTTGCAGGCGTGTTTGCATGTGGGTACTTGACTGATAAAGCCCTCACATGGTATGATGCTTGGGAACGATCCATGCTGGCAGAGAGAAGGGAGGTCACATGGACAGCAATGCAAGAAGGATTGCTCAAGAATTTCCAATCGGTGGATTCCGTGCAGATGGCTCGAACCCGACTATAGGGATTGAGACAAAAGAATAGCGTACAAGAGTATGTGGAGGCATTTTTGGATCTACAAGTCACAATTACCGACATGAGTCCAGCAGAGGCTTCGATAATTTCAAACGAGGGTTGAAAGAGCGCCAAGAAGTCATGGTGCAAAACCCTCGCACGGTATTTGAAGCTATTGCTTGTGTGTAGAGAATAGCCGGAGCATTAGGTGGAGGTGAAGGAGTAGTTCCACCTCAACATCATCGGGTAGAAATGCCACACATGGGTGGACCAGTACCGATGGAATTGGGCAACCTTTGATTCCGTGATCGAAGAGCACGACCGCTTCAAGGTGTCGTGCGTATATACATCGCTACACAACATACATCGCTGTCAACATCATACACTATAAAAGCACAACTCACACATAAGTCATACATAGACTCTAAAGTGCCACAATAATCAGATTGCTTAACATTCTCAACTCAACTCAACTCAGATCAGTACTTGATCTGTCACTCTATAAACTGCCAACAACTGGGCACTGATTACAGTCAAGCCACACCCACTCAAGCATAGAGAATCCAGGTGATGCTCGCCGGCCTCTGTCCACCATAGCCAGGAACTCGAAGGCTCAACATCAGAGAAGTGAGCTCTCTGGAGCTCACTTTGAAACTATACCCCCTGGACTCGAGCTAGCCCTGAAACCCTAACGGTCCCGCTGACGGCACACTCGACGGTGCAAACGGTGCAAACGGTGCAAAGTGACGGTGGGCCCCACCGTGAAGTCAGTACCCCGAACACAAAATCTAACCGTCGGAAAGTAGTCCCTGAGAAACAGCTAGAATAACTCTAACTACCATCACTGGAACTCCAGTGTCCGAGCATCTAGATGCGGAACTACAAATGGCGTGACAAAGGAGAGCGGAGACGAGTAGAAGAACAAAGAGATGGAGTCCCACGAGGAGAAGGGACTCGAGGAGAACAATGCCGTTATTACAATTGTGGCCGTATTGGGCACATATCTACCAATTTTTGCACTTGTTTCCCTAGAGGCCCTCGGCCTTCGTACAGGCGATCTTTGAACAACATGGAGAGGCACATTGAAGAGGAGGAGGTGGAAACCATTTTGGAAAACAAAGATCGCTAGTAAATGTACCTCGCGGCCTTACTGGCTCAATAAGGAAGAAGAGAAGCAAGGGAAGGAAGAAGAAGAATGCACAAAGATCCCGAAAGGCAACCTCACAATTGATTATCGTGAATGGAATCCTAGAAGGTAATCAAGTGAGAGTATTAATAGATCCGGGAGCAACAGAGAATTTCTTGTCTCGCTCTGTTGCAATAAGCTTGGGAATGGATCTAGAGAAAGATGGAAGTGAAGAAGTAGAGTTACCAAATGGGCAAACAGAGAGGATTGAATCATTACCTAGACGGGTAACCCTCTCTGTAGGAAAATATCAAGAAGCAATTGAGTGGCGAGTGATCCAGTTAGCCCGTTATGATGCAATTTTAAGCATGCCATGGATGGAGTAGTACAACCCAATGGTGGATTGGAGGAAGAAAGTAGTGAGAACCCACCAATGGTCAATCATTGGGGTTAAAGAAAAATCACACAAGCAGAAACTGCCTCTATATGTCGTAGGGACGACAACTATCTGTAAGACCGATAGATGTTTTATGGGTCTAATAAGAGAAGTCCAGAGTGCAAAACTTGTTGGAAAAATTCCTGAGAAATTGAAGGATGTAGTGGATGAGTTTCAAGATGTCTTTCCCGATGATCTACCCTTAGGATTACCACCTAAAAGGCAAGTAGATCACAAAATAGAGACACTCCCGGGGAAGACACCTCCTTGTAAGGCTCCATATCACCTATCACCTCATGAGTTGGAGGAGTGTAAGACTCAAATTGAGGAGATGCTACAGAAAGGGTTCATCCAACCTAGCGTATTGCCATATGGGGCCCCTGTCTTGTTTGTGAAAAAGAAGGATGGTACAATGCGCATGTGCATTGACTATCGGGGCCTCAATCAGCAAACAGTGAAGAACAAATACCCCTTACCTCGCATGGATGACCTGTTTGATCAACTCCATGGAGCGAGATACTTCACCAAACTGGACTTGCGGAGCGGTTACAATCAAATCTGAATTGCAGAGGAGGATGTGTACAAAACTGCCTTTCAAACCAGGTATGGCCACTTTGAGTATCTTGTGATGCCTTTTGGCCTCACCAATGCGCCTGCCACTTTCATGAGCCTAATGAATGACATATTTTGTCCATACTTGGATAAGTCTGTTATTGTCTTCTTGGATGATATCTTAGTATATAGTAGCACAATGACAGAACACAAACAACATCTACGAGAGGTCCTCCAGATTCTAAGACAGAATCAATTGTATGCCAAAATCTCAAAGTGTGAGTTTGGCAAGTCTGAAGTAGACTACTTAGGGCATAGAGTAAGTGCAAAGGGCATTCAAGTATTGACAGATAAATAGAGGTCATTCAAAAATGGAGTGCCCCAGAAGATCAAACTCAACTTAAGAGCTTCTTGGGATTGACGGGATTCTATCGTAGATTTGTCAAGGACTTCTCCAAGGTTGCACAGCCTTTAACGGCACTACTTGGCAAGGGGAAGAAGTGGACATGGGGAACTGCACAAGAGTTGGCCTTTCAAGAATTGAAGGCCGCCTTGCTACATGCACCAATCTTGAAGTGGTATGACCCAAAACGTCCAATCAAGTTAGCTACGGATGCATCAAGCGTAGCAATAGGAGCAATCCTACAACAAGAGTGGCATGACGGATGGCACCCAATTGCATATTTCTCTCAAAAGTTGTTACCGGCAAAGCGTAACTACCACACCACAGAACGAGAAGAGCTGGCCATCGTTCTAGCAACCAAGCATTGGAAGCACTACCTGGGCGAGAAGGCATTTGTAGTAGAGACAACCCACAAACCTCTAGTCTACCTCAAGACGCAGAAGGATCTATCTCGTCGCCAAATTTGGTGGGCAGAGTGGCGACAACACTTCAACATGACAATCACCTACGTGGAAGGTAAGAAGCAACTTGCAGATGCATTCACCCGCATGCCAATGGCCAACAACTTGGCGGTAGAGGTTAAGATTAACCCTGAATTCTGGCAAGAGATTCTAGTTGCTACAAAAACTGATCTACAGATTGTAGAAGCGCAATCGTCCAAAGCTGTCACCAGCACCCAAGGACTCACCTTTCGGGAGGGCCGATTGTGGATCCCAAACGTCCCAGAATTACGCACCACCATTTTAGCGGAATGTCATGATTCAGCCATTGCAGCTCATGTTGGAGTGGACAAGACCTTGGAGGCAGTCAAGTGCCATTACTATTGGCCCAAGATGAGCAACGACGTGATGGACTATGTGCGTAGCTGCCTACTTTGTCAACAGAACAAAGCTTCTAATCAAGCTCCTGCAGGGCTCCTTCAACCTCTTCCCACTCCTATCCAACGTTGAGAACAAGTGAGTATCGATCTCGTCTGTGAATTCCCCAAGACCACCTCAGGGTTTGACTCCATTGTAGTCTTTGTGGACCGGCTCAGCAAAATGATTCATTTCCGCCCTACCACCAAGGAGGTGACCGCTCCACAACTAGCTCAATTATACTTAGACGCAGTCTTTGCTCACCATGGCTTGTCTAGAGTACTCATCACCAATAGAGGCACCCAATTCACCAGTTTGTTTTGGTGAACACTCTTTGGTTTCTTCAAAACCAAGTTGGCCATGTCTACAGCTTACCACCCACAAACAGATGGCCAAACAGAGCGGGCTAATCGCACGATTGAAGACATGTTACGCGGCTTCACCTTAGAAGAGCAAGAGAGGTGGGACACCCTACTACCGTTGGTGGAATTTGCTTACAACAATTTAGTGAATGCCTCCACCCAGGTCACTCCGTTCTTCCTCATGTATGGTGAGCATCCCTTCACACCTTCTAGCTTGATGAAGATCCGTCCAGTGACTACCAAGGTTGATGTAGTCAACACATTTGTTTCTACAATCCAACAAGGTGTGGAGAGCGCCAAGCACAAGTTACAGATTGTGCAAAATCGACAAAAGCAATATGCTGATGCACACCATAGGCACATAGAGTTCAATGTTGGGGATCAAGTGTGGCTATTGACAACCAACCTCACATTAGTTGGATCTCGTAAGCTCAGACCTCGTTTTATTGGGCCTTTCTCGATTCTTCGTCGCATCGGCGCTGTGGCCTATCACCTTGAGCTACCACCACACATGAAGATCCATCTAGTGTTCCATGTCTCCCTATTACGCAGATATGCTCCTCGATCAGGCCAAGGTACTTCCATACATGACATTCGACCTTGTCCGACAGTCATTGATGGTACAGAGGAATATGAAGTGGAGCAGATTCTCCAAAAGCGCATGCGTGGTACTCGCCATCCGCGGGTGGAATATCTAGTACAATGGAAAGGTTACCCCCTCTATGAAGCAACCTGGGAACCCGCTGCCAATTTGGCACACGCACCGGTGTTGGTGCAAGCATTTGAGCAACAATTGCACAACGAGGACGTTGCGTCTTAAAAGGAGGGAGGTCTATAATACCAAGGGTTAGCCATATGATCTAGATGTGAAATTTGGTTTGGTAACATCTAGAATGATGTTATACATGATGGTCAAAATAGATCAGATAGAAGTATCACCAAAAGAGTACTTCTACTAATAGGGCAAAAACCGAAATAGACTTGAGAACCTTAGAACCAATAGCTAGACATATGATTTAAAGGTGAGAATTGGTTTGGTAACATCTGGAAGGATGTTATACATGATGGACTAAACAGATCAGAAAGAGGTATCACCAAAAGGGGACTTTTACTAATAGAGTAGGAACCAAAATATGCTTGAAATCTTTGAAGGCATTTTCGGAGGCCTAAACGGATGAATTAGGCCTCGAAAATGTGCAAATTTCCCCCCCCCCTGCAATGGAAGAAAGTCTGGCCTTCCCTCCCCCCTGGTTTGTCTCGTCAAGAGCTTTCCAACGGTACCTTACTCATGTGATTCTAAGATTCCTACAAGAAGATTCCCTAAAAGATTCCTTCCGGTCAAAGCTCATTTGACCAACCAGATAGGACCTAGACCAGACAGGTCACCCATCCAAGTAAGTAATCCAAGGGTGGAGCTTGTTGACATGTCACCTATCTGTGTCCCTAATCCTATGGTGGAGCTTCCTTGGAGGAGATCCTCTTTGTCTATATAATAAAGGGAAGGTGCTCCCTTGGGGCATCGAATGTTTGAGTGTGCAATTTGTGTTTTCTCTCTTCTCTTGTCCTCGGAGTATTACACCTGGAGGATGTGAGGCTATATCTCTAGGCATTAGAGCACTCCTAGATATCCATCCGAAGTGGGTCGTCCTACAGGTGGATGTTGAGAACTCTTTTAATAACGTCTCACGTGCATCCATCTTTAGAGAGCTTAGGGAGGTTGGTGGATCCTTGGCGAGTCTCATTCCTTTTTGCGGTCTTTTTATGGCTCTCTTGCTTCCCTTTACTACCAGCATGGTGGTTCACAAGAGGGAGTCACCATCTTGGAGTCAGCTGTTGGTACACGACAAGGAGATCCTTTGGGGGGGCCCTTATTTGCCATGGCTCACTTTAGAGCTCTCCTATCTACTACTTTGGCCATGCCATGTTGTGTATTTCCCTCCTTGGCAGATGATACACACATCATAGGCCCTGTAGATCAGATTAGGCAGGCCTTTGACTACTTGACTACCGAGCTACATCTAGTAGGCTTGAGAGTCAAGGTGTCAAAGTATAGTGCATGGTCCCCTTTAGGTATCCCTCCCCACCTTGAGCTTCCAAAGTGGTGTATCACATCCACAGATGGACTTCGTGTTCTTGGAGTGCTAGTAGGATTGGAGGATTTCGTCACACGCTTCTTGGACGCTGCCCTTGCAGAGGATGTTCTCCATGTGGATGACCTTCCATTACTAGGAGATCCGCATGTGGCATTTGGTATACTCTCTTCCAGTATGGCTCGTCGACCATCCTACCTCATATGTACAGTTCCTCCCTCACCGTCCTTCCTATCACGTCTGAGAGCATTTGATAGGAGGATTATGGGAGTCTTTGGTGATATTATTGGACCAGGGACTTTTGAGTGTGTGACAGGGGATTTGGCACGTAGACAGACGGCTCTACCAATCTCATGTGGTGGGGTTGGCTTGCTTTCTATGGAGGAGATGGCACCTATAGCGTTTTTGGGTAGTTGGGCTCTCTCGGCACCCCTACTTGCCTCTCGTTTTGTGGTTGCTGATAGGCCGGTTTTGGAGACTTATGTGACAGAGGTGGAGGGAGGATCCTTTTCTCTCCATGTGTTATTGCGGCAGACGAGAGATAGTCTATCTCCACGAGCACGAGAGGGTTTTCCACCGTTTGCTTCACTATCATCAGATTGGACTAGAGGTCTATAGTCTTCCTTGATGGAGCGACAATGTGAGCATACGCTACATTCTCTCTTAGTTGACTCGTCCATTCCTCAGGCTACTAGAGCACGTCTACGCTCTTGCTCCGGCAAGGGTGCAGGCTCGTAGATCCTAGCTCGACCATGCATTAGGGCTTTCCGACTCGCACCAGCTACTTTCTCTACAGCGATGAGGTTTTGCCTAGGTTTGGTCCACCCATTTGCATCTATACTACTCACTTGTGAGTGTGGTTCTACACTAGATGAAGCGGCGGTCCACATGACACGGTGTCCTTTTGGAGGACAGAGGATAGCTACACATGATGCCATTAGAGACATAGTGTTTGCTATGGCACGAGAGAGTGGATACTTAGCTTGGAGGGAGCATTTGTATGCGTTGCAGACAACACGTGTCAGGGCATACTTATACTTGGTCCGAGATGATCAGGTGACAGTAGCGGATTTTGTGGTCACGGACCCTATGCGGGATACAGTTTCGGAGGGAGTGATTACCCATCCCCCTGATGGGCGGCAAGTGCAGCAGCAGGTTTCAAGGTCCAAGTATAGGGGCATGCAGCGAGGTCACCTCTTTGTTCCTCTAACCTTGGAGTTATATGGAGCAATGGACACGGCATTTGACACATTTGTCAAGGAGTGCACGAGAGCTTATCATGTTAGGCGTCAGGGGGTACCACTCTCACTCTCATACTTTGTAGCTTACTTTAGACAGCGTGTGTCCATTGCTCTACAGAGTGCAGTGGCTAGTGCAATCCATAGGAGAGCAATCACATTAGTTGATATTTCTTCAGATGCTCCATTTGTGTGTAGACCATACGACTTGCATGTGTGTAGACCATGCGTCAGGGGGTACCACTCTCACTCTCATACTTTGTAGCTTACTTTAGACAGCGTGTGTCCATTGCTCTACAGAGTGCAGTGGCTGGTGCAATCCATATGAGAGCAATTACATTAGGTGATATTTCTTCGGATGCTCCAGTTGTGTGTAGACCATACGACTTGCATAGCTCGGATATCTTAGGTGCGGTAGGGCAGATTTCTCATTCGGACTCTATTGGGGCTTAGCCCCATGTTACCTTTTTTTTCTCTCCCTTGTACGGCTTGATGGGGTCTTCCCATCCTTCATTTTTCCTACGGGGTCGCCTTTTTCCAATTCTTCATTTTTCCTACGGGGTCGCCTTTTTCCAATTCTTATCGAACACGCGAAATGCTTAATCATCATGACGCAATCGCAATATCTGTACATACGCCTCTGGACCCTTGACGTGCACATTCTACGAACAAGACTTGGGATGCTGTGTGACCCAAGTCTTGCGCGCATTGACCAGACCAGTCTTAAGACTAACAGTGTAGCAGCATGCACCAAAGAAGCTCATGTGATACGGCCGTTGCAGACCATCTCGAGAGCTATTATGTGCAACGATTCTCTCCATTTATTACATCTGTAGCGGTTTAATTTACTTCGTTTCATGATTAATTCACTACGTCTATGAGTAAAAACCAATTACGCGGAGAGATTGCTGGAAATCGATCGAAGTCTGTGACAAACTAAATTGCTAGTTAACTCAGATCTTTCTAGTGCAGTCACGATTGGTATTATCATGCTTAGTTTGGGGGTTGGCACAGCAATGTTGCAATAGACATGATTCCCGTTGTGTACGTGGTAAAGGTCATTTGCTCAACATGTTGAAGACGAGGTTTTACTTTAAGCAGCTTTAGATCTAACAGTATCCAGAAATATCGGTTCAACAGGACCCCAAGATTGTAACAAAACTTCCAAATTGTAGCCAAAGGGATGGTTTGTCATAGGTCAGGTTAGTTTGCAGAGGTATTTGTCGATTTGGCATTATGTGACACGTGGATATAGAATGTTTTGCTAGATATAATAAATGAATTATTACACTATATATCTTTAGTTATCATAAAGAGGGAACTCAACACAGAAATTTGGCACCACAAATTTGAATTCGTTGTATTCAAGATGCAGAAAGGAGCAAAAAGGTTCCTTCTTTGTATTTCTTATTAAATTGACGGGCTAATAAATAAAAACTTTTGCCTCAATCGGATTGTCTCCAAGTTTCGGATCAAAGAAACATATTACAAGAATAAGCTAAAGCCTCAATATTCTAGGCTCAAAATTTGATCCAAAAGTTCGAACGCCAGTTTATCTTTCTGAGACGGGTTGTGTAATTCCGGTGAAAACTTTTGAACTTGAATCTTCGGGCTTGGAATACATCAATCTTAATTATGGCAGTTCTCATATGTTCCATCTCCCAATGTCTTTGAATATGTGAAAATGGATGAGTAAATTACTAGGGCCACTTACTGAATTTCGTAGCGATTCCCAAGGTGACCTACAAAATGTCGTGTTCCCGTGCTAGCGACTCTCTCCTGAATTTTTGGAGATATCCGTGATCGGCTTTACAGTCTCATTAAATTTCAGTGTGTGCGGTTAGACCGAGTTGTCCCGTAATATTTTATCAATTGTCTCCTAAACCCCTACAGTCCGCATTATCCATGAGTCCATCACGTATTTACAAAGTCGAAAGATGAGAGAAGAAGGACGAGCGCATAGAAAAAATGAAAGATGGGAAGACCCCGTCAAGCCGTACAAGGGGAGAGATGAAAAAGGTAAAATGGAACTAAGCCCCAAGATGCAAGTGACAACTATGGCGTGTGTTACGTGTACTAATTTTATTCAGTTAATATGTTAGATGCAGTTAGTAAAAGATGTGGAGATCCAGTTTCTCCTCTTGAGTAAATAGAAGGAAAAGGGCGACCACGTAGAAAACATGAAGGATGGGAATACCCGATCAAGGGTGAGACAAAATAGGTAAATGTGGGGTGGGGAAGTGCCGGTTCCTTCGGACCAATTTTATTCAGTTAATATATTAGATGCAGTTAGTAAAAGATGTTGAGATCCAGTTTCTCCTCTTGAGTAAATAGAAGGAAAAGGGCGACCACGTAGAAAACATGAAGGATGGGAATACCCGATCAAGGGTGAGACAAAATAGGTAAATGTGGGGTGGGGAAGTGCCGGTTCCTTCGGACCTTACCCCAGGGCTATGGCCATCCCAGCCGACGGGATGCATTTTCATTTTCACTTTCGGTGAACAAACTACAAAGTGAAAGAGGTAGCCATCAATCATGGGTTCTCTTGAGAAAGGTGCAAATGCATGTGTTCCGCTTAGACAATCTTGTCGTAGTATATTTTACGACATTTCTACCTGGTTTTCAATCGTTATCGGAATATTTTCAGTTGGCTGGACTAGATTTCACACATTTCCTTTCTAAGATATTATGCTTAGAAAGGAAATATCTAGACGAAGAAGGCGACCGCGTGTGAAGACAATAACGATAGGAAGATCCCGTCAAACCGTACAAAGAAGAGACATAGGGGTAAAATGGAACTAGGCCCCAATAGCATAATATCTTGTATGTCGAGTTACGAAGACCCTCTCCACTTGCTGCTCGTCGAGATCGTTAATGATTCGTACTCTTGCCACATTCATTTTTCTGCATCGCTACTCAAGTCTCCAGCGGGACCTACAGGACACATTACTTACGGACTCGCTGTTTCTCCGCTGTAGCTTAATACAATTCCAAGTGCTCATCTAATGAAAAAAAATAAAAAATTAGGTAATTAGGTATAGCAAACTTGATGCATTGATCTTCACGAACTTCGTCTGGAGCATTTCTTTCAGGTTCTTAGAAATAGTTTTTACATGTTATCTGAATTATGGAGAATAGCTGCACTCATTGGAACTTGTCGAATTCAATCAATCATGCCGGTTGCTACAATGTGCAGATAAAGCCTCTAACTTTACAAACATCCGGACATCTGGTTGTTTGTTTAAGTTTTGGAACGCATCAAGGAGGCGAAAGCATGTGAAAATACATATATATCCTACGTGATTGGATAACGGCATTACATACATATGCCCATGGTTTTGGTTTCGGAAGGCATCGAAGAGGCGACATCTCCACCATTCGCTGTACTTGTTATCCTACGCGGTCGCCGTTCTTATTCTGGACTTCGTGATAGCAATTTTGTGACCGGTACCTCATGGAGGAATGTATTTTATTTCTCTTTGTTAGAAGCTTTGCCACTTTTTACGCTCACTACAGTAGCGTGCCGGTGCACGAGAAGACGGTTTACGATGCTCATGCAAAGAATGCAATCTTCAGTTCCAAGTATAGAATCCTTCATTCGCGGCATGGGCGGAACGTATCTTCATGCTTTGTTTTTCTGGGTGTTCGTATCTGCTCTGTCTACGTCAGTGCTCTTAAAAAGTGACAGTTCGTTTTCCCTGGTTACGTACCATTCTATATTTGAACTGGAACACGTGAACATGGTAAAATTTCACCTGCCTGATCAAATGCCAAAGATCTTTCTCGTCAAAAGATCTTTGGCATCTCGTCCAGTTTAGGATCTTATGATTCTCTGCATACAATGCAGGATATGCAAATACCATGGTGGATTTAAAATGATACCCTAGCGGATGTATTTTACAAAAGAGAACTCTGATGCGGCTTTCAAATCATGATGAGGGTAAGAGCCCTCTGGAGCGCTTGATCGAGTATTCCTTGATCGAGTTCTAGTAAGGTTTGCGTCGACTAACTTTCCTTCAAGGCTTTCTGATATATCTTTATACTGTAGATCTTCTGGAGTCAACAAAGCTGAGCTGTGATGGTTGTACTTTCACGTCTCGTGAAAGTACAACCTCAAAGGAAATGAATCCGTCATCATACGATTTTCCTGGTGACATTAAGGCAAGAGCCTTAAAGTACGAGCATTTACTCTTAACGAGTATTCTGAGCACTGACAAGCACTATGCTTGTCCGTACAGTACCTCTTCAACTGCACCTGTTCAATCGCTGATTGCGCACCCCCTACGCATGACATACCAAACTGTACTAGATCAGCTAGGTTTATGATGTTTGACCGGGTGGGCAGTTGGCTCCATGCTCTTGCAGCGGCTCGTACAGCAGACTGCCGCAGTTCACAGCGCAGTACTCGCATCTTGTTGTCAGGTACAATTAAGAAAGGTCTGGATTCTTCACATTCTAACTGGCTTGAAACGCGAATGGCATATGTATTAAGAAAAAGGCGACCGCGTAGAAAAAAATGAAGGATGGGAAGACCCCATCAAGCCATACAAGGGAGAAAAAAAAAAAAAAAGTAACATGGGACTAAACCCCAATAGAGTCTGTGAGAGAGAAATCTGCCCTACAGTCGTGGACATATGGAATGTAATTTACATATGAAATTATGCAATCGTGGACATATGGAATGTAACTTACTCGCGTAAAGTGCAAAAAACAGTTCCACTACGGACATTCTTATAAACGTAGTTACTTAGTAACTGCAATATTTCGAAAAGTTACACTAATTAAATATACCGTAATGTATTTGCATAATCCCAACCACCGGTGTAAAACCAATAATTTCCTACTCTTGATAACTGCAAGTTTCGCTAAAATTGGACGTATCCAAACCTAATTCCCTGCGCACTGATTTGAAGTTGCAAATGTAAATTTTATGGATAACTACAAATCCTCTATACGTGCAAGCACCATGGGTCGAAGGCCTTGCACTTATCGAGAGTCGACTCCCGTGGACAAGAACAACCGAACACAATTGCACGGGATATCGGGACTCAACAATTGAGTTTGATATTTTTTTCCCTAAAAGATATTTCTTTCTTATATAGACTCTATTGGGGTTTAGTCTCATTTTATCTTTTTTTTCCTCTCTCTTGTACAGCTTGATGGGGTCTTCCCCTCCTTCGTTTTTCCTACGCGGTCGCCTTCTTTCCTTCTGTAAAAGTCGACTAACATATCTTTCCCTACTGTCCATAGTATATCTATACATTCTGTCCACTAGTGACTCATATAGTTTTGTCCACATGGACCTTTAGTGAGAATTGTTGGAACGTAGCTTCAAAGGGGAGCTGGATAAAGATAAAAATAATGATAAAATCTCGGTTTACTCTTTAAGCATTACCATACCAATATTTTTAGTTATATTCTCTAGATCTAATTTAAATATTCTTTTCAAATTTATCTAGATCTCTCTATCTTGTATATATATAAGATATGTATATGTTTATTACCTTTCTTTGACTCTATATTTCATTATTGTCACAGAACTATCTTGGCATATGAACAATGAAGAGATATCTCTATTTGGACATTATTATTGCTTTTCACATAGTAAACTTTGCTCCCCCAGCCCATAGAAGTGCATTTCAAGACTGTCTCTTGGATTCATTGGTTTTCACAAGAGGAATGGCTCATGTTATACGAAAAAAATGCCATTTGTGCATTTGGATCATCATTTGAGCCCAAGCAATAACTAGATTGATCATGATGGCCATCTAGTCACAAGCCTTGTTCCCAAAGCATCATCTTCTTTGTTGTTCCTTGATGTTAGGTCAAGTAGGTGAGTTTCGATGAGCAGTCTATACATTATTACAATCTGGACCAACACCCTTCTCCATCAATACTTTATCTACCTACCATCCTTTGGCCACATATGACCTTCCTTCTTTTGCCCATAACTACCACCAAGATGAGGAGCTATAACATACAAGGTATTTCTTTGCTCATGCTTCTTCATTCTCTATGTTTCTCGACCGAGTGGGCTTTGGTATTGGTTTTTGAGCATTTCCATAATTGTCTCTCTCCGGACATGCCAGATTTTGGTTTCTCTCTTCTCTTTGCTTTTTGCCAGCATAGTACTTTGGATTTAGTGTTCTCATGAGCTGCTCATTTATTTTTTGCATCTTGTCTCTTTGCTTTGTCAAAAGGGATTTGTATTTGCTAGTATTTGCTAGTATACTAGTATTTGCCCCATAATTAATGAAGATATTTTTCAAATTTTAGTCTCACATACTATTTTTTTATACTTTGATCACTCCTTTTCATCCTTCTTGTCCTCACCTTAATATGCAATAGTTACTCCAAGTGATTGGAAAATGGTTATTGCAAGTATTTGGGTCTTGGACATCCTAATTGGGTGGTTACTTAGGTAGATGTCTCAAATGCATTCAATATCGTTTCTTTTCCAACTCTTTTGTGCTCTTTGTTTTGCAAGAGATCAAATCAACTACTTGATCCTTTTAGTGTGTATGTTTTATGGTATTGAAACACTTTTGTTATACAACCACCATATTGCTATGGGAGAGTTCATGCAATTAACATCTACCAAGTGCACACACAAGGGAGTTATTTCTCATAGCTCATTACACTACTTTGGAAGAGGTTGTAGTTGCTTTTCTCTCATGTCTAGTTTTTCATCCATTTGGAGGATGTAGTTCCATACTCATATCTTGAGCCCTTTGAAAGATGTAGTTCAAGTTGTGTAAGCTTTCATACTCAACCTAAAGACCATGGTTTATGAGTCTAGACTCATAAATAAAAGATCTAAACTCCACATACACCACTCACTTCCTCAAACTTCACCCAAAGATTCCAATTCTGAATAAGGGACTTGAGTATATTGTATTCTCCACTAAGAGAGGATGGTTTTTGAAGCTCATTTATCTTAGATACCTTGGTTCAAGCTACTTCACATGCTCATCTACTCCCTCATTGGGGAACATAAAAATAATGTACTCCATCCTTTTAGATGATATATCCCTATATTCTCATATTTGGCACATACATACTCACCCATAGAGGTACTCTTTCCCCATCTACATGTCTTTGATAGTACCATATACCATAAGTTTTCCACTTTATTTGGGCCATGTATGCTCTCAAAATTATAAGTCGAGTGGTATAGACTATAGATAGCTCTTCCCATACACATGGGAGGCTATAGTTTCATATTGCAAAAAGCTATTGCAATGGCAACATATCTTGGAGCATATGCACCAATAGTTCCTCTATTGGTAGATAGGTTCTTATACAAGTTTTTATTAGCACTTATCACAATAGTAGATTCTAGCACCCCATGCATTCCAAACATCTTTTTGGTTGGCTCATGACCTATTCCAAGGTCCTACATGCACAAAAATTCACCACTTTTTGACTTTGTATCCCTAAACTTTGGAAAGATACAGGTGGATCATCATGAGTAGGTGTACACTCACACTCTTACCAACATCCTCTTTGATACAATTGTACTAGATAGAGGTAAGATTCTCTCATATAGAAGGAAAGGATCCGGATGCTCCACTCATGTCCATTGATTGAGGACTTTTGATTAACTTCAAAGGGGTTTACTACAACCCTCCGGTTATGACTAGGATTACAATATCCAATACTTTAAAGATTGCTAAACTTGTATGCATGTGGTTTTACATACAACGCACATGGCATCCACATTATATGATGTACCATAGGTGCAAAGCCTACCATAGTTCACAATGCCATCTAGGATATCATGACTCAAATCTTAAGATACACTTAGTCTCAAATTTAGATTGAGTGATGGTTGGTTCTACCATGACTACCTCCTTGGAGGGTGAGTGGCAAATATAGTCTCATAAATAGATGCCAATATATCTTGTTTGATATGGTGGTTGCAAACCAACCATAATAACAATCCTTGGTTTAAGCATGCATGTAGGCGGGAGCAACAATGATCATTGCTGCCAAGGGGAAGGAGGACCATTATGGATAATGAACCACCTCTAATACTTTTGTTCATTGGTAGTAGAGATTTTTGCAATTCTACACCACTAGTTGAAAGGTCTCCTTTGTGATATAACACAAGGTCCCCTATAGAAGAGAGGAACCTTATTTATCTTGCAAGCCATGCTCACCTCTTAATTTTTCCAATGAGTATACATCGACCTATTGCAACCATAGGTACCGCATCCTCACCAATGGGCAACAAAAATTTGAGCACCCATCACATCTAGACCTCTTCTCTCCGTCTACCAAACATATCTTTGGAAGACTTATTTCACACTATCCAAGAGTAAGTTACTTACAGGTTACATTGTTTATTTTTTCATGTTGGGTATGGGTTTTCTCCGGAGCTTTTAGCTCTTTTTGCTTGGGCCTTGGGCTTGTATTCTCTATTTTCATTTCTCCTTGAATTCCTTTTTCCTTTGGGGTATTTTTTGGCTTCCTACCATTCTCAAGGATGTAGTTAGACATGTAGTATGTAAGCCATCCCTATGCTCATGTTATTCCTTTGACTTTATGCTTCTTCCTTCCTCCCGACCCAATAACATTCAAGTTTGGAAATTTAGATGTAGCATTTAATGTGAATGATTCTTGTTTTTGATATTTTGTAGGTTCTATCTCTTTCATATGTTCCAAATTTTATCACTATGTTGATGTCATTTTGGAGACCTCTCTTCAATACCTAGAATGTCTTTATTATTTGATGCCACCTACTTTCTCTAACTATAGTTCCATGGTAGCTAAAATTCTGAAAAATTAGAGCACAAGTATGAGCATATGAGTGCACACTTGTTAGGCCTCTATGAAAGGGGGAATGTGGAATTAGAGCAGACCAAAAACATGAAAGGATATTATGAATTTTAAATTCTCTACAAATAAAATTCTAGAATAACACCTAAACGTCCAATATGAGGATGAACCTAGCATAAACGAGCATAAACCTCGGGATGTTTTTATCTATAGAGAGACTAGTCTACCGCATGTCCTCTCAATATAAAAAAATTAAATTGAAAAGCCTTCAACCTCAACGCTAAGAGCCGGGTGTCATCTGGCTTGCATCTTTGATTTGGTTCTAAATCCATGAGAAAATTGATGAACCGCAGAGAAAGACACCTATACAAAATCCAAAACATTTTGACGTTCAAACAACTCTTGCTTTTTATAATAACAAATTTTTAATAATAACTCAGAGTTTGTGTGTCACTAAGGATGAATAAAACTGAAAATGAAATATATTATTATATATAGACTAGTAGGACTTGTGTACTCCGGACACAATATAACTCATTTTTCTTAGGGTTGTTACCCATTGTTCTAACATTGCAAAAGACACCTCAAATGTACTATTCAGTCATACCAACAGGTCAACGACACCATGATGACAACAAAGTTTTTATGCTAGACTAATTACAATGCCTTGTGCATTTTAGCTTTTTCTCCTTTGCGGATCCCTACAAATATAAAAAAGAAAGGCTTTTAAACCTTCACAATTAACACAAACTTTACCATGCGTTATGGACTTAAAGTTAAGATCTGTTCCTCTCAAGGGTTGAGAGAATTCAACGTAAGAGAATTCAGGGAAAGACATGCACCAAGCCTATGTGGGAGGCGGTCAGGACGGACAAACACAATTTTATCTACTATAATAATAGAATTGTGTCCATCTGTCTATCTGCATGTCTTTCTTTCAACTAGATGATGCTGATGTATGTGGCTTTGCCATGTAGCTTATGAATATGCAAGGATGGTCCAATCGAGGACGGGGAATTTGAGTAATTAGTCCTAAAGAAAATTTGGATAAATAGTTAGGATTGAGCTTTGTCGCGCTTGGGGTTTTCCTGGACCAATGGCGTGTGGTATTGGCTGCACAAATATGAAAAAATAAAAATCTTCAAGATTCATATTTTGAGAGGAAGGGTTTAGAATAAACAAAATCATGTTATCAAATTACAAAAAGCAAGAGCACTTTCCACATGTACCGCTTATTATCTTTCATTTGACTTAATTTTTAATGAAATCTAATGAAAAGCCAAAGCAAAGTTGATTGTAATATAAAATGGTTAGTGTATAGTAAGATAAAGGTTCTCTCAATCCTAAACCCTCAAGAAGAATAGATCTTGACTTAAGTGCTTGTCTCGTGGTGAAGTTTGTGGTAACCATGAATTTTTTTTTAAACCTTTTTTTCCTTTGTGTTTAAGGGGATCCAAACTTCATTCCTTGCTTTGCATTTATTGAGTTCATTGATGAGGGTAAACACATTTCTAGTTATTATATTACATTTTTGGTTTTGGTGATCCTTAGCTACACAATAAATCAGTATTGTTCCCAGAAATAAATAATAAAGTTTCGATGGATGTTTAATGGGCTTCCTTAGGATTTCTAACCCAAATGGTTTTTGCGAGCACTGCCCAAGTTTCTAAACTTGATGGTTTCTACAAACAATGCCCACTGGTTGGTTAGCGGATCAAAGAATCTGATTTTGCCACAAAGTGTCACAACATACATTTCGGCATGAGAGTAGGACCCAATTCTTAGGGCTGGGGCTTGAAATTTTCCACTTTCCTTTCATTATGTCGTGTCTGACTAGTTATTATATAGCAGAAGAAGAAGGTTAACGTTTATGATAACGAGAAGGATGGGAAAACCTATCAAGCACGTCCAAGGAAAAGACACGGGGTAAAATGAAGCTAAGCTCCAATAGTATGGTAACGAGGAATCTGCCCTAGAGCTCCTAAGATCCTTTTAGAATTTCAGAATCCAAAGAAATCATTAGTTGCAGTATTGACGATGTGCCACCAAGCCTTTAGATTATGATTTATCGAGTCTACCATCTAGAAGATGGAAGGGGCAGAAAGTCCAGGCGAGCCTCATGTGACTTAGCTGATGATGTCACGCGGGGCCTTCGTAGTTTTGGCCATCCTTATGTCAGCAAATCTGAGACGAACCATCTGTTCCTTCTTTCATGGAGAAAAGGGGACCGCGTAGGATAAACGAAGGATTGGAAGACCCCATCAACATCAAGCCATACAAGGGAAAGAAAAAAAAACGATAACATGAGGTGAAGTCTCAATAGAGTCTATATGAGAAATCTGCCTTACCGCGCCTAGAGTTTATAGAATTTTTATTTAATTTTTTTTTATTTGTAGAGTTCATAGAAAAGAGTTCTTCTTTAATACACAGTTGGGCTTTCTCCTGATCGTGAATCGGGATGTTAGACTCTTCTAGATTCTGACGCAGCTAGGGTCTTAGTGTATATTGGCAAGTGCAAAAAAAGTGACCGCGGAGGATAACAAGAAGAGAGGAAGGCCCCGTCAAGCAGCCGCACAAACATACAACATAAGAAAAGTAAAATAAAGCTAAGTCCCAATAACCTTGACAAGTGAACAGCCCCATTTTACCTCTTTAGTCTTCCCTTTGATGGGATCTTCCCATCCTTCATGTGTTCTATGCGGTTGTCTTTTTCTCAATAGCCCCGACCGCGAATAGCTTGTTTAGGGCTATGGGCACTATTGTCAGAGCTCGTTAATTCCGTTTGGTAAGGATATGCACCTTTAACCACCTTACATCATCATCTGGAACTGTAGAGAATACGTGGTTTCGACATAGGAGCGGCATATATAGGTATAATTAAGAGAATCGGAGTATTTGCTTCAACAGATAACAAGGATATGAGTAATAACCAACTATGAATATGTTTTTAATACGATAACAAGTAACTTATATATTCAAAGAAGAAATAAAGGCGACCGCGTAGGAAAAGCGAAGGATGGGAATACCCCATCAAGCCGTAAAGGGAGAGGCAAAAAGGTAACATGGGGCTAAGCCCCCAAACTTATATATTCATAGCCTCATGTATTTGTACAGAAGACACTTTTGTACCTGATTCCACATAACCCAGTGAACTGGGTGCTTTTACAAGTTGAAGTACCATCCTATGTCGCCCCCAGTAAAGTGCTGACTGTATTTGTAGACTCTTGGACTAAGAAGACCAAGGTGCTTGAAATCAGAAATGGGAACTTTTCTCGTTGGATTCACCTGTGTATACGATTCTGAACTGCTGGAGTTGTATAGTAGCTTCCATATAGTAGCTTCTCTTTAACTCCTAGAAATTCATTACTAGTACATGTATTAGACATTTATCTTTAATTGCATTGACTTTATTACCAAAGTTAGCTTCAGTATACATCTCCCGGTGCTTTCATGCGTTCCACTTATTTGTTATATGCTCTAATATGGTCTGTGTTGTGGAATTTATTTTGGTAAAGTCAAAACTGAGTCTATTTGTTACTTTAAACATTATTATTCTTTTAAACCATGACTAAATAAAAGAAACAGTAAAATTTCAAAATATTGGAAAGTAGTTAGTTGTTATTATCTTGTTTAATAATTCTTTCAGCTATAGGGATAAAAACTTATCTTCGGATCATTTTCATGGTTGACGTATCTACAAAACAACTACTCTGCATTTAGTAGAAGTAAAAAATTAGCTAGTTTGATACTATTCTTCTGTTTTGTTATATTTGGTACTAAACTTAGGTAAATTAAAAAGTTTTATTTAATCTAAGCTCGAGAATTGGTCAAGAGATCCTTCAACTTTCTATCCCGCTCATGACTAAGCCCAAAAATCAAATGAAAATTATTTATTATGTTAATCCACTACCAAGCCGTTTTTTAGATTTCTCCCCCAGTTCCGATTCAAATGATATGAAATGTTAGTATCAAATTGTTACATCAACACTGAACATGTTAGCACCCACTAAAATTATGTTTTGTTATTTATCCTATGGTTCCCTTTTGCTTGCTTTCTCGAATGTTTTCTGTTGTTTGTATCTGTATTTGCTTGAAATCTAAATTCGCTTGCGGCTTTCTATCAATTTCTACTTGCTTAGACTTGCATTTCCTCGGTTTGTATCGGTTGTTCACTGCATGGGGCTTAGCCCCATTTTACCTTTTTCATCTCGTCCTTGTACGGCTTGATGGGGTCTTCTCATCCTCCATTTTTTCTACGCGGTAGTCTTTCTTCTCACTGCATTTGCTTACTTCCGTATTCATGTCCCCGGCCTGCATCGGTTTCGTCCGAAGTGCGTTCAGATTACCCAATTTTGCTCTCATTTACTCATATAAGTTTCTATTAGTATTGAGAATAAATAGAGAGGATGTTTCATTTCTTTGTAAAAGTCATAGTATATGAGGTAGATGCTTGATTCTTTTGTATTAGCTAATATACGATCTTACTTATTTAAATATATAATTTCACTCTATGTATGATATCTCTTTAAATGGTTTGAACTAATAATCCTCTTTGTATATATATAACTGAATTACTGAAATTATGGATAAACAAAAAAAAGAAAAATCACACAGAAATGAGTTGAGATTTTTCTTTTAATCTTAAGATTAAATACTTAATTCCTTTCATGTACTTAACTTACCATTTTGCATTGAGAAAGATCAACGGTGTTATATTTGATATCTATTCTTCTCCATCTACATGGGATTCTCAGTAAAGCTATAACTTTAATCAAGTAAGTTCAAGTTTTAAACGAAATAACACAAAAGGAAACATCTACGCATCCTCTTTTTAGAGAAAAGGCGACCACATAATACACAAGAAGGACGGGAAGACCCCATCGCACCTCTTATTTAGTTTCCGTATAGACTATAGACCTAAACTAGCTTAATGTACGTATTGTTGATCTAGCGGCCCTAGATCAACAATTAGGGGATATGAACTCCCGTGACGGTTGGATCCTTGATCACAAACTACAAAAGGAAATCCCGAACACGTTATTCGAGACGATCCAAACGTCCAGGAATCCTGATCCCTAAGGCATTTCTGTATGGTTGATCTAGGGCCGTTAGATCAACCATATTTCAGTAGGCTATTTTACGTCTATACGTAACTAGTTTTTTCCTACTAATAAAGTTTCTTATATGGGTGAATGGGAGCAAAAGGCGTTACGGGAAATGGGGGTCCGAACAATCCACCTGGTAATGAATCGATGTGCGCTAGAGACCTGAATACAGGAAAAAGGAATACATGCAAGAAACGATGCAAGTATATTTCATGTTATCATATTAATTTAAATGCATTAGACTAATCATTATTTAAGAGATTTTTTTTGTGTTTGGTCAATCATATCATTGTCTTTCTATATCATTTTCATTTCATGTGGCACCTCAGTCCACATCAATTTGGAATAACTACATTTGGAGGATATAAGATTATATCATTTGGTATTATGGCATTCCTAGATATCTATTGGGAGTGGATCATCCCAGAGGTAGATGTTAAAAATAATTTTAATAACATCTCATGGGTATCCATCTTTAGAGAGTTTAGTGAGACTGGTGGATCCTTGGCGAGTCTTATTCTTTTTGTGCGATCTTTTTATGGTTCTCATGCTTCCCTTTACTACCAACACGGTGGTTCACAGGAGGGAGTCACCATCTTGGAGTCAATTGTAGATACACATCAAGAAGATCCTTTAGGGGACCTTTATTTGCCATGGCTCACTTTAGAGCTCTCCTATCTACTACTTTGGCCATGCCAAGTTGTGTATTTCACTCATTGGCATATGATACACACATCGTGGGCCCTGTAGATCAAATTAGACAGGCCTTTGACCACTTGAATATCTAGCTACATCTAGTAGGCTTGAGAGTCAAGGTGTCAAAATGTAGAACATGGTCCACTTTAGGTATTCCTCCCCACCTTGAGCTTCCAGAGGGGTGTATCACATTTGTAGATGGACTAGTGTTCTTAGAGTGCTAGTAGGATCCAAGGATTTTGTCACACGCTTCTTAGATGCTGCCCTTGCAAAGGATGTTCTCCATGTGAATGACCTCCATACTAGGAGATCCGCAAATGGCTTTTGGTATACTCTCCTCAAGTATTTCTTGTCAACTGTCCGACCTCATAAGTACAGTTCCTCCCCTCCTCATCCTTACTGTCACGTCCGAGAGCCTTTGATAGGAAGATTATGGGAGTCTCTGGTGATATTATTGGACCAGTGACCTTTGAGTGTGTGACAAGGGATTTGGCACATAGACAAAGAGCTCTACCAATCTCATGTGGAGAGGTTGGCTTGCTATCTATGGAGGAGATTGCACCTATAGCATTTTTGGGTAGTTGGGCTCTCTTGGCACCTCTATTTTCCTCTCATTTTGTGGTTGTTGATAGGCTGGTCTTGGAGACTTATGTGATAGAGGTGGAGGGGGATCCTTTTCTCTCCAGATGTTATTGCAGCAGATGAAAGTTAGTCCATGGGCACAAGAGGACTTTTGATCTTTTGCTTCACTATCATCAAATTGGACTAGAGGTTTACAATCTTCTTTGATGGACCGACAGTGTGAGCATACGCTACATTCTCTCTTAATTGATTCATCCATTCCTCAGGCTACTAGAGCACATCTTTGCTCTTGCTCTGGCAAGAGCAAAGACCTTGCTCTTGGATCCTAGCTCAACTATGCATTAGGGCATTCCGACTTGCACTAGCTACTTTCTCTACAGTGATGAGGTTTTGCTTAGGTTTGGTCCACCCATTTGCATCTTCATTACTCATTTGTGAGTGTGTTCTACTCTAGATGCAGCAGCGGTCCATATGACATGGTGTCCTTTTGGAGGACAGAGGATAGCTATCCATGATGCTATTAGGGACATAGTGTTTGCTATGGCACAAGAGAGTGGATACTTGGCTTGGAGAGATTGATTGTATGCCTTGTAGACAACACGTGTCAAGGTAGACTTATACTTGGTCTAAGACGACCAAGGAACAATAGCAGATGTCATGGTTATAGACCCTACGTGAGATACAATTTTGAAGGGAGTGATTACCTATCCCCCTGAATGGGCGGTGAGTGCTATAGCAGGTTGTAAGGTCTCCAAGCATAGGGGCATGCAACGAGGTCACCTCTTTGTTTCTCTAGCCTTGGTGTTATATGGAGTGATGGACATGGCATCAACACATTTGTCAAGGAGTGCACGAGAGCTTATCATGTTAGGCGCCAAGGGGTACCACTCTCACTCTCATACTTTGTAGTATATTTTAGGCAGCATGTGTCCATTGCTCTATAGAGTGCAATGGCTGTTGCAATCCATAGGAGAGCAATCATACTAGGTGATGCTTCTTGGGATACTCCAACTGTTTGTAGACCACATGACTTGCATAGATCGGATATCTTAGGTGCAATGGTGCAGATTTCTCATATAGACTCTATTGGGGCTTAGCCCCATTTTACCTTTTCATCTCTCCTTGTACTAAATGATTGGGGTCTTCCCATTCTACATGGTCATCCTTTATTTCTTTACTCTAAACAAGTAAATACATGGAAGGCTAAGCAAGAAGAAGTTTAAATGAAATCATCAAACAAGTAGCAAAGATAGTGTTAATGACTAGAAGATGGGAGAGAGCAATTCAATAGCGTATGCAACAACATGCTCTATATGCGCATGGGTTTTAGTGTAGTAGTTGTTCCAATTTGAGAATTTATGAAATCATAGTGATATCCCATGAAAATAATAGGGTATTTTAAATGAAAATTTTATGGGTTTATTTGGAAATCAAATCAGTAAAAACAATACATTCTTTCACAAACATTTTTACCAAAGTTTTTTACAGATTTAAGTAATGGATACCCGTAAAAGAGGTGGAGTGTTTTAAATAAAATATCCATTAAACTTCAATCAGAAATATTATTTATTATCATTAAAAAATGCAGTTTCTACCTCCCATGAAAATCCCATAACAAAATTAACAAGTGTAGTAGAAATTTCCATGGTAGAAAAGGATAGGGTACTTGGAAATTTTATGGAAGGTCTCTTGTTGTTGTAAAAGTTTGACGGTAATTCTTAACCATCTTTGGTGGAATTTTACAGTATTGTGGATGCTCCCTTAAGTATTAAGTACTTAGTACTTACTTATTAAGGTGGTGGGACTTTGGTTACTCTTCACAATATTTGTTAGATAAACGGTCCATGGACAAGAACAGAAAAAACAAGTTTGTCTCTCAATTGTTCATAAATTTAGAACCATGCAAATTTAAAAAATTTAAAAGGATGGATGTGAATTTATTTTATACTTTGTTGGAACTCATCCAAGATCATGAGGTGTTTTGGGAAAGCAAGATCAGGAGGAAAAAAATTCCTATTTTGATTCAACTTGCAATAGTGCTTGACAGATTTGGTCGTAATGGGAATGGAGCACGTATTGCAAGGGAGATGAATTTGTGGAGTATTAGCTCAAGATCCACTACAATTTTCACAAAGAGAGTTATCACTACCATTTTATCTAATATGGTAAGGGAGATGATATGGCAAGATGCAAAGGAGACAAAGAGAGAATTTCAAAGGTTTTTGAAATGAAGGATTTCCTAGGTGTGTTGGAGTCAATGGGACATTATTCCCCTTAGCCCAAGGACCTAATATCAACAAAGAAACTTACTTCAACAAGAAGGGGTCTTATTCCATCGATGGACAAGTGGTATGTGATGAGATGAGATGAGATGAATTATACATTTCATGGGTGGTAAGTTCTTGTTCAAGAAATTAGAGTTACTCTAATTTCTCCTCCTATTTTCTTCATTTCAACTTTGGATACTTTTGTGTTCATGAGTTATTTTGTGTGAAAGGATGCCAAGTTCTTGCCATTATATGACTTGTTTGAAGGATCTCCACTTTGGAGATTTTGAACAATCAAGGAGCCAATGACTCAATTGATCATCACTAGTACATATTAGGTGATTTATCTTCTACTCCCATGAGCCACATGGTGCCATTGTTTAAAGTGCAAAGCTCACCAGATAGAATAGATTTCAATACATGCTTAGTACAAACCAAGGTAATCAACTAGCATTATATAGTGGTTTTAAGAGCAGATGGTATTCATTACAGAAATTAAGAGTACAACTGAAAGGTAAACTAGGGGGAATAGATATCTCTTGCAGTAGATTATTAATTGTATCATTTGCATAATTTTTTTATTAATAGATGAGATATGTAGGAGATGAGTTAGCTAATGAAGAAAGAGAGGTAGTTGAAATACCTCCATTCCTTGTCATGTTAGCCAAAGTAGAGAAGAGAGAAGGGAAGCTATGATGAATACATGTTTGGCATTCAATAAATTGGAGGTTTTTTGAACTCCAGATAGCACTACCAATTTATAACACGTGATTAATAAAATTCTGGATTATCTCCATGGAAGGGTGTTACTAGTGTATTGAGCATAGAAGAGTGTTGCATGAGATGGAAAGGTATCAATAAATAGAAGGATGTTGGTACTATATTAAGTTAAGGGTATTTAAAATGAGTCATTATCAAAATGACTCCTTTCATTTGTAATATCCCTTATATCAGATTTTTAATGTCTCATATATAAAATTCATATATAATACAACTCCTCCTTGTTTGTCATGTTCCTTATATTGGATTTGTAATGTTAGTGACTTGGTGGCCTTATAGTTTAATGATTTAAGGACGATTTAAAGAGTGTTACTTGGTTTGTTTTGGAGATGGAGATCTAGAGCACACAAACTAAAGCCAATAAGGAGGGGCTTTTGAAAACCAAGAGAGTTAGAGGATACATAAAGGTCTTGGATATTGGATGAGATATGAAAGGGGACAAAGGTCTAAGATTAGGAGGAGAAGATAGTGACAAGGTAGGATTTGAATTTCCAAAGTGTAATTGTAAGGCCATAGAGTGAGAATGGTAAGGCAATAGAGTGAGAAAAGAAAGAAATGGTTTTGGAGGAAGGAAGAGAAGAGAGGATTTGAGATGCAAGATAGTAAAGAAAGAGGAGAGAGGTTTTGGAGGCAGAGGGAGGTTTCAAAAGCAGTAAGAGAGAGAGAGAGAGAGAGAGAGAGAGAGAGAGAGAGAGAGAGAGAGAGAAGGGCAAGCAAAGCAAAGGGAAAGAGTTTCAAGAAGTTGAGAGAAGGGTGTTTGAAGGAGAGGTCAGGTTTTTGGAAGAAGTGCATTTGAAGGAGAGGGTCAAGTTTTTGGAGGGAGAGTGAGGTTTCAGAAGTTGATAAAGCTCAAGAAAGAGAACGAGAGCTCAAGAAGAAAGGAGGAGAGAGAAGCACAAGGAAGAGAGAAGCGCAAGCAAAGGACAACTTCAAAATGAACAAACAGATTTTTTATATTCCTTTTTGATCCCACTTGATTTATTACCAAATGGACATGGTTATAGTATATCAGAAAATGTGGGATGTGCCAAATATGGAAGATTCAAGGAATGCGGATGGTTGATTAACAACCTTGGTTCAATGGTAGATAATTTGACTTTCATCAAGTGTGCTTGGTTGGATCAGATCTAAATTTGATGATCAATGGAGTCTATTAGAGAATCAGATTTGGATTCTCTTGGATTGAAATTTGCTATTGGTTTGCCTTATGCATGCCCCATGTAAGTACTCTTCTATTAATATTCTATTTGCAAATTCTACATATGAGTTTGCATAATTGCTCATATTTTTTATATAGAAATCCCACATCCTCCTAAACCCGATAAAAAACCCCACCAAAACTTATTTGATTGCCCTGAAACCCAGTTGACACGTTCTTGATTCTTGCTAAATTACCCCATCAGAACCAAATTTGATATCTCAAAAACCTTCCCAACTTCCAACAAAAACATAAAACTATTTCTCATAAACCCCACTAACAACAAAGAAACTTCTATGAAACCCAACCAAAACTCCAAAAAACTTTAGATAGCACAAAACACTAGCAAAACCCTAGCAAAGCCTCACTCCTATTGCAAAACCCCACCAAAACCCACTCATATTGCAAAACCTTAACAAAACCTTTATAAAACCCAAACTTTCGATAGCAAGCTTTTGTAAAACCCACAGGTAAATTATTGTGTTTCTATTTAGCATGATGTTGTTGATTTTTTTTGTTTTGCATGTAGATTCATTCATGCATAGAGTTTATGAGGACATGGGATGTGACTACACACGTTGGTATAGTGAGTGGCAGGCCTTTCACTTGACTCTTGATATGATTCAAGCTACCTTTGCATTGCCACTTGGGAGTCAAAGGAGGAAGATTGTCCCTTATACTTTGGTGTAGGATTGATTTCTTGTACTATATTACACAATAAAAAGTACTTGGCCTGATAGTGCATTTACCCCACATGGAGGCCATTTCCTCATATGATTGGTGCTCTATTATCCCTACATGTTGGCTAAAGGTGGTTCATAGTATATTGAACTTATGGTGAAGTGGAAGGTAGAGAGGTCTAGAATACACTTATAGCAAGCAAGAGAGGATTATGATTGGGTGAAAATCATGCTCCAAGCAATTAATGCAAAGATGAAATTCTTATAGAAATAGATTCATTGATTGGATGGACGAAGATACAAGGTGACATTTGTGGGTTACTTTCATTCACTCATGTGTTCATGGATAGTGGATTCATAAATGAGAGAAAGGCTGACTATGATACCATTGTCTAAGAGGGCCATATCTTCATGATGAAGGAGTAGAGGCCAAGAGTCACAACAAGGAGGGTGAGTGAGAATCAATTAGCAGGCATGTTTCTTAGAAACAATTCATTTTATATGTCTCCATGACCATGCATAATATGAATAGATGATATTATGGAGTGTATGGAGTATTTCCTTGGAGTCACTATACTTTCTTGATTTTCATGAATGTATCTTATACCTTTATCAAGCTATATGTTTTAGGGGATTTTGGTGTAGGTATTAGAGGAGTGTGATGTTACTAGTGATGATGTCTACACGTGATGTTACTTGGAGAGGGAGATTAGGCAAGTGGTCTTTTACATTACCCTTGTAGTAGTGATCTACCTTACCTCCTCCCTAGAGATGATGGAGTATTTTGTGATGCATTTTGATGTACTCATTTGGACAAACATCACAAGATAAGATTGTGGGATTTGTTGAAGGACATGTGGAGCCATGGTTTCTTACTTGAGGGTGTGCACATTGGTGCCTGCCTCATGGGGGTGTTTGATGATATAGATGGATACCAAGATTGGTATCAAGACTATATTTTGAGACCTTATAGTGCATTTAATGCTATGGGTTTGGCTTTGGACAGTATAGTGATAGTGGATAATGCATTCTTACCTTATTTTAAGAACCATGTACATGGTGCTATTCATCCTTCATTTTTACTCCATTTTATACTCAAGTAGCAAATTCACACTTATCATCATGTGACCACTTGATAGCTCCTTTAGATAGATTTAGTGGATATATAGGATCTACTATTGGATTTATCATAGTTGAGTGGATGTCAAGTTGTCTACTAGATTATATTTTGGATCCCTATGATGCTCTAGCCTTGGACTTTCAAGACCCTCTTATGCATGATGGGAAATGGGATCTTCTTTGGAGATGTAGTAGCATTTTGGTTTCTAGACCTTTCATGAGACGCATGGATGCAACATTAGAGCATATCATATTAGAGTGCTTCCCATTAGAGACAATGGATATAGATCTTGAGGAGGTTTTGGTTCCCTCACTTATGTCTAGTAGCACTTCCCTTGATATCATCATCGCCCTCCTTCATTGATGTCCATATTGTTCATGAGTCTACCATTGACACTAGGACCCATTATGCATGAGGATACCATGATACATTCCTTTTTTTACACATTTATATATCAACTTTTATATCCCTTTCAACATCTTTTCTATGTGAGTTGTTAATATGGATCCTTGACCTTTCTTATGACTCGTCCAAGTACTTTCTATTCTTTTTGCTTTTACACTTGCACTTGGATACCTCACACCAAAACAAAACCTACATGAGAACAACATGAAACCCAAGGTTCCCACTAAACATTGCAAGCACCTAGTGAGACCCAAGCTCAACCAACAAGACCTATGCAAAACCATGTTTATTTTCTTGCTTATAATGATACTTTTGCAAAACCCACACTAAATTATTTTTTCTATCTTGTTTATAATGATATTCTCACAAAACCTTCACAAAACCGTGCTTACTTTCCTAGATTATAATGATACTCAAGTAAAATTGGCGTGAAACCTTACTTTTGGCAATACTCCAGCAAAATTGGCATGAAATCCAATTTTTTAGTGATACCTAAGTGAAACTGCCATGAAACCCAACTTGTTTTCATGCACCTTGGTAACTCCACATTCTCAAATCTTAGAGTAGCACTTGTAGTAGTGTCAAAAGCAAAATCAGATCCATAATACAAGCTTAGTTGGCACAAGATTATGCTTAAAATAATATAGTGTGGAAATCAAGGTACTTTATATAGCATAGAAATTTAGTAAGGAAACTGCCAAACATGGAAACTCACTCAATACACAATGATAGTCATTACTTTTTATACATTGGGTTAAATCTCAATAGCAAGAACTATATATAAAAGATGGAAGCTCAATAACAAGGACAACAATAAAATTTTGTGGAGTTAAACTATCCTTGCTATTGCAAGGGAAAATCACAACAAGCAATCAAGGAAATATCCCTTCCACTAATCTTGGGTGAAAGAGTGACTACAATCATGAATGTGTTCTAGCCCAAGCATTCTAGCCTAGTGCATTTGCTAGGGCATGGTGCTTTTTCTATCATTACTAGAACTATCAATGGGAGTACTACTTATGTTGATCAGTACTATCTATGTCTAGTGTACTATTTGGATTGGGCCTGATACTCATTATATTTTTGATCTCTTCAGATGTCTTCCCCACTTTTTCTAATTCTAAAATCATAGAATGAAACCTTTTGGACTTGGAAGTCCTCTCTTTAATTCTATTCCTCTCTAACTTGGAGAATAAAGTACTCTCTTAAATTTTACTCTTCTCTAACTCAAAAGATAAAACTCTTTTTCCTATTTCACCTTTAAGTCATAACTTCTCCATCTTGGCCACTTGTTGAGCTTCTATTTCTACCAATTTGCATCTCTCCTTGGCTTAGATAGACTCACTTCTTAGCTTGGTCATATTTGAAAGATCTTGTGCAAAGGTAGAGAGACAAAGACAAATGACCTTTTTCTTTGAAGCAAGGGTCTTTTGCTTGTTGAAGCAAATGGTGTCTTTGTTGAAGAAGGCATCTTGCCTTGAGAGGCTTTTCTTTGCTTTATAGATCTTGTCTAGCATTCCCTATCCGTATCATCCTCATGGTCTTCCTCTCTAATGGATTTCCTTGTAGGTGGTTCTTCATCTTCAAAGGTAGTTGGTGGACCACAAAAGTAATCAAAATCTGATTTTGATCAACTTTCGTCTTCTTGCCCTTGCACATGATACTCCTCAAAGCAATGAGACAATGGTACATAAAGAAATGACACATGGGTACTAGGAACTAAAAACCCTTCTATGCTAGGACCTCAAAACCCATATGTGTGTGTTTCATTAGCACAATCCTTAGATGGGAGTTCAAATGTAACAAAGGATCCCATTTCCTCTTTCATGACAATCTCAAAATTTTATTTTTCAACTCTAAGGATACAAGGGCAGGTAGAGAAATGTTATCTCTTGAACCAAATATAAGATCCATTCTTGCATAATATGGATATTGGTGATTTAATTTATCATCAATGGTCTTCCATCCTTCTTTGATTTCTTTCTCAATGAGTCCTTCTTTAGTGTATTTGTCCTTCCATGTTTGAATCAAACTCATAAGAAGCCATATATCGTGCACATTTCTTTTACAATCTATCTCCATCATAGATTTTTGAAAACCTCTCCCAGACTTCATGAGATAGGTTGGCCATATAACCAAAGGCGATACTCTTCTGGATAGGTTCCTTACATTTCCCTCCATATATTTACTTGAAATCTTCTGGACCTTCTAGACAATCCAAGATTTGACCATAATGGTGAGATATCATTCTAAGCCTATTATCATCCACATCCAATGTTTTGATTTGACACACTCACAAGAAAGGCAAGATAGTGGATCCAAGGAAACCATGGCAAGAAGAGCTTGAAATTTCAATACAAGAGAATACAAGGCACTATTAGATATTTTAGGGGAATGAGGAGCATCTATAGTAGAATTTACAAGATTGGAAGCAACTAATGTAGAATGCAAACCAATGCTAGATATTAGGGGAGAAAGTGCAAGATCTAGCATTGAATTAATCAGATTGAAAATTGTTAATGGATATCGACCTCCCATATGAAGGAGTTGGGGTTGGGTGCACTCCATATCCCATGTCTCCCTCAATATCAATATTAAATTCTCATTTCTTCCGATTTTCACACTTACTTCCTCGTTCCACTCCCCAAAATGAATGAATGCACACAGTCAAATCTTGCCGGGCAATAACCAAAGTTTATCTTTTTAATTGTAACTTTCAATTTCTAAGAACAGACCATAAACTATAAAAGTTGCAACTCACTTTTCATCATCAAAAATTTCCTTGTTGTATATCAAAATAGCTTGTAGAAGTGAAATTTTGGAGTGAGTTTGAACAAGCAAGATTTAGAAAAATTTCACCAAAGAATCAGATTTCACCAAATATTCAAATTAGAATAGAGTAGGGCTTGCAACTCAAATTTTGCAAAAAATCATATTTATGACTAGATATTAATATTCATTAGAGATCTGCCTTATCTACAAAATGAAACGACCTGTAAAGTAGACCCGTAAATATTTTATATCCATTTCATTTTTGGAGCAAATTTCTTTTAAGGGTTGTATTGGAATTGTTACGGGTTCCCACTTTGCCCCTATATATTTTGTAATAAATGTTTTGAATACCGTAAACATTTTTTAAATTTCACATAAAAATAAGGGGTCCTGGGTTGTTGTGTTGAAATTTTCCTGAATTTTGCCTACGGATTATATAGGTTTACAGGGTTACCCATAAAACCGTATGTCAAAATTTATGGGGTTACCCCGTAAAATTAAAAGGTAACAAATGGGTTTACAGGGTTACTCGTAAACCCGCATCTCACATTTCACGGAGTTACCCCATATAATAAAAGTTACAAAAGTAAGTAAAAAAGTAACCCATAAATTGGGCCTATGGATATTGCCCATAAAACACCCAAGTTCAACTTTGCATCTTTACGGATTTTACATATTTTCATTAAAAAAACATATATGATTTATATAATTTTTGGGTACCCTTAAACCTCTATGTGAAATGATCTAACGTGCTGTTAAATAAATGGAATAATTTGCTTACGAAAGTTTCCAAAAACTGGATTGAATAATCAATTACGTTTAAAAGTTCTAAAACATGTCTAGGTCACCTAAGACATTTTTATAGTTTAGTAAACCAACCATAAAATATAATAAGATGATTGTACTAGATGTTACCAGAATCCAGTCGAAACCTGGTGGCTAATATAACATTGATTAACTGTTTAATTTTTATTGATAATGTATAATAATTCAAAATCAGTGAACAGCTCAACTAAATCAATGAGAAGATATGAGATTTTGCTGATTATCCAAAATGAAATACTATTTAATCCAGGGAATGCCCTATCCGGACTCCTATAAGAATAGGAACAAACCAATTACCAAATCCACCTATTACCTAACAAATTTCTTTACATTTTCCTCTAAAAATGTAGTTAACCAATATCAAAAAAGTTCTTACGATTAGGAAAAAATTTCTTACATCCCATGGAAACCCTACTAAACAGAGGAAGGAAAAAGAATCCTTTCAGCTTACACTAAAGCGGGAAGCGAGAACTGCTTAACGCGTGTCCCATAAAGTGACAGAACATCATCAAAATCGTTAAGCAGGCGAGCTAAGTTCTTGAGTAAAGGAGAACTTTTGTTGATTCCAACAAAATTTTCTTATGTTCACTTAAGTGACTCAGCTGACTATTTACTGATATTGAAAACTTTATGATTTTATGTTGAATTGATGACGTCCATTTGACATCCTACTAAACAATAAAAAGAAAGAAAGAAACAATCAAACTTCGATAGTAAACTTGCAGTAAAGCGACAAGCGAGAACGACTTCCCCAATGTCCACAAACTGTTCAAGTAGCTTGGCTCATGCCAATATCTCTCGTCCTGAGTTCCCGTTCAAAAGTTCATAAGTCCCGAGGCCCACTCGGTTACCTCCAGAATGTGCTATTTCTAATTGTAGTAAAATATGCAAGTCCTTGGATGAGTAGCAGTGGGTAGAAGGAAGAAAACTATTTTGACAAGGATGCATGCAAAGATCATTGTCATTGTCATGGACATGGGATGGGGATGAATATGAGACACGACTTAGCAATACGAGAAGCAAAAGCTATTGGTGTTGTGCGTTGCAAGAATAGAATGGTGAGAGTACTAGAAACATAGAGGTAGGAGGGGAAAGAGAGAGGAGGGAATGAAGAGCAAAGAAGTAGCAACAAAGGTAGCAGAATGACATATGCTAGTCTTGAAGATAGTAGAAACTGAGAGGTTAAAACAAAGGAAATATGGAAGAGAGCATGAAATGGCATAAGAGGAAAGGTCGAGAATGACAAAAGTCAGGTGCGAGAGAATCCAAGTAGTGCTAGGGTAAGAAACAGTAGGGGTTTCAAATATATCATTTTCTAGTACCGGTCAGATTACATAAAGGTTTTTACGAGTAACTTGTAGAACTTTTATGGATAGTAAAACTTGGGATCAAAAGGTTCTTAACGAGGACCCATAACAATAGCTTTAAAAGTTATACGTGGATTTGAAATCATGACCCATAGAGTTTGACAAGGATGGTGCATTTCTCGCATATATTCATATACATTAATCTCACTACCTGATTTTGAACTGATCTTACTGCCTGATTTTGAATTTTAATTCCCGCTAATGATTAAGAGAGTTTAAGCTAATCCAATTTGTGAGGCTAACACCACCAAACACACTTGCTCTGGTTCACTACACCTCCCCTCCCTTATTCCCTTGCATTCACTTCCAAGCTCCCCTTACTCTTGGCTCCTCCTCTGAAATACCTTGTTATTCTCTTAGTACTTGTGATTTCTATAGTTTAATTGTATCCATCATCATTGAAAGCATTATAGTTGGATCCAAGTCATCATGATGCCTTGCACAAGCACTTGCATTATTATTCTTCAACAAATTGGAAAATCAATCTGGTTGATTTTGAGAGTGGAAATGGAGAGTAACCATCTCCAAGAGTTGCTTGAATGGAATGAATGGAGCTCAAACAATGAAGAAGATTCTATTAGGGTACTCAAGAGAAGGTGGAATTATACATTGGAATTCTATTATCTACAAGATAGAGTGCAATGTACTCAGAGTAGTGAGTTTGTATTGAAATATTTTCAAGGATTGGATGCTCAAGTATTTAGACAACTTACTAGAATGGATTTATTATCATTCCAAGCTTTATTAAATTTTGTACAAAACCATTGAGTATTTAGAAATGCCTCTAGAAGTATACAAACTCCTATGTGAATGCAACTTGCCCTTGCTCTTGACATTTTTGTCCATCATGGCAATAGTGCAAGTGTAGCAAGAAAGTTAAATCTAATGTAGGGATTAGTGTAGGTTATGTAGGGATGTTTACAAAACAAGTAATGATTGCACTTATTTCTGTCTTGGGAAGGAGGTAAAATGACTGGATTAAGAGGAGAGGTAAAAAATTTCTGCAATTTTTGTGCAAAATGGATTCCTTAGATGTGTGGGTTTAGTGGATGGGACTTTATTTAGATGGTTGCAATGATCCAAAGTAGATGGGAAAATATATTTATGCTGAAAGGGATTTTACTCCATCAATGGTCAAGTTGTATGCAATGATAAGAGAAGTATTATTCATTTTGTTGAGGGTAAGAATAAGTGTTTCATTCAATGTTGTTGATAATGTTGAAATGGTAAGATTTCTTACTATAAGGTGAAAATAAGTATTGATCCAACTTGTAACTTTGTGAATTTGCAATGCATGAATGCCATGATTTTGCCATGACATGGCATGTATAAAAGAATCACCTATATGCATTGATTTGAATATAAAGGGAGAGTACAACCTAGTTGAGAATCATCAATTTTTGTTAGCAGATTTGGGGCATGTATAAAAGAATCACCTATATGCATTGATTTGAATATAAAGGGAGAGTACAACCTAGTTGAGAATCATCAATTTTTGTTAGCAGATTTGGGTTATATTCCTATAGAACATTTAGTTCCCCCTTTCAAACAAGTTTGGACACTTGCCAAGGCTAATTTTACTAAGTGTTTAGTTTTTACTAGAGTAACAAATGATTATTGTATTGGAATTCTAAAAGCTAGTTGGCATTTGCTCAAAGAAATAAGAGTACAACTAAATGACCCAAGATAAAATGTGGATCTATTAAGATGGGTGAATGTGTGTATTATTCTTCATAAATTTTAGATTAATTGGGCAAATAATTGGGTAGAAGAAGAATTTGATGATTCAGATTTAGATGTAGGAAACAAAGAGCAAAGTGTGGACAAAGTAGCCATTGAGTATCATAGAGAGAACAAAAAGAAGCAAGAAATGATGTAATGCAAATTTTTTTGCACTATTTGAGATCCCCATCAATGTAATATATTTTATGACCTCCAGATCCAAGCATATTTTTGATGTACTTAAAGTATGTTATGATTCAACCAACTCTATTATGTACTTGGAATGAGTAATATTACAATTGGGCTTGGTTAAATTGTAGAATATATTTTGCTTTGTTAAATTGACATGGTAATCTAGTGGGGTTGCACTGCATGCATGGCCATTTACAAAGGTGGCATGGATGGCACAAGGTGGGTATTTTGAGAAGAGAAGATGAGTATTTTGGTAGAAGCAAGGAGTGAAGAAATGAGTGAGTACATGAAATAGGAGTAAGGAATACATGAATTCTAGAGAAATGAGTGAGTAATTTGTGAATGCATGATGTCTAGAGCAAGAGCACAAGGGATTTTAAGAAATAGTTGAATGGTCAGATAAAAAAAAGTACAGTTGCAATATCATTGGTGGCTAAAGGGTTGTGAAGAGTTTAGGAGTGCTAATGTACACTAATAGAAAAGAGGAAGAGAAGCAAGTGGAGCATTGTGAAGGAGATGAAAAGTGGTCAAAATTTGGAGCATTTAAGGAAATTCAAGCAAGAGTTTGAGTTTTTGGGAGAGGTAGATGGCATAAGATATATGATATATCAACTAATTGGGATTGAAGATAATTTCAAGAGAAAAATTTCAGAGAAATGAGGTTGCAATATTGACTGCTAGCCAAGATGGAGGAAAAATTTGAGAGAAATAAGGAAGAGGAAAAGAAGATGTACCTTTTTTGAAGGGGATCTGATGGAGCACAAATTCAAAATTGATAGAAATTAGGGAGAGTGAAAATAAGGTATGAGAAGTTCAAAATTGATAGAAACTAGAAACACATAGTCCATTTTTCAGAGAGAAGAAGGAAGGAGAGAAGACATTGATCAAAGAGAGGAATGAAGGAGGATAGAAAACCATTCATAATGGGAGAGAGTGCAAGTATCGGTGCGTGAACTAAGAAAGAGAGAAGAGGAGAAGAGAGACTTTTGCATAGAGGATAGGTGCATAAATCATAGTGGAAGAGAGTGTACGTGTGGGTGCAGGAATTGGGAAAGAGGGGAGAGAAGAGTGCATGGTTTTGCATAGAGCAAGAGTAAGATAAAAAAAAATATAAAGAGGAGAGAGTGCACAGTTTTGCACAAAGGAAGACAAAGAGGAGAAGAGAGAGTACAGGTGCAAGAATCATTTTGCATAGAGAAGAGACATAAAAAGGAGAGGATGTGTGAGTGAGGGTGAGGAGAAGCATTTCAAAGAGAGAGAGGACGTGTGAAGGAATCAAGAGAGTCTCAAATTGAAGTACAATCAAGATGAGATTGCAATAGAGGAGTACTAGAAAGAAGTTGAAATGAAACATATGGAAGAGATATCCAAAGGACCTTGGTTGATTAGGTTTCATACCATTGTTTATTATATGCCATACATGAAGTGGTCTTGGTTGGATAAAGATCAAATCCAAGAAGCTATAGAGTCCATTTATGAAATCAATTTGGACGCATTTGGATTGAGAATAGTACTTGGCATTGAATATCCAAAATAGCATGTGAGTAAAAATTAAATGTCTATCAATCTGACTTGCCCAATCTTAATTGCAAAGTGCCAAATAAAAATTCAGAATTGCAAAATGCATAGGTGAAATTGCATGCAAGCCATGTAGTTGGCAAACCCTAATAGAAGATGCCACACAAACCAAGCATATGTGCTATGCAAACCATATCATGTAGGCCACGTAAACCATTGGACCTAGTTTTAATGGCAAGTCTTGGTTTGTGCAGCCCACATGCCTAGTTTGCATGCGCAAGAAATGGAGATTGGGTTTTTGTTGGAGATGTTAAATATTGAAATATTTTTTTAAAGTTAGGTAGCAATGTGCACGGAGTTTGGGTGCACTTGGGAGAGGGACACTCATTAGGGAATAATTTGTGGGAGAGATTTTTTTCTCACCACAGCTTTGATTTGCCAAGCATTTTGTTTGCCATTAGGTACTATGGAAAGGAGGAAAGTAGTTCCATAGAGCATGGTGGAAGATTGGTTTCTTATGAGAGATAGAATAGCTAAGAGATATCTAGGTAGAGATGTGCATTTCTAACATTCAGACCATTTCTCTAGCTCTTGTGTTCACTACTTATTCCTGCATGGTGGCCTAGAGTTGTGCATGGGAACATCATTCTCATAATGAAGAGTAAGATGGCACAATCTACTTTAATGGACTATGATTCAGCCGAGCTTATGTTGGCTATTGAGATAGAGCTTGTTATAGTCTAGAGATAGCTTGGGCACCCAGATTGTAACAATATGGAGTTTATAGACTAGTTAATTGAGACTAAATTAGCCAAGAATTATAAGAACATTCTAAAAGCATCTAAGAAGCTACTTGGTACCTTCCAAGTATTGGTGAATATGTATGCCAAGTTTTAGGAGAAAGCTCTTGGGAAGCTTCCCAACTAACTTAGCTTGCATGTTAGGTAGTCAACTTCTAGAAAAAATCTTCTTGGGAAGTTTCCCGACTAGCTTGGCTTGCATGCCAAGTACACGGTTTCTAGAAGGAAGCTTCTCAAGATGCTTCCTAATTAGCTTGGCTTGCACTTTAAGAAGGTAACTTTTAGGAAGCTTCTTGAGAAACTTCCCAAGAGCCTTATATGTTCCCTATAAATACCAAAACCCAAGCACATGCTAGGCATTTGGAGTTTCACTCATTCAAGAGTCCCAATATTTTGATCTTCTATTCCCCTATTTCTCTCCTTGATCTTTTACACAAGTACAAGCTACTTTTGTGTGACCCATATGGGATAGATTCTCACCTATTTATTCATAGAGTGGACTTTGTAATGAGGATGAGATTGTATAATATTGGAGGTGTAAAGGAAGATGTTTATATTCATGAGAGGGTAGATAAGGGAGAGCTTGCAAATGATGAGCAATCTAGGGAGTGAGAGTTTAGTTTTATTTTAGTGCACCTTTTAAGTATGGGTTAGCTAGCCCTATACACATGTTTGTATATTTTTGAGATTTATATACATTTTTTTGTTATTGCAAACTCATGGGTAACCCTTCATGGTTTAACATGGTCTTGTTAGTTGGATTGATATGGTTTGAAAAATTGTGTACAAGTGCATCTTGATCATTGGTTCCCATGAGTACCTTGATAATCACACTCTTCATGATCTTCCCCATGCATCTCAAAGTGTTGATGTACTAGAACCTAGTACCCATGAGCACAATGATCATCATATAGTCTACACAAAGAGAGTCTAGCCACCTCCATTGCCATCACTATCAAGTATCCTTGGAGAGGAGCACATGTGCTTTGTGGATGAGAATGGGTTGGCCTCTCATGAGAGGAGACTAGGAGAGAGAGAGATTGAGAGAGAGAGAAAAAAAAACATCTTAGGCTAGAGGAGTACCTTTTGAGTGAGAGGGAGAGTAGGTTAGGTGAGCATGAGAGAATAGTTGCATATAATGAGGAGCAATTCTGGCTTTAGGAGCACATTTTGTTTGAGACAGAGAGAGAGGGTAGACTAGTAGAGAGGGAGGCGCAAATATGTATTCATGTGAATACTGCAAGTGAGCAGTCAGTAGAGTTAGTTAGAGTTATCAAGGAGAGAGAGAGAGAGAGTGATTTGAGAGCTCAAGTGAAGAGGCTCATTGAGTTGGAAGGACTCATGAGAGATTGTAACAATATGGAGTTTTGCGATGAAGTTAGTTAGGGCTAATGAAGTAGCAAATAGGCCAAATTAGCCTAGAATATTTGAGAAGTACCTAGGAAGCTTCTTGGGAGGCTTTTCGGCTAGTTTAGCTTGCACTCCAAGTAGGTAGTTTCTAGAAGGAAGCTTCTAGAAGGAAGCTTCTAGAAGGAAGCTTCTAGAAGCTTCTCAAGAGCCTTTTATGCTCACTATATACACCAAAGCCAAAGCTCATGCTAGGCATTTGGTGTTTTCCCTTATTCAAGTGTCCCAATGTGATCTTCTATTCTCTTATTTCTCTCCTTGGTCTTGGTCTTTTTACATTGGTATTAAAGCAAGAATAGGATGGACAAAATTTATGGACCACCAAAACCATTTGCTCCAAACTATTGGGATTTTTGTGTTTGGGTATTGCCCAAACATCATTTCACATAGTTCACCATCATCCCATGCTTTGGGTAGAATTTGTGAATGCAATCACCTTGTCCAAGGAACCCTTGGTACATCCAATTGTAACTTATGGAGAACGGTGGACTTGTTGCATCTATGTGTTAATAAATTAGATAAATTAGGAGTAGTGTGATAGAGTATTAGCCATGGCGGTAATGCTCAAGGTTATCATTTCTATGAAGCAACAAATTGAGCACCTTACTTGATTGTTGGATGAACAAGACCATGAATGAAAAGGGCATGTAGAAAGAGCACAATTCAAGAAGGAGAAGATTGAATCCAATTTCCAAAACCAAAAGGTACTTGAAGGGAAGAATCTTCCAAGCGCAATAGAGAATTTTTTGTTTGACTGTGAATGTTATTTTGTAGCTGTCCATTTGCAAGATAAATGGAAATGAATTCTCT
The DNA here is from genome assembly GCA_948567375.1 of Lunularia cruciata. Taxonomy (NCBI): domain Eukaryota; kingdom Viridiplantae; phylum Streptophyta; class Marchantiopsida; order Lunulariales; family Lunulariaceae; genus Lunularia; species Lunularia cruciata. The sequence continues at coordinate 14,678,836 of OX419756.1, forward strand.
TGGCTTCCAGCCAATTGGACAAAGTAGCAAAGCTATGGTGGCGATTTCATGTGGAGCGAGCTGAATGGCAATTTGTTGCACCAATCTTGACTTAGGCAGAATTCAAGAGTGCAATAATTGATCAATTCCAAGCTATAAATACCACACAAGCTGCACAAAATAGGTGAATAGAGTTGAAGTAGAGTGGCTATGTAAGAAGTTACATCACACAATTCTAGAACACCACCATGCAAACTCTAGATAGACTAGAAGGTGAAGCTTTGGATTGATTTGTGAGGAGCTTGAAGTCAAAAATAAAATTAGAGGGTAACCATGCAAGAGCCACAACTCTTGGAGGAACCCATGCGGTTGGCCAAATACTTTGATTCATTGGTTGCAACAACTTGATCTTGAACCCGACCTCCACAAAACCTACTAGTACACCACATCTGGGTGGAGGAGCCGGCACCAATGAAGATTGATACCATTCAACCATTTGGCACTACAGATAAAGAAAAATTGCAACAAAATGGTGTGTGTTTTTATTGTGCCAAATTAGATATCACATTGTTGAATGTCCACTCAAGAATGGGTGACCTTGACAAGTCACCCAAATGGAATTTGTGTAGCAAAATAATCAAGGAAATGAGGAATCTCAATAGGAGATTTTGAGCCACCTATTGAGAACTTGATTAGTTCCAATGGGATTGAAGGCTCAACCTATGCAAGTTATTTCACTTGCAAGGTATGATATCTGATCATGGTTGTAGGATTTTGGATGATTTTAGAAGTTTAGAGAATTGCATATCCATGCCATTAGAAAAGGAATTATATATTCTTATCAAGCCAATAATTAAAAGTAGATTGATGATGGCAAATGGTAGAAAAGGTTTTGTATTTTGTACCTCACATCTTGTTGCATTGAAGATTAGGAAGGAGTATTTTGGAGTGTATGAGGTTTGTAGTGGCACCTCTACACTATGATGTCATTTTGGGTTTGCCTTGGCTTGAACGTCATAAGGTTCAATTTGATTGCACTTGATAATAAATTCAAGTACAATACCAAGGTAGGCATTTCTGATTGTGTTATCTTTGAGTAAAACATTTAAGAATAGCTAGTCCCAAGATGAGAAGTTTGTTAGGAAAGCAACCATAAAACAAGCTTTGAAGGAAGATAAGTCCCAAGATGGGAGGTTTGTCAAGAAAGTAGCCCTAGAGCAAGCTTTGAAGGAAGATAAATCCCAAGATGGGAAGTTTGTCAAGAAAGCAACCATAGAGTAAGCTTTGAAGGAAGATAAGTCCCTCTATGGGAAGTTTGTCAGTGAAGTAGCTATAGAGCAAGCTTTGGAGGAAAATAAGTCTATTTTTGTGGTGTGGATCAAGAGCCTCATCAAGAAATGGTTGATCAAATAGTTAAGGAGTTTGCGGACGTGTTTTTGGATGATCTGCCAAAGGGATTACCTCTGATCATGGTATGCCTTTCAAGATTGAGTTATTGCTAAGGAGTACTCCAATGAGTAGACCAATCTATTAGCTCTCACTAAAGGAGTTGAAGGAGTTGCAAACAACACTTATGAATTATTGGAGAAGGATTTCATGAAACATAGTACATCTCTTTGGAGAGCACTAAATACTATTTATTCCAATGAAGGATGGAGGACTTCATTTTTGTACTGACTACCGTGGGAACAAACAATAAAGAATGCATAACCCTTGCTCAAATTGATGACTTGCTTGATCAAGTGAGTAGAGTACAATACTTCTCCAAGTTGGATCTTCATAGTGGCTATTGGAAAATCCCTATTGATAGGGAGGATGTGCAAAAGATTACCTTTTGCGCAAGGTATAAGCATTTTGAATGGAGAGTTCTATCTTTTGGATTCATTGATGCTCCAACAATCTTCATAAATCATATGCATTAGGTGTTGGATGGACTATTAGATTGATACATGATGGTGTTCTTAGATGATATTTTTTTAGTCTATAATAAGATGGAGGTAAAACACATAGATCATGTGTAAGAAGTCCTAAGGTGACTATATCAATGGAAGTTTTATTGCAAGAAGTTAAAGTGTGCCTTTTGGTAGAAAGAAGTTACCTTCTTGGGTCACAAGATCTCATCAAAGAAATTCAAGGCCATTATTGATTGGTCTACTCTAAAATATACCACAAAGGTGTGAGCACTTAATGGATTCATAAGTTTTTACCAATGGTTCATCTATTATTATGCACATGTGGCAGCACTATTGACCAACCTCTTGGGGAAAATCTCAAGCTTTCAATGGACCACCAAGCATGAAGAGGCATTCTAGAAGCTCAAACAAATGGTGTCCTCAAGACCATTTCTTCAACCATATGATCCTCAACTACCTTGTGTGGTTGACTTTGATGCTTCTAACTTTTCTATTTGAGTTATGTTGCAACAACAATTCCTAGATGGGTTACATCCCAATGCCTTTGTGTCTTGTTGATTAAACACCACAGAAAGGAATTACTATGCATGAGATTAGGAACAACTAGCAATGGTATTTGCCACCAAGGTATAGAGGCATTATCTCTTGGTAAAATAGATGATCATGCAAATCAATCACAAACCCTTGTTGTAGACATTACATTTGGAACATATGAAGAGTAGACATCATCAATGGGAGGAGCAACTCCAAATGTTTGACATCAAACTTGAGTACAAACTTGGTTGGTTCCATGTCATCCTTGATGCCTTATCATGATGACCTGATTTGAAGTCTCTTCCTTTCATCACAAGAGCAATTACAACGGTGTCAATCAACTCCAAGGTCCAAATTGAGTTTAGGATAGCTCTACAACAAGATCCCTTCTTTCAAATGGTACAAGGTCATCTTGCAACATGCAACAAGGAGTAGATCACCTTCTCCTTCAAGAAAAGCCTTCTATTCCATTAGAACTGGATACATGTTCTAGCCAAGGGGTGATCTTTGACTTGTGCACCTCCAAGAAGCCCATGACTTACCAATCATTGGTCACATGGGTATAGACAAGACCTTGGGTACCCTCCAACACCAATGGTGGTGGCCCAACATGACACAACATGTTTTAGTGTTTGTCTAATTGTGTGAGAGCTGCCAACATAACAAGGCAAACAACTAGAAACCAAATGGACTCCTTCGACCACTTCCCATTCCATCTACCTTATGGGAATATATGAGCCTAGATCTCATCATGTCCTTACCCAAGATGAAGCAATGTCACACAATGATCATGGTGTTTGTGGATAAGCTTAATAAGAAAATCCATTTGGCATCCACCTTTGATACCATGGATGTTCCAACATTGGCGTAGATCTACTTTAACACTCTCTTCAAGCATCATGAGACATCGTGTGTATTGAGCTTTGACTATGATCCTTGATTCATTGGGAAATTTTGGCAAGCACTCTTCTAGATACTCAACACCAAGCTTCTTTGTCCATAGTATATCATCCTCAAATTGATAGATAAATTGAACAAGCAAATTGCACCTTGGAGGATATGCTTTGTGCCTTTGTCAACATCCACCATACCAATTGGGATGAACGTCTTGCAACTATAGAGTTTGCATACCATATTCCAAACATGCAAGCATTGAATTCTCTCCTTTCTTCCTTAATTTTAGCCAAGATCCACTTGTTCTAGATTCCCTTCTTGCTCCTCCTCCATCCCATGTCCCTTATACTTCCACCTTCTTGAACACCATATCACAATCTCTTCAACAAGCCAAATCTCATCTCCTTGTTGCTCAAAATTGATAGAAACAATATGTGGACCACCATTGTTGTGATCTCACCTTTCAGTTGATGATAAGGTCATGATCTCCTCTAGAAACCTACCCCTCCCACTTGATACCCAAGTTTGTACACTCAACTTTAATTAGATAGGAATCCTTGATGTCACCCAAATCATCTCTCTTGTTGCTTATTGACTTACTTGACCTTGTTATATGCACATCTACCATGTCTTTTGCATTTCCAAGTTTTGCATTTCCAAGTTTTGAATTTTTTCCTAACCCATCTTCTTTTTCCTCTTGTGTCCAACCTCCTCCTCCTCCCGTCCCAATCAATGATCATGAGGAGTATGAAGTTGATTGTATCTTTATGCATTGCCTCATTCAATGAGGCCGTCAATAACATACAGAGTACAAGGTCCTTTGGAAAGGGAATCCCCTTCATGATGCTACATGGGAATCTCTTTCTCATCTCCAAAATGCACAAACGGCCATTCAAGAGTTTGAAGCTTCAATGGTGACAAGGACATCACCAACTAGCAATAAGGGAATATGTAACAATATAGAGTTTAGCGACAAAGTTAGTTAGGGCTAATGAAATAGCAAATAGGCCAAATTAGCCTAGAATATTTGAGAAGTATCTAGGAAGCTTCTTGACTAGCTTAGCTTACACTCCAAGTAGGTAGCTTCTAGAAGCTTCCAACTAGCTTAGCTTGCATGCCAAGGAAGTAGCTTCTAGAAGGCTTCTAGGTGGCTTTCTTCTTGGTTAACTCGTTGCACTCCAAGAAAGTAGATCAAGGAAACTTCTTGAGAATCTTCTCAAGAGCCTTGTATGCTCTCTATAAATACCAAAGCCAAAGCCAAAGCTCATGCTAGGCATTTGGAGTTTTCCCTCATTCAAGTGTCCAATGTGATCTATGAGCCGGCCTGTCTCTCACTCAAGATGAACCTCTGATGGCTATTATGGTAGAGCACCATGGACTAAGAAGGCAAGGAACCCCAACTCCATCATACTCCTCCAAGGCTAACACTCCAAGACTCAAGACATTGCTCACTAAAGAACTCAATGAGAGGAAGATAGTTGCAAATGAAAGGATGATGAGTACCTCCTCACCCCTTGTTTATATACTTTTGAAATATTTATGTACCAAAGTTACTAATTACCGTAGTAACTCAAGTTACTAGACTAAAAGTCAAGTAAAGTCAAAAAGTAGAAAGGAATATCCATTCACATGAGCATATTCTACTAGCATGTGATCTTATCTTGACCCAACCACTAAGTCAAGGATTCCTTCACATGGGCTATCCTTGGACTATAGAAGAATCCAAAAAAGAAAGCTTGTGGGTCCAAGAGTTCTCAACTCTTTCCTCAAAGCCAAACACCTAGGAATAATACCAAGTCAACACACTAGAATCCAAAATAGTGGTGCTCATCTTTTCCACTTCCACTAAAGTAAGGTTCCCTCTATCTTAGCTATGACTAACTTTAGCTAATCATGACTAATGTAGAACCATCCTTTATCTCTATATAAATAATATCTCTTAAGTACTTGTAATACCAAGCTAAATATCACAATACCACACAAATGAGTGTTATAGATCTTCCCTTCTCCTATTTCTCTCCTTAGTCTTGGCCTTTTACAAAGATAGTAACAAGAGAGCAAAAGGATATTGAGTTCAAGAGATATGGTATATGAGAGAGTTCTTTGTTACTATGGAACTAGACTGAACCCTAAACCCTATGGAACCCAAAAGGAAGTACATGAGTTGAGTACTCAGGTAGATACTCTTAGGGTAACATATAAGGATGCTTGCCATGAGGCTAAAGAGTGGTTAGAGGCAGATATGTTATAGTATCCTTGGAGCTTTCTCCCAAAGGAAGTAGGGACTCAAACAAATCATGGTGATGACTCCTCTGCTGTGGTAGGGGCTCAAAGAGAGGTTAGTTTAGTTGATATGGGGACTCAAAACCTTGAGCAAGGCTTTTTTACACATATGTGAACTTAGACCCTTATTCCACTTAGAGATCTTGCCATAGAGAGTTCCGCCTACAACATCACCACAAATTTCAAGTACTTCATTTGTAATGCATCATGCTAGAGAGACTACTACTCCATCAGATGGGAGAGAACCATCTTTGCAATCTAATCAATTTAATCAAACTTGGTTGACTCTTGTAGATGGCCCAAGAACATCATCTTTGCAATCTACTCAATTTAATCAAACTTGGTTGACTCTTGTAGATAGCCCAAGAGAAGAGCCTTATTTGCATTTTGGAGAAGATATTGTATCTTGAAGATCTCACACCAAGGATGATATTACACCCCTCCAATTTTTTAGGGTACTTACCATGAGTGATTGTGGCCTAAGGAAGAGAAGCTATCTTTGAGTGATGAAGTACAAAGATCCACTCATTTGTGAGAGAAGATGAATTTATCTAGATTATTCATTCCTTGTATCATTTTCCATATATATTTGTGGAGGAAGATTCTAGTGTTAGATTTGAGTTGTATAGTACTTGTGAGCGATTTTAGTAGATCTCATTTCTTGGAGTGGTGTTTTGAGACCATGAAGAAGGGATGGTGCTATTTTAAAACAAGTAGTACTTCATGGTATAGTCCACAGCTTGGCATTAATGAGTTTATGGAGTATTGTATCACTCTCTTTGAGGTGATCATATAGACTAGTGGTCCAAAGTGTGATGTGGAGACCTTATTGCATTCTATGTGGAAGGTTGGTCACCTATTGGTAGGAAGTTCACATTGGTTCACATTTGATGGTATGCCTCTTTGAGATGGATGATATTTTGATTAGTTTAGAAGTTTTATGTTTAGATCATATAGTAGTTACCTCATTAGGTTTATCTATCCAAGATATGTTATTTGTGGATGGAAAGTGTCTTCCTTATTGCAAGAGCCATCCTCTTGGAGCTATACATCCTCCACTATTTCCACCAAGGGGTACACTTAGTACTTCATACACTTCATTATTCCAATCTTTCCTTGTATCATCTTTAGATAGATTTAGGGCTTCTCCGGCTCCAACCATTAGATTCCTAGAGGAGGAGTGGACCATTAGTAAATTGAGGGTTTATAGTTCTAACTCTTATGAGCTTTTAGGTTGAGCATTTAGTGAGCCTCTAATGCATGCTTGGGAGAAGAGGTGGATGTGTTGCTATATTCCTTTTTTTATTAGACCTACTTTATATTGGAGGTTACATGATACCATGGAAAGTTATGCTCAATAGACCTTAGGCCTAGCCTTTAGTGCCTTTATACATTATATACACTTTTCCTCTTGTTATATTGTATAGAATTTTATATATTACTTTTCAAACTTGTAATATTGATTTATAGTTTTGATGGACACTATTGATGTGAACTTATGTATAGCTTTATATTTTTCTAATCAACTCTATGATGGAGAGTGTAGAGAATTGTGTAGTCTAGAGTATAATATCATGGACATAGATGAAATATGGGCCACATGAACCACATAGTCTATGCAAACTTGTGCATAGTTTGTGCAGGTTGAACCTATCAATGCAAACCAAGTTTTTGGATAGTGGCCCAAAAGGGGAGGGGTTGGTTTTGGTTTAGTGGCGCAAAAGAAATTTGGTTGCTTTGTATTATAAATTATAAGATTTCAACATTTATCAAACATGAGCGTTAGATGAGGGTTTCCTTTGGTAGCTTGTAGCTTTGGTAAATTTTCAGTTCTCATATTCTTCTTTAGTTCTCCTACCATAATCAAATATGTTATGAAATTCTTGACTCTCTCCTTCTCTTTGATTTTCCTCTACTCTTGTCACTCTCGGTACTCTATTTCCTCTTGAGTGATTCCCTTTTGCTCACAAAGTATGGGAGTGTTGCTCAACTTTTTCTCTTGCCAAGCAGGGATTGTCATTCTTTTCTAGAACTCCCTTGTCCAGAACTGTAACGCCCATTTGTGCATGTGTGTGGTATTGTGATATTTAGCTTGGTATTACAAGTACTTAAGAGATATTATTTATATAGAGATAAAAGATGGTTCTATATTAGTCATGGTTAACTAAAGTTAGTCATAGCTAAGATAGAGGGGACCTTACTTTAGAGGAAGAAGAAAAGATGAGCACCACTATTTTGGATTTTAGTGTGTTGACTTGGTATTATTCCTAGGTGTTTGGCTTTGAGGAAAGAGTTGAGAACTCTTGGGCCCGCAAGCCATTTTGTTTTGGATTCTTCTTTAGTCCAAGGATAGCCCATGTGAAGGAATCCTTGACTTAGTGGTTGGGTCAAGATAAGACCACATGCTTAGAGGAATATGCCTATGTGAATGGTTATTCCTTTCTATTTTTTTGACTTGACTTGACTTTTAGTCTAGTAACTTGAGTTACTACAGTAATTAGTAACTTTGGTACGTAACTATTTCACAAGTATATAAACAAGGGGTGAGGAGGTACTCATCATCCTTTCATTTGCAACTATCTCTCTCTCATTGAGTTATCTAGTGAGCAATGTCTTGAGTCTTGGAGTGTTAGCCTTGGAGGAGAATGATGGAGTTGGGGTTCCTTGCCTTCTTAGTCCATGGTGTGCTACCATAATAGCCATCAAAGGTTCATCTTGAGTGAGAGACAGGCCGGCCCACAGAACTCCCTCATCCAAAACTCCCAATTATCCACCTTCATAATTTCCAAATGTATAAATGCAATCCAAGTGCACTTGGATGCTTGGGATGCTAACAAGAATTGCTTCTTTGAGAAGAAGCAATTCTTGTCATTTTTCTCCTATTTTGTTGATTTCCTCCTATTTTGTCATTGGACTCCCTTGGTGTGACAATAGGGCATGTTCCATCCATAAACTGAACTTCTTCCTTGATACAACCAATACTAACAAATGTAGGAGGAGACATATTGGAGATATATTAAATCCATTCTTTCAAAAAATGGACAATGATGATGGAGTTTATATTCATTTGTTCTATATCCTTGCTTTTTAAGTCCTTATTTGTGTGACCCTCCCCAATGCAATTAATTTTCCATTCTTGAGTATCTTTGTATGATTATCTATCTTGAATAGCTTTTGTAAAGCCTATCACCATTCATAGAGGGTGGAGATCCTTGCCCATGCTGAGCCAAGTGAGTAACCATGTAGCTGAATGCATTTTGGGATTGGTTTTTACTATTTCCTCCATGGATCTGACTAAACTGCTCAAAATCTTCAAAATAATCAAGTATTTGCAAGTAATGGTGATAATCCATCTTAAATTGGTCATCTTCACCCTTTTTTCTCTTGCCCAAGCTGCTACGTGGCGTGTGGACTGTAACCACGGATGCATCCTTGCCATGTGCTTGCCCAGAAACACCCTTGTGTTTGAACACATAAGTGGGACAAAAGCAACCGTCTTCTCAATTAATTCTTGGATTCAAACAAGGAAATGAGGGATGGGAGCAAATTCAGATCGGCAAGCAAGCAGAGGTGGACAAAGGAATAGGAGATCCATACATGTTTCCAAGGTATAAGAAGAAAATCAAGATTTTGATTTTAATTTGCCCATGCGACCTCTATTACTATATTATGTTGGGATTGTTGGGTGATATGCGGCATGTTTACTTACCAATTCTAACACCTTCAAAGAATAACAAAATGTTCCAACTCACTAGGTACCATTTGGAACCATTCTTGACATGTCAATCCCTTTGAACCTGCATTGTGCCTAAGGTGCACAATGAGATGTGAGCTCGAAGAGACTAGATTATTTTTTCAAATTTTTCTAAAGACCCATATGCTTTTCAAACTAGATATAACAAGTGTTATACTATTACAATCCCTCTCTCACTTACATCTAGCTTAATACAGATGGTTAAGGTAAGATTGGTGGTTAGAATTAACTCCAAATTGCATCGATAAGTCCCGCATAATCAAATAATTTAAGTCCCACATCTTCAATAATAAACTAGCCATAAAATGTAAAACCGAAACACTTCCCTCAACCCATCAAAGTACTTTTTGGTACTTTTTCCCATATAATCTATACAAGATCATTCATGGTTGAGACCACTAACTTTTTTATGACAACTTGCATAATATTTTACGGAGTTTGAATCTCTTCTACCCGTATAATTTCAGAAATTTGGAAATTTGGAAAAATTAAAAACCCCCTAGTGTTATTCGTAAACAGTCATCTTCATAAGGTAAACACAATACCGAGGTAGCAAGATAGCATAATGAAATATGCGAGTGGTGAAAAGAGTAGAAACTGAGAGGTGAAAAAAATTAACAAGAGGCGACCGCGTAGGAAAAAAGAAGGATGGGAAGACCCCATCAAAGGTGCAAAGAGGGGAAATATGGACGACAGCATGAAATAGCATCATTGGAAAGCTCGAGAATGACAAAGACAAAGGTCAGGTGCGAGAGAATGCAAGTAGTGTTAATAGTAACAGTCATATTCATAGGATAAACGCAATACAGACAAAGAAATACGTAGTGGTTAGGGGAGGGAGGGCTCTCTGACTAACTACTTGTGTAGGTTAGAGGTTACAAACTCTATAGGTGGGACCTATAGACCTTGTTATGATCGGGAATAGAAAAAATTACGGAATTTTAATAGAAAGGTTCTAAGAGGAGTTACAAGTTACAAAAATTTATTATACCTTAACATCAAGTCCTTAAAAAATCTATGTCTTGAGTATTAAATTTTAATCTAGATTCAATCTAAATGTGGAATTTTAAGAAAAGAGATAAAGAAGGAGAATAAAAATATTATTCAATTTGATGTGACTCAGGAATTTTGAACCAAACTATGTTCGAATTTTGTAAATTTGAAACACATAGATATTAGAAAAATGTGAGTATAACTATGAGTATAACTAGTTACTATTTTGAAAAGATTGATTTATATTTTGAATATAAATATTTTGAAAGTTTTACTATGCGTTTATATACATTTCTAAATGAATAATGAAAAAGCATAATTTTCAGGTTATTATTTTTGGCTGGGATAATGGAGATAAGTGGAAACCCCCTCACGGTCCAAAGAATGCTGACCCGTGATCGGAGGTCGCATGGGTGGTCTATGAAGTTCAGCGCCAAGAGCAACGGAAGAACCACTAAATATAGCTCCCGGAAAGCCGAAGCGAAGTTCCAGACGCAATTAAGATTGCCGGACGAGTCTGCCTCCGTCCTTCGGTGAACAGTGGATTTCTCTCTCTTTCGCTCTGCCCACGCATTTAGAGCACTCCTTTTCACTTCAACAACATCTCGCTTTTCCCAGATTCTTTATGGGACTACTGTACTTGATGCACCGAGCTTGCACCTGATGTGAAATGACAGTAGTACCGCGTATTGATTTTGCTTGGTGAGTGAAGTCACTATAGCCTTCAGTTCACTTTCTCTCTCATGCTGCGGGCCAGCTCCTGGAAGGTGACCCCTGAGTACCTTATTCACTTCTGTCCGTGGTCAAGGAGTTCTCGTTTTCAGGTCTAAAAAAAATGGGAGAAGTTTGAAAGCGCTGTTGGTCCCGCCCACATGGTGATGTTTAGCAGGAGCCGGTGCGGGCTCAGTGTCTCATCAAATCACTTGCACATTGTTAGTTAGATATGCTGGCCACTGACTGGTGTAGTAGTCGTACGAGGGCCGTCGTCTTGCGCTGATGACGCTAACCCGAAGGAGTCGACGAAGCCGTGGAAGCAGAGCAAGGAACGGTGATTAAACCACTCTTCTTGCCGGTAGAAGATCTGTTGTAAGCGCGTCCAGTTTGAATCTCGTCATGACTCACAAATATTGGTGTGGGTGGTTTGGTTTGGCATCTTTGGTTGCTGTTATCCTCTCCACTGTGTCTGCATCATCGACACCAGAGGGGAAAAATGACATGGAACTCGTACCTATTTGGGGATTGAACAGCTGGCGGAAGTTGCATCATGATCCGGGAGCTTCAGTACTAGGCAACATCGAAAGCTCTTCTGGAACGGAGGAAGTAACAGGTGATCTCCCTCATTTTGGAAGAGGGAGAGAATTGGCGGGGGAAACAGGTTCATGTCCGATGAGCTTCGATGGATTGTCAAAACTCCGGTTTGCTATAACCGATACATGCTCCAAAAGTCCCCCAATACCAACCAACAACACATGGCCTCCGGTTGGCCGGGACCATTGTTGCAATGTTGCTCTCACAGCGTTTGCCATTGTGGCTGCTGGATGGTCAGAGAGCTCAGACTTCTTCAGGGTGAAGAACGAGGCAACATTGCGGACATGCGTGAGTGACATGGTATCGATCATCAAGGATTATCGAAATGGTCTTGATGTGGGGATCTGCTTTTCGGAGTCGTTTTTTCGTTACAGCAACCGAAATCCTAGCTTGTGTGGACCCAAGACGTTTGAGGAGTACGAGAGTGTGGTGGGACTAGCCACGTTATCATCACTACGAAAAGTATGCGAAGGCAATTTGCTGGATTCACAAGTCTGCAGTGTATGCTCGGGTCAAGCCCAGACCGTGTTTGTTAAAATTGCAGGCTCTGCGATAGCAAACAATGTGACTTTACCGACGCCGGATGCAGACGTATCTGATCTTGATTCAGCTAAAACGTATGACTGTATTTATCTTACCGTCACATACATAGCAACAGTCTTGCAACCTGCGGGACCTTACGACGCCGGTTCTCAGAAGTGTCTTTATGTCATGCCCTTAGCTCCACCGACTTCCGATTCTCATCATCTGGGACTCGCGCTCGGTGTGACCGCGGCCGTCCTGGTGGTGTTCCTCGGCGCTTTGTGCATGAGTTTGATATGGTGGAGGAAGAGAAGAGGTCTCTCAGGAGGTTGGATGCGTGCTTCAACCAACAGTCGAAAATCATACTCAGGGCTTTTGCCTGGACAGCGAGGGGGAGTTGTGCTGTTCAACTATGAGGATATACAAACTGCCACAGACAATTTTTCACCAAAGAATCACATCGGGAGTGGAGGATTCGGAAGTGTGTACAAGGGTGTGATGGCTGACGGCACTATCTTAGCCGTGAAGAGGTTAAAGAACTGCAGCAGTGAAGGAGAAGCGGAGTTTGTAAACGAAGTCGAGGTGATTAACAGAGTTAGACATCGTAATCTTGTGAGACTCCGAGGTTGTTGTGTCGTCGCTGGCACTCTTGACGAAGGTCACCAGCGACTTCTGATCTATGACTTTTTACCGGGCGGGAGTTTGCATGATCATCTCTTCGCAAGCGCTGTTTTGGGAAAGAAGACAGGTGGTCTCACTTGGGCGGAACGCAGCCGCATTGCCGTAGACATCGCTCGTGGATTGGCGTATTTGCACAATGACACCCAGCCACCTATCTTTCATCGGGACATCAAAGCCAGCAATGTGCTACTTGACAAGGATCTAAATGCCTGTCTGGCTGATTTCGGTCTCGCGAGATTGACGTTGGAAGGTCAGTCTCATATGACAGCGAGCACTGTGGCAGGAACACATGGGTACATGGCTCCTGAGTATGCGATGTATGGAAAACTCACTGGTAAAAGTGATGTCTACAGTTTTGGAGTAGTCCTACTTGAGATTATGAGCGGAAGAAAGGCTCTCGACTCAAGCCAAATCGCTACGCCGCGGTTCCTTATCAGCGATTGGTGCTGGACAGTGCTTGAGAGTGAGGGAAGCGTAACCGGTGTAATCGATCAAAGGATGAGAGAAAATGCGAATTCACAATTGCTCTCTATGCAGGAGCGCTTTGTGATTACAGGCATGCTTTGCTCCCACTCACACGATGCCATGAGGCCGACGATGGCCGATGCCCTGAAATACTTGGAGGGTGATCTTCCAGTCCCTAAGCTACCGTCAACACCAGCGCCCCTTTACGCCGAAACAAGCACTTTCAAGAAGTACATGGGGGATTCTACTACTGGAAGCAGTGCTGCAACTACAACAACGGGAGGTAGCTACTCCGCGATATTGTCAATAAATGTAGCTGAACCACGATAACCTTTTGGTGTATTATGTAGTACTTGACATGGCTTGTCCGGTTGGATAGTCAGTAAATCTTTCCATCTTACCCTAGATGAAGGACCCTGTACATTAAGCTACTTTATTTTGTAGATCACAGTTGAAGATTAGAATAGAAATGCAATATAGAATAGAAATGCAATAGAATGCATGCATGTACATTAAAACATTGTTTCGAAGGATTATCTTCTCAAAGGAGAAGTACAGACCGTTTACGGATCCATTTCGAGACCAATCACGAACTGATGAAGATTTCGTCACTTTGCGGCTATGCTGTACCGGAGTGTTGGCGTTGCTTTGGATGTTTTATGAGCTTCACATGCAAGTGTGACGTTTGCCACTCTACCTATGATATGGGCACAGTGCAGGAAATCCTTTGAGTAACGTGCAGAGGGCCCTCGTGATGCAGTATTCATTGTAAATCTGATCATCAATAGGATTTACCGATTTTATATTCTGTGGACTCAGAGATCACAATCTGCTCCGATTGTCGGAAGAACAATGTGCAGTCCTTCAGCAAAACTTCTATTTCCATCACCCGAATACACAAGTTTGCACCAATTCAGGACGAGAAGATCTTGGAGCACAAAAGTCGATAGGTTGTGAGATTTGACAGTTGTGTGATCAGGAGGGTTCATGCTGCGTAAAGCAAAACCAGCACCCCTAATGTACAAGGCCAGTTGACACGATTAAATGTTAGGAAATGGGACCTTTTGTCCGAGTTTGTGGCAAAAGTAGGCTAATTGCGACCAAATTGCATCTCTAATCTTCAATTTACAAAGGAAATCAGAGTAAATTCTTGCCTCTGCGACATTTTCTGGAGGCTGCTAGATTGCGACATTTTTCCTCGCAAGTTTTCTTTGTTTGTCCGCATGTTATGCTCGAACATGGCTTTCTCTCGGCACCGCTTAAACGTGGTGCTCTGAAGCAACGCGTGGACCTCAAGAAAGTTTTGGACACAAGTCGCCCTTGTTGATCATGACTAGGTTACTTCCTCGTAAGTGTAGTTGGGATTCACGTGTTTTTGTTCAGTATTGTTCCTCTCTGTTACGACATGTTTTATCTGTTTAACATGGCGTCCTTCGAGTGGAAAGAGAGATCACCTACAATCATATGCTATCTAGACAATCTTTGCGGTCGAAGCTTCATTTGTTTATTTTGTTAAAGATCTGTTTTGGCTCAAGTTTGAGCTCAAAGATATCTCACTTTAAAAGTTTTGTAAACCGATTTCATAATCATATTTTCATACTGTTTGGATATAAATAAAAGAGTGGGTAGTGCTTCTTTGATCCGTTCATTGCTCTATCCTCGCCCGGGTACGCATCTAAAAGTGGTTTAAAAACGTACATGTAAGTCTCCACTCCTTAATCATATCATAATTTGATGGTTAATATAAACCCTATTATTCTGTTACAGTGTAATGGTTCAGCCCCTTTAATTTCTTATGTTTAATCCTTGTGCTTGTGCCGCTTGATGAGTGAAACCCGAGCCCAAGTAATATACCTCAAAGTAAAAAGTAAAAAGGAAAAAGAAGCACTCACATAGAACACGAAGGAGGGGGAGACCCCATCGAGCCGTACAAAGGAGAGACAAATGAAGTAGAATGGGCTAGGCCCCAATAATATCTATATGGTAAATCTGCCTTGATGCAACTAAGAGATGTGTGCTCAATAATATCTATATGGTAAATTTGCCTTAATGCAACTAAGAGATGTGAGCTATCAAGTAGTAAGGTCTATAAACTACACGGAGTCCCCTTATGCATCACCTAGAGCGATTGTTTTGGAATGGACTGCAACATCCAATGCTTTCCCTAGAGTAATAGACCCCGAATGGATTGTAAACATCCAATGTTTCCTCTAGAATAGTGGACATCCAACAATCATCCAATGTTTTCTCTAGAATAATGAACATCCCTTGTCTAAAGTATACTATAATATATGAGAGTAAAAGTGATACCTTGGTGGCACCTAATATATCTCTATGGAAAACAATCAGAGAATACAAAGCACCATACGCAAAATAAAAGTGAGAAGGATAAAGAGCACAAGGCCCAAAGAAAACAATGAACCAGAAAGCTAAACAAAGAAACTTATTGTTGTGTAATATAGATGCTCCAAAGATATATAAAGTGGAGGGGAAAGTACTAGATATGATAAGAGCTCCAATTGCCGTTGCCCATCTATGAAATCTACAATGACACAAAGCTTGAGAGTAGTGTAATGTGAATGAGACTTTCTATTTAAAATATGAATTGAATATGATTGGACAGACTGCACTAGCTCTCTCTTCTACAAGAAACTTGGCACTATCTCTAGATAGTCTTGGTAATAAAGTCTTGTTGATTGAGTTTCCTATCTTTCTTTTACGTGGATCCCCTTTTTCCCTGTAACCTATATTAGTACCTGTGACCGTGTATAATTGTTTCATTTAGTCCTGAGATCCTCCTATGCGTATATCTAGTGAACATAGATGCAAACCCTAGGTGGTATAGTCTGTTTCTTATTTTCCAAATACAGTTCATTGTATTTACATCGTATTAAGATAGTCAAAAGATCAAATTTTATATTTCATTCAACAATTACGATTATTCTTAAATGCCATTCCGTGTCTATAACAACTATGACACACAAAAGATAAAAGGCTTTAATTTTTTGAATTTCAAATGCCTATCCATGTCAAAAACTATCTATATCCTATCTTGGATCTTCTGTACGAGTCCATTCAAGTTCAAGAACTTATCAACTCCTGCCTAAATAGTCTAGTGGTATATATTTTGGTTCTACTCTATATTAAAAAAGTTACTAGTCTTTTCATAGAAAATCTTACCCATTAGGTATAGTGCATGCTACATTGTGCAATTATTGATGTGATTTAAATACTCATCTCCTTATAAAAAATATTAGGTTCCATTGCGCTAAATGCTATAAATCTAGTGGTTTAATTATCATGTGCAAGTTCATAGTAAAGAACATTCCTAAATAATATTCTATAATAAGGATTTTCTAACCTATGAAAGCTATACAATCTTGTAATCCAATGACATTTTTATGGTGAATGATCTTTAGAAATTTGGGTGGATTGGTGTAATAAAAGGATTGTATGTCCAAGCAATTTGCAAAGGTTCTTGTTATATGAACAAAGTAAAATTAGACTTTTTTAAACATAATTGATGGTTGATGGAAGTAAAGAACAGATATTTATTTTTAATTCAAGCTTAGACAAGAGTCTATAAAGCCATTGAAATTTATAGTTACACCTTTGTACTATGATATCATTCTAAGATTACATTGGCCTGAACATTATCCCACTTAATTTGATCAAGAGAAAAAACAAATTGAAGGAAATATATCAAGCAAAGTTGTTTATTAGCATCTTGTTATAACACTTGATGCAAAAAATCAGTGCATTAGTGTAGCTACTTTTGAGTGAGCTACAAAGGAAGAAATACCAATATTTCACATTTGGATCAGACCCAAGTTGTCGTGCGTATATACATTGCTACACAACATACATCGCTGTCAACATCATACACTATAGAAGCACAATGTCACGCCATTTGTAGTTCCGCATCTAGATGCTTGGACACTGGAGTTCCAGTGATAGTAGTTAGAGTTACTTTAGTAGTTTCTCAGAGACTACTTTCCGACGGTCAGATTTTGTGTTTGGAGTACTGACTTCATGGTGGGGCCTACCATCACTTTGCACCGTTCGCACCGTTCAATGTGTCGTCAACGGGACCATTAGGGTTTCAGTGCTAGCTTGAGTCCAAGGGGTATAGTTTTGAAGTGAGCTCCAGAGAGCTCACATCTCTGATGTTGAGCCTTCGAGTTCCTGGCTATGGTGGACAGAGGCCAATGAGCATCACCTGGATGCTCTATGCTTGAGTGGGTGTGGCTTGACTGTAATCAATGCCCAATTGTTGGCAGTTTATAGAGTGACAGATCAAGTACTGATCTGAGTTGAGTTGAGAGTGGTAAGCAATCTAATTACATCAAAGAAGTGAAGTCAGGGGGAAATTGGGTGCAAGAATGTTGAGTGTTGGTGGTAGTGAAGTCAAGGGGAAATTGGGTGCAAGAACGTTGAGTGTTGGTGGTATCTCCAAGCTCGGTGGATCGTTGGTAGCTTGATTCAAGTTCTGTGTTTCCCTAGTGTGCAGAAGCTCAATTGATTGATGCAGATTTGGCAGTTACGCAGACGGTGTGCGGAAGCGCTAGCCAAATTTTGAGCAAAGAAGGAGCAAATTTTGAGCAAAGAAGGAGCAAATTTCGAGTAGTGTTGTGATTTTGAGCTCAAGAGGTGAAGGCAGGACCAATTTGCTGCGAGTTGGGCTCAGAAAGTCAAATTGAAGGTGGAGTTGGGAAGCTCTTCTCATGAAATTGTGATTAGGAAAAACCAGTTTTGTGAATTTGGCTCAAATGGAAAGTTAGCGGGGGATTTGGTGGACAGCCATCTTTAGGGTTTACGTCAGATTTTGGCCAGAATTGGAGGAGTTTTTGTTGTTTGGCCAGATTTGGAGAAGTTTTGCCAATTTTGGAGGAGGTTCAAAGTGGCAACAAGAAAGGCCTCATTTGGCTGAATTTTGGCGTTTAGGCATAAGGCTGTGGGCTATGAGAGGCTACGAAGGCCCGCTTGCTAGCGTAAGGCTAGCTAGTTTAGAGTAGATCTTGGTCATTGGTTGGCAAAATATACCTTTCTTGCTAGATTGTGCGCAATAGGGTTTGACCTCTAGATCTCTTGTTCCTAGACTGGTGCCTTAGCCAACTGGTCCATCCTCACTTGTTGTCCTAGTGACTGTGCCACTGTTATCTATACACATGTAGCTTTGGCTAGGAGAGGCAGTTTGATCCTATTCTTGGTGATCCTGGTAGCTTAGGACTTAGATACGCACTCCTCTTATGTCAAATGCCAAATGGTGGCAGAGTCAGTCTTGTGTTGTGTTATGAGATGGAGGGTTTTTGTTTAGATTTCTTGTGATTGGATCCCCTCCATTCTCTGCTTCTTGTTTGTGCACCACGTTTGTGTGAGGTGCCCTAACTTTTGAGCATTGGTGCTCTGGTGTGCTCTCGGTGGTGAGGCTAGAGTGATGACCAATTAGACTACCTTTGTTTCTCTCCAGTGAGGCAGGAAGTAATGACCTACAGACCGTGAGAGTGCGTGTTATGATGGTAGGTTACAGGTTACCCTTTCCCCTAGTGTAGTTATCTCGGTTAGAGTTACATTAGTGGGTGGTACTTAGTTAGTATTGGCACGTGGTGGTGTTGGCACTTGGTGGGGTACTTGTGGTTGCAGTTGGTGGTTCGGGTTTGCTGTTGTAGTTACTTGGTCACGACGGAGTTCTTTGGAGATTCTAGAGGAGTTAGCCTTGCAGTACATAGTGGGTTTACTCGGAGTGGTGCTCGGTATCAGCCTGTGACTCAGGTCCCAACGAGGGAGGAGATTGACTCTGAGTTGGAGTTTGACACAAGAGCTGATTCAATTGAGAGTGCACTTGGTGTGTCCGCACCGTTGTTGTGGGACATGGACGAGATTTATAGGGCCTCCAAAGGCCCTAGGCGTTACTCTGGTACAGTGGGTACCATTGAGTTGGATGACTTCATCCAGGAGTTTGATAGTTGGTGTGATCTGCAGTAGATGCGGAACCCGACTTTGTTCACACCTGCATGGCATGGAAGGGGTTGTTTTAGCACTTGGAGGGTCTACCGATGGATGACTACCATGAGTTTAGGAGAGCTCATTTGGAGGAGATCGAGTTATGGAGACAGTATTGGTCTCCACACTATGTCTCCATCACTTCAGGCTCGGTGGCTAGGAGTAGATCGGCTGTACCTACGAGTTCTAGCTCGAGTAGTATGGGTGGAGCTAGTGGAGGTGCACTAGTTGGAGATAGTGCTACTACGAGTGGAGGTACCGCTGCAGGAGGTGGTGTGGTACAGAGGTTTAACCCCATGGTGGAGTTCTTCCTATGTTTGAGGCAGAACTACCAAGGAGTGCGGACTGACAAGCTGAGGAGCTTGCAGGAGTTCCAGTGGAAGGCTGGAGAAAGCCTACGTGAGGCATACACTCGCATGAGGCGGCTGATCAGTTTCACTCAAGGAGTTACTGAGGTCTAGGCAATCCAGTTTTGGTATGGGATACTAGACAAGGAGTTACGATGTAGAGTTCATGATGCTACGTTGTTGCAGGCTACTTCGCCCACTTTGGCAGTAGTCTTTGGTTTGGCTGAGCGTATTGAGCTCAATATGGTGGAGGAGAGAGTGGTGACATCTGGATTTGGTAGGGAGACCTCATTCACGGTTGTGACTTCTTCTAGAGTGCAGCAGAGTGCACCATGCCCAATTGGTTTTTGAGGATAGGGTGGACAGTCCAGATCCTATGGAGTGAGTGGAGGGCCTAGTGGAGTTAGACCCTTACCCTCATTTTTGAGTCAGCAGTAGCCAATGAGTGGTGGTGTTGCTTGTTGGACTTGTGGTGGACCTCACCATAGGAGAGAGTGTACTCAAGGCAGCGGACCTGATACCTCTGGTGCATCACAGCCAGCACAAAGGCAGTGTGAGCATTGCTACAGATTTGGTCACACTAGTGACCGGTGTTTTGACCTACACCCGGAGTTACGGAGTGGTAGGGCTGCTATGGTAGGTAGTAGAGGAGCTCCAGTTCATGGAAGACGAGGTGGTAGAGGTGGTGGTAGAGGATCTACACCTAGTAGGGGTGCAGTACTTGCCCTTACTTCTGACACAACTATGGCTACTTGGATTGAGCAGTTGGAGCAGAGATTGGCTAGTATGGCTATTGCTTAGAGGAGATCGGATTTGGGTGCTGAGGCTTCCACCTCATATGCTGGTGATAGAGATGCTTTGGACTTCATGTGCAAAGCAACACAGGTGGATGCATCTGCAGTAGTGACTAGGAGTGCAGTATGTGCTCCAGAGCCTAGAGGAGCATCACTGGAGTTGGACCTACAGAGAGGAGAGGTTGGGAGACAGGTCAGACTTCCCCAGTCTTTCACACTATCTGGGGCATTGCAGATGACATCCATGGTTCCTAGACGTCCCAGTGTAGGTGTGGTAGGTGATGATGGAGTACATGATGGACTACCTGCTAGTCAGCCACTTGCTACTACAGAGACTGAGTCTAGCATGATGTTGGAAGCGGCTCAGCAAATTTGTCCTTTGTTTTCGGCCAGTGATATGTTTACATTGGGAGTTGACCCAACCCCAATATTCCGGTTGGCTGCCATGTTGTGTGAGAGTAGGGATGGTGTAGTTCCTACTACTAGAGAAGAAGTGGTTGGTAGTGGAGCTGACTTGGTTGAGGAGCATGGGATCAATTCAGCGACCAGTGGTTTATGGCAGGCAGTAGCGGCTAGACTGGAGGAGTTGCCAACTAGACCGTCCTTTGAGAGAGCGCGGTTCACACTTGGTGTTGTCCTATTGGATATTCAGAGGGGGATTTTCTGTTTGGTGGGACCTTTAGGGAAGGTCTATACACCACAGAGAGTCTTGTTAGACTCTGGTGCGCAACCCCTTATGTTGGGGAAGGCTGTAGTTGTCGGTCTGGAGTTAAGGAAGACCAATGTGGAGAGGTGTCCATTTCAGATCCAGACATCTCTAGGTGGCGGTTTGACACAGTACATCACACGTGGAGAGCTTGTTGTCTAGGTTCAGCCTGGTCATCCGACTGATAGCTCGATGGTGAGAGCTCAGGCTATTGTGACGATAGCTGAGTCATATGATGTGCTAGTTGGGGGAGCAATGTTATACCCCATGGGTTTCAGCATTGACTGTTGGGAGGAGACAGCCTCTTATAGACCTGGTTGGCAGTCTGGTGAGGGACAGGTATGTTGCCTACCAGTACGCTTTAGTAGTGGCAATCTTGGCTCACTACAGTCCGAGACCATGGCAACATCAGTTTTAGCTTTCAGTGGTGCAGTTACTTGGCCTGGTGACTTGTTGGAGGGGAACACCCATGCAGAGGGTACTCTAGTACCAGAGGAGATCACTCGGCTTTGGAGTACGAGTGGGATTGTTCCATCTACCTTGGATGTTCCATTGTGGAGTTTAGAGGAGGCATTGCAGCAGCATGCAGATCAGTTGGTGCAACAGGCTTGGAGTGGAGCCTTCGTACCATTAGGAGATGAGTGTGAAGATGAGCCTCCAGAGGCGATTGCTTTGACACCTCTGGATACCACGCTCATTGCTTGGCAGTATCCAGCAGAGGAGATATGCTTATTGGAGTTGTTTGGTGGGATCAGCACCGGACTAGCTGCGGTGTTACAGGCAGGTATCCGAGTACAGAGGTACTTGTATGTAGAGAGGGATGAGACTGCTAGGCAAGTCTCTCTACATCATGTGGCACACTTGGCCTATCGGTATCCGGAGTTATTACCGATGTCAGCAGTCAAAGGTTACCAGAAGGCCCTACCAGGAGACATTTCCTTACTGGGAGCGCATGACCTAGAGAGACATGGGCCTATTCACTTGGTGATTTCTGGATGGCCATGTTAGGGACATACACATGCTGGTAGAGGATTGGGTCTTCAGGATCCTCGTTCTGGTGTGTTTTGGGAGATGTTACGGATACTACGACATCTCCAGGTTCATAAGTCTGTTTCTCCAGCTTACCTTTTGGAGAACGTTCCTTTGATGGGTGATTCTCGCACTAGAGTGGTAGTGAGTACACATCAAGTCCATTCTTGGATGGGACCTTTTGTATTGTTAGATGCAGCCAGAGTGGGATCATGGGCTCATCGTCTTTGTCTTTGGTGGACAAACCTCTTACCCAAAGAGGTTCTACACCGTGCTTATGATGGGATTCAGCGACTGGACCACATTCTTGTTGATGATATCTTGGATGTTGGGCGTCAATCTCAGACAGTGGTAGTAGCTAATAGGTCACCTATGGTAGTGGTGAACCTAGTTGGACAGCCTAGAGCCGCATTTCCCACACTCATGAGTTTCCCAGGCTCTCATGCTTTTTGAGAGGGAGGACCTGGACTTGTTTGGGACTCACAGTTATAGCAATTGGTGGAGCCCAACACTGATGAGAGAGAGCAGGCAATGAGTTTTTGCACCAGTATTATTGCTGTTCCAGCAGTGTCAGAGGCATCCATGCGTCAAGTGTTAGGTCAAGCTCTGGACCTAATTGTTTGACCTGGATTGTGAGCCTTGGCTTGGCAGAGCAGCATAAGATGCGCTTGATAGGCATCACCACTCGGACACTTGTGAGCCGTGTGCCTATCGAGACGATTCAGGCACATGCTGGGGGCGATGGACCAAGTGGACATGGTATTCTTGGGACACATCCAGTAGCTACTAGGGAGAGTGGTCTACTTGGAGTCCATCCAGGTGAGCGTGTGCTACTTGGATTACACCCTTGGTCCACATGGGATGCAACTAGAGGACGTGTGGAGCTTGCAGCCAGAGTGGAGGGAGTTTTTTGCACGGAGGTTGGGACCTCTAGTGGTTGGGAGCATGACACTACTGCTCCTAAGAGCCCAGTGTAGCAATCAGTCAGCATGTCTTCCACTCCTACTACAGGTACAGAGGATACTTGGGAGCCAGATCTTGGACCCAAGCTTACTGGAGAGGAAAGATGGAGGGTTTGGAGGTTCTTGAGGAGTCACACAAGTTGTTTTGCCTTTAGTATGAAGGATTTGGGTGCTCTGAAGGGACTTGGTATACAGATTGAGCTGACTAGCGACACACCAGTTTTCCGACGTCCTTATCAATATAGTGAGATGTAGAGGACATTGATTCAGAGCCGGAGTAGTGACCTTTTTGAGGTTGGTTTGGTGGAGAGTTCACATGGAGAGTATGCATCAGTGACAGTGATGCCAGCCAAGAAGGATACGCATGGCAACTATACAGATAGGCGGATGTGTGGAGATTACCGTCCTATCAACCGACAGACTAGGACTGATCGGTATGCCATGCCTACACCGGAGGAGATTTTTGATGCAATTGGGCATGCAAAGGTCTTCAGTACTTTGGATCTTCAAGCGGAATATCATTTGTTGCCGATCAGGGAGGAGGATAAGTCCAAGACAACATTTTGGGCTATTGATCCTCACGGTAAGGATGTGTTATATCAGTGGAGGTTCTTACCATTTGGGTTAAAGAATGCTCCTACTGAGTTCCAGAGGGTCATTAATAGGATCCTAGATGGATTGGATTTTGCTCGGTGCTATATTGTTGACATTTTGGTTTATAGCACTACTTTGGAGGAGCATGAGAGACAATTGTTGGAGGTGTTTGAGAGGTTGAGATCTCATGACTCAAACTACATCTTGGGAAGTGTAGGTTCTTCCACGAGCAGGTTGAGTATTTGGGTCACACTATCTACCCCGGAGGACTTGGTGTTTAGCAGACCAAGGTGGAGGCTATTGCACGTATTCCTCAGCCTACGGATGTGAGCAGAGTGCGAGCATTCCTTGGGTTGGCAAACTTCTATCGCCGCTATGTTAGAGGATTTAGTGCCGTTGCCAAGGCCTTGATGAAGCTGACCAAGCTTACATAGGAGTGGTGTTGGGGAGATGAGCAGGAGAGAGCTTTTGTAGAGCTCAAGGAGAGGTTGACATCTGCTCCTATTTTGAGGAGACCGATCAAAGGACGACCATTTCAGGTTCATACTGATTGGAGTATGTTGGGGCTTGGAGCAGTGCTCACCCAACATGATGATGAGGAGAAGGAGTTTGTGGTGGCCTATGCTAGTCGCTTTAACAATTCAGCGGAGGCGAAGTATAGTTCATATGAGGGAGAGTGCTTGGCAGCAGTTTGGGCAGTAGCACATTTCTGATGTTACCTATTTGGTAACCCCTTCACTCTCATCAATGATCATCAGCCGCTGAAGTGGTTCATGGAGTCCAACAAGCTTTCAAGGAAGCTTGCACGATGGGCTCTGATTTTACAAGAGTATGATTTCACGGTTGTTCACAGACCTGGAGTGGTGAACCGTGATGCAGATGGGTTGAGTAGAAACCCATGTCCCAGCCAGCAGGATCAGACCGGAGCACGTTGGCATGGTGAGACAGATGAGGAGATGGTGCCAGGTTGGCATGCATCGGCCTTTCTATGTATATTTGCAGAGGCTTTGGTGGTATCTCTCTCAGTGCATACAGGAGGAGTTATTGAGGTCACAGATCCAGGGAGTTAAGATATTGGTACAGTTCAGCAGGACATTCATGATGATGTCTTAGTGATGGACTATCTTTGCACTGGTGTTATGGGTGGCACAGTTGGAGCCAAGGAGAGAGACCGTGTTCTTCAGCAAGCCAGACGGTTCAGATTGGAGGGTAGACACCTTTTGCGTGTATGGGAGGATGGTAGAGTGTGAGTAGTACCACTTCCATCATAGAGACCATAGTTGGTCCGTCATGCCCATGAGGAGCTAGGACATTTTGGAGTAAAGCATACGTATAGCTTACTCTAGAGTCATTATTGGTGGCGTGGTATGCAGACCGAGGTACAACAGTTTGTTGCCAGATGTGTGGTTTGTGACCGAGTTAGAGCATCATTCAATGCTCTTACGCCATAGTTACACCCATTACCCATCATGGGATTGGGTTACCGTTGGAGTTTGGACTTCATTGGACCTTTACCGCTGACTATGAGACATCATCGGTATGTTTTGGTGATGGTGGAGCACTTCTCCAAGTGGATTGAGTTGGTGGCACTTCCTGACAAGTCTAGTGAAGGGACAACTTACTCGTTCCTGGATTGAGTTCTTAGTCATTTTGGTGCACCAGCTGAGGTTTTGACTGATCAGGGTACAGAGTTCTTGGGGGAGTTTCAGGTCTTGTGTGACAAGGCTTTGATTGATCATGGTACTACATCCCAAGATCACCCTGAGGCAGATGCCTTAGCAGAGAGAGTGGTTCAGACAATGAAGAGAGGATTGCAAAAGTATGGTTTGCAGAGAGGCCACTTGGGAGATTGGGATTTCTAGTTACCTTGGTTGGCCATGGGCTATCGGTTCAGCCGGCAAGCCTCAAGTGATGCCGATGGCCTTTGAGAACTTAGCAATTGCTCAGCATAGAGATACTTTATGCTATGCTACCATTTGAGGGGGAGGTTATAGACCCTCGATTTGTTGATTTCATCCAAGCAACTATGTATATCTATAGTAGACAGCACCGACAACACTTGATGTTTCTATAGGCTGCACTATCTTGAGAGTGCATGAGGTTTTGCCATCTGGAGTCCTTGTGTTAGAAGGACGTGATGGTGTTGTTTGGAAGGATCATGTGCGCAATTGTGCGCCATGCCACCTCCCAAACATTGATGGTACTATGGACCCAAGCTTGGCACTTGTACGTGTAGGCTTGAGGTGTATGTTATGTGGCACTTTTGGTGGAGCTGCTACTATGTTAGTGTGTGATAGTTGTTCGAGAGGATGGCATATGGCATGTATGACTCCTCCTCTCACGGTGGTTCCTTAGGGACAGTGGTTATGTCCTAGATGTAATTGACCTATAGCTAGTTCATTCTTTATATGGTATAGATTGTAGATAGGCGACTAATGATGGGGCTCCATAGCACCCGGCCTCCTGATCTTTGCCCATTAGAGGGTATACCATATACTTAGAGTAGATGGCTATCTGGAGTTAGAGGGACCTAACCGCCAGCTAGGGGGGCGATTGTGGCACTTTAGAGTCTATGTATGACTTATGTGTGAGTTGTGCTTGTATAGTGTATGATGTTGACAACAATGTATGTTGTGTAGCAATGTATATACGCACGACAGCTATCACGCCATTTGTAGTTCCGCATCTAGATGCTCGGACATTGGAGTTCCAGTGATAGTAGTTAGAGTTACTTTAGTAGTTTCTCAGAGACTACTTTCCGACGGTCAGATTTTGTATTTGGGGTACTGACTTCATGGTGGGGCCCACCATCACTTTGCGCCGTTCACACCGTCAAGTGTGCCGTCAGTGGGACTGTTAGGGTTTCAGTGCTAGCTTGAGTCCAGGGGGTATAGTTTCAAAGTGAGCTCCAGAGAGCTCACTTCTCTGATGTTGAGCCTTCGAGTTCCTGGCTATGGTGGACAGAGGCCGGCGAGCGTCACTTGGATTCTCTATGCTTGAGTGGGTGTGGCTTGACTGTAATCAGTGCCCAGTTGTTGGCAGTTTATAGAGTGACAGATCATGTACTGATCTGAGTTGAGTTGAGTTGAGTTGAGAGTGGTAAGCAATATGATTATTGTGGCACTTTAGAGTCTATGTATGACTTATGTGTGAGTTGTGTTTCTATAGTGTATGATGTTGACATCGATGTATGTTGTGTAGCGATGTATATACGCACAACAACAACTCACACATAAGTCATACATAGACTCTAAAGTGCCACAATAATCAGATTGTTTACCACTCTCAACTCAACTCAACTCAGATCAGGACTTGATCTATCACTCTATAAACTGCCAACAACTGGGCACTAATTATAGTCAAGCCACACCCACTCCAACATAGAGAATCTAGGTGATGCTCGCCAGCCTCTATCCACCATAGCCAGGAACTCAAAGGCTCAACATCAGAGAAGTGAGCTCTTTGGAGCTACACTTCAAAAGTATACCCCATGGACTCGAGCTAGGTCTAAACCCTACCAGTCCCGCTGATGGCACATTTGATGGTGCAAATGGTGCAAAGTGATGGTGGGCCCCACCGTGAAGTTAGTACCCCAAACACAAAATCTGACCATTGGAAAGTAGTCTTTGAGAAACCACTGAAATAACTCAAACTACTATCACTGCAACTCTAGTGTCCGAGCAATCTAGATGTGACACTACAAATGGTGTGACACCTGTCTGTGCATATATACATCACTACACAACATACATCATTGTCAACATCATACACTATAGAAGCACAACTCACACATAAGTCATACATAGACTCTAAAGTGCCACAATCGCCTCCCTAGCTAGCTATTAGGTCCCTCTAACTCCATATTAGCCATCTATTCTAAGTATATGGTATACCCTATAATAGGCAAAGATCATGAGGTCGGGTGCTATGGAGCCCCATTGTTAGTCGCATGTCTACAATCTATACCATATAAAGAATGAACTAGCTGTAGGTCAAGTACATCTAGGACATAACCATTGTCTCTGAGGAACCACCATGAGAGGAGGAGTCATACATGCCATATGCCATCCTCTCAAATAGCTATCACACACTAACATAATAGTAGCTCCACCAGAAGAGCCACATAACATACACCTCAAGCCTGCACGTACAAGTGCCAAGCTTGGGTCCATAGTACCATCAATGTTTGGGAGGTGGCATGGCGCACAATTGCGCACATGATCCTTCCAAATAACACCATCACGTCCTTCTAACACAAGGACTCCAAATAGAAAAACCTCACACACTCTCAAAATAGTGCGGCCTGTCAAAACATCAAGTGTCATCAATGGTGTCTGCTGTAGATATACATAGTTGCTTGGATGAAATTGATGGATCAAGGGTCTATAAACTCCTCCTCAAATGGTAGCATAGCGTAAAGTATCTCTATGCTAAGCAATCGCCAAGTTCTCAAAGGCCATCAGCATCACTCTCCGAAAGATCTCTACACATTGACAACATGTGCTCATCCATACATCTGGGTCATCAAAGTCCAAAACTACAATAACATCTTGATGAATGGCTACAGGTAAATCTGGATCTTGTCCATAGAGTAGAAAGTACGGAGAGAAGGATGCTAAGGAGGCTTGCCGGTTGAACAGATAGCCCATGGCCAACCAAGGTAACTGGAGATCCCAATCTCCCAAGTGGCCGCTCTGCAAACCATACTTTCACAATCCTCTCTTCACCGTCTGAACCACTCTTTCTGCTAAGCCATATGCCTCAGGGTGATCTTGAGAGGTAGTATGGTGATCAATCAAAGCCTTGTCACACAAGACCTGAAACTCCCCCAAGAACTCTATACCCTAATCAGTCAAAACCTCAGCTGGTGCACCAAAATGACTAAGAACTCGATCCAGGAACAAGTAAGTTGTCCCTTCACTAGACTTGTCAGGAAGTGCAACCAACTCAATCCACTTGGAGAAGTGCTCCACCCTCACCAAAATGTACCAATGATGTCTCACGGTTAGTGGTAAAGGTCCAACAAAGTCCAAACTCCAATGGTAACCCAATCTCATGATAGGTAATGGGTGTAATTGTGGCATAGGAGCATTGAATGATGCTCTAACTCGGTCACAAACCACACATCTAGCAACAAACTGCTATACCTTGGTCTGCATACTCTGCCACCAATAATGACTCTAGAGTAAGCTATATGTACGCTTGAATCCAACATGTCCTAGCTCCTCATGAGCATGACGTACCAACTGTAGTATCTAAGATGGAAGTGGTACTACTCGCACTCTACCATCCTCCCATACAGTGTATGCCCTCCAATCTGAACCGTCTAGCTCGCTGAAGAACATGGTCTCTCTCCTTGGCCCCAATTGTGCCACCCACAACACCAGTGCAAAGATAGTCCATCACTAAGACATCATCATGAATGTCTTGCTAAACTGTACCAATATCTTCTCTCTTTGGATCTGTGACCTCAATAACTCCTCCTGTATGGGCTGAGAGAGATACTACCAAAGTCTCAAAAAATATACATAGAAAGGCAGATGCATACCAACTTGGCACCATCTCCTCATCTGTCTCACCATACCAACGTGCTCCAGTCTGATCTTGCTGGCTGGGACATAGGTTTCTATTCAACCCATTTGCATCACAATTCACCACTCCAGGTCTATGAACAACCATGAAATCATACTCTTGTAAAGTCATAGCCCATTGTGCTGTAACACCCATTTGTGCATGTGTGTGGTATTGTGATATTTAGCTTGGTATTACAAGTACTTAAGAGATATTATTTATATAGAGATAAAGGATGGTTCTATATTAGTCTTGGTTAGCTAAAGTTAGTCATAGCTAAGATAGATGGGACCTTACTTTAGAGGAAGTAGAAAAGATGAGCACCACTATTTTGGATTTTAGTGTGTTGACTTGGTATTATTCCTAGGTGTTTGGCTTTGAGAAAAGAGTTGAGAACTCTTGGGCCCGCAAGCCTTACTACGGTAATTAGTAACTTTGGTACGTAACTATTTCACAAGTATATAAACAAGGGGTGAGGAGGTACTCATCATCCTTTCATTTGCAACTATCTCTATCTCATTGAGTTCTCTAGTGAGCAATGACTTGAGTCTTGGAGTGTTAGCCTTGGAGAAGTATGATGGAGTTGGGGTTCCTTGCCTTCTTAGTCCATGGTGCGTTACCATAATAGCCATCAGAGGTTCATCTTGAGTGAGAGACAGGCCGGCTCACAGTCCTCTAGTTGCATCCCAAGTGGACCAAAGGTGTACTCCAAGTAGCCCACGCTCACCTGGATGGACTCCAAGTAGACCACTCTGCCTAGTAGCTATTGGCTGTGTCCCAAGAATACCATGTCCACTCGGTCCATGCTGATGCTGATGTTGATGTGCTCTCTCTCATTAGTGTTGTGCTCCACCAACTGTTGTAATTGTGAGTCCCAAACAAGTCCAGGTCCTCCCTCTCAAAAAGCATGAGAGCCTAGGAAACTCATGAGTGTGGGAAATGCGGCTCTAGGCTGTCCAACTAGGTCACCATTGTGATAGGTGACCTATCAGCCACTACCACTGTTTGAGACTAACGCCCAACATCCAAGATATCATCAACAAGGATGTGGTCAAGTCGTTGAATCCTATCATAAGCACACTGTAGAACCTCTTTGGGTAAGAGGTTTGCCCACCAAAGATGAAGGTAATGAGCTTGTGATCCCACTCTGGTTGCATCTAACAATATAGCAGGTCCCATCCAAGAATGAACCTGATGTGTACTCACCACCACTCTGGTGCAAGAATCACCCATCAAAGGCACGTTCTCCAAAAGGTAAGTTGGAGAAACGGATTGATGAACCTGGAGATATCGTAGTATCCGTAACATCTCCCAAAACACACCAAAATGAGGATCCTAAAGACCCAACCCTATACCAGCACTTGTATGCCCCTGACATGGCCATCAAAAAATCACCAAGTGAATAGGCCCATGTCTCTCTAGATCATGCACCCCCAGTAAGGAAATGTCTATTGGTAGGACTTTTTGGTAACCTCTGACTGTTGATATCGGTAATAACTTTGGATACCAATAGGCAAAGTGTGCCACATGATGTAGAGAGACTTGCCTAGTAGTCTCATCTCTCTCTACATACTAGTACCTATGTACTTGTATACCCGCCTGTAACACCGTAGCTAGTCTGGTGCTAATCCCACCAAACAACTCCAATAGACATATCTCCTCTACTGGATATTGCCAAGCAATGAGTGTGGTATCCAGAGGTGTCAAAGCAATTGACTTTGGACGCTCATCCTCACACTCATCTCTTGATGGTATGAAGGCTCCACTCCAAGCGTGCTGCACCAACTGATCTGCATGCTACTGCAATGCCTCCTCTGAACTCCACAATGGAACATCCAAGGTGGATAGAACAATCCCACTCGTACTCCAAATCTGAGTGATCTCCTCTGGTACTGGAGTATCCTCTGCATGGGCATTCCCCTCCAACAAGTCACCAGGCCAAGTAATTGCATCATTGAAAGCTAAAACTGATGGTGCCATGGCCCCAAACTGTAGTGAGCCAAAACTGCCACTAATGCCACTACTGAAACGTACTAGTAGACAACATACCCGTCCCTCACCCAACTGCCAACCTGGTCTATAGGAGGCTGTCTCGTCCCAATAATCAATGTTGAAACCCATGGGGTATAACACTGCTCCCCCAACTAGCACATCATATGACTCAGCTATTGTCGCAATAGCCTGAGCTCTCACCACCAAGCTATCAGTCGGATGACTAGGCTGAACTTGGATAACAAGTTCCCCACGTGTGATATACTGTGTCAAACCACTACCTAGAGATGTTTGGATCTGAAATGGACACCTCTCTACATTGGTCTTCTATCTAGACCGACAATTGCAGCCTTCCCCAACATAAGAGGCTGTGCACCAGAGTCTAACAAGACTCTATGTGGTGTATAGACCTTCCCTAAAGGTCCCACCAAACAGAAAATCCCCCTCTGGTAATCCAATAGGACAACACCAAGTGTGAACTATGCTTTCTCAAAGGCCGGTCTAGTTGGCAACTCCTCTAGTCTAGCCGTTGTTGCCTGCCATAAACCATTGTCGCTGAATGGATCCCATGCTCCTCAACCAAGTCAGCTCCACTACCAACAACCTCTGCTCTAGTAGTAGGAACCGCACCATCTCTACTTTCACAAAGCATGGCAGCCAATCAAAACATTGGGGCTGGGTCAACTCCCAATGCAAACATGTCATTGGCTGAAAACAAAGGACGCTGCATAATCAGCTGAGCCACCCCAAACATCATGCTAGACTCAGTCTGTGTAGTAGTAGGTGGCTGACTAGCAAGTAGTCCATCATGCACTCCATCACCACCTACCACACCTGCACTGAGACGTCTAAGAACCATGGATGTCGTCTTCAATGCCTCAGATAGCGTGAAAGACTAGGGAAGTCTGACCTGTCACCCAACCTCTCCTCACTATGGGTCCAACTCCATTGATGCTCCTCTAAGCTCTGGAGCATGTATTGCATTCCTAGTCATTGATGTAGATGCATCCACCTATGCTGCTCCGCATATGAAGTCCAAAGCATCTCTATCACTAGCATATGAGGTAGAAGCCTTAACACCCAAATCTGATCTCCTCTGAGCAATAGCCATACTAGCCAATCTCTACTCCAACTCCTCAATTCGAGTAGCCATAGTTGTATCAGAAGTAAGGTTAGGTACTACATCCCTACTAGGTGTAGATCCTCTACCACCACCTCTACCACCTTGTCCTCCATGAATTGGAGCTGCTCTACTACTTGCTATAGCAGCCCTACCACTCCGTAACTCCGGGTGTAGGTCAAAGCACCAGTCACTAGTGTGACCAAATCTGTGGCAATGCTCACACAACCTCTATGCTGGCTATGATGCACCCGAGGTATTAGGTCCACTGCCTTGAGTACACTCTCTCCAGTGGTGAGGTCCACCACAAGTCCAACAAGCAACACTACCACTCATTGGCTGCTGCTGACCCAAAAATGAAGGTAAGGGTCTAACTCCACTAGGCCTCCCACTCTCTCTATAAGATCTAGGTTGTCCACCCTGTCCTTGAAAACCAACTAAGCGTGGTGCACTCTACTTCACTCTAGAAGAAGTCACAGTTGTGGATGAGGTCTCCTTACCAAATCCAGATGTCACCACTCTCTCCTTCACCATGTTGAGCTCAGCCAAACCAAAGACTATTGCCAAAGTAGGCAAAGTAGCCTATAACAACATAGCATCACAAACTCTACATCGCAATTCCTTGTCCAATTTCCCATATCAAAACTGGACTGTCTGGGCCTTGGTAACTCCCAGAGTGAAACTGATCAACCGCCTCATGCAAGTGTATGCCACGCGTAGGCTCTCTCTAGCCTTCCGCTGGAACTCTTGCAAGCTCCTCAGCTTGTCAGTTCTGTGAGCCGGCCTGTCTCTCACTCTTGATGAACCTCTGATGGCCATTATGGTAGCACACCATGGACTAAGAAGGCAAGGAATCCCAACTCTATCATACTCTTCCAAGGCTAACACTCCAAGACTCAAGACATTGCTCACTAGAGAACTCAATGAGAGAGAGATAGTTGCAAATGAAAGGATGATGAGTACCTCCTCACCCCTTGTTTATATACTTGTGAAATAGTTACGTACCAAAGTTACTAATTACCGTAGTAACTTAAGTTACTAGACTAAAAGTCAAGTAAAGTCAAAAAGTAGAAAGGAATATCCATTCACATGGGCATATTCCCCTAAGCATGTGGTATTATCTTGACCCAACCACTAAGTCAAGGATTTCTTCACATGGGCTATCCTTGGACTAAAGAAGAATCCAAAACAAAAAGGCTTGCGGGCCCAAGAGTTCTCAACTCTTTCCTCAAAGCCAAACACCTAGGAATAATACCAAGTCAACACACTAAAATCCAAAATAGTGGTGCTCATCTTTTCTACTTCCTCTAAAGTAAGGTCCCCTCTATCTTAGCTATGACTAACTTTAGCTAACCATGACTAATATAGAACCATCTTTTATCTCTATATAAATAATATCTCTTAAGTACTTGTAATACCAAGCTAAATATCAAAATACTACACACATGCATAAATGGGTGTTACAGTCCATACTCCTTGGTAGTTTTGCCTCAAACATTGGAAGAACTCCACCATGGAGTTAAACCCCAGTACCTTTGGTAGCGGTACCTCCACTCGTAGTAGCATTATCTCCAGCTAGTGCACCTCCACTAGCTCCACCAACACTACTCAAGCTAGAACTCGTAGGTACAACCGATCTACTCTTGGCTTCCGAGCTTGAAGTGATAGAGACATAGTTTGGAGACCAATACTATCTTTATAACTCAATCTCCTCCAAATTAACTCTCTTGAACTCATGGTAGTCATCCATTGGTGGACCCTCTAGATGTTGAAACAACCCCTTCTATGCCATGAAAGGTGTAAACAAAGGTGGGTTTCGCATCTCTGCAGATCACACCAACTATCAAACTCTTGGATGAAGTCATCCAACTTAATGGTACCCATTGTACCAAAGTAACGCCTAGGGCCTATCGTGCGTATATACATCGCTACACAACATACATCGCTGTCAACATCATACACTATAAAGCACAACTCACACATAAGTCATACATAGACTCTAAAGTGCCACAATAATCAGATTGCTTAACACTTTCAACTCAACTCAACTCAGATCAGTACTTAATCTGTCACTCTATAAACTGCCAACAACTGGGCACTGATTACAATCAAGCCACACCCACTCAAGCATAGAGAATCCAGGTGACGCTCGCCGGCCTCTATCCACCATAGCTAGGAACTCGAAGGCTCAACATCAGAGAAGTGAGCTCTCTGGAGCTCACTTTGAAACTATACCCCCTGGACTCGAGCTAGCCTTGAAATCCTAATGGTCCCGCTGACGGCACACTCAACGGTGCAAAGTGACGGTGGGCCCCACCGTGAAGTCAGTACCCCGAACACAAAATCTAACCATCGGAAAGTAGTCCCTGAGAAACTACTAGAATAACTCTAACTACCATCACTGGAACTCCAGTGTCCGAGCATCTAGATGCGGAACTACAAATGGCGTGCAGCTGTCGT
Organism: Lunularia cruciata; assembly: GCA_948567375.1. NCBI lineage: Eukaryota > Viridiplantae > Streptophyta > Marchantiopsida > Lunulariales > Lunulariaceae > Lunularia > Lunularia cruciata. The sequence goes on from OX419756.1 coordinate 14,713,740, forward strand.
GCGTATATACATCGCTACACAACATACATCGCTGTCAACATCATACACTATAAAAGCACAACTCACACATAAGTCATACATAGACTCTAAAGTGCCACAATCGCCCCCCTAGCTGGCGGTTAGGTCCCTCTAACTCCAGATAGCCATCTACTCTAAGTATATGGTATACCCTCTAATGGGCAAAGATCAGGAGGCCGGGTGCTATGGAGCCCCATCGTTAGTCGCCTGTCTGCAATCTATACCATATAAAGAATGAACTAGCTATAGGTCAAGTACATCTAGGACATAACCACTGTCCCTGAGGAACCACCGTGAGGGGAGGAGTCATACATGCCATATGCCATCCTCTCGAACAGCTATCACACACTAACATAGTAGCAACTCCACCAGAAGAGCCACATAACATACACCTCAAGCCTGCACGTACAAGTGCCAAGCTTGGGTCCATAGTACCATCAATGTTTGGAAGGTGGCATGGCGCACAATTGCGCACATGATCCTTCCAAACAACACCATCACGTCCTTCTAACACAAGGACTCCAGATGGCAAAACCTCGCGCACTCTCAAGATAGTGCGGCCTGTAGAAACATCAAGTGTCGTTGGTGCTGTATGCTGTAGATATACATAGTCGCCTGGATGAAATCGACGGATCGAGGGTCTATAACCCCCTCCTTGAATGGTAGCATAGCGTAAAGTATCTCTATGCTGAGCAATCGCCAAGTTCTCAAAGGCCATCGGCATCACTCTCCAAAAGATCTCTGCCCGCTGAGAACATGCGCTCATCCATACATTGGGGTCATCCAAGTCCAAAACTACAGTAGCATCTCGACGAATGGCTGTAGGTAAATTTGGATCTCGTCCATAGAGTAGAAAGTATGGAGAGAAGGATGCTAAGGAGGCTTGCCGGCTGAACCGATAGCCCATGGCCAACCAAGGTAATTGGAGATCCCAATCTCCCAAGTGGCCTCTCTGCAAACCATACTTTTGCAATCCTCTCTTCACCGTCTGAACCACTCTCTCTGCTAAGCCATCTGCCGCAGGGTGATCTCGGGATGTAGTACGATGATCAATCAAAGCCTTGTCACACAAGACCTGAAACTCTCCCAAGAACTCTGTACCCTAATCAGTCAAAACCTCAGCTGGTGCACCAAAATGACTAAGAACTCGATCCAGGAACGAGTAAGCTGTCCCTTCACTAGACTTGTCAGGAAGTGCCACCAACTCAATCCACTTGGAGAAGTGCTCCACCATCACCAAAACATACCGATGATGTCTCACAGTCAGCGGTAAAGGTCCGGCGAAGTCCAAACTCCAACGGTAACCCAATCCCATGATAGGTAATGGGTGTAACTGTGGCGTAGGAGCATTGAATGATGCTCTAACTTGGTCACAAACCACACATCTGGCAACAAACTGCTGTACCTTGGTCTGCATACCGCGCCACCAATAATGACTCTGGAGTAAGCTATATGTACGCTTTACTCCAAAATGTCCTAGCTCCTCATGAGCATGACGGACCAACTGTGGTCTCTGTGATAGAAGTGGTACTACTTGCACTCTACCATCCTCCCATACACGCAAAAGGTGTCTACCCTCCAATCTGAACCGTCTGGCTCGCTGAAGAACACGGTCTCTCTCCTTGGCCCCAACTGTGCCACCCACAACACCAGTGCGAAGATTGTCCATCACTAAGACATCATCATGAATGTCTCGCTGAACTGTACCAATATCTTCACTCTCTGGATCTGTGACCTCAATAACTCCTCCTGTATGCGCTGAGAGAGATACCACCAAAGTCTCTGCAAATATACACAGAAAGGCCGATGCATGCCAACCTGGCACCATCTCCTCATCTGTCTCACCATGCCAACGTGCTCCGGTCTGATCCTACTGGCTGGGACATGGGTTTCTAGTCAACCCATCTGCATCACGGTTCACCACTCCAAGTCTGTGAACAACCGTGAAATCATACTCCTGTAAAATCAGAGCCCATCATGCAAGCTTCCCTGAAAGCTTGTCGGACTCCATCAACCACTTCAGCGGCTGATGATCAGTGATGAGAGTGAAGGGGTTACCAAATAGGTAACATCGGAAATGTGCTACTGCCCAAACTGCTGCCAAGCACTCTCCCTCATATGAACTATACTTCGCCTCCGCTGAATTGTTGGAGCGACTAGCATAGGCCACCACAAACTCCTTCTCCTCATCATCATGTTGGGTGAGCACCGCTCCAAGCCCCAACATACTCCAATCAATGTGAACCTGAAATGGTCGTCCCCTGATCGGTCTCCTCAAAATAGGAGCAGATGTCAACCTCTCCTTGAGCTCTATAAAAGCTCTCTCCTGCTCATCTCCCCAACACCACTCCTATGTAAGCTTGGTCAGCTTTGTCAAGGCCTTGGCAATGGCACTAAATCCTCTAACATAGCGGCGATAGAAGTTCGCCAACCCAAGGAATGCTCGCACTTTGCTCACATCCGTAGGCCGAGGAATACATGCAATAGCCTCCACCTTGGTCTGCTGAACACCAAGTCCTCCGGGGTAGATAGTGTGACCCAAATACTCAACCTGCTCGTGGAAGAACCTACACTTCCCAGGATGTAGTTTGAGTCCATGAGATCTCAACCTCTCAAACACCTCCAACAACTGTCGCTCATGCTCCTCCACAGTAGTGCTATACACCAAAATGTCAACAATATAGCACCGAGCAAAATCCAGTCCAGCTAGGATCCTATCCATGACCCTCTGGAACTCAGCAGGAGCATTCTTCAACCCAAATGGTAAGAACCTCCACTAATATAACACATCCTTGCCGTGAGGATTAATAGCCCAAAATGCTGCCTTGGACTTATCTTCCTCCCTGATCGGCAACTGATGATATCCTGCTCAAAGATCCAAAGTACTGAAGACCTTTGCATGCCCAATCGCATCAAAAATCTCCTCCGGTGTAGGCATGGCATACCGATCAGCCCAAGTCTGTCGGTTGATGGGACGGTAATCTCCACACATCCGCCTATCTGTACAGTTGCCATGCATATCCTTCTTGGCTGGCATCACTGTCGCTGATGCATACTCTCCATGTGAAATCTCCACCAAACCAGCCTCAAAAAGGTCACTACTCCGGCTCTGAATCAATGTCCTCTCCATATCACTATATCGATACGGACGTCGGAAAACTGGTGTGTCACTAGTCAGCTCAATCCGTATACCAGGTCCCTTTAGAGCACCCAAATCCTTCATACTAAAGGCAAAACAACTTGTGTGACTCCTCAAGAACCTCCAAACCCTCTGTCTTTCCTCTCCAGTAAGCTTGGGTCCAAGATCTGGCTCCCAAGTATCCTCTGTAACTGTAGTAGGAGTGGAAGACGTATTGACTGGATGCTACACTGGGCCCTTGGGAGCAATAGTGTCATGCTCCCGACCACTAGAGGTCCCAACCTCTGTGTGAAAAACTCCCTCCACTCTGGCTGCAAGCTCCATACGTCCTCTGGCTGCATCCCATGTGGACCAAGGGTGTAATCTAAGTAGCCCACGCTCACTTGGATGGACTCCAAGTAGACCACTCTCCCTAGTAGCTACTGGATGTGTCCCAAGAATACCATGTCCACTCGGTCCATCGCCCCCAGCATGTGCCTGAATTGTCTCGATAGGCACAGGGCTCACAAGTGTCAGAGTGGTGATGCCTATCAAGCGCATCCTACGCTGCTCTGCCAAACCAAGGCTCACAATCCAGGTCAAACAGTTCAAGTCCATAGCCTGACCTAACACCTGACGCCTGGATGCCTCTGACACTGCTGGAACAGCGGTAATACCGGTGCAAAAACCCATCGCCCGCTCTCTCTCATCAGCATTGGGCTCCACCAACTGCTGTAACTGTGAGTCCCAAACAAGTCCAAGTCCTCCCTCTCAAAAAGCATGAGAGCTTGGGAAACTCATGAGTGTGGGAAATGTAGCTCTAGGCTGTCCAACTAGGTTCACCACTGCCATAGGTGACCTATCAGCCACTACCACTGTCTGAGACTGACGCCCAACATCCAAGATATCATCAACAAGGATGTGGTCAAGTCGCTGAATCCCATCATAACTACGCTGTAGAACCTCTCTGGGTAAAAGGTTCGTCCACCAAAGACGAAGACGATGAGCCCGTGATCCCACTCTGGCTGCATCTAACAATACAGCAGATCCCATCCATGAATGGACCTGATGTGTACTCGCCACCACTCTAGTGCGAGAATCACCCATCAATGGAACGTTCTCCAAAAGGTAAGCTGGAGAAACAGACTGATGAACCTGGAGATGTCATAATATCCGTAACATCTCCCAAAACACACCAGAACGAGGATCCTGAAGACCCAAACCGCGGCCCGCACGTGTATGTCCTTGACATGGCCATCCAGAAATCACCAAGTGAATAGGCCCATGTCTCTCTAGGTCATGCGCCCCCAATAAGGAAATATCTCTTGGTAAGGCCTTCTGGTAACCTCTGACTGCTTACATCGGTAATAACTCCGGATACCGATAGGCCAAGTGTGCCACATGATGTAGAGAGACTCGCCTAGCAATCTCATCTCTCTCTACATACAAGTACCTATGTACTCGGATACCCGCCTGTAACACCGCAGCTAGTCCGGTGCTGATCCCACCAAACAACTCCAATAGGCATATCCCCTCTACTGGGTACCGCCAAGCAATGAGTGTGGTATCCAGAGGTGTCAAAGCAATCACCTCTGGAGGCTCATCCTCACACTCATCCCCTGATGGTACAAAGGCTCCACTCCAAGCCTGCTGCACCAACTGATCTGCATGCTGCTGCAATGCCTCCTCTGAACTCCACAATGGAACATCCAAGGTGGATGGAACAATCCCACTCGTACTCCATAGCCGAGTGATCTCCTCTGGTACTGGAGTATCCTCTGCATGGGCATTCCCCTCCAACAAGTCACCAGGCCAAGTAACTGCACCGCTAAAAGCTAAAACTGATGTTGCCATGGTCCCGGACTGTAGTGAGCCAAGACTGCCACTACTGAAGCGTACTGGTAGGCGACATACCTGTCCCTCACCAGACTGCCAACCAGGTCTATAAGAGGCTGTCTCCTCCCAATAGTCAATGCTGAAACCCATAGGGTATAACACTGCTCCCCCAACTAGCACATCATAGGACCCAGCTATCGTCGCAATAGCCTGAGCTCTCACCACCGAGCTATCAGTCGGATGACCAGGCTGAACCCGGACAACAAGCTCTCCATGTGTGATGTACTGTGTCGAACCACCACCAAGAGATGTCTGGATTTGAAATAGACACCTCTCCACATCGGTCTTCCGTAACTCCAGACCAACAACTACAGCCTTCCCCAACATAAGGGGCTGCGCACCAGAGTCTAACAAGACTCTCTGTGGTGTATAGACCTTCCCTGAAGGTCCCACCAAACGAAAGATCCCCCTCTGGTTATCCAATAGGACAACACCAAGTGTAAACCACGCTCTCTCAAAGGCCGGTCTAGCTGGCAACTCCTCCAGTCTAGCCGTTGCTGCCTGCCATAAACCACTGGTCGCTGAACGGATCCCATGCTCCTCAACCAAGTCAGCTCCACTACCAACCACCTCTGCTCTAGTAGTAGGAACTGCACCATCCCTACTCTCACACAACGTGGCAGCCAACTGGAACACTGGGGCTGGGTCAACTCCCAATGTAAACATGTCACTAGCTGAAAATAAAGGATGCCGCATAATCAGCTGAGCCGCCTCCAACATCATGCTAGACTCAGTTTGTGTAGTAGCAGGTGGCTGACTAGCAGGTACTCCATCAAGTACTCCATCACCACCTACCACACCTGCACTGGGACGTCTAGGAACCATGGATGTCGTCTGCAATGCCTCAGATAGCATGAAAGACTGGGGAAGTCTGACCTGTCTCCCAACCTCTCCTCTCTGTGGGTCCAACTCCACTGATGCTCCTCTAGGCTCTGGAGCACATACTACACTCCTAGTTATTACTGCAGATGCATCCACCTGTGCTGCTCCGCACATGAAGTCCAAAGCATCTCTATCACCAACATATGAGGTGGAAGCCTCAGCACCCGAATCTGATCTCCTCTGAGCAATAGCCATACTAGCCAATCTCTGCTCCAACTGCTCAATCCGAGTAGCCATAGTTGTGTCAAAAGTAAGGGTAGGTACTGCACCCCTACTAGGTGTAGATCCTCTACCACCACCTCTACCACCTCATCCTCCATGAACTGGAGCTCCTCTACTACCTGCCATAGCAGCCCTACCACTCCGTAACTCCGGGTGTAGGTCAAAACACCGGTCACTAGTATGACCAAATCTATGGCAGTGATCACATTGCCTCTGTGCTGGCTGTGATGCACCAGAGGTATCAGGTCCGCTGCCCTGAGTACACTCTCTCCTATGGTGAGGTCCACCACAAGTCCAACAAGCAACACCACCACTCACTGGCTACTGCTGACCCGAAAATGAGGGTAAGGGTCTAACTCCACTAGGCCCTCCACTCGCTCCATAGGATCTGGGCTGTCCACCCTGTCCTCGAAAACCAACTGGGCGTGGTGCACTCTGCTGCACTCTAGAAGAAGTCACAACCGTGGATGAGGTCTCCCTACCAAATCCAGATGTCACCACTCTCTCCTCCACCATGTTGAGCTCAATACGCTCAGCCAAACCAAAGACTACTGCCAAAGTGGGCGAAGTAGCCTGCAACAACGTAGCATCACGAACTCTACATCGCAACTCCCTGTCCAGTATCCCATACCAAAACTGGACTGCCTGGGCCTCAGTAACTCCTTGAGTGAAACTGATCAGCCGGCTCATGCGAGTATATGCCTCGCGTAGGCTCTCTCCAGCCTTCCGCTGGAACTCCTGCAAGCTCCTCAACTTGTCAATCCGCACTCCGTGGTAGTTCTGCCTCAAACATAGGAAGAACTCAACCATGGGGTTAAACCCCAGTACCACACCACCTCCTGCAGCGGTACCTCCACTCGTAGTAGCACTATCTCCAGCTAGTGCACCTCCACTAGCTCCACCAACACTACTCGAGCTAGAACTCGTAGGTACAGCCGACCTACTCCTGGCCACCGAGCCTGAAAATATGGAGACATAGTGTGGAGACCAATATTGTCTCCATAACTCAATCTCCTCCAAATGAGCTCTCTTGAACTCATGGTAGTCGTCCATCGGTGGACCCTCCAAGTGCTGAAACAACCCCTTCCATGCCATGAATGGTGTGAACAAAGTCGGGTTCCGCATCTGCTGCAGATCACACCAACTATCAAACTCCTGGATGAAGTCATCCAACTCAATAGTACCCACTATACCAGAGTAACACCTAGGGCCTTTGGAGGCCCCATAAATCTCGTCCATGTCCCACAACAACGGTGCGGACACACCAAGTGCACTCTCAACTGAATCAGCTCCTGTGTCAAACTCCAACTCAGAGTCAATCTCCTCCCTCACTGGGACCTGAGATACAAGCTGATACCGAGCACCACTCCGAGTAAACCCACTGCGTACTGCAGGGCTAACTCCTCTGGAATCTCCAAAGAACTCCGTTGTGACCACGTAACTGTAACAACAAACCCAAACCACCAACTGCAACCGCAAGTTGCAACCGCAAGTACTCCACCAAGTGCCAACACCACCACGTGCCAACACCAACTAAACACCACCCACTAATGTAACTCTACCGAGATAACTACACTAGGGGAAGGGCAACCTGTAACATGCCATCATAACACACACTCTCACGGTCTGCAGGTCATCACTTCTTGCCTCACCGGAGAGAAACAAAGGTAGTCTGACTGGTCATCACTCCAGCCTCACCACCAAGAGCACACCAGAGCACCAACGCTCAAAAGTCAGGTCACCTCACACAAACGTGGTGCACAAACAGGAAGCAGAGAATGGAGGGGATCCAATCACAAGAAATCAAAACGAAAACCCTCCATCTCATAACACAACACGGGACTGACTCTGCCACCATTTGGCATTTGACATAAGAGTAGTTCGTATCTAAGTCCTAAGCTACCAGGATCACCAAGAATGGGATCAAACTGCCTCTACTAGCCAAAGCTACATGTGTATAGATAACAGTGGCACAGTCACTATGACAACAAGTGAGGGTGGACCAGTTGGCTAGGGCACCAGTCTAGGAACAAGAGATCTAGGGGTCAAACCCTGTTGCGCACAATCTAGCAAGAAAGGCAGATTTTGCCAACCAATGACCAAGATCTACACTAAACTAGCTAGCCTCACGCCAGCAAGCTGGCTTGCTGGCCCTTCTAGGCCTTCGTAGCCTCTCATAGCCCACAGCCCTATGCCTCGAAGCCTCGAAGCCTCTAAACGCCAAATGAGGCCTTTCTTGTTGCCACTTCGAACCTCCTCCAAAATTGGCAAAACTTCTCCAAATCTGCAAAACTCCTCCAAACTAGCAAAACTTCTCCAAATCTGGCCAAACAGCAAAACTCCTCCAATTCTGGCCCAAAATCTGACGTAAACCCTAAAGATGGATGTCCACCAAATCCCCCGCTAACTTTCCACTCAAGCCAAATTGACAAAACGGGTTTTTCCAAATCACAATTTCATGAGAAGAGCTTTCCAACTCCACCTTCAATTTCACTTTCTGAGCCCAACTCGCAGCAAATTGGTCTTGCCTTCACCTCCTGAGCTCAAAATCACAACACTGCTCGAAAATTGCTCCTTCTTTGCTCAAAGTTTGGCCAGCGCTTCCGCACACCGTCCGCCTAACTGCCAAATTTGCATCAACTACACGAGCTTCTGCACACTAGGGAAACACAGAACCTGAATCGAGCTACCACAATCCACCGAGCTTAGAGATACCACCAACACTCAACGTTCCTGCACCCGATTTCCCCTTACTTCACTTCTCTGATGTAATCAGATTGCTTAACACTTTCAACTCAACTCAACTCAGATCAGTACTTGATCTGTCACTCTATAAACTGCCAACAACTGGGCACTGATTACAGTCAAGCCACACCCACTCAAGCATAGAGAATCCAGGTGACGCTCGCCGGCCTCTGTCCACCATAGCCAAGAACTCAAAGGCTCAACATCAGAGAAGTGAGCTCTCTGGAGCTCACTTCGAAACTATACCCCCTAGACTCGAGCTAGCCCTGAAACCCTAACGGTCCCGCTGACGGCACACTCGACGGTGCAAAGTGACGGTGGGCCCCACCGTGAAGTCAGTACCCCAAACACAAAATCTAACCGTTGGAAAGTAGTCCCTGAGAAACTGCTAGAATAACTCTAACTACCATCACTGGAACTCCAGTGTCCGAGCATCTAGATGCGGAACTACAAATGGCGTGACAGGCCTTTGGAGGCCCCATAAATCTTGTCCATGTCCCACACCAACGGTGCAGACACACCAAGTGCACTCTTAACTGAATCAACTCCTATGTCAAACTCCAACTTAGAGTCAATCTACTCCCTCATTGAGACTTGAGATAAAGGTTGATATTGAGTACCACTCCAAGTAAACCCATTGCGTACTACAGAGCTATCTCCTATGGCATTGTGACAACCCGGCAAATATCACTTTTGCGGTAATCGGGTAAGTAAAGTTTGTTCCTGCAGAGATACAAGTCAGAAATGTCCAAATACAAAGCAAAGTAACAATTTCAGTTCTTCTTGAGTTCTTCTTTAGTCTCTCAGGTAGAAACCACACCCAGAAGAGAGTAACAAGCACTGACTCACCGTCTTGTCACAAATTCACACTCCTTAATCACAACTCCATCAAATCTTTCCAAACAATCTTGATTTGTGATGATTCAGGCTCTCCCAAAAACGGCATTTCACTGCAAAACGACTTTGCCTCAGAATTGTGTTCCACCCTTCCACTGAAGGCACAACTTCCTCGATCGAAATTGCTTCACATCAACTTCGCCCTGCACTCACAAATGCAGAATACTACCAACACTACAATTCCTCTCAGATCTGTCAAGGCATTGCTTCGATTGCACTTCACTCAGGATCAAACACACAGAATGAAGATCAAGGCTGTGGAATCCAACATCCAACAAACACTCTGACTTGCACTTCGAATTTCTCCAAACACTCACAAACACAATTACAAAGTTGATACTCGGAATCAAGCTCAAGCGACGAGCACTGCTTCACAACACTTCGCTTTATCTATTCTCAGAAATAATGAGCACTGAACAACAATTTCCTATGAATGCCACTCTTAAATAGTGAAGCAATCGACAGTTCTAACAACTATACCGTTTCTACAACAACTGTTCTAACCTGCAGATCCGAAATGACAATGCACCTCTTCATATCTGCCCCTTCAAATCTCGAATCGGTTACTAATCTGATCCGATGTCTACTTCTTCCTCGGCTTTCAAACCCGAACCCGAAGTAATCTTTCTTCCCAATATTCTGTCCTCGGGTTTTCTTAACTTCCAATTCCTCCACTAATTCTAACACTTCTCTTTCCTGATCTGCAATTCCTATCATAATTAAGCCTTCTAAATCTCTATCTCCCGACCCACTTTTCTCTAAAGTGTCAAATGTCAAATCCGAAGACATCTACACTCCTATCTCTCTTACTTCGGGTCTAACTATTATCAATTCTTTTACTAATTCTATTGTGTCCTCATCAAGAACTGTAATTGAAAGCATGCATACACTATCTACACCTTCAATTTGTAACCCACTTTCCCCTAATCACTCATGTAACTGACCCGAAGACACTTCTTATCTGATCTTGCACTTCGGGTTTATTCACTACTGCTACTTCTCCTTCAATTCATATTCCATCTTCAATCAGGACTGAAATTGAAGTCATAGGTGTCCTAACTATCTTCTTTCCCTACTCTAACTTCCTCTGATCTCTCAGGCAAAACTCCCGAAGTCGCCTTCACTGCACTCCGAGATCCGACTTCCTCTTATTTAGTCATTTTCATCTTGAGGCGAAGTCTTTAGACCCGAAGTCATGTAAGTACGAAGTCCGAAGTACGAAGTCACATTGACCCAAAGACACTTTGACCCGAAGTACATCTACTCTCGAAACTTCAAATGCTTGTAACTTCTTCTACAGACCTCCAAACTTTGCGATTTTGGTGGCAATGGAAAGCCCTGGACGAGACGCTTCCAACGAAATATAACACGCTTGATTTGGACTTGTTGTCACTCAGATATGGGCCCCGCAAAAATCCTGACCTGCAACTTCTATTTCTCCTTCGGGTTTGCCCTCCTTCAGCGTCTGATCCGAGTTGTTTTTCCTCCTCTAACACGAAGTAACCTTCTCCGGGTTTGATCCAATTCGAGTCTTTCTTCCTCTTACATGAAATTGACTTCCTCGGGTTTGATCAAAACACAAGTTTGCACTCACTTCTTCTCCATTTGGTTTCAATTTGGTTCAGCAAGCCATTTCTTCTTCAAAACTCGTCCAAAATGAAAAATGTGGGTACCATAGGAATCCCAAAGAACTCCATCGTGAAAAAGTTAACACAACCGCAAATTGCAATAGCAAATTAGAACCACAAACTGCAACCGCAAGTCATAACCGCAAGTACCCCACCAAGTGCCAACACCAACTAATGTAACTCTAACCAAGATAATTACACTAGGGGAAAGGGCAACCTATAACCTGCCATCATAATACGCACTCTCACGATCTGTAGGTCATCACTTTCTATCTCACCAACAAGAAACAAAGGTAGTCTGACTGGTCATCACTCCAGCCTCACTACCAAGAGCAAACTAAAGCACCAACACTCAAAAGTCAAGGCACCTCACACAAACATGGTGCACAAACAGGAAGTAGAGAATAGAGTGGGTCCAATCACAAGAAATCTAAACAAAAACCCTCCATCTCATAAAACAACACAAGACTGACTTTGCCACCATTTGGCATTTGACATAAGAGAAGTTCGTAACTAAGTCTTAAGCTACCAGGATCACCAAGAATGGGATCAAATTGCATCTCCTAGCCAAAGCTACATGTATATAGATAATAGTGGCACAATCAATAGGACAACAAGTGAGGGTAGACTAGTTGACTTGGGCACCAGTCTAGGAACAAGAGATCTAGGGGTCAAACCCTATTGCACACAATCTAGCAAGAAAGGTAGATTTTGCCAAGCAATGACCAAGATCTACTCTAAACTAGCTAGCCTCAACCTAGCAAACTGCCTTGCTGGCCTTTTTAGGCCTTTGTAGCCTCTCATAGCCCACAACCCTATGCCTCAATGACTCTAAATGCCATAAAATCCAGCCAAAATCTGATGTAAACTCTAAAGTTGGCTGACCGCCAAATCCCCCGCTAACTTTCTACTTGAGCCAAATTGAAAACACAAGTTTCTCCAAATCACAAATTCATGAGAATGGCTTCCTAACTCCACCTTCAATTTGACTTTCTGAGCCCAACTCGCAACAAATTGGTCCTACCTTCACCTCTTGAGCTCAAAATCACAACCACTGCTCAAAATTTGCTCCTTCTTTGCTCAAAATTGGCCAGTGCTTCTGCACACCGTCTGCCTTACTACCAAATTTGCATCAATTGAAGAAGCTTTTGCACACCAGGGAAAAACTAAACTTGAATTGAGCTACCAATGATCCACCAAGCTTGGAGATACCACCAACACTCAAAGTTCATGCACCCAATTTCCCCTTGACTTCACTTCTCTGATGTTATCAGATTGTTTACCACTCTCAGCTCAACTCAACTTAGATCAGGACTTGCTCTATCACTCTATAAACTGCCAACAACTAGGCATTGATTACAGTCAAGCCACACCCACTCCAACATAGAGAATCCAGGTGACGCTTGCCGGCCTCTGTCCACCATAGCCAAGAACTCGAAAGCTGAACATCAAAGAAGTGAGCTCTTTGGAGCTGCACTTTGAAAGTATACCCCTTGGACTCAAGCTAGGTCTGAATCCTAACGGTCCTTCTGATGGCACATTTGATGGTGCAAACGGTGCAAAGTGATAGTGGGCCTCACCATGAAGTCAATACCCCAAACAAAAAATCTGACCGTCGGAAAGTAGTCTTTGAGAAACTATTGAAATAACTCTAACTACTATCACTGCAACTCCAATGTCCAAGCAATCTAGATGTGACACTATAAATGGCGTGACAAAGTGTAAGTTGATTAAATAAGATGAACGGACTAAATCCAAAGACAATAGATGAGATTCTTAGAAAATTTGCTAATTTTATTCAAAATGACCTATCTAGGTTTTATCTTTTGATAGAAGAATGCAATTTATAAAATATTTTCTTCCTAAAAGTTCCACTATTTTTATAGTTCTCTATTGATTTTTCAAATGGAACCAGAAAAACTTTAAAAGCTCTTTAAAATCTTGATGTTGCTTATAGGGAAGGATTATATCAAGCAAAGTACCTTATATTGGAGAGTACTTATCCTTTGCTTCAAATACATGTTTTATTGGATTAATTGAGTAAAGCTAGATTTTTCACCATGTTGATTATGGAGTTTAGATAAAAGAGATGATCCTTGAAGTGCATTAGAAATTGATTAAGTATTCAAGAATATCCCAAAGTTTGTTTTCTTGATGATCTTACAAGTGGATAGGTAGGAAATTACAAAGTGAATTGGTAGGAACAAGACTTGGTTGTACTTGGGTTTCCTCTAAATTGGTTGTTGATATACCATTGCAAGAGAGAAGCTCTTCAACTTGTACTTTGGTAACCCAAGGTAAGCTCTCTTTGGAAAATTCATCCAAATGCAAATAATGCATTTTATTTTGTCTCTATATTATGGTCAAAGGGATCTAGAACAACATAGAATAGGGCTTTAGATCAAATTTACTCTTGGGAGGTTAGGATCTAAAACACAATAAAATAACACAAGTAGTAAACCTTAGATAGTTGATTTGGAAAGGAGACATGGTGCCAAGCTTGTCTCTCACCCAAGGGACACCTCAAATGATAAATTTTATGTGTGTCATGTTCTACAACAAAGAACATGTTGGTATCATGCACTCTCAAGGATAATAACTCAAAGAAGATCCTCTCATTCTCTCCTTAAGCCACTTATTCTCTCTTTAATGCAAAAATCTCCTCCAAAATGGCCTTAAAGGAAACACTTCACCAATATCAACAGAGGAGGTCATTATTTCTAGGTTACAAAAGGATCCTTTAGAGTTAAAAAGCTCCTCAAAGATCATCACCATAATAGTGACTTTTAAATAGAAAATCTCACTCTTCATTTATGAATTATGAGTAATACTCACAAAGCCTAATCCCTCTCACTCACTCAAGAACTGATTCCTCTCACCTCCTAAGCCTCTTTTTTTATATACTTATCAAAAGCACTACAATAAGTACCTTGGTAACTCAATAAAATCCCTACTTTTCATAAATTAACCCATGTAAGGAATCTTTAGTCAATTGGAATTTTTGACCTCACATGCTTTCCTTTAGAAGCTTCTCAAAGCATACTCCATAAGAATCTAATACCTTCTCTTGATTAAAAGTTACAATACATGTCAAGGTCAAGTCAATCTACCTAACTTGACCTACTTCCACCACTGAAGGTCACTTAACTTGGTCTGTAATACCCATTGTTGTATATATGATCAATTGGGGTATCTAGTTTGATATTTCAATTATTTGAAAGATATTTCTTATATGTAGCATCATGATCCAATTCATTTTGAGCCTTAAATTTCTTTGCTTTTTGTTGTTTTTCATTGTGTTAATAGTCCAATTCAAATGTCATGAAATATCATTTGCAAGAAGTAATGGTTCATAAGATATGGAGGTATGAGGTACCTCAAAAGAATGGGCCTACAAGGCCACACAACAAGAATGGCACCAGACCCTTTTTTTCTGTTCCATGGGGCCTACAAGCTTGCCAAACAAAACAAACCACTCCATAATAAGGAAATTGCAACTTCACAAGATTTTGTAGGACAACAAGGGTCATGATGACTTTTTGACAATGCAAAACTACACGGATTTCCACCACTATTTCAAGATCATGCAAAAAAATACACATACCATCAAAGAACCATTGGGAACCATTTTTCACCCAAGTTTATGTGTATGATAGAAAATTGTGACCTTTCACCAACTGTCACAATAGACAAAGGATAGACTCCACCCCATTGGTAATATAAAAAGGCCACACCATCCTATGAGTCAAATCTTTATTCATTTTCACTTTTCACTTTTTCTAATTCTCATATTTTTCTATTTGCAATTGACATCTCTTACAATGTCATGCACAGAATTTCTGACTCGGATGCCAAATTTTTTGACACCATCAAGGACTCAAGAAGAAAAATTGTGGAATCAATCAAGGACTCACACTATCAAGAGAATTCAAATATTCAATCATGATAGGATGCACTTCCAAAAGGGGAATTGAGTTCAAAAGAGGCAAGGCGATAGAAATGTTGAACAAGCTTTTTGAGATTTTTAAGTGGGGATTGTACTATTGGATTGACTACATCAAGAAAAGGAAGATGAACATCTTGCTATATAGTCACCAATATAGCCATGTTATAGAAAAATTTGGGCAAATGTAGAGAATTTGAGTAGGAAATCATTACAAGGATGTTTTACAATGTGGATAGAGGATCAATAGCAACAAATTGGGCACAAATTGCTTGGCATTTGGAGAAAGTCATATTGATACCCCACATGGCCATCCTGGCAAATGATGAAGGGGAGAATTGATGATTTGTTCATTTAAAGGAAATGCACAAATAGGTATAATATCAAAGATATGAAGTAATTTTCTCATTAAACCATCACCAAAAGAATAATGTGTTGTTTCATTTGAAATGAATAAACTATGTGAATCCAAACCATGCTATCTTCTTCCATGAGCAAAAGCTGATGAGTTGGAACATGATGTTTTGTGAGATGTCATTCAGCTATTAGAAGACATGATTGAAGGTTCTACCACCAGCATGGTTCCCTTCATTGTTCATTTTTGCATTGGCATGAACCTCTTGATGGACAAAGAGAAAGAGAAGTTCCTATCTCACATGCACCATCCGGCTTACATTAGCAAAGGCCCGGACTTCCCTAAGCAGATCACCAAATATCATGACATTGACAAAGAGTATGCCCAAACAAGAAAGTTTGTGTGGGTGTTAGAGACATACAACTCCATTACAATTTGACAAAAGACTCATGTAGCCCGCACAAAAGTTGAAGCCTCCAAGAAACAAAATTGACCCCAAGAGGTGGAAATTGTCAAAGGATAGCGAGAGTAAAACCATGACATACAAGTTGGCTCATGTAGAAGGTCCCTTGCAAGGATAGAGATTGGCTCACAAATGAGTTGTCATAGCTACTCAAAGCACAAAGTTGAGGGAGCAAGGAGTCCTTCATTTTCAACTAGGTTTGCAACTTCTTTATCTCATCCACTTCCAAACAAACTAGAAACTAGGCTAGGGAATCCTAACAAAGTACCTTAGTTAGCCTTTTTTTACTCATATGAAGCATGTAGGGCTTTAGGATGTATTTATGGGATCAATCCTCCCTTTGGGTCTCAAAGCTACAACACAAAAAAAATCTAGAACTTAGATTGGTTAGCTAGCATGTCAAATCAAATTACTAGGGTTGACAATAGCCTTGACAATAGCCAATGATAGCCTTGCTTTGTCATACTCTTCCTATCAACTTGGCCAAAAGATTGGAAACCTGATGTTTAATTTACCTTTGTAATGAACTATGAAGGATCTACTAAGTGTTTGAAGGGACCTTGGATGATATGTGAGCCAGCTTGTTTCTCACTCCATATGAAATTTGATGGCTATTGAGTTAGCTCCACTTAAACCATAAAAATTGCTCTTGCCCCGTCCAATTCCATGAGTTGATCTTTCCTTGACTTCTCTACATCACCTCCTTGTGCCTTCTTCAATTTCTTATGGATGCTTTGAAAAGTAGGAAGATCAAAGTGAATAGGTAAAGTATACTCAATACCATATATGTGGTACCTACATTTTTTGGTTTTATTGTGTTTTAAGGAAATGTATAAATAGTTGAAGTCAAATTAGAACCAAATGGGCAAAGAAAGAAGAAGAATTGTGTCTTTGTGTCAGACCTAAAGAAGCTTAATTTGTGTTTGGAGAAGGAGAACTCGGATTGGACTTGTCAGGTGTTAAACCCAAAGTAAGAAAATCTCACCTTGGGGTGATCAACTTGATGCAAAGACATAGTAATAACTTTCCATCAGGTGAGCCAATCAAGACATTACAATCAAGAAAATGGCTAAGCTGTGACGGGATAAAATTGATAGTGATAGGAGGAACACATATAGAAGGTGTGATTATCAAGTAAAGAGTGATTGAGGAATGAACGCACATTGTAACACTATAAGGTTAAGACTTTGTCAAGGAATTTTTGATATGTCACTTAAGTATCTTGTGCAAATGAGTAGTTATCTTGAAGGAATGCATATCATGAAAGCCAATGAGAGTTTAATTTTCAAGAATTATGAGGGTGTGAGGATTTCACATCCAGGCAAGGGAATTTTCTTCCAACGGCCTAGAGTTAGAGATCACATGATGCCAATGACAGGCAGGAAGAAAAGTCCTTCACTCATAATGAGGAATCCCATGGTTTGGAGATTAGATGTCTTAGCAAGGATAGAAGTCTTGAGTAGACTTTGTATCACCTTTTTGGCTTGAAACTAGAACTTGAGTTTTCTAGGTTTCATGATAGAAATAGTTGCAAGTAATTGTGAGGATAGTCCTAAGGAAGTGGGAAAGAGAGGTAATCTGGCTCAATGGAGAGAATCAGATTGGAGATTAGTCCTCAAGAAGGAGGCTAGTGAGGAGCCTGGAGTCATGTTTTATGGGAAGAGACAGTCTACAGAAGAGACTAGAAAAGTGAAAAATTCCTTTAGTGCTCAATATACAAACAATGGCTATAAGGTAGAAACACACTAGGACTCCATAAGGCAAAGTATGTTGGGGCAATGATGGAAATCTTCAAACCCAAGAGAATCACTTATGTAATGAAGCACAAAGCGGTGTTCTTTCATCAAATTTTTGCACAAGAACCGGTGAATTGGGCAAAGTGTTTTCACCAACGATCAAGACAAATGATCTGGAGCTAGAGAGACAAAATTCCACCTCATTATTTTGTATTATTTGCATTGCATTTCTACCTTGGGTTGAATTTGCTGAGTTTGGTAGAGAGACAAAAGATGGTCTCTCATTTTCACCTTGATTTGTAGAGAGAAGTAGATGCAAACAAGCAACAATACATCCGGCAGATTAGAGGTATCAATGACCACTTTGCCAAGATAGGACAACATAAGAAAGGGGCGGTGACCATTCCAAAGACAAAGAAGCAAAACCAACCAAAAGAAATGGTGTCACCAATGCAGCCATGGAAGACAAGAAGATTAGACCTAAGGCACAAGGTAGTTGTACGGGACCCATAATTAGGAGAAGAGTCAAAAGGAGAAGCCAAGTACAAGTCAGAAAAATCAGAGGAAGAAGCAGAGGCATAACTCACATTGCAAAGTGGAAAATCCAGTAGTGGGAGTGATGGAGAACCCCAAGTTGAACAGAGGGTGGAGAACAAGGTTGAGGAAGAAGATTGGGAATTCCATGCGGCAATTGATTGTATGGAAGGTGGAAACATTCCCTGTTTGGAATTGCCTATAGTTGAAATAGGAGAACACCAAGAAGAAGAGCCAAGGGTGGTATTCCAGTGAGGAGAAAGATCAAAGAGAAGTCTACAACTTGCACCAACAAGACCAAGCAAAGTGATTAAAGATGATGAAGATGAAGAGAGCTCAAAAGAAGTTACTCTGAAGGTGAGAAGACCAAGACTTTGGGATAAGGCACCAGTAGAAGAAAAGCCTATTGAAGTTGAGTATGAAGACCATGGCAAAGTGGAGGTTGTCAGTGGAATAACATAGTTATCAAAAATGGTATGTTGGTTGTTATTGCAACTGTAAGGCGGAGCTGAAGAAAGATCATCCTTAAGTGAAGGATGAGCTACAAGTGGTGAGATAATGGAGTAATGAGATCTTGGAGTTGAGGAAGAAGTTAACCCCAAGGAGAAGAGGAAGCCAAAGTACTTTGGGTGGAAGGAGTACTTCAAAGGAAGAGTTTTGATAATCTACAAGAAGAGTTTTTGAAGCAAGGCAGTGAGCTTGAAAGGCAAGCTGAAGAAATGAGGAAGTAGAAGACTCTAATTGAGAGATTGCAAGGAATTTTTTGAAGCTTGAGTGGAATTTGTTGAAGCTCAAGTTGAAGTCATACATTCAAAGGCCATAGCTACAGTATTGGAGCAAGAGTTGGAGAGCTTAAAGTCAAAGGCGGTAGAGAAGGATCAAGCTTGGCAGTGTGAATTGACAATAAGAAGTCAAGAAGAAGAAAGAATGAGTGGGCTAATTGGAGGCATGGAAGCTCAACTTGGTCGATATGTGAAGGAGAAGGAAGCACTAAAACCGGAGTTTGAAGTTGAGTTGTAGATATATCAGGAGGAGTTGCAAAGAGAGAGAGAGAGAGAGAGAGAGAGAGAGAGAGAGAGAGAGAGAGAGAGAGAGAGAGAGAGAGAGAGAGAGAGAGAGAGAGAGAGAGAGAGAGTCAAAGATAGAAATAGAAGTGATTGTGAGAATAAGAGCAATGCTTAGTGTTGTGGCTGAAGTTTAGTTGGAGGAAGCCAGATTGCACAAATTGAAGTTGTGATGTAGGAGAACAAGAAGAGAAAGGCAAAGGATGTTGAGATGAATAAATTATTCATTTGCCTAAGAGATTGTGTAG
Source organism: Lunularia cruciata (assembly GCA_948567375.1). Taxonomy (NCBI): domain Eukaryota; kingdom Viridiplantae; phylum Streptophyta; class Marchantiopsida; order Lunulariales; family Lunulariaceae; genus Lunularia; species Lunularia cruciata. Next base: position 14,733,489 of record OX419756.1, read on the forward strand.
ATAGGAAAATGATAGAAGTAGGAGACAATGTCTATCTTAGACTAGATTTAGTCAGACTAGAAGTAGATGAACTTCATAGTGAATTAAAGATGGGAACTAGATGCAAAGTAAGAGAGGTAGGAATGCAAGTGTCTTTGGGTGAGTTACCTAAGATATTAAAAGAGCTTGGGTTAGAGAATAAGAATGTAGATAGATTAGACATGATTCCAATCTCAATTCAAACTTAAGAGATGATAGAAATAGTAGAGGAATTAGTTGTAGTAGATAGAGCCAAAGTAGATGAAGCAATTGAAGTTACATTAGGTTTAGAAGCCAAAGTTGAGGTAGAGATTGGATTGGATTAGTAATATACTCAAGATGTAAAGGTAGATATGAAGAGATGGTTTGTCATTTCAGATCTACATGTTGGTAAAGTTGTTATAGAGCAGAAATTAGTTAGATAATTGTCTAGTGAAAAGCATATTTAAAGGAGGCATTTGCAATGAGTTGTTTTTTAGTTCAATATTCATATTTTTGAAGTTGAGTAAAGTGAAGTGCTATACCTCAGTGCTCATTGTTTTAGCTTAATTCCAAGGATCAATCTTGTATGTGTGTTTGTGAGCGTCTGGAGAATTCAAAGTGCAAGTTAGTGAGCTTGTTGGATGATGGATTCCATAGTGCTGATTTCATTTTGTGTGTTTGATCTTGAGTGGGTAGCAATGAAAGCAATGCCTTGTTGAGAAATCTGTGAGGAATTGTAGTGTTGGTGGTATTCTGCAATTGTGAGTGCAACATTGGATTGATGTGAAGCAACTATGATTGAGGAAGTTGTGGTTTCAATGGAAGGGTGGAATGCAATTCTGAGGCAAAGTAGTTTCATGGTGAAGTAGCCTTCTTTGGGAAGAACTGAATCATCACAATCAAAGTTGAATTGGAAAGAGATTGATGAATTGTGATTATGGGTGTTTTGATTTGTGACAAGACTATAATAGAGTGCTTGTTACTCTCTTCTGGGTGTGGTTTCTACTTGAGAGATTAAAGAAAAACTCAAGAAGAACTATTTGTGACATTTTACTTTGTATTTGACCATTTTTTACTAGTATCTTTGTGGAAACAAATTGTTACTTGCTGATTATTGCAAAAGTAATACTTGCTCTCACAATATACCAAATGAAATGAAGAGTATCCAATGGATATCTTCAAGGTTGTCATATAATCACATAGAACTGCATGAATCCTCTTATTGCAATGATGTTTAGCTTCCTCTAATTCTATATCTTTGGCCAACATCATGCACATAGTTTGATTGGTTCTCTTTGCCAAGCCATTGGAGTTTGGCTTATATGATATGGTACTCTATGGGTGATAGAGAAATATAGTAGCATGGCTATAATGATGCTTCATGTAAATCTCCTCTTTTATTTGAAACCAACTCCAAAGTGCAACCAAACCTAATGATGATGCATTCATAAAGAAATCTACCAACTTCATCTTCATTCTTGTCTCTTAATGGTCTAGCCTCACTTGGTACCCACTTGGCAAGGTAATCAATAACTACCACAATTTAGTAATTGTTCCTTGGGGGTCCTATTGGGAAGACCTACAAAGTCAATTCTCCATTCTCAAAAGGTCATAGGAATGGACTTGATCTAAGAGGTGGAGTGAAAGTAGACTGCAAAAGCTTGACAAACCTTGCAAGTTTTGCAATAATCAAGACAATCCTTGAAAATCACTCTCCAATGGTAACTTGCATCTAGAATCTAGAAAGTGTTTACCTTTCATGCAAAGTGTTGTGCATATATACATTGCTACACAACATACATCACTATCAACATCATATACTATAGAAACACAACTCACACATAAGTCATACATAAACTCTAAAGAGCCACAATTAATCAGATTGTTTACAACTCAAATCAATTGAACTCAAATCAATACTTGATCTGATCCTCAATAACTTGGTAACAACAAGGCACTGATTACAGTCAAGCCACACCTACTTTAGCTTAGAGAATCCAGGTGACGCTCGTCGGCTTTCTATCCACTCTAGCCAGGAACATAAGAGAAGTGAGCTCTTTGGAGCTGCACTTCCAAGGTATACTCTTGATTTTGACCTAGGTCTCATCCCAATGGTCCCATTGACGGCACGGCACACCCAATGGTGTAGACGGTGCAAGTGACGGTGGGCCCCACCATGAAGTCAGTACCCTAAACACAAAATCTGACCATGTTTGAGCAATCTAGATGCAACACTACAAATGACATGACATTTGTTGTGCGTATATACATCACTGTCAACATCATACACTATAGAAGCACAACTCACACATAAGTCATACATAAACTCTAAAGTGCCACAATCACTCCCTTGGTTGGCAGTTAGGTCCCTCTAACTCTAGATAGCCGTCTATTCCAAGTATATGGTATACCCTATGATGGGCAAAGATCAGAAGGCCGAGTGCTATGCATCCCCATCGTTAGTTGCTTGTATGCAATCTATACCATATAAAGAATGAACTAGCTATAGGTCAAGTACATCTAAGGACATAATCATCATCCTTGAAGAACCACCGTGAGAGGAGGAGTCAGACATGCCATATGCCATCCTCTCGAATAGCTATCACACACTAACATAGTAGCAGCTCCACCAGAAGAGCCACATAACATACACTTCAAGCATGCACGTACAAGTGCCAAGCTTAGGTCCATAGTACCATAAAGGAGGTGGCATGGCGCACTATTGCACACATGATCCTTCCAAAAAATACCATCATGTCCTTCTAACAAAAGGACTCTTGATGGCAAAATTTCATGCACTCTCAAGATAGTGCGGCCTATTGAAACATCAAGTGTCATTGGTGCTATCTATTGTAGATATACACAGTCACATGGATGAAATCGATAGATCGAGGGTCTATAACCTCCTCCTTGAATAGTAGCATAATATAAGGTATCCCTATGATGAGCAATTGCCAAGTTCTCAAAGGCCATCAACATCACTTTTTGAAAGATCTCTGCCTATTGAGAACATGCACTCACCCATACATCTGGATCATCCAAGTCCAAGACTACAATAGCATCTCAATAAATGGTTGTAGGTAAATCTGGATCTCATCCATAGAGTAGAAAGTAAGGAGAGAAGGATGCTAAGGAGGCTTGCCAGCTGAACCAATAGCCCATGACCAACCAAGGTAATTGGAGATCCCAATCTCCCAAGTGGCATCTTTGCAAACCATACTTTTGCAATCCTCTCTTCACTGTCTGAATCACTCTCTTTACTAAGCCATCTACCTCAAGGTGATCTCGGGATGTAGTACAATGATCAATCAAAGCCTTGTCGCACAAGACCTAAAACTCTCCCGAGAACTATGTACCCTGAACAATCAAAACCTCAATTGGTGCACCAAAATGACTAAGAACTTGATCTAAGAACAAATAAGCCGTCCCTTCACTGGACTTATCAAGAAGTGCCACCAACTCAATCCACTTGAAGAAGTGCTCCACCATCATCAAAACGTACCGATAATGTCTTACAATCAATAGTAAATGTCCGGCAAAGTCCAAACTCCAGCGGTAACCCAATCCCATGATAGGTAATGGGTGTAACTGTGGTGTAGGAGCATTGAATGATGCTCTAACTCGGTCACAAACCACACATCTGGCAACAAACTACTATACCTTGGTCTGCATACCGCACCACCAATAGTGACTCTGGAGTAAGCTATATGTATGCTTTACTCCAAAATGTCCTAGCTCCTCATGAGCATGACAGACAAACTGTAGTCTTTGAGATGGAAATGGTACTTCTCTCACTCTACCATCGTCCCATACACACAAAAAGTGCCTGCCCTCCAATCTGAACCATCAGGCTTGCTAAAGAACACAATCTCTCTCCTTGGCCTCAACTATGCCGCCCACAACACCAATGCAAAGATAGTCCATCACTAAGATGTCACCATGAATCTCTCGCTGAACTATACCAATATCTTCACTCTTTGGATCTGTGACCTCAATAACTCCTCTTGTATGCACTGAGAGAGATACCACCAAAGCCTTAGAAAATATACACAAAAAGGCCAATGCATGTCACCTTGGCACCATCTCTTCATCTGTCTCACCATGTCAATGTGCTCCGGTCTGATCCTATTGGCTGGGAAATGGGTTTCTACTCAACCCATCTGCATCATGGTTCACGACTCCAGGTCTGTGAATAACCATGAAATCATACTCCCTCACATTCAGAGCACATCGTGCAAGCTTCCCTGAAAGCTTGTCAGACTCCATCAACCACTTCAGCGGCTGATGATCAGTGATGAGAGTGAAGGGGCTACTAAATAGGTAACATCGGAAATGTGCTACTGCACAAGTTGCTGCCAAGCACTCTCTCTCATATGAACTATACTTTGCCTCCGCTGAATTGTTGGAGCAACTAGCATAGGCCACCACAAACTCCTTCCCCTCATCATCATGCTAGGTGAGCATTGCTCTATAACACCCATTTGTGCATGTGTGTAGTATTGTGATATTTAGCTTGGTATTACAAGTACTTGAGAGATATTATTTATATAGAGATAAAGGGACGGTTCTACATTAGTCATGATTAGCTAGAGTTAGTGTCGTGCGTATATACATCGCTACACAACAAACATCGTTGTCAACATCATACACTATATAAACACAACTCACACATAAGTCATACATAGACTCTAAAGTGCCACAATAATTAGATTGCTTACAACTCTCAACTCAACTCAACACATATCAGTACTTGATCTGTCACTCTATAAACTGCCAACAACTAGGCACTGATTACAGTCAAGCCACGCCCACTCAAGCATAGAGAATCCAGGTGACGCTCGCCGGCCTCTGTCCACCATAGCCAGGAACTCGAAGGCTCAACATCAAAGAAGTGAGCTCTCTAGAGCTCACTTTGAAACTATACCCCTTGGACTCGAGCTAGCTCTGAAACCCTAATGGTCCCACTGACGGTACACTCGGCGGTGCAAAGTGATGGTGGGCCCCATCGTGAAGTCAGTACACCAAACACAAAATCTAACCGTCGGAAAGTAGTCTCTAAGAAACTGCTGAAATAACTCTAACTACTATCATTGGAACTCTAGTGTCCGAGCATCTAGATGCGGCACTACAAATGGCGTGACAACTGTCGTGCATATATACATCGCTACACAACATACATCGCTGTCAACATCATACACTATACAAACACAACTCACACATAAGTCATACATAGACTCTAAAGTGCCACAATCACCCCCCCTAGCTGGCGGTTAGGTCCGTCTAACTCCAGATAGCCATCTACTCTAAGTATATGGTATACCCTCTAATGGGCAAAGATCAGGAAGCCGGGTGCTATGAGCCCCATTGTTAGTCGCATGTCTGCAATCTATACCATATAAAGAATGAACTAGCTATAGGTCAAGTACATCTAGGACATAACCACTGTCCTTGAGGAACCACCGTGAGAGGAAGAGTCATATATGCCATATGCCATCCTCTCAAACAGCTATCACACACTAACATAGTAGCAGCTCCACCAGAAGAGCCACATAACATACACCTCAAGCCTGCACGTACAAGTGCCAAGCTTGGGTCCATAGTAACATCAATGTTTGGGAGGTGGCATGGCGCACAATTGCGCACATGATCCTTCCAAACAACACCATCACGTCCTTCTAACACAAGGACTCCAGATGGCAAAACCTTGCGCACTCTCAAGATAGTATGGCCTATAGAAACATCAAGTGTCGTCGGTGCTGTCAGCTGTAGATATACATAGTCGCCTGGATGAAATCAACGGATCGAGGGTCTATAACCTCCTCCTCAAATGGTAGCATACGTAAAGTATCTTTATGCTGAGCAATTGCCAAGTTCTCAAAGGCCATCGGCATCACTCTCCAAAAGATCTTTGCCCGCTGAAAACATGCGCTCATCCATACATTGGGGTCATCCAAGTCCAAAACTATAGTAGCATCTCAACGAATGGCTGCAGGTAAATCTGGATCTCGTCCATAGAGTAGAAAGTATGGAGAGAAGGATGCTAAGGAGGCTTGCCGGCTGAACCAATAGCCCATGGCCAACCAAGGTAATTGGAGATCCCAATCTCCCAAGTGGCCTCTCTGCAAACCATACTTTTGCAATCCTCTCTTCACCGTCTGAACCACTCTCTTTGCTAAGCCATCTGCCTCAGGGTGATCTTGGGATGTTGTACAATGATCAATCAAAGCCTTGTCACACAAGACCTGAAACTCCCCCAAGAACTCTGTACCTCGATCAGTCAAAACCTCAGTTGGTGCACCAAAATGACTAAGAACTCGATCCAGGAACGAGTAAGCTGTCCCTTCACTAGACTTGTCATTAAGTGCCACCAACTCAATCCACTTGGAGAAGTGCTCCACCATCACCAAAACATACCAATGATGTCTCACAATCAGCGGTAAAGGTCCGGCGAAGTCCAAACTCCAACGGTAACCCAATCCCATGATAGGTAATGGGTGTAACTGTGGCGTAGGAGCTTTGAATGATGCTCTAACTCGGTCACAAACCATACATCTGGCAACAAACTGTTGTACCTTGGTCTGCATACCGTGCCACCAATAATGACTTTGGAGTAAGCTATATGTACGCTTTACTCCAAAATGTCCTAGCTCCTCATGAGCATGACAGACCAACTGTGGTCTCTGTGATGGAAGTGGTACTACTTGCACTCTACCATCCTCCCATACACGCAAAAGGTGTCTACCCTCAAATCTGAACCGTCTTGCTTGCTGAAGAACACGGTCTCTCTCCTTGGCCCCAATTGTGCTACCCACAACACCAGTGCAAAGATATTCCATCACTAAGACATCATCATGAATGTCTCGCTGAACTATACCAATATCTTCACTCTCTAGATTTGTGACCTCAATAACTCCTCTTGTATGCGCTAAGAGAGATACCACCAAAGCCTCTGCAAATATACACAAAAAGGCCGATGCATGCCAACGTGCTCCGGTCTGATCCTGCTGGCTGGGACATGGGTTTCTACTCAACCCATCTGCATCACGGTTCACCACTCCAGGTCTGTGAACAACCGTGAAATCATGTTGGGTGAGCACTGCTCCAAGCCCCAACATACTCCAGTCAGTATGAACCTGAAATGGTTGTCCCTTGATCGGTCTCCTCAAAATAGGAGCAGATGTCAACCTCTCCTTGAGCTCTACAAAAGCTCTCTCCTGCTCATCTCCCCAACACCACTCTTGTGTAAGCTTGGTCAGCTTGGTCAAGGCCTTGGCAATGGCACTAAATCCTCTAACATAGCGGCGATAGAAGTTTTCCAACCCAAGGAATGCTCACACTCTGCTCACATCCATAGGCCAAGGAATACGTGCGATAGCCTCCACCTTGGTCTACTGAACACCAAGTCCTTCGGGGTAGATAGTGTGACCCAAATACTCAACCTGCTCGTGGAAGAACCTACACTTCCCAAGATGTAATTTGAGTCCATGAGATCTCAACCTCTCAAACACCTCCAACAACTATCTCTCATGCTCCTCCATAGTAGTGCTATAAACCAAAATGTCATCAATATAGCACTGAGCAAAATCCAATCCAGCTAGGATCCTATCCATGACCCTCTGGAACTCAGCAAGAGCGTTATTTAACCCAAATGGTAAGAACCTCCACTAGTATAACACATCCTTGCCGTGAGGATCAATAGCCCAAAATGCTATCTTGGACTTATCCTCCTCCCTGATCGGCAACTGATGATATCCCGCTCGAAGATCCAAAGTACTGAAGACCTTTGCATGCCCAATCGCATCAAAAATCTCCTCCGGTGTAGGCATGGCATACCGATCAGCCCTAGTTTGTCGGTTCATAGGACGGTAATCTCTAGACATCCGCCTATTTGTATAGTTGCCATGCATATCCTTCTTGGATGGCATCACTGTCGCTGATGCATACTCTCCATGTGAAATCTCTACCAAACCAGCCTCAAAAAGGTCACTACTCCGGCTCTAAATCAATGTCTTCTCCATATCACTATATCGATAAGGACGTCGGAAAACTGGTGTGTTGCTAGTCAACTCAATCCGTATACCAAGTCCCTTCTGAGCACCCAAATCCTTCATACTAAAGGCAAAACAACTCGTGTGACTCCTCAAGAACCTCCAAACCCTCCGTCTTTCCTCTCTAGTAAGCTTGGGTCCAAGATCTGGCTCCCAAGTATCCTCTGTAACTATAGTAGGAGTGGAAGACGTACTGACTGACTGCTACACTGGGCCCTTGGGAGCAATAGTGTCATGCTCCCGACCACTAGAGGTCCCAACCTTTGTGTGAAAAACTCCCTCCACTCTGGCTGCAAGCTCCACACGTCCTCTAGCTGCATCCCATGTGGACCAAGGGTAATCCAAGTAGCCCACGCTCACCTGGATGGACTCTAAGTAGACCACTCTCCCTAGTAGCTATTGGATGTGTCCCAAGAATACCATGTCCACTTGGTCCATTGCCCCTAGCATGTGCCTGAATCCTCTTGATAGGCACAAGGCTCACAAGTGTCCGAGTGGTGATGCCTATCAAGCGCATCCTACGCTACTCTGCCAAGCCAAGGCTCACAATCCAAGTCAAACAGTTCAGGTCCATAGCCTGACCTAACACCTAACGCCTGGATGCCTCTGATATTGCTAGAACAGCGGTAATACTGGTGCAGAAAACCATTGCCCGCTCTCTCTCATCAGCATTAGGCTCCACCAACTGCTGTAACTGTGAGTCCCAAACAAGTCCAGGTCCTCCCTCTCAAAAAGCATGAGAGCCCGGGAAACTCATGAGTGTGGGAAATGCAGCTCTAGGCTGTCCAACTAGGTTCACCACTGCCATAGGTGACCTATTAGCCACTACCACTGTCTGAGACTGACGCCCAACATCCAAGATATCATCAACAAGGATGCGGGTCAAGTTGCTAAATCCCATCATAAGAGTGCTATAGAACCTCTCTGGGTAAGAGGTTTGTCCACCAAAGACAAAGACAATGAGCCCGTGATCCCACTCTGGCTGCATCTAACAATACAGCAGGTCCCATCCAAGAATGGACCTGATGTGTACTCGCCACTACTCTGGTGCGAGAATCACCCAACAAAGGAACATTCTCCGGAAGGTAAGCTAGAGAAACAGACTGATGAACCTAGAGATGTCGTAGTATCCGTAACATCTCCCAACACACACCAAAACAAGGATCCTAAAGACCCAATCCTTTACCAGCACGTGTATGTCCCTAACATGGCCATCCAGAAATCACCAAGTGAATAGGCCTATGTATCTCTAGGTCATGCGCCCCCAATAAGGAAATGTCTCCTAGTAGGGCCTTCTGGTAACCTCTGACTGCTGACATTGGTAATAACTCTGGATACCGATAGGCCAAGTGTGCCACATGATGTAGAGAGACTTGCCTAGCAGTCTCATCTCTCTCTACATACAAGTACCTATGTACTCGTATACCCGCCTGTAACACCGCAACTAGTCCAATGCTGATCCTTCCAAACAACTCCAATAGGCATATCCCCTCTATTGGATACTACCAAGCAATGAGTGTGGTATCCAGAGGTGTCAAGCAATTGCCTCTGGAGGCTCATCCTCACACTCATCCTCTGATGGTACGAAGGCTCCACTCCAAGCCTGTTGCACCAACTGATTTGCATGCTGCTACAATGCCTCCTCTAAACTCCACAATGGAACATCCAAGGTGGATGGAACAATCCCACTCGTACTCCAAAGCCGAGTGATCTCCTCTGGTACAAGAGTATCCTATGCATGGGTATTCCCCTTCAACAAGTCACCAGGCTAAGTAACTACACCACTGAAAGCTAAAACTGATGCTGCTATGGTCCTGGATTGTTGTGAGCCAAGACTGCCACTACTGAAGCATACTGGTAGGCAACATACCCGTCCCTCACCAAACTGCCAACCAGGTCTATAAGAGGTTGTCTCCTCCCAATAGTCAATGCTAAAACCCATGGGGTATAACACCACTCTCCCAACTAGCACATCATATGACTTAGTTATCGTCACAATAGCCTGAGCTCTCACCACCAAGCTATCAGTCGGATGACCAGGCTGAACTTGGACAACAAGCTCTCCACATGTGATGTACTGTGTCGAACCACCACCAAGAGATGTCTTGATCTGAAATTGACACCTCTCCACATTGGTCTTCCGTAACTCCAGACTGACAAGTGCAGCCTTCCCTAGCCTAAGGGGCTGCGCACCAGAGTCTAACAAGACTCTCTGTGGTGTATGGACCTTCCCTAAAGGTCCCACCAAACAAAAAATCCCCCTTTGGTTGTCTAATAGGACAACACCAGGTGTAAACCGTGCTCTCTCAAAGGCCGGTCTAGCTGGCAACTCCTCCAGTCTAGCCGCTGCTGCTTGCCATAAATCACTGGTCGCTAAACGGATCCCATGCTCCTCAACCAAGTTAGCTCCACTACCAACCACCTCTGCTCTAGTAGTAGGAACTGCACCATCCCTACTCTCACACAACGTGGTAGCCAACCGGAACACTGGAGCTGGGTCAACTCCCAATGTAAACATGTCAATGGTTGAAAACAAAGGATGCCGCATAATCAGCTGAGCCGCCCCCAACATCATGCTAGACTCAGTTTGTGTAGTAGTAGGTGGTTGACTAGCAGGTAGTCCATCTTGCACTCCATCACCACCTACCACACTTGCACTGAGACGTCTAGGAACCATGGATGTCGTCTGCAATGCCTCAGATAGTGTGAAAGACTGGGGAAGTCTGACCTATCTCCCAACCTCTCCTCTTTGTGGGTCCAACTCCACTGATGCTCCTCTAGGCTCTAGAGCACGTACTACACTCCTAGTCACTGCCACAGATGCATTCACTTGTGTTGCTCCGCACATGAAGTCCAAAGCATCTCTATCACCAGCATATGAGGGGGAAGCCTCAACACCCAAATCTGATCTCCTCTGAGCAATAGCCATACTAGCCAATCTTTGCTCCAACTGCTCAATCCGAGTAGCCATAGCTGTGTCAGAAGTAAGGGCAGGTACTGCACTCCTACTAAGTGTAGATCCTCTACCACCACCTCTACCACCTTGTCCTCCATGAACTGGAGCTCCTCTACTACCTGCCATAGCAGCCCTACCACTTCGTAACTCCGGATGTAGGTCAAAACACCGGTCACTAGTGTGACCAAATCTGTGGCAATGCTTGCACTGCCTCTGTGCTGGCTATGATGCACCAGAGGTACCAGGTCCGCTGCCTTGAATACACTCTCTCCTATGGTGAGGTCCACCACAAGTCCAACAAGCAACACCACCACTCATTGGCTGCTGCTGACTCAAAAATGAGAGTAAAGGTCTAACTCCACTAGGCCCTCCACTCGCTCCATAGGATCTAGGCTGTCCACCCTGTCCTTGAAAACCAATTGGGCGTGGTGTACTCTGTTGCACTCTAGAAGAAGTCACAGCCGTGGATGAGATCTCCCTACCAAATCCAGATGTCACCACCCTCTCCTCCACCATGTTGAGCTCAATACGCTCAGCCAAACCAAAGACCACTGCCAAAGTAAGCGAAGTAGCCTGTAATAACGTAGCATCACAAACTCTACGTCGCAACTCCTTGTCCAGTATCCCATACCAAAACTAGACTGCATGGGCCTCAGTAACTCCCTAAGTGAAACTGATCAGCCGCCTCATGCAAGTGTATGCCTTGCGTAGGCTCTCTCCAACCTTCCTCTGGAACTCTTGCAAGCTCCTCAGCTTGTCAGTCCGCACTTCCTGGTAGTTTTGCCTCAAACATAGGAAGAACTCTACCATGGGGTTAAACCCCGGTACCACACCACCTCCTGCAGCGGTACCTCTAATCGTAGTAGCACTATCTCCAGCTAGTGCACCTCCACTAGCTACACCAACACTACTCGAGCTAGAACTCGTAGGTACAGCCAATCTACTCTTGGCTACTGAGCCTGAAGTGATGGAGACATAGTGTGGAGACCAATACTATCTCTATAACTCAATCTCCTCCAAATGAGCTCTCCTGAACTCATGGTAGTCATCCATCGGTGGACCCTCCAAGTGTTGAAACAACCCCTTCCATGCCAAGAAGGGTGTGAACAAAGTCGGGTTCCGCATCTGCTGCAAATCACACCAACTATCGAACTCCTGCATGAAGTCATCCAACTCAATGGTACCCATTGTACCAGAGTAACGCTTAGGGCCTTTGGAGGCCGCATAAATCTCATCCATATCCCACAACAATGGTGCGGACACACCAAGTGCACTCTCAACTGAATCAACTTCTGTGTAGAACTCTAACTCAGAGTCAATCTCCTCCCTCACTGGGACCTGAGATACAGGCTGATACCAAGCACCACTCTGAGTAAACCCACTGCGTACTGCAGGGCTAACTCCTTTGGAATCTCCAAAGAACTCCGTCGTGACTAAGTAACCACAACAACAAACCCAAACCACCAACTGCAACCGCAAGTCACAACCGCAAGTACCCCACCAAGTGCCAACACCACCACGTGCCAACACCACCAAGCACCACCCACTAATGTAACTCTAACGGAGTTAACTACACTAGGGGAAAGGGCAACCTGTAACCTGCCATCATAACACGCACTCTCACGGTCTGCAGGTCATCACTTCCTACCTCACCGGAGAGAAACAAAGGTAGTCTGACTGGTCATCACTCCAGCCTCACCACCAAAGCAACGCTCAAAAGTCAGAGCACCTCACACAAACGTGGTGCACAAACAGGAAGTAGAGAATGGAGGGGATCCAATCACAAGAAATCTAAACAAAAACCCTCCATCTCATAACACAACACGGGACTGACTCTGCCACCATTTGGCATTTGACACAAGAGGAGTTCGTATCTAAGTCCTAAGCTAACAGGATCACCAAGAATGGGATCAAACTGCCTCTCCTAGCTAAAGCTACATGTGTATAGATAACTGTGGCACAATCACTATGACTACAAGTGAGGATGGACCAATTGGCTAGGGCACCAGTCTAGGAACAAGAGATCTAGGGGTCAAACCTTGTTGCACACAATCTAGCAGGAAAGGCAGATTTTGCCAACCGATGACCAAGATCTACTCTAAACTAGCTAGCTTCACGCCAGCAAGCTGGCTTCCTGGCCCTTCTAGGCCTTTGTAGCCTCTCATAGCCCACAACCCTATGCCTCGAAGCCTCAAAATGCCAAAATTTAACCAAATGAGGCCTTTCTTATTGCCACTTCGAACCTCCTCCAAAATTGGTGAAACTTTTCCAAATCTGCAAAAGTCCTCCAAACTAGCGAAAGTCCTCCAAATCTGGCCAAATGGCAAAAAATCCTCCAAATCTGGCCAAACGGCAAAAACTCCTCCAAATCTGGCCAAAATCTGACATAAATCCCAACCAAAATCTGACGTAAACCCTAAAGTTGGCTGTCCGCCAAATCCCCCGCTAACTTTCCACTCGAGCCATATTGACAAATCGGGTTTTTCCAAATGACAAATTCATGAGAAGAGCTTCCCAACTCCACCTTCAATTTGACTTTCTGAGCCCAACTCGCGGCAAATTGTTCCTGCCTTCACCTTCTGAGCTCAAAATCACAACACTGCTCGAAATTTGCTCCTTCTTTGCTTGAAATTTGGCCAGCGCTTCCGCACACCGTCCGCCTAACTGCCAAATCTGCATCAATTGATTGAGCTTCTACACACAAGGGAAACACTGAACTTGAATCGAGCTACCAACGATCCACCAAGCTTGGAGATACCACCAACACTCATAGTTCATGCACCCGATTTACCCCCTGACTTCACTTCTTTGATGTAATCAGATTGCTTACAACTCTCAACTCAACTCAACACAAATCAGTACTTGATCTGTCACTCTATAAACTGCCAACAATTGGGCACTGATTACAGTCAAGCCACCACCCTGGACTTGAGCTAGCTCTGAAACCCTAATGGTCCCGCTGATGGCACACTCAATGGTGCAATTGGTGCGAAGTGACGGTTGGCCCCACCGTGAAGTCAATACCCCAAACACGAAAGCTAACCATTGTAAAGTAGTCTCTAAGAAACTGCTGAAATAACTCTAACTACTATCACTAGAACTCCAGTGTCCGAGGATCTAGATGCGGCACTACAAATGGCGTGACATTAGTCATAGCTAAGATAGAGGGGACCTTACTTTAGAGGAAGTGGAAAAGATGAGCATCACTATTTTGGATTCTAGTGTGTTGATTGAGTATTATTCCTAGGTGTTTGGCTTTGAGGAAAGAGTTGAGAACTCCTAAGCTCGTAAGCTTTTTTGTTTTGGATTCTTCTTTAGTCCAAGGATAGCCCATGTGAAGGAATCCTTGACTTAGTGGTTAGGTCAAGATAAGATCACATGCTTAGTGGAATATGCCCATGTGAATGGATATTCCTTTCTACTTTTTGACTTTACTTGACTTTTAGTCTAGTAACTTGAGTTACTACGATAATTAGTAACTTTGGTACGTAACTATTTCACAAGTATATAAACAAGGGATGAGGAGGTACTCATCATCCTTTCATTTGCAACTATCTCTCTTTCATTGAGTTCTCTAGTGAGCAATGTCTTGAGTCTTGGAGTGTTAGCCTTGGAGGAGTATGATGGAATTAGGGTTTCTTTCTTTCTTAGTCCATGGTGCGCTACCATAATAGTCATCAGAGGTTCATCTTGAGTGAGAGACAAGCTAGCTCATAGCTTGAAGCCCCAACATACTTCAATTAGTATGAACCTGAAATGGTCATCCTCTGATCGGTCTCCTCAAAATAGGAGCAGATGTCAACCTCTCCTTGAGCTCTACAAAAGCTCTCTCTTCCTCATCTCCCCAACACCACTCTTGTGTAAGCTTGGTTAGCTTCATCAAGGCCTTGGCAATGACACTAAATCCTTTAACATAGCGGTGATAGAAGTTTTCCAACCCAAGGAATGCTCACATTTTGCTCACATCTGTAGGCCAAGGAATACATGCAATAGCCTCCACCTTGGTCTATTGAACACCAATTCCTCCAAGGTAGATAGTGTGATCCAAATACTCAACCTACTCGTGGAAGAACCTACACTTCCCAGGATGTACTTTAAGTCCATGAGATCTCAATGTCTCAAACACCTCCAACAATTGTCTCTCATGCTCCTCCACAATAGTGCCATAGACTGAAATGTCATCAATATAGCACCAAGTAAATTCCAATCCAACTAGGATCCTATCCATGACCCTTTGGAATTCAATAGGAGCATTCTTTAACCCAAATGGTAAGAACCTCCATTGATATAACACATCCTTATCGTGAGGATCAATAGCCCAAAATGCTATCTTGGACTTATCTTCCTCCCTGATTGGCAATTGATGATATCCCGCTTGAAGATCCAAAGTACTAAAGATCTTTGCATGCCTAATCACATCAAAAATCTCCTCTAGTGTAGGCATGGCATACCAATCAGCCCTAGTTTGTCAATTGATAGGACAATAATCTCCACACATCTACCTATTTGTGTAGTTGCCATGCATATCCTTCTTGGCTTGCATCACTGTAGCTGATGCATACTCTCCATGTGAGATCTCCACCAAACCAACCTTAAAAAGGTCTATACTCCTGCTCTAAGTCAATGTCCTCTCCATGTCACTATAGCAATAAGGGCATCAGAAAACTAGTGTATCGCTAATTAGCTCAATCCATGTACCAAGTCCTTTTGGAGCACCCAAATCCTTCATACTTAAGGCAAAACAACTTGTGTAGCTCCTCGAGAACCTCCAAACTCTCCGTCTTTCCTCCCTAGTAAGCTTGGGTCCAAGATCTGGCTCCCAAGTATCCTTTGTAATTATCGTAGGAGTGGAAGATGTACTAACTGGCTATTACATTGGGTCCTTGGGAGCAGTAGTGTCATGCCCTCAACCACTAGAGGTCCTAACCTCTATGTTAAAAACTCCCTCCACTTTGTCTGCAAGCTCCACATCTCCTCTAGCTACATCCCAAGTAGACCAAGGGTGTAATCTAAGTAGACCACACTCACCTAGATGGACTCCAAGTAGACCACTCTCCCTAGTAGCTACTAGTTGTGTCCCAAGAATACTACCTCCACTCGGTCCATCGCCCCCAGCATGTGCTGAATTGTCTTGATAGGCACAAGGCTCACAAGTGCCCAAGTGGTGATGCCTATCAAGCGCATCATATGTTGCTCTGCCAAACCAAGGCTCACAATCCACGTCAAACAATTAAGGTCCATAGCCTGACCTAACACTTGACGTTTGGATGTCTTTGATACTACTGGAATAGTAGTAATACCAATGCAAAAACCCATTGCCTGCTCTCTCTCATGGGCATTGGGCTCCACCACTTGTTGTAACTATGAGTCCTAAACAAGTCCAAGTCCTCCTTCTCAAAAAACATGAGAGCTTGGGAAACTCATGAGTGTGGGAAATGCGGCTCTAGGCTATCTTGTAACACCCATTTGTGCATGTGTGTGGTATTGTGATATTTAGCTTGGTATTACAAGTACTTAAGAGATATTATTTGTATAGAGATAAAGGATAGTTCTATATTAGTCATGGTTAGCTAAAGTTAGTCATAGCTAAGGTAGAGGGGACCTTACTTTAGAGGAAGTAGAAAAGATGAGCACCACTATTTTGGACTTTAGTGTGTTGACTTGGTATTATTCCTAGGTGTTTGGCTTTGAGGAAAGAGTTGAGAACTCTTGGGCCCACAAGCCTCTTTGTTTTGGATTATTCTTTAGTCCAAGGATAGCCCATGTGAAGGAAACCTTGACTTAGTGGTTGGGTCAAGATAAGACCACATGCTTAGGGAAATATGCCCATGTGAATGGATATTCCTTTCTACTTTTTGACTTTACTTGACTTTTAGTCTAGTAACTTGAGTTACTACGATAATTAGTAACTTTGGTACGTAACTATTTCACAAGTATATAAACAAGGGATGAGGAGGTACTCATCATCCTTTCATTTGCAACTATCTCTCTCTCATTGAGTTCTCTAGTGAGCAATGTCTTGAGTCTTGGAGTGTTAGCCCTGGAGGAGTATGATGGAGTTGGGGTTCCTTGCCTTCTTAGTCCATGGTGCGCTACCATAATAGCCATTAGAGCTTCATCCTGATTGAGAGACATGCCGGCTCACAGTCCAACTAGGTTCACCACTACCATAGGTGACCTATCAACCACTACCACTGTCTAAGACTGATGCCCAGCATCCAAGATGTCATTCAAAGATGTGGTCAAGTTGCTGAATCCCATCATATGCATGCTGTAAAACCACTTTGGGCTAGAGGTTTGTCCACCAAAGACAAAGACAATGAATCCATGATCCCACTCTGGCTGCATCCAACAATACAGTAGGTCCCATCCAAGAATGGACCTGATGTGTACCCGCCACCACTTTGGTGCAAGAATCAAAGGAACATTTTCCAAAAGGTAAGCTGGAAAAATGGATTGATGAACCTGGAGATGTTGTAGTATTTGTAACATCTCCTAAAACACACTAGAATGGGGATCATCAAGACCCAAACCTTGACCAACATGTGTATGTCCCTAACATGGCCATCCAAAAATCACCAAGTGAACAAGCCCATGTCTCTCTAGATCATGCGCCCCCAGTAAGGAAATGTCTGCTGGTAGGGCCTTTTGGTAACCTCTGACTGTTGATGTGGTACCCACATTTTTCATTTTGGATGAGTTTTAAAGAAGAAGTGCCTTGCTAAAACCAAATTCAAACCAAATGGAGAAGAAATGAGGGGAAACTTGTATTTTGATCAGGCATGAGGAAGTCAACTTTGTATTGGAGGAAGAAGGAATTGGATTTGATCAGACCTGAAGAATCTTACTTCGTGTCAGAGGAGTGAAAAACTTGGATCAGACGTTGAAAGAGGGTTTCCTTGCATCGGTATGGAGGTTACAGGTCAGGATTACTGCAGGGGCTGTATCTTGTTGAAGAAAAGTTCAAATTAAATATGCTATATCTCGTTGGAGGCATCTTGTTCAAGGCTTTCCATTGCCACTAAAATTGCAAAGTTTGGAGGTCTGTAGAAGAAGTAACAAGCATTTGAAGTTTTGAGAGTAGATGTACAAAGTAGTTGAAGGACTTCGGGTTGAGGTTCTTTGGGACTTCGGGTTGAGGTTCTTTGGGACTTCGGATTTTGGACTTTGGGTTTGCATGACCTTGGGTCTAAAGACTTTACCTCAAGAAAAATATGATACCCAAGGTAGTCGGACCTTGGAGTGTAGTGAAGATGACTTTGAGAATCTTGCCAGAGACATTAGAGGAAGTTAGAGTAGAGAAAGAAGATATTTAGGATACCCATGACTTCAATTTCAATTCTGATTGAACATAAGATAGAATTAGAAGAGAAATAGTAGTAATGAATTAACCCGCACAATCAGACAATAAATGTCTTTGGGTTAGTTACATGAGTAATTAGGGGAAAGTGAGTTGCAAATTGAAGGCGTAGATAGTGTACTCATGCTTTCAATTACAATTCTTGATGGAAATATAGTAGAATTAGCAAAGGAATTGATAGTAGTGAAACCCAAAGTAGTAGGAATAGGAGTACAAGTGTCTTTGGAGTTGTCTTTCAAGACATTAGAGAGGAGTGGGTTGCAAGATAAGGAAGTGGATAGGTTACGTACTAGTATAATTGCAGATTTGAGTGAAGAAGTAGTAGAAATAGTGAAGGACTTAGTAGAACTAGATATACCCAAAGAAGGGGAGGTAATAGGAAGATCTTTGGGTTTGGAAGCCAAAGTTGAGGTTGACATTGGATCGGAGTAGTAACAGATTTTGAGATTTGAAGAGGCAGATATGAAGAGGTGCATTGTCATTTTGGATCTGCAGGTAGGAAAAGTTGTTGTAGAACGATATAATTGTTAGAAACTGTTGAGTGCTTCACTATTTAAAGGTGGCATTTTCAGTCATATGTTGCTCAGTGCTCATAATTTTGAGAATAGATGAAGTGAAGCAATGCTCATCATTTGAGCTTAATTTTAGGTATCAACATTGTGTTTGTGTTTGTGAGTGTTTGGAGAATTTCAAAGTGCAAGTCAATGTGTTTGTTGGATGTTAGATTCTGTAGCCTTGATCTTCATTCTGTGTGTTTGATCTTAAGTGAAGTGCAATTGGAGCAATGCCTTGATAGATGTGAGAGGAATTGTAGTGTTGGTAGTATTTTGCATTTGTGAGTGCAGTGTAGAATTGATGTGAAGCAATTTTGATCAAGGAATTTGTGCCTTCAGTGGAGGGGTAGAACACAATGTTCTTAGGCAAAGTCATTTTACAATGAAGTGCCATTTTTGGGAGAGACTAAATCATCACAATTAAGATTATTTGGAAAGATTTGATGGAGTTGTGATTAAGTGTGACAAATTGTTGTGATGAGGCTGCAAGTCAATGCTTGTTACTCTCTTCTGGGTGTAGTTGCTACTTGAGAGGCTAAAGATACAACCAAGAAGAACCACTTGTTACTTTTTGACTTTGTATTTGACAAATTCTGAATTGTATCTCTGCAAGAACAAACTCTACTTACTTGATTACCGCAAAAGTGATATTTGCTAGGTTGTAACAGTTGACATCAATAATAAGTCCGGATACCGATAGGCCAAGTGTGCCACATGATGTAGAGAGACTTGCCTAGCAATCTCATCTCTCTATACATACAAGTACCTTTGTACTTGTATACTTGCCTATAGGACTGCATCTAGTTTGGTGCTAATCCCACCGAACAACTCCAATAGACATACTCCCTCTATTAGATACTGCCAAGCAATGAGTGTGGTATCCAAAGGTGTTAAGGTAATCAACTCTGGAGGCTCATCCTCACACTCATCTCTTGGTGGTACAAAGGCTCCACTCCAAGCCTGCTGCACCAACCGATCTGCATGTTGCTGTAATGCCTTCTTTGAACTCCACAATGGAACATTCAAGGTAGATGTAACAATCCCACCCGTACTCCAAATCCAAGTGATCTCCTTTGGCATTGGAGTATCCTTTGCATGAGCGTTCCACTCCAATAAATCACCAAGCCAAGTAACTACACCATTGAAAGTTGAAACTGATGTTGCCATGGTCATGGAATGTAGTGAGCCAAGACTGCCACTACTGAAGCATACTGGTAGGCAACATACACGTCCCTCACCAGACTGCCAACTTGGTCTATAGAAGGCTATCTCCTCCCAATAGTCAATATTGAAACCCATGGGGTATAACATTGCTCTCCCAACTAGCACATCATATGACTCAACTATTGTTGCAATAGCCTGAGCTCTCACCACCAAGCTATTAGTTGGATGACCAGGCTGAACATGGACAAAAAGCTCCCCACGTGTGATGTATTGTGTCAAACCACCACCTAGAGATGTTTGGATTTGAAATAGACACCTCTCCACATAAATCTTCCATAACTCTAGACCGACTACTGTAGCCCTCTACAACATAAAGGGCTGTGCACTAGAGTCTAACAAGACTCTCTATGGTGTATAGACCTTTCTTGAAGGTCCCACCAAGCAGAAAATCCCCCTTTGGTTATCCAATAGGACAACACCAGGTGTGAACTATGCTCTTTGAAAGGCTGGTCTAGTTGGCAATTCCTCCTATCTAGCCGTTATTGCCTACCATAAACCACTAGTCACTGAACGAATCCCATGCTCCTCAACCAAGTCAGCTCCACTACCAACCACCTCAGCTCTAGTAGTAGGAACCGCATCATCCCTACTCTCAAAAAGCATGGTAGCCAACCAAAACACTAGGGCTAGGTCAACTCCCAAGGTAAACATGTCATTGGCTGAAAACAAAGGGCAACGCATAATCAGCTGAGCCGCTCCAAACATCATGCTATACTCAATCTATGTAATTATAGGTGGTTGACTAGTAAGTAGTCTATCATGCACTCCATCACCACCTACCACACCTGCATTGGGATGTCTAGGAGCCATATATGTCATCTGCAATGCCTCAAATAGCATGGAAGACTAGGGAAGTTTGACATGTCTCCCAACCTCTCCTCTCTGTGGGTCCAACTCCATTGATGCTCCTTTAGGCTTTGGAGCACGTATTGCACACCTAGTCACTGCTGTAGATGCATCCACCTGAGCTGCTCCGCACATGAAGTCCAAAGCATCTATATCACCAACATATGAGGTGGAAGCCTCAATACTTAAATCTGATCTCATCTAAGCAATGGCCTTACTAGCCAATCTCTGCTCCAACTGCTCAATCCGAGTAGCCATAGATGTATCAAAAGTAAGGGCATGTACTACACCTCTACTAGGTGTAGATCCTCTACCACCTTGTCCTCCATGAACTGGAGCTCCTCTACTACCTGCCATAGCAGCCCTACCACTATGTAACTCCGGGTGTAGGTCAAAGCATCGGTCATTAGTGTGACCAAATCTATAGCAATGCTCACAGTGCCTCTATGCTAGCTATGAGCACCAGAGGAATCAGGTCCGCTGCCTTGAGTATACTCTCTCTTATGGTGAGGTCCACCACAATTCCAACAAGCAACACTACCACTCATTGGTTGCTACTGATCCAAAAATGAAGGTAAGGGTCTAACTATAGTAGGCTCTTCACTCACTCCTTAGGATTTGGGCTATCCACCCTATCCTCAAAAACCAACTAGGTGTGGTGCACTCTGCTGCACTCTAGAAGAAGTCACAGCTATGGATGAGGTATCCCTACCAAATCCAAATATCACCACCCTCTCTTCCATCATGTTGAGCTCAATATGCTCAACCAAACCAAAGACCACTGCCAAAGTAGGCAAAGTAGGCTATAACAACATAACATCATGAACTCTATGTTGCAACTCCTTGTGTAGTATCCCATACCAAAACTGAACAGCCTAGGCCTCAATAACTCCCTGAGGGAAATTGATCAGCCGCCTCATGCGAGTGTATGCCTTGCATAGACTCTCTCCAGCCTTCCATTGGAACTCTTGCAAGCTCCTCAACTTGTCAGTCCGCACTCCTTGGTAGTTTTGCCTCAAACACTAAAAGAACTATGGGGTTAAACTTTGGTACCACACCACCTTGTGCAGCAGTACCTTCACTTGTGGTAACACTATCTCCATCTAGTGCACCTCCACTAGCTCCACCAACACTACTTGAGCTAGAACTTATTGTCGTACTTTTCTTTTCTCTCTCTATGAACACACAAGGTGCCTAGCTATGGAGATTGTAGATTAGAGGTTGTAGGTAAACCTATAACTACTCGTCTAAACACGTGTATTACCTAACAGTCAGAACCCTCCACTCTTGTTACTAGTATTCTTGCTATCGGTAGGGTAGTGACGAGCAACCTAACTTGTCATCACAACATGCACTCCTAGTCTATTAGTCATCACTTCAAACATTACCAAGGAGAAATACAAAACACTCCTAGAAGGAAAGAACCTAAGCGCAATGCCCGCACACCAATCCAAACCAATTGGGCGTACAAACAAGCATGCAAGCACAAAGAGGATCCAATCACATGAATGCGGCAACAACTCTTTGTGCTTTTTGTCACAAAAGAGCTTTAGAGACTTTTTGCTCTATCATCAAGCTAATTTCAACATGTACTCCAAGTCTCCTCCAAGATGTACTTCAGATCTCAACAAATTCCTACTCCATGTGAGGATTTCTTATGTCTTTTTGATGGGGGAAAACTCTGCACAGCTCATATGAATAAAACTGTTTCTGTATAGCATGGATTCAACTAATATAGAATTCAATGGAAAGCCTATGAGATAAAATTTCCAATGATATAAAATAGACTCTAATCAGATAACTAAAACTCCCTTGACAAGCTCTCAAAGTTGGCTAGGTTTTTGCAACTCTCACCCTAATTTCAAAACCCCCTTTTTAGGGTTTTTCCCTTGGTTCTTGCCAACTTTCCCCTGATTTCTAAATCAGATGTACACTTGATCCTCAAAAAACACTCTGGAAATCTGAACTCTCAATCATAGTCACAAAAGTGAGAGAATTGACATTGAATTAGGATTGAAGAAAGAAATGCTCCTCCGAGCTTACGATAGCCTTTTTAGTAAAACTTGTTGCATCATATCTCATTCTCTATGAGTCCAAAGCCAAATAAATTTTCCACAATAGTTGGTAGTGCTCTTGCTTAACACTCTGCAAATTTTGATGGCCTAATCCAACCCCAATCTCTAGATATGGATCAATTTTTGAGATAGACTAACTTGTGAGCTCTACAGACCTAGGTATACTTGATCCAAGACCCTGAATTCTCTATTTGAAGAATTCACATGAAACCTTCACACAAAGGTGCACTCTAACCAAAAATAAGATGGGAAATTTTTATGGCCTAATCCAACCCCAATCCCTAGATATGGATCAATTTTTGAGATAGACTAACTTGTGAGCTCTACAGATCTAGGTATACTTGATCCAAGACCCTGAATTCTCTATTTAAAGGAATTCACATGAAACCTTCATACAAAGGTGCACACTCTAACCAACAATAAGACGGGAAATTATCATAAGGTAACTCAAATCACAACTTGGGGAGTGACCAAAACTCCAAATCTGAGCACTAGCTCTTCTCCATCACCTTACACCTCAAGAGCTTCAACTTCAAGCAACCAGATCTAATTTGAGATTGATCTAAAACTAAAATTTCTTATGCTCAATACTATAAGCACTTTATCTCATCTCCAATCCCACTGACAGATAGTAAAAATGTCTCAAGAAGCTCCATCAATTGCCTACTTTGTGCTCCTGGGTATGAATTTTACCCCTCTTGATTCAATTGATCATATCCCTCTTAGAATCAGCTCAAATCATGTAATTTTTGTCTTCAGATTGTAGCATGTTAGCTCTTCTTCTTAACCATGTCTTTCATTCTTTGAATGGCTTCCTTGAACTCCTTTGATGGTTAAAAAACTCTAGACTTCTCTCTTGGGACCCAATCTCTTTTACATTTGTCCTTTAGTCTTTTTAGTTTTTGACAAATGGACCCCACAACTCCACCTTGAAGCTTATGAGCAAAAATTTAGGCATTCCCCAACTATAGAAGCACATATCTTGTCAAGTCCCAAACATGCTCATAAGTAAGCACCAAAAGGATGATAGAATCCGGGTTTCCTATCACCAACTCCACAAATACCTCCCCAAAATGTGCCACAAACCAGTCACGTAAGCCATCACGGTGCAAAATCTAAAGCTTGATGAGAAAAGTATTTGGGAGTGGCAGACTGGGAGCAGGGGACATCTTATGCTAGAATGCTTCCTCTAATGTTCTACCACTTGTGCACTGCTACAACTCTTATTCCCAACGTCCTTCTCCCTCTCAAGACTCCTCGACTAAAACACACCCTCATCTCTCCACTCGCCCTCATCTTTATTCATTAGTGCTCTCAAACATGATAAGATTGTAACCCACATGGCCAATCACATACATGTACATAGATAACTCACATGGCAGCATCTCATCCGTGGGATCTAGCAGACAACCTACCCCACTAATGTGGAGATAAAAATGATAATCATTTTTTTCCGGGCTATGTAAACCACAACATGACATCGTGGGTATAACCAATCTACTCTTGGCAACCAAGCCTGAAGTGATAAAGACATAGTTTGGAGACCAACACTGTCTCCATAACTCAATCTCTTCCAAATGAGCTCTCCAGAACTCATGGTAGTCATCCATCGGCGGACCTTCTAAGTGCTAAAACAACCCCTTCCATGCCATGAAGTGTGTAAACAAAGTCAAGTTCTACATCTACTGCAGTTCACACCAACTATCAGTCTCTTGGATGAAGTCATCCAACTCAATGGTACCCACTATATCCAAATAATGCCTAGGGCCTTTGGAGGCCCCATAAAACTTGTCCATGTCCCACAACAATAGTGCGAACTGTGAGCCGGCCTGTCTCTCACTCAAGATGAACCTCTGATGACTATAATGGTAGCGCATCATGGACTAAGAAGGCAAGGAATCCCAACTCCATCATACTCTTCCAAGGCTAACACTCCAAGACTCAAGACATTGCTCACTAGAGAACTCAATGAGAGAGAGATAGTTGCAAATGAAAGGATGATGAGTACCTCCTCACCCCTTGTTTATATACTTGTGAAATAGTTATGTACCAAAGTTACTAATTATTTGAGTAACTCAAGTTACTAGACTAAAAGTCAAGTAAAGTCAAAAAGTAGAAAGGAATCCATTCACATGGGCATATTTCCCTAAGCATGTGGTCTTATCTTGACCCAACCAATAAGTCAAGGATTCCTTCACATGGGCTATCCTTGGACTAAAGAAGAATCCAAAACAAAAAGGCTTGCGGGCCCAAGAGTTCTCAACTCTTTTTTCAAAGCCAAACACCTAGGAATGATACCAAGTCAACACACTAAAACCAAAATAGTGGTGCTCATCTTTTCTACTTCCTCTAAAGTAAGGTCCCCTCTATCTTAGCTTTGACTAACTTTAGCTAACCATGACTAATATAGAACCATCCTTTATCTCTATATAAATAATATCTCTTAAGTACTTGTAATACCAAGCTAAGTATCACAATACCACACACATGCACAAATGGGTGTTACATTTACCTCCCGACTAAGTTTTCACTTTGTCCTCAAAGTGAAGGTCTCTCTACCTTCTATGGTACATCTTCAACTTATCATGGTTAATCTTATCAAAGTGTCTTCCTCCCAACTCCTTGAGATCATAGGTGTAATTGCCCCACACCTTTTCCACTATGAAAGGTCCAAAGTACTTAGGTAAAAACTTCTTTTGCACTCTCTTGAATCAAATGGAATCAAAAAACATTACCCAATCACCTTCTTTGAAAGGCTTTACTCTGAAAGAGCCTTGCCTCGTGTCATCGCTCTCCTTTTGTTTCCTTTGGGCTTGCTCCACTCGAACCATAGCAACTACTCTTGCCTCTTCCAACTCCATGAGTTGATCCTTCCTTGACTTCTCTGCATCACCTCCTTGTGCTTTCTTCAATCTCCTATGAATGCTTTGGAAGGTAGGAAGATCAAAGTGAATAGGTAAGGTAGACCCAATACCATAAACCAATTGAAATGGAGAATATCCGGTGGAAGTCTTCATGGTTGTCCTATACTCCTACAAAACTGCATGAATCCTCTTGTCCCAATGATGTTTAGCCCCTCCATTTTTGCATCTTTGGCCAACATCATGCACAAGGTCTGATTGGTTCTCTCTACCAAGCCATTGGAATTAGGCTTATAGGATGCAGTTACTCTATGTTTGATAGAGAAATGTCATAGCATGGCTATAGTAATGCTTCTTGTAAACTCTCCTCCTCTATTAGAAGCCAACTCTAAAGGGCATCCTAACCTAGTGATAATGCATTCATAAAGAAATCTACCCACTTCATCTTCATTCTTACCCCTCAATGGTCTAGCTTCAACCCACTTGGTAAGGTAATTAGTAACTACCACAATGTACCAATTGTTCCTTGGGGTTCTATTGAGAGGACCTACATAATCGATTCCCCACTTCTCAAAAGGTCCTAGCAATGGAATTGATCTAAGTGGTGGAGTGGATGTAGAGTTTCTAGCAAAAGCTTGACAAACATGACAAGTTTTGCAATAATCAAGACAATCCTTGAAAATCCCTCTCCAATGGTAACCTGCATCTAGAATCTTGAAAGCTGTCACCTTTCCTGCAAAGTGTCCTCCACATACTAAACCTTCATGCAACTCCTTTATGAGTAAGATAGACTCTTCCTTACCCACTGCTCTTCAAAGTAGACCATTTTCTCCTTGGTGAAAAAGAATATCCTCCACCATTGTGTAAGGTCTAGATCTTGCTGCAAGGGCCTTCCTCTCCCTACCATGCATCCCTTCTGGATAGTTACCTCTTGTCACAAAATCCACAATCTCCTTGTACTCCATTGGAACCTCTTGAGTGACTGAGATTGTCATGAGCTCCTCATCCGAGAAGGAATCATCTACTGGCTCATCTCCATCATGATCATAGGCTCTAGATAACAAATCAGCATTTTCATGTTTCTTTCCTGGCCTATCCTCAATGGTGTAGTCATACTTAGACAAGAGTATCATCCACCTTGCTAGTCTTTCTTCAACATTAGGCTTGTTGAAGATGTATTTCAAAGCCTTGTGATCCGTGACAATGGTAGCTTTCCCTCCAATCAAGTAGTGTCTAAACTTCTTGAGACCAAAGATCACTGCCAACCCTTCTCTCTTCGTGACAGAGTAGTTCTTCTCTGCTGAAACCATCTGCCTACTAGCATAAGCTATTGGATGATCATGCACATCTTGGTCTAATTGACTAAGAGTGCATCCTATAGCTACATTAGAAGCATCAGTGTAGAAGATGAAAGGCTTACTCCAATCAGGTTTAGCAAGAATTGGAGCTACAACAAGGGATTGCTTGAGCTCCTCAAAAGCTTTGAGAGCCTTCTTGTCCTCCAAAATCACCATGTTATCTACACCCTTCTTCATGTAGATGGTCAATGCATAAGCCTTGTTGGAAAATGAGAAGATGAACCTCCTATAGTATCCAACCATCCCCAAGAATTGGCATAACTTTGTCAAGCTTGAAGGGAATGGAAGGTCTGAGATTTTCCTCACCTTCTCAGGATCAACTGCTCTTCCATCCTTGGAGATGATGTGCCCCAAAAGTAGACCTTCTTCACATCCAAAAATGCACTTCTCTAGGTTGAGTGATGCATTTGCCTCATCCAAGCGTTGCAAGACCTTGATAAGGTGCTCAAAGTGCTCCTCCTTGCTCCCATAGACACAAAAGTCATCAATGAAGGCTCTCACAAATTTCCCAATGAAAGGTTCAAATACCTTGTTCATGAACAGTTGGAATGTGGCTGGAGCATTGCAAAGCCCAAAAGGCATGACCTTGAAAGCATAAGTTCCCCAAGGTGTGGTGAATGTGGTGAGTTGTTGATGCTCTAGTGCAATCTTGATTTGGTTATATCCACTATAACCATCTCCAAAAGTATACCTCTCATGACCTGCAACCTCCTCCAAGATATCATCAATGAATGGCAATGGGTAGTAGTCCTTCTTGGTAACAACATTGAGCTTCTTGTAATCCACACATACCCGAAGCTTGCTATTCTTTTTCTTCACAATGACAATTGGAGACACCCATTCTGAATTCTCTACCTCAAAGATAAATCCAGCCTCCTTGAGCTTATCAATCTCCTCCTTCACAACCAAAGATATTGGTGGGCTAATGCAACGTTGTTTTTCGCGGATTGGTCTTGCATGTGACTCCACCTCTATCTTGTGCTCCTCCAAGGTGACTTCCTTCAAATCCTTGTAACTGAAAGCAAAAACATGGATGAACTTGCGGAAAATCTCCTCAATCTCACCTTCTCCTCCTTGGTAACATTTGGGCCATACTTGAGGGTAGCTAACCTTCTCTCTACCTCCTCAAGTGTCAATGGTGATTTATCTGGGTCCTTCAAAACCTCTGGCTTAGGTGCAAAATCCATAGCACACAAAGGATACACATCCAAATCAGATTCAGATTCATCCTCTTCCGTGGAAGTCTCCTCTTCCATGCTTGTGTCCACACCTAAAGCTCCTTCTTCAGAATCTGATTCCCAATAACCAGAAGATGGTGTATCTGAATGTGAAGTGTTGGTAGTGTTGGTCACACAAACTATGACTCTATGGTTTGATGGCCCAATCCTCAAGTACCCTTTGTTCCATTGATCAGTTGTGCATGCTGCTCTCAACCATGGCCTCCTAAGAAGTAGGTCATAGCTTGAATCCTTCAAGACTTTGAAAGTCATGAGATTTTGAACTCCCATAACTGAAACTACCACTTTATCCATCATCCTTACTGGTCAAACTTGTTTCTTGTTTGCCATGCTCACCACAAATGTTGAAGGTTTTGAGGGTATCATGCCCAATTTCTTCATCAACCTTTCTGACATGGCATTGATTGTTGATCTTCCATCAACCAATGCATCTTTGATGTTGTGACCATTCACTCTCACATTAATCTTGGAGGCATATTCACAAGCCTCCCATGGTGTTGGCTTGGCATCCAACACCCCCATTGATACTAGAGCTTTTGCCTTCTTCTTCCTCTTGCTCTTTGTAGAACTCAAACCACCTCTAAGCTCCTTTCTCAAGGTAGGGTTCAAAGCAATTAATTGGCCCACTATGATGTTAGCTTTGTGACTACCAACATCCTCCAACACATTGTAGTTCCATTGTTGCTTTGAGATCAAGAAGTCCTCTATTCCCAACTTCTTCCTTGGACTCTTTGGTTGATGACATTGAGGTGTGAGTGCTCCTAGTAGACATAGGAGTATCCTTGCTTGGAGTAAATCCTTGAGAAGAGTGAACATCCTCTGCAAAACAAGCTCTCTTCTTCTCTTGTGCCAAAAGCTCCAAATTAAGACCCTTAGAGTTTGAGCACTCTCCCTTCTCATACTTGCTCTCAACCATATCTATGGATGCTATCTCCTTACCTTTGTTTGGATAAGAAGCCACTTGGGTTTCACCACCTCCCTCTTTCCCTCTATTGGCTCCCTCGTAACCCCTTCCTCCATGGTAAGTGGAATTTGGGCAATTCCTTTGGATATGGCCTCTTCCTCCACAACCAAACAATTTATATCATTGAAATTGTTGGCTGGTTGGCCTCCTCTATATGGATAGTTTCCATAACTCCTAGGCCCTCTCCCTACATTCTGATCCACCTCTCTCTTCTCCCATAGTTGCACCACATTGATCTTGAGATCCAAAAGTTGTTCTATGATGGTTAGAAGTGGATCTTTTGGTGGAGGTGCAAGAATTGGAGCAACTACTACTTGTGGTGCAACCCTTGCCACTAAAGTATCAGAAGTTCCACCATACTTGTAGCCTTGAGGAGGATGCACAACCTCCTTTACCACCAAATCACTCTCATCCCCTTCCAAACTCTCCTCCATACGAATTACAATCTTGATAGCTTCAACCTTGGAAGAAGGTTTCTAATATCTCACCTTGCTTCTAATTTGTGGTCTCAACCCTCCCACAAAATTCTTAGTGAGCATGGCCCCTATGCCAATCATTGTAGTCTCCACATCATCCACACCCTTCCTCAACAATATGCAAAATCTGGACTCTAACTTTTCCACTCTTTCCACATAGACTCTCACTTTCTCTCCATCTCCTTGTTTGAGAAAGGTAACCTCACTCATCAATCTCTCATAAATCTCATCATGAAGAAAGTTCTCAATGAGTGTTGAAGTCAAAGTCTCCCAAGACTCTTCTTCCCCATCTCTACTCTCTCTCTTTTGTTATTCTGACTCATACCATGTAAGTGTTGCATCTTCAAAAAAATCTGGTAATAATGAGGCCCACTCATTCTTCCTCCTCTCATTGTTTCCTATGCAAGATCTCTTGAAGTCTCTCACAAAGGCCTCCAAATCTTCTCCATCCTTGCCAAAGAAAACCGGAAGTTTCCCCATCTTAACCTCTCACTATCTTTCTTTCTCTCAATTTTTTTCCTTTTTTTTTCCCTCACTCCATAACTAATAGAGTATGTACATGACGAACACCATTTGAGAGTAATCCACCCTAGGGAGCACAAAAAGGCTCAGGTTACTCCTAGATTTCTATGGCAACATCAAATCCTAGAGTGCATATTAATCGAACC
This sequence comes from Lunularia cruciata, assembly GCA_948567375.1. Lineage (NCBI taxonomy): Eukaryota > Viridiplantae > Streptophyta > Marchantiopsida > Lunulariales > Lunulariaceae > Lunularia > Lunularia cruciata. Next base: position 14,764,117 of record OX419756.1, read on the forward strand.
CTCATAGATAGTTTATCCATAAGTTGAAAGATTATCTCCATCACTAATCTTGAGAACTAGCTGATGAAGGTGGTAGTATTGTAGCTATACTAAGACTCTCTCCAAGATCCTTCACCAAAATCTACAAAAGTGATTTTACTCCACTACACTCATGTCCTTTTGGAAGTCCTTCAACTCCACAAACCTCACACAACTCCTTGGTCTTAGATCTTCTCCCTCCCAATCTTGGTGAAGAAGGTCCAACATGCAAACCCAGGTCAAGTAAGCCTCTCCTTTCCCTCAATCTCTTGCTCTCAAAGATCAATGGACATGAACTTGCCTCATGTCCCTTCTCTCCATATAGAAAGCACTTAGACTCACTCTTTCCTCCAAGTGGTGTAGGTTTTTGGATCCTCTCAACACTCTCTTCAAATTCTATTATAAACTCTCTTTTCCTCAAATCCACCCCTAAAATCACCTCAAATCCTTGGGGAACCTTGCATAGTCTCAATTTCCACTCTTGGTGACCCTCCATGTTCCCAAGATGAATCTAAACACTCAAACATGTTTTTTGTTGCTCTCAAACTCCTCATGCATGAGATCTCCACACTATAGAATTGACCCTTCCTCATAATTTCACTCAGAGCTCTCAACTTGTAGATGACAGTCCTCCAAAAATTTTCACACGTAATCACAACTCTAGGGTGTCCCTCCTTGCAAAATTTCAGATCATTTCATTGAGCTATTTGGCCTAAAAACCTTTCTATTCAGCACACATATTTCAGATTTGGTCTGAAAACCACTCCCTTCACTTCAAAAACATATAACTCCCTGCGTAAGAATAATCTCTCTCTAATTTTTCAGGCAGCAAGTAGGATACAATGCACTTGAAGAAATGGCAGACTCTGCACAATTTTCCAAAGAGCATGCAATTGCGGGAACACTTTACCCTATCAACTTTCAAAAGTTCTAACCCAGTGCACATAGTAGCTCTCACAATAATTTCAAGTATGCTAATTGAAAGATAACCCAAGCTATTATGTGTAGAAATTTCAAGTCCAGATCTCAAACTTGAGAGTTTGCCCAAAATTACCTTAATCCCCAAAATCTGCAATCCACCTCACACAAGCTCTCCAAATCCTCTCATGTGTACAAGATGTGCAAAATCATTTCAAATACATTATAATGAACTACAGAGTATACAAATGGATCTTGGTTCTCTAACATAAGTTCAGCACTCTCCTCTCCTAACGTTCTCTCCAAGTGAGCTCTCATAGCGTCCTTCTGTCTAATGTAGAATTGAACATGGAACATTATCTTGCCTTCTAGAGAGGTTCCAAGAACGGAACCAAAAATGTGAGCCGGTATGTCTCTCACTCTAGATGAACGTCTGATGGCTATTATGGTAGTGCATCATGGACTAAGAAGGCAAGGAATCCCAACTCCATCATACTCCTCCAAGGCTAACACTCCAAGACTCAAGACATTGCTCACTAGAGAACTCGATGAGAGAGAGATAGCTGCAAATGAAAGGATGATGAGTACCTCCTCACCCCTTGTTTATATACATGTGAAATAGTTATTTACCAAAGTTACTAATTATTTGAGTAACTTAAGTTACTAGACTAAAAGTCAAGTAAAGTCAAAAAGTAGAAAGGAATATCCATTCACATGGGCATATTCCCCTAAGCATGTGGTCTTATCTTGACCCAACCACTAAGTCAAGGATTCCTTCACATGGGCTATCCTTGGACTAAAGAAGAATCCAAAACAAAAAAGGCTTGCGGGCCCAAGAGTTCTCAACTCTTTCCTTAAAACCAAACACCTAGGAATAATACCAAGTCAACACACTAAAATCCAAAATAGTGGTGCTTGTCTCTTCTACTTCCTCTTAAGTAAGGTCCCCTCTATCTTAGCTATGAATAACTTTAGCTAACCATGACTAATATAGAACCATCCTTTATCTCTATATAAATAATATCTCTTAAGTACTTGTAATACCAAGCTAAATATCAAAATACCACACACATGCACAAATGGGTGTCACAGAACACGCCAAGTGCACTCTCAACTCAATCAGCTCTTGTATCGAACTCCAACTCAAAGTCAATCACCTCCCTTATTGGAACCTAAGATACAAGTTGATACCAAACGCTACTCCGAGTGAACCCCACTACATACTACAGGGTTATCTCCTCTGGAATCTCCAAAGAACTCTGTTGTGACTAACCGCAACCACAATCGCAAATTGCAACAATAAGTACACCACCAAGTGCCAACACCAACCAAGCACCATCAAGTGCCAACACCAATCGAGCACCACCAAGTACCAACACCAATTGAGCACCACCAAATGCCAACACCAACCAAGCATCACCAAGTGCCAAAACTAACAAAACACTACCCACTAATATAACTCTAACTAAGAGAGAAACAAAAATAGTCTGATTGGTCATCACTCTAGCCTCACTATAGAGATCACACTAGAGCACCAACACTCAAATTTAGGGCACCTCATACAAACACGGTGCACAAACAAGAAGCAGAGAATGGAGGGGGTCCAATCACAAGAATGCTAAATGAAAACCCTCCATCTTATAAATCAACACAAGAGTGACTCTACCACCATTTGGCATTTGATATATTGGAGTACTTATCTACTTCTTGAGCTACAAGGATCACTGAGGATTGGATCAAAGTTCTTATCACCAAAATCTAACGTAAATCCTCCACAAAATCTGATGTAAATTCTTCACAAAATCTGACATTAAACCCTAAAAATGGCTGACCGCCAAATCCTCCACTAACTCTTCACTTGAGCTAAATTGGAAAAATAGGTTTCATCCATTCTCTAATTCACAAGGATGAAAATCACACCTACCACTTGAAAATTGCTTCTCATTGGCCCCAAATTTTGCCAATGCTTTCACACACACTCATTCTCAAGGAAATCTGAACTACTTGATCAAGACATCAAGATCCACCAAGCTTGGAGATACCACCAACACTTGTAGTTCTTGCACCCAATTTCTCCTTGACTCACTTCTTTGATGTAATCAGATTGTTTACAACTCAAAACAACTAAACTCAAATCAATACTTGATCTGATCATCAACAACTTACCAAAAATAGGGCACTGATTACAGTCAAGCCACACCCACTCTAGCTAAGAGAATCCAGGTGATGCTCACCGGCTTTCTGTCCACTCTAGCTAGGAACTCAAAGGCTCAATATCAAAGAAGTGAGCTCTCTGGAGCTGCTCTTCCAAGGTATACTCCTGATTTTGACCTAGGTCTCATCCCAACAGTCCCATTGATGGCACACCCAACGGTGCAAGTGATAGTAGGCCCCACCATGAATTCAGTACCCTAAACACAAAATTTGACCATAGGAAAGTAGTCTATGTCTAACTGCCAAAATGCCTCTAACTACTATCATTGGAACTCCAAAGTTTGAGCAATCTAGATGCAACATTACCAATGGCGTGACAAGAGTGACCTCCACACCCCAAACCATCATGAAACTCCTTCATAAGTAGGATAGATCTGACAACCCAGCAAATATCACTTTTGCAGTAATTGGGTAAGTAAAGTTTGTTCCCGCAAAGATACTAGTCAAAATTGGTCAAATATGAAGCAAAGTAACAATGTAGTTCTTCTTGAGTTCTTCTTTAATCTCTCCGGTAGAAACCACACACAAAAGAGAGTAACAAGCTCACAATCTTGACAACTTGTCATGAATGCACACCCCTATAATTACAACATAGCAAATTCTATCCAAACAATCTTGATTGTGATGATTTAGATTCTCCCAAAGATGGCACTTCACTATGAAAACAACTTTGCCTTAGAATTGTGTTCTACCCCTCCATTGAATGCACAACTTCCTTGATCAAAATTTCTTCACATCAATTTCGTGTTGCACTCACAAGTGCAGAATACTACAAACACTACAATTCCTCTCAGATCTGTCAAGGCATTGCTCCAATTGCAGTTCACTCAGGATCTGTAACACCCATTTGTGCATGTGTGTGGTATTGTGATATTTAGCTTGGTATTACAAGTACTTAAGAGATATTATTTATATAGAGATAAAGGATGGTTCTATATTAGTCATGGTTAGCTAATGTTAGTCATAGCTAAGATAGAGGGGACCTTACTTTAGAGGAAGTAGAAAAGATGAGCACCACTATTTTGGATTTTAGTGTGTTGACTTGGTATTATTCCTAGGTGTTTGGCTTTGAGGAAAGAGTTGAGAACTCTTGGGCCCGCAAGCCTTTTTGTTTTGGATTCTTCTTTAGTTCAAAGATAGCCCATGTGAAGGAATCCTTGACTTAGTGGTTGGGTCAAGATAAGACCACATGCTTAGGGGAATATGCCCATGTGAATGGATATTCCTTTCTACTTTTTGACTTTACTTGACTTTTAGTCTAGTAACTTGAGTTACTACGGTAATTAGTAACTTTGGTACGTAACTATTTCACAAGTATATAAACAAGGAGTGAGGAGGTACCCATCATCCTTTCATTTGCAACTATCTCTCTCTCATTGAGTTCTCTAGTGAGCAATGTCTTGAGTCTTGGAGTGTTAGCCTTGGAGGAGTATGATGGAGTTGGGGTTCCTTGCCTTCTTAGTCCATGGTGCGCTACCATAATAGCCACCAGATGTTCATCTTGAGTGAGAGACAGGCCGGCTCACAGATCAAACACACAGAATGAAGATCAAGGTTGCAAAATCCAACATCCAATTTCTCCACACACTCACAAACATAGACATAGAGTTGATACTTGAAATCAAGCTCAAACAATGAGCATTGAAAATAGCACTAGACTTTATCTATCTTTAGAAATATGAATATTGAACAACAGCCCACTACAAATGCCACTCTTTAAATAGTAAAGCAAACAACAATTACTAACAAAAATACCGTTCTACAACAACTCTTCTAACTTACAGATCCAAACTGACAATGCAACTCTTTCATATCTGCCTCTTCAAATCTCAAATCTGTTACTACCCCAATCCGATGTCTACTTCCTCATCAGCTTTCAAACTTGATGATCTTCCTATCACTTCTCCTTCTTTGAGTATATCTAATTCTACCAAATCCTTCACTATTTCTACTACTTCTACACTAGGAACTACAAGTGAGCTCAAGAGTAACCCTTCTATCTCCTTATCTCTTGACCCACTCTTCTCTAATGTCTTTAATAATAAGTCCGATGACACCTGAATTCCTACTTCTGCAACATCAGACTTCCGCTCCTCTGTCACACTACTCCTAATTCTCTCTAACTCTAACTTGACTAAATCTAAACTATGTCACGCCATTTGTAGTGCCGCATCTAGATGCTCGAACACTGGAGTTCAAGTGATAGTAGTTAGAGTTATTTCAGCAGTTTCTCAGAGACTACTTTCTGATGGTTAGATTTTGTATTCAGGGTATTGACTTCATGGTGAGGCCCACCGTCACTTTGCACCGTTCGCACCGTCGAGTGTGCCGTCAGCGGGACCGTTAGGGTTTCAGAGCTAGCTCGAGTCTAGGGGTATTGTTTTGAAGTGAGCTCTAGAGAGCTCACTTCTCTGATGTTGAGCCTTTGAGTTCTTGGCTATGGTGGACAGAGGCCGGCGAGCATCACCTGGATTCTCTATGCTTGAGTGGGTGTGGCTTGATTGTAATCAGTGCCCAGTTGTTGGCAATTTATAGAGTGATAGATCAAGTACTGATCTGAGTTGAGTTGAGTTGAGAGTAGTAAGCAATCTGATTACATCAGAGAAGTGAAGTCAGGGGGAAATCGGGTGCAGGAACTTTGAGTGTTGGTGGTATTTTGAAGCTCGGTGGATCGTTGGTAGCTCGATTCAAGTTTTGTGTTTCCCTAGTGTGTAGAAGCTCAATTGATTGATGCAGATTTGGCAGTTAGGCAGACGGTGTGCGGAAGCACTGGCCAAATTTCAAGCAAAGAAGGAGCAAATTTCAAGCAGTGTTGTGATTTTGAGCTCAAAAGGTGAAGGTAGGACCAATTTGCTGCGAGTTGGGCTCAGAAAGTCAAATTGAAGATGGAGTTGGGAAGCTCTTCTCATGAAATTGTGATTTGGAAAAACCCATTTTGTCAATTTGGCTCGAGTGGAAAGTTAGCGGGGGATTTGGCGGACAACCATCTTTAGGGTTTACGTCAGATTTTGGTTGGGATTTACGTCAGATTTTGGCCAGAATTGGAGGAGTTTTTGCTATTTGGCCAGATTTGGAGGAGTTTTGCTAGTTTGGAGGACTTTTGTAGATTTGGGGAAGTTTCGCCAATTTTGGAGGAGGTTCGAAGTGGCAACAAGAAAGGCATCATTTGGCTGAATTTTGGCATTTGGAGGCTTTGAGGCATAAGGCTGTGGGCTACGAAGGCCTAGAAGGGCCAGCAAGCCAGCTTGCTGGCGTGAGGCTAGCTAGTTTAGAGTAGATCTTGGTCATTGGTTGGCAAAATCTGCCTTTCCTGCTAGATTGTGTGCAATAGGGTTTGACCCCTAGATCTCTTGTTCCTAGACTGGTGCCCTAGCCAACTGGTCTACCCTCACTTGTTGCCATAGTGACTGTGCCACTGCTATCTATACACATGTAGCTTTGGCTAGGAGAGGCAGTTTGATCCCATTCTTGGTGATCTTGGTAGCTTAGGACTTAGATACGAACTCCTCTTATGTCAAATGCCAAATGGTGGCAGAGTCAATCCCGTGTTGTGTAATGAGATGAAGGATTTTCGTTTAGATTTCTTGTGATTGGACCCCCTCCATTCTCTGCTTCTTGTTTGTGCACGATGTTTGTGTGAGGTGCCTTGACTTTTGAGCATTGGTGCTCTAGTATGCTCTCGGTGGTAAGGCTTGAGTGATGACCAATCAGACTACCTTTGTTTCTCTTTGGTGAGGCAGGAAGTGATGACCTGCAGACCGTGAGAGTGCGTGTTATGATGGCAGGTTATAGGTTGCTCTTTCCCCTAGTGTAGTTATCTTGGTTCGAGTTACATTAGTGGGTGGTGCTTGGAGGTGTTGGCACGTGGTGGTGTTGGCACTTGGTGGGGTACTTGCGGTTGCGACTTGCGGTTGCAATTGGTGGTTCGGGTTTGCTGTTGTGGTTACTTTGTCACGACGGAGTTCTTTGGAGATTCCAGAGGAGTTAGCCCTATAGTATGCAGTGGGTTAACTCAGAGTGGTGCTCGGTATCAGCTTGTATCTCAGGTCCCAGTGAGTGAGGAGATTGACTCTGAGTTGGAGTTCAACATAGGAGCTGATTCAGTTGAGAGTGCACTTTGTGTGTCCGCACCGTTGTTGTGGGACATGGATGAGATTTATGGGGTCTCCAAAGGCCCTAGGTGTTACTCTGGTATAGTGGGTACCATTGAGTTGGATGACTTCATCCAGGAGTTTGACAGTTGGTGTGATCTACAGCAGATACGGAACCCGACTTTGTTCACACCCTTCATGGCATGGAAGGGGTTGTTTCAGCACTTAGAGGGTCCACCAATGGATGGCTACCATAAGTTCAGGAGAGCTCATTTGGAGGAGATTGAGTTATGGAGACAGTATTGGTCTCCACACTATGTCTCCATCACTTCAGGCTTAGTGGCCAGGAGTAGATCGGCTGTACCCACGAGTTCTAGCTCAAGTAGTGTTGGTGGAGCTAGTGGAGGTCCACTAGCTAGAGATAGTGCTACTACGAGTGGAGGTACTACTGCAGGAGGTGGTGTAGTACCGGGGTTTAACCCCATGGTGAAGTTCTTTCTATGTTTGAGGCAGAACTACCAGGGAGTGCGGACTGACAAGTTGAGGAGCTTGCAGGAGTTCCATCGGAAGGCTGGAGAGAGCCTACGTGAGGCATACACTTGCATGAGGCGGCTGATCATTTTCACTCAAGGAGTTACTGAGGCCCAAGCAGTCCAGTTTTGGTATGGGATACTGGACAAGGAGTAACGACGTAGAGTTCGTGATGCTACTTTGTTGCAGGCTACTTTGCCCACTTTGGTAGTAGTCTTTGGTTTGGCTGAGCGTATTGAGCTCAATATGGTGGAGGAGAGAGTGGTGACATCTAGATTTGGTAAGGAGACCTCATCCACGACTGTGACATCTTCTAGAGTGCAGCAGAGTGCAGCAGAGTGCACCACGCCCAGTTGGTTTTCAAGGACATGGTAGACAGCCCAGATCCTATGGAGCGAGTGGAGGGCCTAGTGAAGTTAGACCCTTACCCTCATTTTTGGGTTAGCAGCAGCCAATGAGTGGTGGTGTTGCTTGTTGGACTTGTGGTGGACCTCACCATCGGAGAGAGTGTACTCAGGGCAGTGGACCTGATACCTCTGGTGCATCACAGCCAACACAGAGGTAGTGTGAGCACTGCCACAGATTTGGTCACACTAGTGACCGGTGTTTTGACCTACACCCGGAGTTACGGAGTGGTAGGACTGCTATGGCTGGTAGTAGAGGAGCTCCAGTTCATGGAGGACGAGGTGGTAGAGGTGGTGGTAGAGGATCTACACCTAGTAGGGGTGCGGTACCTGCCCTTACTTCTAACACAACTATGGCTACTCGGATTGAGCAATTGGAGCAGAGATTGGCTAGTATGGCTATTGCTCATAGGAGATCAAATTCGGGTGCTGAGGCTTCCACCTCATATGCTGGTGATAGAGATGCTTTGGACTTCATGTGCGGAGCAGCACAGGTGGATGCATTTGTAGCAGTGACTAGGAGTGCAGTACATGCTCCAGAGCCTAGAGGAGCATCAATGGAGTTGGACCCATAGAGAGGAGAGGTTGGGAGACGGGTCAGACTTCCTCAGTCTTTCCCCAGGCTATCTAAGGTATTACAGACGACATCCATGGTTCCTAGACATCCTAGTGTAGGTGTGGTAGGTGGTGATGGAGTACATGATGGACTACCTGCTAGTCAGCCACCTGCTACTACAGAGATTGAGTCTAGCATGATGTTGGAGGCGGCTTAGCTGATTATGCGGCATCCTTTGTTTTCAGCCAGTGACATGTTTACATTGGGAATTGACCCAGCCTCAGTGTTCCGATTGGCTGCCACGTTGTGTGAGAGTAGGGATGGTGCAGTTCCTACTACATGAGTAGAGGTGGTTGGTAGTGGAGCTGACTTGGTTGAGGAGCATGGGATCCGTTCAACAACCAGTGGCTTATGGCAGGCAGCAGCGGCTAGACTGGAGGAGTTGCCAGCTAGACCGGCCTTTGAGAGAGCGCGGTTCACACCTGGTGTTGTCCTATTGGATAACCAGAGGGGGACTTTTTGTTTGGTGGGATCTTCAGGGAAGGTCTATACACCACAGCAAGTCTTGTTAGACTCTGGTGCGCAACCCCTTATGTTGGGGAAAGCTGGAGTTGTCCGTCTGGAGTTACCAAAGACCGATGTGGAGAGGTGTCTATTTCAGATCCAGACATCTCTAGGTGGTGGTTTGACATAGTACATCACACGTGGAGAGCTTGTTGTCCAGGTTCAGCCTGGTCATCCGACTGATAGCTTGGTGGTGAGAGCTCAGGCTATCGCAACGATAGCTGAGTCATATGATGTGCTAGTTGGGGGAGCGGTGTTATACTCCATGGGTTTCAGCATTGACTATTGGGAGGAGACAACCTCTTATAGACCTGATTGGTAGTCTGGTGAGGGACAGGTATGTCACCTACCAGTACGCTTCAGTAGTGGCAGTCTTGGCTCACTACAGTCTGGGACCATGGCAGCATCAGTTTTAGCTTTCAATGGTGCAGTTACTTGGCTTGGTGACTTGTTGGAGGGGAACGCCCATGCAGAGGATACTCCAGTACCAGAGGAGATCACTCGGCTATTGAGTACAAGTGGGATTGTTCCATCCACCTTGGATGTTCCATTGTGGAGTTCAAAGGAGGCATTGCAGCAGCATGCAGATCAGTTGGCAGGCTTGGAGTGGAGGAGCAGGCTTGGAGTGGAGCCTTCATACCATCAAGAGATAAGTGTGAGGATGAGCCTCCGGAGGCATTTGCTTTGACACCTTTAGATACCACACTCATTGCTTGGCAATATCTAGTAGAGGAGATATGCCTATTGGAGTCGTTTGGTAGGATTAGCACCGGACTAGCTGCGGTGTTACACACGGGTATACGAGTACAGAGGTACTTGTATGTAGAGAGAGACAAGACTGCTAGGTGAGTCTCTCTACATCATGTAGCACACTTGGCCTATTGGTATCCGGAGTTATTATCGATGTTAGTAGTCAGAGGTTACCAGAAGGCCCTATCAGGAGACATTTCCTTACTGGGAGCGCATGACCTAGAGAGACATAGGCCTATTCACTTGGTGATTTCTGGATGGCCATGTCAGCAACATACACGTGCTGGTAGAGGATTGGGTCTTCAGGATCCTCGTTATGTTGTGTTTTGGGAGATGTTATGGATACTACGACATCTCCAGGTTCATCAGTCTGTTTCTCCAACTTACCTTTTGGAGAACGTTCCTTTGATGGGTGATTCTCGCACCAAAGTGGTAGCGAGTACACATCAGGTCCATTCTTGGATGGGACCTACTATATTGTTAGTTGCAGCCTGAGTGGGATAACGGGCTCAAGGATTTGGGTGCTCTGAAGGGACCTAATATACGGATTGAGCTGACTAGCGACACACCAATTTTCTGACGTCCTTATCGATATAGAGATATGGAGAGGACATTGATTCAGAGCCGGAGTAGTGACCTTTTTGAGGCTAGTTTGGTGGAGATTTCACATGGAGAGTATGCATCAGCAACAGTGATGCCAGCCAAGAAGGATATGCATGGCAACTATACAAATAGGCAGATGTGTGGAGATTACCGTCCTATCAACCGATAGACCAGGGCTGATCGGTATGCCATGCCTACACCGGAGGAGATTTTTGATGCGATTGGGCATACAAAGGTCTTCAGTACTTTGGATCTTTGAGCGGGATATCATCAGTTGCCGATCAGGGAGGAGGATAAGTCCAAGACAACATTTTGGGCTATTGATCCTCACGGCAAGGATGTGTTATATCAGTGGAGGTTCTTACCATTTGGGTTAAAGAACACTCCTGCTGAGTTCCAGAGGATCATGGATAGGATCCTAGCTGGATTGGATTTTGCTTGGTGCTATATTGATGACATTTTGGTTTATAGCACTACTGTGGAGCATGAGAGACAGTTGTTTGAGGTGTTTGAGAGGTTGAGATCTCATGGACTCAAATTACATCCTGGGAAGTGTAGGTTCTTCCACAAGCAGGTTGAGTATTTGGGTCACACTATCTACCCTGGAGGACTTGGTGTTCAACAGACCAAGGTGGAGGCTATTGCAAGTATTCCTCGGCCTACGGATGTGAGCAAAGTGGGAGCATTCCTTGGGTTGGCAAACTTCTATCGCCGTTATGTTAGAGGATTTAGTGCCATTGCCAAGGCCTTGACGAAGCTGACCAAGCTTACATAGGAGTGGTGTTGGGGAGATGAGCAGGAGAGAGCTTTTGTAGAGCTCAAGGAGAGGTTGACATCTGCTCCTATTTTGAGGAGACCAATCAAGGGACGACCATTTCAGGTTCACACTGATTGGAGTATGTTGGGGCCTGGAGCGGTGCTCACCCTGCATGATGATGAGGAGAAGGAGTTTGTGGTGGCCTATGCTAGTCGCTCCAACAATTCAGCGGAGGCGAAGTATAGTTCATATGAGGGAGAGTGCTTGGTAGCAATTTGGGTAGTAGCACATTTTTGATGTTACCTATTTGGTAACCCCTTCACTCTCATCACTGATCATCAGCCACTGAAGTGGTTGATGCAGTCCGACAAGCTTTCAGGGAAGCTTGCACGATGGGCTCTGATTTTACAAGAGTATGATTTCACGATTGTTCACAGACCTGGAGTGGTGAACCGTGATGCAGATTGGTCGGTTGAGTAGAAACCCATGTCCCAGCCACCAGGATCAGACCGGAGCACGTTGGCATGGTGAGACAGATGAGGAGATGGTGCCAGGTTGGCATGCATCGGCCTTTTTGTGTATATTTGTAGAGGCTTTGGTGGTATCTCTCTCAGCGCATACAGGAGGAGTTATTGAGGTCACAGATCCAGAGAGTGAAGATATTGGTACAGTTCAGCAAGACATTCATGATGATGTCTTAGTGATGGACTATCTTTGCATTGGTGTTGTGGGTGGCATAGTTGGGGCCGAGGAGAGAGACTGTGTTCTTCAGCAAGCCAGACGGTTCAGATTGGAGGGTAGACACCTTTTGCATGTATGAGAGGATGGTAGAGTGCGAGTAGTACCACTTCCATCTCAAAGACCACAATTGGTCCATCATGCTCATGAGGAGCTAGGACATTTTGGAGTCAAGCGTACATATAGCTTACTCCAAATTCATTATTGGTGGCACGGTATGCAGACCGAGGTACAGCAGTTTGTTGCCAGATGTGTGGTTTGTGACCGAGTTAGAGCATCATTCAATGCTCCTACACCACAGTTACACCCATTACCTATCATGGGATTGGGTTACCATTGGAGTTTGACTTTGCCAAACCTTTACCGCTCATTGTGAGACATCATCGGTATGTTTTGGTGATGGTGGAGCACTTTTCCAAGTAGATTGAGTTGGTGGCACTTCCTGACAAGTCTAGTGAAGGGACGGCTTACTCATTCTTGGATCAAGTTCTTAGTCATTTTGGTGCACCAGCTGAGGTTTTGACTGATCAGGGTACAGAGTTCTTGGGGGAGTTTTAGGTCTTGTGTGACAAGGCTTTGATTGATCATCGTACTGCATCCCAAGATCACCCTAAGGCAGATGGCTTAGTAGAGAGAGTGGTTCAGACGGTGAAGAGAAGATTGCAAAAGTATGGTTTGCAGAGAGGCTACTTGGGAGATTGGGATCTCCAATTACCTTGGTTGGCCATGGGCTATCGGTTCAGCCGGCAAGCCTCCTTAGCATCCTTCTCTCCATACTTTCTACTCTATGGACAAGATCCAGATTTACCTGCAGCCATTCATTGAGATGCTATTGTAGTTTTGGACTTGGATGACCACGATGTATGGATGAGTGCATGTTCTTAGCGAGCAGAGAGCTTTCAGAGAGTGATGCCAATCGCCTTTGAGAACTTGGCGATTGCTTAACATAGAGATACTTTACGCTATGCTACCATTCGAGGAGGAGGTTATAGACCCTCAATCCATCGATTTCATCCAAGTGACTATGTATATCTACAGCAGATAGCACCGACAACACTTGATGTTTCTATAGGCTGCACTATCTTGAGAGTGCACGAGGTTTTGCCATCTGGAGTCCTTGTGTTAGAAGGACGTCATGGTGTTGTTTGGAAGGATCATGTGCGCAATTGTGCGCTGAAAAAGACCGAAACCGAGGAGAGAAATAGGAGAATGGAAGCTCACATTGGGACACTTGAATGAGGGAAAACTCCAAATGCCTAGCATGAGCTTTGGCCTTGGTATTTATAGGTAGCATACAAGACCCTTGAAGCTTCTCAAGAAGTTTCCTTGAGCCGCTTTCTTGGAGTGCAAGCCAAGTTAACTAGGAAGCTTCTCAAGAAGCTTCCTTCTAGAAGCCGCCTACTTGGCGTGCAAGCTAAGCTAGTTAGAAGCTTCTAGAAGCTTCCTTCTAGAAGCTACCTGCTTAGGGCGCAAGTTAACTAGTTGGGAAGCTTCCTAAGAAGCTTCTTAGATGCTTCTAGAATATTCTAGGCTATTTTGTCTTATTCTCTACTTCGTAAGCCCGACTAACTTCGTCACTAAACTCCATATTGTTACATATTCCCCCGCCGCTAGTTGGTGACATCCTCGTCGCCAGTGAAGCTTCAAATTCCTTGATGGCCATCTGTGCATTCTGGAGGTGAGAAAGAGGTTCCCATGTAGCATCATGAAGGGGATACCCTTTCCAAAGGACCTTGTACTCCATATGTTGGTGACGGCCTTGTTGAATATGGCGACGCGCAAGGATACGATCAACTTTGTACTCCTCATGATCATTGATAGAGATAGGAAGAGGGGGAGGTTGGACTCGAGAGGAAAAGGAAGAAGGGTTAGGAACAAAGGGTTTCAACTTGGAAACATGAAAGACAGGATGGATACGCATGTGACAAGGTGATAAGCAACAGGAGAGATAATGTGGGTGATATCAAAGGGTCCTATCCAATTAGGGGCAAGTTTACGAACTTGGGTATCAAGTGGGAGAGGGAGGTTACTAGAGGATAGCATGACTTTATCACCAACTTCAAAGGTGAGATCACGACGATGATGGTCTGCATATTGTTTTTGGCGATTCTGAGCAACAAGGAGGTGAGACTTGGCTTGTTGGAGAGAGCGGGATATAGTGGTCAAGAATGTAGAAGTATGAGGAACTTGAGAGGGAGGGGGAGCAAGAAGAGAATCTGGAACAAGCGGATCTTGACCAAAATTGAGAAAGAAGGGAGAAAATCCAGTGCTTGCCTGTTTGGAATTGTTGTAGGCAAATTTTGCAGTTGCAAGACATTCATCCCAATTGGTATGGTGGACATTGACAAAGGCCCGCAACATATCCTCCAATGTACGATTGGCGCGTTCAGTTTGTCCATCAGTTTGAAGATGATAGGCCGTGGACAAAGCAAGCTTGGTGCCGAGTATCTAAAAGAGTGCTTGCCAAAACTTCCCGGTAAAGCGAGGATCACGGTCGGAGATGAGTATGCGTGGCATGTCATGATGCTTGAAGACATTGTTGAAGTAGATTTGTGCTAAGGTTGGAGCATCCACGGTATCACAGGTTGGTGACAAGTGGATTTGCTTACTAAGCTTATCCACAAACACCACGATGGCGGTGTGTCCTTGTTTTGTCTTTGGCAAGGATGTGATGAGATCCAAGCTCACATGCTCCCAACGAGCGGATGGAATGGCGAGTGGTTGAAGGAGTCCACTCGGCTTTTGGTTGCTGGCCTTGTTCCGTTGGCAACTCTCACATGATCGGACAAAGTCTTGAACATCTCGTGTCATGTTGGGCCACCACCATTGACGTTGGAGGGTGCCCAAGGTCTTGTCCACTCCCATGTGACCAGCTATTGGTAAATCATGGGCTTCTTGAAGGCACACAAGTCGAAGATCACCTTTGGCTGGAACATAGATCTGGTCTGCATGGAATAAAAGGCCTTCCTTGAAGGAGAAGGTGTTGTACTCCTTGTCGCATGCTGTCAGACGACCGTGTACCATTTGGAAGAAGGGATCTTGTCGTAGAGCTGATTGAAACTCATTGTGGACCTTAGGGTCAATGGACACCGTTGTAATTGCCGCCGTGATGAAAGGAAGATCCTTCAAATCAGGTCGTCGTGATAGAGCATCGGGAATGACATGGAACCGACCTGGTTTGTACTCAAGTTTGATGTCAAACAATTGGAGTTGCTCTTCCCATCGATGATGCCGGCTCTTCATGTGCTCCAAGTGTAAGGTATGCAACAATGGCTTGTGATCAGTTTGCATGATCACTTGTTTCCCCAAGAGATAATGCCTCCATACCTTGGTGGCATATACCATTGCAAGTTGTTCCCGATCTCGAGCAGAGTAATTTCTTTCCGCTATATTTAGTTGGCGAGACACAAAGGCAATCGGATGTAGTCCATCTGGAAATTCTTGTTGCAACACAGCTCCAATTGCAAAGTTAGAAGCATCAAAATCAACCACACAAGGTAGTTGAGGATCATATGGTTGAAGAATAGGTCTTGAAGACACCATATGCTTTAACTTCTGGAATGCTTCTTCATGCTTGGTGGTCCACTGGAAGCTCGAGTTCTTTCCCAAGAGGTCAGTCAATGGTGCAGCCACGTGAGCATAATAGTGGATGAACCGTCGGTAAAAACTGGCCAGTCCATTGAATGCTCGTACTTCTGTAGCATCCTTCGGGTGCTATGTCCATACCTTGTGCGAAAAGCAGTCTTTTGCACGTCCTCTCCTTCAATAGGAATTTGCCAATAGCCGCTACGAAGATCCAGCTTGGAAAAGTAGCGTGCACCACTTAGTTGATCAAGCAGGTCATCGATCCGAGGCAAGGGATATGCATTCTTCACGGTTTGCTTATTGAGCCCACGGTAATCAATACAGAAACGAAGTCCTCCATCCTTCTTTGGAACAAATAGTACCGGTGCTCCCCACGGAGAGGTACTATGTTGTATGAAATCCTTCTCCAACAACTCTGTAAGTGTTGTTCGCAACTCCTCCAACTCCTTTGGTGAGAGCCGATAGATTGGTCTACTCACTTGAGTACTCCCTAGCAATAACTCGATCTTGAAGGGCATACCTCGATCGGAGGGTAATCCCTTTGGCAGATCATCCAAAAACACATCTACAAACTCCTGAACTATCCGATCAACCATTGCTTGATGCGGCACTTGGCCCTCCTTAGATTGTTCTTGTGCAATTGGCTTGATCCACACCGCGAATACGGACTTATCGTCCTCCAAAGCTTGCTATATGGCTGCTTCATTCACAAACTTCCCTTTTAGGGACTCATCTCTCTTCCAAGCTTGCTCCATGGTTGCCTTCCTGGCAAACTTCCCATCTTGGGACTCATCTCCCTTCGAGATTTGCTCTAAGGCTACCTTCTCGACAAACTTCCCATCTTGGGACTGACTATTCTTAGGTGTCTTACTCAGAGGTGCCAGACAACCTAATCAGAAATTCCTACCTTGGTGTTGTACTTGAATTTGGTGTCGGGTCCAATCAAATTGAACCTTATGACATTCAAGCCAAGGTAGACCTAGAATGATATCATAGTGTAGAGTTGCCACTACAAACCTCATACACTCCAAATACTCCTTCCCAATCTTGAAGGTAACGGGATGCAAGGTGTGGAATGCAGAACCCTTTCTACCATCCGCCATCATCAAACTACTTCCAATCACTGACTTGATAGGAATACCCAATTCCTTTGCTACTTGCATAGACATGCAATTCTCTGAACTTCCAAAATCAACCAAAATTCTACAACCCCGATTAGATATCATACCTTGCAAGTGAAGCAAACTTGCATAGGTCGAGCCTTCAATCCCATTGGAACTAATCAAGCTCCCAGTAGGCGGCTCGAAATCTCCTACTGGGATTCCTTGTTTCCCTGATCATTCCGCTCCACAACCTCCACTTGGGCAACTTGTCGAGGTCGTCCATTCTTGATTGGACATTCAGCAATGCGATGCCCCAACTGGCGACAATAAAAACAACCTCCATTTTGTCGTAATCTTTCCCTATCTGCTATGCCAAGTGGTCTTCATTGGATAGCATCAATCTCCATTGGTACCGGTTCTTCCACTCGTGGTACTGGTGGGTTTTGTGTAGGTCGAGGTCAAGACCAAGTTGTCGCAACTAAGGAATCAAAACGCTCAGCCAATTGCATGGCTTGTTCTACATTCTGTGGCTCTCGCATGGTCACCTCCAATCTGGTTTGTGACTTCAATCCTCGCACAAATCGATCCAGAACTTCACCTTCTTGGATATTTGGAATTTGCATGATGATATTCTGAAATTGTGTGATGTAGCTTCTCATTGAGCCAGTCTGCCTCAACTCCGCCAATTTATCTCGTGCAGCTCGGGTGGCATTTATAGTCTGAAATCGACCAAGTATTGCATCCTTGAATTCTACCCATGTAAAAATTGGTGTGACAATTTGTCGTTCAGCTCTTTCTACTCGGAATCGCCACCAAAGTTTTGCCACTCCATCCAACTGGCTAGAAGCCAAGAGAATTTGTTTCCGCTCGTCTTGAAGATTGGTGGCTTCAAAGTAACATTCACAGTCAAACACAAAATTCTCCATTGTGCCTGGAAGATTCTTGCCTTCAAACACCTTGGGTTTCGGAAATCGAATGCGATCTTCTCCATCTCGAACTGGCACTCTGTCTATCTGTTCTCGTCATTGCTGGTCTCGTTCATCCAACAATCGAGTAAGATGCTTGATTTGTTGTTGCATTGCAAGGATAACATCCGGTATTGCCGCCATCACTACTACTTTATTCCACTACCCGCAATTTATCTAGTTGATTAACACGTAGATACAACACGTCCACCGTTCTCCATAAGTTACAACTGGAAGTATCAAGGATTCCTCTGACACGGTGATCATATGTAGAAAATCCTGCCCAAAGCGTGAGGTGATGAATTGTGTGAAATGATGCTTTGGTAATATCTGGACATGAAAGTCCCAATGGTTTGGCGGAAGTGGATTTGGTGGTCCATAAATTCCATCCATCCCATTCCTGCTCTGATACCAATGTAAAAGACCGAAACCGAGGAGAGAAATAGGAGAATGGAAGCTCACATTGGGACACTTGAATGAGGGAAAACTCCAAATGCCTAGCATGAGCTTTGGCCTTGGTATTTATAGGTAGCATACAAGACCCTTGAAGCTTCTCAAGAAGTTTCCTTGAGCCGCTTTCTTGGAGTGCAAGCCAAGTTAACTAGGAAGCTTCTCAAGAAGCTTCCTTCTAGAAGCCGCCTACTTGGCGTGCAAGCTAAGCTAGTTAGAAGCTTCTAGAAGCTTCCTTCTAGAAGCTACCTGCTTAGGGCGCAAGTTAACTAGTTGGGAAGCTTCCTAAGAAGCTTCTTAGATGCTTCTAGAATATTCTAGGCTATTTTGTCTTATTCTCTACTTCGTAAGCCCGACTAACTTCGTCACTAAACTCCATATTGTTACATGCGCCATGCCACCTCCTAAACATTGATGGTTCTATGGACCCAAGTTTGGCACTTGTACGTGCAGGCTTGGGGTGTATGTTATGTGGCTCTTCTGGTGGAGCTGCTACTATGTTAGTGTGTGATAGTTGTTCAAGAGGATGTCATATGGCATGTATGACTCCTCCCCTCATGGTGGTTCCTCAGGGACAGTGGTTATGTCCTAGATGTACTTGACCTATAGCTAGGTCATTCTTTATATGGTATAGATTGCAGACATGCGACTAACGATAGGGCTCCATGGCACTCGGCCTCTTGATCTTTGCCCATTAGAGGGTATACCATATACTTAGAGTAGATGGCTATCTGGAGTTAGAGTGACCTAACCGCCAGCTAGGGGGGCGATTGTGGCACTTTAGAGTCTATGTATGACTTATGTGTGAGTTTTGTTTCTATAGTGTATGATGTTGACAGCAATGTATGTTGTGTAGCGATGTATATACGCACGATAACTGTCACACCATTTGTAGTGCCGCATCTAGATGCTTGGACATTGGAACTCCAATGATAGTAGTTAGAGATATTTCAGTAGTTTCTTAGAGACTACTTTCCAACGGTTAGATTTTGTGTTTGGAGTACTGACTTCACGATGTGGCCCACCATCACTTTACACCGTTCGCACCGTTGAGTGTGCCATCAGCAGGACCGTTAGGGTTTCAGAGCTAGCTCAATTCTAGGGGGTATCGTTTTGGATATAGGCCGGCAAGCGTGGATAGAGGCCGGCGAGCGTCACCTGGATTCTCTATGCTTGAGTGGGTGTGGCTTGATTGTAATTAGTACCCAGTTGTTGGCAGTTTATAGAGTGACAGAGTCACTCTATAAACTGATCTGAGTTGAGTACTGATCTGAGTTGAGTTGAGTTGAGTTGAGAGTGGTAAGCAATCTGATTATTGTGGCACTTTAGAGTCTATGTATGACTTATGTGTGAGTTGTGTTTCTATAGTGTATGATGTTGACAGCGATGTATGTTGTCTAGCGATGTATATACACACGACAACTGAGACTAACATTGTCTCCTGATTGTCAACTCTCTCTGCCATGCTTGATCCTTCCCGGCTGCACTCTTCCTCAAGCTTTCTAACTCTTGCTCCATTATTGTGACCATCACTGACCTCCTCTTTCATCTTGGTCAGCAACATTGCCTGCTCTTTCAATTCTTTGGCTTGCTTTTGCATTTCCTTACATCTTGACTCAAAACTCTCTTGCAACTTCTCCAAAGTCTTCTTCTTCAAGACCACATCCACCCGAAGTTCTTCAACTTCCTTGTCTCTTTGGGTTACACGCTCCTACAAACACTTCATTTCAACAAGTAGATACTTCACTACCTGCAACTCATTTATCCCCTTCAAACAATCTTGGGGAATAACCTTCTGGTGCTACTTTAACAGATCCAACAATGCAGTGACAACCTTTGATAGATAATATATTTGTGGTACCCACATTTTTCATTTTGGATGAGTTCTGAAGAAAAAGTGCCTTGTTGAAACCAAATTGAAACCAAATGGAGAAGAAATGAGTGCAAACTTGTGTTTTGATCAGACCCGAGGGAGTCTACTTTGTGTAAGAGGAAGAAGGACTCGGGCTGGATCAAACCCGAAGAAGTTTACTTCGTGTCAGAGGAGAGAAAAACTTGGATCAGACGTTGAAGGAAGGCAAACCCGAAGAAGAAATAGAAGTTGCAGGTCAGGATTCTTGCGGGGGCCATATCTTAATGCACACAAGTCCAAATCAAGCATGCTATATCTTGTTGGAAGCGTCTTGTTCAGGGCTTTCCGTTGCCATCAAAATCGCAAAGTTTAGAGGTTTGTAGAATAAGTTACAAGCATTTGAAGTTTCGAGAGTAGATGTGAAGAGTAGGTGGTGTCTTCGGGTCAATGTGACTTTGGACTTCGGGTTTACATGACTTCGGGTCTAAAGACTTTGCCTCAAGACTAAGATGACCGACTAAATTTGAGGAAGTCGGACCTTGGATTGCAGTGAAGGTGACTTTGGGAATCTTGCGGGAAGCATCAGAGGAAGTTAGAGTAGTGAAAGAAGATAGTTAGGATACCCATGACTTCAATTTCAATTTTGATTGAAGATGGAACATGAATTGAAGGAGAAGTAGCAGTAGTGAATAAACTCAAAGTGCAGGATTAGACTATAAATGTCTTTGGGTCAGTTACATGAGTGATTAGGGAAAAGTGGGTTACAAATTGAAGGTGTAGATAGTGTATTAATGTTTTCAATTACAATTCTTGACGATGACACAGTAGAATTAGCAAAAGAATTGATAGTAGTTAGACCCAAAGTAAGAGAGATAAGAGTGTAGGTGTCTTCAGATTTGACATTTGACACCTTAGAGAAGAGTGGGTTAGGAGATAGAGATTTAGAAGGCTTAATTATGATAGGAATTGCAGATCAAGAAGGAGAAGTGTTAGAATTAGTGGAGGAATTGGGAGTTGTGAAACCCAAGGAAAAAGTATTAGGAAGTAAAGTTACTTCGGGTTCGAGTTTGAAAGCCAATGACGAAGTAGACATTGGATCGGATTAAAAACAATTTTGAGATTTGAAGAGGCAAATATGAAGAGGTGCATTGTCATTTTGGATCTGTAGGTTAGAAAAGTTGTTGTAGAATGGTATAGTTGTTAGAACTGTCAATTTGTTCACTACTTAAGAGTACATAGTATCATGTTGTTCAATGCTCATAATTTCTAAGAATAGATAAAGCAAAGTGTTGTGAAGCAGTGCTCATCGCTTGAGCTTGATTCCGAGTATCAACTTTGCAACAATGTTTGTGAGTGTGTGAAGAAATTTGAAGTGCAAGTCAATGTGCTTGTTGGATGTTGGATTCCACAGCCTTGATCTTCATTCTATGTGTTTGATCTTGAGTGAAGTGCAATCGGAGCAATGCCTTGACAGATCTGAGAGGAATTGTAGTGTTGGTAGTATTTTGCATTTGTGAGTGTAGTGCAAAGTCGATGTGAAGCAATTTCAATCGAGGAAGTTGTGCCTTTAGTAGAGGGGTGGAACACAATTCTGAGGCAAAGTTGTTTTGCAGTGGTGTCATTTTTGGGAGAGCCTGAATCATCACAATCAAGATTGTTTGGAAAGATTTGATGGAGTTGTGATTATGGAGTGTTAATTCATGACAAGACTGCAAATCAGTGCTTGTTTCTCTCTTCTAGGTGTGGTTTCTACCTGAGAGATTAAAGACACAACCAAGAAGAACTACTTTGTTACTTTGCTTCGTATTTGACCAATTCTGACTTGTATCTCTGCGGGAACAAACTTTACTTACCCGATTACCGCAAAAGTGATATTTGCCAGGTTGTCATAGTATTCCGCCAAAGTTCTCTTCGTCTTCGGCCCCATCTTTGTACTTCACCTCTTCCATCGGCTCCTTCTAACAAAGTTGTGATCTTTGTATCTTCAGAGACACTGCTTCCAAGCTTCCTTCTTCCTACCTACTGAACTCAGCCCCGCCGTGTACTCCTTCTATCTTTCAGGTCCCTTCTCTTCCACAACCAGGGCAGCGCAATGATTTGTCTTTCCTAGTACACTATCAATCATCGCATGACAAGCTTCACCCACTCCAACCGATTGCTGAACCTCATATTCACCCTCACTCTCGCTTCCGGCTTCCTCACTTTGTAAAGTGAGTTTGTGTTCTTTTGAGTTCTTTCCTTGAGACTCTATCTCCCCTTCAGACTTGGTTTCCGACGGTGCTTCTTTCTTCATCTTCTTACTCTGCAGAACCAGTCTTCAGGTCTTCCTTTGTGCTGGAGGTAACTTTGCTTCTTTGGGTTTATTGAGCTTCTTCTTCTTTGGGCTTGTGGCTTCTTCCTTCTTCTGTTGTCCTGTCCTCAAGAATTGATCATCACTAGCTTGCAAGTGTGTCATATATTGTTGCTCTTCTTCATCCGCTTCCCGTCTCAAATCATGATGGAAATGCAACACCATGTGATGCTTCTCCTCTGCTGTCAGCAAGTTTAACCCAAAGAAGAAGTGTGCTACAAACTATGCAAAATAATGTGGAGGTGAACCTGTCCTGCAATTGACCACCATTTGCCTCGTTCATTGGTGAAAACACTTTGCCCATTTCACCTTCACTCCTGCAAGCATCTGGTGGAAAAAGACCGCCTGCTGCATGTTCACGCAAGTTGTTTGTTTTGGTTTGAACATGGCCATTATTGTCCCCACAATACTTCTGGTAATTGGGTCCAGATAGGACTCCACCTTGTAACCATTTGTTGTGCGTGGAGCAAAGAACAAATTTTGTATGTCCACCGTCTCCTCTACAACATCACACTTCCAATAGAAGGTGATCCTCGTCGGTTCTACTGCTTCCTTCCCAACACTAACCTCCAATCTGACTTAGTCCATCGAGCTGGATTTCCTCTCTTCCACTCGACTTCGGGGCTTTCCTTGCAATTACTGGCAACTATCTCTGCCATGACTTCTAGGAAACAAAAATTTGAGTTCCATGCTAAGAAAGTAATACAAAGTCTATTCAAGACTTCAATTCTTGCTACAATGTCCAACCTACAAATTGCAAAACTTCACACTGCTAGAGTTGTTCATGACCTTCTTTGCTATGATTTGCTCTCTCATTCTTCGGCATTGGAAAACTATTCCTTTTGGATTTCAAGAACACTCTAATTCCTTTTGGATTTCAGAAAATTTCACTCTCAATTGGCTTCTTGACACGCATTACTATAGGATGACTACTCAAATGGATAGGAAATCTACTTGACATATTCAACTTATCCCTGTGCAATTGCAATTTTATATTATCCCAAATTGCAGTCATTCTTTGGTCAATTTCAAAATTGACTTCCCTTTCTTTTGCATGTTTCTATCTTGTCACTGTCAAGACATGCTTCTTCTACCTCTACCATTTCTTGAAGTGTACTTTCTTGCTACATACCAAGGTTGTTAGATGGTCTTTCTATTGGCTTTAGCTTCCCAATCCAAAGACAATGCTCTTCAGACTTCTTTCTTTGTACTCCTCTCCTGAGTATCTCCATCATCAGATCCAATCTCGACTTCTTTGGATTTCCTCCAAAGACACTCCCGTCCATTCCTTCTTTTGCAATTCAGCTTTCTTTGCTTACTTCTTCTCCAAATGCTAATAAATAGAAAAAAAATAAAAAATGTGGGCACCACAATCGACTCCTCTCATTTCTCTTTGAACTAGATCATCTTCACCATTATGTAATGTTGGTTGGATTATCCCATCTTGTAGTGGAAATGCATAAGTGATTTGGAGCAAGAAAAGTGATGGTATAATGCTTGCACAACAAACCATTTGCACAACACAAGAAATTAATGTAGTCGGGGCTCCCATAGCAAGTTGTAGTTCCATTTAGGGAAGGGAATACCCTATAGAAATTTACCCTTGGGGATGATTTGAAGGTCTATCATCCCCACAAACCCTTTGGCATGTCACTTAGAGCTGGTTTATTAACAAATCAATGGGCAAGGTTCTAGTACCATGGGCTTGATATGGAATCAATGCAATGATCCACAAAGGAGCATTGATTCCTCAACAACCATTCAAGTATTTGAAATTTTCAATCATACCATTTAACACACAACTAAAGAAGAAGTTAACCATTTTATATTAGCCTTGTGCTACATCAACATTAGGCTCTAAATTTCACAATTCAATCTTGCAAGAGGAAGGCTTTCAATTCCCAAAGGACACTTAGTCCATCTCTATTGTAGGAGTCCATTCTTTGTAGTCTACAAATCTCAAGAGTCTCAAAGAGTCCTCCAATAATCTCTATTGGCAAAATTAAGATTACCTTCCAAGGGAAGCAACTCCTCCTTAAATATTGGATCCTAACCTTCAAGAAGAATGGGTTAATCTATCATAAAACACTACACTAATTGTGGCCACTACTATCTTAGCAATCTGTGCTATAATGGCCAATTAGCTCTCCTCCCTTAGATGCTAGACAGTCCTAACATGTTAGCATACCAACAAACTCTTAATTAAATTCTTTTAACTATTGTACATTACCATAGATCTTCTTACCCACAAATCTTCTCTTCTTGTAGTGTCTTCACTTCCTACACATATTTTCTTCCCATAATGTTCTTTGAGCCAATTTCCTCTCACTTAGGATGAACCTCTAATGGCTATTAAGGTAGTGCATCATAGATTTAGAAAGCAAGGAACTCCAACTCCATCACCCTCCTCCAAGGCTAGAACTCCAAGGCACCTCCGAGATTGAAGACATTGCTTACTAGAGAGCTCAAAGAGAGAGAGAGATATAGTTTCAAATGAAAGGATGATAAGTACTTCTTCACCCATAGCTTATATACTTGTGAAAATTTACACACAAAAGTTACTAATTACCATAATAACTCAAGTTACTAGGCTAAAAGTCAAAAAAAATCTAAAGTCTAAAGTCTAAAGTCTAAAGGAATATGTAAGCATATGGGAATAATCTCATGGGCTATCCTTGGAATGTAGAAAAATCTGCACCAACAAAGCTTGTTGGCCCAAGAGTTCTCAACTCTTTCCTTAAAGTCAAATAACTAGGAATAATACCAAGTCAATACCCTAGAAGATAAAATAGTGATGCTCACTATTTTCCCTTATTTTAAGATAGGGTCACCTTTATCTTACCTAGGAGTAACTCTAGCTAATTATAACTAATGTAGAAGTTTAGCTTAACTCCATATAGATAATATTTCTCCACTATTTCCAATACCAAACTTAAAATATCCCTATAGAGCATACATGGATCGTGTACATAGATTGGTGTTACATTCTTGTATTAGAATTTTTTGACCCACAACATGTAAGGTCTAGATCTTGTTGCAAGAGCCTCCTTCTCCCTAGCATGTATCTTATACAGATAGTTACCTCTTGTAACAAATTCCATAATCTCCTTGTAATCTATTGGAATCTCTTGAGTGATTGAAATTGTCATGAGCTCCTCATCCAAGAAGGAGCCATATTCTTGGGCCATCATAGAAGCATAATCTAAACAATTAAAATGAGGTAAAGCTTGAAGATATGTTTTATACTCAATTCATTTTTTGTGCCTCTATGGAGTCATAGAATTATCCATTTGCTCATCTCCATCATGATCATAGGCCCTAGATAACAAATCAACATTTGTGTGTTTCTTCCTTGGCCTATCCTCCTACTCAGACAAGAGTATCATCCATCTTGCTAGCCTTCTTTCCACATAAAGCTTGTTGAAAATTTATTTCAACACCTTGTGATATGTAATAATGATGGTCTTCCCTCCAATCATATAGTATTTAAACTTCTTGAGACCAAAAATCATTACCAGCCCTTCCTTTTTTATAACTGAACAGTTTCTCTTTGTTGAGAGCATTTTTCTATTAGTATAAGCTACTAGATGATCATACCTATCTTGGTCCTAATTAACTAAAAGTGCATACTATAGCTACATTGGAAAAATCAATATAAAGGATGAAAGGCTTACTTCAATCAAGTTTAGCAAGAATTAGAGCCATAACAAGGGATTGCTTGAGCTTCTCAAAAGCTTTGAGAGCCTCCTTGTCTTCCAAAATAACTATGTATGCTATACCTTTCTTTATGTAAATGGTCAATGCATAAGCTTTGTTGGGAAATGAAAAGGTGAACTTTCTATAGTACCTAACCATCCCCTAGAATTGGCATAACTTTGTCAAACTTGAAGGAATGGAAAGTTTGAGATTTTCCTCACCTTTTTAGGATCCATTGTTATTAAATCCTTGGAAATGATATAGCCCAAAAGTAAACCTTCTTCATAACCAAAGATGCACTTCTTTGGGTTGAGTGATGTATTTGCTTCATCCAAACATTGCAAGACCTTGATCAAGAACTTAAAGTGCTCTTCCTTGCTCCCATGGATACAAAAGTCATCAATGAAATTTCTCATAAATTTCCTAATGAAAGGTTCAAACACCTTCTTCATGAACCATTGGAATGAGGCTTGAGCATTGAAAACCTCAAAAGGCATGACCTTGAAAGTGTAAGTACTCCAAATTGTAGTGAATGTGGTGAGTTATTGATGCTTTGATGTAACCTTGATTTGGTTATACCCACTATAATCATCTCCAAAATTGTACCTCTCATGACTTGCAACCTCTTCTAAGATTTTATCAATGAATGGCATAATTAGTAGTCCTTCTTAAAAAAATTCAACTTCTTGTAATCTACACATACCTGAAAATTTTCAATCTTCTTCTTCAAAATCACAATTATAGACACGCATTCATAATTCTCCACCTCAAAGATAAACTTGACCTCCTTGAGCTTATCAATCTCCTTCTTCACAACCAAGTTTGGTGACTACTACAACTAATGTGACGTTGCTTTTGGTAGAATGATCTTGCATGTGACTCCACCTCTATCTAGTGCTCCTCCAAGGTGAGTTCCTTGAGATCCTTGTAGCTAAAATCAAACACATGGATAAACTTGTGGAAAATCTCTTCAAATCTTACCTTCTCCTCCTTGATAGTATTTGGGATACTTGAGAGTAGGTAGTCTCCTCTCAATCTCCTCAAGTATTAATGGTGTTTTATCAAGGTCCTTCTAAACCTCTACCATAGGTACAAAATCTATGGCACACAAAGGATATACATCTAAATCCAATTCAAAGTATCTTCATCCAATGAGGTCTCTACCTCGCTGGTGTCCACACTCAAATCTCCTTCTTCTAAATCCAATTCCCAATCATCAGAAGATAATATATTTGAATGTAAAGTCTATGTGGTGGTAGTTATAAGAATTGTAACTTGATGGTTTGATGGCCCAATCCTCAAGTACCCTTTGTGTCACCAATCAATTGTGTGAATTGCTCTCAACCATGGTCTCCCAAGTAGCAAATCATAGCTTGAATCCTTCAAAACTTGGAAAGTCATGAGATTTTGAACTCTCATAATTGATACTACCACTTTATCCATCACACCCACTAGTTGAACTTGTTACTTGTTTGCTATATTCACCGTAAATGTTGAAGGTCTAGAGTATATTATATTCAACTTCTTTATCAACTTTTCTAACATGGCATTCACCGTAGATCCTCCATCAACATCAACAATCTTGAATGTTTTGACCATTCACTCTCATATTAATATTGGAGGTATATTTACAGCCTTCCATGGTGGTAGTTTTGGTAATCCTCTAAGGACAAGAGAAATTCCAAGAGAGAAAATGCAAGTTTCACACTCAATACTCCGATGCCCCAAAGGAGCACCTTCTCTTTATTATATAGCAAAGATGATCTCCTCAAAGGAAGCTCCACCCTTAGATTAGATACATGGATTGGTGACCTGTTAGTGAGCTCTATCCTTGGATTATTTGTTTGGATTGGTGACATGTCAATCTTTTTCCTATCTAGTTGGTCAAATGGACCAAAAGGAATCTTTAGGAAATCTTCTTGTAAGGAGCTTAAAATTGTGTGGGTGAGGTACCGTTGGAACGCTCTCAACAAGATAAATATTAGGGAGAGAATTCAAGCCTTTTAATGCTAAGGAGGAGGGGGCCCATTCCATTTTTTAGGCCTAATTCATCTGTTTAGGCCTCCAAAATTGGCTCTAAAGTTTTCAGGCTATTTTCAACTTTTGCCCTATTAGTAGAAATACTCTTTTGGTGTCACATTTGTCTGATCTTCCTAGCCCATTGTACAAAACATCCTTCTAGAGTTACCAAGCCAATTTTCACCTCCATATAATATGTTTAGCTACTTTTATTATAGACCTTCCCTCTTTTAAGATGCAATGTTCTTGTTGCAAAGTTGTTGCTCAAAAGATTGGACTAACACTGGTGCATTGGTCAAGTTAGATGTTGGCTCCCATGTTGCCTCATATAGTGGGTACACTTTCTAATGGACCAGATATTCTACATGTGGATGGTGAGTGCCATGGATGTGTTTTTGGAGAATGCCTTCGACCTTATAATCCCCCGCCTCATCAACAAGTGTTGGACAAAGTTGACTTTCTTGGATGGAAGAGAAGTAGGATAGCCGGGGAGCATATCAATGTAATATGGAAACATGAAATCCCAGGTGGATCTTCATATGAGGCGGTAAGCCACATATGAAGGTGATAAGCTATGGCATCATTGCGACAAAGGATGGAGAAAGGTCCAATGAAACAAGGTGTGAGCTTATAAGGACCAACTAACTTGAGGTTGATGGTTGAAAGCCAAACTTGATCTCCTACATTGATCTCCATGTGTTGGTGCTGTGCATTTGCATATTTCTTCTACCAGTTTTGAGCATTCTACAACCTATGCTTGGCGTTCTCCACACCCTATTGGATTTTAGAAACAAAAGTGTTGACATCATCAACCTTGGTAGCCACCCAATGGACCTTCATCAAGCTTGAAGGTGTGAAAGGATGCTCCATAGATGAGAAAGAATGGTGTGACTTATATAGAGGCATTCACTGAATTGTTGTAAGCAAATTCCACCAATGGGAGTAAGGTGTCCGAACTCTCTTGCTCATTCAAAGTAAAACCCTATAGCATGTCCTGATAGCAATAAACTAAATTTGCACTCTCTATTTGTCCATCAATCTATAGATGGTAAGTTGTAGACATGGCCAATTTGGTTTTGAAGAACCCAAAGAGTTTTCTCTAAAACAAACTAGTGAATTGAGTGCCCCTATCTATGATGAGCACTTGAGACAAGCCATCGTGAGAAAAGACTACATCTAAGTATAGTTGTGCTAGTTGCAAGGCAGTCACATCTTTGGTGGTAGGACACACATGAATCATTTTTTTGAGTCGGTTGACAAAGACTATGATGAGTCAAACCAAGAGGTGGTTTTGGGCAATTCACAAACCAAATCCATGCTTACCTATTCCCAATGTTGGATAGGAGTGGGAAGAGGTTGGAGGAGTCCTATGGGAGCTTGATTAAACAAGTAATCAACAAAGTAGGTAGAGCTTAATTGACAAAGTAGGTAGCTCCAACATATTCCATCACATCATTGCTCATCTTGGGTCAATAGTAATGGAATTTGACCGCATCCAAGGCCTTGTCCACTACAACATGACCTACAATGGTAGAATCATGACATTCTGCTAGGATGGTGGTTCATAGATCTATGTTATTTGGGATTCATAACCTACCATCACGGAGGGTGAGTCCTTGGTGGTGGTGATGCCTTTGGATGATTGAACACCTACAATCTGTGGATCAGTTTTTGTTGCAGCAAGAATCTTGGGCCAAAATTTAGGGTTCATCTTGACTTCTACCACCAAATTGTTTGCCATCGGCATTTGGGTAAATACATCTACAATTTACTTCTTGCCTTCCACATATTTGATTGGCATGTTGAATTGTTGTCTCCACTCTGCCCACCAAATTTTTCAACAAGAAAGATCTTTTTGTGCCTTGAGGTAGACTAGAGGTTTGTGGTCCATCTCTACCACAAATGCCTTCTTCCGCAAATAGTGCTTCCAATGCTTGGTTGCAATGACAATGGCTAGCTCTTCTTGTTTGATGGTGTGATAGTTGCATTTTGTTGGAACAACTTATGAGAGAAATGTGCAACTAGGTGCCATCTATCCTATCATTCTTGTTGTAAGATTGCTCCTATTGCTACACTTGATGCACCTATAGCCATTGATTGGACTTTTTGGGTATACCATTTCAAGATTAGTGCATGTAGTAATGCATCTTTCAACTCTTGAAAGGCCAATTCTTGTGCGGTTCCCTATATCTACTTCCTCTCCTTGCCCAATAGTGCTATTAGAGGTTGTGGGATCATGGAGAAGTCCTTGACAAATTGACAATAACCCCATCAATCCCAAGAAACTCTTGAGTTGAGTTTGATCTTCTAGAGCGCTCCATTTTTGAATGATGTCTATTTCATCTATTAATACTTGGATATGTTCTGCAATTACTCTATGCACTAAGTAGTATACTTCAGATTTGTCAAACTCGCACTTTGAGATTTTGGCATACAATTGATTTTATTGTAGAACCTAGAAGACTTCTAGTAGATATTGCTTATGCTCTATTAGCATCCTATTATAGACTAAGATGTCATCAAGAAAAATGATAATAGATTTATCCAAGTATGGACAAAATATGTCATTAATCAATCTCATGAAAGTAACCAAAGTGTTGGTGAGGCCAAACAATATCACTAAGTACTCAAAGTGACCATACCTTGTTCAAAAGGCCATTTTGTGTATATCTTCTTCCACAATTTTGATTTAGTTATAACCGCTCCACAAATCAAGTTTAGTGAAGTGCCTTGACCCATTGAGCTGATCAAACAAGTCATCCATGCAAGGTAATGGATATTTGTTTTTCACCATTTGTTTGTTCAATCCTTGGTAGTCAATGCACATGCGCATTGTTCCATTCTTCTTCTTCAAAAACAATACAAGAGTTCCATATGGTGATATGTTGGGTTGGATAAACCTCTTTTGCAACGTATCCTTGATTTGAGCCTTACACTCCTCCAACTCATGAGGTGATAGTCGATATAGGGCCTTACAAGGAGGTGTCTTCCTAGAAAGAATCTCAATTTTATGATCTATTCTCCTTTTTGGTGGTAATCTTACGGGTAATTCATCCAAAAAGACATCTTGGAACTCATTGACCACATCTTTCAATTTCTCATGAATTTGTCTATTGTGTTGGGCACTCTAGACTTCTCTTATTAAACCCATGAAACATCTATCTAAACTTACTAATAGATGTGGTCCTTATGACAAACAAAGGCAACTCTTGCCTTTGTGATCTTCCATTAATCCCATAAATCTTCCATTGAGTAGTTTTCACTACTTTCTTTCTCCAATCCACTGTGGAGTTGTAGTGCTTCATCCATGGTTTACCTAAGATTGCATCATAACAAACTAGTGGTATCAATTGCCACTCGATTGCCTCTTGGTACCCTCCTACAGAGAGTATTACCTTTTTAGGTAATGACTCAATCCTCTTTGTTTGACCATTAGGTAGCTCTACTTCATCCTTCTCATCCTTCTCTAGTTCCATTTCCAACCTTATTGCAAAAGAGCAAGACAAGAAATTCTCTACTACCCCAAGGTCTATCAACACTCTCATTGGATTACCTTCTAGCATTCCCTTTACAACAATTATTGTGCATTTATCTTCCTCCATCTTTGCACACTCATCTTCTTCCTTCCCCACTTTTACTCTTCTTCACCAAGCCAATAAGGCCATGAGGTACATTTACTAGCAATCTTTGTTATCCAATGTGGTTTCTATATCCTCCTCTTCAATTCATCTCTCCATGTGGTTCAAAGGTCACTTGTATGGAGGCCAAGGGCCTCTAAGATGATGAACATGACAATTGATGCTTATGTGCACAATTTGGCCATAATTGTAACAACATTTTTGTTTTACTCAAGCTCCTTCTCCCCATAGGACTCCTTCTCTCCTTACTTTGATCCATCCATATTCTCCTTGGAGAGGTCTTGCTCCTCGGTCTTGGAACTGAATGTTGTTCAATTCCATAGGAATTGGTCTACCAAAATGGTGTGTCTCAGCCAGATAGTTTTGCATTGGTGTTATCACATCACCTCTTCCAAGCGCCCTTGCTATTCTTTGAGTGCATGCAATGGCTTTAAAACATGTACAAGGATTTTGCACCATTTCCTCTTATTGAATCTACTCTTTTAATCCTCTCTTGAAATTGTCAAGAGCTTTGACTGGACTCATATTGGTTATCACAACCTATAGACCCAAAAATGCCTCCATGTACTCTTGTATGCTATTCTTCTACTTCAACCCCCAAAGTTTGGTTTTGAGCAATTTGCATGGATTCCATAGATTGGAAATTATTGAGCAGCCCTTCTTGCATGGCTGTCCAACTGACCTCTCTTCCTTCTACCAACAATGATCATTCCCAAGCGTCATACCATGTGAGAGCTTTATTTGTCAAGTACTCACACGCAAACACACTTGTAGATTGATCAATGATCTCCATTGTGAACAATCAAAGATATTGATTCATTCTTGAAATCCAATTTTCCACTACTCCCATGGAACATTGTCCCTTGTAAGGCTCGATGTTGCACATCCTTTTCATTTGTAGTAACAATGTGGCTTGGTTGCTGATTGGAATTGGTGTCATCGACATGCATAAATCTCTAGGTACTTTGATTGCTAGTGTTGGTTGTTGAAATGACTCCCCTTCTTGCATTACTTGATCATTCTTGATAGTACTTATTTGATTTTGCAATTCTTCCATGGTCATCTTGATTTCTCAAAACTTGTTCAACATTCCCTACACTGCACATCCATGATTCCTACACATGGTCAATGTTCAATTGCCACTTCCTACTTCAATAAAGGGTTAGAATGATCACTTGGGAGGGAGCACAAACTATGGAGACTACTATTGGGACCTCAGAGGCTATCACTTGTTGATAATATTCCTCACCAAAATTGTGGGCTGCGTAATCCCTAAACATCACTATTGGTCTAACTACATAATGGATTTCTACTTACATGTTGAAAGGGTGAAAATTTGGTACATTTAGATCCATAACATCATAATAGAATGTAAATTATCAAATCCTACTCTTTGTCGTATACCTCTACATGTACAATCATCGAGTTTGGTGAATGCATCACTTTGTCTATGAATTTTGCTCCAAAATGATAAACAAGAGATACTCTCATTTGCTCATGTTGGATATACATAATCTTGATGTGGAATGGATTCAAGAATGGGAAGCAGGTGTAGGAAATTGTCCTCTTGGTGCCCCATCCCATCCGATCTCTAAAACACTTCCCAAGTCTAGCAATTACATTATGTTTTCTCCTCTCAAATTGCTCATTTTCAGTAGCTCATGTCCTTCCAAGAGGGATGATCCATGCTCTAGGATTAAAACACCTACTTTGATACCATCATAATACTCAGAGGACAAGAGAATTCTCCAAAAGAGAAAATGCAAGTATCACACTCAATACTCTGATGCCCAAAAGGAGCACCTTCTCTTTATTATATCGCAACAAGGATCTCCTCAAAGAAAGCTCCACCCTTGGATTAGATACATGGATTGGTGACATGTCAATGAGCTCCATTCTTGGATTAAGTGTTTGGATAGGTGACATGTCAATCCTTGTCCTATCTAGTTGGTCAAAATGGTTTGATCTGTAACACCCATTTGTGCATGTGTGTGGTATTGTGATATTTAGCTTGGTATTACGAGTACTTGAGAGATATTATTTATATTGAGATAAAAGATGGTTCTACATAAGTCATGATTAGCTAAAGTTATTCATAGCTAAGATAGAGGGGACATTACTTTAGAGGAAGTGGAAAAGATGAGCACCTCTATTTTGGATTATAGTATGTTGACTTGGTATTATTCTTAGATGTTTGGCTTTGAGGAAAGAGTTGAGAACTCTTGGGCCTGCAAGCCTTTTTGTTTTGGATTCTTCTATAGTCCAAGGATAGACCATGTGAAGGAATCCTTGACTTAATGGTTGGTCAAGATAAGATCACATGCTTAGTGGAATATGCCCATGTGGATGGATATTCCTTTCTACTTTTTGACTTGACTTGACTTGACTTTTAGTCTAGTAACTTGAGTTAATATGGTAATTAGTAACTTTGGTACATAACTATTTCACAAGTATATAAATAAGGGGTGAGGAGGTACTCATCATCCTTTCATTTGCAACCATCTCCCTCTCATTGAGTTCTCCGGTGAGCAATGTCTTGAGTCTTGGAGTGTTAGCCTTGGAGGAATATGATGGAGTTGGGGTTCCTTGCCTTCTAAGTCCATGGTGCAGTACCATAATAGCCATCAGAGATTCATCCTGAGTGAGAGACAGCTGGCTCACATTTTTTGTTTTGTTATCAAGACCTCTCTAGAAGGCAAGATAATGTTCTATGTACAATTCTATATTAGACAAAAGGAGGCTATGAGAGCTCACTTGGAGAGAACTTTAGGGGAGGAGAGGGCTGAACTTATGTAAGAGAATTTGGACCCATTTTTATACCCTAAAGTTCATTATGATGTCTTTGAGGTGATTTTGTACATCTTGTACACTTGAGAGGATTAAGAGAGATTGTGTAGGTGGATGGCAGATTTTGGAGATTAAGGTAATTCAGGGCAAAATCTCAAGTTAAGGATTTGGACTTGAAATTTCTACAAATGATAGCTTGGAATATCTTTCAGTTAGCACACTTGATATTATTGTGAGAAATGCTATGCACACTGGGCTAAAATTTTTGAAAGTTGAGAGGGTAAATTGCTCCCGCAACTGCATGCTCTCGAGAAAATTGTACAGAGTCTGCCATTTCTTCAAATTTCAGTGGATTGTAATGACACATCCTAAAAAACATTTTTTTATTTTATCCTACATATTGATACAAAAATTAGACAGAGATCATTCTTGAGCAAAGAGTTATAAGTTTTTAAAGTGAAGGGGGTGGTTTTCAGACCAAATCTGAAATTTGTGTGCTGAATAGAAAAGTGCCTAGGCCAAATAGCTGGATGAAAAAAAAGATATTTGCAGGGAGGGACACACTAGAGTTTTTATTAACTGTGCAAAATTTCAAAGGATTGTGACATACAAGTTGCGAGATTTGACTAACATTGTGAGGAAGGGTCAATTCTATAGAGTTTAGATTTCATGCATGAGGAGTGTGAGAGCAACAAAAAACATATTTGAGTGTTTAAACTCCTCTTAGGAACATGGAGGATCATCAAGAGTGGAAATTAAGGCTATACAAGGTTCTCCAAGTGTTTGAGGTGATTATACGGGTGGATATGAGGAGAAGAGAGTTTAGAATAGAATTTGAAGAGAGTGTTGAGAGGATCCAAAAACCTACACCACTTGGAGGAAAAGGTGAGTCTAAGTGCTTTTTATGTGGTGAGAAGGGACATAAGGCAAGTTCATGTCCATTGACTTTTGAGAGCAAGAGATTGAGAGAAAGGAGAGGCTTACTTGACTTGGGTTTGCATGTTGGACCTTTTTCACCAAAATTGGGAGGGAGAAGATCTAAGACCAAGGAGTTGTGTGAGGTTTGTGGAGTTGAAGGACTTCCAAAAGGACATGATTGCAGGGGAGAAAATTCACTTTTGGAGACTATGGTGAAGGATCTTGGAGAGAGTCTAAGTATAGCTACAGAAATACTACCACCTTCATCAACTAGTTCTCAAGATTAGTGATGGAGATAATCTTTCAACTTATGGATAAACTATCCATGAGAGTTTGATAAATATGCACTCTAGGATTTGATGTTGCTACAGAAATCTTGGAGCAAACTGAAACTTTTGTGTTCCCTAGGATGGATTACTCCTAAATGGTGTTAGTCATGTACATTATATATTAGTTATAGAGTGAGAGAAAAGAAAAGAGAAAAAGAAAAAGTGAGAAAAAAGAAAGATATATGGGGTTAATATGGGGAAACTTCTAATTTTCTTTGGCAAGGATGGAGATGTGGATGCCTTTGTGAGAGACTTCAAGAGAGCTTGCATAGGAAAAAATGAGAGGAGGAAGACTGAGTGGGCCTCATTATTACCTGATTTCTTTGAGGATGTAGCACTTACATGGTATGAGTTAGAATACCAAAAGAGAGAGAGGAGAGATGGGCAAGAAGAGTCTTGGGAGAGTTTGAATTCAAAAATCATTGAGAAATTTCTTCCACATGAGAGTTATGAGAGATTGATGAGTGAAGTTAGCTTTCTCAAGCAAGGAGATGGAGAGAAAGTGAGAATCTATGTGGAAAGAGTGGAGAAGTTAGAGTCCAGATTTGCATAGTGTTGAGGAAGGGTGGGGATGATGTGGAGACTACTTTGATTGGCAGAGGAGCTATGCTCACCAAGAATTTTGTGGGAGGGTTGAGACCACAAATTAGAAGCAAGGTGAGATATGAGAAACCTTCTTCCAAGGTTGAAGCTATCAAGATTGCAATTCGTATGGAGGAGAGTTTGGAAGGAGATGAGAGTGATTTGGTGGTGAAGGAGGTTGTGCATCCTCCTCAAGGCTACAAGTATGGTGGAGTTTTTGATACTTTGGTGGCAAGGGTTACACCACAAGTAGTAGTTGCTCCAGTTCTTGCACCTCCACCAAAAGATCCACTTCAAACCATTACCAAACAACTTGCAGATCTCAAAATCAATGTGGTGCAACTATGGGAGAAGAGAGAGATGGATCAGAATGTAGGGAGAGGGCCTAGGAGTTATGGGAACTATCCATATAGAGGAGGCCAACCAGCCAATAATTTCAAGTAGTGAAACCCAAGTGGCTCCTAATCCAAACAAAGGTAAGGGGATAGTATCCATAGATGTGGTTGAGGGCAAGTATGAGAAGGGAGAGTGCTCAAACTCCAAGAAGTCTTAATTTGGAGCTTTTGGCACAAGAGAAAAAAAAGAGCTTGTTTTGCAAAGGATGTTCACTCTTCTCAAGGATTTAATCCAAGCGAGTATACTTCTATGTCTACTAGGAACACTCGCACCTCAATACTCGCAAAGACTCCAAGGAAGAAGTTGAGGATAGAGGACTTCTTGATTTCAAAGCATCAATGGAACTACAATGTGTTGTAGGATGTTGGTAGTCACAAGGCTAACATCATAGCAAGCCAATTGATTGCTTTGAATCCTACTTTGAGAAAGGAGCTTAGAGGTGGTTTGAGTTCTACAAGAAGCAAGAGCAAGAAGATTGCAAAAGATTCAGTATCAATGGGGGTGGTGGATGCCAAGCCAACACCATGGGAGGCTTGTGAATATGCCTCCAAGATTGATGTGAGAGTGAGTGGTCACAACATCAAGGATGCATTGGTTGATGGAGGATCAGCAATGAATGTCATGTCAGAAAGGTTGATGAACAAGTTGTGGTGAGCATGGAAAACAAACAACAAGTTTGACCAATAGGGGTGATGGATAAGGTGGTATTTTTAGTTATGGGAGTTCAAAATCTCATGAATTTCCAAGTCTTGAAGGATTCAAGCTATGACTTACTTCTTAGGAGGCCAAGGTTGAGAGCAGCACGCACAACTGATTGATGGCTCAAACGGTACTTGAGGATTGGGCCATCAAACCATAGAATCACAGTTCCTGTGACTAACACCACCAACACTTCACATTCAGATACACCATCTTCTGATAATCTGGAATCAGATTTTGAAGAAGGAGCTTTAGGTGTGGACACAAGCATGGAGGAGGAGACTTCCATGGAGGAGGATGAATCTGAATTGGATTCAGATGGGTATCCCTTGTGTGCTATGGATTTGCACCTAAGCTAGAGGTTTTGAAAGACCCAGAGAAATCACCATTGACACTTGAGGAGGTAGAGAGAAGGTTATCTACCCTTAAGTATGGCCCAAATGTTACCAAGGAGGAGAAGGTAAGATTTGAGGAGATTTTTTGCAAGTTTATCCATGTGTTTGCTTTCAATTACAAGGATTTGAAGGAAGTCACCTTGGAAGAGCACACGATAGAGGTGGAGTCACATGCAAGACCAATCTACTAAAGCAACATCGCATTAGCCCACCAATATCCTTGGTTGTGAAGGATAAGATTGATAAGCTCAAGGAGGCCAGATTTATCTTTGAGGTGGAGAATTCAGAATGGGTGTCTCTAATTGTCATTGTGAAGAAAAAGAATGGCAAGCTTTGGGTATGTGAAGATTACAAGAAACCCAATGTTATTACCAAGAAGGACTACTACTCATTGCCATTCATTGATGAGATCTTGGAGGAGGTTGCAGGTCATGAGAGGTACAATTTTAAAGATGGTTATAGTGGATATAACCAAATCAAGATTGTGGATTTTGTGACAAGAAGTAACTATCCAAAAGGGATGCATGCTAGGGAGAGGAAGGCCCTTGCAGCAAGATCTAGACCTTACACAATGGTGGAGGATATTCTTTTTCACCAAGGAGCAGATGGTCTACTTCAAAGAGAAGTGGGTAAGGAAGAGTCTATCCTACTTATAAAGGATTTTTATGAAGGTTTAGTGTGTGGAGGAGGACACTTTGCAAGAAAGTGATTGCTTTCAAGATTCTAGATGCAGGTTACCATTGGAGAGGGATTTTCAAGGATTGTCTTGATTATTGCAAAACTTGTCATGTTTGTCAAGGTTTTGCTAGAAAGTCTTCATCCACTCCACCACTTAGATCAATTCCATAGCTAGGACCTTTTGAGAAGTGGAGAATTGATTTTGTAGGTCCCCTCAATAGAACCACAAGGAACGATTGGTAAATTGTGGTAGTTATTGATTACTTACCAAGTGGGTTGAGGCTAGACCATTGAGGGACAAGAATGAAGATGAAGTTGGTAGATTTCTTTATGAACATATTATCACTAGGTTTGGATGCCCTTTGGAGTTGGTTTCTGATAGAGGAGGAGAGTTTACACAAAGCATTACTATAGCCATGCTATGACATTTCTCTATCACACATAGAGTAACTACATCCTATAAGCCAAATTCCAATGGCTTGGCAGAGAGAACCAATCAGACCTTGTGCATGATGTTGGCCAAAGATGCAAAAATGGAAGGGGCTAAACATTGTTGGGACAAGAGGATTCATGCAGTTTTGTGGGAGTATAGGACAACCATGAAGACTTCCACCAGGTATTCTCCATTTCAATATGTAGATGGCATTGAGTCTACCTTACCCATTCACTTTGATCTTCCTACCTTCCAAAGCATTCATAAGACATTGAAGAAAGCATAAGGAGGTGATGTAGAGTGTGACAACCCGGCAAATATCACTTTTGGGGTAATTAGGTAAGTAAAGTTTGTTCCTATAGAGATACTATTCAGGATTGGTCAAATACAAAGTCAACTGTCACAATGTAGTCCTTCTTGATTTTGTCTTTAATGTCTCAAGTAGCGACTACACCAAGAAGAGAGTAACAAGCACTGACTCGCAATCTTGTCACAACAATTTCTCACACTTATGTCAAGATAAGATCACATGCTTAGTGAAATATGCCCATGTGGATAGATATTCCTTTTTACTTTTTGACTTTACTTGACTTTTAGTCTAGTAACTTGAGTCAATAGGGTAATTTGTAACTTTGGTGTGTAACTATTTAACAAGTATATAAACAAGGGGTGAGGAGGTACTCATCATCCTTTCATTTGTAACTATCTCTCTCATTGAGTTCTTGGTGAGAAATGTCTAGAGTCTTGGAGTGTTAGCCTTGGACTAGTATGATGGAGTTGGGGTTCCTTTCCTTTTTAGTCCATGGTGTGCTACCATAATAGCCATCAGAAGTTTATCTTGAGTGAGAGATATACCGGCTCACAAATCAAAGCGAATCTTTAGAGAATATTCTTGTAAGGAGCTTGGAATCATGTGGGTGAGGTTCTATTGGAAAGCTCTCAATAAGACAAAATAAAGGGTGGAGAAGGTAAGCCTTTTATTTCTAAAGGGAGGTATTCCTTCCATTTTTGAGGCCTTATTCATCCGTCTAGGCCTCCAAAATTGGCTCTAAAGTTTTCAGGCTATTTTTGGCTTTTTTTCTATTTGTAGAAGTACTCTTTTGGTGACACCTTTGTCTGATCTTCCTTGCCCATCATACACAACATCCTTCTAGATGTTACCAAGCCAATTTTCAGCTCCATATAATATGTCTAGCTACTTGTATTAGAGTTTTGCATCCACCCTATTGATATAGGGGCTTTTGCATTCATCTTTCTCTTGCTCCTTGTAGAACTCAAACTACCCCTAAGCTCCTTTCTGAAGGTAATATTTAGAGCAATCAGTTGGCCCATTGTGATTTTAGCCTTATGATACCGACATCCTTCAATACATTGTAGTCTCATTGTTGCTTTGAGATCAAGAAATCATACATCCCCAACTTCTTCCTTGGAATCTTTGTTGATGATGTTGATTATTCATGTACTCCTTGTGGACATTGGACTATCCTTGTCAGAATTGAATTCTTGATAAGAATATATCATCATTTGCAAAATGGGTTCTCTTTTTCTCTTGTGCCAAAAGCTCCAAGTTATGACCTTTGGAGTTTGAGCATTCTTCCTTCTCATACTTGCTCTCAACTACATCTATGGATGCTATCCCCTTGTCTCTATTTTTCACAAGAGGTACTTGGGCTTCACCACCTCACTCTTTCTCTCTATTTGCTCCCTCATAACCTCTTCCTCCATGGTGAGTGGAATTTGGGCAATTCTGTTGGATGTGATGTCTACTTCCATAACCAAAACAAATTCTATCATTGAAATTGTTGGCTGGTTTGCTGCCTCTATGTGGATAGTTCCTATAACCCTAGGTTTTCTCTCAATATTCTGATCCACCTTTCTCTTCTCCCTTAGTTGTACCACATTGATCTTGAGATTTACAAGTTGCTCCGTGATAGTTTGAAGGGGATCTTTTGGTGGAGGTGCAAGAACCAAAGCAACTACTACTTATGGTTCCATCCTTGCCACCAAAGGATCAAAGGACCTACCATACTTGTAGACTTGTGGAGGATACAAAACCTCATTCACCACCAAATCACTCTCATCCTCTTCCAAACTCTCCTCCATATGATCTGCAATCTTGATATCTTCTACCTTAAAAGAAGGTTTTTCATATCTCACCTTACTTGGAATTTGTGGTTTCAATCCTCTTGTAGAATTCTTGGTGAGCATGGAACATATCTAATCATAGTATTGTTCACATCATCCCTACTTTTCCTTGACACTATGCAGAACTTGGACTCTAACTTCTCTATTCTTTTTGCATAAGCTTTCACTTTATCTCCATCTCCTTACTTAAGGAAAGTAATCTCACTAATCAATCTATCATAACTTTCATTTGGAAGAAAGTTATCAATGAGTTATGAGTCAAAATTCCCAAGACTCTTCTTAAACATCTCTCTTCTCTTTCTTTTGGTAGATTCATAGCATGTAAGAGTTGCATCCTCAAAGAAATCCGATAGTAATGAAACCCACTCATTTTTCATCTTCTCATTGTCTCTTATGCCAGCCCTTTTGAAGTCTCTTACAAAAGCCTCCATATCTTCTTTATCCTTGCCAAAGAAAACCAAAATAATTCTCATCTTAGCCTCTCACTACCTTTCTTTGGTCTATTTTCTCACAACCTATAACTAATAGTGTATATACATGACTAGTACCATTTAAGAGTCTTCCAATCTATGTAGTACTAAGGGTTTAGGTTGCTCCATGATTTCTATAGCATGATCAAATCCAAAGGTGAAAATTAAGCAAACTCTCATGGATATTTTATCCATCAATTGAAAGATTATCTCCATCATTAATCTAAAGAGCTTTTTGAAGAAGGAGGTAGTTTCTCTGTAGTGGTATTATGACTCTATTCAAGATCCTTCTCCAAGGTCTCCAACAATGTTATTGCTCCTCTACACTCATGGCTCTTTGGAAGTCTTTTCACTCTACAAACCTCACACAACTCCTTAGTCTTATATCTCCTCCCACCCAATCTTGGTAAAGAAAGTACAACCATGCAATCCCAAGTCAAGTAAACCTCTCCTTTCTCTCAACCTCTTGCTCTCAAAACTCAAAAGACATGAACTTGCCTTGTGTCTCTTCTCTCCACAAAAGAAGCAATTAGAATCACTCTTTCTTCCAAATCTTGAAGGTCTTGGAATCCTCTCAACGTTTTATTCAAATTTTATTTTGCTTTCTTCAAATCAGCCACTATTGTCACCTCAACCATGGGGAACTTTACATTATCTCAACTTCCACTCCTTATGGCCTTTCATACTCCCAAGATGACTCTAAACACTCAATATGATTTTGGTCATTCTCACACTCCTCATGCATAGAAGTATACTCTCTAAAATAGCTCGGGAAGCACACAAGATTGAAGCTCTCAAAAAGCTTTGATGCTCCAAAGGAGAATCTTGTCTTTAATATATAGTAAAGAGGTTCACCTCAAAGGAAGCTACATCCTTAGATTAGATATATGTATTGGTGACATGTCCGCATGCTACATCCTTAGATTAGATGCATGGATTGGTGAAATGTTGATACTTGTCCTATTTGGTTGGTCAAATAAGTTTAACCAACCAAAAGGAATCTTTAGAAAATTTTCTTGTAGGAAGCTCAAAATAATATATAGAATATATCATGGGAAAGATCTTGACAAGACAAAACAAAGGGAGGAGACACTTTTTTGAGGCCGAATTCTTTTGTTTTGACCTCCAAAATTGGCTCTAAAGTTTTTTTTTTAAATATTTTTTACTTATATCATGTTAGTGGAAGTCCTCTTTTAGAGACTCATCTATCTGATCTATTTAGACCATCATTTATAAAATTTCTAAAGATATTAACAAACCCATTTTCACCTATAGCTAATTTGTCTAGCTAATGGTA
Source organism: Lunularia cruciata (assembly GCA_948567375.1). Classification (NCBI taxonomy): domain Eukaryota; kingdom Viridiplantae; phylum Streptophyta; class Marchantiopsida; order Lunulariales; family Lunulariaceae; genus Lunularia; species Lunularia cruciata. Next base: position 14,807,048 of record OX419756.1, read on the forward strand.
TTACACTCTCCAAAAATGACCATTCCTCACAATTTCAATCAATTCTCCCAAATGGTAACTTCCATTGTTGTAAATCTTTTCACATGTAATTAGCACTTTAGGGTGTACTCGGAAAATTTCAACCCTTTTCATTGAGCCCTTTGTCATAAGTACCTCTCTATTCGGTACCCATCTTCTTAGATTTGGTCTAAAACTACCCCTATACTTCAAAAATTCATAACTCTCCATAAATAATCTCTCTAAGTTTCTAGACAAAAGGTAGCCTATCTATCATTAAATTTTCTTGAAATTTTCAAGGAAATCTAATATGAAATGAAGAAATTGTGAACTCTATGCAAATTTTGAGAAGATTGTGTAGTTTTCAAGAGCAATTTACCCTATCAACTTCCAAAATTCAAGCTTAGTGCATGTAGTGACTGTCACAATAATTTTAAGTGAGCTAACTGAAGGAAAATATAAGCTATCATCTATGAAAATTTTCAAATCCAGATTTTAAACTTGATAGTTTTCCCAAAATAACCATAATTCCCAAAAATATGTGGTCCACTCCACACAATCTCTCTAATTCTTCTCATGTGTATAAATATGTATAATATCACCTAAAAAATATCATAATGAAGTATTGGATATAAAAATGGTCTTATTTTTTTAACATGAGTTTAGCACTCTCCTCTCCTAATGTTCTCTCCAAATGAGTTCTCATAGCCTCCTTCTGTCTCATATAGAATTGAACATGGAAGATTATCTTACCTCCTAGAGAGGCCCCAATAAAAAAACCAAGAATATTAGCCAACCTATCTTTCACTTAGGATGAACCTCTCATGGCTATTAAGGTAGTGCATTGTGGACTAAATGAGTAAGGAACCAACTCCATCACACTACTCCAAGGGTAAAACTCCAAGGTACCTCCAAGACTCAAACCATTGCTCACAAGAGAACTCAATGAGAAAGAGATAGTTTCAAATGAAAGGATGATGATACTTCCTCACCCCTAGTTTATATACTTGTGAAATAGCTATACACCAAAGTTACTAATTATTGAAGCAACTCAAGTTTTTAGGCAAATAGTCAAATCAAGTCAAAAGTCTAAAGGAATATCCAAGCTCATGGGAATAATCTCCTAAGCATATGGTCTTATCTTTACCCAACCACTAAGTCAAGGATTCCTCCACATGTGCTATCCTTGGACTATAGAAAAATCCAAACCAAAAAGGCTTGTGGATCCAAGAGTTCTCAACTCTTTTCTCAAAGCAAAACACCTAGGAACAATACCAAGTCAATACACCAGAATCTAAAATAGTGATGCTCACTCTTTTACCTTTCTCTAAAGTAGAGTCCCCTTTATTTGGGCTATAACTTACTCTAACCTTCAACAAGAGAAAGCTCTACTTTGAGAACTCTAACCAAGTTGTAGGATGTTAAATATGGTATCCATAGGAGGAACTTGCTTTAAAACCATCAAAACTCCATAGATTCCTTCTTCCTTTTCATAATACTCATATCATTGAAAAGAATATAATCAACAATGCATGTCTCTTGCTTTTAACTTTGCTACATAAATTGATAGGGTATTCTTGTTATTTGCACAAATAGAGCAAAGATCACATTCAAAAATCAAACCAAATTGCAAAATGTAAATACTAAGTGTGCACAACTTGACTAAGCAAAATGAACCCATACACTAAGTTAGATTGCTTATGTACAAATATGGAATCAATACCCAATTGCTAATAGACATAAGTCAAAGAGAATATCTAGTCCAAGTGTGCTTACCCTTAACTACAAGAAGATAGGTCAATATTTAAAAAAAATTCAATGCTTAATTGATTATTGACCACCTAAACCTAATTTTCTCCTTATCTAATTACTCAAATAGATTTGGTCTCTTCCACTTTGCACAAAGATTTTGGTTAGTCTTTCTTTAATTAGATAAATTTCCCCTTAACTAATAAAGTAGGAATCAATGGTCAAAGTCCAATCCAAGTTAATGATTAGATATGCAATCATATGATGATTTTGGATATGTGACTCCTTTATAATACCCATGTCTAAATACATACCCAAAGAATTAAAGATTAAAAGTAGGATCCAAATGGAAAAAACCATATATTGGCTTCTTGTGGATGTTTTAGATGACCACTACACCTTATAATGCTTTAAAAATTCAACTTGGATGGCTACACAATTCTCATCACAACAATAGATACAATGCAACAAAAAGTCATCTTGGATGGTTATATAATTCTCATCTCAAGACCAAAGCTAATGACTATGCTATGTCATATCTTCAATTGGTAAAAGTACTAATTGCAAATAGAAGAAAGACTCATAGAATGACGTATTAAAAGCAAACAAACCTACTTCTAACTTACATATGTTCTATACAACAAGAATTATGTTATGGATTTGACTATGGCTTGGCTAGCCTTTTTTTCTTTTTGCTCTACATACTATGTGCACTTCTTCTTTCACTTTTCACTCCTAATTAGACCTTTTGGTTGCTCATTAATCATGCATCACAAATTGAGCTTTTATTGACATCTTACATTTCTTTTGGGCAAGCCTTACAAGGGTCATTTCCTCTTGGATGACCCTTTTGCCCAAGGTCACCTTCATCAATCTCCTCAATAATTGATGTTGATTTCTTATCAATTGCTATTATCAATTATTTTTTGCTTGTCAATTGCTACTATTGATCATAGGGGCAATAGAGGATGTTGAGTAATCCCATGCAGCTCCAAACCCTTGCTTAATGTAGATTTCATTACTTGCCTCTATAGGCATAGTTGACATCATAGGCAAAGAAGTAATTTGGAGATGAGGCTAGTGCAAGATCAATGGTGCTCATTGCCTTCTACAAGCTCCATCAACATGTTTCCTAGTCCCCACTCAATTGCTAGGGATTTGACCTTACACTATGACTTATCATTAGTAACCTATTTTTTCTTCTTAGTGGTGTTTGCTATAGGTGGTCAAACTGTAGCTTTCACTTTGTTGATTTGTCTTGCATTGACTACCCAATCCTTTGCCTAAGCTAAGCATCAAGAGATTCTTCTCTATGTCCCAATGAATAGCTTGCATGATTTCTTTCACTAACTCTAACTTAGCAGAAAACCTAGCAAAGGTATCTTTCATCATGGTAACTATTGGTCTATCCTAATTCAACATAAAGTTCTCTCAAAGTAGTGATCTCATTACCATACATGCAATAGAATCCCATGGCATTCATAGTTTACCAACTTAAGCCACTTGTTGGTTAGCTAACTTGGTGGTGCAACTCTTGCTTCAACCTTTTTATCTCATCCTCTATAATCTTCATCTTTAATGGCTCAATGAGGATAACAATGAGAAAATCTCTTTTCAAAAACTCAAGTATCGTATATCAACTTAGAGGAGTCACAAATTCTTTGTAATTAACACCTAACTACTTTTGAGATTAAATTCTGATTGGAGAAACTTTAATACTTGTAATTGTTAACAACTATTATTGTTATGTACAAAGATTTAGCATTATTATCTCTTAGGTAAGCTCCAAATCATGTTTTTAGACCATGAGCTATTATAATAAACTTTACAATTAGAGTATACAAAAATCCAACATCATTGCTAGGAGTAGCATCTCCAACTATATAATATCATGTTTGATTACTAGCCTAGAAAATATCTTATGTTTTTGAATGCACTCTCTTGTTCTACAAATTCATCATTCAACTTTCAAATCCAACATTATTATGATCAAACTAAGGGATGATAAAATTTAGAGTGCCAGTAGACATTATAACAAGATCCAATTCTATAGCTTCTTTTAGCTCAACTTGCAATTAAACATAGTGAGAATACTCAGAACCTGAAATGTTGAAATTTTTAAGTTGATATGATGATCTATCTCTTATAGTTAGTTGTAGAATTATGTTTATAATTATAACCTTCCTTTTATCAATGAATACTCAAGTTTATCTAACTCAATTAGATTGAACCATACTAAATTCTTAAAGTTATTTTTCATAGTGCTTTGTTAAGTGTTTGTTTCTCACCAATTTTTTCATTCACTTATCTTCCAAATTTCTAATTCAAAATTAATTATTTCCAACCCATCTTCTTAGTTCTACCAAATTCAACTCCCCACCTAAAATCATCACAAAGGATCTTGATGAATATGAAGTTGATCGGATTGTTGCCAATCATGTGGGTAATTTTGGCCATCAATAAGAAATAGTGTATAAAGTACTTTGATATTATTATTACTTCACAATTATATATGTGAGTACCTTCATTGTCTTCATCCTCAAGATACAATGCAAGTGTTTGATACTAGAATATATGATAATGACTTCATCAATTATAAGAAGGTAAATATATAATGGGATGGAAATTTGCCACAATAATTTAATAGAATTTATTTTGCGTCACTAGAAAATTCTATGAGATACTAAAGGGTACCTTACAAGTTTAAAAGATGAATATTTTGAAAAGGCATAATATATAAGAAGGAACTTGAGAACTTTTTGTATACTTAGGCTTTAAAATGTTGGAACCTTGCTAAGGATTGAGTAACTTGGCCAAGAAGTTAACTTAGAAAGTTTATCACTAACTCTAAAAAGAAAAACTTACATGTACTATCAATATAATTAACACGACCTTGTGCAATCTTTGGTATTTCTGGTAAATTTAATTATTTCTTCTCTTTGATCCTCCTTCCTTGTTCTCTTGGAGTTTGGTCTTCTACACTCAAGAAGAATTTTATATACCATTTTGATATTTGCTTATACAACTTCTTGAGCACATTGGAAGTCTATTCTAGATGTTATTAATTATATATAAATCAATTAATTTTGCTATTTTTCTGGTTATAATTATTTATAAAATTATAGTTTTAATTTAGGAATTTAATCTATAACTTCAGAACACTTTGTCTTTTTGCAATGTAGAATGATGACAATTGAAAAAATTATAATATGTCATAATGAAGAGATTTCATAGATTGACAACTTAATTTTTTATATTCATGGAAAAAGAGTCAATTTTATGTAAGATTTACATATATTAGGTCTATAAAACCAAATTTTGATATTGAAAGGGAAAGTTTTACTTGATTCAAATCCAAGAGATTGAGGACCAAATTTAATTTTAAAGGATTTAAGATAGAATAATAGTATAGAGTATATATAAAAAGAAAATAGTCAAGAGTATATATAAAATACAGTGGGATTTAGAATCAAAGACAAATTTTTTAATGGTTTTAAATATAACTCAATATTTTTTATTTTTTTTGATGGTAGCATCATGTATGGAATACCCTAGAAGAGTTTGAAAAGTAGTGTTACTTTTTTAATTTCACTAGAAACATCTGGAAATAACTCAATTTGACATTAAGATAACTTTAAAAAAGAAAAAAATAAAGATATTTAATATTATTATAATAAGATATGAAGATAAATCCAGTTGATATCAAAATTTATATGATACAAGAATTCATAGAAGATCCATCAAATACAAAGTTAAGAGGAAAATTTATCTTATTTTCTCTTTTAAAAATTAATCAAGTCTTGAAGCAAGTATAAAAATATGAAAAATTTGAGAAGTTCTTCATGATGCATAGTTTATCATTAGAAATTTACAACTGAATCTCAAAAGTGATTAAGGATAATATTTGAAAAAATAATACAACTATGATGTTAAAGGAGAAAATATAAATATAAATGAATAAATAAAAACATAAATAAAATTATAGATGGAATGTTTGCTATATCATAACCTTTTTAGTTTGTCCCTCATGCTTCCGCCCTCTTTGTTTCTAGGAGCACAAAGTGAGATAGAGTACCCATATAATAATATAGGGTTATCAAAAGAGTTGGTAGAATAAACTACATATACCAAAAATGAGGTAGAACTTGCATAACCTAAGAATGCTAAGAATTTTCTAGGAGTATCTATGAAGCTTTATGGTAGAATATCCTAGAAACATCTAAAATGGTTTTCAGTTAGAAGCTCCTAGGAACTTTCCAAGGATGTTTTTAACTTGTATGCAAAGTTAATAGTTAGCTTAGCTTGCACTCAAAGAAAGGGGGGCCGGGAAGAAACTTTCCTTAGAAGGTCTTGAGAACCTTTGACTTAAGTGGACCTATAAATACCAAGGCCAAACTTCATACTAGGCATTTGGAGTTTCACTCATTTGAGAATTTCAATGTGACCTTCCCTTATGATCTTCCATTCTCTTATTTCTCTCCTTGGTCTTTTAAAATCTTATTGGTGTGGATCATTATTATATGAAACTTCAAATAATTGTAAAAAGAGAATACAAATTTTAGTATTAGATAAATAAATAATCAATATAAGCAAGTTTCAAAATTATCTATTGAAGATAAGTTAACACCACCTTAATCATTAAGGTAGGTTTTCATGAATATTCTATTATCATTTGCTTCAAGGAAGTATGATATGGATAAACATCATATTAATTTTTGTATTCATCTACCATGATTTATTAACTAAAGTTAACATAAAATTTGGCCTTAACGAGGCTTGTTGAACATATCCAAACCTAAGCAAAGCTTATAAAGGGATATCTAAGTGTAATACTCCGAGGACAAGAGAAGAGAGAAAACAAAGATTTCACACTCAATCATTCGATCACACTTCTCTTTATTATATAGACCAAGAGGATCTCCTCCAAGGAAGCTCCACCATAGGATTAGACACACAGATAGGTGACATGTCAGCAAGCTCCACCCTTGGATTACTACTTGGATGGGTGACATGTTGGGTCTAGGTCATATTTGGTTGGTCAAACAAGCTTTGATCGGGGGAAATCTTTAAGGGAATCTTCCTATAGGAATCTCAGAATCACGTGGGTAAGGTACCATTGGAAAGCTCTCAACCAGACAAACTAGGAGGAGGGAAGGCCAGCCTTTTCTTTGTTTGGGGGGGGGGGGAATTTTGCAATTGTTGAGATCTAATTCATTTTTTAGGCCTCCAAAATTGCCTTCAAAGATTTCAGGCATATTTTGGTTCCTACTCTATTAGTAGAAGTCCCCTTTTGGTGATACCCTTTTCTGATCTGTTTAGTCCATCATGTGTAACATCCTTCTAGATGTTACTAAACTAATTCTAACCTTTAAATCATATGTCTGGCTATTGATGCTAAGGTCTTCAAGTCTATTTTGGTTTTTGCTCTTTCAGTAGAAGTACTCTTTTGGTGATACTTCTATCTAATCTATTTTGACCATTATATATGACATCAATCTAGATGTTACCAAACCAAATTTCACATCTAGATCATATGGCTAGCTCTTGGTATTACACTAAGCTTAAGTTATGCTTACTTAGCTTTGAATGGCCTTAATAAGGTTGGTTCGACCCATAAATAATAGTGTGTAACTTCATAAACTTGAATTTATGATAGATTACTTTTTGTTTTAGTATACCCAAATATATCTCTTAGTATCTCTTAAACCATCTATTAGACTAGACATTAAGTCTCTCCTACAATTTTCTTTTGGTTCTTTAGACTACACTAGAATCAAAAGTGAGGTCTTTGATGTAGCATTACAATTCTCTTATGCAATACCCTTTATTTTCAATTAATAGAGTGGTTCTTGATCTTATCATTGCATTGAAGTGCTCTCCATGTGATTTAACTTTTTTAGAATTTGAGGTTCTCTAATGCCCCTCAATTTCTTCTAGGCACTAGAGCAATGGTTGATTTTGTTAACATGATATGAAGTCATCCATATAATTCATTTTCTTAGGTTTTTAAAATCTCACTATAGCACTAGAACATGGTGCTAGGCTCCACATGATATTGAACTTTTACTAGATTCTTGTGATGACACTAAAGTAAGGCATTAAGGTTCTTGATCAGACTCATTTTTTTAAATTCTGAAGATGGTATTAGAACATTCATTAGAGTGAGATTCTATGCTCCTTTTTGTGCTTCATTGTTTTCAAGTTTTACAGATGACCTTAGAGGAGCATGTGACATCTCCAGCTAAAAGACTAGGGAAGTACTTGAATTTTTACTAAAGTGCTCTTGGAGCACTCCTAATTTCTTGTATTGTAAATCCACACCACACTAAGTCCATTTCTCTTGTATTTTCTTCCAAAATTTTTTTTTTTTATCAATTCTTGCTTCATATTATTATGCTATCATTTATTCTACTGATTATGCATTGAATTGCACATTATATCTCATTAAGATAGAAATTGGTAGGTAGAAAGAGACAAGATGGATTTACTTGCAAATATATGGATACTTAGAGGGGATGTTCATAAAAAGGGCTACTTGGAAGGAATTATTACTAGATTGGAGTTTAGGGTTTAGGGTTTAGGGGTTTGTGAGGAAGTGTCAATTCTATAGAGTTGAGATCTCATGCACGAGGAGTTTGAGAGCAACAAAAAGCATGTTTGAGTGTTTAGATTCATCTTGGGAACATGGAGGGTCATCAAGAGTGGAAATTGAGACTATGAAAGGTTCATCAAGGGTTTGAGGTGATTGTAGGGGTGGATTTGAGGAAAAGAAAGTTTAGAATAGAATTTGAAGAGAGTGTTGAGAGGATCCAAAAACCTACACCACTTGGAGGAAAGAGTGAGTCTAAGTGCTTTTAATGTGGAGAGAAGGGACATAAAGAAAGTTCATGTACATTCACTTTTGAGAGCAAGAGATTGAGAGAAAAGAGAGGTTTAACTGACTTAGGTTTGCATGTTGGACCTTCTTCACCAAGATTGGGAGGGAGAAGATCTAAGACCAAAGAGTTGTATGAGGTTTATGGAGTTGAAGGACTTCCAAAAGGAGATGAGTGTAATGGAGTGAAAGCACTTTTGGAGACTTTGGTGAAGGATCTTGGAGAGAGTCTAAGTATAGCTACAGAAATACTACCACCTTCATCAGCTAGTTCTCAAGATTAGTGATGGAGATAATCTTTCAACTTATGGATAAACTATCCATGAGAGTTTGATAAATATGCACTCTAGGATTTGATGTTGCTACAGAAATCTTGGAGCAAACTGAACCTTTTGTGTTCCCTAGGATGGATTACTCCTAACTGGTGTTAGTCATGTACATTATATATTAGTTATAGAGTGAGAGAAAAGAAAAGAGAAAAAGAAAAATTGAGAAAAAAGAAAGATATATGGTACTTCCAATTTTCTTTGGCAAGGATGGAGAAGATGTGGATGCCTTTATGAGAGACTTCAAGAGAGCTTGCATAGGAAAAAATGAGAGGAGGAAGACTGAGTGGGCCTCATTATTACCTGATTTCTTTGAGGATGTAGCACTTACATGGTATGAGTTAGAATACCAAAAGAGAGAGAGGAGAGATGGGCAAGAAGAGTCTTGGGAGAGTTTGAATTCAAAAATCATTGAGAAATTTCTTCCACATGAGAGTTATGAGAGATTGATGAGTGAAGTTAGCTTTCTCAAGCAAGGAGATGGAGAGAAAGTGAGAATCTATGTGGAAAGAGTGGAGAAGTTAGAGTCCAGATTTGCATAGTGTTGAGGAAGGGTGGGGATGATGTGGAGACTACTTTGATTGGCAGAGGAGCTATGCTCACCAAGAATTTTGTGGGAGGGTTGAGACCACAAATTAGAAGCAAGGTGAGATATGAGAAACCTTCTTCCAAGGTTGAAGCTATCAAGATTGCAATTCGTATGGAGGAGAGTTTGGAAGGAGATGAGAGTGATTTGGTGGTGAAGGAGGTTTTGCATCCTCGTCAAGGTTACAAGTATGGTGGAACTTCTGATACTTTGGTGGCAAGGGTTTCACCACAAGTAGTAGTTGCTCCAATTCTTGCACCTCCACCAAAAGATTCACTTCAAATGATCATAGAACAACTTGCAGATCTCAAGATCAATGTGGTGCAACTATGGAAGAAGCCATGGTTGAGAGAATCACACACAATTTATTGATGGCACAAAGGGTACTTGAGGATTGGGCCATCAAACCATAGAGTCATAGTTCCTATGACTAATACCACCAACACTTCACATTCAGATACACCATCTTTTGATAATTGGGAACCAAATTCTGAAGAAGGAGCTTCAAGTGTGGACACAAGCATGGAGGAGTAGAATTCCACATAGGAGGATGAATCTAAACTTGATTCAGATTTGTATCCCTTGTTTGATATAGATTTTGCACCTAAGCTAGAGGTTTGAACGACTTGGATAAATCACCATTGACACTTGAGGAGATAGAGAGGAGGTTATCTACCCTCAAGTATGGCCCAAATGTTACCAAGGAGGAGAAGGTGAGATTTGAGTAGATTTTATGCAAGTTCATTCATGTGTTTGTTTTTATTTACAAGGATTTGAAGGAAGTCACCTTGGAGCACAATATAGAGGTGAAGTCACATGCAAGGCCAATCTGCCAAAAGCAACATCGCATTACCCCACCAATATCTTTGGTTGTGAAGAAGGAGATTGATAAGCTCAAGGAGGCTGGATTTATCTTTGAGGTGGAGAATTCAAAATGGGTGTCTCCAATTGTCATTGTGAAGAAAAAGAATGGCAAGCTTTGGGTATGTGTGGATTACAAGAAGCTCAATGTTGTTACATTGATGAGATATTGGAGGAGGTTGCAAGGTCATGAGAGGTACAATTTTGGATATGGTTATAGTGGATATAACTAAATCAAGATTGTGCCAGAGCATCAACAACTCACCACATTCACCACACCTTGGGAGATTTATGCTTTCAAGGTCATGCCTTTTTGGCTTTGCAATGCTCCAGCCACATTCCAATGGTTCATGAACAAGGTATTTGAACCTTTCATTGGAAAATTTGTGAGAGACTTCATTGATGAATTCTCTATCTATGGGAGTAAGGAGGAACACTTTGAGAACCTAATCAAGGTCTTGCAATGCTTGGATGAGGCAAATGCAAATGATGTGAAGAATGTATACTTTTGGGGCACATCACCTACAAGGATGGAATAGCAATTAATCCTAAGAAGATGAGGACAGACCTTCCATTTCCTTCAAGCTTAGCAAAGTTACTCCAATTCTTGGGGATGGTTGGGTAGTATAGGAGGTTCATCTTCTCATTTTCCAACAAGGCTTATGCATTGACCATCTACATGAAGAAGGGTGTAGATTACATGGTGATTTTGAAAGACAAGGAGGCTCTCAAAGCTTTTGAGGAGCTCAAGCAATCCCTTGTTATAGCTCCAATTCTTGCTAAACCTGATTGGAGTAAGCCTTTCATCCTCTACATTGATGCTTCTCATGTTGCTATAGGATGCACTCTTAGTCAATTAGACCAAGATGGGCATGATCATCCAATAGCTTATACTAGTAGGCAGATGGTTTGAGCAGAAAAGAACTATTTTTCATAGAGAGAGAAGGGTTGGTAGTGACCTTTGGTCTCAAGAAGTTTAGACACTACTTGATTGGAGGGAAAGCCACCATTTTCACAAATCACAAGGCTTTGAAGTACATCTTCAACAAGCCTTATGTGGAAGGGAGACTAGCAAGGTGGATGATACTCTTGTCTGAGTATGACTACACCATTTAGGATAGGCCAAGAAAGAAACATGCAAATGTTGATTTGTTATCTAGGGCCTATTATCATGATAGAGATGAGCTAGTGGATGATTCCTTCTTGGATGAGGACCTCATGAAAATCTCAGTCACTCAAGAGGTTCCAATAGAGTACAAGGAGATTGTGGATTTTGTGACAAGAGGTAACTATCTAGAAGGGATGCATGCTAGGGAGGGGAAGGCGCTTGTAGCAAGATCTAGACCTTACACAATGGTGGAGGATATTCTTTTTCACCAAGGAGTAGATGGTCTACTTTGAAGAGCAATGGGTAAGGAAGAGTCTATCCTACTCATAAAGGAGTTTCATAAGGTTTAGTGTGTGGAGGACACTTTGCAAGAAAGGTGACAACCTTCAAGATTCTAGATGAAGGTTACTATTGGAGAGGGATTTTCAAGGATTGTCTTGATTATTGCAAAACTTTTCATGTTTGTCAAGCTTTTGCTAGAAAATCTACTTCCACTCAACCACTTAGATCAATTCCATTGCTAGGACCTTTGGAGAAGTGGGGATTGATTTTGTAGGTCCTCTCAATAGAACCACAAGGAACAATTAGTACATTGTGGTAGTTACTGATTACCTTACCAAGTGGGTTGAGGCTATACCATTGAGGGACAAGAATGAAAATGAAGTTGGTAGATTTCTTTATGAACACATTATCACTAGGTTTGGATGCCCTTTGGAGCTGGTTTCCAATAGAGGAGGAGAGTTTACAAGAAGCATCACTACATCAATGCTACTACATTTCTCTATCACACATAGAGTAACTATATCCTATAAGCCAAATTCCAATGGCTTGGCAGAGAGAACCAATCAGACCTTGTGCATGATGTTGGCCAAAGATGTAGAAATGGAAGGGGCTAAAAATCATTGGGACAAGAGGATTCATATAGTTTTGTGGAAGTGTAAGACAACCATGAAGACTTCCACTAGATATTCTCCATTTCAATTGGTATATGGTATTGAGTCTACCTTACCCATTCATTTTGATCTTCCTACCTTCCAAAGCATTCATAGGAGATTGAAGAAAACACAAGGAGGTGATGCAAAGAAGTCAAGGAAGGATCAACTCATGGAATTGGAAGAGGAAAGAGTAGTTGCTATGGTTTGAGTGGAGCAAGCCCAAAGGAAACAAAAGGAGAGCTATGACAAGAGGCAAGGCAAGAAGAAGGTGGAGCTTTTCAAAGAAGATGATCGGGTAATGTTGTTTGATTCCATTTGATTCAAGAGAGTACAAAAGAAGTTTTTGCCTAAGTACTTTGGACCTTTCATAGTGGAGAAGGTGTGGGGCAATTACACCTTTGATCTCAAGGAGTTGGGAGGAAGACACTTTGATAGGATTAACCATGGTAAGTTAAAGATGTATCATAGAAGGTAGAGAGACCTTCACTTTGAGGATAAAGTGAAAACTTAGTCTAGTGATAAATGTAACACCCATTTGTGCATATATGTAGTATTGTGATATTTAGTTTGGTATTACAAGTACTTGAGAGATATTATTTATATAGAGATAAAGGATGGTTCTACATTAGTCATGATTAGGTAAATTTAGTCATAGCTAAGATAGAGGGGACCTTACTTTAGAGGAAGTAGAAAAGATGAGCACCACTATTTTGGATTCTAGTGTGTGGACTTGATATTATTCCTAGGTGTTTGGCTTTGAGGAAAGAGTTAAGAACTCTTGGGCCTGCAAGCCTTTTTGTTTTGGATTCTTCTATAGTCCAAGGATAGCCCATGTAAAGGAATCCTTGACTTAGTTGTTGGGTCAAGATAAGATCACATGCTTAGTAGAATATGCCCATGTGGATGGATATTCCTTCGTACTTTTTGACTTTACTTGACTTTTAGCCTAGTAACTTGAGTTACTCCAATAATTAATAACTTTGGTGCGTAACTATTTCATAAGTATATAAAGTAGGGGTGATGAGGTACTCATCATCCTTTCATTTGCAACTATCTCTCTCTCATTGAGTTCTCTAGTGAGCAATGTCTTGAGTCTTGGAGTGTTAGCCTTGGAGGAGTATGATGGAGTTGGGGTTCCTTGCCTTCTTAGTCCATGGTGCGCTACCATAATAGCCACAGAGGTTCATCTTGAGTGAGAGACATGCCAGCTCACAGACCACTTTAGCAATTGATGATCAATGATGAGAGTGAAGGGGTTACCAAATAGGTAATATAAAAAATATGCTACTACCCATATTGCTACAAAGCACTCTCCCTCATATGAACTCTTATTCATCTCTGCTAAATTGTTGGAATGACTAGCATAGGCTACCACAAACTCCTTCTCCTCATCATCCTATTGGGTGAGTATATAAAGTAGGGGTGATGAGGTACTCATCATCCTTTCATTTGCAACTATCTCTCTCTCATTGAGTTCTCTAGTGAGCAATGTCTTGAGTCTTGGAGTGTTAGCCTTGGAGGAGTATGATGGAGTTGGGGTTCCTTGCCTTCTTAGTCCATGGTGCGCTACCATAATAGCCACAGAGGTTCATCTTGAGTGAGAGACATGCCAGCTCACAGACCACTTTAGCAATTGATGATCAATGATGAGAGTGAAGGGGTTACCAAATAGGTAATATAAAAAATATGCTACTACCCATATTGCTACAAAGCACTCTCCCTCATATGAACTCTTATTCATCTCTGCTAAATTGTTGGAATGACTAGCATAGGCTACCACAAACTCCTTCCCCTCATCATCCTATTGGGTGAGGATTGTTCCAAGCCCCAACATACTCCAATCAATATGAACTTGGAATGGTCATCCTCTAATTAATCTCTTGAGAATAGGGGCAGATATTAACTTCTCCTTGAGCTCTATAAAAGCTCTTTCCTACTCATACTCTCCCAACATCACTTTGTCAATGCCTTAACAATGGTACTAAATCCTCTGACATATCAGAAATAGATGTTTATCAACCCAAGGAATGTTTGCACTTTGCTCACATCCATAGGCGAAGGCATACATGGAATGGACTCCACCTTGGTCTATTGAACACCTAGTCCTCTACGATAGATAGTGTGACCCAACTACGCAATTTACTTGTGGAAGAATCTATACTTCCCAAAATGTAATTTGAGTCCATGAGATCTCAAACACCTCCAACAAATGTTTCTCATGCTCCTCCACAATAGCTATTATAGACCAAAATATCATCAATATAACATTGAGTTAAATCAAATCTTGTTAGAATCTTGTCCAAGACCCTTTGCAACTTAGTAGAAGCATATTTTAACCCAAATGGTAAGAACTTCCATTGATATAATACATCCTTACTGTGAGGATCAATAGCCCAAAATGTTATCTTGGACTTGTCTTTCCTCCCTAATTGGCAACTGATGATATCTTGCTCAAAGATCCAAAGTATTGAAGACCTTTGCATGCCCAATCACGTCAAAGATCTCCTTTGTGTATGCATGGCATACTAATCAACCCTAGTCTATCAATTGATAGGACGGTATCTCCACACATCTACCTATTTGTGTAGTTGCCATGCATATCCTCTTGGCTAGCATTATTATACCTGAAGCATACTCTACATGTAAAATCTCTACCAAACCAACCTCAAAAAGGTCTCCACCTTGGCTTTGAATCAATGCTCTCTCTATATCATTATATTTGTAGGGACATCAAAAATTGATGTATCACTATTAAGCTCAATCTAAATACTAGGTCCTTTTAGAGCACCAAAATCCTTCATACTGAAGGCAAAACAACTTGCATAGCTCCTCAAGAACCTCCAAACTCTCCATCTTTCCCTTCTTGTAAGCTTAGATCCAATGTTTAGCTCCTAAGTATCCTCTATAATTGATGTAGGAGTGGGAGATGCACTAACTGGGCTACATTGGGCTCTTGGGTGTTGTAATTTCATGCTTCCAACCACTAGAGTCTCCAACCTCAACAAAAATAACTCTTTGTGCTCTGGTTGCAAGCTCCACACGTCCTCTAGTTGTACCCCAAGTAGACCAAGGATGTAACCTGAGTAGACCACGCTCACCAAGATGGACCTCAAGTAGACCACTCACACTAATGGCCATTAGTTGTGTCCCAAGAATACCCTATCCACTTCTTTCATCAACCCCAACATGTACTTGAATTATCTTGATAGGCATAAAGCTCACAAATGTTCAATTGGTGATGCCTATCAAGCACATCCTATGTTGCTCTTCCAAGCCAAAGCTCACAATATAGGTCAAACAATTTAGGTCCAAATGCTTGGATGCATTTGACTTTGCTATAATAGTAATAAAATTAGTATGAAAACCCATTGCCTACTTCCTCTCATCAACATTGGGCTCCACCAATTGTTGTAATTGTGAGTCCCAAACAAGTCCAAGACCTCCTTGTCAAAAAGCATGGGAGCTTGGAAAACTCATAAGTACAAGTAAGGCAGCTCTAGGCTATCCAACAAGGTTTACCATTGCCATAGGTGACCTATCAACCACTACTACCATTTCAGATTGGCGCCTAAAAATGTCATCAATAGTAAAGTGATCTAGTCATTAAATCCCATCATAAGCATACTATAGAACCTCTCTAGGTAAGGTTCATCCACCAAAGATGAAGATGATGTGCCTACAATCCCACTCTAAATACATCCAACAACATAGTAGGTCCTATCCAAGTATGGACTTGATGTGTACTTGCCACCACCTATGTATGAGAAATTACCCATCAAAGAAATATTCTCTAAAATGTAAGCTTAGAGAAATGGATTGATGAACTTGGAGATGTTGCAGCATATGTAACATATTCCAAAACACACCAAATTGGGGATCCTATAGACCCTAACCTCAACCAACACGAGTATGTCCTTGATATGGTCATCCAAAAATCACCAAATGAATGCAACCATGTCTCTCTAAATCATATGCCCCAACAAGGAAATATTTGTTGGTAAGGTCTTTTGGCAATCCTTGATTGTTGACATTAGTAATACCTTAGGATATTGATAGGCCAAGTGTGTCACATGATTTAGAGAGACTCACTTAGTAGTCTTATCTCTCTCTACATACAAGTACCTCTATACTCATTTACTTGCTTGTAGTATTGCAACTAGTCTAATGCTAATCCCATCAAACAACTCCAACAAGCATACTCCTTCTATCAGATATTGCCAAGCAATGAGTGTAGTATCCAAAGGTGACAAGGTAATAGACTCTGAAGGCTCATCCTCACATTGGTCTCTTGGTGGTACAAAGGCTCCAATCCAAGCCTATTGCACCAACTAATATGCATACTATTGCAACGCATATTAGTTGGAATATCCAAGGTGGATGGAATAATCCCACTAATACTCTAACTTTGAGTGATCTCTTCTAGTATTGGAGTATCTTTTGCATGGACATTCCCCTCCAATAAGCCACCAAGCCAAGTAATAGAACCATTGAAAGCTAAAACTGATGTCATGGTCTTGGACTATAGTGAGCTAAGCTTGCCACTACTAAAGTGTACTAGTAGGTGACATATCAATCTCTCACTTGACTACCAACTTGGTCTATAGGAGGCTATCTCCTCCCAATAGTCAATGCAAAAATCCATGAGGTATAATATTACTCCGCCAACTAGCAATCATATGACTCTACTATTGTTGCAATGGCCTAAGCTCTCACCATAAAGCTATCAATCAAATAGCCAAGCTGAATCTAGAAAATGAGCTTACCATATGTGATGTACTATGTAGAACAACCTCTAGAGATGTTTGGAT
Organism: Lunularia cruciata; assembly: GCA_948567375.1. NCBI lineage: Eukaryota > Viridiplantae > Streptophyta > Marchantiopsida > Lunulariales > Lunulariaceae > Lunularia > Lunularia cruciata. Next base: position 14,824,292 of record OX419756.1, read on the forward strand.
CTGAAATGGATATCTCTCCATATCGGTCTTTTGTAGCAAAAGACCAACAACTACAACCTTCTCCAACATAATAAGTTGTGCACTAGAGTCTAATAAGACCCTCTGTGGTGTATAGACCTTCCCTAAAAGTCCTACCAAATCAAAAATCCCCCTCTGGTTATCCAATAGGCCAACTCTAGGTGTGAACCAAGCTTGCTCAAAGGCAAATCTAGTTAGTAACTCTTCCAATTTATATACTATTGTCTACCAGAAACCATCAATCTTTGAGCAGATCCCATGCTCCTCAACCAAGTTAGCTCCACTATCAACCACCTCTACTCTAGAAGTAAGAACCACATCACTCCTACTCTCACAAAGTATAGCAACTAACCAGGACATTGAAGTGGGCCTAACTCCCAATGTAAACATATCATTGGCTGAGATCAAAAGGAAATACATAATCAATTGAGCCGCTCCTAGCATTGTGCTAGGGTAAGTTTGTGTAGTAGTAGGTGGTTGACTAGCTTTTGGTCCATCATGCACTCCATCACCATCTACCACATTGGCATTAGTATGTATAGGAGCCATAGATATTATCTATAGTGCCTCAAAGAGTATGAAAGATTGGGGAAGTCTTTATCTACCAGCCTCTCCTCTTTGTGGGTCCAACTCCATTAATGCTCCTTTAGGCTCTAGAGCACATCCTACACTCCTAGTCACTATGCATTTACTTGTGTTGCTCTAGACAAAAATTCCAAGACATCTCTATCACTAGCATAAGAGGTAGAAACCTCAACACAAAATCTGATCTCCTTTGAGCTATGGCCATGGTAGCCAATCTCTACTCCAACTGCTCAATCTGAGTAGCCATAGTTGTACCAATGCAAGGGCACCCCTACCAAATGTAGGTCTTCTACCACCAACTTGGCTTCCATGACTAAGAGCTCCTCTACCACCTGCCATAACAACCCTACCACTCCATAACTCCAGTTGAAGGTCAAAGAATTGGTCATTAGTGTGATCAAATCTATGGCAATGATCACACTATCTTTATGATGGCTATGATGCACCAAAGTTATCATGTCTATTGCTTTGAGTGCTTTCTCTCTTGTGGTGAGGTCCACCACAAGTCCAACAAGCAATACCACTACTCATTGGCTATTGTTGATTGAAAATTGAAGGTAAGGGTCTAGTTGCCCTCCACTCACTCCATAAGTTCTGGACTATCTATTTTGCACTCAAAAGCTAACATGATGTGGTGCACTCTACTACACTTTAGAAGAATTAATAGTTGTGGATAAGGTCTCACTACCAATCCTAATGTCACCACTCTCCCCTCCACCTTGTTGAGCTCAATGTGCTCAACCAAACTAAATACCACCACCAAAGTAGGTGAAGTAGCTTATAACAACGTAACATCACATACTTTCTATTGCAGCTCCTTGTCTAGGATTCCATACCAAAACTAAACTACTTGGATCTCAATAACTCCTTGAATGAAACTTATCATTCGTCTCATGCAAGTGTTTGTCTCACATTGTTGTGTTGTGGTTTACGTAGCCTATGAAAAAGTAACATAGTGTGGTTAATCTCTATAAAGATGGAGTAGGTTATATGAAGGATCCTATGGTTTAGCTACTGCCATGTGAGCAATCTATGTGCACTTACGTGGTTGGCCATATAGAGAACAATCTTATCCTTTTCAAGGGCTTTGATGTATATAGGTGGTGGAGAGTTGAGAGAAAGGGGTGTTTTAGTTTGAGGTGTCTCAAGCAAGAGGAGGACGTTCAAAGTGAGAATTTTAGTAGAGCATGAGCATTAGAGCATCAAGGAAAGCATTTGAGCAGGAGATATCCCATGCTCCCAATCTACCACTCTCAAATCCTTTTCTCACTAAAATTCAGATTTTACACCATGACGGCTTACAGGTTTGGATGGTGGTACATTTTGGGGCAGCATTTATGGAGTTGATGATAAAAAACCTAGATCCTTCCAGTGCTTACTTACAAACAAGTCTAGGATTTGATAGTCTATGTGCTCTTATAGATGTAGAATGACCTAATTTTTCTCATGAGCCTCAAGGTGGAGTTGTGGGATCCATTAGTCAAAAAGTGAAGAGGCTAAATGACAAAATTGCAAGAGTTTGGGTCCCAATAGGAGAAGCCTGGATTTCTTTGGGTATTGAAGGAGTTAAGGGAGGTCATTTGAGATAAAGAGACCATGGTTGAAGACAAGAGTTAACAGGCTACAATTAGGAGATAGAAAAAAAAAGATTTGAGTAGGTTCTAAGGGAGATATGATCGATTGAAACAAGGGGATAGAATTCATACCTAAAAGCATAAATAGACAATTTAGAGAGCTTTTTAAGACATTTTAATGATCTATTAGTGGATTTGGAGATAAGACAAAGTGCTTATAGTATTAAGTTGAAGAAATTTTAGGTTTTGATGAATCTCAAAATCAGATCTAGTTAGTTGAAGCTGGAGCTCTTGGAAGTGAGGTGTTGGAGATGAGATGTTGATCAAGTTTGGAATTTTGGTCACTCCTAAAGTTATGGTTTGAATAACCTTATGAAAATCTTCAATAATATTGGTGATTAGGTCTTGCACCTTTTTGCAAAGGTTTCATATGAATTCTTCAAATAGAAAATTCAAGGAGCACAAAATAGACAATTTAGAGAGCTTTGTAAGACATTTTTATAATTTGTTAGTGGATTTGGAGATAAGACAAGGTGCTTATAGTGCTGAGTTGAAGAACTTTTAGGTTTTGATAAATCTAAAATCAGATTTGGTCAGTTGAAGTTAGAGCTCTAGGAAGTGAGGTGTTGGAGATGAGATGTTGGTCATGTTTGGAATTTTGATAGCTCCTAAAGTTATTCAAATCACCTTATGAAAATCTCCAATATTTTTTGTGATTAGGTATTGTACCTTTTTGCAAAGTTTTTATATGAATTCCTCATATAGAAAATTCAAGGTCTTGGATCAAGCATACTTGGGTCTGTAGAGCTCACAAGTTAGCTTAGCTTAAGAATTGACCTATATCTAGAGATTTGTATTTGATTGAGTCATCAAACTTTGCAAAGGTTTAGATAAGAGCACAAATACCTATTATGGAAAATTTTATTGGCTTAGAGTCCATAGAGAGTGAGAACTGATGTTATAAGTTCGACTAAAAATACTATTGTAAGCTCAAGAGGAGCATTTCTATCTTCAATCATTACTAAATGCAAATTGTTCTATTTATGTGTCCATGATTGAATATTTTACATTACTAGAGTGGCTTTGAGGATTATGTGTATCTATGATCTTGAAATCTGGTGGAAATTGCCAAGACCCATGAGCAAACCCTCAATTAGAGATTTCAAAATTAGGGTGAAAACCTACAAAAGAACTGGCCAAGTTTGAGACCTTGTCAAGAGAGTTGTAGTGGTCTAATTGTGGTTTATTTCATATAATTAGAAAGCTTATCTCACAAGTTTTCCATTGAATTTTAGAGGTGCACATCCAAGCGTTACAAATTTTTTTTTTCTCTATATGAGTTGCACAAAGTTTTCCTCATCAAAAAGACATAAAATTCTCCACTTGGATTAGAAATTGGTTAAAAATAGAAGTACATAATAGAAGAAGCTTGGAGTAAAAGTTGAAATTAGCTTGATGATAGAGCAAGAAGGCTATGAAGCTCATTTCCAACAAAAGCAAAAAAAGTTGTTGCTAAATTCTTATGATTGGATCTTCTTTGTGCTTGCATGCTTGTTTATACGCCCAATTGGTTTGGATTGGTGCGCGGGTATTGTGCTTAGGTTCTTTCCTTCTAGGAGTGTTGTGTATTTCTCCTTGGTAATGCTAGAAGTAATGACCAGTAGACCAAGAGTGCATGTTATGATGATAGATTAGGTTGCCCGTTACTACCCTACCCAATAGCAAGAATACCAAAAACAAGAGAGGAGGGTTCCAATGGTTGGGTGAGTCACATGCTCAGACTAATAGTGAAAAATCTACATATAAACTCTTATCTATTAGCTCCATAGCTAGGCACCTTGTGTGTTCTTTAAGAGAGAAAGGCAAAGTACGACAATGTAGGCTCTCTCTAGCCTTTTGTTGGAACTCTTGCAAGCTCCTCAACTTGTCAATCCACACTCCTTGGTAGTTCTACCTCAAGCATTACAAGAACTCTACCATGGGGTTAAGCCTCGGTACTACACCACCTCATATAGTAGTATCCCCACTTGTAGTAGCACCATCTTGGGCTAGTGCACCTCCATTATATACACCAACTCTACTAGAGCTAAATTTCATAAGTACTACCAATCAATCTCTAGCAAGCTAGCTTGAAATGATGGAGATGTAGTTCAATGACCAATATTATCTTGATAGCTCAATCTTCTCTAAGTGAGCTCTCTTGAAGTCATGATAGTCATCCCATTGATGGACCTTCCAAGTGTTGAAACAACCCCTTCCATGCCATGAAGGGTGTGAACAAAGTTGGGTTTTGCATCTATTGCAAATCACATCAACCATCAAACTCTTGGATGAAGTCATCCAACTCTCTAATACCCACTATATCAAAGTAGCACTTGGGGCCTTTGGAGGGCCCATAAGTCTCATGGATGTCCCACAACAACAATGTGGACACACCAAGTTCACTCTCAACTTAATCAGCTCCTATATCAAACTCCAAATAAGAGTCAATCTACTTCCCCAGTAAGAACTAAGATACATGTTGATACCGAGTGCCACTTTGTGTAAACCAACTATGTACTACAACAATATCTCCTCTAGAATCCCCAAAAATTTTTGTTGTGACAATGTAACTCAAACCCCAGCCATAACCACCGCAAGTATCCCATCAAGGGTCACCACCAAGTGCCACCACCAATTGAACACCACTCACTAATGTAGCTTTAACTACAACTATTACACTAGGGAAAAGGGTGACCTATAACCTATCATCACAACATCTACTTTCACAATTGTCAAGTCATCACTTCTTGCTTCATTGGAGAGAAATATAGATAGTTTGATTGGTCATCACTCTAGCTTCACTACCAAGAGCACAACATAGCACAAATGCTCTAAAGTCAAGGCACCTTGCACAAACATGGTGCACAAACAAGAAGGAGAAGGTCCAATCACAAGAAGTGTAAAAAAAACTCTTCATCTCATAAATCAACATCAAATTGACTCTACCACCATTTGGTATATGACATAATAGGAGTGTCTTCTTACTCCTAAGTGACTAGGATCACTAAAGATGGGATCAAATTGCCTCTCCTAACCAAAGCTACATGTGTATAGGTATCAATCAACCAGTCACTAGTACAACAAGTGAAGGTGGACTTGTTGGCTAGGGCACCAATCTAGGAACTAGAGATGTAGGTTCAAACCCTATTATACACAATCAAGGAAGGTAGACAGATTTTGCCAAACAATAACAAAAAACTCATCTAAACTAGCTAGCCTTACACAAGCAAGTTGGCCCTTCTAGGCCTTTGTGGCCTCTCTAGCCCACCATCCTTTGCGTCAAAGCCTTTCAAAATTTGGACAACCTCTACCAACTTGATGCACCTCTTCTATAGTTGGTTGATTGCTAAGTCCTCCACTAACTCTCAACTTGACCCAAGTTGAGAAGATGTGGATCACAAATTGCCTAATTTGAAGGGATGAATTCTTAAATCTACCTCCAATTTTGCACTTTGGGCTCAATTTGCCCCAAATAAACCTTGATTTCACTTGTTGGGCTCAAATCAAACACACACTTAAGTTGACTCATTTCTCAAAGTTTGGCTAGCGCTTTCACACACTGTCTGTGCCATTGCTAAATTTACATCAACTCAAATAGTGCTTTGAGCTCAATTTTCCCTAAATTGATCTTGATTTCACCTCTTGCGCTTAAATCAAAAACCCATTGTCTCAAATTGACTCATTTCTCAAAATTTTGGCCAATGCTTCTACCCCATTGCTAAATTTGTATCAACTCAATAAGGTTTCTGCACACATTCACTCTTAGGAAAATCTAGGATCAGTGTCAAATATACCAAGTATCATCCAAGCTTGGAGATACTACTAATGTACTCAATTCTTGCAACCAATTTCCCCTTGATTCTCACTTCTCTAATGTAATCAATTCATTCTTTGACTTGAATTACATTCAAATCAGATCTATACTTTATCCTTCAATTAACATTCTTCCAACAATTGAACATTGATTATAGTCAAGCACCTACTCTAGCTAAGAGACTTTAGGTAATTTCCTCTTTACTCTCACTTCTTTGATGTAATCATTTCATTTTCCACTCAAATCACACTTGGGTCAGATTTGTACTCGATCCTTCAATCAACAATCTGCCAACAATTGAGCATGGATTACCATCAAGTGTGACAACTTGGAAAATATCAATTTTGTGGTAACTAAGTAAGTAAAGTTTGTTCCCGCAGAGATACTGGTCAGAATTGGTCAAATACAAAGTCAAATGTTACAATGTAGTCCTTCTTGATTTTGTCTTTAATCTCTCAGGTAGCAACTATACCCAGAAGAGAGTAACAAGCACTAATTTGCACTCTTGTCACAACAATTTGTCACACTTAATCACAACTCCATCAAATCTTTCCAAACAATCTTGATTGTGATGATTCAGTCTTTCCCAAAAACGGCCCTTCATTATAAAATGACTATGCCTCAAAATTGTGTTCCACCCTTCCACTGAAGGCACAACTTCCTTGATTGAAATTGCTTCACATCAACTCTATGTTGAACTCACAATTGCAAAATACTACAAACACTACAATTCTTCTCAGATCTGTCAAGGCATTGTTCCAATTGTACTTCACTCAGGATCAAACACACAGAATGAAGATCAAGGCTATGGAATCTAACATCCAACAAACACACTAATTTGCAATTCAAAATTCTCCCAACACTCACAAACACAAGCATAAAATTGACACTCAAAATTAAGCTCAAATGACAAGCACTACTTCACAATACTTTGCTTAATCTATTCTCAGAAATTATGAGCATTGAACAACATATGAATGCAAATGCCACCTTTAAATAGTGAAGCAAACAACAATTACTAACAACTATACTGTTCTACAACAACTCTTCCTACCTACAGATCCAAAATAACAATGCACCTCTTCATATCTGCCTCTTCAAATCTCAAAATTTTGACCACTCCAATCTAATGTCTACCTCTTCCTTGGCTTCCAATCCCAAAGTAACTTCACTTACTACTCTATCCTCGGGTCTCACACCTACTAATTCCTCTACCAATTCTATTGATTCTTCACTCTAATCTACAATTATACTAGTAGGTAACCTATCTAACTCTTTATCTCCTGACCTACTCTTCTCTAACATCTCTATTGGAAACTCTGAAGATATATGTACTCCTATGTCATCTACTTCAGGTTTTGCTCTTACATCCTTTTGAAGTTATCTATCTCCAATTTTACCAAGTCTAATCTAATCGTGATATTATCTCTACTTCTAATATCTTCATATCTACATGAGTTTTGAGACTAATTAGCAAAGCATTCAAATCTTTATCCTTTTCATTTCTCCTCCTCGTCTCTTACACCAACAACTTCAACTCGTGCAATCTTGTTTCTTCAATTCGGACATTGGCTTCTGTACTTAGCATCGCATTCATCTTTGTTACAATTTCCTCCAATGTCTCAAGTCTCATTCTTCTCTCCCGTTCTCAATCTGCAAGCCAATCTTCCCTATACATTGCCAGTTCTACCTTGAACTTTGCTTTCACTGTCTCCTTTTCCTTCTCCTTTTGCACAATCTTCTCCTCCAGATTATGGAGTAACTTTCTTAGTCTTTCTTCTTCTCTATACCTCACAATCAACTCCCTTTGCCAGAGTTGTTTCTTTTCTTCTACACTTTCCATCACTCTATCAAGCTCTTGCTCCTTCTCTACTACCCTTGCCATAGCATGAATAATTTCTAATTGAGAATCATCAAACTGCTATTTCAAGATTTCATACTCCGCTACTTGCCTTTCCCTTGCTATGACATTTTGCTCTATGATTCTTTCTCTACTCCCCATTTCTCTCTTCAAGTTTTCAATTACTTGTTTCTGTACTACTGCATCTACTCGTAGTACTTCCCTCTCTTCCTCACCTCTTCCCTTCTCCCTCGAGGCCATCGAGACACTTACTCTATATGATCTCAATCATGAAACATGGAAAGTAATGTTCCAGTTCCATGCCAAGAATGTGATATGAAGCCTGCTCAAGACTTTGATTCTTGCAATCACATCTAACCTTCAAATCACATGATTTCTCACTGCAAATTTAGAGTTATTCTTCCCACCTCCCATCTTTCTCTCTTCAACTCTGGGTTGGGTGCTATTCTTCTCACTGATTCCCGGACTAACCCTCCTGACCTCCTCTCTACACACCAACGCGCCTTCAACTACAATTCCCTTCCTACAATCTCCCACAGGACGACTTCTTAACGGCGATGGAAAATTACTTGTCATCATTTTGTCTCTAGCCTGAAATTTATAGTGGCATGCTTCCTTTGTCTCTCTTCACTTTGAATTTCTATTGAGAAATCACACCTTCTTCATGCTCATGTCACTGTCAATTTCCTCTCGTTTATAGGCCAGCTGTTTTTGTGCACGGTACCTTCTTGAATGTCCAACCCCGAAGGAAAGTTGTTACACTGTCCTTGCCTCGGGTTGAGCACCCCCAAGACAAATTTTCCTTACTTCGGGTTGTAGGCTGATAGGGCAAATCCGAGTCTATGACACAAAGTCACTTTACCTCAAGTTACAACCCGAGTACACATTTCTTCACGTTCTAATGCCATACAGGCGCAATACGACTTCTCTGTACACTTCTTCTCCATAAATAAGAAAAAACAAAAAAATGTGTGTATCACATCAAGTCAAACCCACTCTAGCTAAGAGACTCCAATCTCTATCCACCGTAGCTAGGAAATTGAAGGCTTAACATCAAAGAAGTGAGTTCTCTAGAATTTCATTTTGAAGGTATACCCCCTCTACTTGACCTAGATCTCCAGCTTAACGACACATTTGATGGTGTGAACGGTGCAAGTGACGGTGGGTCTAACCATGTCATCAAGAATATGAAATCCGGCTGCCAACTAGTAGTCCATGAGTAACTACAAAAATAACAATAACTGCCAACACGACTACTCAAATGTTAAAGCAAACTAGCTTTGATGCTACAAATGTCATGACATAATGTCCAAGGTAAAAATCTTGGTGATGAATTGTTATAACATATTCCCCAAGAGAATATTATGATTTTTTTTTTCACAACACCTCGCCTTGTAGGTGTTATTGCTTATCTTTCAAGGAGTTTATCGCTTTGCACAATAAAATATAGCATTTTTAAAAATCCTACTATAACAAGAGCTCGTTTATGATTTCATTTTGTACTATGTACACCTTACCGCGAGCTCCTCCATATAAATCGCTTTCTCCCTCTTCAATTAAATGTTAGGAGGTAAAGGATGAAATTAAATAATACTAAAAGACAATGAAATAAGTGAGACGCCAAGGCAAGAGAACTGTAGAGAGATGTTTGACTGCATATAAAACGAGGATCTAGGAAGGAATAAGGTCCACTCAAATAAACAACGAAGACTTACTTTGCAACAATGTTCCGTACATCAAGAAACAGGAGTCCCTCGCTTAAAATATGACAAGGTGGTGCACACAAGGATCACGTTATGGAGCGGAAAATTAAAGCACGAATCACAAAGTCAAATGGGTGAGAATATAAAGAAGAGATTTAGCTCTTCCTCTCTTGGTATCCGATTTGGACATGGCATAATCAGCAACAGCAAACAGGCTCGGTCGTTCGCTCGCACCAACCACGTCTGTGGAGTGACATTCAACCCTCGTTATAAGACAACAGTTTCGTCACTGCCAGAGACAGAAGAAAGAGTCTGTCTTATGGAAGAGATCCGGTTTTGTTCCCAGGAGATGAAACGCAGGTGCTGGCTGCTGCATTAGTCGGAGATTACGAACCTCGAGCCAACGGTCTGACTGTTATCTGATTGTGGCGGAAACGGAAGGTAGCAGGAAGAGAATAGATCTTGCGGGGTGATACAGTAGGCGGAAGGAGAAGGAGGAGGAGATCAGGAGATTTGTTTCACATGAAGGTGGAGTTCGGCTTGGAGTATTAACTGTCCGGAGATCGGCCAATGGCGGGATGTGGAATGCTGGCGGGTTCGATGTCTTTAGCTTTTGGCAATTCTTTTTCTTTCGTTCCACATTCGCGTTTGGGAAGTAATGGAGCAGGAAGAGCAGGGGGTCGTAGAATTCATGGGGGTTCTCTGTCGCGGTTGAGAATACTACCTTCAATTTTGGTTCCTCGGGGATGGAGGTTCGATTCTGCTTTCAGAAGGGGATTTGTGACGAATGCTGCGGCTAATGGGAGTAATGACAACAGGGGGAAGAAAGCTCCGGGTCCCAAAGATGGGCAAAGCAGAGGAGGTCCGGAAAAGAAGGTTGATCGGAAGCACAAAGAGAATCCATGGACTTCAGGGGAGCCTGCACGATCTGCAAAATCTTCGTCGTCGAAACCTTCAGGAAAGAGAGAGAGTGGGGGTAATAAATCTGGCAGAGGAAATGGACAGCAGCAGTCTCGTGCTGCTGAAACTCCCACCCGAAGTTCTGCATCGGGAAGGGAGAGAATCAGTCAGGAAGAAGCGGAAGACGACATTGCGTTTCTGAAACATTTATCTCCGCCTCTGCCTACCGAGAATGAGAAAGTGATCTTTGCTGAGGTGTGAATGCTTTTCTATGTGTTTGGTCCCCGTCTGTGTACGAGTCTCCTTTTATTTTTTTAAAGACACAATCTGGGAATGCAAAACTATTTTTCCTTAATTATGTTTGCTCTAGTTCCTTTCGGATGTTCCGACTACGTATCCACAACTTGTGTTATTTGGGAACCTAAATGTGAAGGTCAGTGTATTTATTTTTGCTACCATATTCCAACTTTGTGCGAATATATCTTGATACGCCAACCATCAACCATCTTGATACATCAACCATGTCACTAGAATCGTTCTTGCACCTTCCTGATGTTTTCTAGCTTGGCTTCCTGATCCTAATAGTTGATGACAACAAGGCGGTATTCAAAGCCTTAAGATGTGATTGTCCAGCCAATCAGTGAAGCCTTTATACTCCATCTTCCACCATCTGAATGCCTGAACCTCAAAGATTATAGATTTTTGGCAGAACCAAAACCTTTGGGTGCATAGACCTACAACCGATAGAAGATAAACAGTAGAGAACATGCCGCGCAATGTAGGAAATGCCACAACCTCCCTCCAAAGTGCTTGTGCAAGTTGGGATTTCTCTCCAGATTGTGATCGTCAGGGCCGTTTCCTATTCAAACAACTACATCCTGAATCAATGCAGGAACTCACTGAACGTCACGTGTGCTTGGCAATTAGTTCATGAGATGTACACCTTTTGGATATTATCTGGCTTTACATTCTTTTTGTACAATGAGGTTTTAGCATGAAATTCCGTGCGGAGAGCTTGATGATTGTTGTGACGCTATGCTCCTGCTTTAGTTAGTATGGACCCCAGATGTCAATAGTTTTAAAGTTGCTGGATGTGTACTTGCGAAGTTGTGAGGATAGTAGGCTTTTATACCAGTGCCTTAGCCATTTTTTTAAAAATTTTGCAGGAATCGTTCTCACATCCATTGTGGAGCACATTTTGCAGCAGCACTTCAGGAGTGTGGAGGGGCGTTGGGGCCGCCTTCTCTCCCATAACCGCCGAGTTAGAGGCTATTTCCCTTAACAAAGAGAAGGAGTACCTTTACGATGCTCGCATACTTAACACTGTAGAACTAGTCAGGACATCCCAGGATGGAGAGGCTTTGCCTTTGGATAGTCATTATCTCAATCGAAGAGTGCTTTGGTCACTGGAAAATCCATTCGGAGAAAATGGTTTGGGCCAGGTGAAGGTCGCAGAAGATGCGGTTGTGGAAAATGCAAGATTGAGTGCTTTTCTCGGGAAGGGCACTTCCTACAACGGAGGAATGGCCTCCGAGGATGATCTTGGATACTGGGAAGAAGACGAAGACATTGAAGAAGATGAAGATGATGATTTAGACTGGGATGCAGAATGGGAAGCAATTGTAGGAAATCCAGATGACATCGATGCTAGTTGGGAGGCTGGGAAATTAGATACTGTAGAAGTAATGCCGGAACTAAAGGTAGATACAGGGTCCATACGTGAGGACGGTAAAGAATGGAATTTGATGTGGGAACGAGACGAAGGCTCAGATAGTGATTGGGAAGGACGGAGCTTAGCTGCAGCAGAAACCGATGGAGCCACTGGATCAAAGTTTTCCAGCGAAGCCTTCACTGCAAGTCTCGCCACCCTCGGCTCACCTGGACCCACTTACGCTCCAGAACACCTTACAGATGCACTGGGAACTACTTGGGCTGATGTAATGGAAGAAGATCTCATGGATAAGGAAGAAGGGCTTGTGTTCTTTGAGGTTTGATTTGAACTTAAACTTGGAATCACTTAATCATATGCCAAATCAAGTCGCTATACTCCTTTAGTCTAACCACTGCGTCTGATGCTTTACTTTTACTGAATATTCTGGTAGTTGTAGTCGCTGTTTTCTCCAGTCATTGTCCTCCTTTCCATAGTCCCCCTTACACTACGGTCTTTAGAAGTCTTGGTGTGCTGCAGCATTCTTGAAAAGAAAATTCTCCCAGCAAAATTTACTTGGCTGAATCCACTCATCTTTTCTACAATTACTTATGCAGAGTAGCTTTGCATGCCTTCTCTCTTTTTTCCCTCATTAGCTGTGGCTTGGAAACAGTTCTTTTTGTTTTGAGTTTGTATCGATTTTTGTTCAATACCCTCCCCTCTTTGGGCGTGATATACCACACTCAATCTCTTAGGCGTCTTCTTACAATCAAAGAATTGTTATTTTGGATTTGTTATTCAGGACGGCTCTTATTCACGGGGACCTTTGGAGCTCTTGACAGAAGCCTCCACAAGTGGGCGTGAGTACTTCAATGCTTACACTTGTAAGATCGAACAGGTATAGCCTATCGTCTTCCTTTTTGGGTGCTGCATGTGCACTGGTTCACTCACATGTGTTCAGGGCCAAAGCCCATTTTGCGGCAGAAGTATCTATTATCTTGATGTCCATTACACCAGGAGTTCAGCAACCGCTCAGTTAGCCCCATAGTGAGATCTGAAAGTCCGGTAATTACCGTCATTAGCTTCGAGATTGGTTTTAAAACTTCTGCGTTGAAATTTGCCTATGCAGTGTTTGGTCGCCGGGGGCCATAAAAGACTTCGAGTTGTGCATACAGTCTCAGTTGAGAACCAAGGAGAACAGGTAGAGGTTTTGCGCGTGGCAGTTTACGAAGAAGAATGGATGGGCCCTTGCAACATGAAATCCATCAGGTACGAACTCGAAATCTGCTGCTACTTCTTCTTCTCATCTGGATATTTGAGATTTTTAGTCCATTATGTTGAGCTTCAAGAGTTACAATAACCCGTGCAACATGTACACAAATTAAATGTTAAATTGAGCGAATATTCTCTGCAGTGATGCAGGCGGTCAACAGTTGAAGCTTTTCTCAGACAGGACCCGTCACTCGCCCCAAGATTTAGTCGGGTCCTGGAAGGTCTTTGAGAAGGAGGCTATGGCAATTCACCCTGGGAAGACTTCTACCGCAGAGAAGGCATCATTCGTGCACTCCTGTAAAGAAATATCTTTAACAAGGAGACTACCTGAAATGCCCCAGATAAGTTTTGAGGATGCTGAGGGGCCTGTCGACATGAGTGACTACAGCATGCTGTGGTTAACTGGGGGAGTCTCAACTTACGTAGATGTAAGTGAAACTGGAGTGTTAACATTTGGAATCGGTTGGCTTTCTAGCAATGGCAGCCGGCTTGTGATCGAGAGAGTATATGGTGAAGACGGTAAGTTGCTACATGTGAAATCGAAAACTGAAATCGAGGCCTCCCTGGGGGTACCTATGTAGGTATTGTATCCTGGGACACTGTTTTACCTAGGATGGACAGCTGCACAGACAAGCTAGTTAGACACTCCTGACTAGATTAACAGGGACGGGTATTAGCAGCACGTCCTTTCCAAGACTCGGAACACAACACGTCGTTTGTAAAGTTGTCAGAAACATTTTTTGGCTCTCCAAAAGGGAAGTGTTCATCAGTAAGCAAAAAAGAGGGTATGCCCCCGATTCAGCATCCCACAAGCACTAAAGTCTAGATTACAAATGGGGAACCCCTTAGGAAAATGCCCTATCATGTGCAGGCAATCAATAATATTACTATTACGGTTATGCTTTCTACACTAGGAATCGCTCTTGATCTTGGAAGGATAAAACCGTCTAAACTTGGACATTGACTCTTATATTGAAGTTTGATACGATCAAGTTCTCAACAAATTGTCGTTTTCTCTGTTCCGTTTCCTCCTTAACTGGTCACAGGTGGTTAGTTCTCATCCATGGTTGCAAATGGAAGTGAGTTTACAAGTTCTTTTCAGCACGCTTCGCACAGCTCGAGAGCTCGAGCTGTGCGAAATATCTCCCAACATCCCGTCAAGAAACCATTAGTCTCCGAATATCCTTTCAACCAAGGGCCTGATTCCACCTTTGTTGCTGTAATAGCTCGAACATAATATGGGCGAGATCCTAGCAGTTCTTGACTATCATGTAAGTTTTCTTTACAAGCTGCAAATTCGCATGAACCTAAATGCAACGTACGCGGAGGACATCTGGGTAGGACATGTTTCGGAGGATACTAAGAGATCCATTCATGACGTTTAGCAGGGCTGTAGACATGTTGAAAGATGAGGCTAAAACTTCAGTTTCATAGCGAAATGGCGTTAAGCTCTCTTTGTAGATCGATTAGAATGGAAGAAAGCATAACAGCTAAGAAGTTGCATAACTTTGCTAAAGGATTGTTCCACCTGGATCGAAGCGCATAGATGACCCTCCTCGTAAGACATTTCAAATACTGAACTTCATCATAATCTACAGGCTCTTCCAATAAGTTGTGGATCCAAACTAGATACCATACAGTATACTGGTGCATTCACTTTTCTCGTGCAGTGGGGCAGATTTCTTATACCGATACTATTGGGGCTTAGTTCCATTTTACCGCATGTTTTTATCCTTGCACGGCTTGATGGGATCTTCCCATCCTTCTTGTTATCCTACGCGGTCGCCTTTTGTCTCTTTTCTTGGCGGAGGAATGACGGAACACAGGACAGTCCATGGTCGAGATAAAATGCACAGGTACGGAACATACTGCTGTACGTGAATCGGACTGTGAAAATCTGATTCTTTGGGAGGTTGCCAACCACTGTGTGGTCTTTGGTCACCAGGGCTGCGATACCGACTGAAGGAAAAGATCCAACTTGGAAGAAGAAAGTTGAGTCGCTCCGAAGAAATCGGTCTCGTGCTAAGAGTTACCCGCTCATCGTGGTGGGGCTCACGTCTCGATGACACCTGTTTTTTCTCTGAGCCTGGGTATGTCACGGTATGCAGTGATTGTTTGGCAAGTGGACCTGGGGATCCGCCGGCTCACACTGACAATGACGCTCAAGAACCGCAATGGAAGAAGAAGACGACAACGCCAGTTAAGGAACTTTCGGCTTTCAGCTGGATGGGTCTCGTTTGTTGTTGTGCACTTCCGTCGGTCAGCGAACCGCGTTCTCGGATGTTACTGTTTGCTGGGAAATTGGGTAGCTCTTAAGGTCCGTCTTCAGCGCGTACTTAAGCAAGCTAGCTTTATAACCATCTTGGGCATTCTGGATCGGAAGAGAGAAGGACCGAAACCGATTGCAACAAGAGAAATTGTAGTAGAGCAAGAAAGAGAGCTCTGAAATTGCTGAAATCTTTGGAGGGAGAAGAATGGTGTATTTGATGGATCAGCCATTTCCCAATGTGGAGTCCACAGTGGCCCCAGATCCGACTGATCTATGGGCCGCACAGATCCGCAAGCCTCCATTCCCCACCAATTCCCCTTGGCTGAATTTCATTCTCAACAAGGGTTCATGTGCTGAATATCTCCACCCGTACATGATCCAGTCACTAGAGGGCAAACTGTCCATCTGCTACCCAACCAGAGGTGTAAATCCTGCTTTCATCTTTCAGTGTTTTGTTCCAAACTTGACTGTTTCTTGCAGAGAAGAAGGATGCGACCCCCACGTTGTTTCTCAGCATGATGATTTGAGTGTGACTCTAGACTATGGATCCAAGTTCAGTGTACCACTAGCTCGTGGCTGTCCTTATGTTACATTCATCTACCAGGGAGGGACTCCAGTATTTTCGACAATTCATGCAGTTTTGGAACTTCGATCAAATGCGGAAGCTAATAGGCATAAGCTCGTCATGAACAACGGCCAGACATGGATAATTTACGCTTCTTCTCCACTTTGTCTGAACAAGGATTTGAGCACTAACGATCAGAAGTTTAAAGGTGTGGTGAGAGTGGCCTGTCTACCGAGTGGAGATGGATGTGAAGAGATTCTGGATCGCTATAGCACGTGTTATCCTGTAGGTGGCATGGCAAATGTGGACGTGGCCTTTCAGATTAAGTACGTGTGGAGAACAAAAGGCTGGGGGGAGTTGTTGATGCTGACACTACCACACCACCGGGAGATTATTGATGTTCACCGTGCGGTTAAGCTGCCTCACTTTTCGTACACGAGTATTGATGGTGGGTTGGAAGGTATAGTTGGGGATCACTGGCTTCTTCGGATCGCCCCACTTTCAATTGGTTGGTATTCTTTGAATGGTGTGAACTCCCCTGAAGCTAAAGATGATATAATTAGAGCTGCACAGAAAGAGGTTGATCAGCTGTGTCCACCCCAATTGACGATCCCCTCAACTTACTTCCATGGCAAAGCCCTGGCCCGAGCTGCTAGACTTGGACTCATAGCTGAAGAGGTTTCTTGCCCAGCAATTGTGGACAAGGTGAGGAAGTTTCTGGTAAGGTCCATAACCCCCTGGTTTGATGGAAGTTTTGCTGGGAATGCGCTGATGTACGATCGGAAGTGGGGAGGTATTGTAAGCAGAGATGGAGCCAGAGATGCTGGGGCAGATTTTGGACTTGGAGTGTATAATGATCATCACTACCACTTCGGATATTTCTGCTACGCTGGTGCAGTGTTGGCCAAGCTGGACCCTAGCTGGGGGCAGACATGGAGATGCCATTTATACGCCCTGGTTAGAGACTACATGAACACAAGTCCTTCTGATAAGTACTTTACCCGTTTGAGATGCTTTGATTCTTGGGTCTTGCATTCCTGGGCTGGTGGGCTTACAGAGTTTGCAGATGGCAGAAACCAAGAGAGCACCGGTGAGGCCGTCAATGCTTATTATGCAGCTGCTCTTATAGGTTTAGCATACGGAGATCCCAACCTGATTAATGTTGGTCTCACCTTGGTTGGTCTGGAGACTCATGCCAGTAAAGCTCTGTGGCATGTCAAAGCTTGCAACACAATTTACGAACCAGAGTTCGTGAGGGAGAACAAGGTTGTGGGTGTTCTGTGGGCGAACAAGAGGGATACAGCGTTGTGGTTTGCTCCTAGAGAGAATAAGGAAATGTGTCTTGGTATTCAAGTCCTTCCTATCACTCCTGTCACTGAATACATGTTTCAGGACATTGAGTTTGTAAAAGAGCTGGTCGAGTGGGTGTTACCTGCTTTAAGCCGACCAGGAGTGATTGATGCTTGGCGAGGATTTGCCTATGCGGTGATGGCAATTTATCAACCAACGAAAGCTCATCATTTGATCCATGAACTTGTAGAGCATGATGACGGAAACTCCCTTACAAACCTTCTTTGGTGGGTTCACACAAGGCCCTCTGCATGAAATTTTCACTACTGCTTCCCTTGAGGGAAGCAGAAACTACCAGCTCCGAGGTGCACCACATTGATTAAAACCTGTACAGAAAGTATACCATCACATACTTGTCGTGTAATCAGTGCTGGATAGACAAAATCAACAGGTGGAGAATCTAGGATGTAGAATTTGCACTTGGAGTATACATGAAATGGATTTTCTGGCGAAGATCATGAACGAGTTCTAGGATGTCATGCGCAATGTGCCTGACACTTTTCCCCCACAATAACCTGGATATTCTAGGGAGAATCTTGGCAATGGGCACAGCATCTCCTCACTCCTCCTCACCGCCTTTACTTTCAAACGAGGTGAGGGACCACTCCTTGTGTAGCATATGATCAGAAACCGCGATGGAGGAGGCTCGGGCCTAAAGAGCCATTGACAGCTGGTGAAGAAAATTGTGAAGGAGCTGAGGATTCAAGGAATAAACACTCCTCTGGTTACCTGGGAGAACAACAGACAAATGTGCTTCTCGTCCCGTCTGTAGGCACAATGTAAACAATGCATAACCACAGGAAGCTCAGATTCAATCCTAATCAACGTAGTGAACACGTGTGTTTTGCACAAACAAACAACCAGGTCTTGCACATCTAATTCAAATGTGTGTTACAGTGGAGACTTCTCATTTTGTTGGTGGGAAGAGTGTTCCGGATGTTGGAGCCCTACTTGAAGCAATCAAATACCTGTCACGAGAAATCAAACTGCTGCTTCTCAGCGCTTTGAGTATGGCTCCACAAAAATCTTAATGTTTTTGATATTATTCTAACAGTGTATTGCTATCAAAGTTTGCCATGAACATGTGCGTCCTTTTCTTGAATTCAGAGAACAGCCAGGATTTTGTTTCACCGATTATGCGTTTATACTTCATGGTATATGCTCGGGGTAACTTCTCTTTTTTCTCTTTTGTACCCGGGCCATGCACATGCCTTGCCATCCGTAATTCTTTTACAGACTCCTCGATCTGAATTTCCTCGTGAGAATCAACATATTTAGGAGTGATTTTAATTTTTCGTCCACTTCATTTGCCTAAAAATCTAGTGGTTTTAGGTCAACTTCATTGATCGCGACTGTTCACAAAATAGTTTGATAACAGTGTCTCTGATGTAACTTGGTAAGTACTCTCTCCAGCTGATGGAATTCAATGGAATTTATGCAGTTGAGATACTCTTAATCTAATTTTACATTATTGATAACAAAGAAGGTTCAATTTCTAATTGTTAAACGTGAAAAATTAACTATATATATATAGTGAGGCACTGATGAAGTCTTTGGTGTTATCGTGGAGGTTTACTATGGCCACCTTCTGCTTCCTTCAGTTGTTTAGCGTATCCGGACTCCAGTGTCCATAGCACTGGGAGTGATATACTTTATCCTGTCCTCTTACGCTTTGCTATAGTTACACTCTTACATTTCTATCCATTTCTGCTGCAATAATCGCGAAAAGCTTGCTACTATCAAGCTCTCTTACATCCAGCTCTCTAACCCACACTCGCGTTGGCCTTGCTGCTCTCGATTTCAACGTTGGCGTTGCTGCTCACGATTTCAAGTTCGTTATTGTCCATTAGCAGTTTTGTGTTCTCAATTTCTTGCACTTATGCCTTTGCTACAGGTTACTTTTTTACACCTATACTTTTGCTGCAAGTTATTTTCCATGCATTTTGTACTAAAGCTTTCATACTACACTAGCACTGTCATTCATGTAAATGTTGTTTATCGAATATATGCACTTGTGCACTTCATGAGTTCTGGATAACCCGTTCCCCGAACGGCTTCTGCTCTCATTTGCCAATATATATAAAATTGGAGCCCACCAGTAGTTTTTCCTGGAGGCCTATATACCATAGTGTTGTTTGGGAGTCCTTCTTGACTTCTGAATTCATATATATACTGTATACTTCCGTTCTCGTATACATATATATACTGTATACTTCACCTTCACCTTCATTCACTTCACCTCTGCTTTTCCCGCTTCAGTTGACTCATCCCCTTCCCGTGCACCGCTGAAGTTTTCTTGCTCCACTCTCGTATCACTAGGGAACCTCTGCTTGACTCTTTCCCATTGTTGTGTCCGGGACTTTCTCTCTACTAATGAATGTTTGTGATTTCAGGGATCCATCAGGTATGTCTCGATTTCTTCCCTCATCTTACTCATGTGGATTCTTTTCTTTCTGGACTGATCCTCATTATGCGGCTAAGACTCTAGCGCTTAAGTGCATGCTTGCACTTTTGCTTGCCCTTGCTTTGCACACTTCCACCCTTGTTCTTTTTTACATTCCCATTACTTTTGAGCGGCACTTTAGGGGAGCAACCGAGTTTTGCCTTGGTACTCATGAGTTTTCAAGCAGAAACTCGGTATGAGGGGTACTGACTATTGCTCAACTACTTCGGCACTGCGTGAAGCATTGATGAAGTCGCAGGTGTTTTCGTGAAGGTTTACTATGGCCGCCTTCTGCTTCCCCTTTGCTGTTTAGCGTCTCAAGACTCTAGCGTCCATAGCGCTTGTTGTGATATACTTTATATCCTGTTCTTTTTTGCTTCGCTCTCGTTACCCTGTTACACTTAGACAGGTTTCTGCAGCCACACAACCCTAGAGCTCTCGCATTGTTCCACTCCTCCATTCCCCAGCTAATTCCCTCTCTATTATTTTTCCTTCGCTCTTTGCCTGATTCATGGGACCTCTTGTGTATACAGTGTTCCTACCCTACTCCAGCCCACGTTTTTTATTTTTATAGCTCACACACTGCTTACTGGCAGTCTTTTACAGCTCACACACTGCTTACTGGCAGTCTTTTACGCAATGTTACCTATTTCTCGCAGTTGTTTGCATAGAGTTCTCGAGTTCATGGTGGTTTACTAGTCTGTTAGCCATATGTTATTCTCAATTTGTTTCAATTATGCATTTGCTTCAAGTTACATTTGATGCATTCTACCTTATGGATTTCTCACTATTCTAGCATTGTCAATTATGTACATCTTGCTTATCAATCATTTGCACCTCATGAGTTCTGGATAACCCGTTCCCAGAACGGCATCTGTTCTCGTATACTTATATATATAAAAAATGATTATATAATATAAAATAATATATATGCTTCAAGTTACATTCGATGCATTCTACATTGTGGATTTCTCACTATACTAGCATTGTGAATCTAGTACATTTTGCTTACCAATCATTTACACTTAAAATGAGTTTTGGATTGTTCACAGAACGACTTCTGTTTTGGGAACGGCTTCTGTTCTCGTATACCAATATGTATCCTGCTGGCACTATGAGACCGCAATGGTGGGGTTCGTGTTCAGCCGCCTCTTTGTTTTATCTTGAAACAGATTCTTCTGATTCTTTATACAACATTCAGGCCACACTACAATAGTCGGATTAGGACAGGTAAGTTCATGATATATCAGTTCAGTCATCATCAAGTTCATGTTCTTGGATGATATGCACATATTCTATTTACATGAATGATTTCGAGTTTTCACAATTGTATTGGTCTTAAGCTATTTACTTGATGAATTTCAAACCTTGATAATTTCAATCTCATTGTATCCGGTTGGGTTGAGGATAAGGATAATATCCTTATCTCATTTGATCACAACTCACAACTCAATGAGATAAGGATATTACATACTTATCCTTAGGATAAGTATGTAGTATTCTTATCTCATTTGATCACAACTCATTACTCAATGAAGTTTCTCATAAATTTTCCAATGAAAGGTTCAAATACCTTGTTCATGAACCTGTGGAATGTGGTTGGAGTATTGCAAAACCCAAAAGCATGACCTTGAAAACATAAGTTCTCCAAGGTATGGTGAATGTGGTGAGTTGTTGATGCTCTGGTGCAATCTTGATTTGGTTATATCCACTATAACCATCTCCAAAATTGTATTTTTCATGACCTGTAATCTCCTCCAAGATCTCATCAATGAATGACAATGGATAGTAGTTCTTCTTGGTAACAGCATTGAGCTTCTTGTAATTCACACATACTCAAAGCTTGCTATTTTTTTCTTCACAATGACAATTGGAGACATCCATTCTGAATTCTCTACCTCAAAGATAAATCCAGCCTCCTTGAGCTTATCAATCTCCTCTTTCACAACCAAAGATATTGGTGGGCTAATGCGACAATGCTTTTGGCGGATTGGTCTTGCATGTGACTCTAACTCTATCTTGTGCTCCTCCAAGGTAACTTCCTTCAAATCCTTGTAATTAAAAGCAAACACATGGATGAACTTGCGTAAAATCTTCTCAAATCTCACCTTCTCCTCCTTGGTAACATTTGGGCCATACTTGAGGGTAGATAACTTTCTCTCTACCTCCTCAAGTGTCAATGGTGATTTGTCTGGGTCATTCAAAACCTCTGGCTTAGGTGCAAAATCCATAGCACACAAGGGATATACATCTGAATCAGATTCAGATTCATCCTCATCCGTGGAAGTCTCCTCCTCCATGCTTGTGTCCACACCTAAAGCTCCTTCTTCAGAATCTGATTCCCAATAATCAGAAGATAGTGTATCTGAATGTGAAGTGTTGGTGGTGTTAATCACAGGAACTGTGACTATATGGATTGATGGCCCAATCCTCAAGTACCCTTTGTGCCATTGATCAGTTGTGCGTGTTGCTCTCAACCATGGCCTCCCAAGAAGTAAGTCATAGCTTGAATCCTTCAAGACTTGGAAAGTCATGAGATTTTAAACTCCCAGAACTGAAACTACCACTTTATCCATTACCCCTATTGGTCGAACTTGTTGCTTGTTTGCCATGCTCACCATAAATGTTGAAGGTCTTGAAGGTACCATACCCAACTTCTTCATCAACCTTTCTGACATGGCATTCACTTCTGATCCTCCATCAACCAATGCATCCTTGATGTTGTGACTATTCACTCTCACATCAATCTTGGAGGTATATTCACAAGCCTCCCATGGTATTGGCTTGGCATCCACCACCCCCATTGATACTTGAACTTTTACCTTCTTCTTCTTTTTGCTCCTTGTAGAACTCAAACCACCTCTAAGCTCTTTTCTCAAGGTAGGGTTCAAAGCAATTAATTGGCCCATTGTGATGTTAGCCTTGTGACTACCAACATCCTCCAATACATTGTAGTTCCATTGTTGCTTTGAGATCAAGAAGTACTCCATCTCCAACTTCTTCCTTGGTGTCTTTGTTGTTGATGGTGTTGAGGTGCGAGTGCTCCTAGTAGACATAGGAGTATCTTTGTTTGGAGTGAATCCTTGAGAAGAGTGAACATCCTCTGCAAAACAAGCTCTCTTCTTCTCTTGTGCCAAAAGCTCCAAATTAAGACCCTTGGAGTTTGAGCACTCACCCTTCTCATACTTGCTCTCAACCACATCTATGGATGTTATCTCCTTACCTTTGTTGGGATTAGGAGCCACTTGGGTTTCACTACCTCCATCTTTCCCTCTCTTGGCTCACTCATAACCCCTTCCTCCATGGTAAGTGGAATTTGGGCAATTGCTTTGGATATGGTCTCTTCCTCCACAACCAAAACAATTTCTATCATTGAAATTGTTGGCTGGTTGAACTCCTTTATATAGATAATTTCCATAACTCTTAGGCCCTCTCCCTATATTCTGATCCACCTCTCTCTTCTCCCATAATTGCATCACATTGATCTTGAGATCCGCAAGTTGTTCTGTGATGGTTTGAAGTGGATCCTTTGGTGGAGGTGCAAGAATTGGAGAAACTACTACTTGTGGTGCAACCCTTGTCACCAAAGTTTCAGAAGTTCCACCATACTTGTAGCCTTGAGGAGGATGCACAATCTCCTTCACCACCAAATCACTCTCATCCCCTTCCAAACTCTCCTCCTTACAAATTGAGATCTTGATAGCTTCAACCTTGGAAGAAGGTTTCTTATATCTCACTTTGCTTCTAATTTGTGATCTCAACACTCCCACAAAATTCTTGGTGAACATGGCTCCTATGCCAATCATTGTAGTCTCTATATCATCTCCACCCTTCCTCAACACTATGCAAAATCTGGACTTTAATTTTTCCACTCTTTCCACATAGACCCTCACTTTCTCTCCATCTCCTTGCTTGAGAAATGTAACTTCACTCATCAATCTCTCATAACTCTCATCAGGAAAAAAGTTCTCAATAAATGCTGAAGTCAAAGTCTCCCAAGACTCCTCTTCCCCATCTCTCCTCTCTCTCTTTTGGTATTCCGATTCATACATGTAAGTGCTGCATTCTCAAAGAAATCTGGTAATAATGAGGCCCACTCATTCTTCCTCCTCTCATTGTTTCCTATGCAAGCTCTCTTAAAGTCTCTCACAAAGGCCTCCACATCTTCTCCATCCTTGCCAAAGAAAACTGGAAGTGTCCCCATCTTAACCTCTCACTATCTTTCTCTTCTCTCAATTTTTTTTTCTCACTCTATAACTAATAGAGTATATACATGACTAACACCATTTGAGAGTAATCCACCCTAGGGAACACAAAAGGTTCAAGTTGTTCCAAGATTTCTATAGCAACATCAAATCCTAGAGTGCATATTAATCGAACCCTCATGGATAGTTTATCCATAAGTTGAAAGATTATCTCCATCACTAATCTTGAGAACTAACTGATGAAGGTTGTAGTATTTATGGAGCTTTACTAAGACTCACTCCAAGATCCTTCACCAAAGTCTCCAAAAGTAATTTTACTCCACTACACTCATGTCCTTTTGGAAGTCCTTCCACTCCACAAACCTCACACAACTCCTTGGTGTTAGATCTTCTCCCTCCCAATCTTGGTGAGGAAGGTCCAACATGCAAACCCAAGTCAAGTAAGCCTCTCCTTTCCCTCAATCTATTGTTCTCAAAGGTCAATGGACATGAACTTGCCTTATGTCCCTTCTCTCCATACAGAAAGTATTTACACTCACTTTTTCTTCCAAGTGATGTAGGTTTTTGGATCCTCTCAACACTCTCTTCAAATTCTATTGTAAACTCTCTTTTCCTCAAATCCACCCCTACAATCATCTCAAAGCAATAGCTTTTATCCCTATTTTATGTAAAAGATAAGGTTTTTGGATGAGCCGTGTAGGAAACAACGGGGAGGTCCTAGGGGTGGAGAACCTTGCATAATCTCAATTTCCACTCTTGATGACCCTCCATGTTCCCAAGATGGATCTAAACACTCAAACATGCTTTTTGTTGATCTCAAACTCCTCATGCATGAGATCTCTACTCTGCAAAATTGACCCTTCTTCACAATGTCATTCAAATCTCCCATTCAATATGTCACAGTCCTTTGAAATTTTGTTTACTTGATCACAACTTTAGGGCGTCCCTCTATGCAAAATTTCAAATCTTTTCATTGAGCCATTTGGCCTAGACACCTTTCTATTCAACACACATATTTCAGATTTGGTTTCAAAACCACCCCCCCCCCCCCACTTCAAAACTCATTTCTCTCTTCGCAAGAACAATCTCTCTCTAATTTTTGTGGCAGGCAGGTATTTTACAATGCAGTGATTTTTCTTGGGAATTTTCAGGACAATTCACTAAAAATTGAAGAAATTGCAGACTCTGTATAATTTTCCAGAGAGCATGCAATTGTGGGAGCACTTTACCCTATCAACTTTCAAAATTTCTAGCCCAGTGCGCATAGTAGCTCTCACAATTATTTCAAGTGTGCTAACTGAAAGATAACCCAAGCTATCATGTGTCGAAATTTCAAGTCCAGATCTCAAACTTGAGATTTTGCCCAAAATCACCTTAATCCCCAAAATCTGCAATCCACCTCACACAATCTCTCCAATTCCTCTCATGTGTACTGTGAGCCGGCCTGTCTCTCACTCAGGATGAACCTCTGATGGCTATTATGGTAGCGCACCATGGACTAAGAAGGCAAGGAACCCCAACTCCATCATACTCCTCCAAGGCTAACACTCCAAGACTCAAGACATTGCTCACTAGAGAACTCAACGAGAGAGAGATAGTTGCAAATGAAAGGATGATGAGTACCTCCTCACTCCTTGTTTATATACTTGTGAAATAGTTACGTACCAAAGTTACTAATTACCGTAGTAACTCAAGTTACTAGACTAAAAGTCAAGTAAAGTCAAAAAGTAGAAAGGAATATCCATTCACATGGGCATATTCCCCTTATCTTGACCCAACCACTAAAGCAAGGATTCCTTCACATTGGCTATCCTTAGACTAAAGAAGAATCCAAAACAAAAAGGCTTGCGGGCCCAAGAGTTCTCAACTCTTTCCCCAAAACCAAACACCTAGGAATAATACCAAGTCAACACACTAAAATCCAAAATAGTGGTGCTCATCTTTTCTATTTCCTCTAAAGTAAGGTCCCATCTATCTTAGCTATGACTAACTTTAGCTAACCATGACTAATATAGAACCATCCTTTATCTCTATATAAATAATATCTCTTAAGTACTTGTAATACCAAGCTAAATATCACAATACCACACACATGCACAAATGGGTGTTATATTTACCCCCGGACTAAGTTTTCACTTTGTCCTCAAAGTGAAGGTCTCTCTACCTTCTATGGTACATCTTCAACTTATCATGGTTAATCCTATCAAAGTGTCTTCCTCCCAACTCCTTGAGATCATAGGTGTAATTGCCCCACACCTTCTCTACTATGAAAGGTCCAAAGTACTTAGGCAAAAACTTCTTTTGCACTCTCTTGAATCGAATGGAATCAAACAACATTACCCAATCACCTTCTTTGAAAGGCTCCACCTTCTTCTTGCCTTGCCTCTTGTCATAGCTCTCCTTTTGTTTCCTTTGGGCTTGCTCCACTCGAACCATAGCAACTGCTCTTGCCTCTTCCAACTCCATGAGTTGATCCTTCCTTGACTTCCCTGCATCACTTCCTTGTGCTTTCTTCAATCTCCTATGAATGCTTTGGAAGGTAGGAAGATCAAAGTGAATAGGTAAGGTAGACTCAATACCATACACCAATTGGAATGGAGAATATCCAGTGGAAGTCTTCATGGTTGTCCTATACTCCCACAAAACTGCATGAATCCTCTTGTCCCAATGATGTTTAGCCCCCTCCATTTCTGCATCTTTGGCCAACATCATGCACAAGGTCTGATTGGTTCTCTCTGCCAAGCCATTGGAATTTGGCTTATAGGATGTAGTTACTCTATGTGTGATAGAGAAATGTCGTAGCATGGCTGTAGTAATGCTTCCTGTAAACTCTCCTCCTCTATCAGAAACCAACTCCAAAGGGCATCCAAACCTAGTGATAATGCGTTCATAAAGAAATCTACCCACTTCATCTTCATTCTTGTCCCTCAATGGTCTAGCCTCAACCCACTTGGTAAGGTAATCAGTAACTACCACAATGTACCGATTGTTCCTTGGGGTTCTATTGAGAGGTCCTACAAAATCAATTCCCCACTTCTCAAAAGGTCCTAGCAATGGAATTGATCTAAGTGGTGGAGTGGATGTAGACTTTCTAGCAAAAGCTTGACAAACATGACAAGTTTTGCAATAATCAAGACAATCCTTGAAAATCCCTCTCCAATGGTAACCTGCATCTAGAATCTTGAAAGCAGTCACCTTTCCTGCAAAGTGTCCTCCACATACTAAACCTTCATGAAACTCCTTTATGAGTAGGATAGACTCTTCCTTACCCACTGCTCTTTGAAGTAGACCATTTGCTCCTTGGTGAAAAAGAATATCCTCCACCATTGTGTAAGGTCTAGATCTTGCTGCAAGGGCCTTCCTCTCCCTAGCATGCATCCCTTCTGGATAGTTACCTCTTGTCACAAAATCCACAATCTCCTTGTACTCCATTGGAATCTCTTGAGTGACTGAGATTGTCATGAGCTCCTCATCCGGGAAGGAATCATCTACTGGCTCATCTCCATCATGATCATAGGCTCTAGATAACAAATCAACATTTGCATGTTTCTTTCCTGGCCTATCCTCAATTGTGTAGTCATACTCAGACAAGAGTATCATCCACCTTGCTAGTCTCCCTTCAACATTAGGCTTGTTGAAGATGTACTTCAAAGCCTTGTGATCCGTGACAATTGTGGCTTTCCCTCCAATCAAGTAGTGTCTAAACTTCTTGAGACCAAAGATCATTGCCAACCCTTCTCTCTCTATGACAGAGTAGTTCTTCTCTGCTGAAACCATCTGCCTACTAGCATAAGCTATTGGATGATCATGCCCATCTTGGTCTAATTGACTAAGAGTGCATCCTATAGCTACATTAGAAGCATCAGTGTAGAGGATGAAAGGCTTACTCCAATCAGGTTTAGCAAGAATTGGAGCTACAACAAGGGATTGCTTGAGCTCCTCAAAAGCTTTGAGAGCCTCCTTGTCTTCCAAAATCACCATGTAATCTACACCCTTCTTCATGTAGATGGTCAATGCATAAGCCTTGTTGGAAAATGAGAAGATGAACCTCCTATAGTACCCAACCATTCCCAAGAATTGGCGTAACTTTGTCAAGCTTGAAGGGAATGGAAGGTCTGAGATTTTCCTCACCTTCTCAGGATCAACTGCTATTCCATCCTTGGAGATGATATGCCCCAAAAGTAGACCTTCTTCACATCCAAAAATGCACTTCTCTGGGTTGAGTGATGCATTTGCCTCATCCAAGCGTTGCAAGACTTTGATTAGGTGCTCAAAGTGCTCCTCCTTGCTCCCATAGACACAAAAGTCATCAATGAAATCTCTCACAAATTTCCCAATGAAAGGTTCAAATACCTTGTTCATGAACCGTTGGAATGTGGCTGGAGCATTGCAAAGCCCAAAAGGCATGACCTTGAAAGCGTAAGTTCCCCAAGGTGTGGTGAATGTGGTGAGTTGTTGATGCTCTGGTGCAATCTTTATTTGGTTATATCCACTATAACCATCTCCAAAACTGTACCTCTCATGACCTGCAACCTCCTCCAAGATCTCATCAATGAATGGCAATGGGTAGTAGTCCTTCTTGGTAACAGCATTAAGCTTCTTGTAATCCACACATACCCGAAGCTTGCCATTCTTTTTCTTCACAATGACAATTGGAGACACCCATTCTGAATTCTCTACCTCAAAGATAAATCCAGCCTCCTTGAGCTTATCAATCTCCTCCTTCACAACCAAAGATATTGGTGGGCTAATGCGACGTTGCTTTTGGCGGATTGGTCTTGCATGTGACTCCACCTCTATCTTGTGCTCCTCCAAGGTGACTTCCTTCAAATCCTTGTAACTAAAAGCAAACACATGGATGAACTTGCGGAAAATCTCCTCAAATCTCACCTTCTCCTCCTTGGTAACATTTGGGCCATACTTGAGGGTAGATAACCTTCTCTCTACCTCCTCAAGTGTCAATGGTGATTTATCTGGGTCCTTCAAAACCTCTGGCTTAGGTGCAAAATCCATAGCACACAAGGGATACACATCTGAATCAGATTCAGATTCATCTTCCTCCATGGAAGTCTCCTCTTCCATGCTTGTGTCCACACCTGAAGCTCCTTCTTCAGAATCTGATTCCCAATAATTAGAAGATGGGGTATCTGAATGTGAAGTGTTGGTGGTGTTAGTCACATGAACAGTGACTCTATGGTTTGATGGCCCAATCCTCAAGTACCCTTTGTGTCATCGATCAGTTGTGCGTGCTGCTCTCAACCATGGCCTCCCAAGAAGTAAGTCATAGCTTGAATCCTTCAAGACTTGGAAAGTCATGAGATTTTGAACTCCCATAACTGAAACTACCACCTTATCCATCACCCCTACTGGTCGAACTTGTTGCTTGTTTGCCATGCTCACCACAAATGTTGAAGGTCTTGAGGGTATCATACCCAACTTCTTCATCAACCTTTCTGACATGGCATTTATTGCTGATCCTCCATCAACCAATGCATCCTTGATGTTGTGACCATTCACTCTCACATCAATCTTGGAGGCATATTCACAAGCCTCCCATGGTGCTGGCTTGGCATCCACCACCCCCATTGATACTGGAACTTTTGCCTTCTTCTTCTTTTTGCTCCTTGTAGAACTCAAACCACCTCTAAGCTCCTTTCTCAAGGTAGGGTTCTAAGCAATTAATTGGCCCACTGTGATGTTAGCCTTGTGACTACCAACATCCTCCAACACATTGTAGTTCCATTGTTGCTTTGAGATCAAGAAGTCCTCCATCCCCAACTTCTTCCTTGGAGTCTTTGTTGTTGATGGTGTTGAGGTGCGAGTGCTCCTAGTAGACATAGGAGTATCCTTGCTTGAAGTAAATCCTTGAGAAGAGTGAACATCCTCTGCAAAACGAGCTCTCTTCTTCTCTTGTGCCAAAAGCTCCAAATTAAGACCCTTGGAGTTTGAGCACTCTCCCTTCTCATACTTGCTCTCAACCACATCTATGGATGCTATCCCCTTACCTTTGTTGGGATTAGGAGCCACTTGGGTTTCACCACCTCCATCTTTCCCTCTATTGGCTCCCTCATAACCCCTTCCTCCATGGTAAGTGGAATTTGGGCAATTCCTTTGGATATGGCCTCTTCCTCCACAACCAAAACAATTTCTATCATTGAAATTGTTGGCTGGTTGGCCTCCTCTATATGGATAGTTTCCATAACTCCTAGGTCCTCTCCCTACATTCTGATCCACCTCTCTCTTCTCCCATAGTTGCACCACATTGATCTTGAGATCCGCAAGTTGTTCTGTGATGGTTTGGAGTGGATCTTTTGGTGGAGGTGCAAGAATTGGAGCAACTACTACTTGTGGTGCAACCCTTGTCACCAAAGTATCAGAAGTTCCACCATACTTGTAGCCTTGAGGAGGATGCACAACCTCCTTCACCACCAAATCACTCTCATCCCCTTCCAAACTCTCCTCCATACGAATTGCGATCTTGATAGCTTCAACCTTGGAAGAAGGTTTCTCATATCTCACCTTGCTTCTAATTTGTGGTCTCAATCCTCCCACAAAATTCTTGGTGAGCATGGCCCCTATGCCAATCATTGTAGTCTCCACATCATCCCCACCCTTCCTCAACACTATGCGAAATCTGGACTCCAACTTTTCCACTCTTTCCACATAGACCCTCACTTTCTCTCCATCTCCTTGCTTGAGAAATGTAACCTCACTCATCAATCTCTCATAACTCTCATCAGGAAGAAAGTTCTCAATGAGTGCTGAAGTCAAAGTCTCCCAAGACTCCTCTTCCCCCTCTCTCCTCTCTCTCTTTTGGTATTCTGACTCATACCATGTAAGTGCTGCATCCTCAAAGAAATCTGGTAATAATGAGGCCCACTCATTCTTCCTCCTCTCATTGTTTCCTATGCAAGCTCTCTTGAAGTCTCTCACAAAGGCCTCCACATCTTCTCCATCCTTGCCAAAGAAAACCGGAAGTTTCCCCATCTTAACCCCTCACTATCTTTCTTTTCTCTTAATTTTTTTTTCTCTTTTCTTTTCTCTCACTCTATTACTAATAGAGTATATACATGACTAACACCATCTGAGAATAATCCACTCTAGGGAACACAAAAGGTTCAGGTTGCTCCAAGATTTCTATAGCAACATCAAATCCTAGAGTGCATATTAATCTAACTCTCATGGATAGTTTATCCATAAGTTGATGGTTATCTCCATCACTAATCTTGAGAACTAGCTGATGAAGGTGGTAGTATTTCTGTAGCTGTACTAAGACTCTCTCCAAGATCCTTCACCAAAGTTTCCAAAAGTGCTTTTACTCCACTACACTCATGTCCTTTTGGAAGTCCTTCAACTCCACAAACCTCACACAACTCCTTGGTCTTAGATCTTCTCCCTCCCAATCTTGGTGAAGAAGGTCCAACATGCAAACCCAAGTCAAGTAAGCCTCTCCTTTCCCTCAATCTCTTGCTCTCAAAGGTTAATGGACATGAACTTGCCTTATGTCCCTTCTCTCCACATAGAAAGCACTTAGACTCACTCTTTCCTCCAAGTGGTGTAGGTTTTTGGATCCTCTCAACACTCTCTTCAAATTCTATTGTAAACTCTCTTTTCCTCAAATCCACCCCTACAATCACCTCAAACCCTTGGGGAACCTTGCATAATCTCAATTTCCACTCTTGATGACCCTCCATGTTCCCAAAGATGAATCTAAACACTCAAACATGCTTTTTGTTGATCTCAAACTTCTCATGCATGAGATCTCCACTCTGCAAAATTGACCCTTCCTCACAATGTCACTCAAATCTCCCAACGAATATGCCACAGTCCTCTGAAATTTTCCACACTTGATCACAACTCTAGGGCGTCCCTCCCTGCAAAATTTTAGATCTTTTCATTGAGCCATTTGGCCTAGACACCTTTCTATTCAGCACCCATATTTCAGATTTGGTCTGAAAACCACCCCCCTCACTTCAAAAACTCATAACGCACTGCGCAAAAATTATCTCTCTCTAATTTTTGTGGCACCAGGTAGGATACAATGCACTGAATTTTCTTGGAAATTTTCAGGACAATTCATTGAAAATTGAAGAAATGGCAGACTCTGTACAAGTTTCCAGAGAGCATGCAGTTGCGGGAGCACTTTACCCTATCAACTTTCAAAAATTCTAGCCCAGTGCGCATAGAAGCTCTCTCAATAATTTCAAGTGTGCTAACTGAAAGATAACCCAAGCTATCATGTGTAGAAATCTCAAGTCCAGATCTCAAACTTGAGATTTTGCCCAAAATCACCTTAATCCCCAAAATCTGCAATCCACCTCACACAATCTCTCCAATTCCTCTCATGTGTACAAGATGTACAAAATCACCTCAAAGACATCATAATGAACTACAGGGTAAACAAATGGATCTTGGTTCTCTAACATAAGTTCAGCCCTCTCCTCTCCTAATGTTCTCTCCAAGTTAGCTCTCATAGCCTCCTTCTGCCTAATGTAGAATTGGACGCGGAACATTATCTTGCCTTCTAGAGAAGTCCCGACAACGGAACCAAAAATGTGAGCCGGCCTGTCTCTCACTCAGGATGAACCTCTGATGGCTATTATGGTAGCTCACCATGGACTAAGAAGGCAAGGAACCCCAACTCCATCATACTCCTCCAAGGCTAACACTCCAAGACTCAAGACATTGCTCACTAGAGAACTCAACGAGAGAGAGATAGTTGCAAATGAAAGGATGATGAGTACCTCCTCACTCCTTGTTTATATACTTGTGAAATAGTTACGTACCAAAGTTACTAATTACCGTAGTAACTCAAGTTACTAGACTAAAAGTCAAGTAAAGTCAAAAAGTAGAAAGGAATATCCATTCACATGGGCATATTCCCCTTATCTTGACCCAACCACTAAAGCAAGGATTCCTTCACATGGGCTATCCTTAGACTAAAGAAGAATCCAAAACAAAAAGGCTTGCGGGCCCAAGAGTTCTCAACTCTTTCCCCAAAACCAAACACCTAGGAATAATACCAAGTCAACACACTAAAATCCAAAATAGTGGTGCTCATCTTTTCTACTTCCTCTGAAGTAAGGTCCCATCTATCTTAGCTATGACTAACTTTAGCTAACCATGACTAATATAGAACCATCCTTTATCTCTATATAAATAATATCTCTTAAGTACTTGTAATACCAAGCTAAATATCACAATACCACACACATGCACAAATGGGTGTTACAGTACAAGATGTACAAAATCATCTCAAAGATATCATAATGAACTACAGGGTATACAAATGGATCTTGGTTCTCTAACATAAGTTCAGCTCTCTCCTCTCCTAATGTTCTCTCCAAGTGAGCTCTTATAACCTCCTTCTGCCTAATGTAGAATTGAACACGGAACATTATCTTGCCTTCTAGAGAGGTCCCGGCAACGGAACCAAAAATGTGAGCCGGCTTGTCTCTCACTCAGGATGAACCTCTGATGGCTATTATGGTAATGCACCATGGACTAAGAAGGCAAAGAACCCCAACTCCATCATAATCCTCCAAGGCTAACACTCCAAGACTCAAGACATTGCTCACTACAGAACTCAATGAGAGAGAGATAGTTGCAAATGAAAGGATTATGAGTACCTCCTCACCCCTTGTTTATACACTTGTGAAATAGTTACGTACCAAAGTTACTAATTACCATAGTAACTCAAGTTACTAGACTAAAAGTCAAGTAAAGTCAAAAAGTAGAAAAGAATATCCATTCATATGGGCATATTCCCCTAAGCATGTGGTCTTATCTTGACCCAACCACTAAGTCAAGGATTCCTTCACATGGGCTATCCTTGGACTAAAGAAGAATCCAAAACAAAAAGGCTTGCGGGCCCAAGAGTTCTTAACTCTTTCTTCAAAGCCAAACACCTAGGAATAATACCAAGTCAACACACTAAAATCCAAAATAGTGGTGCTCATCTTTTCTACTTTCTCTAAAGTAAGGTCCCCACTATCTTAGCCAAGACTAAATTTAGCTAACCATGACTAATATAGAACCATCTTTTATCTCTATATAAATAATATCTCTTAAGTATTTGTAATACCAAGCTAAATATCACAATACCACACACATGCACAAATGGGTGTTATAGTACAAGATGTACAAAATCACCTCAAAGACATCATAATGAACTATAGGGTATACAAATGGATCTTGGTTCTCTAACATATGTTCAGCCCTCTCCTCTCCTAATGTCCTCTCCAAGTGAGCTCTTATAGCCTCCTTCTGCCTAATATAGAATTGAACACGGAACATTATCTTGCCTTCTAGAGAGGTCCCGGCAACGGAACCAAAAAATGTGAGCCGGCCTGTCTTTCACTCAGGATAAACCTTTGATGGCTATTATGGTAGCGCACCATGGACTAAGAAGGCAAGGACCCCAACTCCATCATACTCCTCCAAGGCTAACACTCCAAGACTCAAGACATTGCTCACTATAGAACTCAATGAAAGAGAGATAGTTGCAAATCAAAGGATGATGAGTACCTCCTCACCCTTTGTTTATATACTTGTGAAATAGTTACATACCAAAGTTACTAATTACCGTAGTAACTCAAGTTACTAGACTAAAAGTCAAGTAAAGTCAAAAAGTAGAAAGGAATATTCATTCACATGGGCATATTCCTCTAAGCATGTGGTCTTATCTTGACCCAACCACTTAGTCAAGGATTCCTTCACATGGGCTATCCTTGGACTAAAGAAGAATCCAAAACAAAAAGGCTTGCGGGCCCAAGAGTTCTCAACTCTTTCCTCAAAGCCAAACACCTAAGAATAATACCAAGTCAACACACTAAAATCCAAAATAGTGATGCTCATCTTTTCTACTTCCTCTGAAGTAAGGTCTCATCTATCTTAGCTATGACTGACTTTAGCTAACCATGACTAATATAGAACCATCCTTTATCTCTATATAAATAATATCTCTTAAGTACTTGTAATACCAAGCTAAATATCACAATACCACACACATGCATAAATGGGTGTTACAGATCAAAGTGAGTAGGTAAGGTAGACTTAATACCATATACCAATTGAAATGGAGAATACACGGTGGAAGTCTTCATGGTTGTCCTATACTCCCACAAAACTACATGAATCTTCTTATCCCAATGATGTTTAGCCTCCTCCATTTCTGCATCTTTGGCCAACATCATGCACAAGGTCTGATTGGTTCTCTCTGCCAAGCCATTGGAATTTGGCTTATAGGATGTAGTTACTCTATGTGTGATAGAGAAATATTGTAGCATCTTTGTAGTAATGCTTCTTGTAAACTCTCCTTCTCTATCAAAAATCAACTCCAAAGGGCATCCAAACCTAGTGATAATGCGTTCATAAAGAAATCTACCAACTTCATCTTCATTCTTGTCCTTCAATGGTCTAGCCTCAACCCACTTGGTAAGATAATCAGTAACTACCATAATATAACAATTGTTCCTTGGGGTTCTATTGAAAGGACTTGCAAAATCAATTCCCCACCTCTCAAAAGGTCCTAGCAATGGAATTGATCTAAGTGGTGGAGTGGATGTAGACTTTCTAGCAAAATCTTGACAAACATGATAAGTTTTGCAATAATCAAGACAATACTTGAAAATCCATCTCCAATGGTAACCTGCATCTAGAATCTTGAAAGCAGTCACCTTTCCTACAAAGTGTCCTCCACATACTAAACCTTCATGAAACTCCTTTATGAGTAGGATAGACTCTTCCTTACCCACTGCTCTTTGAAGTAGACCATTTGCGTCTTGATGAAAAAGAATATCCTCCACCATTGTGTAGGTCTAGATCTTGCTGCAAGGGCCTTCCTCTCCCTAGCATGCATCCCTTTTGGATAGTTACCTCTTGTTACAAAATCCACAATCTCATTGTACTCCATTGGAACCTCTTGAGTGACTGAGATTGTCATGAGCTCTCATTTGGGAAGGAATTTTCCACTAGCTCATCTCCATCATGATCATAGGCTCTAGATAACAAATCAACATTTGCTTGTTTCTTTCTTGGCCTATCCTCAATGGTTTAGTCATACTCAGACAAGAGTATCATCCACCTTGCTAGTCTCCCTTCAACATTAGGCTTATTGAAGATGTACTTCAAAGCCTTGTGAGCCATGATAATGGTGGCTTTCCTTCCAATCAAGTAGTGTCTAAACTTCTTGAGACCAAAGATCACTACTTACCCTTCTCTCTCTATGATAGAGTAGTTCTTCTCTACTGAAACCATCTACCTACTAGCATAAGCTATTGGATGATCATGCCCATCTTGGTCTAATTGACTAAGAGTGCATCCTATAGCTACATAAGAAGCATCAGTGTAGAGGATGAAAGGCTTACTCCAATCAGGTTTAGCAAGAATTGGAGCTACAACAAGGGATTGCTTGAGCTCCTCAAAAGCTTTGAGAGCCTCCTTGTCTTCTAAAATCACCATGTAATCTACACCTTTCTTCATATAGATGCTCAATGCATAAGCCTTGTTGGAAAATGAGAAGATGAACCACCTATAGCATCAAACCATCTCCAAGAATTGGCGTAACTTTGTCAAGCTAGAAGGGAATAGAAGGTGTGAGATTTTCCTCACCTTCTCAAGATCAACTGCTATTCCATCCTTGGAGATGATGTGCCCTAAAGTAGACCTTTTTCACATCCAAAAATGCACTTCTATGGGTTGAGTGGTGCATTTGCCTCATTCAAGCATTGCAAGACCTTGATTAGGTGCTCAAAGTGCTCCTCCTTGCTCCCATAGACACAAAAGTCATCAATGAAATTTCCTAATGAAAGGTTCAAATACCTTGTTCCTGAACCATTGGAATGTGGTTGGAGCATTGCAAAGCTCGAAAGGCATGACCTTGAAAGCATAAGTTCTCCAAGGTGTGGTGAATGTGATGAGTTGTTGATACTCTGGTGCAATCTTGATTTGGTTATATCCATTATAACCATCTCCAAAACTATACCTCTCATGACTTGCAACCTCCTCCAAGATCTTATCAATGAATGATAATGGGTAGAACTCTTTCTTGGTAACAACATTGAGCTTCTTGTAATCCATACATACCCAAAGCTTGCCATTCTTTTTCTCCAGAATGACAATTGGAGACACCTATTCTCATTTCTCCACCACAAAGATAAATTCAGCCTCCTTGAGCTTATCAATCTTCTCCTTCACAACCAAAGATATTGGTGGGCTAATGTGATGTTGCTTTTGGCGGATTGGTCTTGCACGTGACTCCACTTCTATCTTGAGCTCCTCCAAGGTAACTTCCTTTAAATCCTTGTAACTAAAAGTAAACACATGGATGAACTTGCGGAAAATCTCCTCAAATCTCACCTTCTCCTCCTTGGTAACATTTGGGCCATACTTGAGGGTAGCTAACATTCTCTCTATCTCCTCAAGTGTCAATGGTGATTTATCTGGGCCCTTCAAAAGTTCTGGCTTAGGTGCAAAATCCATAGCACACAAGGAATACATATCTGAATCAGATCCAGATTCATCTTCCTCCATAGAAGTCTCCTTTTCCATGCTTGTGTCCACACTTGAAGCTCCTTCTTCAGAATCTGATTCTCAATAATCAGAAAATGGTGTATCTAAATGTGAAGTGTTGGTGGTGTTAGTCACAGGAACTGTGACTCTATGGTTTGATGGCCCAATCCTCAAGTACCCTTTGTGCCATTGATCAGTTGTGCATGTTGCTCTCAACCATGGCCTCCCAAGAAGTAATTCATAGCTTGAATCCTTCAAGGCTTGGAAAGTCATGAGATTTTGAACTCCCATAACTGAAACTACCACCTTATCCATCACTCTTACTAGTTGAACTTGTTATTTGTTTACCATGCTCATCATAAATGTTGAAGGTCTTGAAGGTATCATACCCAACTTCTTCATCAACCTTTCAAACATGGCATTCCCTTCTGATCCTCCATCAACCAATGCATCCTTGATGTTGTGAACATTCACTCTCACATCAATCTTGGAGGCATATTTACAAGCCTCCCATAGTGCCGGCTTGGCCTATAACACCCATTTGTGCATGTGTGTGGTATTGTGATATTTAGCTTGGTATTACAAGTACTTAAGAGATATTATTTATATAGAGATAAAGGATGGTTCTATATTAGTCATTGTTAGCTAAAGTTAGTCATAGCTAAGATAGAGAGGACTTTACTTTAGAGGAAGTAGAAAAGATGAGCACCACTATTTTGGATTTTAGTGTGTTGACTTGGTATTATTCCTAGGTGTTTGGCTTTGAGGAAAGAGTTGAGAACTCTTGGGCCCGCAAGCCTTTTTGTTTTGGATTCTTCTTTAGTCCAAGGATAGCCCATGTGAAGGAATCCTTGACTTAGTGGTTGGGTCAAGATAAGACCACATGCTTAGGGGAATATGCGCATGTGAATGGATATTCCTTTCTACTTTTTGACTTTACTTGACTTTTAGTCTAGTAACTTGAGTTACTACGGTAATTAGTAACTTTGGTACATAACTATTTCACAAGTATATAAACAAGGGGTGAGGAGGTACTCATCATCCTTTCATTTACAACTAACTCTCTCTCATTGAGTTCTATAGTGAGCAATGTCTTGAGTCTTGGAGTGTTAGCCTTGGAGGAGTATGATGGAGTTGGGGTTCCTTGCCTTCTTAGTCCATGGTGCGCTACCATCATAGCCATAAGAGGTTCATCCTGAGTGAGAGACAGGCCGGCTCACATTTTTGGTTCCGTTACCGGGACCTCTCTAGAAGGCAAGATAATGCTCCGCGTTCAATTCTACATTAGGCAGAAGGAGGCTATGAGAGCTCACTTGGAGAGGACATTAGGAGAGGAGAGGGCTGAACTTATGTTAGAGAACCAAGATCCATTTGTATACCCTGTAGTTCATTATGATGTCTTTGAGGTGATTTTGTTCATCTTGTACACATGAGAGGAATTGGAGAGATTGTGTGAGGTGGATTGCAAATTTTGGGGATTAAGGTGATTTTGGGCAAAATCTCAAGTTTGAGATCTGGACTTGAAATTTCTACACATGATAGCTTGGGTTATCTTTCAGTTACCACACTTGAAGTTATTGTGAGAACTACTATGCGCATTGGGCTAGAAATTTTGAAAGTTGATAGGGTAAAGTGCTCCCACAATTGCATGCTCTTTGGAAAATTGTACAGTGCATTGTATACTACTTGCTGCCACAAACATTAGAGAGAGATTGTTCTTGTGCAGGGAGAAATGAGTTTTTGAAGTGAAGGGGGTGGTTTTGAGACCAAATCTGAAATTTTTGTGCTGAATAGAAAAGTGTCTAGGCCAAATGGCTCAATGAAAAGATCTGACATTTTGCAGGGAGGGACACACTAGAGTTGTGATCAAGTGGGCAAAATTTCAAAGGACTGTGACATACTGAATGGGAGATTTGAGTGACATTGTGAGGAAGGGTCAATTCTGCAGAGTGGAGATCTCATGCATGAGGAGTTTGAGATCAACAAAAAGCATGTTTGAGTGTTCATCTTGGGAACATGGAGTGTCATCAAGAGTGGAAATTGAGATTATGCAAGGTTCCCCAAGGGTTTGAGGTGATTGTAGGGGTGGATTTGAGGAAAAGAGAGTTTACAATAGAATTTGAAGAGAGTGTTGAGAGGATCCAAAAACCTACACCACTTGGAGGAAAGAGTGAGTCTAAGTGCTTTCTATGTGGAGAGAAAGGACATAAGGCAAGTTCATGTCCATTGACCTTTGAGAGCAAGAGATTGAGGGAAAGAAGAGGCTTACTTGACTTGGGTTTGCATGTTGGACCTTCCTCACCAAGATTTGGAGGGAGAAGATCTAAGACCAAGGAGTTGTATGAGGTTTGTGGAGTGGAAGGACTTCCAAAAGGACATGAGTGTAGTGGAGTAAAAGCACTTTTGGAGACTTTGGTGAAGGATCTTGGATAGAGTCTTAGTACAGCTACAGAAATACTACCACCTTCATCATCTAGTTCTCAAGATTAGTGATGGAGATAATCTTTCAACTTATGGATAAACTATCCATGAGAGTTAAATTAATGTGCACTCTAGAATTTGATGTTGCTATAGAAATCTTGGAGCAACCTGAACCTTTTGTGTTCCCTAGAGTGGATTATTCTCAGATGGTGTTAGTCATGTATATACTCTAGTAGTAATAGAGTGAGAGAAAAGAAAAGAGAAAAAAATTAAGAGAAAGAAAGATAATGAGAGGTTAAAATAGGGAAAATTTCCGGTTTTCTTTGGCAAGGATGGAGAAGATGTGGAGGCCTTTGTGAGAGACTTTAAGAGAGCTTGCATAGGAAACAATGAGAGGAGGAATAATGAGTGGGCCTCATGATTACCAGATTTCTTTGAGGATGCAGCACTTACACGGTATGAGTCAGAATACCAAAAGAGAGAGAGGAGAGGAGAGATGGGGAAGAGGAGTATTGGGAGACTTTGACTTCAGCACTCATTGAGAAATTTCTTCCTGATGAGAGTTATGAGAGATTGATGAGTGAGGTTACATTTCTCAAGCAAGGAGAAGGAGAGAAAGTGAGGGTCTATGTGGAAAGAGTGGAAAAGTTAGAGTCCAAATTTTGCATAGTGTTGAGGAAGGGTGTGGATGATGTGGAGACTACAATGATTGGCATAGGGGCCATGCTCACCAAGAATTTTGTGGGAGGGTTGAGACCACAAACAAGAAGCAAGGTGAGATATGAGAAACCTTCTTCCAAGGTTGAAGCTATCAAGATTGCAATTTTTATGGAGGAGAGTTTGGAAGGGGATGAGAGTGATTTGGTGGTGAAAGAGGTTGTGCATCCTCCTCAAGGCTACAAGTATGGTGGAACTTCTGAAACTTTGGTGGCAAGGGTTGCACCACAAGTAGTGGTTGCTCCAATTCTTGCACCTCCACCAAAAGATCCACTTCAAACCATCACAGAACAACTTGCAGATCTCAAGATCAATGTGGTGCAACTATGGGAGAAGAGAGAGGTGGATCAGAATGTAGGGAGAGGGCCTAGAAGAAATGGAAACTATCCATATAGAGGAGTTCAACCAGCCAACAATTTCAATGATAGAAATTGTTTTGGTTGTGGAGGAAGAGGCCATATCCAAAGGAATTGCCCAAATTCCACTTACCATGGAGGAAGGGGTTATGAGGGAGCCAAGAGAGGGAAAGATGGAGGTGGTGAAACCCAAGTGGCTCCTAATCCCAACAAAGGTAAGGGGATAGCATCCATAGATGTGGTTGAGAGCAAGTATGAGAAGGGAGAGTGCTCAAACTCCAAGGGTCTTAATTTGAAGCTTTTGGCACAAGAGAAGAAGAGAGCTCGTTTTGCAGAGGATGTTCACTCTTCTCAAGGATTCACTCCAAGCAAGGATACTCCTATGTCTACTAGGAGCACTCGCACCTCAACACCATCAACAACAAAGACTCCAAGGAAGAAGTTGGAGATGGAGGACTTCTTGATCTCAAAGCAACAATGGAACTACAATGTGTTGGAGGA
Source organism: Lunularia cruciata (assembly GCA_948567375.1). NCBI lineage: Eukaryota > Viridiplantae > Streptophyta > Marchantiopsida > Lunulariales > Lunulariaceae > Lunularia > Lunularia cruciata. Next base: position 14,866,048 of record OX419756.1, read on the forward strand.
TGTTGATAGTCACAAGGCTAACATCACAAGGGGCCAATTAATTGCTTTGAACCCTACCTTGAGAAAGGAGCTTAGAGGTGGTTTGAGTTCTACAAGGAGCAAGAGGAAGAAGAAGGCAAAAGTTCCAATATCAATGGGGGTGGTGGATGCCAAGCCAGCACCATGGGAGGCTTGTGAATATGCCTCCAAGATTGATGTGAGAGTGAATGGTCACAACATCAAGGATGCATTGGTTGATGGAGGATCAGCAATAAATGCTATGTCAGAAAGGTTGATGAAGAAGTTGGGTATGGTACCCTCAAGACCTTCAACATTTGTGGTGAGCATAGCAAACAAGCAACAAGTTCAACCAGTAGGGGTGATGGATAAAGTGGTAGTTTCAGTTATAGGAGTTCAAAATCTCATGACTTTCCAAGTCTTGAAGGATTCAAGCTATGACTTACTTCTTGGGAAGCCATGGTTGAGAGCAGCACGCACAACTGATTGATGGCACAAAGAGTACTTGAGGATTGGGCCATCAAACCATAGAGTCACAGTTCCTATAACTAACACCACCAACACTTCACATTCAGATACACCATCTTTTGATTATTGGGAATCAGATTCTGAAGAAGGAGCTTCAGCTGTGGACACAAGCATGGAAGAGGAGACTTCCACGGACGACAATGAATCTGAATCTGATTCAGATGTGGATCCTTTGTGTGCTATGGATTTTGCACCTAAGCTAGAAGTTTTGAAGGACCCAAACAAATCACCATTGACACTTGAGGAGGTAGAGAGAAGGTTATCTTTCCTCAAGTATGGCCCAAATGTTACCAAGGAGGAGAAGGTGAGATTTGAGGAGATTTTCTGCAAGTTCATCCATGTGTTTGCTTTTAGTTACAAGTATTTGAAGGAAGTCACCTTGGAGGAGCACAAGATAGAGGTGGAGTCACATGCAAGATCAATCCGCCAAAAACAACGTCGCATTAGCCCACCAATATCTTTGGTTGTGAAAGAGGAGATTGATAAGCTCAAGGAGGCTGGATTTATCTTTGAGGTAGAGAATTCAGAATGGGTGTCTCCAATTGTCATTATGAAGAAAAAGAATGGTAAGCTTTGGGTATGTGTGGATTACAAGAAGCTCAATACTATTACCAAGAAGGACTACTACCCATTGCCATTCATTGATGAGATCTTGGAAGAGGTTGCAAGTCATGAGAGGTACAATTTTGGAGATGGTTATAGTGGATATAACCAAATCAAGATTGCACCAGAGCATCAACAACTCACCACATTCACCACACCTTGGGGAACTTACACTTTCAAGGTCATGCCTTTTGGGCTTTGCAATGCTCCAGTCACATTCCAACGGTTCATGAACAAGGTATTTGAACCTTTCATTGGGAAATTTGTGAGAGACTTCATTGATGACTTTTGTGTCTATGGAAGCAAGGAGGAGCACTTTGAGCACCTAATCAAAGTCTTGCAACGCTTGGATGAGGCAAATGCATCACTCAACCCAGAGAAGTGCATTTTTGGATGTGAAGAAGTTCTATTTTTGGGGTACATCATCTCCAAGGATGGAATAGCAATTGATCCTGAGAAGGTGAGGAAAATCTCAGACCTTCCATTCCCTTCAAGCTTGACAAAGTTACGCCAATTCTTGGAGATGGTTGGATACTATAGGAGGTTCATCTTCTTATTTTCCAACAAGGCTTATGCATTGACCATCTACATGAAGAAGGGTGTAGATTACATGGTGATTTTGGAGGACAAGGAGGCTCTCAAAGCTTTTGAGGAGCTCAAGCAATCCCTTGTTGTAGCTCCAATTCTTGCTAAACCTGATTGAGTAAGCCTTTCATCCTCTACATTGATGCTTCTAATGTAGCTATAGGATGTACTCTTGGTCAATTAGACCAAGATGGGCATGATCATCCAATAGTTTATGCTAGTAGGCAGATGGTTTCAGCAGAGAAGAACTACTCTGTCACGGAGAGAGAAGGGTTGGCAATGATCTTTGGTCTTAAGAAGTTTAGACACTACTTGATTGGAGGGAAAGCCACAATTGTCATGGATCACAAGGCTTTGAAGTACATCTTCAACAAGCCTAATGTTGAAGGGAGACTAGCAAGGTGGATGATACTCTTGTTTGAGTATGACTACACCATTGAGGATAGGCCAGGAAAGAAACATGCAAATGCTGATTTGTTATCTAGAGCCTATGACCATGATGGAGATGAGCCAGTGGATGATTCCTTCCCGGATGAGGAGCTCATGACAATCTCAATCACTCAAGAGGTTCCAATGGAGTACAAGGAGATTGTGGATTTTGTGACAAGTGGTAACTATCCAAAAGGGATGCATGCTAGGGAGAGGAAGGCCCTTGTAGACCTTACACAATGATGATCTAGACCTTACACAATGGTGGAGGATATTCTTTTTCACCAAGGAGCAGATGATCTACTTCTTAAGATCTAGACCTTACACAATGGTGGAGGATATTCTTTTTCACCAAGGAGCAGATGATCTACTTCGAAGAGCAGTGGGTAAGGAAGAGTCTATCCTACTCATAAAGGAGTTTCATGAAAGTTTAGTATGTGGAAGACACTTTGCAAGAAAGGTGACTGCTTTCAAGATTCTAGATGCAGGTTACCATTGGAGAGGGATTTTCAAGGATTGTCTTGATTATTGCAAAACTTGTCATGTTTGTCAAGCTTTTGCTAGAAAGTCTACATCCACTCCACCACTTAGATCAATTCCATTGCTACGACCTTTTGAGAAGTGGGGAATTGATTTTGTAGGTACTCTCAATAGAACACCAAGGAACAATTGGTACATTGTGGTAGTTACTGATTACCTTACCAAGTGGGTTGAGGCTAGACCATTGAGGGACAAGAATGAAGATGAAGTGGGTAGATTTCTTTATGAACACATTATCACTAGGTTTGGATTCCCTTTGGAGTTGGTTTCTGATAGAGGAGGAGAGTTTACAGGAAGCATTACTATAGCCATGCTACGACATTTCTCTATCTGTGGTACCCACATTTTTCATTTTGGACGAGTTTTGAAGAAGAAGTGCCTTGCTGAAACTAAATTGAAACCAAATGGAGAAGAAATGAGTGCAAACTTGTGTTTTGATCAGACCCGATGAAGTCACTTTTGTGAAGAGGAAGAAGGTCTCGGACTGGATCAGACCCAAAGAAGCTTACTTCGTGTCAGAGGATGAAAAAAACTCAGATCAGACGTTGAAGGAGGGCAAACCCGAAGGAGAAATGAAGGTTACAGGTCAGGATTCTTGCGGGGGCCATATCTCAGTGTACACAAGTCCAAATCAAGCGTGCAATATCTAGTTGAAAGCGTCTTGTTCAGGGCTTTCCATTGCCACCAAAATCGCAAAGTTTGGAGGTTTGTACAAGACGTTACAAATATTTGAAGTTTTTGGAGTAGATGTACTTTGGGTTGAGGTTCTTTGGGTTTGTGTCTTTGGATCAATGGGACTTTGGACTTCAAACTTTGGACTTTGGGTTTACAGGACTTCAGATCATGAGACTTTGCCTCAAGACGAAGATGACTAAATCCGAGGTAGTTGGACCTCGGAGTGCAATGAAGGTGACTTCAAGAGTTTTGCCAGAGGGATTAGAAGAAGTTAGAGTAGGGAAAGAAGATAGTTAGGATACCCATGACTTAAATTTCAATTCTGATTGAAGATGGAACATGAATTGAAGGAGAAGTAGCAGTAGTGAATAAACCCAAAGTGCAGGATCAGACAGTAAGTGTCTTCGGGTCAGTTACATGAGTGATTAGTGTAAAGTGGGTTGCAAATTGAAGGTGTAGATAGTGTATTCATGCTTTCAATTACAATTCTTGACGAGGATATAGTAGAATTAGTAAAAGAATTGATAATAGCAAAACCCAAAGTAAGAGAGATAAGAGTGCAAGTGTCTTTGGATTTGACATTTGACACTTTAGAGAATAGTGGGTCGAGAGACAGAGATTTAGAAGGGCTTAATTGTGATAGGAATTGCAGATCAGGAAAGAGAATTGTTGGATTTGGTAGAAGAAGTAGAAGATATGAAACCCAAGGACAGAGTATTAGGAAGTAAATTTACTTCGGGTTTGGTTTGAAAGCTGAGGAAGAAGTAGACATCAGATCGGATTAGTAACAGATTTGAGATATGAAGAGGCAAATATGAAGAGGTGCATTGTCATTTCGGATTTGCAAGTTAGAAAAGTTGTTGTAGAACGGTATAGTTGTTAGAATTGTCAATTGCTTCACTATTTAAGAGTGGCATTCGCAATCAAATGTTGTTCAGTGCTCATAATTTCTGAGAATAGATAAAGCGAAGTGCTGTGAAGCAGTGCTCGTTGCTTGAGCTTGATTCCGAGTATCAACTTTGTGTTTGTGTTTGTGAGTGTGTGGAGAAATTTGAAGTGCAAGTCAGTGTGCTTGTTGGATGTTGGATTCCACAGCCTTGATCTTCATTCTGTGTGTTTGATCCTGAGTGAAGTGCAATCGGAGCAATGCCTTGACAGATCTAAGAGGAATTGTAGTGTTGGTAGTATTTTGCATTTGTAAGTGCAATGCAAGGTTGATGTGAAGCAATTTCGATCGAGGAAGTTGTGCCTTCAGTGGAGGGGTGGAACACAATTCTGAGGTGAAGTCGTTTTGCAGTGAAGTGCCATTTTCGGCAGAGCCTGAATCATCACAATCAAGATTGTTTGGAAAGATTTGATGGAGTTGTGATTATGGAGTGTGAATTTGTGACAAGACTGCAAATCAGTGCTTGTTACTCTCTTCTGGATGTGGTTTCTACCTGAGAGACTAAAGAAGAACTCAAGAAGAACTGAAATTTTTACTTTGCTTCGTATTTGACCAATTTTGACTCGTATCTCTGCGGGAACAAACTTTACTTACCCGATTACCACAAAAGTGATATTTGCCGGGTTGTCACACTATCACACATAAAGTAACTACATACTATAAGCCAAATTCCAATGGCTTGGCAGAGAGAACCAATCAGACCTTGTGCATGATGTTGGCCAAAGACGTAGAAATGGAGGGGGCTAAACATCATTAAGACAAGAGGATTCATGCAGTTTTGTGGGAGTATAGGACAACCATGAAGACTTCCACCAGATATTCTCCATTTCAATTGGTATATGGTATTGAATCTACCTTACCTATTCACTTTGATCTTCCTACCTTCCAAAGCATTCATAGGAGATTGAAGAAAGCACAAGGAGATGATGAGAAGTCAAGGAAGGATCAACTCACGGAGTTGGAAGAGGCAAGAGCAATTGCTATGGTTCAAGTGGAGCAAGCCCAAAGGAAACAAAAGGATAGCTATGACAAGAAGCAAGGCAAGAAGAAGGTGGAGCCTTTCAAAGAAGGTGATTGGGTAATGTTGTTTGATTCCATTTGATTCAAGAGAGTGCAAAAGAAGTTTTGCCTAAGTACTTTGGACTTTTCATAGTAGAGAAGGTGTAGGGCAATTACACCTATGATCTCAAGGAGTTGGGAGGAAGACACTTTGATAGGATTAACCATGATAAGTTGAACATGTACCATAGAAGGTAGAGAGGCCTTCACTTTGAGGACAAAGTGAAAACTTAGTCCGGGGGTAAATGTAACACCCATTTGTGCATATGTGTGGTATTGTGATATTTAGCTTGGTATTACAAGTACTTAAGAGATATTATTTATATAGAGATAAAAGATGGTTCTATATTAGTCATGGTTAGCTAAAGTTAGTCATAGCTAAGATAGAAGGGACCTTACTTTAGAGAAAGTAGAAAAGATGAGCACCACTATTTTGTATTTTAGTGTGTTGACTTGGTATTATTCCTAGGTGTTTGGCTTTGAGGAAAGAGTTGAGAACTCTTGGGCCCGCAAGCCTTTTTGTTTTGGATTCTTCTTTAGTCCAAGGATAGCCCATGTGAAGGAATCCTTGACTTAGTGGTTGGGTCAAGATAAGACCACATGCTTAGGGGAATATGCCCATGTGAATGAATATTCCTTTCTACTTTTTGATTTTACTTGACTTTTAGTCTAGTAACTTGAGTTACTACGGTAATTAGTAACTTTGGTACGTAACTATTTCACAAGTATATAAACAAGGGGTGAGGAGGTACTCATCATCCTTTCATTTGCAACTATCTCTCTCTCATTGAGTTCTATAGTGAGCAATGTCTTGAGTCTTGGAGTGTTAGCCTTGGAGGAGTATGATGGAGTTGGGGTTCCTTGCCTTCTTAGTCCATGGTGCGCTACCATAATAGCCATAAGAGGTTCATCCTAAGTGAGAGACAGGCCGGCTCATAGGCCTCCACCACCTCCATTGATACTAGAACTTTTGCCTTCTTCTTCCTCTTACTCCTTGTAGAACTCAAACCACCTCTAAGCTCCTTTCTCAAAGTAGGATTCAAAGCAATCAATTTGCCCACTGTGATGTTGGCCTTGTGACTACCAACTTCTTCCTTGGAATCTTTGTTGTTGATGGTGTTGAGGTGCAAGTGCTCCTAGTAGACATAGGAGTATCCTTTCTTGGAGTAAATCCTTGAGAAAAGTGAACATCCTTTGCAAAACGAGCTCTCTTCTTCTCTTGTGCCAAAAGCTCCAAATTAACACCCTTGGAGTTTGAGCACTCTCTCTTCTCATACTTGCTCTCAACCACATCTATGGATGTTATCTCCTTACCTTTGTTTGGATTAGGAGCCACTTGGGTTTCACTTCCTCCCTCTTTCCCTCTATTGGCTCCCTCATAACTCCTTCCTCCATGGTAAGTGGAATTTGGGCAGTTCTTTTGGATATGGCCTCTTCCTCCACAACCAAAACAATTTCTCTCATTAAAATTTTTAGCTGGTTGGCCTCCTCTTTATGGATAGTTTCCATAAATCCTAGGCCCTCTCCCCACATTCTGATCCACCTCTCTCTTCTCCCATAATTGCACCACATTGATCTTGAGATCTGCAAGTTGTTCTGTGATGGTTTGAAGTGGATCCTTTGGTGGAGGTGCAAAAATTGGAGCAACTACTACTTGTGGTGCAACCCTTGTCACCAAAGTATCAAAAGTTCTACCATACTTGTAACCTTGAGGAGGATGCACAATCCCTTCACCACCAAATCACTCTCATCCCCTTCCAAACTCCCCTCCATACAAATTGCAATCTTGATAGCTTCAACCTTAGAAGAAGGTTTCTCATATCTCATCTTGTTTCTAATTTGTGGTCTCAATCCTCCCATAGAATTCTTGGTGAGCATGGCTCCTATGCCAATCATTGTAGTCTCCACATCATCACCACCCTCTTTCAACACTATGCAAAATCTGGACTCTAACTTTTCCACTCTTTCCACATAGACTCTCACTTTCTCTCCATCTCCTTTTTTGAGAAAGGTAACCTCACTTATCAATCTCTCATAACTCTCATTTGGAAGAAAATTCTCAATGAATGTTGAAGTTAAACTCTCCCAAGACTCTTCTTCTCCATCTCTCCTCTCTCTCTTTTGGTATTTTGACTCATACCATGTAAGTGTTGCATCTTCAAAGAAATCTGGTAATAATGAAGCCCACTTATTCTTCCTCTTCTCATTGTTTCCTATGCAAGCTCTCTTGAAGTCTCTCACAAAGGCCTCTACATCTTCTCTATCCTTGCCAAAGAAAACAGGAAGGTTCCCCATCTTAACCCCTCACTATTTTTCTTTTCTCTCAATTGTTTTTTCTCTTTTCTTTCTCTCACTCTGATAACTAATAGAGTATGTACATGACTAACACCATTTGAGAATAATCTACCCTAGGGAACACAAAAGGTTCAGGTTGCTCCAATATTTCTATAGCAACATCAAATCCTAGAGTGCATATTAATCAAACTCTCATGGATAGTTTATCTATAAGTTGAAAGATTATCTCTATCACTAATCTTGAGAACTAGCTGATGAAGATGGTAGTATTTCTGTAGTTGTACTAAGACTTTCTCCAAGATCCTTCACCAAAGTCTCCAAAAGTGCTTTTACTCCTCCATACTCATGTCTTTTTGGAAGTCTTTCCACTCCATAAACCTCGCACAACTCCTTGGTCTTAGATCTTCTCCTCCCCAATCTTGGTGAAGAAGTTCCAACATGCAAACCCAAATCAAGTTATCCTCTCTTTTCCCTCAATCTCTTGCTCTCAAAGGTCAATGGACGTGAACTTGCCTTATGTCCATTCTCTCTACATAAAAAACACTTAGACTCACTCTTTTCTCCAAGTGGTGTAGGTTTTTGGATCATCTCAACACTTTCTTCAACTTCTATTCTAAACTCTCTTCTCCTCAAATTTGTGACAACCCGGCAAATATCACTTTTGCAGTAATCGGGTAAGTAAAGTTTGCTCCCAAAGAGATACGATTCAAAATTAGTCAAACACAAAGTCAAACAATTACATGTAGTTCTTCTTGGTTGCATCTTTAGTCTCTCAGGTAGCAACTTCACCAGAAGAGAGTAACAAGCTCATAATCTTGACAACTTGTCATGAATACACACACATATAATCACAACATAGCAAATTCTGTCCAAAGAACTCTTGGTTGTGATGATTCAGATTCTCTCGAAGATGGCACTTCACTGCAAAGAACAATTTTGCCTCAAAATTGTGTTCCACCCCTCCACTGAAGGCACAACTTCCTCGATCATAATTGCTTCACATCAACTTTGTGCTGCACTCACAAATGCAAAATACTACCAACACTACAATTCCTCTAAGATCTGTCAAGGCATTGCTCAGATGCACTTTACTCAAGATCAAACACATAGAATGAAGATCAAGGCTGCAAAATCCAACATCCACAAACACACTGACTTGCACTTCAAAATTCTCCACACACTCACAAACACAAACATAGAATTGACAATCAGAATTAAGCTCAAGTGACAAGCATTGAAAACAACACTTAACATAGTACTGCGAATACTCCCCTTAAATACTGAAGCAAATGATAGTTCTTCCTACTTATGCACCGCTTCCTAACATCTCTTCCTACCTACAGATCCAAATTGACAATCTATCTCTTCATATCTGACTCTTCCTATCTCAAAACTGTTACTACCCCGATCTGATGTCTACCTCATCATTGGCTTTCAAACCCGATGATCTTCCTATCACTTCTCCTTCTTCGGGTATGTATGATTCTAACAAATCCATCACTACTTCTACTACTTCTTCACTACAATCTACAATTGAGCTCATGGGTAATCTATCTACTTCCTTATCTCTTGACCCACTCTTCTCTAATGTGTCAAATAACAAGTCCGATGACACCTATATTCCGACTTCTGCAACATCATACTTCCTCTCTGCAGTCACACTACTCCTAATTCTCTCTAATGTTTTTTTAACTAAATCCAATCTAAGACTTACATTGTCCTCTACTTCTAACATTTTCCTATCTACTTGCTTCCTTAATCGTATCAGCAAAGTGTTCATATCTACATCTTTAACTCTTCTCTTCCGAGTTTCCTATACAAGCAACTTTAGCTCATGTAGACATGCTTCTTCCAATCTCCCTTCAGCCTCCGTGCTCAAGATTGCTTGCAACTTTCTTGCCACTTCTCCTACCGATTCCAACTCATACTCTCAAGATTGCTCTACCTTCAACTCTTCACGGTACATCTTCAACTCGTCTTTGTACTCAGCAGCGAGCATCTTCTTCTCCTCCGCATACTGTGAACTTCATAACTCAACACTTTGTACCAGCTCATGCAATCTTTCTTCTTCTTCATGCTTGACTGCTAACTCTCTCTGCCATGCTTGATCCTTCCCGGCTGCACTCTTCTTCAAGCTGTCCAACTCTTGCTCCATTATTGCTACCGTTGCCTTCAAATGAATATTCTTGATGTGCACATCAATGACTTCCTCTTTCATTTGCTCAGCAACATTGCCTGCTTCTTCAATTCCTCAACTTGCTTCTACAGTTCCTTCCCTCTTGACTCACAACTAACTCTCTTGCAACATCTCGAAAGTCTTCTTCTTTAAGGCTTCATCCATCCGAAGTTCTTCAATTTCTTCATTTCTTTGGAATTCTTGCTCCTACAACCCCTTCACTTCACTTAGCAAATACTTCACCACCTGCAACTCATTCATTACCTTTCTACAATCTTGGGGAATTACCCTCTGATGCTCCTTCAATAGTTCTAGCAATGGGGTGACAATCTTCATTAGATACTGTATCCTACCAAAGTTCTCTTCATCTTCATCCCCGTCTTTGTACTTCGGCTCTTCCATCAGCTCCTTCTGCCAAAGTCGTGATCTTTGTATCTTCAGAGACACTGCTTCCAAGCTCTCTTCTTCCTTACCGATTGAACTCGGCCCCGTAGGGTACTCCTTCCATTTTTCTGGCCTCTTCTTGTCCACCACCAGGGCTACGCAATGATTTGTTGTTCCAGGTACTCTGTCAATCATTGCATGACAAGCTTCACTTACTCCAACCACTTGCTGAACCTCAGGTTCCCCCTCATCCTTACTTCTAGACTCCTCACATTGTAAAGTGAGTTCATCTTCTTCTGATTCCTCTCCTTGTGACTTTGTCCCCCCTTCAGACTCTGATTTTGATGATGCTTCTCTCACCATCTTCTTACTCTGCAGAATCAATCTTTGGATCTTCCTTTGAGCTGGAGGTGACTTTGCTTCTTCGAGTTTATTGCACTTCTTCTTCTTTGCACTTGTGACTTCTTCCATCCTCCATTTTCCTATCTTCACGAAGTGATCATCATTAGCTTGCAGGTGTGTCATATATTATCCCTCTTCTTCATCCGCTTCTTGTCTTAAATCAGGATGGAAATGCAATACCATGCAATGCCTCTCCTTTACTGTTAGCAAATTCAACATGAAGTAGAAATGTGCTGAAAATGGTGCAAAATAATGTGGAGGCAAACTTGTCCTCCAATTGATCACCATCTGCCTCGTTTGGTGGTGAAAACACTTTGCCCAATTCACCTTCACTCCTGCAAACATCTGGTGGAAGAAGACCGCTTGCTGCATTTTCATGTAAGTCGTCCGTTCTGGTTTGAACATGGTCATAATCGTCCCCACAATACTTTGTCTAATCGGGTCCGGATAGGACTCTACCTTGTAACCATTTGTTGTTCTCGGAGCAAAGAAATTTTTTTGGATCTCCACCGTTTCTTTTGCAGCATCACACTTCAGATAGAAGGTGATCCCTGTTGGTTCTCTTGCGTCCTTCCCCAACACTAACCTCTAATCCGACTCCGTCCATCAAGCCGGATTCCCTCTCTTCCCTTCTACATCAGGGCCTTCCTCACAAAAACTGGCAACTATCTCTACCATCACTCTTGGGAAACTGAAATTCCAGTTCCATGCTAAAAATATAATACAAAGTTTATTCAAGACGTTGATTCTGGCTACAATATCTGACCTACGAATTGCAAAACTTTGCACCGCCAGAGCATTTGTGACCTTCTTTGCCATGATCTGCTCTCTCGCTCTTCGGCACTAAAAGACTATGCCTTCTCCTAGATAAGACACTCTAGCCCCTTCTGGATTTTGGAAAATTGCACTCTCAATTGGCTTCCTGACATGCATTACTGCATGACGACTACTTAGAGGAATTGGAAATTTACTTGGCATATTCAACTTGTCCTTATGCAATCGCAATTTTATATTACCCCAAATTGCAGTCATTCTTCAGTTGATTTCAAATTTGACTTCCACTCTTCTATGTGTTGTTGTCCTATCACTGTCGAGACATGCTTCTTCTGCCTCTGCCGTTTCTTGAAGTGTACTTTTTGCCACGTACCAAGGTTGTTAGACGGTCTTTGTATCACCTGCGCTTCTCAATCCAAAGACGATGCTCTTTGGACTTCTTCCATCATACCCCTCTTTTGAGTACCTCCATCATCGGATCCAATCTTGACTTCTTTGGATTTCCTCCAAAGTCACTTCCGTCCATTCCTTCTTTCGCAATTTAGCTTTCCGTGTTTACTTCTTCCCTCAAATGCTAATAAACAAAAAAAAAAACAAAAAATGTGGGCACCACAAAATCCACCTCTACAATCACCTCAAACCCTTGGAGAATGTTCCATAAACTCAATTTCCACTCTTGGTGATCCTCTATGTTCTCAAGATGAGTCTAAACCCTCAAACATGCTTTTTGTTGCACTCACACTCCTCATGCATGAAATCTAAACTGTGCAGAATTGACCCTTCCTCACAATGTTAGTCAAATCTCGCAACTAGTATCTCCTAATCCTCTGAAATTTTTCACAGTTAATCAAAACTCCAAGAAATTCCTCAATGCAAAATTTCAAATCTTTTCATCAAGCCATTTGACCTAGGCATCTTTCTATTTAGCACACATATTTCAGATTTGGTCTGAAAACCACCACCTTCACTTTAAAAACTTATAACTCTCTGCTCAAGAATGATCTCTCTCTAATTTTTTTTTTAACAGGTAGAGTACAATGCAATAAATTTTCTTGGAAAGTTTCACTACAATCCACTAAAAATTAAAGAAATGACAGATTTTGTATAATTTTCTAGAGAGCATGCAGTTACGGGAGCAGTTTACCTTATCAACTTTCAAAAATTCTAGCCTAGTGCGCATAGCAGCTCTTACAATAATTTCAAGTGTGCTAACTGGAGTATAACCCAAGATATCATATGTTATAATTTCAAGTCCAGTTCCTAAACTTAGGATTTTGCCCAAAAGCACCTTAATCTCCAAAATCTGCAATCCACCTCACACAATCTCTCCAAATCCTCTCAAGTGTACAAGATGTACAAAATCACCTCAAAGACATCATAATGAACTACAGGGTAAAAGAATGGGTCCAAATTCTCTAACATAAGTTCAACTCTCTCTTCCCCTAAAGTTCTCTCCAAGTGAGCTCTCATACCCTCCTTCTATCTAATATAGAATTATACACGGAACATTATCTTGTGTTCTAGAGAGGTCCTGACAACAGAACCAAAAATGTGAGCCGGCCTGTCTCTCACTCAAGGTGAACCTCTGATGGCTATTATGGTACTGCACCATGGACTAAGAAGGTAAAGAACCCCAACTCCATCATACTCCTCCAAGGCTAACATCCAAGACCCAAGACATTGCTCATTAGAGAACTCAATGACAGAGATAGTTGCAAATGAAAAGGATGATAAGTACCTCCTCACCCTTTCTTTATATACTTGTGAAATAGTTATGCACCAAAGTTACTAATTACCGTAGTAACTCAAGTTACTAGACTAAAAGTCAAGTAAAGTCAAAAAGTAGAAAGGAATATCCATTCACATGGGCATATTCCACTAGCATGTGTTCTCATCTTGACCCAACCACTAAGTCAAGGATTCCTTCACATGGGCAATCCTTGGACTATAGAAGAATCCAAAACAAAAAGGCTTGCGGGCCCAAGAGTTCTCAACTCTTTCCTCAAAGCCAAACACCTAGGAAGTATACCAAGTCAAAACACTAGAATCCAAAATAGTGGTACTCATCATTTCTACTTCCTCTAAAGTAAGGTCCTCTCTATCTTAGCTATGACTAACACTAGCTAATCATGACTAATGTAGAACCATGTTTTATCTCTATATAAATAATATCTCTCAAGTACTTTTAATACCAAGCTAAATATCACAATACTGCACACATGCACAAATGGGTGTTATAGAGCATTTGTGTTACAGAGCACAAATGGGTGTTGGCATGGTGAGACAAATGAGGAGATGGTGCCAGATTGGCATGCATCTACCTTTCTCTATATATTTTCTGAGGCTTTGGTGGTATCTCTCTCAACGCATATAGGAGGAGTTATTGAGATCATAGATCCAAAGAGTGAAGATATTGGTACAGTTTAGTGAGACATTCATGATGATGTCTTAGTGATTGACTATCTTTGCACTAGTGTTGTGGGTGGCACAGCTGGGGCCAAGGAGAGAGACTATGTTCTTCAACAAGCTAGATGGTTCAGATTGGAGGGTAGACATCTTTTGCATGTATGGAAGGATGGTAGAGTGCAAGTAGTACCACTTCCATCTCAAAGACCACAATTGGTCCATCATGCTCATGAGGAGCTAGGACATTTTGGAGTCAAGCATACATATAGCTTACTCCAAAGTCATTATTGGTGGTGGGGTATGCAAACCAAGGTATAGCAGTTTGTTGCCAGATGTGTGGTTTGTGACCAAGTTAGAGCATCATTCAATGCTCCTACGCCACAGTTACACCCATTACCTATCATGGGATTGGGTTACCATTGGAGTTTGGACTTTGTTGGACCTTTACTGCTGACTATAAGACATCATCAGTATGTGTTGGTGATAGTGGAGCACTTCTCCAAGTGGGTTGAGTTGGTGGCACTTCCTGACAAGTCTAGTGAAGGGACAACTTATTCGTTCTTGGATCAAGTTCTTAGTCATTTTGGTGCACCAACTGAGGTTTCAACTGATCAGGGTACAAAGTTCTTGGGGGAGTTTCAGGTCTTGTGTGACAAGGCTTTGATTGATCACTGTACTACCTCCCAGGATCACCCTAAGGCAGATGGCTTAGCAGAGAGAGTGGTTCAGATGGTGAAGAGGATTGCAAAAATATGGTTTGCAGATAGGCCACTTGGGAGATTGGGATCTCCAATTACCTTGGTTGGCCATGGGCTATCGGTTTAGCTGGTTCTTGGGGGAGTTTCAGGTCTTGTGTGACAAGGCTTTGATTGATCACTATACTACCTCCCAAGATCACCCTAAGGCAGATGGCTTAGCAGAGAGAGTGGTTCAGACGGTGAAGAGGATTGCAAAAATATGGTTTGCAGATAGGCCACTTGGGAGATTGGGATCTCCAATTACCTTGGTTGGCCATGGGCTATCGGTTTAGCCGGCAAGCCTCCTTAGCATCCTTCTCTCCTTACTTCTTACTCTATGGATGAGATCCAGATTTACCTATAGCCATTTGTCAAGATGCTACTATAGTCTTGGACTTGGATGACCCAGATGTATGGATAAGCGCATGTTCTCAACAGGCAAAGATCTTTCAAAGAGTGATGCCAATGGCCTTTGAGAACTTGGCAATTGCTCAACATAGAGATTCTTTACGCTATGCTACCATTCAAGGAGGAGGTTATAGACCCTTGATCTATTGATTTCATCCAGGAGACTATGTATATCTAAAGCAGACATCATCGATGACACTTGATGTTTTGACAGGCCGCACTATCTTGAGAATGCGTGAGGTTTTGCCATCTAGAGTCCTTGTGTTAGAAGGACGTGATGGTGTTGTTTGGAAGGATCATGTGCGCAATTGTGCACCATGTCACCTCCCAAACATTGATGGTACTATGGACCCAAGCTTGGCACTTGTACGTGCAGGCTTGAGGTGTATGTTATGTGGCTCTTCTGGTGAAGTTGCTACTATGTTAGTATATGATAGTTGTTTGAGAGGATTGCAAAAGGCATGTATGATTCCTCCCCTCATGGTGGTTCCTAAGGGACAGTAGTTATGTCCTAGATGTACTTGACCTATAGCTAGTTCATTCTTTATATGGTACAGATTGCAAACAAACAACTAACGATAGGGCTCCATAGCACCATGCCTCTTGATCTTTGCCTATCATAGGGTATACCATATACTTGGAGTAGATGGCTATCTTGAGTTAGAGAGACCTAACCGCCCGCTAGGGGGGCGATTGTAGCACTTTAGAGTTTATGTATGACTTATGTGTGAGTTGTGCTTCTATAGTGTATGATGTTGATAGTGATGTATGTTGTGTAGCGATGTATATACACACAACAACTGTCACACCATTTGTAGTGTTGCATCTAGATTGCTCGGACACTGGAGTTCCAATGATTGTAGTTAGAGGCATTTTGGTAATTACTCATAAACTACTTTCCGATGGTCAGATTTCAGGTTTAGGGTACTGACTTCATGGTGGGGCCTATTGTCACTTGCACCATACGCACCATCGGGTGTGCCATCAGCAGGACCATTGGGACAAGACCTAGGTCAAAATTAGGAGTATACCCTAGAAGTGCAGCTCCAAAGAGCTCACTTCTTTGATGTTGAGCCTTCGAGTTCTTGGCTAGAGTGGACGGAAAGCTGGCTAGCATCACTTGGAGTCTCTTAGCTAGAGTGGGTGTGGTTTGACTATTATCAGTGCCTTGTTGTTGGCAAGTTATTAAGGATCAGATCAAATATTGATATGAGTTTGATTGATTTGAGTTGTAAATGTTCTGATTATTGTGGCACTTTAGAGTTTATGTATGACTTATGTGTGAGTTATGCTTCTATAGTGTATGATGTTGACAGTGATGTATGTTGTGTAGCAATGTATATACGCACAACAATCCCTATAGAGCATAAATGAACCAATAGATATTATAGACCTTGATTGTATGAAGCACAAGTAACTATCAAATGGTGCCAGAATAAGCTTTGATTCTAGGACCTTGACTCTTAGATCCTAAGCATGTTACTATACTCTAGAAGAAGATCTTACACTTAGGAGAGACTTGTCTTCAGAAGTGGAATACACCAAAGATATATTAGATGATTCCAAAGGTCCTTTGGAGGAGGAGAACATGGTGAACTATCTAGAGTGTTGTGAGATAGAAGATGAGGCCAAAGGGAGTAACCACTTCAAAGATCACAAAGATAACCCAACTATTCTTGGAGCAAGCTTGTAAACCACTGGAATGCATCATTAACCCTAATGATTGCCAAAAGGTGATTGTAGTCAAAGGAAAGACCCCAAAGATATCCAAGTTTGTGTCCTAAGCAAAGTACAATTCCTTTCAGATCTGTCAAGGCATTGCTCCGATTGGACTTCACTCAGGATCAAACACACAGAATGAAGATCACGGGTATAGAATCCAACATCCAACAAGCACATTGACTTGCATTTAAAAATTCTCCATACACTCACAAACACATATATAATGTTGATACTCAAAATTAAGCTTAAGCAACAAGCACTAAAATTAGCACTTTGCTTTATCTATTCTCAAAAATAATGAATACTGAACAACACATTACTGCAAATGCTCCCCTTAAATACTAAAGCAATCAATAGTTACTAACAACTATATCGTTCTACAACAAATTTTCCTACCTACAAATCCAAAATGATAAACCACCTCTTCATATCTACCTCTCCAAATTTGTTTCTACTCCGATCCGATGTCAACCTCAACTTTGGCTTCCAACCCCAAGGATTGTTCAAGAATTTCACCATCTTTGGGTCTGCTCAATCCCACTCCTAACTCTTCTATCTCTACAATATCTTCACTACAAACTACAATTGCACTAGTGGGTACTTTGTCTAATTCATTATCTTCCACTCCACTCTTCTTTAAGGTCTGAAATGACAACTCTGAAGACACCTGTACTGTTATTTCTACAACTTTGGGTCTTCTTACTTCTTGTACTTCACTACAAAGTTTGTCTAACCCGTCTTAACAAGATCTAGTCTATGACACACATTGTCTCCTACCTCTAACATCTTCTTATCTACATGTTCTTGTAGATGAATTAAAAAATTATTCAACTCCGTGTCCTTCGCTTTTTGCTTGCACATCTCTTGCACCAATAATTTCAGCTAATTCAATCTTGCTTCCTCAAGTTTACCTTCAACTTCTGTGCTCAGCATCACCTTGATTTCATTCACTACACCAACTACCTCATCAGCTTCTCCTACAATCTTGAGCTTCTCCTTCTTCCTTTCTTCCCCCAATTCATTACAATACATTTGGAGCTCATCTTCAAATTCAGCCTTCAATGCCCCCTTCTCCCTCCGATCCACAAAGATTTGCTCTTTTTCTACCTCACAAACGATCTTCTTCTCTACCATGCTCTGCTTACTCCCGTTGCCAGGCCTGATCTTTCTCAACGGCCTTCTTCTTGAAACTTTCCAATTCCTGCTCCATCATTGTTGTACTTGCCTTTGAGTGTATTAATTCTACTCGGGCATCTTTGATTTCTACCTTCAACACCGCAACCAAGGCCGTCATCTCCTTTGCCTCCTCATGACACTTTATTAAATCCTCTCTCATAACTTCAAAGTGCTTACTCCGAAGAATCTCCTCAACCCTTTGGCTTCCATCTCCACTCTTTTTAACTTACTTTGCAACAACAAGGTTTCTACACTCTAGGTCTTCACCATTGCCAACTCACCGTGCACATTGAGATTGGCACTTATCATTTCTACTTTCTTTTGTTGCAAAAGCACCAACAGCGGACATACTACCTTTGACAGATACTCCACTCCTTCGCATTTCTTGTCTTTAGCTCGGCCGTCGTCTTCCGACAACTCTACTTCTTGCACCTTACCCCAAAGTTGTGATCTTTGTACTTTCAAGGTTTCACCATCCAAGCTTTCTTCCTCTTCCATGACAACTTTTATGGGCCCCACCTTGGCTGCGTGCACACTATTCTTCTGTCTGGTAGTTTGTGGTTGTGCCACAACTTCTTCTTCCTTCTTCACCTCCCCATTCAATTGTAGTGACTTTTGGACTCGGCTTCCCTGCGTCCTCCATCGGCCTTTTGGTTTGCTGAACCTCCACCTCGCCTTCACTACCACTACTTGATTCTTCACTTCACAGAGTGAACTCCTCTTCTTCTCCTAACGCTTCTTCCTTCAATCTAGTTTCTCCTTCCAACTCTTCTTCAGACCTTGTGTGGCTTCTTGCGTCTTCACCATCAATGCTGTTGGGTTAAGCTTTGGCACTTTTTGGGGTTGGACTATTGCAAGGCGACTCTCAGGCTTGGTTCTCATCCTAGCCCTTGGAATGTCAATTGCTACAATTTTCTCCTTCCCACTTTTCTTATAGTTCTCATCTCCGTCTCGTACCCTCTCTATATAATATCATTCATCTGCATCTACCTCCTACCGCAAATCCAAATGAAAGTGCAAGTGCATTCAATTTCTTTCTTCCAAAGTCAGCAAGTTCAACCTAAAGTAAAAGTGTGTTGCAAAGGGCACAAAATAATGTGGTGGCATATCCATTCTCCATCCCGAAATCATTTGCCCCACTCTTTGATGCGGACATTTCACCCAATCTACTACCTCTCTTGCAAACATTTGGTGAAAGAACACCTCTTGTTGCATTGTAACATACGTGGCTTGCTCTGGATTGAACATTGCCATCATTGCGCTTACAATCCCTCTCTACTTGAGGTCTTTATAACTATCCACCTTATACCCATTCTTGGTTTGAGGTTGATTGAATGAATTCCTCACTTCAGCAGTCTCTTTTGAAGCATTACACTTCCGATAGAAGGTGGTACCTCCTACCTCTCTTGCCTCTCTCCCCAAGAATACTCTCCAATCCAGACTCTGTCCATCAAATTGGGTTTCCTCTCTTCTCCTTGTGCTTTGGTCCATCCTTGCAATTGCTCACTGCAATCTCTACCATAAAACCTAGAAAACTGAAGTTCCAGTTCTAGGCCAAGAACATGATGTGAAGTCTTACCAAGACCTCAATCTGCACTATTACTTTTAACCTATGAATTGCAAGTCCCCTCACCGCACCTTGCTTACTCACTTTTGGGATCATCGTACTCACCACCTTCTTGTGGAAGATTGTTCCCGAGATCCTAACCCACTCCTCTTCTTGCGGATTTGCAATTTGCACTACTTTAGATCAAAGCATTACTTTGGGTTGACTCTAAATAGGGAAAGAGTAGTGACTGGACATTGCACTGCTTCCTTGCACAACTCTTGATTTTATAGTCCTACCCTGATTGGTCATTCTTGAGTTGTTTCTCCTCTCCAGTCACCGATTCTATGGGATTGGTTTCTAGTCACTATCAAGAACTTCTTGATCTTGAGGTCATTACTTTCTTCCCATGTACTTTCTTGATTGGGCTGACTCCAAAGAAGTTTTTTATAGGTTCTTTGGATCAGACCACATCGCCCGATATGAAGTCTTGCCTTCTTCATCTTTGTCTTTGTGTCTTGTCCCTCTTGGATCCTTTGATCTTGACCCAAGGTCGACTTTGGGTTTGACCCACACACACGCTTCTTCTACTTTCTTTCCCGTTCAGCCCTCTTTAGGCTTTATTGATGCACTTCTTCTTCAAATTTTCCTAAAACTATCCAAAACCAAAAAATCTTGGGTACCACAAAATTATAGTACCAACTCAATCCAAAGTATTCATTGTTTCTGAAGGACAAGATAGGCAAGTGCCTTTGGGCTAAAATCATCTTTTGGTACTTAGTAGCAAATGGGTATACCACATTGTAATTGTACCCAAAAAGAAAGCAAGGAAGATTAGAGTGTGACAAGACCTTTGGAAGATAAATTAAGCCATAAAGAAGAACCACCATCCCTTGTCCTTTATGGACACAATTTTAGATCAAGTAGTAGATCATGAGTACTATAGTTTCTTAGATGGATTTTTAGGTTATAACCAAGTCTCTATTTGAGAGGAAGATAGGGACACAACTACCTTCACCACCAATTAGGGTACTTATGCTTATAGATGTGTGCCATTTGGTTTATGTAATGCACTTGCAACTTTCTAGCAAATGATGATAGCAATTTTCAAGGATTATCTACTGTTCATGGAGATCTTCATAGATGAAATTTTTTTTTTTGGCCAGATGGAAGATCGCCTCTTTTTTCACACTAAACATTTGAAAGATGCCAATCAATAGGACTATCCCTACATCTAGAGAAATTTTTCTTTGGGATGATCAAAGGCATTTTTCTTGGGCATCAAGTTTCAAGCAGAGGTATATATGTGGATGCATAGAAGCTAAAGTGATATGTGCCTTTGAAGCCCCAAAAAATGTGAGAGAGTTGCAAGTATTCCTAGGCTATATGGATTACTATAGAAGGTTCATAGCCAAATATTCAATTATGGCATCAGTCCTCACAAAGTTGCTAAAGAAGTCCAAATGTTATATATGGGCAAAGGAATAGAAAGAAGCCTTTGTAAAGGTTAAGTATGATACATGATCCTAAATGGGAAAATAATTTCCATGTATATGTAGATACATCCTCAATGGAGATAGGAGTAACACTTAATAAAAAGGATAAGAATGAAAAGGATTATCTTATGAACTATGCTAGTAATCAACTATCCAATGTTGAACAAAATTGTACCACCATTAGGAGGGAAGCATTAATGCTGGTCAATGTCTATAAGAATTTTTGCCACTACCTATCGGGATATAATGTTTTCTTCCATGTAGATCAGTACACATTGCAACACTTGGTAAAGAAGGTAAACTTGTCAAGACAAATAGTAAGTTTGGTTCTTCTATTGTAGGAATTTACTTACATATTGCAAGTGAGGAAGGAAGCATATCATGCAAATACCAACTTCCTATCTAAGATTAAGACTAAAGACAAGGCCAAAGATCTTAATGATGATTTTCTAGACAAAGAGATCTTCCATATTTTGACAATGAAGAGAACCCGCTACTTGTGGAGTACAAATACCTTTGTACTTTTCATTGCTCCAAAGGGATGAACCTAGAGCACAAAGCAATATTCCTTCATAAGATGGCTCCATACTAGCTGAATAGGAATGTCTTGTTCAAGATGAGAGGAGACAAAGTTCTTCAACATTGTCTTGAATCATACACAATATGAATGGTAATACAAGCCTTGCATATAGAAGCCACCATAGTACATTATGCCTAGAAAGACAATGAATAAGATCTTGGCAAATGGCTACTAGTACCATGTACAAGGATGTATACAAGCACATCAAAAGTGTGATGCATGCCAACAAACCAAAAGACCTATGCCAACTTTGCACTTAGCTCCATTTGCAAAATGTGGAATCTACTTTGGAGACCTGATGTAGCCAGCCACTGAAACCACTCAAATTAATTTATTGATTTATTGATTGATTTATTGATTGATTGATTTATTTATTTATATTTATTTTGGTCTAGACTAACTATGCAGCAAAGATGGTTGAGGCCAAAGCCACTTGGAGGGATAACATTAATATAATAGCAAAACATTTATTTTGCAACATCATCTCCTAATATAGAGTTAATCCGTGATAGGAGAGTGTGTGTCTTAAATAGCTTGGTGGAGACTATCACACAGTATTTTCAAATCAAGAACCAAAAGACCACTCCTTACAACCCAAAGGTGAATAGTTTGACATAGAAAGCTAATGGTTTATTGTACAAGACTCTAAACAAGATAATTGTGAATTATGCATATGATTGGGATACCAAGTTGCTAGTAGCTTTGTGTGCCTACCACACCATAGAAAAGATCACTACAAAGTAAGCTCCTTACTTCTTAACATGTGGGATTGGATAAAACATATATCTAATCTTCCTAGTGGAATTTGAAGTACCAACTTATAAGATCCTTTCCAATGAATGATTGTCTAAAGAAGAGAGTGAATACCTTTAGATGTAACAATTAATGTTCTTCAAAGAGAATTTCATGAGAGCATACAAAGAAAAACAAACTATAGAGCACCACAACAAGAAGGTCCAATGAGTGACAATTGCAAAAGGAGAATGAGTCTCATTGATAGTCAACACAAGCTTCTCCCCAAAAGGATACATCTTCAATTGATGTGACCTAACAAAGTAATTATAATTTATGATAATGGATCTATGTAGTTGGCTGATTTAGAAGGAAACATGTTTATCACTTGAGTAAATGGTTGGTATGTGTAATTTTTTGAGGACAAGAGAAATCCTAAGAGAAACACAAGGCTTCATTCCTCAATACTCCAATGCCCCAAAGGAGCACCTTGTCTTTAATATATAGCAAAGAGGATCCACTCAAAGGAAGCTATATCCTTGGATCAAATATATGGATTAGTGACATGGCAGCAAGTTGCACGCTTAGATTAGCTATATGGATTGGTGATATGTTGATCCTTGTTATATTTGGTTGGTCAAACAAGGTTGACCAAAAGGAATCTTTGGTGAATCTTCTTATAAGAAGCTTAGGACAAAATGGGTGAGGTACTATTGGCAAGCTCATGATGAGACAAACAAGAGAGGGAGAAGGCAACATATTTTCTTTTAGAGAGGGGATCTTTCATTTTTTTAAGGCTTAATTTATTCATTTAGGCCTCCAAAATTGGCTCTAAATTTTTCAAGGTGTTTTCAGCCTCTGCCCTACTAGTGGAAGTACTCTTTTGGTGACACCCTTTATTTGATCTATTTAGACCATCATATATTACATCCTTCAAGATATTACCAAGCCAATTTCCATTTTTAGATAATCTGTCTAGTTAATTGTAACACATCAAGGACAAGAGAACTCCCTAGAGAAACATAAGAGAGAAAACACAAAGCTTCACACTCAATATTCTGATGCCCCATATGAGCACCTTGCTTTTATTATATAACAAAGAGGATCTCCTCAAATGAAGTTCCACCCTTGGATTAAATACATGGATTGGTGACATGTCAACAAACTCCACCCTTAGATTAGTTGCATGGATGGGTGATATGTAAGTCCTTGTCCTATCTGGTTGGTCAAATAGGTTTGACTAAAGGGAATCTTTATGGAATCTTCTTGTAAGAAGCTCAAAATTGCATGGGTGAGATACCTTTGGAAAGCTCTCAATGAGACAAATAGTGGGGGGGGGGGGTGGAGAAGGCAAGCATTTTTCAAAAGGGGAGGGATTAATTCCATTTTCAAGTCCTAATTCATCCATTTAGGCCTCTAAAATTAGCTCTAAAGTTTTCAATGTGTTTTTGGCTCTTTCCCTATTAGTGGAAGTACTATTTTGGTGACACCTCTATCTGATCTACCTAGTCCATCATATATAATATTCTTCTGGATGTTACCAAGCCAATTTTCACCTCTAGATAATATGTCTAGCTAATAGTATTATACTAATTTTATTACATTATGTCATAGGTATTATAATTAAGCATACAAAAGGAGCGGCCTAGATGCTTCTAGGAACACTTACATTTGAGGAAGAAGTTATGCAATGACAACATTTTTGCAACAAAATTTTTTTTTTTAATTTGATTTTCCTTTCTTAAGCTAAAGCTAAGAAAAAGGCTTTTCAAGGCTAGAAAGTCGTTTTATATTGCTTGCCTTTGGAGAGGAAGGCAACCATACAAGTAAGCAAAATAAGCACAAAGGAGGAAGTGCATATGAAAGAAATGAATCCAAAGAGGTTGAGCCAAAGGAATGTCTATGCGAAAGGAGTACTTGAAGAAAGACCTTCACCACTGCCAACCTTTGGCCCAACTACCTTTTCCACCTCCAATATTTGGTTCAAAGGAAGAACAATTGCTTGAATGCACCACCACATAGATAAATAATTGTCATTGAGAACATTGGTATGTACCAAGGCACTTGCATGTGGAGATTGAGAATGCTAAACCATAACTCAGTCACTAGATATGGATAAAAGACATGATAAGGCTATAAAATTAGGGCCAAAAGTAGCAATAATTCACATTCTGCAAATCCAAATTAGTTATGAACCTAGAGAAATCTAGAGCTTTCTTCCACCTTTGGCATCAAGTTTTCATAAGCCTTCATAGTTAAAACTTCCATTTGTTTAGAAAAAGGAGAAATAATATGGCAATAAGAGGAAACATGGTGAGAGCACCAAGGCAGCATATGCAAGTGCTTGAGATAATTCTAAGACTACCAATTGTAACCAAATATGCATTGCATTCTAGAGTAGAAGTAATCTCTAGCAATAAATTAGGATTCTTGCTATGGAACTAGGAGTTGAATCACTCAAGGATGGTCTACAAAATTTAGGAGAATATGGATCCCAATAATAGCAACTTGAGAAGAAATGAGTTTGCTAGATTGAGGAGCATTGTACAAATGTCCTTGACCCAAAGAACTCCACACTAGGAATGATAACCATAGAGATATTATGACATCAACCAAACAAGAACTTGCAAAATTTTTTGATGGCCTCTTTCAATAAACTAAAGACTAATAGCAAGTAGGGATAGCAAGTCACAAAGGGATATTGTTGAGCAATCATGAAATTATTTAAGCCAAAGAGAACAACCTACCTTAACACCAACCAAGAGATCTTCTAATTCATGAACAAGGATGGTGGAGTTACATATTTGTCCTCATTTGAGTTACATTTCTATATTGGAGCAAATCTCCTTACTAGGAAATAGAAGAAGAAGTTTCCAAGTCACCACCATCTGAAGGTGTATTTCTACTTGCAACTAAACAAGAGGATGATGTATCAAAAGTACAAAACAATGCTTGATGAAGAATATTCACACATAGGTAAATTTTTTCCTATAGAAGAAGTAGGTAATACCCTTAGCTTCAACAAGAAGCAAAAGAGAGTGACACCTGCAATACCAAAAGGTGAAGGAAAAGAGTGCAATGAAGAACCTTCAAGTGGTGAATGTGTCTTCAAAACCCAAGGCAAAAGACATTGAAAGTGAAAGAGAACAAAAAGAGAGAACTCCCTTACACTCATTGGATCAACTTCAAAAGAAAAGGAAGATGATGAGCAACATGAAGACACCCAATCTACCCCACTAGAAGAGGAGTAGAGTGCAATGAAAGAGAATTTGGTCAAAGGAAAGGAGGATCAAGAAGATCCCAATCCTCAAGAAGTCCATGTCAAAGGTACCCATAATCAAGACACAAGACCTTTGGTTATGAAGGGCAAGGAAGAAAGAGTACCTAAAGCCATAGGTCCAACATTCAAGGCCAAAAGACAACACCAAGTTAAAGGCAAGATCAAGACCAAGATAAATAAGGAGAAGAGACAAAGACAAAGAGCCAAAGCAACCCAAATGACAAGAAGAAGATAGAGTTGACATCAATATTAATAGCAATATATGTACCCTTCTTCCAACTCCAAGAACACCCAACCTCAATAACAAAGGGATCAAAGTTCATTAGGTGGGGCCCGTCTTGGAACTAATGAAGCAGATTTTTCCAATTTACCAAGACTTCTATCAATACATCACCAACTACATTTCACTTGTATGAAGATTGCACAAGAACTACCACTCAAAAAGGGCAGAGGCAAAGGAAGAGATAGAGAAGACATGCAACTTGTACAAGGAAGAAGAAAAGAAGTCAAATGAGCTAGTACAAGAGAATTTTGAGGCAAATAGGAACATTACACTTCTTGCAAAACAAACCAAGCATGAGGAAGAAATTGGGAAGTTGCAAGGACAATTGAGAGCACTTTTGCTCAAAGCCAAATGTAAGTAGCAATCATACAAGGAGCAAGTTGAACGCAAGGGACAAAGAAGTACAGAGTATTTGAGTGGAGTTGGAGAAAGTTAATATTACTATAGATAACTATAGATATATTATTTAGCAAGATCCATATCAAAGTGGTTGTTCAATAGGAAGGGATGGATGTGGAGCTGAAGAAGGATAAGGAAGTGGATCACCTCCAAATGAAGGAAAATTTTATGGTCAAAGCCCAAGTGGTTTGCATTGGCCTAAAAGAGGAGAAGACAAAAATACTCTAGTGGATATAAGAGACAAGAGATCAATTGGTGTGCTTTGTAGAGAAGGTAGTACTTGTAAAGCCAAACTACACCAAACTCAATGAGCTGAAGCTACAAATTTAGACTTTAGAAGCAAAGTTCTACTCAAAAAAACTTGATCAATTGGCGGTTTGATTGAGGAAGCATACCAATATGAAGTTCTCTAAATCAACCAATTCTCTCCTCCTTAAATTTTTAAATCACAAGGGGAAGATAGATATGTTGATTAGGATTTTGTAAAAGACCGAGATCGAGGAGAGAAATAGGAGAATGGAAACTCACATTGGGACACTTGAATGAGGTAAAACTCCAAATGCCTAGCATGAGCTTTGGCTTTGGTATTTATAGGTAGCATACAAGGCCCTTGAGAAGCTTCTCAAGAAGCTTCCTCAAGCCGCTTTCTTAGAGTGCAAGCCAAGTAAACTAAGAAGCTTCTCAAGAAGATTCCTTCTAGAAGCCGCCTACTTGATGTGCAAGCTAAGCTAGTTGGAAGCTTCTAGAAGCTACTTACTTGCAGTGCAAGCTAAGCTAGCTGGGAAGCTTCCCAAGAAGCTTCCTAGATACTTCCGGAATATTCAAGGCTAATTTGTCTTATGTGCTACTTTGTAAGTCCGACTAACTTCATCGCTAAACTCCATATTGTTACATATTCCCCCACTGCTAGTTGGTGGCATCCTCGTTGCCAATGAAGCTTTGAATTCTTAGATGGCCGTCTGTGCATTCTAGAGGTGAGAAAGAGGTTCCTATGTGGCATCATGAAGGGGATACCCTTTCCAAAGGACCTTGTACTCCGTATCTTGGCAACGGCCTCATTGAATATGGCAACATGTAAGGATACAATCAACTTTGTACTCCTTATGATCATTGATAGGGACAAGAAGAGGGGTTAGGAACAAAGGGTTTCAATTTGGAAACATGAAAGATAGGATGGATACGCCTATGACAAGGCAAGGCAAGTCGATAAGCAATAGGAGAGACAATTTGGGTGATATCAAAGGGTCCTATCCAATTAGGGGCAAGTTTACAAACTTGGGTATCAAGTGGGAGAGGGAGGTTACTAGAGGATAGCATGACTTTATCACCGACTTCAAAGGTGAGATCACGACGATGGTGGTCTGCATATTGTTTTTGGCAATTTTGAGCAACAAGGAGGTAAGACTTGGCTTGTTGGAGAGAGTGGGATATAGTGGTCAAGAATGTGGAAGTATGAGGAACTTGAGATAGATGGAGAGGGAGAAAGAAGAGAATCAAGAACAAGCGGATCCTGGCCAAAGTTGAGAAAGAAAGGAGAAAATCCGGTGCTTACTTGTTTGGAATTGTTGTAGGCAAATTCTACAGTTGCAAGACATTCATCCCAATTGGTATGGTGGACATTGACAAAGGCACACAATGTATCCTCCAATGTACAATTTGCACGTTTGGTTTGTCCATCAGTTTGAGGATGATAGGCCATAGAAAAAGCAAGCTTGGTGCCAAGTATCTGGAAGAGTGCTTGCCAAAACTTCCCAATAAATCAAGGATCACAGTTGGAGATGAGTACACATGGCATCCCATGATGCTTGAAGACATTGTTGAAGTAGATTTGCGCTAAGGTTGGAGCATCCACGGTATCACAGGTTAGTGCCAAGTGGATTTTCTTACTAAGCTTATCCACAAACACCACAATTGCGGTATGTCCTTGTTTTGTCTTTGGCAAGGATGTGATGAGATCCAAGCTCACATGCTCCCAACAAGTGGATGGAATGGCAAGTGGTTGAAGAAGTCCACTTGGCTTCTGGTTGTTGGCCTTGTTACGTTGGCAGCTCTCACACAATCAGACAAATTCTTGAACATCTCAAGTCATGTTAGGCCACCACTATTGATGTTAGAGGGTACCAAAGGTCTTGTCTACACCCATGTGACCAGCAATGGGTAAATCATGGGCTTCTTGAAGGCACACAAGTCGAAGATCACCTTTAGCTGGAACATAGATCTGGTCCTCATGGAATAAAAGGCCATCCTTGATGAGAAGGTGTTGTACTTCTTATCACATGCCGTAAGGCAACCATGTACCATTTGGAAGAAGAGATCTTGGTGTAGAGCTGACTGAAACTTGTTTTGGACCTTAGAGTCAATTGACACCGTTGCAATTACCATTGTGATGAGAAGAAGAGACTTCAAATCAAGTCATTGTGATAAAGCATCAAGGATGACATGGAACTAACCTAGTTTGTACTCAAGTTTGATGTCATATAGTTGGAGTTGTTCCTCCTATCAATGATGTTGACTCTTCATGTGTTCTAGGTGTAAGGTCTACAACAATGGTTTGTGATCAATTTGCATGATCACTTGTTTCCCCAAGAGGTAATGCCTCTACACCTTGGTAGCGTATACCATTGCAAGTTGTTCTTGATCTCAAGTAGAGTAGTTTTGTTCAGCCGTATTGAGTTGGCAAGACACAAAGGCAATGGGATGGAGTCCATCTGGGAATTCTTGTTGCAGCACGACTCCAATTGAAAAGTTAGAAGCATCAAAATCAACCACACAAGGTAGTTGAGGATCATATGGTTGAAGAATGGGTCTTGAAGACACCATATGCTTTAACTTCTAGAATGCTTCTTCATGCTTGGTGGTCCATTGGAAACTCAAGTTCTTTCCCAAGAGGTCAATCAATGGTGCAGTCACATGAGCATAATAATGGATGAACCGTAGGTAAAAACTGGCCAATCCATTGAATGCCCATACTTTTGTATCATCCTTTAGGGTAGGCAAATCAGTAATGGCCTTGATTTCTCCTCTTCCATCTTGAACCCCTCTGATGAGATCTTATGACCCAAGAAGGTAACCTCCTTTTGCCAAAAGGCACACTTCGACTTCTTGCAGTAAAATTTCCATTGTCGTAGTTGTCTTAGGACTTCTTGCACATGATTCACGTGTTCTGCCTCTGTCTTACTACAATTTAAGATATCATCCAAGAACACCACCACGGACCAATCCAATAGTCCATCCAACACCCAATGCATCTAATCCATGAAGACTACTGGAGGATTAGTGAGTCCGAAAGGTAGAACTCTCCACTCAAAATGCCCACACCTTGTACGAAAGGCAGTCTTTTGCACATCCTCTCTATCAATAGGAATTTGCCAATAGTCGCTACAAAGATCTAACTTGGAAAAGTAGCGTGCTCCACTTAGTTGATCAAGCAAGTCATCAATCTGAGGCAAGGGATATGCATTCTTCACGGTTTGCTTATTGAGCCCACGGGAATCAATACAAAAACAAAGTCCTCCCTCCTTCTTTGGAACAAATAGTACCAGTGCTCCCCAAGGAGAAGTACTATGTTGTATGAAGTCCTTCTCCAACAACTCTATTAATGTTGTTTGCAACTCCTCCAACTCCTTTGGTGAGAGCCGTTAGATTGGTCTACTCACTGGAGTACTCCTTGGCAATAACTCAATCTTGAAGGGCATACCTTGATCAAAGAGTAATCCCTTTGGCAGATCATCCAGAAACATGTTTGCAAACTCTTGAACTATCCGATCAACCATCGCTTGATGAGGCTCTTGGCCCTCCTCCAATTGTTCTTGTGCAATCGGTTTTATCCACACTGCAAATTTAGACTTATCTTCCTCCAAAGCTTGCTCTATGGCTGCTTTACTAACCAACTTCCCTTCCAAGGACTCATCTCTCTTCCAAGCTTGCTCCATGGTTGCCTTCTCTGCAAACTTCTCATCTTGGGACTCCACTCCCTTCAAGATTTGCTCTATGGCTACCTTCTCAGCAAACTTCCCATCTTGGGACTGACTATTCTTAGGTGTCTTACTTAGAGGTGCCAAACAACCTAATCGGAAATTTCTACCTTGGTGTTGTACTTGAATTTGGTGTAGGGTCTAATCAAATTGAACCTTATGATGTTCAAGCCAAGGTAGACCCAAAATGATATCATAGTATAGAGGTGCCACCACAAACCTCA
Source organism: Lunularia cruciata (assembly GCA_948567375.1). NCBI lineage: Eukaryota > Viridiplantae > Streptophyta > Marchantiopsida > Lunulariales > Lunulariaceae > Lunularia > Lunularia cruciata. The sequence goes on from OX419756.1 coordinate 14,896,404, forward strand.
TACAGTCCAAATACTCCTTCCTAATCTTGAAGGTAACAAGATGTGAGTTGCAGAACGCAGAACCCTTTCTACCATCCGCCATCATCAAACTACTTCCAATCACTGGCTTGATAGGAATACCCAATTCCTTTGCTACTTGCATAGACATGCAATTCTCTGAACTTCCAGAATTACCCAAAATCCTACAACCTCGATTAGATATCATACCTTGCAAGTGAAGCAAACTTGCAGAGGTTGAGCCTTTAATCCCATTGGAACTAATCAAGCTCCCAGTAGGCGGCCCAAAATATCCTGTTGGGATTCTTTGTTTCCCTGATCATTTGGTTCCACAAACTCCATATGGGCAACTTGTCGAGGTCACCCATTCCTAAGTGTACATTCAACAATGCAATGTCCAACTTGGTGACAATTTTAACAACCTCCATTTTGTCGCAATCTTTCTCTATCTGCTGCACCAAGTGGCCTCTATTGGATAGCATCAATCTCCATTGGTGCTGGTTCTTCCACCCGTGCATATTGTATTGGTAAGCTTGGTGTAAGTCAAGGTCAAGACCAAGTTGTTGCAACCAAGGAATCAAAGTGCTCAGCCAATTGCATGGCTTCTTCTATGTTTTTTGGTTCTTGCATGGTCACCTCCAATTTGGTTTGTGACTTCAATCCCCACACAAATTGGTCCAAAACTTCTCCTTCTTGTATATTTGGAATTTGCATGATGATGTTTTGAGATTGTGTGATGTAGCCTCTAATTGAGCCAATCTGCTTCAACTCCACCAATTTATCTCATGCGGCTTGGTTGGCATTTATAGTTTGAAATCAACCAAGTATTGCATCCTTGATTTCTGTCCATGTCAAGATTGGTGCAACAATTTTTTGTTCAACTTGCTCCACTCGGAATTGCCACCAAAGTTTTGCATGTGACAACCTGGCAAATATCACTTTTGTGGTAATTGGGTAAGTAAAGTTTGTTCCCGCAGAGATACTAGTCAGAATTGGTCAAATAGGAACATGTAGTTCTTCTTGGTTGTGTCTTTAATCTCTTAGGTAGAAACTACACCCAGAAGAGAGTAACAAGCTCGTAATCTTGTCAACTTGTCACGAACACACACATAATCACAACATAGCAAATTCTGTCCAAACAACTCTTGATTGTGATGATTCAGATTCTCCTGAAGACGGCACTTCACTACGAAGATCGATTTCACCTCAGAATTGTGTTCTACCCCTCCACTGAAAGCACAACTTCCTCAATTGAAATTGCTTCACATCAACTTTGTGCTGCACTCACAAATGCAGAATACTACCAACACTACAATTCTTCTCAGATCTGTCAAGGCATTGCTCTGATGCACTTCACTCAAGATCAAACACACAGAATGAAGATCAAGGCTGCAGATTCCAACATCCACAGGCACACTAACTTGCTCTTTGGAATTCTCCACACACTCACAACTACAAACATGAAATTGACAATCGGAATTAAGCTTAAGCAACGAGTACTGAAAACAACACTTCACTTTATCTATCTTTAGAAATTTGAATACTAAACAACATTGTACTACGATTGCTCCACTTAAATACTAAAGCAAACGGCAGACTTGCCTACTTAGGCACTGCTTCCTAACATCTCTTCCTACTTGTAGATCCTAAGTGACAGTCTATCTCTTCATATCTGCCTCTTCCTATCTCAAAATTGACATTTATCCCGATCCGATGTCTACCTCATCATCGGCTTCCAAACCCAATGATCTTCCTACTATTTCACCTTCTTCGGGTATGGCTAATTCCACCAAGTCCTTCACTACTTCTACACTACAATCTACAATTGAGCTCATGGGTAACCATCTACATCCTTATCTCCTGACCCACTCTTCTCTAATGTGTCAATCATCAAGTCAATGACACTTGAATTCCTACTTCTGCGACATCGGGTTTCTTCTCTAGACTCCGATCCCAATGATGCCTCTTTTACGATCTTCGCAGTCTTCAACATCAACCGCCAAGTCTTCCTTTGCGTGGGAGGCAACCTTGCTTCTTCGGGTTTGCCATGTTTCTTCGTCTTTGGACTGGTAATTTCTTTGACTTTCCGTTGTCCGGTCTTTGCAAAGGATTCATCATTTGCTCAAAGATGCAGCATATATTGGCGCTCTTCCTTGTCTGCTTCCCGTCGTAAATCGGGATGCATGTGAGACACCATACAATGATGCTCTTCTTTGGTTAGCAAGTTCAGTCTGAAGTAGAAGTGGGCTGCAAACGGTGCAAAATAATGTGGTGTCGTGCTTGTTTGCCAATTAACCACCATCTACCTAGTTTGGTGATGAAAGCACTTCGCCCAATTCATTGGAGCTCTTGCAAACATTTGATGGAAGAAGACAGCTTGCTGCATGTTCACGTAGGTGGTTTGTTTTGGCTTGAACATGGCCATCATCGCCCCCACAATACTTCTTTGGATCGGATCCCGATAGGACTCCACCTTGTAGCCATTCGTAGTTCTCGGAGCAAAAAATGAATAGCGGATCTCCGCCGTCTCCTCTGCAGCATCACACTTCTGATTGAAGGTGATCCCCGTTGGTTCTCCTACTTCTCTCCCCAATACTAACTTCCAATCCGACTCAGTCCATCAAGCCGCATTGCCTCTCTTCCCTTCCACCTCGGGACCTTCCTCACAATTACTGGCAGCAATCTCTGCCATCACTCCCATCACTCTCCCGGGAAACTAAAATTCCAGTTCCATGCTAAAAAGGTAATATGAAGTCTAATAAGACTTTGATTCTAGCTACTACATCTACTCTTTGGATTGCAAAACCTCGCACCACCAACGCATTGGCCACTATGGTACCCATATTTTTCATTTTGGACGAGTTTTGAAGAAGAAGTGTCTTGTTGAAACCAAATTGAAACCAAATGGAGAAGAAATGAGTGCAAACTTGTGTTTTGATCAGACCTGAGGGAGTCTACATTGTGTGAGAGGAAGAAGGACTCGGACTGGATCAAACCCGAAGAAGTTTACTTTGTGTCAGAGGAGTGAAAAACTCGGATCAAACGTTGAAGGATGGCAAACCCGAAGGAGAAATAGAAGTTGCAGGTTAGGATTCTTGCGAGAGCCATATCTCAATGCACACAAGTCCAAATCAAGCGTGCTATATGGCATTGGAAGCATCTCGTTCAGGGCTTTTCGTTGCCACCAAAATCGCAAAGTTTGAATGTTTGTACAAGAAGTTACAAGCATTTGAAGTTTTGGGAGTAGATGTACTTCGGGTTGAGGTTCTTCGAGTCAATGTGACTTCGGACTTTGTACTTTGGACTTTGGGTTTACATGACTTCGGGTCTAAAGACTTCGCCTCAAGACTAAGATGACCAACTAAATCCAAAGAAGTCGGACCTCGGAGTGCAGTGAAGGTGACTTCGTGAATCTTGCGGGAAGCATAAGAGGAAGTTAGAGTAGGGAAGAAGATAGTTAGGATACCCATGACTTCAATTTCAGTTCTAATTTGAAGATGGAACAAGAATTGAAGTAGCAAAAGTGAATAAACCCAAAGTGCAAGATCAGACAGTAAGTGTCTTCGGGTCAATTACATGAATGATTAGGAGAAAGTGGGTTACAAATTGAATGTGTATGTAGTGTATTCATGCTTTCAATTACAATTCTTGACAATGACATAGTAGAATTAGTAAAGGAATTGATAGTAGTTAGACCCGAAGTAAGAGAGATAGGAGTGCAAGTGTCTTTAGATTTGACATTTGACACATTATAGAAGAGTGGGTTGGGAGATGAGGAGTTAGATAGATTACCCACTAGTGGAATTTCAGATCAGGAAAAAGAATTGTCGGATCTGGTAGAAGAAGTAGAAGATACGAAACCCGAGGATAGAGTAGTAAGGAGTAAATTTACTTTGGGTTTGGGTTTGAAAGCCGAGGAAGAAGTAGACATCGGATTGGAGTAGTAACAGATTTGATATTTGAAGAGGCAGATATGAAGAGGTGCATTGTCATTTCGGATCTGCAAGTTAGAACAATTGTTGTAGAATGGTATAGTTGTTAGAATTGTCAATTTGTTCACTATTTAAGAGTGACATTTGCAGTATCATGTTGTGCAATGCTCATTATTTCTAAGAATAGATAAAGCGAAGTGCTGTGAAGCAGTGCTCGTCGCTTGAGCTTGATTCCAAGTATCAACTTTGTGATTGTGTTTGTGAGTGTGTGGAGAAATTTGAAGTGCAAGTCAGTGTGCTTGTTGGATATTGGATTCCACAACCTTGATCTTCATTTTGTGTGTTTGATCCTGAGTGAAGTGCAATCGAAGCAATGCTTTGACAGATTTGAGAGGAATTGTATTGTTAGTAGTATTCTGCATTTGTGAGTGTAGTGCAAAGTTGATGTGAAGCAATTTTGATCGAGGAAGTTGTGCCTTCAGTGGAGGGGTGGAACACAATTCTGAGGCGAAGTCGTTTTGCAGTGAAGTGCCATTTTCGGGAGAGCTTGAATCATCACAATCAAGATTGTTTGGAAAGATTTGATGGAGTTGTGATTATGGAGTGTTAATTTGTGACAAGACTACGAGTCAGTGCTTGTTACTCTCTTCTGGGTGTAGTTTCTACCTGAGAGATTAAAGAAGAACTACAATTGTTACTTTGCTTTGTATTTGACCAATTCTGACTCGTATCTCTACGAGAACGAACTTTACTTACCCAATTACCGCAAAAGTGATATTTGTCGGGTTGTCACAACCACCTTCTTTGCCATGATCTGTTCTCTCATTCTACAATGTTGGAAGATGAGACCCTTTCCTGGACGAGACACTCTGACTCCCTCAAGGTTTCAGAAAATCTCACTCTCGATGGGCTTCCGAGCACGCATTATTGCAGGACAACTACTCAAAGGAATTGGAAATTTACTCGGAACATTCAACTTTTCCCTACCCAATTGCCATTTTATATTTCCCTGAATCATAGTCATTCTTCAGTTGATTTCAACTTCAAATTGCTCTCTTCTACGTGCAACTCCCGGTCACTGTCAAGACATGCTTCTTCTGGCCCCCCCGTTTCTTGAAATGTACTTTCTTGCCACGTACCAAGGTTGTTAAACGGTCTTCGGCTCTCCTACGCCTTCCACTCCGAAGACGGTGATCTTTGGATTTTTTCCGGTGTACTCCTCTTCCAAGTACCTCCATCATCAGATCCGATGTCATCTTCTTTGGATTTCCTCCGAAGTTAGTTTCGTCCATTCTTCATTTGCAATTCGACTTTGAGTGCTTGTTTCTCCTCTTAAACACGACTTAACATAGAAAAACAAAAAATGTGGGTACCATATTGCCACACCATCCAATTGGCTAGAAGCTAAGAAAATCTATTTTAGTTCATCTTGAAGATTGGTGGCTTTGAAGTAACGTTTGCAATCAAACACAAAATTCTCCACTATGCCCAAAAGATTCTTGCCTTCAAACACCTTAGGTTTTGGAAATAGAATACAATCTTCTCCATCTCGGATTGGCGCTCTCTATATGTTCTTGTTGTTGTTGGTCTTGTTCATCCAACTATCAAGTAAGGTGCTTGAGTTGTTGTTGCATTGCAAAAATAACGTTTGGTATTGCCGCCATAGCTACTAATCTATCCTACTACTCCCAATTTATCTAATTGATTAACACATAGATACAACACGTCCACCTTTCCATAAGTGACAACCAAAAGTATCAAGGGTTCCTCAAACATGATGATCATATGTAGAAAATCTTGCCCAAAGCATGAGGTGATGAATTGTGTGAAGCGGTGCTTGGATAATATCTGGATATGAAAATCCCAATGGTTTGGCGGAAGTGGATTTGGTGGTCCATATATTCCATCCATCTTATTCCTGCTCTAATACCAATGTACAAGATCAAGACCAAGAAGAGAAATAGGAGAATGGAAACTCACATTGGGACACTTCAATGAGGGAAAACTCCAAATGCCTAGCATGAGCTTTGGCTTTGGTATTTATAGGTAGCATACAAGGCCTTTGAGAAGCTTCTCAAGAAGCTTCCTCAAGCCGCTTTCTTAGAGTGCAAGCCAAGTTAACTAGGAAACTTCTCAAGAAGCTTCCTTCTAGAAGCCGCCTACTTGACGTGCAAGCTGAGCTAGTTGGAAGCTTCTAGGAGCTTCCATCTAGAAGCTACTTACTTGCGGTGTAAGCTAAGCTAGCCGGGAAGCTTCCCAAGAAGCTTCCTAGATACTTCCAAAATATTCTAGGCTAATTTGTCTTATGTGCTATGTTGTAAGTCCAACTAACTTTGTCGCTAAACTCCATATTGTTACAGATTTCCAGAGCCAAAAGTAGCTATTCATAATACTATAGCCAAAGATCTTCACATTATAAGCCACTTGTAGCTAAATATATCAATATATGTAAATATATCAAGTATAAGTGACCTTTAGTGTGGAATACATTTTGGTGCGAAAGGATTTTGTACTAGAAGACACCTTTGTAGAGGAAGACATTTAGTATCAGACCCCTTCATAATGGCAAGAAACTTTTTGTAGCCAAAGACCTTCAAGATTCATAGTCCAAAGGTGGGTAATTTTGCATGTTGTAATCAAGGGAGATTTCACACCTTCCTTGATTTGCGGAAAATACTCAATTGAACAATATTACGAGACGAGAAGGTAGGAAGTTGGGATTAGCCATGTACAATGTAGATGCAAACACAAGATGTGCAGAAAAATTCAACCTTTAGATCCTTTTGGTGTTGAGATAGATAATTATTCAAGTCCCAAGACCAATGTAAATTGAGTTTACTTTTTGGTAATTGAAGAATTAGCAAAGAGATGTCCAACTCTCTATCATTGATATTCTACACACTAGTAATCAGTTGAATGACTTCCTTGAGTAACGGTGAGGAACCTTGCAATATGAATGTAGGTGCTTGAGCATAGGAGGATATTTGTACTTTTTTGGGGTGTTTGATCATTGGTGTTTCAAAGGAGCAAGGCAATGTATTAAGAGGTTAAAGGTAATTTTGAGCATTGAAACTACCATGGAAACAACAAAAAACATGTCAATCAATTGATACAAAGACTCCTTTAGGGTTGCACTTCTTGGGAAGGGTAGTTATGCAATCTTCAAAGTGGTAGTTTTCAAAGTGAAGTCACCTTCAAAAACTATGAGGCATCACCTTTAGGAATAATTTTAATATATTTGTAATGATAGTGATTTTTATATTCCATTTTTTATAGTGCACCATAGGAAGTGACATTGTCTTCTCTTGGAAGTAGTTCTACCCAAAAGGTTTAATAGGAAATAATAATTAAAAACCCACCAAATATGACATTTCTCTTCACTTTTAGTCATTTTGAGTCAAAAATGACTAAAATGTAGGAACAATCTATTCTTATGGTTTTACTACTAGTAGGTATATATTGGGTTATGACATAGTTTTTGGCACCACTACAAGGGATACACTCTTCAAAGTGGCCAATGGCTCTCAGAGAACAACTTGTTCTTACATTTTACTACTGTTAGATTGATATTGTGTTATCATACACGTACTACATGGAGAGAATTTTGTTTTCTTGTAGAAAAATTGAGATGAAGCCATTGTACTTCTACCTCAATGGATAGTATTGCCTTTATTGGAACACCATGTCTTTGTCTTGAAAATCTGAGGTCACACAATAAGATTATAGAAGCATTTGTCGCACACATTACTTTAGTGTAGTCTTGATTATTGAAGCAAGAGCTCCTTAGCTTTATTTCACTCTTTAATATGAACAAGGTTTGCTCTTGTCTCATTTTCTTTTATTATTAATCATCAATTTGCTGTATGTAATTATTTTAATGTTTTATCTATATAATTTTAAAATTAGCAATGTCAACTTATTCTCATATACCATATTGTGAAGTAGATAGAGCTAGACTTAGCAAAGAAATGAGTTGAAGTTGTTCTAATCAAGGAATTAAACCTAGTAAATAAGAATACCAATCTTCCTCACCCTCAACCAATTTCACTTTCTATTATAATAGAAGCATGAGAGGTATAAGGTTTATACATTGTGCTTACTAAGCTCTTATGTCCAATCAATGGAATGCCAAAGAGAAAGTCAAATACAAGGCTTAGCTACATAGAATTTGTAGGAAGAATAAGCATAAAAGTTAAAGAAGTCTCATCAAGTATCTTATTTTTTTAGTAAATACCATTACTTAGATAGCATATATGACATCATGACATATTAGTGGGGCATGGATGATGGGTATAAACCAACTAATCTTGTTTAGACTGCTCAACTTCATGGTAGAGAAGGAAGAGAAAGTGCTTTTGTATAAGATAAATACCATATGTTCTATAAATTGCCAAAAGGGGAGAAAATGGTTGCAATAGACAAAAATCTTATTTTATACAGATTATTGTTGTATTCAAGGCACAAGTGATATTCAAGTTGTCATGCCTCAACCATCACTATGCACATCATTCAATTTGGAAGTCATAGTTTTAACAAAAACGAGGAAGAGAAATAACATCAAAAGATAAATATATCATGTTATGAAGATTGCAAAAGGAGAGCAAAGTATTGCAGATGACAAATGTCTTAATTTAGCTTAGAAAATAGTAATGACATCAATACAATCATGCTTCTTACAACTTAATAAGGTTTTGGGACTATAAGAAAAAGGTCTAAAAGAGGTAATCTATTGTTGCTAAATATTTGATGAGATAATCCACATCAAAATATTTAAGATAAATATCTTGAAGTTTGAATGTCTTGAAAATGAATTTCCTACCATATCTAATCTATGAAAAGTAAATTTTCATTGAGATAACTGACCATATGAAGATACCCAATCTAGGGTACAAGTTTTGCATCTTCATCTTTATTTTCATGTCTTGTACTCCAACTAGATGAACTTTGTCACGCCATTGTAGTGTCGCATCTAGATTGCTCAAACACAAGAGTTGTAGTGATAGTAGTTAGAGGTATTTTAGCAGTTTCCCATAGACTACTTTTTGACATTCAGATTTTGTGTTTGGGGTACTGACTTCATGACTTCACCGTCACTTTGCACCATTGGCACCGTTGAGTGTGCCATTAGCGGGACCATTAGGGTTCTAGACCTAGCTCGAGTCCACAGGTATACTTTTGAAGTGCAGCTCCAGAGTGCTCACATGTGATTTTCATTTTGCATGAACTTGTTGAAGACTATAGGTGGTTTTAATTTTAGAATTTACAAGTGACTTTTGGCTAATTGTAGTTTGGGTTGATTTTTTTTATAGTTTGTTTAAGGAACTCATTAAGGTGTTATTTTTTTAGTAATTTTCATTAAGCCTCTTGAATAGAAACCTATCAAAATGTGACACATGTTATAATAGGGACTCTAAAATTTATTGCAAGAATCAAAAAATGAATCCCCAAGCTCTTGAAGAAGGATCCAAATATCATATATAAGCAAGTGCATGGAGCAAAGAAGAAAATTATATAATTCAAAGAGAAACTCCAATCCAACTGATGCAATGCAAATTCTAGTTGATTTATAGAGGCAATATACAATACTTTGTAAGTTTAGGTTGATCAACAACAACCAAATTGGGAAAATTGGAAGTACATATACTTGGACAAATTCATTGTGTGCCAAATTTTATTATTTAAACCATGCTTGGAAATTAATTTATTAGTTTAGGGACCATGGAGTACATTGCAATAAGTATTGGGATGTTAAATGTTGGTCCTCTTTCAAACTCCCTTCCTAAGAGCACATTGATATTTGTGTTCATAGTGATGACTATTCTATTTCTATTTCCAATCTTGCATAGAGTAATTCCATTCTTGTGAGGAGTCTTGAACATTTCAAATCTTGCACAAAGTAATTCCATAAAGAAAACAAAGTAAAGAGTGCAAGAAAGCTACATGTATGACAAAATAACAAAAAATATGATATAAGAAAGACAACAATTAAAATAGAAATAGGACAACAACATCACCAAAAATGGCTTTGCTCTTGTATATTGGTAGGTTTGATTGAAAAATACTCCCTCACATGATGTTTAAGAGATGGGTTTGCTTGGCGGGAGGCAAATTTTCTCATAGAATACATGGATTTACTCTAGTAGAGTTGGCTTTGCTTGCCAGAGGCATCTTTGCTTCCCATGAAATGGCTTTTCTTTGGCTATGAAGTTGGAGTTTCTTGCAAGGACATTACTCTACTTGTGCTAAATATGGGTTTTCTTCTAGAAAAAACCTTTGCTTAGGAATGGTTGGCTTCCTTTGCCTTTGGGAATGATTGCTTGTTTAACAAATATAGGTTTGCTCAAATTTGTGAGAATTTGATCATGCAAGAGAGTCGGTTTGCTTCCACATGGTTGGATTTGCTTACCTAGTTAATGGGGTTACTTGCATGTATGAGGTTCAAGGTTTACAAAGAAGTTTTGATTAACAAAGCATTTGATAGAATTTGACCAATAGAGAACTTGACCTCAAATAACAAATAGAAAGATCATTCATAAATAAATAATATACTAGTGAGTTTGAACTTCCATGTGGAATGGGAGATTTCAACCCAAGATAGATCTTTAACTCTAGTGTATCTAGGTCTCCCTCCCAAATTTGTTTGACTATGGCTCCAATTTGGATCTCATCAAGTCATGCACACTTAATGCAGTTCATGTAATCTTCAAGTTGGTGGAATTTGATAAACCACTCCCCTTGTTGATGTCCTACATATTTGAGGAGTCCTATCAATTCTCATACTCAAGGATTTCAACCATATCTCTATTCCTTTATTTTGAAATTGTCCTCTCTTCTTTCCAATTGGCACTTTCCTTCACCTTCATCTCTCCTATCATTCTTTATTTTTCTTTGTTCTTCTATTTTGAACCCTCTACAAAATACTATTTTTAGATTTCTCTCTTTCTCTTTGGATTTTTTCTCTCTTTCTCTCTATTTTGAACACACCAAGAGAATGCACTTCTTTGAACATTGTAGAAAAAACCTCTAGATTTCTAAATTTTCCTTTGTGGATTTCTTCTCCCCCAATTCCCTATTTCAAACCCTATGTGAAAATGCTCTCCCTTGATTTTGAAGCCTAGTGGAAAATGCACTCTCTCTCTTTCTTTCACTTGCTTCTCTCTTGATTTTGAACCCTTCCACAAAAGGCACTCTTCGCTCTCAATTTCAAACTTGGTAGAAAAAGTACCTCCTTTGAAACTTTACAAGACAATGCACTCTTTGATTTTTCTCTCTTTCACTCATTTCTTGATAATTTTCTCTCTCTTTCACTTCTTTGGATCTATTCTCTCCAAATTTATCTTATCTTTCATTATTTCTTTCTTGTCCTTGGGATCTTCTTTTAAACCTTGCACTCAACACCTTCTCTATCTGAATGTCCTTCTTGATTTCTCTCATGTCATCAATATTCTCTTCTAAATTTTTCATTCTTTCCAAATTACACAAATTTTTTTAATTCCCATCCATTACTTGCATTGAACTCTACTTTTTATTGCCTCCCAATCTTTTACCACCAATAATTTTGAACTTTATTTTCTAACCTTGGTTCCCATACTTGTCTCTTTTTGCCACAAAGGAGCACCTTTCCTACAAATGGTAGACACTTCTTCTTTTGGCCTTCCTTGATGCACTCTTTGACTTGCACATGTCTCAAAGTTATGAGTTGTTTTTCAATTGAGTGCATTTAATTTTATACTAAAATTTGATATGCAAATATTATAACAAAGAAAGGTATTAAAAATTTGGGCTAACTCAAGAAAAAAACAACACAAACACCAGCAAATAACACAGCCATTAATTTGATCAATTTTACAACCAAATTAACCTCCATAACAATATGAGCAACAAGCAACACTACACTTAACCCTAGCATGATCAACCCTAGCCCTCACAAAAAAAACCATAAACATAAATGAGAAAACCCAACCACATAGCACAAGCAACCCCAAGCTTTGCTCAAGCAACCCCAAGATTGCAAAACAAGCAACATTATAAGCTTGAGTAAACCAATTTTTCAAATACACTAAACTTGAGCAAATACATTTGGCAAATATACTAAAATTGAAAGGACTCATTCTATAAATTTGACAAACTTGAGCAAAACCATTTTGACAATTAATAAATTTGAGACAATCATTGAAACTTTTTTAATACTGATTCCTCTCATTCAAACATACACCAAGTGCATGGTTCAACACAAGGCAAGTTTTTACCACTTAACACCTAGTTTGTTCTCTAGTTTCCTCTCCAATCTGGTGATTTTTCACACCACTTGCATCCATGGACTGGGGTATGGAATTGACCCCATCTCTAAATAATCCATCCTCATCATCCCATAGATAATGCCTAGTAATCAAAAAGTCACACAATATAACACAAGTGGAAATCTGGCTTAATAGAAGTTGCTTTCCCTTAAATTTAATTGAATGCTCAACTCACACAATGAATACCAATGTGCTTTTAGAATATTGATAAAAGGTTCATTTAGAGACCTTGTTTGGGCCACACAATGGTTGAAGTATTTTCTTTCCCAAATATTGGCTTGTTTAAACAAAGGCACTAGGTGACTTATTGGAACATACCAACATATGCTAATAAATACTAATTGCTCTCAAACCAAACATAGGCTTTTTGTGACTTAGGTCTAGCCATAGCTCCAATTTTTAAAAAATACCATATCATGATATGATCTTTGCATTCATGTGCTAAATCACACCACTTATTAGCCACCCACTAAACACTCACTAAGAAATAGAAATAACTTTCAAAAAGATGATAGAGAATATGGAATCCTTTTTCCTCCCATAAAGTATACCACTAAACAATAGAAATTATTTAAAAAAATGAGAGATATTATGGAGTCCTTTTTATATAGAGGCTCATATGGAGACACAAGCACTCAATGTCTCCAACCTTTGCTTGAATTTTTCCTTAATTGAATTATTCAATAGAGTATATGGTAACTTTTCTAAGAAAATATTATTATGCTATTTTATTCTTATATGTTCCTTATTATTAAAAAGTGCTTTTCATGTATCTTTATGTATTATGCATATGTAAAATTTAAGTTTGTATCTTATCTTGTAACCAAGAATGATGAGTAAGTTCTTGGTTACTATGAGCTTCAATTTAACTTAAATAGGTAGCTTTCATAAATATATTTTTAGAAGATCATTCTTTCAAATTACATCAAGTATTATTGACTCAAAAATTTAATAACAAGACTTTTATATTGAGTTGTGGGCTCATAAAAAGAACACACACAAAAATTCCTTACTTAACTACTTACTTTTGTCGTGCGCATATACATTGCTACATAACATACATCATTGTCAACATCACACACTTTAGAAGCACAACTCACACATAAGTCATACATGGACTCTAAAGTACTACAATTGCCCCCTAGCTGGTGGTTAGGTCCCTCTAACTCTAGATAGCCATCTCCTCCAAGTATATGGTATTACCTATGGTGGGCAAAAGATCAAGAGGTCGGGTGCTATTGAGCCCCATTGTTAGTTGCTTGTTTGCAATCTATACCATATAAAGGATGAACTATCTATAGTCAAGTACATCTAGGGCATAACCACTATCTTTGAGGAGCCACATTGAAGGGAGGAGTCAAATTGTGGTACCTGCATTTTTTGTTTTTTTTTTCAAAATTTGGCAAAAGAAGTGTATAGAGAAGTCGAATTGCGCTGGTATGGCCAAAGAAGGCAAAGAAAAGTGTCCTCGGGATGAAACCCAGGGTAATGTGGCTTTAGGTCATAAGGCGAGGTACTCGGAATTGCCCTATCAGCATACAATCCAAAGTAAGGATTCTTTGTATTGGGGGTGCTCAACTCGAGGCAGGGACAATGTAACAACTTTCCTTTGGGGCAAGACATTCAAGAAGGGACTAGTCAAAAATGGTGGTCATACGCGTGAAGGACAATTGACAATAATAGGAGCATGTAGGAGGTGTGATTTCTTGGTAGAAACTTGAATTGAAGAAAGACAAAGAAGGCGTGATTCTATAAAAATCGGGCTAAAGATGAAGCGATCTCAAGCAATTTTCCCTTGCTGTTAAGAAGTCGTCTTGTAGGAGATTGTGGGAAGGGAAGTAGAGTCAAAGACGCATTGGTGTGTAGAGATGAATTCAAGAGAGTTAATCTGAGAATTAGTAAGAAGAATAGTCCCCATCCAAGAGTGGAAGAGAGAAAGGGAGGAGGAGGGAAGAAGAATTCCGAACTCATCGTGAGAAATCATGCGATTTGGAGGTTAGATGTGATCGCAAGAATTGAAGTCTTGAGCAAGCTTTGGATCACATTCTTGGCATGGAATTGGAATGTTAGCTTTTCAAGGTTCATGATTGAGATCATCAAGAATAAATGTCTTGATGGCCCTGAGGAAGAAGTGAATAGAGGTAATCCGTCTTGCTAGACAAAGTCGGATTGGAGGTTAGAACTTGGAAGAGAAGCAGGCGTGAAGCATGGTGCCACATTCTTGGAGAAGGGTGAAGTAGCAGAAGAAACCCAAGAGGTGAGAGATGCTTTCTCTTCAAAGCGTGCAAAGAATGGTTACAAAGTAGAGGGCTATAAGGATCTTGTCAAGAGAGGGATCGTGAGTGCTCTAATGGCAATCTTGAAGCCAGAGAGAACAACTTATGTGATGAAGCACCAAGTGGTGTTCTTCCATAAGATGTTTGCAAGAGAGCGAATTAACTGGGCAAAGTGTTTTTATGGGAGAAAGAGATAGAAGGTGTGGAATTTGCGAGATCAATTGCCTCCACATTAGATTGTGCCATTTGTAGCTCAATTCTATCTGGGGTTGAACTTGCTCAATGCAGAGGAGCACAATAGGATGGTGTTGCATTTCCATCCTGACTTAAGAGAGATGTTGATGTGGAGGAGCAGCAATACATTCTTCATATCAGGAGCAATGGTGAGCACTACGCATAGACGGGGAAAGGTGTGCAGTTAGAGGTGAGTACTCCAAAGTCAAAGAAGAGGAGTCAACAAGGAGAAGGAGAAGACATCAAGAAAGTAAGACCTTGGAAGGCTAAAAGGGTAAACTCAAGGAAAGGAATGGTAGTAATCGTGTTGTTGGAGGAAGAACTGGAAGGCAAAGCCAAGTCCAAAGACTCAGAAAGTGATGAAGAATCCAAGTTCACACTGTAGAGTGGAGACACGAGTAGTGATAGGGACAATGGAGGAGAGATGACATTGGTACCTAAGGAAGAGGAAGCCAAGATGGAGATGGAGGATAAAGGTAACTCGAAATTGGAACTCGTTGGAAGACGAAGTGCCAGAGCAAGAGGAGAAGAGAGTTACTATTCAAAGAGGAGTTTGTTCCAGGCAAAAGGCAAAGTGTGGAGCAGGGCCAAGTAAGGTAAAAGAAGATGAGGATGAAAGTTTGGGGAGCAAAGCATCCATTCCTATAAGGCGACTGCAGCTTAGAAAGCAAGTGTCGAGTGAGGAAGAGATGAAGAAGGAGATCACTCCGCAAGTCAAGTTAACTTTGAGTGAAGGAGTGGAGTACGTGCGGGAGGTTGTGTGCTTGTTATTAGTAAAGTTAGAGCACATGAAGAAGGAGATGCAGCCAAAGTGTCCGGAAGTGAAGACTGTGTTGCAAAAGTTAGCACGATGAGAAGAAGAGAACTCGGAGCTGAAGAAGAGTATAATCCAAGATGAGGAGGAAAAGGAAGTACTATGGGTAGATGCTATAGTACAAAATCAAGTGATTGAGAACTTGAGGAGAGAAGCAAGGAATCAAGAGGAACTAATAGAGTAGAACGTCATAGCAAGGGAAAGACAAATAGCTGAGTATGAAATCTTGGAGCAAAAGTTTGCTGATTTAAGACTAGAAATCATCCATGCTATGGTGTGGTACCCACATTTTTCATTTTGGACTAGTTTTGAAGAAGTGTATTGTTGAAACCAAATTGAAACCAAATTGAAACCAAATGAGTGCAAACTTGTGTTTTGATCAGACTCGAGGAAGTCACTTTTGTGTAAGAGGAAGAAGGTCCTGGACTGGATCAGACCCAAAGAAGCTTACTTCGTGTCAGAGGAGGAAAAAAACTCGGATCAGACGTTGAAGGAGGGCAAACCCGAAGGAGAAATGGAAGTTGCAGGTCAGGATTCTTGTGGGGGCCATATCTCAGTGTCCATAAGTCCAAATCAAGAGTGTTATATTTTTTTGGAAGAGTCTCGTTCAAGGCTTTCCATTGCCACCAAAATCGCAAAGTTTGGACATATGTAGAAGAAGTTACAAGCATTTGAAGTTTTGGGAGTAGATGTGAAGAGTAGTTTGGTGTCTTCGGGTCAATGTGACTTCGGACTTCGGGCTTCGGGTTTACATGACTTTGGGTCTAAAGACTTTACCTCAAGACAAATATGATTCAACCCGAGGAAGTCGGACCTCAGAGTGCAGTGAAAGTGACTTTGGGAGTTTTGCCCGAGGGATCGGAGGAAGTTAGAGTAGGGAAAGAAGATAGTTAGGATACCCATGACTTCAATTTCAGTTCTGATTGAAGATGGAACATGAATTGAAGGAGAAGTAGCAGTAATGAATAAACCCAAAGTGCAAGATCAAACAATAAGTGTCTTTGGGTCAGTTACATGACTGATTAGGGGAAAGTGGGTTACAAATTGAAGGTGTAGATAATGTATTCATGCTTTCAATTACAATTCTTGATGATGACACAGTAGAATTAGTAAAGGAATTGATAGTAGTTAGACCCAAAGTAAGAGAGATAGGAGTGCAGGTGTCTTAGGATTTGACGTTTGACACTTTAGAGAAGAGTAGGTTGGGAGATAAAGATTTAGAAGGCTTAATTATGATAGGAATTGCAGATCAAGAAGGAGAAGTGTTAGAATTAGTGGAGGAATTAGGAATTGAGAAACCCAAGGATAGAGTAATAAGAAGTAAAGTTACTTTGGGTTTGGGTTTGTAGAGTCGTAAGGAAGAAGTACATTAGGAAGATAATTGTCAATTGTCTCACTATTTAAGAGTGGCATTTGTAGTCAGATGTTGTTCAATGCTCATAATTTCTGAGAATAGATAAAGCAAAGTGCTATGAAGCAGTGCTCGTAGCTTTAGCTTGATTCCAAGTATCAACTTTGTGTTTGTGTTTGTGAGTGTGTGAAGAAATTCAAAAGGCAAGTCAATGTGCTTGTTTGATGTTGGATTCCGTAGCCTTGATCTTTACTCTATGTGTTTGATCTTGAGTGAAGAGCAATCGGAGCAATGCCTTGACAGATCTGAGAGGAATTGTAGTGTTGGTAGTATTCTGCATTTGTGAGTGCAGTGCAAAGTTGATGTGAAGCAATTTTGATCTAGGAAGTTGTGCCTTCAGTGGAGGGGTGGAACACAATTTTGAGGCGGAGTCGTTTTGCAGTGAAGTGCCATTTTTGGGAGAGCTTGAATCATCACAATCAAGATTGTTTGGCAAGAATTGATGGAGTTGTGATTAAGGAGTGTGAATTAGTGACAAGAATGAGAGTCAATGCTTGTTACTCTCTTCTGGGTGTGGTTTCTACCTAAGAGATTAAAGATGCAACCAAGAAGAACTGCAAGTGTTACTGTTTGACTTTGTATTTAGACATTTCTGACTTATATCTCTGTGGGAACAAACTTTACTTACCCGAAACTTTGTCAGGTTGTCACATATGGCAAGAGTAGCAAAGAAAGAGCAAGAGCTCGGTAGGGTGATGGAGAGTTTAGAGGAGAAGAAGTAGCAGTAGCAACAAGAGTTGATATTGAGGTATAGAAAGGAAGAAAGGTTGAGAGAGTTACTTTGCAATTAGGAGGAAAAGATTGTGCAAAAAGAGAAGGAGAAGGAAGCTATGAAAGCCAAGTTCAAAGCAGAGTTGGCAATGTATAGAGAAGATTGGCTTGCAGATCAAGAACGGGAGAGGAAAATGAGATTGGAGCCCTTAAAGGAGATTGTGATCAAGATGAATGCAATGCTAAGTACAGAGGCTAGTGTGTGCATTGAAGAGACAAGACTGCACGAGTTGAAGTTGTTGGTGCAAGAGACAAGGAGGAGAAATGCAAAGGACAAAGACTTGAATGCCTTACTTATTAGTCTAAGGACTCGTGTAGATAGAAAGATATCGAAGGTAGAAGATAATATCACAATCAGATTAGACTTAGTCAAATTAGAGATAGATAAACTTTGGAAGGATGTCAGAGCAAAACCTGAAGTAGATAACATAGGAGTGCAGATGTCTTCGGAGTAACCATTGGAGACATTGGAGAAGAGTGGGTTGGGAGATAAAGAGTTAGAAAGATTACCCACTAGTTGAATTTCAGATCAAGAAAGAGAACTATTAGATTTGGTAGAGGAATTAAGAGTTGTGAAACCCAAGGATAAAGTAGTAGTGAGTGAAGTTACTTCGGGATTGGGTTTGAAAGCCAAGGAAGAAGTAGAGATCGGATTGGATTAGTAACAGTTTTGAGATTTGAAGAGGCAAATATGAAGAGGTGTATTGTCATTTTGGATCTAGAGGTTAGAAGAGTTATTAGGAAACAGTATTTTTGTTAGAATTATCATTTGCTTCACTATTTAAGAGTGGCATTTGCAATAATATGTTGTTCAGTACTCATTATTTCTGAGCATAGATAAAGCAAAGTGCTGTGAAATAGTGCTTATTGCTTGAGCTTGATTTTGAGTATCAACATTGTGTTTGTGTTTGTGAGTGTTGGGAGAAATTGGAAGTGCAAGTCAGTGTGCTTGTTGGATGTTGGATTCCGTAGCCTTGATCTTCATTCTGTGTGTTTGATCTTGAGTGAAGTGCAATCGGAGCAATGCCTTGATAGATTTGAGAGGAATTGTAGAGTTGGTAGTATATTGCATTTGTGAGTGCTGCATAGTGTTGATGTGAAGCAATTCCAATCAAGGAAGTTGTGCCTTCAATGGAGGGGTAGAACACAATTCTGAGGCGAAGTCATTTTGCAATGAAGTGCCATTTTGGGAGAGCCTGAATCATCACAATCAAGATTGTTTGGAAAGAATTGAAGGAGTTGTGATTAAGGAGTGTGACTTCGTGATGAGATTGCAAATCAGTGCTTGTTACTCTCTTCTGGGTGTGGTTTCTACCTGAGAGACTAAAGACGCAACCCAGAAGAACTACATTGTTACTTTGCTTTGTATTTGACCAATTCTGACTAGTATCTCTGTATGAACAAACTTTACTTACCCGATTACTACAAAAGTGATATTTGCCGGGTTGTCACATGATTTTTGGCGTGGTTGCCGGGGATACAAATCTCAGACGTGGAAGAATACGAAGCCAAATTCAAAATTGGGTATCAAAGCAATATGAATGTCTGCATCGAGAGAGCAACAAGAAGAGAGAGTTTGCAGACAAGTGTTGCATCGTGAAGAAGACAAACATTTAAAGATCTGAGCTACTTTTGACAAAACCAAATGAGAGGCATTGGACTTCAACTTCTTCATGAAGTGCAAGAAGCCCTGCGAGAACTTGACTAAAAGAAACACAAAGGTGGTTGGAAAGGCTACTTCACATCCCCATCTTCCAAAAAGAAGAAAGACTCAAGCGGCAAGACATATTTATTATGGCCCAGTACATTGACTTCCCCTAGAGTTATAAAGGAAGTTGCATCTCTAAATGTAATACTCCGAGGACAAGAGAAGAGAGAAAACATAGATTGCACACTCAAACATTTGATGCCCCAAGGGAGCACCTTCTCTTTATTATATAGACAAAGAGGATCTCCTCCAAGGAAGCTCCACCATAGGATTAGGGACACAGATAGGTGACATGTCAGCAAGCTCCACCCTTGGATTACTTACTTGGATGGGTGACCTGTCTGGTCTAGGTCCTATCTGGTTGGTCAAACAAGCTTTGACCGGAGGGAATCTTTTAGGGAATCTTCCTATAGGAATCTCAAAATCACATGAGTAAGAACCGTTGGAAAGCTCTCGACGAGACTAATCAGGGGGGAGGGAAGGCCAGCCTTTCCTTCGTTGGGGGGGGAATCTGCACATTTTTGAGGCCTAACTCATCCGTTTAGGCCTCCAAAATTGCCTTCAAAGATTTCAGGCATATTTCGGTTCCTACTCTATTAGTAGAAGTCCCCTTTTGGTGATACCTTTTTCTGATCTGTTAAGTCCATCATGTGTAACATCCTTCCAGATATTACCAAACCAATTCTCACCTTTAAATCATATGTCTAGCTATTGGTTCTAAGGTTCTCAAGTCTATTTCGGTTTCTGCCCTATTAGTAGAAGTACTCTTTTGTTGATACTTCTATCTGATCTATTTTGACCATCATATATAACATCATTCTAGATGTTACCAAACCGAATTTCACATCTAGATCATATGGCTAACCCTTGGTATTACAGACCTCCCTCCTTTTAAGACGCAACGTCCTTGTTGTGCAATTGTTGCTCAAATGCTTGCACCAACACCGGTGCATGTGCCAAATTGGCAGCGGGTTCCTAGGTTGCTTCATAGAGGGGGTAACCTTTCCATTGTACTAGATATTCCACCCGCGGATGGCAAGTACCACGCATGCGCTTTTGGAGAATCCGCTCCACTTCATATTCCTCTGTGCCATCAATGACTGTCAGACAAGGTCAAATGTCCTTTGTGGAAGTACCTTGGCCTGATCGGGGAGCATATCTGCGTAATAGGGAGACATGGAACACTGGATGGATCTTCATGTGTGGTGGTAGCTCAAGGTGATAGGCCACCACACCAATGCAACGAAGAATCAAGAAAGGCCCAATAAAACGAGGTCTGAGCTTACGAGATCCAACTAATGTGAGGTTGGTTGTCGATAGCCACACTTGATCCCCAACATTGAACTCCATGTGCCTACGGTGTGCATCAGGATACTGCATTTGTCGATTTTGCACAATCTGTAACCTGTGCTTGGCGCTCTCCACACCTTGTTGGATTCTAGAAACAAATGTGTTGACTGCATCAACCTTGGTAGTCACTGGACGGATCTTCATCAAGCTAGAAGGTGTGAAGGGATGCTCACCATACATGAGGAAGAACAGAATGACCTGGGTGGAGGCATTCACTGAATTGTTGTAAGCAAATTCCACCAACGGTAGTAGGGTGTCCCACCTCTCTTGCTCTTCTAAGGTGAAGTCGCGTAACATGTCTTCAATCATGCGATTAGCCTGCTCTGTTTGGCCATCTATTTGTGGGTGGTAAGCTGTAGATATGGCCAACTTGGTTTTGAAGAAACCAAAGAGTGTTCGCTAAAACAAACTGGTGAATTGGGTGCCTCTATCGGTGATGAGTAATCTAGACAAGCCATGGTGAGCAAAGACTGCATCTAAGTATAGTTGAGCTAGTTGTGGAGCGGTCACCTCCTTGGTGGTAGGGCGTACATGAATCATTTTGCTGAGCCGGTCCACAAAGACCACAATGGAGTCAAACCCTGAGGTGGTCTTGGGTAATTCACAGACGAGATCCATACTCACTTGTTCCCAACGTTGGGTAGGAGTGGGAAGAGGTTGAAGGAGCCCTGCAGAAGCTTGATTAGAAGCTTTGTTCTGTTGACAAAGTAAGCAGCTACGCACATAGTCCATCACGTCGTTGCTCATCTTGGACCAATAGTAATGGTGCTTGACTGCATCCAAGGTCTTGTCCACTCCGACATGAGCTGCAATGGCCAAATCATGACATTCTGCTAGAATGGTGGTGCGTAATTCTGGGACATTTGGGATCCACAATCGGTCCTCCCGAAAGGTGAGTCCTTGGGTGCTGGTGACACCTTTGGACGATTGCGCTTCTACAATCTGTGGATCAGTTTTTGTAGCAGCTAGAATCTCTTGCCAAAATTCAGGGTTAATCTTAACCTCTGCCGCCAAGTTGTTGGCCATTGGCATGCGGGTGAATGCATCTGCAAGCTGCTTCTTACCTTCCACGTAGGTGATTGTCATGTTGAAGCGTTGTCGCCACTCTGCCCACCAAATTTGGCGACGAGATAGATCCTTCTGCGTCTCGAGGTAGACTAGAGGTTTGTGGTCTGTCTCTACTACAAATGCCTTCTCGCCCAGGTAGTGCTTCCAATGCTTGGTTGCTAGAACGATGGCCAGCTCTTCTCGTTCTGTGGTGTGGTAGTTGCGCTCTATTGGTAACAACTTTTGAGAGAAATATGCAATTGGATGCCATCGGTCATGCCACTCTTGTTGTAGGACTGCTCCTATTGCTACGCTTGATGCATCCGTAGCTAACTTGATTGGACGTTTTGGGTCATACCACTTCAAGATTGGTACATGTAGCAAGGCAACCTTCGATTCTTGGAAGGCCAACTCTTGTGCAGTTCCCCATGTCCACTTCTTCCCCTTGCCAAGTAGTGCCGTTAAAGGCTATGCAACCTTGGAGAAGTCCTTGACAAATCTACGATAGAATCCCGTCAACCCCAAGAAGCTCTTAAGTTGAGTCTGATCTTTTGGTGCACTCCATTTTTGAATGACCTCTATTTTATCTGTCAATACTTGAATGCCCTCTGCACTTACTCTATGCCCTAAGTAGTCTACTTCAGACTTGCCAAACTCACACTTTGAGATTTTGACGTACAATTGATTCTATCTTAGAATCTGGAGGACCTCTTGTAGATGTTGTTTGTGTTCTCTCATCGTGCTACTATATACTAAGATATCATCCAAGAAGACGATAACAGACTTATCCAATTATGGATGAAATATGTCATTCATTAGGCTCATGAAAGTGGCAGGCGCATTGGTGAGGCCAAAAGGCATCACAAGATACTCAAAGTGGCCATACCTGGTTCGAAAGGCAGTTTTGTACACATCCTCCTCTGCAATTCAGATTTGATTGTAACCGCTCCACAAGTCTAGTTTGGTGAAGTATCTTGCTCCATGGAGTTGATCAAACAGGTCATCCATGCGAGGTAAGGGGATTTGTTCTTCACTGTTTGTTGATTGAGACCGTGATAGTCAATGCACATGTGCATTGTACCATCCTTCTTCTTCACAAACAAGACAGGGGCCCCATATGATGATACGCTAGGTTGGATGAACCCTTTCTGTAGCATCTCCTCAATTTGAGTCTTACACTCCTCCAACTCATGAGGTGATAGGCGATATGGGGCCTTACAAGGAGGTGTCTTCCCCGGGAGTGTCTCTATTTTGTGATCGACTCGCCTTTTAGGTGGTAATCCTGAGGGTAGATCATCGGGAAAGACATCTTGAAACTCATCCACTACATCCTTCAATTTCTCAGGAATTTGTCCAGCGAGTTGTGCACTATGGACTTCTCTTATTAGACCCATAAAACATCTATCGGTCTTATAGATAATTGTCGTCCCTACGACATATAGAGGCAGTTTCTGCATGTGTGATTTTTCTTTAACCCCAATGATTGACCATTGGTGGGTTCTCACTACTTCCTTCCTCCAATCCACCATTGGGTTGTACTGCTCCATCCATGGCATGCCTAAAATTGCATCATAACGGGCTAATTGTATCACTCGCCACTCAATTGCTTCCTGATATTCTCCTACAGAGAGGGTTACCCGTCTAGGTAATGATTCAATCCTCTCTATTTGCCCATTTGGTAACTCTACTTCTTCACTTCCATCTCTCTCTAGATCCATTCCCAAGCTTATTGCAACAGAGCGAGACAAGAAATTCTCTGTTGCTCCCGGATCTATTAATACTCTCACTTGATTACCTTCTAGGATTCCATTCACGACAATCAATTGTGAGGTTGCCTTTCGGGATCTTTGCGCATTATTCTTCTTCCTTCCCTCACTTCTCTGCTTCCTTATTGAGCCAGTAAGGCCGTGAGGTACATTTATTGGCGATCTTTGTTTTTCAAAGTGGTTTCCACCTCCTCCTCTTCAATGTGCCTCTCCATGTTGTTCAAAGATCGCCTATACGAAGGCCGAGGGCCTTTAGGGAAACGAGTGCAACAATTGGTAGATATGTGCCCAATACGGCCACAATTGTAACAACAACGTTGTTCTCCTCGAGTCCCTTCTCCTCGTGGGACTCCATCTCTTTGTTCTTCTACCAGTCCCCGCTCTCCTTGAAGCGGCCGTGCTCCTCGATCCCGGAATCAAAGGTTGTCCAATTCCATCGGTACTGGTCCATCCATGTGTGGCATTTCTGCCCGATAATGTTGAGGTGGAACTACTCCTTCACCTCCACCTAATGCTTCGGCTATTCTCTACGTACAAGCAATAGCTTCAAATACCGTGCAAGGGTTTTGCACCATGACTTCTTGGCGAATCCGCTTTTTCAACCCTCGTTTGAAATTGTCAAGAGCCTCTGCTGGACTCATGTCGGTAATTGTGACTTGTAGATCCAAAAATGCCTCCACATACTCTTGTCTGCTATTCTTCTGTCTCAATCCCCATAGTCGGGTTCAAGCCATCTGCACAAAATCCACCGATTGGAAATTCTTCAGCAGTCCTTCTTGCATTGCTGTCCATGTGACCTCCCTTCTCTCTGCCAGCATGGATCATTCCCAAGCATCATACCATGTGAGGGCTTTATCGGTCAAGTACCCACATGCAAACACGCCTGTAGCATGCTCTGTGATCTCTGTTGAGAACAATCAAAAATATCGATTCATTCTCGAGATTTAATTCTCCACTACTCCCATCGTACACTGCCCCTTGTAAGGCTCGATGTTGCAGGTCTTCTTCATCCGGAGTAGCTATGTGGCTTCATCGTTGATAGGGTTTGTAGGCACGAGTGCCTCTCCAAGTACTTCAGTCGTAGGTATTGGGTTTTGAGACGGCTCTTCTTCTTGCATGGCTTGATCGTTCCTGAGGATCTACACTTGACTTTGCAATGTCTCCATGGTCATCTTAATCTCTCGAAATTCATTCAACATCCCTTGCATTCCTTGCACCAGCTCTTGCAACTGCAGATCCATGGATCTATTGCTAACGTCTACTTCAATACAGAGTCAATATAATCACTCTGGAAGGCGCACAAACTATCGGAACTACCATTGGGACCTCAGAAGCTATCACTCGTTGATAATACTCCTCACTAAAATTCCTAACTACAAAATCTCTAAACATCAATTTCGGCCTCACTACATAACGGATTTCTACTTGAGTGTTGAAAGGGAGAGGATTTGGGACATTCATATCCATATTATCATAATAGAATCAATAAAATAATAGTAGATCGTCAAATCCCACTCTTTGTCATATATCACCACAGGTAGAATCACCGGGTTTGGTGAGTTCATCACTCTGTCCATGAATTCCACACCAAAGTGATAAACTAGCGATACTCTCATCTGCTCACGCTGGATGTACATAACCTTGATGTGGAATGGGTTTGAGAATGGAAAGCTAGGTGCAAGAAATTGTCCCCCCGGCGCATCCATCCCATCCGCTCTCTAAAGTCCTTCCTAAGTCTAGCAATAACTCTATGTTCTCCACCTCAAATTACTCAATTTCAGTAGTTTGTGCTATTCCAAGAGGGGTGATCCACTCTCTTGGACTAGAACACTCGCTCTGATACCATTGTAATACTCTGAGGACAAGAGAAGAGAGAAAACACAGATTGCACACTCAAACATTTGATGCCCCAAGGGAGCACCTTCTCTTTATTATATAGACAAAGAGGATCTCCTCCAAGGAAGCTCTACCATACTATTAGGGACACAGATAGGTGACATGTCAGCAAGCTCCACCCTTGGATTACTTACTTGGATGGGTGACCTGTCTGGTCTAGGTCCTATCTGGTTGGTCAAACAAGCTTTGACAAGAGGGAATCTTTTAGGGAATCTTCCTGTAGGAATCTTAGAATCACATGAGTAAGAACCGTTAGAAAGCTCTCAACAAGACAAACCAGGGGGGAGGGAAGGCCAGCCTTTCCTTTGTTGGAGAGGGAATCTACACATTCTCGAGGCCTAATTCATCCGTTTAGGCCTCCGAAATTGCCTTCAAAGATTTCAGGCATATTTTGGTTCCTACTCTATTAGTAGAAGTCCCCTTTTGGCAATACCTCTTTCTGATCTGTTTAGTCCGTCATGTGTAACATCCTTCCAGATGTTACCAAACCAATTCTCACCTTTAAATCATATGTCTAGCTATTGGTTCTAAGGTTCTCAAGTCTATTTTGGTTTCTGCCCTATTAGTAGAAGTACTCTTTTGGTGATACTTCTATCTGATCTATTTTGACCATCATGTATAACATCATTTTAGATGTTACCAAACCAAATTTCACATCTAGATCATATGGCTAACCCTTGGTATTACATAAAGAACTTTGTTCAAGAATAGATAGCACGGACACTAACGGAAGAAGAGTGTCAACATCTTCTACAAACGATTCCTCGATTGTCTTGAAGGAATTTTGAAGAACACATCAAAGATGTTGAGCCTGATTCTTCCACTCGGGTTGAAGTTGACACACTCAAAGAAGAAATTGTCGAAGAAGACCCTACTTTGAACTTGAAGAATTGGAACCCCTGGGCTCCAAACACGGTGTCGATACAAGTCAACCCTTTGGCTCCGTCAAGTTCAAACTTACCCCAGCCGATCCCATCAAGTCAAACAATGACTTTGTTGCCTGTCACCCGACACGCCTATCAAAAGTACAAGGGGACAAAACAAGACAAAGACCCCAATGAATTCATCAAAGAATTCAAAGTCATCTCCTTTGCTAACAAGGAGCATGACTCGGCGGATTGACTACACATTTTCCCAAGTTTGCTTCAAAAGAAAGCTCAGAGCTGATACACCCATGTAACTCAGAAGGAGTTCATACCGGTGGACTGGGCGGACTGGGTGGACTTGAGAAATAATTTCTTGGAACAATTCTTGGAAGTTGATTACAACACGAGTGTCTTCATGGCACTCAACAATTTAGACAAAGGCAAGAAGGAGAAGTTGAGAGACTACTCTGGCAGTTCATGGCGCTCTTGAACCGAGTCCCAAAGCAATTGGGTGTGGTGGGTTACTCCGATGCCCAAGCCAATACCTGGTTCTTGGGAGGACTTTCACCAGAGATTTGGATCTTTGCAAGGGAGAGGAATGTAACTTCCTTTGACAAGGTACTCAAACATGTTGCTCTCTACGAGGTGGCTCACTCTCACTCTGCCAGCAATCAAAGAAATCGGGAGAAGAAAGGCAAGAAGCCCATAAGGAGAGCTTCTCGTAGTACATCCCCTTCTTTGGAGGAATCCTCCACGTCTTCAAGCTCTTCTTTGGAATCCAAAGAAGAATCGAAGCCAAGACGAGTTCAAAGATGTGGGGGTAAGAAACCAGTGACTCCTCTAGCAAAGAGTGTACATAAGGCTGATACTAAGCTGAACGCCCTCATCAAGGAGTTTTTGGATTTTAAGATCTAGATGATTGGGGCGAAGGACCAAAGGAAGCCTCCATCATTTGGCAGATCCAATGTATGGTGCACCGCATGTGGCAAGTCAGGCCATGCAAACACGGAATGCAGTACTCATAATGCATTCTCGGTTCAGCAGATTGATTGGGTTCCGGGATGGAACCAAGAAGAGGAAGAAGAGGCGGTGTACCAAACTCAAGAGGTACAGCCTCAGGCAAGCACATCATATCAAGGTCCAAGGTATGGACCAAAGGAGTATAACCCCAATGCTCCCCCATGAAGACCACCGATGGGCAACCAAAATCAACCTCAAAATGTTGCACCTAGAGCATGTTACAATTGTGGCTCGATGGGACATTGGTCTCAAAAATTGTCCGGAGCCAAGAAGACAAATTGGGTACATTCCCCTGTGTGAAAATTGCAAAGGATCGGGTCATGTAGGCAACCAATGCCCTCACCCACCAAACCCAAAGCCGCCTATAGAGTATGTACAGACCCCGGCTGAACGTGCAACACTTCAGGCAAAGAGTGACACAACTATAAATTGTATAACACTTGAGGAAGAAAGACCTCAAGAAGGGAGTCCGGCCTCAGAAGGAGAATGGCCGGACCTTGAAATTTTGAAAGTTGAGACACGCACAAGTAAGAAGAAGCGTGATCCCAAAGAGCTGAGTACGACTTTGTTGTCTTCCAGAAAGGCAAAGAGACTGCGCCCAAAAGCAATCCTTTCTGCCAAGGAGGAAAAGATCCTTGCTAAAGCCAAAGCTAAAGCTTTGCAGAAAGAACTCAAGGAAGCAATACTCATGACTTGGGAAATGTGTTTGGAAGAGGAGATGAAGACAAAACCTCTTGTTTTTCCAGCGGACATCTGATCCAAAGTAAAGAGTCTGATCGAAGCAAAGGTGGGCCAACCCGAGGAACCTCAGATCAAGACCACTAGCAATCCCATCACCATTCTGAAGCATCCCAAAGTCAAATTATAACATGGAGAGACTTTGAAGCCAAAGCCAAAGGCAAAAATGGTTAAATTGGGAGGAGGACCCCAATATGTCATTGTAGCAGATTTGGCAGCCACAAATGCAAACGTCACATTTAAGCAATTGTGGGAAGACAACAAGTTGTACAAGAGGCAGCTGAATTTGGCCCTCAAGAAAGTAAGGTCGATGTCAAAGAAAGACCTACCCACTATATATCATATTGAGCAAGAAGATCTAGGATCTCCCAAGGTTGACACAAAGATTGAAAGGTGCATGATCACATCCATACCCATCGATTCAGGGTCAGGTGTGAATGTCATGACCAAAGATACTGCAAATCGACTAGGGTATCATACGTTTGAGGCAACACCCCAAGTCTTGGAATTTGCAAACCAAACCAGGAGACGGCCATTGGGCATGCTGTCAAACATTACCATGATCATTGGAGGGGTGCCCTTCAAGTTGAACTACATTGTGTTGCGACTAGTGACCAAAACTGGTTACCCTCTATTGATCGGAAGACCCTGGTTGTACAATGCCCAAGTTGTGGTAGATTGGCACTAGTAGAAGTTACGGTCCAAGGACATTTTGTCTGAAGACCAAAAGCTGGTTATTGTGAGTTGGATGAAGGATCTCCATCTTGGGGAAACTAGTTTGTCAGAAGATGAGGATGAATCCAAAGACTCATCGTCTTCATCCTCAGACAAATCCAAAGACGAAGTCCAAGTCAATTACTTGGAATGCTACGAGGTGGATGTCAAAGACGAAGATCCATATGACCTTGCCTCGGGTAAACCTGACTTTGGAGGAAGTGGGTTTGATGGCAGCTCGCCTCGGGTTAAGCCAAGTAAGCCATGTTGAAGGAGTCATCAACGTCAATGACTGTCAAGATGTTGTCTTGGCTGAAGGGAAAATTTTTAAATTTTTTGAAGATAGTCACTTTGGAGGAGTTGGCAGGATACACTGCCCTATTTATAGAATTCTAGGATGTATTCGCTTGGTCTATTGATCAAATGCCGGGTATTCCATGAGAATTTGGAGAACACCAAATTGATCTGGTTGAAGGTGCAGTTCCGGTTTGGCATAGACAATACCATCTGAACCCAAAGTACTCCCTTTTGGTGAAAGATGAAATCAACAAGTACTTAGGGGCCAAAATCATCTTCCCTCTCTTTAGCAGTGAGTGGGTCTCCCCCATTGTCATTGTACCAAAGAAGAAAATAGGGAAGATCCGAGTGTGCCAAGACTTCCGCAAACTGAATGCAGTCACAAGGAAGGATCATCATCCCTTACCTTTTACCGATACCATTTTGGACCAAGTAGTTGGTCACCCTTGTTATAGTTTTCTTGATGGATTTTCAAGATACAATCAAGTATCCATCCGAGAAGAGGACAAGGATAAAACCACATTCACAACCGATTGGAGCACTTTTTCTTACAATCAAATGCCCTTTGGTGTGTAATGCTCTCCTTACTTTCTAGCCAATGGTGAATTCAATCTTCAAGGATTTCCTGCACAAATTTGTGGAAGTTTTTGTTGATGATTTTTGTGTGTTTGGGCAAAGAGATGTACATTTGGATTACCTTCACCAAACTTTTGAAAGGTGTTAATTTGCCGGTTTGTCATTACACCCGGAGAAATGTTTCTTTGCCATGAAGGAAGGAATTCTTCTGGGGCATCGGGTGTCAAGCCAAGGTATTGAAGTCGATGTTGAGAAGGTCAAATTAATCTTAGCTTTGGAATCCTCAAAGAACATCTAGGAGCTGAGAGCCTTCTTGGGACATGTCAGATACTACAAACACTTCATTTCAAACTATGCGGTGCTTGCTGCACCCCTTACAAAGCTTTTGAAGAAATCCAAAGGTTACTTGTGAGAAGCATATCAAGAAGAAGCTTTCCAAGTGTTGAAGAAGAAACTGGTTGAAGCACCAATTATGAGGGCCCCAAATTGGGACATCCCTTTTGATGTATATGTGGACACTTCATCCATAGCAATTGGAGTTGTCTTAAGTTAGAAGGACGAGAAGAAGAAGGACTACCCGATGTATTATGCCAGCCAACAACTTTCAGTTTCCGAAAAGAACTATTCAACAACTGAAAGAGAAGCACTTGGAATGGTGTATGCCTACAAGAAATTTCACCACTACCTATTGGGATATGAGTTTGTCTTCTATGTTGACCATTACGGATTGCAACATTTGGTCAAGGAGGCAGATTTGTCCGGGCAAATTGCAAGATGGATCTTGTTGTTACAAGAATTCACATATATTGTACAAGTAAGGAAGGGAGCTTTGCATTTGAATGCGGACTTCCTGTCCAGGTTAAAAACTCAAGACCAGGAATGGGAAATTGACAATCGATTCCTTGATGAAGAGTTATATCAATTAACAGCAATGCAAAGTATGAGATATGCAGTAGAATATCATTATCTGCATACTCTCCATTGTCCTGAAGGGCTGGACCCATAGTAGAGTGCAGTCTTTCTCAGGAAAATAGGGCCGTATCAACTAAAACATAGTATTTTATTCAAGATGGGTGAAGATGAAGTACTTTGGCGATGCTTGGAGTCATACAAAATTAGAGGCGTAATTGAATCTTTACACTCCAAAGCATCGGGAAGACACTATGCTCTAAAGAATATTGTAAAGAAGATTCTTTTATTGGGGTATTGGTGGCCTACAATGTACAAAGACACGCATGCCCATATCCAAAGCTATGATGCTTGTCAGAGAACGGGGAAGCCGACGGCTACTTCTCAATGCCCTTTGAGACGCATTTTACCCTTGGCCCCATTTGAGAAATGGAAAATTGATTTTGTGAGTCCCATTCAACCAATGACCCAAGTCACAAGGAAGAGATAAATTTGGTTTGCATTGACTATGCTACCAAGATGGTCGAAGCTGAAGCAACTCGCAGAGATGATGCCAAAACCGTGGCAGAATTTTTCTTTTGAAACATCATCTCCCAATATGGGTGTCCTTTGGAGTTGGTCAGTGATAGAGTGACACATTTTTTGAACTCTGTGATGGAGGCGTTAACCAAGTACTTCTAGATTAAACATCGGAAGACGACTCCTTATAACCCAAAAGCAAATGGCATAATGGAAAAGGCAAATGGGTGACTTGAAAATACCTTGCAAAATTTTGAATAAGGTGACTATCAATTTTGCCTATGACTAGGATACAAAATTACCAGCCGTGTTGTGGGCATACAAAACGACAGAAAAGATCACAACCAAACAAACCCCATACTTCTTGACATATAGCTTGCATCCCATACTACTAGTTGAATTTGAAGTACCAACATATTGGATTCTTTGCAAAGAACGATTGTCGGAGGAAGAAAGCCAGGATCTTTGGATCCATCAACTAATGTGGTTAGAAGAGAAAAGAGACAATGCAATGCAAACCACGAAAGAAGTACAAGAGCAGAGGAAAGTCAGGCATGATAAGTATATCAAGCCTGTGGCTGTGTGCAAAGGAGATTTGGTTTTGTTATACGACAATCGCCAAATATTTTTTCTAGGCAAGTTTCATTTGAGATGGATAGGGCCTTATTGAGTTCTTCATCTTTATGAAAATGGGTCCATTCAACTTGCAGACCTGGAAGGCAA
This sequence comes from Lunularia cruciata, assembly GCA_948567375.1. NCBI lineage: Eukaryota > Viridiplantae > Streptophyta > Marchantiopsida > Lunulariales > Lunulariaceae > Lunularia > Lunularia cruciata. Next base: position 14,928,268 of record OX419756.1, read on the forward strand.
TCCTTTTGCCACTTGAGTAAACGGTTAGAGAGTTTGGAGATATTGGGCCATGACTCGGAAGTCTCTAAGACACCCAAAGTCTATGTTCACGGGGACGCTCACATTTGAGGGAGGGGGTATGTGGTACCCACATTTTTTATTTTATTTTTAAATTTGGAAGAAGAAGTGTATACAGAAGTTGAATTGTGCCGGCATGGCCAAAGAAGGTGAAGAAAAGTTTTCTCGGGATGAAACCCAAGGTAACGTGGCTTCAAGTCATGAGGTGAGGTACTCATAATTGCCTTGTTAGCATACGATCTGAAGTAAGGATTCTTCGTATCGGGGGTGCTCAACCTAAGGCGAGGACAGTGTAACAACTTTCCTTTGGGGCAAGACATTCAAGAAGGGACCGTTCAAAAACAACGGTCATATGCGTGAAGGACACTTGACAATGACAGGAGCATGCAGGAGGTGTGATTTCTTGGTAGAAACTCAAATTGAAGAAAGACAAAGAAGGCACGACTCTATAAAAATTGGGCTAAAGACAAAGCAATGACAAGCAATTTTCCCTTGCTGTTAAGAAGTTGTCCTGTAGGAGATTATGGGAAGGGAAGTAGAGTCAAAGACGCATTGGTGTGTAGAGAAGAATTCAGGAGAGTTAATTCGAGAATCAGTAGTAAGAATAGTCCCCAACCTAGAGTGGAAGAGAGAAAGATGGGAGGAGGGAAGAAGAATTCCAAATTTGCAGTGAGAAATCATGCAATTTGGAGGTTAGATGTGATTGCAAGAATTGAAGTCTTGAGCAGGCTTTGGATCACATTCTTGGCATGGAACTGGAATATTAGCTTTCCATGGTTCATGACTGAGATCATCGAGAGTAAATGTCTCAATGGCCCCAAGGAAGAAGGGAAGAGAGGTAATTCGGCTTGCTGGACAGAGGTTACTACTCAGATGAGAAGAAGGCATGGAGCATGGTGCAACGTTCTTGAGGAAGGGTGAAGTAGCAGAAGAAACCCAAGAGGTGAGAGATGCTTTCTCTTCAAAGCGCAAAAAGAATGGTTACAAAGTAGAGAGCTATAAGGATCTTGTCAAGAGAGGGATCCTGAGTGCTCTAATAGTGATCTTGAAGCCGGAGAGAATGACTTATGTGATGAAGCACCAAGTGGTGTTCTTCCATAAGATGTTTGCAAGAGAGCAAATTAACAAGGCAAATTGTTTTTATGGGAGAACAAGACAGATGGTGTGGAATTTGCAAGATCAGTCGCCTCCACATTACATTGTGCCATTTGCAGCTCATTTCTATCTGGGGCTGAACTTGCTCAATGCGGCGGAGCACAAGAGGATGGTGTCGCATTTCTATCCCGACTTAAGAAGAGGTGTTGACACGGAGGAGCAGCAATACATTCTTTGTATCAAGAGCAGTGATGAGCACTACGTGCAGACGGGGAAGAGTATGTAGTTGGAAGTGAGTACTCCAAAGTCAAAGAAGAGGAGTCAACAAGGAGAAGGAGAAGACGTTGAGAAAGTAAGACATCGGAAGGCTAGAAGGGTAAACCCAAGGAAAGGAATGGTGGTAATCGCATTGTCAAAAGGAGAATCGGAAGGCAAAGCCAAGCACAAGTCCAAAGACTTGGAAAGTGATGAAGAACCCAAGTTCACACTGCAGAGTGGAGACACGAGTAGTGATAGCAATGATGGAGGAGAGATGACATCAATACCTTAGGAAGAGGAAGCCAAGATGGAGATGGAGGATAAAGGTAACTCGAAATTGGAAGACAAAGTGCCAAAGCAAGAGGAGAAGAGAGTTACCATTCAAAGAGGAGTTTGTTCCATGTGAAAAGCAAAGTGTGGAGCGGGGCCGAGTAAGGTAAAAGAAGATGAGGATGAAAGTTTGGGGAGCAAAGCATCCATTCCTATAAGGCGACTGTGGCTTAGAAGGCAAGTGTCAAGTGAAGAAGAGGTAAAGAAGGAGATCACTCTGCAAGTCAAGGTAACTCCAAGTGAAGGAGTGGAGTACCTGCGGGAGGTTGTGTGCATGTTATTAGTAAAGTTAGAGCACAGGAAGAAGGAGATGCAGTCAAAGTGTCCGGAAGTGAAGACTATGTTGCAGATGTTAGCACGATGAGAAGAAGAGAACTCAGAGTTGAAGAAGAGTATAATCCGAGGTGAGGAGGAAAGGGAAGTACTACGGGTAGATGCAGTAGTATAGAATCAAGTGATTGAGAACTTGAGGAGAGAAGCAAGGAATCAAGAGGAACTAATAGAGCAGAATGTCATAGCAAGGGAAAGACAAATAGATGAGTATGAAATCTTGAAGCATCAGTTTGTTGATTCGAGACTAGAAATTATCCATGTTATGGCAAGAGAAGTAGAGAAAGAGCAAGAGCTCAATAGGGTGATGGAGAGTGTAGAGGAGAAGAAGCAGCTATAGCAACAAGAGTTGATAGTGAGGTATAGAGAGGAAGAAAGGTTGAGAGAGTTACTTTGCAATCAAGAGGAAAGATTGTGCAAAAAGAGAAGGAGAAGGAAGCTGTGAAAGCCGTGTTTGAAGCAGAATTGGCAATGTACAGAGAAGATTGGCTTGCAGATCAAGAACGGGAGAGGAAAATGAGATTGGAGCCCTTAAAGGACATCGTGATCAAGATGAATGCAATGCTAAGTACAGAGGCTAGTGTGCGCATTGAAGAGACAAGACTGCACGAGTTGAAGTTGTTGGTGCAAGAGATGAGGAGGAGAAATGCGAAGGACAAAGACTTGAATGCCTTACTTATTGTAATACCAAGAGCTAGCCATATGATCTAGATGTGAAATTCAGTTTGGTAACATCTAGAATGATGTTATACATGATGGTTGAAATAGATCAGATAGAAGTATCACCAAAAGAGTACTTCTACTAATAGGGCAAAAACCAAAATAGACTTGAGAACCTTTGAACCAATAGCTAGACATATGATTTAAAGGTGAGAATTGGTTACACATGATGGACTAAACAGATCAGAAAGAGGTATCACCAAAAGGGGACTTCTACTAATAGAGTAGGAACCAAAATATGCCTGAAATCTTTGAAGGCAATTTCGGAGGCCTAAACGGATGAATTAGGCCTTGAAAATGTGCAGATCCCCCCCAACAGAGGAAAGGCTGGCCTTCCTTCCACCTTGCTTTGTCTCGTTGAGAGCTTTCCAATGGTACCTTACTCACGTGATTCTGAGATTCCTACAAGAAGATTCCCTAAAAGATTCCCTCCGGTCAAAGCTTGTTTGACCAACCAGATAGGACCTAAACCAGACATGTCACCCATCCATGTAAGTAATCCAAGGGTGGAGCTTGCTGACATGTCACCTATCTGTGTCCCTAATCCTATGGTAGAGCTTCCTTGGCGGAGATCCTCTTTGTCTATATAATAAAGAGAAGGTGCTCCCTTGGGGCATCGATTGTTTGAGTGTGCAATCTTTGTTTTCTCTCTTCTCTTGTCCTCGGAGTATTACAATGGTATCAGAGCGAGTGTTTTAGTCCAAGAGAGTGGATCACCCCTCTTGGAATAGCATGAACTACTGAAACTGAGTAATTTGAGGTGGAGAACATAGAGTAGTTGCTAGACTTAGGAAGGACTTTAGAGAGCAGATGGGATGGATGCACCGTGTCACGCCATTTGTAGTTCCGCATCTAGTTGCTCGGACACTGGAGTTTCAGTGATGGTAGTTAGAGTTATTCTAGCAGTTTCTCAGGGACTACTTTCCGACGGTTAGATTTCGTGTTCGGGGTACTGACTTCACGGTGGAGCCCACCGTCACTTTGCACCGTTTGCACCGTTGAGTGTGCCGTCAGCGGGACCGTTAGGGTTTCAGGGCTAGCTCGAGTCCAGGGGTATAGTTTCGAAGTGAGCTCCAGAGAGCTCACTTCTCTGATGTTGAGCCTTCGAGTTCCTGGCTATGGTGGACAGAGGCCGGCGAGCGTCACCTGGATTCTCTATGCTTGAGTGGGTGTGGCTTGACTGTAATCAGTGCCCAGTTGTTGGCAGTTTATAGAGTGACAGATCAAGTACTGATCTGAGTTGAGTTGAGTTGAAAGTGTTAAGCAATCTGATTACATCAGAGAAGTGAAGTCAGGGGGAAATCGGGTGCAGGAACGTTGAGTGTTGGTGGTATCTCCAAGCTCGGTGGATCGTGGTAGCTCGATTCAGGTTCTGTGTTTCCCTAGTGTGCAGAAGCTCGTGTAGTTGATGCAAATTTGGCAGTTAGGCGGACGGTGTGCGGAAGCGCTGGCCAAATTTTGAGCAACGAAGGAGCAAATTTCGAGCAGTGTTGTGATTTTGAGCTCATGAGGTGAAGGCAGGACCAATTTGCTGCGAGTTGGGCTCAGAAAGTAAAATTGAAGGTGGAGTTGGAAAGCTCTTCTTCGGCGTTTAGAGGCTTCGAGGCATAGGGCTGTGGGCTATGAGAGGCTATGAAGGCCTAGAAGGGCCAGCAAGCCAGCTTGTTGGCGTGAGGCTAGCTAGTTTAGTGTAGATCTTGGTCATTGGTTGGCAAAATCTGCCTTTCTTGCTAGATTGTGCGCAATAGGGTTTGACCCCTAGATCTCTTGTTCCTAGACTGGTGCCCTAGCCAACTGGTCCACCCTCACTTGTTGTCATAGTGACTGTGCCACTGTTATCTATACACATGTAACTTTGGCTAGAAGAGGCAGTTTGATCCCATTCTTGGTGATCCTGGTAGCTTAGGACTTAGATACAAACTACTCTTATGTCAAATGCCAAATGGAGGCAGAGTCAGTCCCGTGTTGTGTTATGAGATGGAGGGTTTTCGTTTAGATTTCTTGTGATTGGATCCCCTCCATTCTCTGCTTCCTATTTGTGCACCACGTTTGGGTGAGGTGCCTTGACTTTTGAGCGTTGGTGCTCTGGTGTGCTCTCGGTGGTGAGGCTGGAGTGATGACCAGTCAGACTACCTTTGTTTCTCTCTGGTGAGGCAGGAAGTGATGACCTGCAGATCGTGAGAGTGCGTGTTATGATGGCAGGTTACAGGTTGCCCTTCCCCTAGTGTAGTTATCTCGGTTAGAGTTACATTAGTGGGTGGTGTCTAGTTGGTGTTGGCACTTGGTGAGGCACTTGCAGTTGCGACTTGCGGTTGCAGTTGGTGGTTCGGGTTTGCTATTGCAGTTACGTGGTCACGACGGAGTTCTTTGGAGATTCCAGAGGAGTTAGCCCTGCAGTACACAGTGGGTTTACTCGGAGTGGTACTCGGTATCAGCCTGTATCTCAGGTCCCAGTGAGGGAGGAGATTGACTCTGAGTTGGAGTTTGACACAGGAGCTGATTCAGTTGAGAGTGCACTTGGTGTGTCCGCACCGTTGTTGTGGGACATGGACGAGATTTATGGGGCCTCCAAAGGCCCTAGGCGTTACTCTGGTACAGTGGGTACCATTGAGTTGGATGACTTCATCCAGGAGTTTGATAGTTGGTGTGATCTGTAGCTAAGTCATATGATGTGCTAGTTGGGGGAGCAGTGTTATACCCCATGGGTTTCAGTATTGACTATTGGGAGGAGACAGCCTCTTATAGACCTGGTTGGCAGTCTAGTGAGGGACGGGTATGTCGCCTACCAGTATGCTTTAGTAGTGGCAGTCTTGGCTCACTACAGTCCGGGACCATGGCAGCATCAGTTTTGGCTTTCAGCGGTGCAGTTACTTGGCCTGGTGACTTGTTGGAGGGGAACGCCCATGCAGAGGATACTCCAGTACCAGAGGAGATCACTCGGCTATGGAGTACGAGTGGGATTGTTCCATCCACCTTGGATGTTCCATTGTGGAGTTCAGAGGAGGCATTGCAGTAGCATGCAGATCAGTTGGTGCAGTAGGCTTGGAGTGGAACCTTCGTACCATCAGGGGATGAGTGTGAGGATGAGCCTCCAGAGGCGATTGCTTTGACACCTCTGGATACCACACTCATTGCTTGGCAGTACCCAGTAGAGGGGATATGCCTATTGGAGTTGTTTGGTGGGATCAGCACCGGACTAGCTGCGGTGTTACAGGCGGGTATCCGAGTACAGAGGTACTTGTATGTAGAGAGAGATGAGACTGCTAGGCGAGTCTCTCTACATCATGTGGCACACTTGGCCTATCGGTATCCGGAGTTATTACCGATGTCAGCAGTCAGAGGTTACCAGAAGGCCTTACCAAGAGATATTTCCTTACTGGGGGCGCATGACCTAGAGAGACATGGGCCTATTCACTTGGTGATTTCTGGATGGCCATGTCAGGGACATACACATGCGGGCCGCGGTTTGGGTCTTCAGGATCCTCGTTCTGGTGTGTTTTGGGAGATGTTACGGATATTACAACATCTCCAGGTTCATCAGTCTGTTTCTCCAGCTTACCTTTTGGAGAACGTTCCATTGATGATGGGTGATTCTCGCACTAGAGTGGTGGCGAGTATACATCAGGTCCATTCATGAATGGGACCTGCTGTATTGTTAGATGCAGCCAGAGTGGGATCACGGGCTCATCGTCTTCGTCTTTGGTGGACGAAACCTTTTACCCAGAGAGGTTCTATAGCGTAGTTATGATGGGATTCAGCGACTTGACCACATCCTTGTTGATGATATCTTGGATGTTGGGCGTCAGTCTCAGACAGTGGTAGTGGCTGATAGGTCACCTATGGCAGTGGTGAACCTAGTTGGACAGCCTAGAGCTGCATTTCCCACACTCATGAGTTTCCCAAACTCTCATGCTTTTCGAGAGGGAGGACCTGGACTTGTTTAGGACTCACAGTTACAGCAGTTGGTGGAGCCCAATGCTGATGAGAGAGAGCGGGCGATGGGTTTTCGCACTGGTATTACCGCTGTTCCAGCAGTGTCAGAGGCATCCAGGCGTCAGGTGTTAGGTCAGGCTATGGACCTGAACTGTTTGACCTGGATTGTGAGCCTTGGTTTGGCAGAGCAGCGTAGGATGCGCTTGATAGGCATCACCACTCGGACACTTGTGAGCCCTGTGTCTATCGAGACGATTCAGGCACATGCTGGGGGCGATGGACCGAGTGGACATGGTATTCTTGGGACACATCCAGTAGCTACTAGGGAGAGTGGTCTACTTGGAGTCCATCCAGGTGAGCGTGGGCTACTTGGATTACACCCTTGGTCCACATGGGATGCAGCCAGAGGACGTATGGAGCTTGCAGCCATAGTGGAGGGAGTTTTTCACATAGAGGTTGGGACCTCTAGTGGTTGGGAGCATGACACCATTGCTCCCAGGGGCCCAGGGTAGCAGCCAGTCAGTACGTCTTCCACTCCTACTACAGTTACAGAGGATACTTGGGAGCCAGATCTTGGACCCAAGCTTACTGGAGAGGAAAGACGGAGGGTTTGGAGGTTCTTGAGGAGTCACACGAGTTGTTTTGCCTTCAGTATGAAGGATTTGGGTGCTCTAAAGGGACCTGGTATACGGATTGAGCTGACTAGCGACACACCTGTTTTCCGACGTCCTTATCGATATAGTGAGATGGAGAGGACATTGATTCAGAGCCAGAGTAGTGACCTTTTTGAGGTTGGTTTGGTGGAGATTTCACATGGAGAGTATGCATCAGCAACAGTGATGCCAGCCAAGAAGGATATGCATGGCAACTATACAGATAGGCGGATGTGTGGAGATTACCGTCCTATCAACCGACAGACCAGGGCTGATCGGTATGCCATGCCTACACCGGAGGAGATTTTTGATGCGATTGGGCATGCAAAGGTCTTCAGTACTTTGGATCTTCGAGCGGGATATCATCAGTTGCCGATCAGGGAGGAAGATAAGTCCAAGACAGCATTTTGGGCTATTGATCCTCACGGCAAGGATGTGTTATATCAGTGGAGATTCTTACCATTTGGGTTGAAGAATGCTCCTGCTGAGTTCCAGAGGGTCATGGATAGGATCCTAGCTGGACTGGATTTTGCTCGGTGCTATATTGATGACATTTTGGTGTATAGCACTACTGTGGAGGAGCATGAGAGACAGTTGTTGGAGGTGTTTGAGAGGTTGAGGTCTCATGGACTCAAATTACATCTTGGGAAGTGTAGGTTCTTCCATGAGCAGGTTGAGTATTTGGGTCACACTATCTACCCTGGAGGACTTGGTGTTCAGCAGACCAAGGTGGAGGCTATTGCACGTATTCCTCGGCCTACGGATGTGAGCAAAGTGCGAGCATTCCTTGGGTTGGCGAACTTCTATCGCCGCTATGTTAGAGGATTTAGTGCCATTGCCAAGGCCTTGACGAAGCTGACCAAGCTTACACAGGAGTGGTGTTGGGGAGATGAGCAGGAGAGAGCTTTTGTAGAGCTCAAGGAGAGGTTGACATCTGCTCCTATTTTGAGGAGACCGATCAGGGGACGACCATTTCAGGTTCACACTGATTGGAGTATGTTGGGGCTTGGAGCGGTGCTCACCCAGCATGATGATGAGGAGAAGGAGTTTGTGGTGGCCTATGCTAGTCGCTCCAACAATTCAGCGGAGGCGAAGTATAGTTCATATGAGGGAGAGTGCTTGGCAGTAGTTTGGGCAGTAGCACATTTCCGATGTTACCTATTTGGTAACCCCTTCACTCTCATCACTGATCATCAGCCGCTGAAGTGGTTGATGGAGTCCGACAAGCTTTCAGGGAAGCTTGCACGATGGGCTCTGATTTTACAGGAGTATGATTTCACGGTTGTTCACAGACCTGGAGTGGTGAACCGTGATGCAGATGGGTTGAGTAGAAACCCATGTCCCAGCCAGCAGGATCAGACCGGAGCACGTTGGCATGGTGAGACAGATGAGGAGATGGTGCCAGGTTGGCATGCATCAGCCTTTCTGTGTATATTTGCAGAGACATTGGTGGTATCTCTCTCAGCGCATATAGGAGGAGTTATTGAGGTCATAGATCCAGAGAGTGAAGACATTGGTACAGTCCAGCGAGACATTCATGATGATGTCTTAGTGATGGACTATCTTTGCACTGGTGTTGTGGGTGGCACAATTGGGGCCAAGGAGAGAGACCGTGTTCTTCAGCAAACCAGACGGTTCAGATTGGAGGGTAGACACCTTTTGCGTGTATGGGAGGATGGTAGAGTGCGAGTAGTACCACTTCCATCACAGAGACCACAGTTGGTTAGTCATGCTCATGAGGAGCTAGGACATTTTGGAGTAAAGCGTACATATAGCTTACTCCAGAGTCATTATTGGTGGCACGGTATGCAGACCAAGGTACAACAATTTGTTGCCAGATGTGTGGTTTGTGACCGAGTTAGAGCATCATTCAATGCTCCTACGCCACAGTTACACCCATTACCTATCATGGGATTGGGTTACCGTTGGAGTTTGGACTTCGCCGGACCTTTACCGCTGACTATGAGACATCATCGGTATGTTTTGGTGATGGTGGAGCACTTCTCCAAGTGGATTGAGTTGGTGGCACTTCCTGACAAGTCTAGTGAAGGGACAGCTTACTCGTTCCTGGATTGAGTTCTTAGTCATTTTGGTGCACCAGCTGAGGTTTTGACTGATCAGGGTACAGAGTTCTTGGGAGAGTTTCAGGTCTTGTGTGACAAGGCTTTGATTGATCATCGTACTATATCCCGAGATCACCCTGAGGCAGATGGCTTAGCAGAGAGAGTGGTTCAGACGGTGAAGAGAGGATTGCGAAAGTATGGTTTGCAGAGAGGCCACTTGGGAGATTGGGATCTCCAGTTACCTTGGTTGGCCATGGGCTATCGGTTCAGCCGGCAAGCCTCCTTAGCATCCTTCTCTCCATACTTTCTACTCTATGGACGAGATCCAGATTTACCTGCAGCCATTCGTCGAGATGCTACTGTAGTTTTGGACTTGGATGACCCTGATGTATGGATGAGCGCATGTTCTCAGCGGGCAGAGATCTTTCGGAGAGTGATGCCGATGGCCTTCGAGAACTTGGCGATTGCTCAGCATAGAGATACTTTACGCTATGCTACCATTCGAGGAGGAGGTTATAGACCTTCGATCCGTCGATTTCATCCAGGCGACTATGTATATCTGCAGCAGATAGCACCGACGACACTTGATGTTTCTACAGGCCGCACTATCTTGAGAGTGCGCGAGGTTTTGCCATCTGGAGTCCTTGTGTTAGAAGGACGTGATGGTGTTGTTTGGAAGGATCATGTGCGCAATTGTGCGCCATGCCACCTCCCAAACATTGATGGTACTATGGACCCAAGCTTGGCACTTGTACGTGCAGGCTTGAGGTGTATGTTATGTGGCTCTTCTGGTGGAGCTGCTACTATGTTAGTGTGTGATAGCTGTTCGAGAGGATGGCATATGGCATGTATGACTCCTCCCCTCACGGTGGTTCCTCAAGGACAGTGGTTATGTCCTAGATGTACTTGACCTATAGCTAGTTCATTCTTTATATGGTATAGATTGCAGACAAGCGACTAACGATGGGGCTCCATAGCACCCGGCCTCCTGATCTTTGCCCATTAGAGGGTATACCATATACTTAGAGTAGATGGCTATCTGGAGTTAGAGGGACCTAACCGCCAGCTAGGGGGGCGATTGTGGCACTTTAGAGTCTATGTATGACTTATGTGTGAGTTGTGCTTCTATAGTGTATGATGTTGACAGCGATGTATGTTGTGTAGCGATGTATATACGCACGACAGCTGTCACGCCATTTGTAGTTCCGCATCTAGTTGCTCGGACACTGGAGTTCCAGTGATGGTAGTTAGAGTTATTCTAGCAGTTTCTCAGGGACTACTTTCCGACGGTTAGATTTCGTGTTTGGGGTACTGACTTCACGGTGGGGCCCACCGTCACTTTGCACCGTTTGCACCGTCGAGTGTGCCGTCAGCGGGACCGTTAGGGTTTCAGGGCTAGCTCGAGTCCAGGGGTATAGTTTCGAAGTGAGCTCCAGAGAGCTCACTTCTCTGATGTTGAGCCTTCGAGTTCCTGGCTATGGTGGACAGAGGCCGGCGAGCGTCACCTGGATTCTCTATGCTTGAGTGGGTGTGGCTTGACTGTAATCAGTGCCCAGTTGTTGGCAGTTTATAGAGTGACAGATCAAGTACTGATCTGAGTTGAGTTGAGTTGAAAGTGTTAAGCAATCTGATTATTGTGGCACTTTAGAGTCTATGTATGACTTATATGTGAGTTGTGCTTCTATAGTGTATGATGTTGACAGCGATGTATGTTGTGTAGCGATGTATATACGCACGACAACCGGGAGGCCAATTTCCCACACCTAGCTTTCCATTCTCAAACCCATTCCACATCAAGGTTATGTATATCCAGCGTGAGCAGATGAGGGTATCGCTAGTTTATCACTTTGGCGCAGAATTCATGGACAGAGTGATGAACTCACCAAACCCTGTGATTCTACTTGTGGTGATATATGACAGAGAGTGGGATTTGACAATCTACATTCTATTATGATAAAATGGATATGAATGTCCCAAATCCTCTCCCTTTCAACACTCAAGTAGGAATCCGTTATGTAGTGAGGCCAAAATTGATGTTTAGAGATTTTGTGGTTAGGAATTTTGGTGAGGAGTATTATCAACAAGTGATAGCTTCTGAGGTCCCAATGGTAGTTCCGATAGTTTGTGTGCCTTCCAGAGTGATTATATTGACTCTGTATTGAAGTAAACATTAGCAATTGAGTGTTATAGGAACCATGGATCCGCAATTGCAAGAGTTGGTGCAAGGAATGCAAGGGATGTTGAATGAATTTTGAGAGATTAAGATGACCATGGAGACATTACAAAGTCAAGTGCAGATCCTCAAGAATGATCAAGCCATGCAAGAAGAAGAGTCGTCTCAAAACCCAATACCTGCGATTGAAGTACTTGGAGAGGCATCCGTGCCTACAAACCCTATCAACGATGAAGCCACATTGCTACTCCGGATGAAGAAGACCTGCAACATCTAACGTTACAAGGGGCAGCTTTTGATGGGAGTAGTGGAAAATTGGATCTCAAGAATGAATCGATATTTCTGATTGTTCTCAACAGAGATCACATAGCATGCTGCAGGCGTGTTTGCATGTGGGTACTTGACCAATAAAGCCCTCACATGGTATGATGCTTGGGAACAATCTATGCTGGCAGAGAGAAGGGAGGTCACATGGACAGCAATGCAAGAAGGACTGCTGAAGAATTTCCAATCGGTGGATTCTGTGCAGATGGCTCAAACCCGACTATGGGGATTGAGACAGAAGAATAACGTACAAGAGTATGTGGAGGCTTTTCTGGATCTGCAAGTTGCAATTACCGATATGAGTCTAGTAGAGGCTCTCGACAATTTCAAACGAGGGTTGAAAGTGCGGATTCACCAAGAAGTCATGATGCAAAATCCTTGCACGGTATTTGAAGCCACTGCTTGTGTGCAGAGAATAGCAAGAGCATTAGGTGGAGGTGAAGGAGTAGCTCCACCTCAACGTTATCAGGCAGAAATGCCACACATGGGTGGACCAGTACCAATGGAATTGGGCAACCTTTGATTCCGGGGATCAAGGAGCACAACCGCTTCAAGGGGAGCGGGGACGGGTAGAAGAACAAAGAGATGGAGTCCCACAAGGAGAAGGGACTCGAGGAGAACAACGCCTTTGTTACAATTGTGGCCGTATTGGGCACATATCTACCAATTGTTGCACTTGTTTCCCTAGAAGCCCTCGGCCTTTGTTTAGGCAATCTTTGAACAACATGGAGAGGCACATTGACAAGGAGGAGGTGGAAATCACTTCGGAAAACAAAGATCGCCAGTAAATGTACCTCGCGGCCTTACTGGCTCAATAAGGAAGCAGAGAAGCAAGGGAAGGAAGAAGAATAATGTGCAACGATCCCGAAAGGCAACCTCACAATTGATTGTCGTGAATGGAATCCTAGAAGGTAATCAAGTGAGAGTATTAATAGATCCGGGAGCAACAAAGAATTTCTTGTCTCGCTCCGTTGCAATAAGATTCGGAATGGATCTAGAGAGAGATGGAAGTGAAGAAGTAGAGTTACCAAATGGGCAAACAGAGAGGATTGAATCATTACCTAGACGGATAACCCTCTTTGTAGGAGAATATCAAGAAGTAATTGAGTGGCGAGTGATATAGTTAGCTCATTATGATGCAATTTTAGGCATGCCATGGATAGAGCAGTACAACCCTAAGGTGGATTGGAGGAAGAAAGTAGTGAGAACCCACCAATGGTCAATCATTGAGGTTTAGAAAGAAAGAAAAATCACACAGGCAGAAACTGCCTCTATATGTTGTAGGGACGGCAATTGTCTGTAAGACCGATAGATGTTTTATGGGTCTAATAAGAGAAGTCTAGAGTGCACAACTTGATGGACAAATTCCTGAGAAATTGAAGGATGTGGTGGATGAGTTTCAAGATGTCTTTCTCGATGATCTACTCTCAGGATTACCACCAAAAAGGCGAGTAGATCACAAAATTGAGACACTTTTGGGGAAGACGCCTCCTTGTAAGGCCCCATATCACCTATCACCTCATGAGTTGGAGGAGTGTAAGACTCAAATTGAGGAGATGTTGCAGAAAGGGTTCATCCAACCTAGCGTATCACCATATGGAGCCCTTGTCTTGTTTGTGAAGAAGAAGGATGGTACAATGTGCATGTGCATTGACTATCGGGGTCTCAATTAGCAAACAGTGAAGAACAAATACCCCTTACCTCGCATGGATGACCTGTTTGATCAACTCTATGGAGCGAGATACTTCACCAAACTAGACTTGCAAAGCGGTTACAATCAAATCCGAATTGCAAAGGAGGATGTGTACAAAACTGCCTTTCGAACCAGGTATGGCCACTTTGAGTATCTTGTGATGCCTTTTGGCCTCACCAATGCACCTGCCACTTTCATGAGTCTAATGAATGACATATTTTGTCCATACTTGGATAAGACTGTTATCGTCTTCTTGGATGATATCTTAGTATATAGTAGCATGATGACAGAACACAAACAATATCTACAAGAGGTCCTCCAGATTCTAAGACAGAATCAGTTGTATGCCAAAATCTCAAAGTGTGAGTTTGGCAAGTCTGAAGTAGACTACTTGGGGCATAGAGTAAGTGCAAAGCGCATTCAAGTATTGATAGATAAAATAGAGGTCATTCAAAAATGGAGTGCCCCAAAAGATAAGACTCAACTTAAGAGCTTCTTGGGGTTGACGGGATTCTATCGTAGATTTGTCAAGGACTTCTCCAAGGTTGCACAGCCTTTAATGGCACTTCTTGGCAAGGGGAAGAAGTGGACATGGGGAACTGCACAAGAGTTGGCCTTTCAAGAATTGAAGGCCGCCTTGCTACATGCACCAATCTTGAAGTGGTATGACCCAAAACGTCCAATCAAGTTGGCTACAGATGCATCAGGCATAGCAATATGAGTAGTCCTACAACAAGAGTGGCATGACAGATGGCATCCAATTGCATATTTCTCTCAAAATTTAATACCAACAGAGCACAACTACCACACCATAGAACGAGAAGAGCTAGCAATTGTTCTAGCAACCAAGCATTGGAAGCACTACTTGGGCGAGAAGGCATTTGTAGTAGAGACAAACCACAAACCTCTAGTCTACCTTGAGACGCAGAAGGATCTATCTCATCACAAAATTTGGTGGGCAGAGTAACGACAATGCTTCAACATGACAATCACCTATGTGGAAGGTAAGAAGCAACTTATAGATGCATTCACCCACATGCCAATGGCCAACAACTTGGTGGCAGAGGTTAAGATTAACCCTGAATTCTGGCAAGAGATTCTGGCGGCTACAAAAACTGATCCACAGATTGTAGAAGCACAATCATCCAAAGGTGTCACCAGTACCCAAGGACTCACCTTTTGGGATGGCAGATTATGGATCCCAAATGTCCCAGAATTACGCACCACCATTCTAGCGGAATGTCATGATTCGGCCATTGCAGCTCATGTCGGAGTGGACAAGACCTTGGATGCAGTCAAGCGCCATTACTATTGGCCCAAGATGAGCAACAACGTGATGGACTATGTGCATAGCTGCCTACTTTGCCAACAGAACAAAGCTTCTAATCAAGCTCTTGCATGGCTCCTTCAACCTCTCCCCACTCCTACCCAACATTGGAAACAAGTGAGTATGGATCTCGTCTGTGAATTACCCAAGACCACCTCAGGGTTTGACTCCATTGTGGTCTTTGTGGACCGGCTCAGCAAAATGATTCATGTATGCCCTACCACCAAGGAGGTGACCGCTCCACAACTAGCTCAATTATACTTAGATGCAGTCTTTGCTCACCATGGCTTGTCTAGAGTACTCATCACCGATAGAGGCACCTAATTCACCAGCTTGTTTTGGTGAACACTCTTTGGGTTCTTCAAAACCAAGTTGGGTATGTCCACAGCTTACCACCCACAAACAGATGGCCAAATAGAGCGGGCTAATCGCACAATTGAAGACATGTTACGCGGCTTCACCTTAGAAGAGCAAGAGAGGTGGGATACCCTACTCCCGTTGGTGGAATTTGCTTACAAAAATTCAGTGAATGCATCCACCCATGTCACTCTGTTCTTCCTCATGTATAGTGAGCATCCCTTCACACCTTCTAGCTTGATGAAGATCCGTCCAGCGGCTACCAAGGTCGATGCAGTCAACACATTTGTTTCTAGAATCCAACAAGGTGTGGAGAGCGCCAAGCACAAATTACAGATTGCGCAAAATTGACAGAAGCAGTATGCTGATGTACACTATCGGCACATGGAGTTCAATATTGGGGATCAAGTGTGGCTATTGACAACCAACCTCATATTAGTTGGACCTTGTAAGCTTAGACCTTGTTTTATTGGGCCTTTCTCGATTCTTTGTTGCATCGGTGCTGTGGCCTATCACCTTGAGCTACCACCACACATGAAGATCCATCCAGTCTTCCATGTCTCCCTACTATGCAGATATGCTCCCCGATCAGGCCAAGGTCATTCCACACCAGACATTCGACCTTGTCCAACACTCATTGATGGCACGGAGGAATATGAAGTGGAGCAGATTCTCCAAAAATGCATGCATGGTACTCGCTACCCATGGGTGGACTATCTAGTACAATGGAAAGGTTACCCCCTCTATGAAGCCACCTGGGAGCCTGTTGCCAATTTGGCACATGCACTTGTGTTGGTGCAAGCATTTGAGCAACAATTGCACAACGAGGACATTGCGTCTTAAAAGGAGGGAGGTCTGTAATACCAAGAGCTAGCCATATGATCTAGATGTGAAATTTGGTTTGGTAACATCTAGAATGATATTATACATGTTGGTCAAAATAGATCAGATAGAAGTATCACCAAAAGAGTACTTCTACTAATAGGGCAAAAACCAAAATAGACTTGAGAACCTTAGAACCAATAGCTAGACATATGATTTAAAGGTGAGAATTGGTTACACAAGATGAACTAAACAGATCAGAAAGAGGTATCACCAAAAGGGGACTTCTACTAATAGAGTAGGAACCAAAATATGCCTGAAATCTTTGAAGGCAATTTTGGAGGCCTAAACGGATGAATTAGGCCTCAAAAATGTGCAATTCCCCCCCCCCCTCCAACAGAAAAGAGGCTGGCCTTCCTTCCCCCTAACTTTGTCTCGTCGAGAGCTTTCCAACAGTACCTTACTCACGTGATTCTGAGATTCCTACAGGAAGATTCCCTTCGGTCAAAGCTTGTTTGACCAACCAGATAGGACCTAAACCAGACATGTCATCCATCCAAGTAAGTAATCCAAGGGTGGAGCTTGCTGACATGTCACCTATCTGTGTCCCTAATCCTATGGTGGAGCTTCCTTGGCGGAGATCCTCTTTGTCTATATAATAAAGAGAAGGAGCTCCCTTGGGGCATCGATTGTTTGAGTGTGCAATCTTTGTTTTCTCTCTTCTCTTGTCCTTGGAGTATTACACTTATCAGTCTAAGGACTCGTGTAGATAGAAAGATATTGGTGGTAGAAGATAATATCACAATCAGATTAGACTTAGTCAAATTAGAGATAGATAAACTTAGAGTTAGTCAAATTAGAGATAGATAGAGTTGGTAATATATTGCATTTGTGAGTGCTGCATAGTGTTGATGTGAAGCAATTTTGATTGAGGAAGTTGTGCCTTCAGTGTAGGGGTAGAACACAATTCTAAGGCAAAGTTGTTTTGCAGTGAAGTGCCATTTTTGGGAAAGCCTGAATGATCACAATCAAGATTGTTTGGAAAGAATTGAAGGAGTTGTGATTCAGGAGTGTGACTTTGTGATGAGACTGCAAATCAGTGCTTGTTATTCTCTTTTGGGTGTGGTTTCTACTTGAGAGACTAAAGACGGAACCAAGAAGAACTACATTGTTACTTTGCTTTGTATTTGACCAATTTTGACTAGTATCTCTACGGGAACAAACTTTACTTACCCAATTACCGCAAAAGTGATATTTGCCGGGCTTTATCACACACTAACATAATAGCAACTCCACCAAAATAGCCACATAACATACACCGCAAGCCTACATATAAAAGTGCCAAGCTTGGGTCCATAGTACCATCAATGTTTGGGAGGAGGTATGGCATACAATTGTTCACATGATCCTTCCAAACAACACCATCACATCCTTCCAACACAAGGACTCCAGATGGCAAAACCTCATGCACTCTCAAGATAGTGCGGCATGTAAAACCATCAAGTGTCCTTGTAGATATACATAGTCACATAGATGAAATTGATAGATCAAGAATTTATAACCTCCTCCTCAAATGGTAGCATAGCATTGGGTATCACTATGATGAGCAATTGCCAAGTTCTCAAAGGCCATTGGCATCACTCTCTGAAAGATATCTGCCCATTGAGAACATGCGTTCATCCATACATCTATATCATCCAAGTCCAACACTATAGTAGCATCTCGATGAATAGTTGTAGGTAAATTTGGATCTTGTCCATAGAGTAGAAAGTAAGGAGAGAATGATGCTAAGGAGGCTTGCTAGCTGAACCAATAGCCCATGGCCAACCAAGGAAATTGGAGATCCTAATCTCCCAAGTGGCCTCTTTGCAAACCATACTTTTGCAATCCTCTTTTCATGATCTAAACCCTGAAACTCCCCCAAGAACTTTGTACCCTAATCAATCAAACCTCAACTAGTGTACCAAAATGATTGAGAACCCAATCTAGGAATGAGTAAGCCGTCCTTTCATTGGACTTGTCAAGAAGTGCCACCAACTCAATCCACTTGGAGAAGAGCTCCACCATCACCAAAACATACCAATGATGTCTCATAGTTAACGGTAAAGGTCCAACAAAGTCCAAACTCCAACAATAATCCAATCCCATGATAAGCAATGGGTGTAATTGTGGCATAGGAGCATTGAATGATGCTATAAATTGGTCATAAACCACACATTTGGCAACAAAATATTGTACATTGGTTTGCATATTGTGCCACCAATAATGACTCTAGAGTAAGCTATATGCACGCTTTATTCCAAAATGTCCTAGCTCCTCATGAGCATGACAAACCAACTATGGTCTCTGAGATAGAAGTGGTACTACTCTCACTCTACAATCCTCCTATACATGAAGAAGGTGTCTGCTCTCCAATCTAAACCATCTAGCTTGTTGAAGGTCTCTTTCCTTGGCCCCAATTGTGCCACCTACAACAATAGTGCAAAGATAGTCCATCACTAAGACATCTTCATGAATGTCTTGTTGAATTGTACCACTATCTCCACTCTTTGGATCAATAACTCCTCTTGTATGCATTGAGAGAGATACCACCAAAGCCTTAGAAAATACACATAGAAAGGCAGATGCATGCCAACCTAACACCATTTCCTCATCTGTCGTACCATGCCAATGTGTTCCGGTCTAATCATGCTAGCTGAGATATGGTTTTCTACTCAAACCATCTGCATCACGGTTCACCACTCTAGGTCTATGTATAATCATGAAATAATACTCTTGTAAAATTAGAGCCCATTGTGCAAGCTTCCCTAAAAGCTTGTTGGACTCCATCAATCGCTTCAGTGGTTGATGATCAGTGATGAGAGTAAAGGAGTTACCAAATAGACAACATTGGAAATGTGCTATTGCCCATATTGTTGCCAAGCACTCTCCCTCATATGAACTATACTTTCCCTCTGCTGAATTGTTGGAGCAACTAGCATATGCCACTACAAACTTCTTTCTTTCATCATCATGTTGGGTGAGCATTGCTCCAAGCCCCAACATACTCCAATCAATGTGAAGGTGAAATGGTCATCCTATAATCAATTTCCTCAAAATAAGAGCAAATATCAACCTCTCCTTGAGCTCTACAAAAGCTCTCTCCTGCTCATCTCCCCAACACCACTCTTGTGTAAGCTTGGTCAGCTTCATCAAGGCCTTGGAAATGGCACTTAATCCTCTACCATAACGGTAATAGAAGTTTGCTAACCTCAAGAATTCTTGCACTCTACTCACATCTATACGCCGAGGAATACCCGCAATAGCCTCCACCTTGGTCTGCTCAACACCAAGTCCTCCAAGGTAGATGGTGTGATCCAAATACTCCAACCTGCTCATGGGAGAACCTACATTTCCCAAGATGTAATTTAAGTCCATGAGATCTCAACCTCTCAAACACCTCCAACAAATGTCTCTCATGCTCCTCCATAGTAGTGCTATAGACCAAAATGTCATCAATATAGCACCAAGCAAAATCCAATCCAACTAGGATCTTGTCCATGACCCTCTAGAACTTTGCAAAAGCGTTCTTTAACCCAAATGGTAAGAACCTCCATTGATATAACACATCCTTACCATGAGGATAACACATCCTTATCTTAGACTTATCTTCCTCCTTGATCGGCAACTAATGATAACTTGCTCAAAGATCCAAAGTACTAAAGACCTTTGCATGCCTAATCATATCAAAGATCCTCTTTGATGTAATCATGACATACCAATCAGCCCTAGTCTATTGGTTGATAGGACAATAATCTCCACACATCCACCTATCTATATAGTTGCCATGCATATCCTTCTTGGTTGGCATCATTGTAACTGATGTATACTCTCCATGTGAAATCTCTACCAAACTAGTCTTAAAAAGATCACTACTCCGGCTCTGAATCAATGCTCTCTCCATGTCACTATATCAATAGGGACGTTGGAAAACTGGTGTATCACTAGTCAGCTCAATCCAAATACTAGGTCCTTCCAAAGCACCCAAATCCTTCATATTGAAGGCAAAAAAACTAGTGTAGCTCCTCTAGAACCTCCAAACTCTCCATCTTTCCTCTCCTATAAGCTTGGCTCCAAGATTTGGTTCCCAAGTATCCTTTTTAACTATCATAAGAATGGAAGACACTGATTGGCTGCTACACTAGGCCCTTAAGAGCAATAATATCATGCTCCCAAGCACTAGAGGTCCCAACCTTAGTGTGAAAAACTCACTCTACTCTAGCTACAAGCTCCATATGTCCTCTAGTTGCATCCCAAGTAGACCAAGGGTGCAATCCAAGTAGACCACACTCACCTAGATGGACTCCAAGTAGACCACTCTCCCTAGTAGACATTGGCTATGTCCCAAGAATACCCTATCCACTTGGTCCACCACTCCCAACATGTGCTTAAATTGTCTTGATAGGCACGTGTCTGAGTGGTAATGCCTATCAAGCGTATCTTATGTTACTCTACCAAGCTAAGGCTCACAATCCAGGTCAAACAGTTCAGGTCCATAGCCTAATCTAACACCTAATGCTTGGACTATTGGAACAACAGTAATACTAGTGCAAAAAACCATTTCCTACTCTCTTTCATTGGTATTGAGCTCCACTAACTACTGTAACTATGAGTCCTAAACCAATCCAAGACTTCCTCATCAAAAAGCATGGGAGCCTGAGAAACTCCTAAATGTGGGAAAAGTAGCTATGGGCTATCCAACTAGGTTTACCATTGCCATAGATGACCTATTAGCCACTACCACCATTTGAGACTAACGTCCACCATCCAAGATGTCATCAACAATGATGTGGTCTAGTTGTTGAATCCCATCATAAGCACGCTATAGAACCTCTCTAGGTAAAAGGTTCATCCACCAATGACAAAGAAGATGAGCCCGTGATCCTACTCTGGCTGCATCTAACAACACAATAGGTCCCATCCAAGAATGGACTTGATATATACTTGCCACTACCTGAGTGCAAGAATCACCCATCTAAGGGATGTTCTCCAAAATGTAAGTTGGAGAAATGGATTGATAAACCTAGAGATGTCTTAATATATGTTATATCTCCCAAAACACACCAAAATAGGGATCCTAAAGACCCAAACCTTGACCAATGCATGTATGTCCCACACATGGCCATCTAGAAATCACCAAATGAATGGGGCCATGTCTCTCTAAATCCTACACCCCAACAAGGAAATGTCTATTGGAAGGATCTTATGGTAATCCCCGACTACTAACATTGGTAATAACTCATGATACCAATAGGCCAAGTGTGCTACATGATGTAAAGAGACTTGCCTAGCAATCTCATCTCTCTCCACATACAGATACCTTTGTACTCATATACCCGCCGGTAGTACCACAACTAGTTCATTACTAATCCCACCAAACAACTCCAATAGACAAACTTCCTCTATTGGATATTGCCAAGCAATGAGTGTGGTATTTAGAGGTATCGAGGTAATCAACTCCGGAAGCTCATCTTCACACTAGTCTCTTGGTGGTACAAAGGCTCCACTCCAAGCCTATTGCACCAACCGATCTGCATGTTGCTGCAATGCTTCCTCTAAACTTGACAATGGAACATCCAAGGTGGATGGAACAATCTTACTTGTACTCCAAATCCAAGTGACCTCCTCTAGTACTAGAGTATCCTTTGCATGGGTGTTCCCCTCCAATAAATCATTAGGCCAAGTAATAGAACCACTGAAAGCTAAAATTCATGTTGCCATGGTCCTGAACTGTAGTGAGCCAAGACTACCACTACTAAAGTGTACAGGTAGGTGACATACATATCCCTCACTTGATTGCCAACCTGGTCTATAGGAGGATGTCTCCTCCCAATAGTCAATATTTGAAACCCATGGGATATAACACTACTCTCCCAACTAACACGTCATACGACTCAGCCATTGTCACAATAGCTTAAGCTCTCACCATAGAGCTATCAGTTGGATGACTAAGATGAATCTGGATAACAAGCTCTCTACATGTGATGTATTGTGTAGAACTACCTCCTAGAGATGTTTGGATTTGAAATGGACATCTCTTCATATTGGTCTTCCGTAACTCGAGACTGACAATTGCAACCTTTCCTAACATAAGGGGCTACGCACCAAAGTCTAGTAAGACCCTTTGTGGTGTATAGACCTTCCCTAAAGGTCCCACCAAAGAAAAAACCCCCTTTGGTTATCCAATAGGACAACTTCAGGTGTAAACCGCGCTTGCTCAAAGGCCAATCTAACTAGTAACTCTTCCAATCTAGTCATTGTTGGCTGCCATAAACCATTGGTCGTCAAGCAAATCCCATGCTCCTCAACCAACTTAGCTCCACTATCAACCACCTCTACTCTTGTAGTAGGAACCATATCATCCCTACTCTCACAAAGCATTGCAACCAATCAGAACATTGGGGCTAGGTCAACTCCTAATGTACACATGTTACTGATTGAGAATAATTGAAAATGCATAATCAGCTAAGCAGCTCCAAACATTGTGCTAGACTTAGTCTATGTAGTAGTAGGTGGCTGACTAGTAGGTTATCCATCATGCACTCCATCACCACCTACCACTGCACTAGGACGTCTAAGAGCTATGAATGTCATCTGTAGTAACTCAAATAGTGTAAAAGATTGGGGAAGTTTGACTTGTTTACCAACCTCTCCTCTTTGTGGGTCCAACTCCACTAATGCTTCTCTAGGCTCTAGAGCCCATACTACACTCCTAGACATTGTGGTAGATGCACCCACTTGTGTTGCTCCGCACATGAAGTCTAAGACATCTTAATCACCCGCATATGAGGTGGAAGCCTCAACACCCAAATCTGATCTCCTCTGAGCTATGGCCATGCTAGCCAATCTTTGCTCCAATTTTTCAATCCAAGTAGCCATAGTTGTATCAAAAGAAAGGGAGGGTATTGCACCCCTACTAGGTGTGGATCCTCTACCACCACCTCATCTTCCATGACCTGGAGCTCCTCTACCACCTGCCATAGCAACTCTACCACTCCGTAACTCTAGGTGTAGGTCAAAGCATTGGTCATTGGTGTGACCAAATCTATGGCAATGCTCACACTATCTCTGTGTTGGTTGTGATGCACCAAAGGTATCAAGTCCACTGCCCTTAGTGCACTCTCTCCTATGATGAGGTCCACCACAAGTCCAACAAGCAACACCACCACTCATTGGCTACTGCTAACTAAAAAATGAACGTAAGGGTCTAGCTACAATAGGCACTCCACTCATTCCATAGGATTTGGGTTGTCCACCCTATCCTCAAAAACCAGCATGGCATGGTGCACTCTATTGCACTCTAGAAGAAGTAATAGCTATGGATGAGGTCTTCCTACTAAATCCAGATATCACCACTCTCTCCTCTACCATGTTGAGCTCAATACGCTCAACCAAACCAAAGACCATTACCAAAGTAGACAAAGTAGCCTATATAGCATCACAAACTTTACGTTGTAACTCCCTATCCAATATCCCATACCAAAACTAGACTGCCTAGGCCTTAGTAACTCCTTGAGTAAAGCTGGTCAGCCGTCTCATGCAAGTGTATGCCTCACACAGGCTCTCTCTAGTTTTTTGTTGGAACTCATGTAAGCTCCTCAGCTTGTCAATCCATACTCCTTGGTAGTTCTACACTATGGGAGTTAAACACTAGAAGAACTCCACCATGGGGTTAAACCTTGATACTAAACCACCTCCTATAATAGCACCTCCACTTGTAGTAGCACCATCTCCAAGAGATCTTCCAATGCTACTAGAGTTAGAACTCTTGGGTACGGCCAATCTACCCCTAGAAACCAAGCTTGAAATGATAGAGATATAATTTGAAGACCAATATTGTCTCCATAGCCCAATCTCCTCCAAATGAGCTCTTTTAAACTCATGGTAGTTGTCCATTAGTGGACCCTCCAAATGATAGTTGTCCATTAGTGGACCCTCCAAATGTTGAAACAACGCTTTCCACACCATGAAGAGTGTGAACAAAGTCGGGTTCCGCATCTACAGCAAATCACACCAACTATCCAACTCTTGGATGAAGTCATCCAACTTAATAGTACCTACTATACCAGAGTAATACTTGGGACCTTTGGAGACCCCATAAATCTTGTCCATGTCCCGCAATAACGGTGCGGACACACCAAGTGCACTCTCAATTAAATCAACTCTTGTGTCAAACTCTGACTCAAAGTCAATCTCCTCTCTCACTAGGACCTGAGATACAGGCTGATAATGAGCAACACTCCAACTAAACCCATCACATATTGCAGCATTATCTCCTCCAAAATCCCCAAAGAATTCCATCATGACAAAGTAACCAAGAATTGCAACCCGCAACTGAAACCACCGTAAGTACCCCACCAAGTGCCAACACCACCAACTAAAGGTTACCGACTAATGTAGCTCTAACTACAACAACTACACTAGAAGAAAGGGCAACCTATAACCTTCCATCACAATACGCACTCTCATGGTCTAAGGTCATCACTTCTTGCCTCACCAAAGAGAAACATAGGCAGTCTAATTGGTCATCACTCCAGCCTCGCTATTGAGAGCACACCAAAGCACCAATGCTCTAAAGTCATGACACCTCACACAAACATGGTGCACAAAAAAGAAGTAGAGAATGGAGGGGGTCCAATCACAAGAAATCTAAACAAAAACCCTCCATCTCATAAATCAACATTGGATTGACTTTGACACCATTTGGCATTTGACATAATATGAGTGATTTACTTCCTAAGCTACCAAGATCACCAAGAATGGATCAAATTGTCTTTCTTAGCCAAAATTATAGATGTATAGATAACAATGGAATAATCACTAGGACAACCAATGAGTGTGGACCAATTGGTCCACCCTCACTAGCCAATTGGCTAGGGCACCAGTCTAGGAACCAAAGATCTAGGGGCACACCTTGTTATGCATAATCTAGTAGGTGGACAAATTTTGCCAAACAATGATCAAAATCTACTCTAAACTAGCTAGCCTCACACTTGCTGGCCCTTTGGCCCCTTCTAGGCCTTCATAGCCCACAGTCCTATACCTCAAAGCCTCTCTATATGCCCAAATGAAGCCTTTCTTCTTGCTACTTCAAACCTTGTCCAAATATGGTAAAACTCCTCCAAATCTACAAAACTCCTCCAAATCTGGCAAAAATCTAACATAAACTCTAGCAAAAATCTGACATAAATCCCTAAAGTTGTTTGACTACCATATCTTCCACTAATTCTCCACTTGAGCTGAACTGAAATGATGGATTTCTCCAAATCACAAATTCACAAGGATGGGTTCCCGACTTCACCTTCAATTTCACATTTTGAGCTCAACTCGCAACAAATTGGTCCTACTTTCACCTCTTGAGCTAAAAAATCATAACTACCACTTGAAATTGCTTCTCTTTGCTCAAAATTTGGCCAACACTTCCGCACATTGTTTGCCTCATTGCCAAATTTGCATCAATCAAACGAGCTTCTGCACATTAGGGAAAATCAAAACTCCGATCAAGCTACCAATGGTCAGCAAGTCTTGGAGATAATACCAACACTCTTGGTTCTTGCACTTGATTTCCCCTTGACCTCACTTCTTTGATGTAATAAGTTAGTTTACACAACTCAAATCATACTCAATCAGATCAATACTTGATCTATCACTCAAGTAATCTACCAACAATTGTGCATTGATTACAATCAAACTACACCCACTCTAGCTAAGAGAATCTAGATGATGCTCACCGGCCTCTTTCCACCATAGCCAAGAACTCAAAGACTCAACATCAAAGAAGTGAGCTCTCTGGAGCTGCACTTTGAAAGTATACCCCCTGGACTTGAGCTAGATCTCAAACCCTAATGGTCACGCCGACGGCCCATCCGACGGTGCAAAAGGTGCTAAGTGACGGTGTATCCCACCATGTAGTCAATACCCCAAACACAAAATCTGACCATCAACAAGTAGCCTATGAATAACTAACAAAATACTCTTGACTACCAACACTACTACTCTAGAGTCCGAGTAGTCTAGGTGAGATGCTACAAATGGCATGACATTTGTAGAGACATTTGCAAAAGTGAGCTCTTTGGAGTTGCACTTTGAAAGTATACCCCCTAGACTTGAGCTAGATCTCAAACCCTAACAGTCCCACTGGCAGCCCATCCAACAATGCAAAAGGTGCTAAGTGACGGTGGACCCGATCATGTAGTCAATATCCCAAACACAAAATCTGACCATCAACAAGTAGCCTATGAGTAACTAACAAAATACTCCTGACTACTAACACTACTATTCCAGAGTCCAAGCAATCTAGGTGAGACGCTACAAATGGCATGACATTTTCCAAGAATACTTCATAACCTAATCCAAACCTTCAATTACTTCCACATAACATATTCTAATATTCTTTATCAACATGATTATGCCATTATTGGAAAGGACTTTTTCCTGAATCAAACCTCAAGCTTTATTATACTAGTTGGTTCTAGAGTTGCATTCTTAGTCACTCACCTTTATGTCTTTAATGTTGATATTATTGAAAATATAGTATCAATCTTATTTGATATCTAATTTTCATGTTTAAACTTTCTTGATGTTTGAACCTAGATTGTTTGATATGCTATGAAAGTAATAAGATTCTTTAACATTGACTGTTTTCTAAGGAATGGGAAAATATATAATATATTTCAAAGAAACCTTGAGCTTGTATGCAATCATTGAATAAAGTATATTATCATTGATACGGTCTAAGAAAATTGTAAAGTATTTTGGAAAGATAAATAAAGAAGATTTTTTCAAGAAGCATCAATCAAATTAATATTCTAACCTTTATTAAGAATACATATATAAGAAAAAACATAAAATCCTTTCTACCCATGAGCAGTATCTTATATTAAAATAATATTTATTCCTGTTTTATAGTGTATATATATATATATATATATATATATATATTATCTTGATTTATCATTTCTAATTTTCTCAATGGAATAATATGTATTTAATACAATAATAATTTCACATGTAGAAATTTTCAATTAATATATAGCCAATAATTGTAAATGGGTAAAAGAGTTCTTGTTTTTGCTTATGAATTTGAATAAAAGAAACGACATGTCTAACACTTAGAGCAAATACAAATATAAGAGTAAAATTCCATTTCTTTGGTGGACAAACAAAGAGAGAGATCAAGTGGGGACTCTCAAGTGCATAAACTTGCAAGAAAATGATCATTCATGTGATTGTTGAATGGAACGTGACGTCCACCATTACTACCTTCAATGTACTTTTCAATATATAATATTATAACCACCTTTGACTCTTAGCTTTATTCTTTTGCCATCATCATATTTTTCAATATATAATATTATAACCACATTTGACGCTGAGCTCTCTTCGTTTTATCTCATAAAATTTTTTCCACCTCATCTTTATTAGTAGACTGTAATTCGTAATACAAACTATTGCCACACATGTATCTACACTTGAATCAATGTCAAGTCTACTGAAACATCATAAAACCAAGAATGCTGCTGCAAATATTAGAAACTTTAATGCTAACTGTATCTCTTGACTCAGCATAGGTTAGTTATTAAAAATAGATTTGGCTGGTTATAGATTTTCTATTGTTTCACATGCTTTTATGTTCATGAAATCTGTCCATGGACGTGGTTCAACTTACTGCATTTTAATTAAAGAATTTTATGAGACTCAAGTGCCTAAACCTAATTTCTTAGTAGATGATATATCGTGATACAGTAGGTCCCTAAACATAGTGTTCTCTACTTCTCTTTTTATGACAATTACACTCCTTCCTGTACTGAAACAAGCCAAAATTGCATACCATATGTGTTGGTTCAGTTTATTCAGCTTTCTGATTGTTTGCAACACTTGGAACTTGGCACTCGAAACAGTTCTAGACAGACAGTAATTTAGATCCAATTAATGCGAATCAAAAGTTCAAAAGTCAACACAAACGTATTCTCTAAAGTTCCCTTTACTTCCGCATATCATTTCCATGATATCCAATACATGAGAAAGTAAAGCACATGAGATTTCATCTTTTTTCAATGCAAACCTTATCTATCAGTTACACCTTCTCTCCATCCTCTAGTGTTCCCAACCGTCCGGGCAGCTTTAACCGGCCAGACTCCTTCTGTCTCTTCGTGTTTTATGTGGCCGTCCATCTTTTCTGTATTACAGTACAGTATTGTACACCTGCACCAGGTCACTACGTACTCCTCTAGAATGCTACCTGGAAAGAAGCCAATCTACTCTACTGTAGTGTGTCAGCCGAATACCACCCTGCAACGGTACAGTAGTAGAAGGGCAGGTTTTGTTTGTGTCAAATGGGATTTGTCACCAAGAATGTTGATTATCATGAAGTATGAGTATGTTTTTGTTCAGAATATGCTTCCGTCGTTGGAATGGAGAATCGAGACGAAACTTGGCACCCGTCCATTTGCATAATTCGAATTAATAGTGCTCTGTTGTTATTGCATTAGAGTCTCTAGGTAGGTTTAGTTTACACGCTCCGTCACTCTGATCTGAAATTATGGACATGGGAAAATCATGTGGAGCAAGAGGACAGAAGTTATTAGTCGATGACGAAGGAAGAGAATTTGGATAATGGTTAGAAACATGAAAAAACATGATCATATCTAGCACGGGGGATACAGTGCAAGGAATTTGATCCGAGGGATGTTGTCTTTGGATACTCGTGGTAGTCACATCGATTGCTATCGTAGGAACGAACAGATTGAAAAGGTGGATGAGTGGGCGTAGCTTGAATAATATCTAAGTTCATGACATGGTAGGGCCACGGTGAAAGGTCATAAGGGCATATACAAAATCCTTAAAGACTGAACCTTAGCCTTTCACAGACATCTCAGTCTGAGACATTCTTTATTGCACGTAAGAGAGGAGCAGTGAGCAATTTACATTTGGTTACATCAACTCTTTCCGACCTTGAGTTTTAGTTGAGATCGATGTCGGATGAGAGCACTTCATCGTTCTAGTTTTCAAAAGAGTTCCACAAGAATTTTATGATAAGGATAGGTTGATAAGAGAACCAGATGTCGTGAGAACTAGATTCTCATAGAATCCCGTAAATTGGATGAGGGGTCTACATTCACACTTCAAGGCACAATCATGCTAATCAAAATCTATTCTTACTTTTTTCCTGATAATAAAAGTTGGCTTGCTTTCATGTGATTGAGCTTCAAATGAAATGATAAGTCTGTTCATTAAACTACAACAACAACAGGGATATAATGGACCCAAGTACCACCATGATTTACGCACAGTTCGGAATTAAACAGAAATTTTTTTATTTCATATTCAGAACCGTGAGGTTAACTAGTTCAATATCATTGTTTGAATACAGGTCCTTGATGATTAATCAAGAATTAAGCTTCTAATTCTACCCTCTCTCAGTAGGTTCTGAAAGAATTGTTAATTAGAAACTTTTCGTCGTCATTACTAACTTTTGGATGAGCACTGCTTTAGTGCACCGGAAATCAAGCACCTCTAATTGGAAATAACACGATTAGTCCATGAGAAGAGCAAAGTAAAGAAAGAGGAATGAGTGTGTACGAAAGGGAGCAACGTACCTATTTTCGAGGACTGTACACTGTAAGAAGACGTTTGAAAGTACGGTGATCGGAAGGAAAGGTGATTGTCAGAATGGACGACGAAAAACGTTCTTCTCCAACAGTCAAATAAGGCACGAAGCTGATCTGGAAGGTACGTGGCCATCCACCTGCTAAGGCTCACCTATCTGAACCGTTAAAATTCAAATGCCCACTCAAATGTAGTTTGTCAACGGTCCTATTTTTCTGACGTGGATCCGATCTGGCTGTCTAAAGGCAATTGATTCCAGTATGAGATGGTCCAGCTACTTGTGTCTCGCCAACTGGTAGAAAAGCCTACTACGGGTTTTCTCTGCCGACGCGTCCTTTGCCTGCAAGGAGTTGTTGTCCTTCCCCTTCCCCCCTAGTCTTGTTTGTCTGTTTTCGGAGACAACAAACGCCTCCCGCGTCCTTTTAAGAGCAGCTGGATCTCGATCCTCACGTTTCCCTTTCCCGCAAACGATCACACTGCGCAATTCGGAGAGGAGTTGCTGTATGTGCTGAAGTTCTTGAGAGACAACACGAGCGCGCACTGCAATCGCTGTGAAGTGATTACTGTGTGTCTCGTGTGGCCGATGTAGAGAGAGAGAGAGAGACGGAGAGATATCAGGAAAGAGTTCTTTTGCATATGTGGTGGTGCTACAGCATTTGTTTGGAGTTTCTGGTGGCGCATTTAGAGGCAGCATTTGGAGTTTTGTGAGTTGATCCATCAAGGCATTCGTAGAGACACACAACACAGTCCGGCCGTGAAGGTGGAGGGTAGAAGGAAAGAAGGAAGCAGGTTGCCTTTGTGTTTACAAGGAAGGAGTAGGTGAAGAAGAAGAGGACGACAGCAAGGGAATATTTTCGCTATCGATCGTTGGCAAGCCATTTCTCATCGATCTGGGGTAACCGAGAGCGCTCTTGGAAGGGTTCGTGTGAAATTAGACGAGCGCTCTAGAGGAGTAAGATCTGTGAAGGATTCGAGTCAAATCAGTTGGGAAGTATGAGTCAAAACACCGGTGGCACGGATGCCATAGCTGCCCAACAGCAGACGAACAATACCTCTGCAATTGCTGCTCATGCTCCCAACGCCAAAGCGTCGCGGGCAGTTTCTCAGCCCGTGGACAGTCACTCCGTCTCTCGAAGGTTTGTACACCTCTTAGCTTCCCCATGAATGTTCTGAATACACACATGATGGACCGATCACTTGCTGGCAGTCTGCTCCGTTCGCAGTGAGTTATATAGGTCTTGTTTCACCTTCTCCGTGGAGCCAGGGTTCTTTTCCAGTGTTCGCATTCATTATTTTGGAGTATCAAAGCGTTCTTTCAAGGTGTTTGGTAATGGGTTCTTCCGGAAATAGGCTCTTCCTTCGTGTCCCCACCTGAAACTTCTTTGTAAGATGCTCCTTGTGTTTCATGCTCTGTTATTAGATCTGAACTCCCATCTATTTGCAACATTGATACTCAATTCTCATGGCTCATCTTACACTGATGTCTGCCTCCATCTTCTTTATGTCTCCAATTTTCTCTTCTGAACTCATGTAGCTGTCTTGAACAATTTACCCGAGAATCATTGAATATTGTGACACATTCCTCTTACTGGAGTTCGCTGCTTTTTGTCAAGACGTCGGATTTGTAACCTGCCCAATTTCGATGGGTTCGTTTATCTAACGCTCGAACAGGCATAGTGCTAATCTTACTTTCAGGCATAAGGCCAATCTCATTCTCAGCCAAATAGTACTCAATTCATACTTGCACTGCTGAGTTCCGGTCGCTGATGAAGTTAAGAAAATCTCAGCTTAGCGCTGTGTGTGTTGTTTCTTTTGCAGGTTGCAGTCGGAACTGATGTCGCTCATGGTAACCCCCACCCTTCCCCTTCCTTTCCCTTCCTTCGATGTCTGCCACAGAGCCGTTTAATTACTTTCAAGCGGAATATGTGTACTCTTTCTTTTATACACTCCTTACTGGGGTTGGTGAACCTCGATGACCTACCCCGCCTTTTCCGGAAACGAAAGAAAGGAATCTTATCCGGTCATGGATTTTGCAGACTTGTGGGGATCCTGGTATTTCTGCTTTCCCGGATGGAGATAACATCTTCTCCTGGGTTGGGACCATCAAGGGTAGCAAGGCTACCGTGTATGAAGGGATGTCGTACAAATTGACGCTGAAATTTCCCACTGACTACCCGTTCAAGCCTCCACTAGTGAAATTCGATACCGGATGTTTTCACCCAAATGTGGATCAATATGGCAATATTTGCCTTGATATTCTCCAGGTAGGGATCTTCTTACGACGGATAATGTCAGGAACGCGTTTTGATTCTACTCTTTTCCAGCAGGCTGAGTACTAAAACTTGGCAAAGAGCCATATTTCCACATGTGGGCATCCATAGAGTGCTATCAAGTGTCCCTTGCTGCCAACGTGAGAGGAGCTGTTCTGAATCTGTCTTTTGATTCATCACAGGATAAGTGGTCATCTGCCTACGATGTGCGGACGATCTTGCTTTCTATTCAAAGCCTGCTTGGAGGTAATGAGTAATTTATGAAGAGATGTTTCGTGTTTTATTTCTGAAGTCCTATGTTGCTTGTGGTACTCCAGCTCACTTGGGAGGATTCTAAAAAGTGCCTTGCGCGAATTCCTTTGTGCAGAACCTAACAACGACAGCCCCTTGAACAGTTACGCTGCTGCTCTATGGAACAACCAAGAGGGTAAGTAATCAACCATATCTACTCTCGTGCTTGCTCTTATCCAAGTCGAAGTTTACAGTAGATGGCAGCCACTGGCTCTAAGTTTGAAGGTAGACTGATGCTCTCTGGCACTTGATCATTGCGGCGTTTATGCTGATAGACGTGTTCCTTTTTCATGTTGTGGTTTGCAGAGTACAGGAAAGCCAACTGTAAACAGTACCGTGATGCGGGAGGGGTTATTGCCGTGACGAAATAAGAATTTCCTACCGATACAGGAAGTTACCATACGATTTGGAACGTAGCATTAGGTTCAACCTATCAGTAGACGAACGATCTTGCGGTCACAGAAATATGATCCATCCTGTTGATAATCTTTGGTATTGTGTCATCGTTTCGCAGTTGAGTTGAGTTAGCTACCGTAGTGATGTAGATGTGTTAGAATCCGACTTGATTAGAACACAAATGAACATCAGTTTGTTGCAACTTAATGACAAGCATGACAGTGAGACCTCCTCTAGTGATGTGACAGTAAGGACGCGAATGATGCCCTCAAACCGCAACTTTCAGTGTTAGAGCGCATGGAAGGAGATGGCGGGATGGGACCGCAGGGTGTCTTAATTGAGTTTCCGAGCGAATGGATGGATCAACAACTCATATATCAGTGAGACTAGTCCACTGGTCGGTTGGTGTTATGGTGAGGGATGGTTACCCACCTCATTCTCGTTCCCCTCATCAGAACCCACAAGCAATCTAATGAAGGCAAATACATTCAGGGTTATGTAACTGAGGTGTTGCCACTTCCGAACAAAGACTGGATTTTCGAAGTATCATTTGTAGTCCGCCCTACGTCACCCCCTGGAGTTCATATCCCTCGTAAGGAGACGAGAACATTCACTGGAACATTCACATACACCTCGGATTGACCTGAATTGAAGTGCCTACTTTTTGACTCAGTAAAGCACCATATTAGCCTTCGATGTGATTAGAAGGATTCTCTAAGTTGAGCACTGCCTAGGTATCTTTATTACCAAATGTTTATATATATGGGTCTCGCCGCGAGTATACGTTGACCAAGTTTTTTACTCCTGACATGAGCATACTCTAATCAATCCCCTGGTACACTGAACACTAGATTTTGCACTCCTGCCATGAGCAATCGCGCTCTTACAACGACGGAATCCAAGTTGGATCCGTCAGTTACAGTTGCAATTTTGAATAGCTGTTCTCAAGCATCTTACCTCACTGCAAATTCGTTGACAGCCTGAGTTGAAAGCTAATGTTTATGCACGGGTAGAAAATAATACTGTTCCCCTGCTAACTTAAAGCTTTAATTTACACAACTAACTCTGCTTTGAATAGAGTGCAGCATCACAACCTCTGTACAGTACCGTGTGGAATGATATTCGGAAGTGAAACAGTACAACGAATTATCTTGTAGACAAGCAACAGCCATGTTCTTCACCAAATGAATTGGAGGATGCATGTAGGTAACAACATCCAGATGAAGAGATACCTGCGCTATGACAGCTTTGCGGATCTATTTACAGACAGACAATTTGATTGAACTGATCATAGATTTCTATCAGTGGACCCTCGTATCTATCCTAACTCACAGATATCATCTGCAAATGATTCACACCGTATCATCTGCAAATGATTCACATCCATTTCAGTGGGTACCTAGCGCGCCATTCTAATCTGTCGTCCACACTGATTGACCTCCATATTAAACAGCCACCATGGCACAGTTGCTATCCACCTGTGATAAAATTTTGCCATCCAGTATTACTCAGTATCCACTTTGTCATCCAGTATAGTATTATTATTGATAATTTTTTCCATCCAGTACCAACATCCAAAAATCAGCTAAGTTACCAGTCAGATAACCCGTATCTCCGAATTTCAAGTATGGGTAAGGTAAGTTTGTCCGATGATATATTTTAAGTAGCATCATCCGAGACATCGAACTTCCTTGCCCGTCAAGTATATAAAAATATATCTAGGACACGTTCCGTCGCCAATTTGAGAGGTGAAACCTGCCTCCTGAGCCCAAACGAACTTCGATCATCATGGCACCTGAAGTGGTACTCTTGATAAAGCATGAGACTTGGTTTTGACAACAACCACAGAAGGCGAGAGTGGGGAGAATAAATTCTCTAATTGCAATTGGATATATACTTCAGTCTCCTGACTATGGGAACGTCTTGGGTTAGCGACCAGTTTGCTTTCACGCGCCGCTGGATTACTGCGAAGGTACATATCTCTTCTGTGTGCAAGGGCACGGAGCCGTTGGTTTGCAAGGGCGAGCATTTTATTGTGCTGTACTGAAAACGAGCTACACGAGAGATAAGTCAGCGAGCGCACATCTGCCGATTATCAGGTAAACAACCTCGTCCACACGCGGCGACTCCTCTTGGAATGAAACTGGAAGTTCGTCGAGTAAAGCGAGTTCTCCAAGATCTCTCCGATTGTCATCTGTGCACTGTTGTTGCCCTTGAAGAGAATTTCGGGGTCTCCATCCATGTCAAAGGTATCTCGAATGTGGAGGAGGTCGGTTTGAGTTTCAGAAGACAATAGGGGGTTTCAGAAATAGTTATACGAAGTTTAGTGGGTACAGTGTGTGACCGGGGGTAGAAAAGGTTTCATTATAGAGTTCAGGCCAAGTTCTTTATTATTAGCACACTCCATATGAGGTGGTTTGTAGAAAATAAGGAATAAGGAATATTCCGTTATCATTCCGTAGTGCATTGATTACGTATTAGGGTTAATAAAGTTTATCGTTTAGGGTTAGAATGAAAGTGGTGGCCACCAAAGGGAACACACATGGTAATCAAAAGTTGACAAATTTATGCACTAGCAGACCGAGGCCACCAAAGGGAGCATCCATGATGTTTGAGAATACCTATGGTAATCAAAAGTTGACAAATTTATACACTAGATGAGCAAGAACATGATTTATATGGGATTTAATATGTTAATTTAGGATGAAATGTGTTTTTTCTCGTCGTTGCTCGTTGTTACTCGTCGCTGCTCGTTGTTGCTCGTCGCTGCTCGTTGTTGCTCGTTGTTGCCCGTCGCCACCCATAGCCACTCGATGGCACTCAAAGCTCAAATCTCGTTGGCGCCCGTACACGCTGGTTGCCGCTGGTTGACGCTGGTCGAATGACGCACTGTCCTCTTAAGAGGCTTGTAATATTTCAAATATGTTATCTCCTCTCTGTCGTCCCACGAGCTCAGAATTCTTCTATCTGTTGGGTTACAAACTTTCATTTGTGCTTTTTTCTCGGGGACTGACCATCGGTTAGTGATTTGTCCATAAAGTACTGATTTAACATGCACAGCGACTCTGATGATCACATTCTTAGGATACTTAAATGTATTCTTTAGAAAAGAATGGTTAATTCTTATGAAATTCCCTTGAAGTGCTTACATTCTTGGGAAATGCACGATAGAACTCCATTGCAAACTTTCCTTACTTGGATGCTCTTGCATCCAAGTCCCCTAGCTGTTACTGAGCTATGTTGTTGAAGATGCAATCTAAGTGGATGCAAAAGGGGATGTGTAGCTTGAACTTGAAACCAATGCAAAACTGCCTATGTATCGTGGAATACTACAACTACCATCAAGAATTTGGTCCAATTGCATATCCTGTAGATCCCTAAGGTCCTTACAGTGGAATACTAACTTTACTTATACCACGATTTATTAGTATTTCCAAGGTCCTCCAATTTGGAAGTTCCCAGTTCCCATAACTCCTCGAGGGTGTCGCTACTAGTTTCATCCATCAATCCATTGCCGACCAAAATGTATTTTCCATCAGAATTCTGGAAATAGATACCATTGTTTTTTGCTTTCGACATCACCATAAGCTGAGTTGGATAATCGAATATCTTGAGAGAGGAAATATGCTTTGGGTTTGCAGTTCCTCCCTATTGAACTCACAGATCTATTGCACAAGATTCTTTCCCAACCACAACGGGTCTCAAATCAAAGTTGCCTTTGGTCGGATCAAGACATTGACAGGTACATCAAGAGAGATAGTATGCCGCTAGTTGTTGCTGGTTGCCGCTGGTAGATGCTGGTAGATGCTCATTGCCGCGGGTAGTTTCTTGATAGCGCAAGGTGATTTTGCATCCAAATGTGAACCTACATTGTAATCAGGTTTTTGCTAAATTTGTGTTGCCCTTTTGGAGTAAAATTCTTTGATCTCTAATTAATTTCTTGGTTGCCGTAAGATGATGCAAATCATTTCCCATAACTCGCACTATCTCCCTCACCACACTAATATATATGGATATGAACCAACACACCAATGCAAAATTACAAAACCCACCGGTTTAGTTTATTGACAAGAGCATTTGCACAACATTTGCATTTGTAGATGGTGAATTTGAATTTGAATAGTTGAGAGCGGCATTTTGGATCCGCCAAAAAATTTCATAAATTCCACTCTAAGAATCACCCACCAGAAAAACGTGGCAACTCTCTCAAGAAGCCACATCATCTCTTTTGACAGTCATTTATTTCACTACAGAACTCCTAAACATCTGCAGTATAGCATCTGATTTTTATAAGTGAATGCAAATTGCATGTGATATACCGTATAATAATTTATGAAGCATTCATTTATTAGCACCTCATCTCCCAACAGAGTTCACTAAAAATAGTTACAAAGTTTGTTATTTATCCCGTAGACATCTGTCAAACCTACTTCTGAAACCCCCTAATCATTCGTTGGATAGAACAACAAAAAATGGGTACGATGGAAGCAATCATGAAACGTAAGAAAACCCGACAAGTGTTTCCATCCGGGCGGCCATTGTGACATTGTTCAAGCATAAGGATAGTTTTGCTAAGATATTATACATGTAGATAAAATAGTACCATGAAGGAAAGGGTAAAGGAGGACAAGGCACAAACTTGCGCAAATTTCCATTTGCACAAGACCAAAAGCCCAAGGAGCGCAAGGCCCAAAAGAACCACCCGGCCGAGAAAATGCACACAAAAATAGTAGGGTCCGAAGGCATCCAAGGGCAAAAGACAAGCTGATTAAAACCACCTAAGAAACTAAAGAGAATGTACTCTACTCCTCAACATTGTGGTATACGTCTTCCAATGGTACGTCATGTAAGTGGTAAGGGAAAACCCTAGCTGTGTTGGGTGTCCCTACTTTGCTGCACTTTGGTGAAGATCCAGAGCTTGAGAGAGTTGCAAAGTGACTGAAACTGTCTGTAATAGGATGTGAGCATGGCCGGATAGGTAGCCAATACCTCTCCTTTGCAAAGAACCTCATGTCGCATCTCTAATAAGATTGTCAAAAAGGTGCGTGTTGCAAAGTGACAGAAACTATCTGTAATAGGATGTGAGCATGGCCTAGAGGTAGCCAATACCTCTCCTTTGCAAAGAACCTCATGTTGCATCTCTAATAAGATTGTCAAAAAGGTGATGTAGGCACCCAAAAGCCTCAATCGCTAGGGAGACAAAGGTTTTTGAGGGAGCCACAATGCATAATGGTCCTCCTTGCCCCTAGAGGCAATAGTTGCCCCTACCTCCGCATGTATGCCTGCCCATGCCAATGACTCCACTCATAGAAGATTTTCCACCAATATCACATGCAAGGTGGACTAACCATTTGTGAAAATAACAATATACACTCTAACTCGAAGGATAGGTGTAATAGCTTGAGAAGCACACAAGATTGGAACTTTAAGAAAACTCTGAGCACCTTGTCTTTACTATATAACAAAGAAGATCCACTCATAGGAAGCTACACCTTTAGATAAGATACATGGATTCATGACATGCCAACGAGATACACCCTTAGATTAGATACATGGATTGGTGACATGTCAATCCTTGTCTTCTTTGGTTGGTCAAACATGTTTGACCAAAGGGAATCTTTGGGGAATCCTTCTATAAGGAGCCAAGAACATCATGGGTGAGATATTGTTGGAAAGATTTCAATGAGATAAAAAGAGGGTGAAAGTGTTGGCTTTTTCTCCCAAAGGGAGAGGGTAAGATTCTATTTTTTGACATCTAATTCTTTTGTTTAGGTCTCCAAAATGGGCTCTAAAGTCTTTGGTATGATTTCCACTGCTACCCTATAAGTAGAAGTTCTCTTTTGGTGATTCCTTTATTTGATCTACTTAGACCATGATGTATACTATCCCTAATGTCATGTCACTTGGTGTCCAAGCTAGATTGCTTGGAGTTGGAGTAGTAGTGTTAGTAGTCATAGGTATTTTGGTAATTACTCATGGACTACTTGTTGACGGTCCGATTTCATGTTAGGGCTACTAATCAGATGATGGGACCTTCCGTCACTTTAATTGTTTGCACCATTGGATGTGCTATCAGCGACACCATTAGGGCTAGACACATAGGTCGAGTAGAGGGGTATACCTTCAAAGTGCAGCTCCAGAGAGCTCATTTCTTTGATGTTGAGCCTTTGAGTTCTTGGCTATGGTGGACAAAGGCCAATGAGCATCATATGGAATCTCTTAGCTAGAGTGGATGTGGCTTGACTGTAATCAATGCACAATTGTTGACAGAGTGTTGAGTGAATTATCAAGTACTGATCTATTTGAATGTGATTCAAGTTGAAGAAGAATTGATTATTGTGGCACTTTAGAGTTCATGTATGTGTGAGTTGTGCTTCTATAGTGTATGATGTTCAAAATGATGTTTGTTTTGTAGTGATGTATATTTGCAAGACACTAAAGATATTACCAAGCCAATTTTCACCTATAGCTAATTTGTTCAGCTAATGGTATTACAAACCTCCCTCCATTTAAGATGCAACGTCCTTGTTGCAAGTTGATGCCCAAAAGACTGCACTACTACCACTACGTTGGTCAAGTTAGCTATCGGTTCCTAAGTGGACTCATGCCATAGGTAGCCTTTCTCATGGACAAGATATTCCACAAGTTGATGGCGGGTACCTTGGATGCATTTTTGTAGAATGCACTTGACTTTATATTTGTATGTTCCTTCAATGAGTACTAGACAAGGTCAAGCTTCTTGTATGGGCAAGAAGTATGGAGTTTGGTGTGCATAATGTCATAGCAAAGAAATGTGAAACATTGGATGGATCTTCATGTGTGAAGGTAGCTCATGATGATACACCATTGCTGCAATTAATTGGATGATGGGAAAAGGACCAATGAAGTAGAGTTTGAGCTTATGAGTGCCAACCAATGTATTGTTGGTGGTGGACATCCACACTTGATCTTCAACTTCAAACTCCATGTGTCGGCTATGTGCATTTGCATATTGTTTTTGGTAAATTTTTGAGCTATGTAAAACCTATTTGTGGCATTCTCCATACCTTGTTGGATTTGAGACACAAAAGTGTTGACAACATCTAATTTGGTAGCCATTGGGCTGACCTCTACAAGGCTCAAAGGTATGAAAGTGTGTTCACCATATATGAAGAAGAACAATGTGAGTTTTCTAGATGCATTCACCAAGTTGTTGTAGGAAAATTATACCAAAGGAAGGAGTGCATCCCACCTTTCTTGCTCCTCCAAAGTGAAGCCTTGTAGCATATCCTTGATAATGCAATTGGCATGTTCTATTTCTCCACTGGTTGTAGACATTGAAAGTTTCATTTTGAAGACTCCAAAGAGTTTTCTCCATAACAAACTAGTGAATTGAGTGCTATGATCTATGATGAGCACTTGAGATAGGCCATATTGAGGAAAGACCTTAGCTAAGTACAATTGAGCCAATTGCGGCATATGTCATGACATTTGTAGTATCACACCTAGATTGCTCAGACTCTAAAGGAGTAGTGTTAGTAGTCAGAGGTATTTTGGTAGTTACTCATAGACTACTTGTTGATGGTTACATTTCCTA
The DNA here is from genome assembly GCA_948567375.1 of Lunularia cruciata. NCBI lineage: Eukaryota > Viridiplantae > Streptophyta > Marchantiopsida > Lunulariales > Lunulariaceae > Lunularia > Lunularia cruciata. Next base: position 14,968,583 of record OX419756.1, read on the forward strand.
TTTGGGGTATTGACTACACGGTGAGGCCCACTATCACTTGCACCATTTGTACCATTGGATGTGATGTCAACAAGACCATTAGGGTTGGAGATCCAGGTCAAAATTAGAGGTATACCTTGGAAGTGCAGCTCCAAAGAGCTCACTTCTCTGATGTTGAGCCTTTGAGTTCTTGGCTTGAGTGGATAGAAAGCCGGTGAGTGTTCCATGGAGTCTCTTAGCTAGAGTGAGTGTGGCTCGGTTGTAATTAGTGCTCAATTGTTGGTAGATTGTTGAATGATAGATCAAGTACTAATCTAAGTGAGTCTATTTGAGTTGTGAACAAACTGGTTACATCATAGAAGCGAGAGTCAAGGGGAAATTGGGTGTAGGAATTGAGGGCGTTGGTGGTATCTCCAAGCCTAATGGATTTTGGTACCTTGATCATAATTCAAGTTTCCCTGAGAATAATCATGTGCAAAAGCATAGGCAAAATTTAGAGCTAGAGAGAATTGATTTCAAGTGATAGTGTTCATTTTGAGCTCAAGAGGTGAAAGTAAGGCAAATTTGGTGCGAGTTGAGCTCAAAAAGTGAAATTGAAGGTGAAGTTAGGAACTAATCCTCATGAATTAAAGATTTGGAGATCCCGTCCATCCAATTTGGCTTGAGTGAAGATTTAGCGGAGGATTCAACTCTAGTGATTTATGTCAGATTTTAAGTCAGATTTCACGGAGGATTTACATCCAATTTTGGCAAGAGAAAAGTTCATCTTGTTCTTGGTGATCCTCGTAGCTTACAAAGTAAATAGATAACTCCTATTATGTCAAATGCCAATTTGTGGCAGATTTAGTTTAGTGTTAATTTATGAGATAGAGGATTTTTGTTTAGCTTTTTGTGATTGGATCCCTTCCAGTCTCTACTTCCTATTTTTGCACCATGTGTGTGTGAGGTGCCTTGACTTTAGAGCATTGGTGCTCTGGTGTGCTCTTGGTATTGAGGTAGAAAATGATGAATTGCAAATCGTGAGAGTGCGTGTTGTGACGGTAGGTTATAGGTTTCACTTTCTCCTAATGTACTTGTCATTGTTATAGCTACATTAGTGCGTGAGGTTTGGTTGGTGGTGTTGGCACTTGGTGGTGACTTTTCATGGGATACTTGCAATGGTCTCGGTTGCGGGTTGTAGTTTTTGGCTACTTTGTCACAACAAAGTTCTTTGGGGATTTTGAAAGAGATAGCATAGCAGTACTGTGAGCCATCTTGTCTCTCACTCAAGATGAACCTTTGATGGCTATTATGGTAGCGCATCATGGACTAAGAAGGCAAAGAACCCCAACTTCATTGTACTCCTCCAAGGCCAACACTCCAATACTCAAGACATTGCTCACTAGAGAACTCAATGAGAGAGAGATAGTTGCAGATGAAAGGATGATAAGTACTTCCTCACTCCTTGTTTATGTACTTGTGAAATAGTTACGCACCAAAGTTACTCATTATTGGAATAACTCAAGTTACTAGGCTAAAAGTCAAGTAAAGTCAAATATTATAAAGGAATATCCATCCAGATGGGCATATTCCACTAAGCATGTGATCTTATCTTGACCCAACCACTAAGTTAAGGATTCCTTCACATGTGCTATCCTTGGACTATAGAAGAATCCAAAACAAAAAGGCTTGTAGGCCTAAGAGTTCTCAACTCTTTCTTCAATGCCAAACACCTAGGAATAATACCAAGTCAACACATTAAAATCCAAAATAGTGGTGCTCATCTTTTCCACTTCCTCTAAAGTAAGGTCTACTCTATCTTAGCTATGAATAAATTTAGCTAATCATGACTAATGTAGAACCATGTTTTATCTCTATATAAATAATATCTCTCAAGTACTTGTAATACCAAGCTAAATATCACAATACCACATACATGCACAAATGGGTGTTTTAGTACATACTGGGTTTACCTAGAGTGGTGCTCAATATCAGCTTGTATCTCAAGTCTCAACAAGGAAGGAGATTGACTCTAAGTTGGAGTTTGACATATGAGATGATTCAATTATGAGTGCACTTGGTATGTCTGCACCATTGTTGTGGGACAAGGACAAGATTTATGGGCCCTCCAAAAGCCCTAGGTGTTACTCTAGTGCAATGGGTACCATTGAGTTGGATGACTTCATCTAGGAGTTTGATAGTTGGTGTGATCTACAATAGATCTACGGAACCTGACTTTGTTCACACCCTCCATGGCATGGAAGGGGTTGTTTTAGCACCTAGAGGGTCCACCAATGGACAATTACCATGAGTTCAAGAGAGCTCACTTGAGAAGATTGAGTTGTGGAGATAGTATTGGTCTCCAAACTATATCTCTATCACTTCAGGCTTGGTTTTTAGGGGTAGATTTGTAGTACCCACGAGTTCTAGCTCTAGTAGCATTGGTGGATTTCTTGGAGATGGTGCTTCTACAAGTGGAGGTACCACTATAAGAGGTGGTGTAGTACTAGGGTTTAACTCCATGGTGGAGTTTTTCCAATGTTTGAGGCAAAACTATCAAGGAGTGCGGATTGACAAGTTGAGGAGCTTGTAGGAGTTATAATGGAAGGTTGGAAAGAGCCCACACAAGGCATACACTTATATGAGACAGCTGATCAGTTTCACTCAAGGAGTTATTAGGGCCCAGGCAGTCCAGTTTGGTATGGGGTACTAGACAAGGAGTTGCAATATAGAGTCTATGATATTATGTTGTTATAGGCTACTTTGCCTACTTTGGCAATGGTCTTTGGTTTGGCTGAGCATATTGAGCTCACCATGGTAGAAGAGAGAGTGGTGATATTTAGGAGACCCCATCCACAATTGTTACTTCTTCCAAAGTGCACCATGCCATGTTGGTTATCAAGGATAGGGTAAACAACCTGGTAGATCCCATGGAGCTAGTGGAGCGCCTAGTGTAGCTAGATCCTTACCTTCATTTTTGGGTCAATAGCAACTAGTGAGTGGTGGTGTTTCTTGTTGGACTTGTGGTGGACCTCACCACAAGAGAAAGTGCACTCAAGGCAGCGGACTTGATACCTTTGGTGCATCACAACCAGCACAAAGATAATGTGAGCATTGCTATAGATTTGGTCACACTAGTGATCAATGCTTTGACCTACGCCCAGAGTTATAGAGTGGTAGGGCTACTATGGTAGGTGGTAGAGGAGCTCCAGGTCATGGAGGACGAGGTGGTAGTAGAGGATCCACACTTCGTAGAGGTGTTCTACTTGCCCTTACTTTTGATACAACCATGGCTACTTGCTTTGAGCAGTTGGAGCAAAGTGTGGTGCCCATATTTTTTGTTTTTTTCAAAATAAAGAAGAAGAAGTGTATAGAGAAGTCGAATTGCACCTATATGGCCAAAGAAGGTGAAGAAAAGAGTCTTTGGGATGAAACCCGAAGTAAAGTGACTTTGGGTCATAAGGCAAAGTATTTGGAAATGCCCTGTCAGCATACAACCCGAAGTAAGGTGTCTTTGTATCGGGGGAGAGCTCAACTCAAGGCAAAGACAGTCTAACAACCTTTCTTCGGGGCGAGAAATTCAAGAAGGGACCGTTCAAAAATTGGCAGCCCATACGCGCGAAGGTTGATTGACAGTGACAGGTGCATGCAAGAGGTGTGATGATTTCTGATACAGCTGATTATGCCAGCCGACAACTTTCAGTTTCTGAAAAGAACTATTCAATGACTGAAAGAGAAGCACTCAGAATGGTGTATGCCTGCAAGAAATTTTGCCATTATCTGTTGGGGTACGAGTTTGTCTTCTATGTTGACCATTACGCATTGCAACATTTAGTCAAGAAGGCAGATTTATCCGGGCAAATTGCCAGATGGATCTTGTTGTTACAAAAGTTCACGTATACTGTACAAGTAAGGAAGGGAGCTTTGCATTCAAATGTGGACTTCCTGTCCAGGTTAGAAACTCAAGACCAGGAGTGGGAAATTGACGATCGGTTCCTTGACAAAGAGTTGTATCACTTATCAGCAATGCGAAGTACGAGGTATGCAGCTGAATATCATTATCTGCATACTCTCCATTGTCCTGAGGGGATGGACCCAGAACAGCGGGCAGTCTTTCTCAGGAAAATGGGGCCGTACCAGCTCAAACACAACATTTTATTTAAGATGGGCAAAGATGAAGTACTTCGGCGATGCTTGGAGTCATACAAAGTAGGAGGAGTGATTGAATCTTTACACTCTGAAACATCGGGAGGACACTATGCTCTAAAGAATACTATAAAGAAAATTCTTTTGGCAAGGTATTGGTGGCCTACAATGTACAAAGACGTGCACACTCATATTCAAAGCTGTGATGCTTGTCAGAGAACGGGGAAGCCGACTGCTACTTCTCAATGGCCTTTGAGACCAATTTTGCCTTTGGCCCCATTTGAGAAATGGGGGATTGATTTTGTGGGTCCCATTCAACCAGTGACCCAAGTCACAAGAAAGCAATACATTTTGGTTTGCACTGACTATGCTACCAAGATGGTCAAAGCTGAAGCAACTTGCAGAGATGATGCTGAAATTGTGGCAAAATTCTTCTTTCGAAACATCATCTCCCAATATGGGTGTCCTTTGGAATTGGTCAGTGACCGAGGAACACATTTTTTGAACTCTATAATGGAGGTGTTAACCAAGTACTTTCAGATTAAACATCAGAAGACGACTCCTTATAACCCAAAAGCAAATGGCTTAACGGAAAAAAGCAAATGGGTTACTTTGCAAAATTTTGAATAAGGTGACTGTCAATTATGCCTATGACTGGGATATGAAATTACCAGCCGTGTTGTGGGCATATTGAACGACAAAAAAGATTCCAACCAAACAAACTCCATACTTCTTGACATATGGCTTGCATCCCATACTGCCAGTTGAATTTGAAGTACCGACATATCGGGTTCTTTGCGAAGAACAAATGTCGGAAGAGGAAAATCAGGAAAGTCAGGATCTTTGGATTCACCAATTGATGTGGTAAGAAGAGAAAAGAGACAATGCAGTGCAAACCACGAAAGAAGTACAAGCACAAAGGAAAGTCAGGCACGATAAGAGAATCAAGCATGTTACTGTACGTGAAGGGGATTTGGTTTTGTTATATGACAATCGCCGAATATGTTTTCCAGACAAGTTGCATTTGAGATGGATGGGTCCCTATCAAGTTCTTCATCTTTACAAAAATGGGTCCATGCAGCTTGTAGACTTGGAAGGTAATCCTTTTGCTACTCAAGTAAATGGGTGGAGAGTTTGGAGATATTGGACCATAGACTCGGAAGTTTCTAAGACATCCGAGGTCTATATTTGCAGGGATGCTCACATTTGAGGGAAGGGATATGTGGTGCCCACATTTTTGGTTTTTTTCAAAATAAAGAAGAAGAAGTGTATAGAGAAGTCGGATTGCACCTATATGGACAAAGAAGGCGAAGAAAAGAGTCTTTGGGATGAAACCCAAAGTAAAGTGACTTTGGGTCATAAGGCAAAGTACTCGGAAATGCCTTGTCAGCATACAACCCAAAGTAAGGTGTCTTTGTATCGGGGGGGAGCTCAACTCGAGGCAAAGACAGTCTAACAACCTTTTGTCGGGGCAAGAAATTCAAGAAGGGACCGTTCAAAAACTGGCGGCCCATACGTGCGAAGGTTGATTGACAGTGACAGGTGCATGCAAGAGGTGTGATTTCTTGGTAGAAACTCGAAGTGAAGAAAGATGAAGAAAGTGCAACTCTATAAAAATCAAACTCGCAATGACAAAATGTCAAGTAATTTTCCTTCGCCGTTGAGAAGTCATCTTGCAGGTGATCATGGGAAGAGAAATAGAGTTGGAAATGCGTTAGTGTGTAAGGGAGAAGTCACGAGAGTGAAATCAAGAGATAGTGAGAAGGCAGAAGAGATGGGAGGAGGAAAGAAGAACTCTGAATTCGTAGTGAGAAATCATGCAATTTGGAGGTTAGATGTGATCGCTAGGATCGAAGTCTTGAGCCGACTTCGGATCACTTTCTTGGCATGGAACTGGAATGTGAGCTTTCCAGGTTTCATGACAGAAATCATTGCGAGCAAGTGTCTCGATGGACCCGAGGAAGAAGGGAAGAGAGGAAATCCGGCTCGCTGGACAAAGTCGGATTGGAGACTCGTACTCAGGAAGGAAGGAGGCTCAGAGCAGGGGGCCATGTTCTTGGGGAAGGGAGAGATAGCTCAAGAAACCCAAGAAGTGAGAGATGCATTCTCGTCAAAGGAGACGAAGAATGGGTACAAAGTCAAGAGTTACAAAGACCATGTGAAGAGAGGAATTGTAGTGTTGGTAGTATTCTGCATTTGTGAGTGCAGTACGAGGTTGATGTGAAGCAATTTTGATCAAGGAAGTTGTGCCTTCAGTGGAGGGGTGGAACACAATTCCGAGGCAAAGTCGTTTTGCAGTGAAGTGCCATTTTTGAGAGAGCTTGAATCATCACAATCAAGATTGTTTGGAAAGATTTGATGGAGTTGTGATTATGGAGTGTTAATTTGTGACAAGACTGCACGTCAGTGTTTGTTACTCTCTTTTGGGTGTGGTTTCTACTTGAGAGATTAAAGATGAAACCAAGAAGAACTACATGTTACTATTTGACTTTGTATTTGACCAATTCTGACTCGTATCTCTACAGGAATGAACTTTACTTACCCAATTACCGCAAAAGTGATATTTGCCGGGTTGTCACACAAAGATTGGCTAGCATGGCCATAGCTCAAAGGAGATCAGATTTGGGTGTTGAAGCTTCTACCTCATATGTTGGTGATAGAGACATTTTGGACTTCATGTGCGGAGCAACACAAGTAGATACATCTACCATAGTGACTAGGAGTGCAACATGTGCTCCAAAGCCTAAAGGAACATCAATGGAGTTGGACCCATAGAGAGGAGAGGTTGGGAGACAAGTAAGACTTCCCTAGTCTTTCATGCTCTCTGAGGCACTACAAACAACATCCATGAATCCTAAACATCCTAGTGTAGGTGTGGTAGGTGGTGATGGGGTGCATGACAGACTACTTACTAGTCAGCCACTTGCTACTACACCAATTGAGTCTAGCTTAATGTTGGGGGCAACTTAGTTGATTATGTGCTTTCCATTATTCTTAGCCAGTGATATGTTTACATTGGGAGTTGATCCAGCTCTAATGTTCCGGTTTGCTGCTATGCTTTATGAGAGTAGGGATGATGTGATTCCTACTTCTAGAATAGAGAGGGTTGATATTGGAATTGACTTTGTTGAGGAGCATGGGATCCGCTCAATGACCAATGGTTTATGGTAGGTAGCAACAGCTAGATTGGAGGAGTTACCAACTAGACCGGCCTTTGAGCAAGCATGGTTTACACTTGGAGTTGTCCTATTGGATAATCAGAGGGGGATTTTTTGTTTGGTGGTGGGACCTTCAAGGAAATTTTATACACTATAGAGGATCTTACTAGACTCTAGTATGTAGCCCTTTATGTTGGGGAATGTTGTAGTTGTCGGTCTAGAGTTATGGAAGATAGATGTAGAGAGGTGTCTATTTTAGATCCAGATGTCTCTAGGAGATGGTTCTACATAGTACATCATATATGAAGAGCTTGTTGTTTTGTGAGCCAACTTGTCTCTCACTCAAGATGAACCTTTGATGACTATTATGGTAGCACACCATGGACTAAGAAGGCAAAGAACCTCAACTCCATCATACTCCTCCAAGGCTAACACTCCAAGACTCAAACCATTGCTCACTAAAGAACTCAATGAAAGAGAGATAGTTGCAAATGAAAGGATGATGAGTACCTCCTCACCCCTTGTTTATATACTTGTGAAATAGTTACGCACCAAAGTTACTATTTACCATAGTAACTCAAGTTACTAAGCTAAAAGTCAAGTTATGTAAAAAAGAATAAAGGAATATCCATCCACATGTGCATATTACACTAAACATGTGACCTTATCTTGACCCAACCACTAAGTCCAGGATTCCTTCACATGGGCTATCCTTGGACTATAGAAGAATCCAAAACAAAAAGGCTTATGGGCCCAAGAGTTCTCAACTATTTCCTCAAAGCAAAACACTTAGGAAAAATACCAAGTCAACATACTAGAATCCAAAATAATGGTGCTCATCTTTTTGACTTCCTCTAAAATAAATTCCCCACAATCTTAGCTATGACTAACTCTAGCTAATCATGACTAATGTAGAATCATCCTTTATCTCTATATAAACAATATCTCTCAAGTACTTGTAATACCAAGCTAAATATCACAATAATCACACACATGCACAAATGGGTGTTACATTTAATCACGTAATAAGTTTTCACTTTGTTCTCAAAGTGAAGGTCTCTCTACCTTTTGTGATATATCCTCAACTTATCATGGTTAATCCTATCAAAATGTCTTTCTCCCAACTCCTTGAGATCATAAGTGTAATTGCCACACACCTTCTCCATTATGAAAGGTCCAAAATACTTAGGAAAAAACTTCTTTTGCACTCTCTTGAATCAAATAGAATCAAACAATATTACCTAATTACCTTCTTTGAAAGGCTTCACCTTCTTCTTGCCTTGCCTCTTGTCATAGCTCTCTTTTTGTTTCCTTTGGGCTTGCTCTACTCAAAACCATAGTAACTGCTCTTGCCTCCTCTAATTCCATGAGTTGTTCCTTCCTTGACTTCTTTGCATCACCTCCTTGTGCTTTCTTCAATCTCCTATGAATGCTTTGGAAGGTAGGAAGATCAAAGTGAATAGATAAGGTAGACTCAATACCATATACCGATTGAAATGGAAAATATCCAGTGGAAGTCTTCATGATTGTCCTATACTCCCACAAAACTTCATGAATCCTCTTGTCCCAATGATATTATCGGCTTATAGGATGTAGTTACTCTATGTGTGATAGAGAAATGTTGTAGCATGGCTGTAGTAATGCTTCATGTAAACTCTCCTTCTCTATCAAAAACTAACTCCAAAGGGCACCCAAACCTAGTGATAATGTGTTCATAAAGAAATCTCCTAATTTCATCTTCATTCTTGTCCCTCAATGGTCTAGCCTCAACCCACATGGTAAGATAATTAGTAACTACAACAATGTACCGATTGTTCCTTGGGGTTCTATTAAGAGGACCTACAAAATTTAATTCCCCACTTCTCAAAAAGTCATAGCAATGGAACTGATCTAAGAGGTGGAGTGGAAGTAGACTTCTAGCAAAAGCTTGACAAACATGACAAGTTTTGCAATACTCAAGACAATCCTTGAAAATCCCTCTCTAATGGTAACATGAATCTAGAATTTTGAAATCAATCCCCTTTCTTGCAAAGTGTCCTCCACACACTAAACCTTCATAATACTCCTTTATGAGTAGGATAGACTCTTCCTTACCCATTGCTCTTCAAAGTAGACCATATGCTTCTTGGTGAAAAAGAATATCCTCCACCATTGTGTAAGGTCTTGATCTTGCTGCAAGGGCCTTCCTCTCCTTAGCATGCATCCTTTTGGATAGTTACCTCTTGTAACAAAGTCCACAATCTCCTTGTACTCAATTAGAACCTCTTGACTGAGTGAGATTGGCATGAGCTCCTCATTTGGGAAGGAATCATCCACTAGTTCATCTCCATCATGATCATCAGCCCTAGACAATAAATCAGTATTTGTATGTTCTTTTTGTGGCCTATCCTCAATGGTGTAGTCATACTCATACAAGAGTATCATCTACCTTGCTAGCCTCCCTTCCACATTAGGCTTGTTGAAGATGTACTTCAAAGCCTTGTGATTTGTGACAATGGTGGCTTTCCCTCCAATCAAGTAGTGTCTAAACTTCTTGAGACCAAAGATCACTGCCAACCCTTCTCTCTCTGTGATAGAGTAGTTCTTCTCTGCTGAAACCATCTGCCTACTAGCATAAGCTATTGGATGATCATGGCCATCTTGGTCTTAATTAACTAAGAGTGTATCCTATAGCTACATTGGAAGCATTAGTGTAGAGGATGAAAGGCTTACTCCAATCAAGTTTAGCAAGAATTAGAGCTACAAAAAGGGATTGCTTGAGCTCCTCAAAAGCTTTGAGAGCCTTCTTGTCCTCCAAAATCACCATGTAATCTACACCCTTCTTCATGGAGATGGTCAATGCATAAGCCTTGTTGGAAAATAAGAAAATGAACCTCCTATAGTACCCAAGCATCCCAAAGAATTGGCATAACTTTATCAAGCTTGAAGGGAATGGAAGGTGTGAGATTTTCCTCACCTTCTTAAGATCAACTACTATTCCATCCTTAAAGATGATGTGCCCCAAAAGTAGACCTCTTTCACAACCAAAAATGCACTTCTTTGGCTTGAGTGATGCATTTGCTTCACCCAAGCATTGCAAGACCTTGATTAGGTGCTCAAAGTGCTCCTCCTTGCTCCCGTAGACACAAAAGTCATCAATGAAGTCTCTCACAAACTTTCCAATGGAAGGTTCAAACACCTTGTTCATGAATTTGGAATGTGGCTGGAGCATTGCAAAGCCCAAAAGGCATGATCTTAAATCATAAGTTCCCCAAGGTGTGGTGAATGTGGTGAGTTCTTGATGCTTTGGTGCAATCTTGATTTGGTTATACCCACTATAACCATCTCCAAAATTATACTTCTCATGACCTGCAACCTCCTCCAAGATCTCATCAATGAATGGTAATGGGTAGTAGTCCTTGGTAAAAACATTGAGCTTCTTGTAATCCACACATACCCAAAGCTTGCCAATTTTTTTCTTCATTATGACAATTGGAGACACCCATTCTGAATTCTCTACCTCAAAGATAAATCTAGCCTCTTGGAGCTTATCAATCTCCTCCTTCACAACCAAAGCTATTGGAGGGCTAATGCAACGTTGATTTTGGTGGACTGGTCTTGCATGTGACCTCGCCTCTATCTTGTGCTCCTCCAAGGTGACTTCCTTCAGATCCTCGTAATTGAAAGCAAACATGTGGATGAACTTGTGGAAAATATCCTCAAATCTCACCTTCTCCTCCTTGGTAACATTTGGACCACTCTTGAAGGTAGATAATCTCCTCAAGTATCAATGGTGATTTATTTGGGTCCTTCAAAAGCTTTGTCTTGGGTGCAAAATCCATAGCACACAAGGTATATACAACTAAACCAGATTTGGATTCATCCTCCTCCATGGAAGTCTCATCCTCCATGCTTGTGTCCACACCTAAAGCTCCTTCTTTTGAATATGATTCCCAATAATCAAAAGATGGTATATTTGAATGTGAAGTGTTGGTGGTGTTAGTGATTGGAATTGTGAATTTATGGTTTGATGGCCCCATCCTCAAGTACCCTTTGTACCATCAATCAGGTTACTCCAAGATTTCTAGAGCAATATTGAATCTTAGAGTGCATATTAATCAACTCTCATGGATAAGTTGAAAGATTATCTACATCACTAATCTTGATAACTAGCTGATGAAAGTGATAATATTTCTGTAGCTATACTAAGGCTCTCTCCAAGATACTTCACCAAAGTCTCTAAAAGTGCTTTTACTCTACTACACTCATGTCCTTTTGAAAGTCCTTCTACTCCACAAACCTCACACAACTTCTTTGTCTTAGATCTTCTCCCTCCCAATCTTGGTGAAGAAGGTCCAACATGAAAACCCAAGTCAAGTAAGCCTCTCCTTTCTCTCAATCTCTTGCTCTCAAAGGTCAATGGACATAAAATTGCCTTATATCCCTTGTCTCTACATAAAAAGCACTTAGAATCCAAGTGGTGTAGGTTTTTGGATCCTCTCAACACTCTCTTCAAATTCTATTTTCCTCAAATACAATCACCTCAAACCCTTGGGGAATCTTTCATAATCTCAACTTTCACTCTTTGTGACCCTCCATGTTCCAAAGATGAGTCTAAACACTCAAATATACTTCTTGTTGCTCTCACACTCCTCATGCATGAGATCTCAACTCTGTAGAATTGACCCTTTCTCACAATGTAACTCAAATTTAAAACCCCCTCACTTTAAAAACTTATAACCTTTTGTGCAAGAATGATCTCTCTCTAATTTCTATGCCAAAAGGTAGGATAAAATGCACTGAATTTTCTTGGAAAGTTTCAAAAAAAAACACAAAAAATAGAAGAAATGGCAGACTTTGTACTATTCTCCAGAGAGCATGCAATTACTCCCGCAATTGCATACTCTCTATCAACTTTCACAATACCCTATCAACTTTCAAAAGTTATAGCTCAATGCGCATAATAGCTTTCATAATGATTTCAAGTAGGCTAACTGAAAAATAACCTAAGATATTATGTCTAGAAATTTCAAGTCTAGATCTCAAACTTGAGATTTTGCCCAAAATCACCGTAATCCCCAAAATCTGCAATCCACCTCACACAATCTTTCCAAATCCTCTTATGTGTACTGTAACACCCATTTGTGCATGTGTGTGGTATTGTGATATTTAGCTTGGTATTACAAGTACTTAAGAGATATTATTTATATAGAGATAAAGGATGGTTCTATATTAGTCATGGTTAGCTAAAGTAAGTCATAGCTAAGATAGAGGGGACCTTACTTTAGAGAAAGTAAAATAGATGAGCACCACTATTTTGGATTTTAGTGTGTTGACTTGGTATTATTCTTAGGTGTTTAGCTTTGAGGAAAGAGTTTAGAACTCTTGGGCCCGCAAGCCTTTTTGTTTTGGATTCTTCTTTAATCCAAGGATCGCCCATGTGAAGGAATCCTTGACTTAGTGGTTGGGTCAAGTTAAGACCACATGCTTAGGGGAATATGCCTATGTGAATGGATATTCCTTTCTACTTTTGACTTTACTTGACTTTTAGTCTAGTAACTTGAGTTACTACGGTAATTAGTAACTTTGGTACGTAACTATTTCACAAGTATATAAACAAGAGGTGAGGAGGTATTCATCATCCTTTCATTTGCAACTATCTCTCTCTCATTGAGTTCTCTAGTGAGCAATGTCTTGAGTCTTGGAGTGTTAGCCTTGGAGAAGTGTGATGAAGTTGGGGTTCCTTGCCTTCTTAGTCCATGGTGCGTTACCATAATAGCCATCAAAGGTTCATCCTGAGTGAAAGACAGGCAAGCTCACATTTTTGGTTCCGTTGCCAAGACCTCTCTAGAAGGCAAGATAATGTTCCGCATTCAATTCTACGTTAGGCAGAAGGAGGCTATGTGAGCTCACTTGGAGAAAACATTAGGAGAGGAGAGGGCTGAACTTATATTAGAGAACCAAGATCCATTTGTATACAATGTAATTCATTATGATGTCTTTGAGGTGATTTTGTACATCTTGTACACATGAGAGGAATTGGAGAGATTGTGTGAGGTAGATTGCAGATTTTGGGGATTAAGGAGATTTTGGGCAAAATCTTAAGTTTGAGATATGGACTTGAAATTTCTACACATGATAGCTTAGGTTATCTCTTGGTTAGCACACTCAAAATTATTAGGAGAGCTACTATGTGCACTAGGCTAGAATTTTTGAAAGTTGATAGGGTAAAGTGCTCCCGCAACTATATGCTCTTTGGAAAATTGTACATAGTCTGCCATTTCTTCAATTTTCGGTGAATTGTCCTGAAAATTTTCAAGAAAATTCAATGCATTGTATCCTACCTGTTGCTACAAAACTTAGAGAGAGATCAATCTTGCGCAGGGAGTTATGAGTTTTTGAAGTGAGGGGGGTGGTTTTGAGACCAAATCTGAAATATGTGTGCTGAATAGAAAGGTTCTAGGCCAAATGGCTCAATGAAAAGATCTGAAATTTTGCAGGGAGGGATGCCCTAGAGTTGTGATCAAGTGTGGAAAATTTTAGAGGATTGTGATATACTTGTTGAGAGATTTGAGTGACATTGTGAGGAAGGGTCAATCCTGCAAAGTGGAGATCTCATGCATGAGGAGTTTGAGATCAACAAAAAGCATGTTTGAGTGTTTAGATTCATCTTGGGAACATGGAGGGTCATCAAGAGTGGAAATTGAGATTATGCAAGGTTCCCCAAGGGTTTGAGGTGATTTTAGGGGTGGATTTGAGGAAAAGAGAGTTTACAATAGAATTTGAAGAGAGTGTTGAGAGGATCCAAAAACCTACACCACTTGGAGGAAAGAGTGAGTCTAAGTGCTTTCTGTGTGGAGAGAAGGGACATAAGGCAAGTTCATGTCCATTGACCTTTGAGAGCAAGAGATTGAGGGAAAGGAGAGGCTTACTTGACTTGGGTTTGCATGTTGGACCTTCTTCACCAAGATTGGGAGGGAGAAGATCTAAGACCAAGGAGTTGTATGAGGTTTGTGGAGTGGAAGGACTTCCAAAAGGACATGAGTGTAGTGGAGTAAAATCACTTTTGGAGACTTTGGTGAAGGATCTTGGAGAGAGTCTTAGTACAGCTACAGAAATATTATCACCTTCATCAGCTAGTTCTCAAGATTAGTGATGGAGATAATCTTTCAACTTATGGATAAACTATCCATGAGGATTCGATTAATATGCACTCTAGGATTTGATGTTGCTATAGAAATCCTGGAGCAACCTGAACCTTTTGTGTTCCCTAGGGTGGATTACTCTCAAATGGTGTTAGTCATGTATATACTCTATTAGTTATAGAGTGAGAGAAAAAAAAAGAAAAAAAAATTTTGAGAGAAGAGAAAGATAGTGAGAGTTTAAGATAGGGAAACTTCCGGTTTTCTTTGGCAAGGATGGAGAAGATGTGGAGGCCTTTTTGAGAGACTTAAAGAGAGCTTGCATAGGAAAAAATGAGAGGAGGAAGAATAAGTGGGCCTCATTATTACCAGATTTCTTTGAGGATGCAATACTTACATAGTATGAGTTAGAATACCAAAAGAGAGAGAGGAGAGATGGGGAAGAGGAGTCTTGGGAGACTTTGACTTCAGCACTCATTGAGAACTTTCTTCTTGATGAGAGTTATGAGAGATTGATGAGTGAGGTTACATTTCTCAAACAAGGAGATGGAGAGAAAGTGAGAGTCTATGTGGAAAGAGTGGAAAAGTTAGAGTCGAGATTTTGCATAGTGTTGAGGAAGGGTGGGGATGATGTGGAGACTACACTGATTGGCATAGGGGCCATGCTCACCAAGAATTTTGTGGGAGGGTTGAGACCACAAATTAGAATCAAAGTGAGATATGAGAAACCTTCTTCCAAGGTTGAAGCTATCAAGATCGCAATTCGTATGGAGGAGAGTTTGGAAGTGAATGAGAGTGATTTGGTGGTGAAGGAGGTTGTGCATCCTCCTCAAGGCTACAAGTATGGTGGAACTTCTGATAATTTGGTTACAAGGGCTGCACCACAAGTAGTAGTTGCTCCAATTCTTTCAACTCCACCAAAGGATCCACTTCAAACCATCACAGAACAACTTGCGGATCTCAAGATCAATGTGATGCAACTATGGGAGAAGAGAGAGGTGGATCAGAATGTAGGGAGAGGGCCTAGGAGTTATGGAAACTATCCATATAGAGGAGTTCAACCAGCCAAAAATTTCAATGATAGAAATTGTTTTGGTTGTGGAGGAAGAGGCCATATCCAAAGGAATTGCCCAAATTCCACTTACCATGGAGGAAGGGGTTATGAGAGAGCCAATAGAGGGAAAGAGGGTGGTAGTGAAACCCAAGTGGCTCCTAATACAAACAAAGGTAAGGGGATAGCATCCATAGATTTGGTGGAGAGCAAGTATGAGAAGGGAGAGTGCTCAAACTCCAAGAGTCTTAATTTGGAGCTTTTGGCACAAGAGAAGAAGAGAGCTCATTTTGCAGAGGATGTTCACTCTTCTCAAGGATTTACTCCAAGCAAGGATACTCCTATGTCTAGTAGGAGCACTCGCACCTCAACACCATCAACAACAAAGACTCCAAGGAAGAAGTTGGGGATGGAGGATTTCTTGATTTCAAAGCAACAATGGAACTACAATATGTTGGAGGATGTTGGTAGTCACAAGGCTAACATCACAGTGGGCCAATTGATTGCTTTGAACCCTACCTTGAGAAAGGAGCTTAGAGGTGGTTTGAGTTCTACAAGGAGCAAGAGGAAGAAGAAGGCAGAAGTTCCAATATCAATGGGGGTGGTAGATGCCAAGCCAGCACCATGAGAGGCTTGTGAATATGCCTCCAAGATTGATGTGAGAGTGAATGGTCACAACATCAAGGATGCATTGGTTGATGGAGGATCAGCAGTAAATGCCATGTCAGAAAGGTTGATGAAGAAGTTGGGTATGATACCCTCAAGACCTTCAACATTTGTGGTGAGCATGGCAAACAAGCAACAAGTTTGACCAGTAGGGGTGATGGATAAAGTGGTAGTTTCAATTATGGGAGTTCAAAATCTCATAACTTTCTAAGTCTTGCAGAATTCAAGCTATGACTTCCTTCTTGGGAGGCCATGGTTGAGAGCAGTACGCACAACTGATTGATGGCACAAAGGGTACTTGAGGATTGGGCCATCAAATTATAGAGTCTTAGTTCCTATGACTAACACCACCAACAATTCACATTCAGATACACCATCTTTTGATTATTGGGAATCAGATTCTGAAGAAGGAGCTTCAGGTGTGGACACAAGCATGGAGGAGGAGACTTCCACGGAGGAGGATGAATCTGAATCTGATTCAGATGTGTATCCTTTGTGTGCTATGGATTTTTCACCTAAGCCAAAGGTTTTGAAGGACCCAGACAAATCATCATTGACACTTGAGGAGGTAGAGAGAAGGTTAGCTACCCTCAAGTATGGCCCAAATGTTACCAAGGAGGAGAAGGTGAGATTTGAGGAGATTTTTGCAAGTTCATCCATGTGTTTGCTTTTAGTTTCAAGGATTTGAAGGAAGTCATCTTGGAGGACCACAAGATAGAGGTGGAGTCACATGCAAGACCAATCCGCCAAAAGTAACGTTACATTAGCCCACCAATATCTTTGGTTGTGAAGGAGGAGATTGATAAGCTCAAGGAGGTTGGATTTATCTTTGAGGTAGAGAATTCAGAATGGGTGTCTCCAATTGTCATTGTGAAGAAAAAGAATGGCAAGCTTCGGGTATGTGTGGATTACAAGAAGCTCAATGTTGTTACCAAGAAGGACTACTACCCATTGCCATTCATTGATGAGATCTTGGAGGAGGTTGCAAGAATTAGAGGTACAGTTTTGGAGATGGTTATAGTGGATATAACCAAATCAAGATTGCACCAGAGCATCAACAACTCACCACATTCACCACACCTTGGGGAACTTACGCTTTCAAGGTCATGCCTTTTGGGCTTTGTAATGCTCCAGCCACATTCCAATGGTTCATGAACAAGGTATTTGAACCTTTCATTGGGAAATTTGTGAGAGACTTCATTGATGACTTTTGTGTCTATGGGAGCAAGGAGGAGCACTTTGAGCACCTAATCAAAGTCTTGCAACGCTTGGATGAGACAAATGCATCACTCAACCCAGAGAAGTGCATTTTTGGATGTGAAGAAGGTCTACTTTTGGGGCACATCATCTCCAAGGATGGAATAGCAGTTGATCCTAAGAAGGTGAGGAAAATCTTAGACCTTCCATTCCCTTCAAGCTTGACAAAGTTACGCCAATTCTTGGGGATGGTTGGATACTATAGGAGGTTCATCTTCTCATTTTCCAACAAGGCTTATGCATTGACCATCTACATGAAGAAGGGTGTAGATTACATAATGATTTTAGAGGACAAGGAGGCTCTCAAAGCTTTTGAGGAGCTCAAGCAATCCCTTGTTGTAGCTCCAATTCTTGCTAAACCTGATTGGAGTAAGCCTTTCATCCTCTACACTAATGCTTCTAATGTAGCTATAGGATGCACTCTTAGTCAATTAGACCAAGATGGGCATGATCATCCAATAGCTTATGCTAGTACATAGATGGTTTCAGCAGAGAAGAACTACTCTATCACGGAGAGAGAAGGGTTGGCAGTGATCTTTGGTCTAAAGAAGTTTAGACACTACTTGATTGGAGGGAAAGCCACCATTGCACGGATCACAAGGCTTTGAAGTACATCTTCAACAAGCCTAATGTTGAAGGGAGACTAGCAAGGTGGATGATACTCTTGTCCGAGTATGACTACACCATTGAAGATAGGCCAGGAAAGAAACATGCAAATGTTGATTTGTTATCTAGAGCCTATGATCATGATGGAGATGAGCCAGTGGATGATTCCTTCCCAAATGAGGAGCTCATGACAATCTCAATCACTCAAGAGGTTCCAATGGTGTACAAGGAGATTGTGGATTTTGTGACAAGAGGTAACTATCCAGAAGGGATGCATGCTAGGGAGAGGAAGGCCCTTGTAGCAAGATCTAGACCTTACACAATGGTAGAAGATATTCTTTTTCACCAAGGAGCAGATGGTCTCCTTCGAAGAGCAGTGAGTAAGGAAGAGTCTATCCTACTCATAAAGGAGTTTTATGAAGGTTTAGTATGTGGAGGACACTTTGTAGGAAAGGTGACTGCTTTCAAGATTCTAGATGCAGGTTACCATTGGAGAGGGATTTTCAAGGATTGTCTTGATTATTGCAAAACTTGTCATGTTTGTAAAGCTTTTGCTAGAAAGTCTACATCCACTCCACCACTTAGATCAATTCCATTGCTAGGACCTTTTGAGAAGTGGGGAATTGATTTTGTAGGTCCTCTCAATAGAACCCCAAGGAACAATTGGTACATTGTGGTTGTAACAATATGGAGTTTAGCGACAAAGTTAGTCGAGCTTATGAAGTAGATAATAAGACAAAATAGCTTAGAATATTCTAGAAACATCTAAGAAGCTTCTTGGGAAGCTCCCTAACTAGTTAACTTGCGCCCTAAGCAGGTAGCTTCTAGAAAGAAGCTTCTAGAAGCTTCTAACTAGCTTAGCTTGCACGCCAAGTAGGCGGCTTCTAGAAGGAAGCTTCTTGAGAAGCTTCCTAGTTAACTTGGCTTGCACTCCAAGAAAGCGGCTCAAGGAAGCTTCTTGAGAAGCTTCAAGGGACTTGTATGCTACCTATAAATACCAAGGCCGAAGCTCATGCTAGGCATTCGGAGTTTTCCCTCATTCAAGTGTCCCAATGTGAATTTCCATTCTCCTATTTCTCTCCTCGGTTTCGGTCTTTTACATTGGTATCAGAGCAGGAATGGGATGGATGGAATTTATGGACCACCAAATCCACTTCCGCCAAACCATTGGGACTTTCATGTCCAGATATTACCAAAGCATCGTTTCACACAGTTCATCACCTCACGCTTTGGGCAGGATTCTCTACATATGATCACCGTGTCAGAGGAACCCTTGATACTTCCAGTTGTGACTTATGGAGAACGGTGGACGTGTTGTATCTATGTGTTAATCAACTAGATAAATTGAGGGTAGTGGATTAGGGTAGTAGCAATGGCGGCAATACCGGATGTTATCCTTGCAATGCAACAACAAATCGAGCATCTTACTCGATTGTTGGATGAACGAGACCAGCAACGACGAGAACAGATAGACAGAGCGCCAGTTCGAGATGGAGAAGATTGCATTCGATTTCCGAAACCCAAGGTGTTTGAAGGCAAGAATGTTCCAAGCACAGTGGAGAATTTTGTGTTTGACTGTGAACGTTACTTTGAAGCCACCAATCTTCAAGACGAGCGGAAACACATTCTCTTGGCTTCTAGTCAGTTGGATGGCGTGGCAAAACTTTGGTGGCGATTCCGAGTAGAAAGAGCTGAACGACAAATTATTACACCAATTTTTACATGGGCAGAATTCAAGGATGCAATACTTGGTCGATTTCAGACTATAAATGCCACCCGAGCTGCACAAGATAAATTGGCGGAGTTGAGGCAGATTGGTTCGGTGAGAAGCTACATCACACAATTTCAGAATATCATCATGCAAATTCCAGATATCCAAGAAGGTGAAGTTCTGGATCGATTTGTGCGAGGGTTGAAGTCACGAACCAGATTGGAGGTGACCATGCGAGAGCCACAGAATGTAGAAGAAGCCATGCAATTGGCTGAGCGTTTTGATTCCTTAGTTGCAACAACTTGGTCTCGACCTCGACCTACACAAAACCTACCCGTACCACGAGTGGAAGAACCGGTACCAATGGAGATTGATGCTATCCAGCGAAGACCACTTGGCACAGCAGATAGAGAAAGATTACGACAAAATGGAGGTTGCTTTTATTGTCGCCAGTTGGGGCATCGCATTGCTGAATGTCCACTCAGGAATGGACGACCTCGACAAGTTGCCCAAGTGGAGGTTGTGGAGCGGAATGATCCGGGAAACAAGGAATCCCAGTAGGAGATTTTGAGCCACCTACTGGGAGCTTGATTAGTTCCAATGGGATTGAAGGCTCGACCTATGCAAGTTTGCTTCACTTGCAAGGTATGATATCTAATTGGGGTTGTAGAATTTTGGTTGATTCTGGAAGTTCAGAGAATTGCATGTCTATGCAAGTGGCAAAGGAATTGGGTATTCCTATCAGGCCAGTGATTGGAAGTAGTTTGATGATGGCGGATGGTAGAAAGGGTTCTGCATCCCGCACCTTGCATCCTGTTACCTTCAAGATTGGGAAGGAGTATTTGGAGTGTATGAGGTTCGTAGTGGCACCTCTACATTATGATATCATTCTAGGTCTACCTTGGCTTGAATGTCATAAGGTTCAATTTGATTGGACCCGACACCAAATTCAAGTACAACACCAAGGTAGGAATTTCCGATTAGGTTGTCTGGCACCTCTAAGTAAGATACCTAAGAATAGTCAATCCCAAGATGGGAAGTTTGTCGAGAAGGTAACCATAGAGCGAATTTGGAAGGGAGATGAGTCCCAAGATGGGAAGTTTGCCAGGAAGGCAACCATGGAGCAAGCTTGGAAGAGAGATGAGTCCCTAGAAGGGAGGTTTGTGAATGAAGCAGCCATAGAGCAAGCTTTGGAGGACGATAAGTCTGTATTCGCGGTGTGGATCAAGCCGATTGCACAAGAACAATCTGAGGAGGGCCAAGTGCCGCATCAAGCAATGGTTGATCAGATAGTTCAGGAGTTTGCAGATGTGTTTCCGGATGATCTGCCAAAGGGATTACCTTCCGATCGAGGTATGCCCTTCAAGATCGAGTTATTGCCAGGGAGTACTCTAGTGAGTAGACCAATCTATCGGCTCTCACCAAAGGAGTTGGAGGAGTTGCAAACAACACTTACAAAGTTGTTGGAGAAGGATTTCATACGACATAGTACCTCTCCGTGGGGAGCACCGGTACTATTTGTTCCAAAGAAGGATGGAGGACTTCGTTTCTGTATTGATTACCGTGGGCTCAATAAGCAAACCGTGAAGAATGCATATCCCTTGCCTCGGATCGATGACCTGCTTGATCAACTAAGTGGAGCACGCTACTTTTCCAAGCTGGATCTTCGTAGCGGCTATTGGCAAATTCCTATTGAAGGAGAGGATGTGCAAAAGACTACTTTTTGCACAAGGTATGGACATTTTGAGTGGAGAGTTCTACCTTTCGGACTCACTAATGCTCCAGCAGTCTTCATGGATCAGATGCATCGAGTGTTGGAGGGACTATTGGATCGGTCCGTGGTGGTGTTCTTAGATGATATCTTAATCTATAGCAGGACAGAGGCAGAACATGTGAATCATGTGCGAGAAGTCCTAAGACAACTACGACAATGGAAATTTTACTGCAAGAAGTCAAAGTGTGCTTTTTGGCAGAAGGAGGTTACCTTCTTAGGTCATAAGATCTCATCAGAGGGGATCAAGATGGAAGAAGAGAAGATCAAGGCCATTACTGATTGGCCTACCCTGAAGGATGCTACAGAAGTACGAGCATTCAATGGACTGGCCAGTTTTTACCGACGGTTCATCCACTATTATCCTCACGTGGCTGCACCATTGACTGACCTCTTGGGAAAGAACTCGAGCTTCCAGTGGACCACCAAGCATGAAGAAGCATTCCAGAAGTTAAAGCATATGGTGTCTTCAAGACCTATTCTTCAACCATATGATCCTCAACTACCTTGTGTGGTTGATTTTGATGCTTCTAACTTTGCAATTGGAGCTGTGTTGCAACAAGAATTTCCAGATGGACTACATCCGATTGCCTTTGTGTCTCACCGACTAAATACAGCGGAAATAAATTACTCTGCTTGAGATTGGGAACAACTTGCAATGGTATATGTCACCAAGGTATGGAGGCATTATCTCTTGGAGAAACAAGTGATCATGCGAACTGATCACAAGCCATTGTTGCAGACCTTACACTTGGAGCACATGAAGAGCCGGCATCATCGATGGGAAGAGCAACTCCAATTGTTTGACATCAAACTTGAGTACAAACCAGGTCGGTTCCATGTCATTCCCGATGCTCTATCACGACGACCTGATTTGAAGGATCTTCCTTTTATCACGGCGGCAATTACAACAGTGTCCATTGACCCTAAGGTCCACAATGAGTTTCAATCAGCTCTACGACAAGATCCCTTCTTCCAAATGGTACACGGTCGTCTGACAGCATGTGACAAGGAGTACAACACCTTCTCCTTCAAGGAAGGCCTTTTATTCCATGCAGACCAGATCTATGTTCCAGCCAAAGGTGATCTTCGACTAGTGCGCCTTCAAGAAGCCCATGATTTACCAATAGCTGGTCACATGGGAGTGGACAAGACCTTGGGCACCCTCCAACGCCAATGGTGGTGGCCCAACATGACATGAGATGTTTGAGACTTTATCCGATCATGTGAGAGTTGCCAACGGAACAAGGCCAGCAACCAAAAGCCGAGTGGACTCCGTCAACCACTCGCCATTCCATCCGCTCGTTGGGAGCATGTGAGCTTGGATCTCATCACATCCTTGCCAAAGACAAAACAAGGACACACTGCAATTGTGGTGTTTGTGGATAAGCTTAGTAAGCAAATCCACTTGGCACCAACCTGTGATATCGTGGATGCTCCAACCTTAGCGCAAATCTACTTCGACAATGTCTTCAAGCATCATGGGATGCCACGTGTACTCATCTCTGACCGTGATTCTCGATTTACCGGGAAGTTTTGGCAAGCACTCTTCCAGATACTCGGCACTAAGCTTGCTTTGTCCACGGCCTATCATCCTCAAACTGATGGACAAACCGAACGCGCCAACCGTACATTGGAGGATATGTTGCGGGCCTTTGTCAATGTCCACCATACCAACTGGGATGAATGTCTTGCAGCTACAGAATTTGCCTACAACAATTCCAAACAGGCAAGCACTGGATTTTCTCCCTTCTTTCTCAATTTTGGCCAAGATCCGCTTGTTCCAGATTCCCTTCTTGCTCCCCCTCCCTCTCACGTTCCTCATACTTCCACATTCTTGACCACTATATCCCAATCTCTCCAACAAGCCAAATCTCACCTCCTTGTTGCTCAGAATCGCCAAAAACAATATGCGGACCATCATCGTCATGATCTCACCTTTGAAGTTGGTGATAAAGTCATGTTATCCTCTAGTAACCTCCCTCTCCCACTGGATACCCAAGTTCGTAAACTTGCTCCTAATTGGATAGGACCGTTTGATATTACCCACATTATCTCTCCTGTTGCTTATCGACTTGCCTTACCTTGTCACATGTGTATCCATCCTGTCTTTCATGTTTCCAAGTTGAAACCCTTTGTTCCTAACCCCTCTTCCTTTTCCTCTTGAGTCCAACCTCCCCCTCTTCCTGTCCCTATCAATGATCATGAGGAGTACGAAGTTGATCGTATCCTTGCGCGTCGCCATATTCAACGTGGCCGTCGCCAACATATGGAGTACACGGTCCTTTGGAAAGGGTATTCCCTTCATGATGCCACATGGGAACCTCTTTCCCACCTCCAAAATGCACAGACGGCCATCAAGGAATTCGAAGCTTCACTGGCGACGAGGACGTCACCAACTAGCGGCGGGGGAATATGTAACAATATGGAGTTTAGCGACGAAGTTAGTCGAGCTTATGAAGTAGATAATAAGACAAAATAGCTTAGAATATTCTAGAAACATCTAAGAAGCTTCTTGGGAAGCTTCCTAACTAGTTAACTTGCGCCCTAAGCAGGTAGCTTCTAGAAAGAAGCTTCTAGAAGCTTCTAACTAGCTTAGCTTGCATGCCAAGTAGGCGGCTTCTAGAAGGAAGCTTCTTGAGAAGCTTCCTAGTTAACTTGGCTTGCACTCCAAGAAAGCGGCTCAAGGAAGCTTCTTGAGAAGCTTCAAGGGACTTGTATGCTACCTATAAATACCAAGGCCGAAGCTCATGCTAGGCATTCGGAGTTTTCCCTCATTCAAGTGTCCCAATGTGAATTTCCATTCTCCTATTTCTCTCCTCGGTTTCGGTCTTTTACAGTGGTAGTTACTGATAACCTTACCAAGTGGGTTGAGGCTAGACCATTGAGGGACAAGAATGAAGATGAAGTTGGTAGATTTCTTTATGAACGCATTATCACTAGGTTTGGATGCCCTTTAGAGTTGGTTTCTGATAGAGGAGGAGAGTTTACAAGAAGCATTACTACAGCCATGCTACGACATTTCTCTATCACACAGAGAGTAACTACATCCTATAAGCCAAATTCCAATGGCTTGGCTGAGAGAACTAATCAGACCTTGTGCATGATGTTGGCCAAAGATGCAGAAATGGACGGGGCTTAACATCATTGGGACAAGAGGATTCATGCAGTTTTGTGGGAGTATAGGACAACCATGAAGACTTCCACTAGATATTCTCCATTTCAATTGGTGTATGGTATTGAGTCTACCTTACCTATTCATTTTGATCTTCCTACCTTCCAAAGCATTCATAGGAGATTGAAGAAAGCACAAGGAGGTGATGCAGAGAAGTCAAGGAAGGATCAACTCATGGAGTTGGAAGAAGCAAGAGCAGTTGCTATGGTTTGAGTGGAGCAAGCCCAAAGATAAAAAAAAAGGAGAGCTATGACAAGAGGCAAGGCAAGAAGAAGGTGGAGAATTTCAAAGAAGGTGATTGGGTAATGTTGTTTGATTCCATTTGATTCAAGAGAGTGCAAAAGAAGTTTTTGCCTAAGTACTTTGGAACTTTCATAATGGAGAAGGTGTGGGGCAATTACACCTATGATCTCAAGGAGTTGGGAGGAAGACACTTTGATAGGATTAACCATGATAAGTTGAAGATGTACCATACAAGGTAGAGAGACCTTCACTTTGAGGACAAAGTGAAAACTTAGTCTGGGGGTAAATGTAACACCCATTTGTGCATGTGTGTGGTATTGTGATATTTAGCTTGGTATTACAAGTACTTAAGAGATATTATTTATATAGAGATAAAGGATGGTTCTATATTAGTCATGGTTAGCTAAAGTTAGTCATAGCTTAGATAGAGGGAACCTCACTTTAGAGGAAGTAGAATAGATGAGCACCACTATTTTGGATTTTAGTGTGTTGACTTGGTAATATTCCTATGTGTTTGGCTTTGAGGAAAGAGTTGAGAACTCTTGGGCCCGCAAGCCTTTTTGTTTTGGATTCTTCTTTAGTCCAAGGATAGCCCATGTGAAGGAATCCTTGACTTAGTGGTTGGGTCAAGATAAGACCACATGCTTAGGGGAATATGCCCATGTGAATGGATATTCCTTTCTACTTTTTGACTTTACTTGACTTTTAGTCTAGTAACTTGAGTTACTATGGTAATTAGTAACTTTGGTATGTAACTATTTCACAAGTATATAAACAAGGAGTGAGGAGGTACTCATCATCCTTTCATGTGCAACTATCTCTCTCTCATTGAGTTCTCTAGTGAGCAATGTCTTGAGTCTTGGAGTGTTAGCCTTGGAGGAGTATGATGGAGTTGGGGTTCCTTGCCTTCTTAGTCCATGGTGTGCTACCATAATAGCCATCAGAGGTTCATCCTGAGTGAAAGACAAGCCGGCTCATAGACCGAGGTACGTCAATTTGTTGCCAGATGTATGGTTTGTGACCGAGTTAGAGCATCATTCAATGCTCCTACACCACATTTACACCCATTACCTATCATGGGATTGGGTTACCGTTGGAGTTTGGACTTTGTTGGACCTTTACCGCTGATTGTGAGACATCATCGGTATGATTTGGTGATGGTGGAGCACTTCTCCAAGTGGGGTGAGTTGGTGGCACTTCTTGACAAGTCTAGTGAAGGGACAACTTACTCATTCTTGGATTGAGTTCTTAGTCATTTTGGTGCACTAGCTGAGGTTTTGACTGATCAGGGTACAAAGTTCTTGGGGGAGTTTCAGGTCTTGTGTGACAAGGCTTTGATTGAACACCATACTACCTCCCAAGATCACCCTGAGGCAGATGGCTTAGCAGAGAGAGTGGTTCAGACGGTGAAGAGAGGATTGCAAAAGTATGGTTTGCAGAGAGGCCACTTGGGAGATTGGGATCTCTAGTTACCTTGGTTGGCCATGGGCTATCGGTTCAGCCGGCAAGCCTCCTTATCATCCTTCTCTCCATAATTTCTACTCTATGGACAAGATCCAAATTTACCTACAGCCATTGTCAAGATGCTATTGTAGTTTTGGACTTGGATGACCCCAATGTATGGATAAGTGCATGTTCTCAGCAGGCGGAGATCTTTCGGAGAGTGATGCCAATGGCCTTTGAGAACTTGGCAATTGCTCAACATAGAGATACTTTACGCTATGCTACCATTCAAGGAGGAGGTTATAGATCCCCAATCCGTCGATTTCATCCAAGAGACTATGTAGATCTATAGCAGATAGCACCGACAACACTTGATGTTTTGACAGGCCACACTATCTTGAGAGTGCCATCTGGAGTGCTTGTGTTAGAAGGACGTGATGGTGTTGTTTAGAAGGATCACATGCGCAATTGTGCGCCATGCCACCTCCCAAACATTGATGGTATTATAGACCCAAGTTTGGCACTTGTGTGCAGGCTTGAAGTGTATGTTATGTGGTTCTTCTGGTGGAGCTGCTATTATGTTAGTGTGTGATAACTATTTGAGAGGATGGCATATGGTATGTATGACTCCTCCCTCACGATGGTTCCTCAAGGACAGTGGTTATGTCCTAGATGTACTTGACCTATATCTAGTTCATTCTTTATATGGTATAGATTAAAGACAGGCGACTAAGATGGGGCTCCATAGCACCCGGCCTCCTAATCTTTGCTCATTAGAGGGTATACCATATACTTAAAGTAGATGGCTATCTGGAGTTAGAGGGACCTAACTGCCAGCTAGGGGGGCGATTGTGGCACTTTAGAGTCTATGTATGACTTATGTGTGAGTTGTGCTTCTATAGTGTATGATGTTGACAGCAATGTATATTGTGTAGTGATGTATATACGCACGATAGCTGTCACACCATTTGTAGTGTCGCATCTAGATTGCTCGGACACTAGAGTTGCAGTGATAGTAGTTAGAGTTATTTTAGCAATTCCTCAAAGACTACTTTCCGACGGTCAGATTTTGTGTTTGGGGTATTGACTTCACGGTGGGGCCCACCATCACTTTGCACCGTTTGCACCATCAAGTGTGCCGTCAGCGGGACCGTTAGGGTTCAGACCTAGCTCAAGTCCAGGGGGTATATTTTTGAAGTGCAGCTCCAGAGAGCTCACTTTTATGATGTTGAGCCTTCGAGTTCCTGGCTATGGTGGACAGAGGCCGGCGAGCCTCACCTGGATTCTCTATGCTTGAATAGGTGTGGCTTGACTGTAATCAGTGCCCAGTTGTTGGCAATTTATAGAGTGACAGATCAAGTACTGATCTGAGTTGAGTTGAGTTGAGAGTGGTAAACAATCTGATTATTGTGGCACTTTAGAGTCTATGTATGACTTATGTGTGAGTTGTGCTTCTATAGTGTATGATGTTGATAGCAATGTATGTTGTGTAGCAATGTATATACACACGACAGGCTTCTTGGGAAACTTCTTGACTAGCTTAGCTTGCATGCCAAGTAGGAGGCTTCTCATAAGCTTCTTGGTTAGCTTGGCTTGCACTCTAAGAAGGTGGCCTTTAGGAAATTTCTCAAGAGCCTTGTATGTTCCCTATAAATACCAAAGCCCAAGCTCATATTGGGCATTTTGAGTTTCACTCATTCAAGGACCCCAATGTGATCTTTCACTCCGATCTTCCATTCTCTTATTTCTCTCCTCGGTCTTTTATAGTATCACTAGATTCTATGAAGAGTAAGAAAAATATTAGTGAGCATATACACACCCACATCCCTACCAGGCATCCTCATTGATGTATCTTTATTTGATAGAGCTAAGACTCTTTCTTGTAGAGGGAAAGGCTCCAAAACTTGGCTCTATTCCTCCCCATTGATAGAGGCTTTTGATTTCATGTTGGAAGAGTTCTCCATTACACTATGCCAATGTTTGTGTCTCCCATATCCAGCCATGTTAGGACTTCCAAACTTGTGCACTTTTGTTTCCAAATATGATACAAATAACATACATATTACATAGTGTGTTGTAGGTGAGCACACCAGAGTTCAAAATGCCATCTATGATACATTGGCTCAACTCCTTTGAGCTACATGGTGCCAAGTTATAGATCAAGTGGTGGTTGGACCTAGAAGGACCTATCTCCATGTTGGGTGAGAGTAGATATCATCACATTCACAAATGGTTGGCATACTTTGTTTGATGTGATGGTTACGGAACCCCTATGAGCAAAGACACAACTATGAACTGCCAATCTGGCAGGAGCAATGGTGATCATCATAGCTAGGGGAAAAGAGGATCATTATGCACCATTACTCTCTTTTGATAATTTTGTTCCTTTGGTTGTGAAGATTTTTGGGCACCTTTATCACCACTTTGATGGATTGCTCAATGAAGTAGCATGAAGCTCCTTGCAGAGGAGAGGGGTTATGGTTGTGTCCCAAGCCATGCTCACATCCTACTTCAGACAGAGAGTTTCAGCACATTATAACATTTTCAGGTCATGGGTCTTCATAAGGTGCAATAGCAATAAGTGTGCACATCACATCTAGGGTCCTCTCCCTTCACTTATGTACTATTAGAGGACCTCTATCACATTGTCCAGCAGGATGTTTATTTGTTGTTTTTTCAGTTGTGGTTATGTTGCCTTCCCTCCTTTCTGCACTTAAGGGCCACAATCTTGTTTAGGTTTCTTTGGGCTCCATGCTCTTTTCCCTCTTGCATTCCTTTGTGCCTTGCACTCCTGTTTTTGCATTCCTTCGGGGTTTATATTATACATATTTTCTTATATTTTCTTGTTTATGATAGTTTCTACCAAGAAAAAATGTAGATATTTCAAATTCTATCTTAGAGAATACCCATGAGATGATTCTAACTAAATAATTTTATTTTTTTTCTTATTTAAGGTTCGCTGATAGATCTAACTATCACATTCGTCTATCTTGGTTTAAGTGGACAGTACGAAAAGTTTAGAGCTTCCATACAGTAAGGGGTATACAAATACGTGTTATGTGTACCCGGCAAATTCCGTAAACAAAGTTTACGTGAATTATATAAAAGGTGGTATGGGGTGCGGGGCAGAGTATGTGAATTTTACGAGAAATATCCATAGCGATATAAAATTTTACGGGTACGGGCAATCCAATCCATAGAATTTAATGAGTAAAAAGTTCACCCAAAAATTTCGCGAGAACAAAGTTTTTTCGATCATCAACAATTCAACGGCAGCGTTCAAAAATGAGAATAATTAGGGTTATAACTATCCGCACAAAAATTTACGGATTTTGACGGATTCCAAGAAAATCAATAAACTTCCTTCTATGGAAAAATCAAATATACTTCCTTCTATGGGGCAAACTGGCTTACAAATACAGTATTCCCAAAAGGAGGATATGTTAACGGAGAACTCGATGCCGATGATCGACATATCATTTGATATAAATTTCCCTCTAAGTTCTACGTTGCCAAGGTAAAATCTCCTGGTACTTTGATTCGTTAGGTGCGTACAATTTAGACACGCTGCATATACGATAACGTTGTAACTCCTTCCACGTTGATTCTACCATAAGTTTATTAAAACATCGATCCATTATTGTGCCCTCATTGCGTTTTGTCGGTGAATTCTAGTCATGCGTGTATAGAATCGAACTTTAATTAGAGAGGGCGACTCCGGTTTCTCCTCTCTCAAGATTCACATCTTAACTGATTCTATGCGTTAACCTATTCTGATAAGGACACCATAAGAGACAACTAAATCAATGATCATGTATCATCAGAAAAACATTACGTGCACGATCCAAAAAGGAAAAAATGTCTTCTCTCTGATGCTCTTAGATTGCCAAAAAGGAGGAAAGAGATTCCTCTGTAGAAACTCTCGATAGAAGAGGGGGAGAGGTTTGCTTTTATGAATAACATTTATCTCATAGAAGATGGATATTTTACCATGGTTCTATTATTTTACTTAAGTAACGGTGCACTGCCAGATGGTGGGAGTACTTAAGTCTGTCTTTTTATTTTTATCAAAACAATAGGACCCACCTTTGCATGCTTCGAGAGTCTCGCATAAGAGTATCAATTGCGAAGCAATTGATTCTCTTATACTCTTACGCGACTATACATTTTCTTAATATTGATATATTGAGTAACATTCTACACCACGAAACACGAATATTGTCAGAGTTCTAAGAAATCGATATCGCTCTGTTGAAATCTTCCAAAAAGCCTCCAATCCATCTTTAAGGCGTTGATGCACTTTGTGAATGATCATTCCCCACCACCACCACATCAGGCCTGCGTTACGAGACACAGGTTAAACTTTTCTACAGCAAAAGCAAAACTGTCAAATATTCTTGAAAACGGAATGCCTTTGTTTGCAGGGACCAGATAGGCTGGTTCTATCAACGTGCGCAACGTCTCGATGAAGCATATTAGGCTACATCCGGCAATTTGCGAACTGTCTGTAATGTAGATTCAAATGCTCTTGGCAAGAAAGTCCAACATGTGATGTTTCAAGCAGTAGGTCCAAGATCAGAACACAAGTACTCCTTACGTGTCCGAGACAGTGAAACACGCTAACGCGGGTCTGGAGCCGAGTCATCCATCATCGCGAACAAAAATCGTATTCTGTTGACCAAGGAACACTAGTTTCATGGTCAAAGTCTACAAATGAACATGATCTGGTGGCACTGTATCACTGTAGGTGACGAGGAAAAGCAATATAAAAAGATAAAAACTACTCTACCTAGAGTACAGTTGGATTTGTTTGATATTAAATGCATGCTTGAAACTGTGTGCAAATGCTTATCCATTTCTTTGTCTCGTAGAATTCAGCGGAATGGAGACTTTTTGCATGCCGGGTGAACGTGCAGTTACAATTAGTACTGATTATAGACCTTCTGAGATAGTAAAAAATGTTCACACGTTGGTATGATATGAAACTTAAAGAGAGAGAGAGGATACAACAAGAGAGGGTTTAGGGAGGAGAGATCAAAGGAACGGGAGAGGAATTTCTCCATTTCAATGGTCCATTAGATTATAGCTCAAAAGGAAATAATAAATCAGTAGTTTTCTTTGTCTTTTCAATTTCTGCTGATACAAATTGCAGGTTATAAGAATTTGATTTGAAAATAGAGTAAATGTAATTTCTTTTGTGTTTTGAATGATTATTTTAATATGTTCATGATGGGTTGGGACATTTAGTTTTAATATCTTGGTTTTCATACTCTGGTTTTATTGGAATTTAGTCTGAAAACTATGGAGATAGAGTTATTAGGGTATATAATTTTAGTGTTTTGCAAGTTCAGATATAGAATATAGCATCTTGTGTAATTTTGTGCTAGCTATGGTTACATCTCATATCTTCAACAACACAAGATACACCATGTTCAATGTGTCATAGACTCATTGAGATAAAAACACACATGGAAAAGATGTAAAAAGATCATAATTGGACCACTTGTGTATCTATATCACATTAACATTATTGCCATCCAAGATTATCCGAGTTGATCCCTTTATTGAACATGTCAAGTTTACAAATAGAAATGGGGGAATGGTTAGCATTCCAAGCATGTTTAGGGCTATTTGAGACTAGTCTTCTGTATTCATATTTATTTCATAAGCTACCACAAGCACTCTATGACGATGTTAAACCTGCTTTTTGTTTCCTACTCGTTCAATTGTCCCACGGTCACTTTGAATGAATTTGTATAGTTCTTATGTCTTATGTTATCATGAAAATGTCTTTGTTATACTAGAGGGTGTATATATAGCAAAGATGGCCGTATATATATAGCAAAGGGAGGTGGTTGTTAGATTTTGGGCTAAGGATCAAGTTATCTTATAAAAAGTTGTGAAAAGGAATCCATTTGGGTTACACATTTTAGGATAATAGATAAATTTAGCCGTATATATACAGCAAAGAGAAGTGGTTATTAGTTTGGGCTAAGGATTAGGTTACCTAATAAAAAGGAATCCGTTTGCGTTACACATTTTAGGAGATAATTTTAGTCATAAGCTAGTAGAGATTCTACTCTATCACAATGGTGTAAGATCTTGAGTCAAGCTCAAGAGTACATCAAGCGGCATAAACCACACATCCTGTCACATCCAAAAGAATGCCAACTTTTAAGCGAAGATGAGAACTGTTGATCAAAACATGTATCGCTGGCGGACTTTACCACGTACCTTTCCAAAAGACTGGATCAATATTTGTAGACATAGTCTGTGTAAATTGGAACGTTCAGATAGTAGAGTTCCACCAAAGAACTAAAGTTGCCTGAGTATCGTGAAGACGAACTACTTCAATACTCCGCTCGCTGGATGAACAGAGGAAAAGTACTTCGGTTGGTAGAAAAACGCTAGATCTTCTGACCAGCAAGAAATTATGTCCTGAGGTCACCCAGTGAAAGCCTAAATTCGCATGAGCTATATCGCGTGAGTTATATCGCGGGGATATAGCCATCACTCCATTCCTATTGTAGGACTGCTCCTATCATAATGTTTGATACACTTGTAGCCAGCTTGAGTGGATATGTTAGGTCATACCACTTCAATATTGGTGCATGTAGTAATACATTTTTCAATTCTTGAAAATACAATTCTTATGCGGTTCCTCATATCCACTTCTTTTTCTTGCCAAGTAGTGTTGTTAGGGGTTGTGCAACCTTGGAGAAGTCTTTGACAACTTGATGATAAAACCTAGTCAATCCCAAGAAATTCTTGAGTTGAGTTTGAGCTTGTGAAACCACTTTTTTGAGTGACATCTATTTTATTTGTTAAAACTTGGATACCTTCTGTACTCACTTTATGCTCCAAGTAATCTACTTTAGACTTGCCAAAATTGCACTTTGAGACTTTGGCATACAACTAGTTTTGTCAAAGAATCATGAAGACTCTCACACATGTTTTTTGTGTTCCTTCATTACCCTACTATAGACTAAGATATCATCAAGGAAAATGATAATAGAGTTATCCAAGTATGGATAAAATATACCATTCATCAAACTCATGAAAGTGGTTAGTGAGTTGGTGAGGCTAAATAACTTCACTAGGTACTCAAAGTGACCATACCTTGTTTGAAAGATAGCTTTATGTATGTCTTCCTCTGTGATCTTGATTTGGTTATAACCGCTCTATAGATCAGGTTTAGTGAATTTTTTGTCCCCATTGAGTTGATCAAATAGGTCATCCATGTGAGGCAACGCACATTTGCATTGTACCATCCTTCTTTTTCACAAACAAGATAGGAGCACCATATGGTGATACATTGGGTTGGATACCTTTCTATAGCATATTCTTGATTTGAGCCTTGTACTCCTCCAACTCATGAGATGATAGTAAATATAGGACCTTACAAGGAGGTGTCTTCCCATGAATTATCTTGATTTTATGATCTATTCTCCTTTTTGGTTGTAATCTTGAGGGTAGATCATCAAGAAAGACATCTTGAAACTCATTGACCACATCTTTCAAATTCTCAAGAATTTATCTAAGAATTTGTCTGTAGACTATTCATATTAGACCCATGAAACACTATTTTCCTTATTGATAGTTGTTGTTCCAATGACAAAGAGAGACAACTCTTGCCTTTAAGATCTTTCACTATCTCCAATTATCTTCCATTAGCTAATTCTCACTATTTTTCTTCTCCAATCTACCATGTTATTGTAGTGCTCCATCCACGGTATGCCTAAAATCATGTTGTAATGAGCTAACCATATCACTCACCACTCAATTTTTTCTTGATACTCTCTTGTAGGGAGTGCTACCTTTCTAGGTAATTAATCAATCCTCTCTATCTGACCATTAGGTAACTCTACTTTTTTATTCTCATTCTTCTTAAGTTCTATCTCCAACTTTATTGCAATAGGATGAGAAAGAAATTCTTTGTTGTTCCAAGGTCTATCAGTATTCTCACCTGATGGACTTTTAGAATTCCATTGACAACAATCAATTGTGCATTTGTCTTTCTCAACCTTTGTGCACTTGTTCTCTTCCTCCCTTACTTTTACTCCTCTCTATTGAGCCAATAAGACCATGAGGTACATTTATTGGTGATCTTCATTTTCCAATGTGATTTCAGCATCTTCCTCTTCAATTTCTCTTTCCAAGTTGTTCAAAGGTTGCTTGTATGTGTAATACAAGTAGCTAGACATATTATCTAGAGGTGAAAATTGGCTTGGGTTCATCTAGAAGGATTTTTTGTACAATGGACTAGGTAGATCAGACAGAGGTATCACTAAAAGAGTATTTCTACTAATCGACCAGAAGCCAAAAATAGCTTGAAAACTTTAGAGCCAATTTTGGAGGCTTAAACGGATGAATTAGGTCTCAAAATGAAAATAGTTTCTCCCTTAAGGTTAAATGGCTTACCTTCACTCCTTTATGTTGTTTCATTGAGAGCTTTCCAATGGTACCTCACTCACATGATTCTGAGCTCCCCACAAGAAGATTCCTTATAGATTCTCTTTGGTTAAACCAATTTGACCAACTAAAAAGAACAAGGACTGACATGTCACCCATCCAAACAACTAATCCAAGGATAGAGCTCATTGACAAGTCACCAATGCATGTGTCAGATCCAAGGGTGGAGCTCATTGACAAGTCACCAATCCATATATCTGATCCAAGGGTGGAGCTTCCTTTGAGTGTGAAACTTGTGTTTTCTCTCTTGTATCTCTCTTGGAGAGTTCTCTTGTCCTTAGAGTATTACAATGGTATTAGAGCATTTGTTTTAATCCAAGAGAGTGGATCACCTCTATTGGAAAAGCACGAGCTACTAAAATTGAGTAATTTGAGGGGAGAACATAGTGCAATTGCTAGACTTGGGGAATTGTTTTAGAGAGCGGATGGGATGGAGGCACCGAGAGGAGTTACCTAATGGTAAGACAGAGAAGATTGAGTCATTACCTAGAAAGACAATACTCTCTATAGGAGGGTATCAAGAATCAATCAAGTGGTGAGTGATGATGCAATCTTAAGTATGCAATGGATGGAGAACTACAACTACACGGTAGATTGGAGAAAGGAAGTAGTGAAAACTAATCAATGGAAGATCTTTGGGATTAAAAAAAGATCACAAAGTTGAAAGCTATCTGTATATGTCATAAGGACCACATCTATTGGTAAGATAGATAGATGTTTCATGAGTTTAATAAGCGAAGTCCAGAGTGCCCAACCTAATGGACAAATTCCTAAGAACTCGAAAGATGTGGTCAATGATTTCCAAGATGTCTTTCCAAATGAATTACCCGCAGGTGTACCACCAAAAAGGAGAGTAGATCATAGAATTGAGATACTTCCTAGGAAGACATCTCCTTGTAAGCCCCTATATTGACTATCACCTCATGAGTTGGAGGAGTGTAAGGCTCAAATCAAAGATATGTTGTAGAAGGGGTTTATCCAACCTAGCATATCATTATATGGAGATCCTATATTGTTTGTGAATAAGAAGGATGGAACAATGTACATGTGCACATGTGTGATTCAATCCCTAGACTGAATCAACAAACAGTGAAGAACAAATATCCATTACCTCATATGGATGACTTGTTTGATCAACTCAATGGGGCAAGGCACTTCACCAATTTTGATTTGCAGAGCAATTACAACCAAATCAGGATTGCAGAAGAAGACATACACAAAATAGCCTTTCAAACAAGGCACGATTACTTTGAGTACTTGGTGATGCAGTTTGTCCTCACCAACGCTCCAGCCACTTTCATGAGTATGATGATTGATATATTTCATCCATACTTGGATAAATCTATTATCATTTTTCTTGATGACATCTTAGTTTATAGTAAGACCTTGACAAAGTACAAGCAACATCTACAAGAAGTCCTCTAGATTCTACAACAAAATCAAGTATATACCAAAATCTCAAAGTGCACGTTTGGCAAATTTGAAGTAGACTACTTAGGGCATAGAATAAGTGCAAAAGTTATCTAAGTGTTAATAGATAAAATAGAGATCATTCAAAAATAGAGTGCTCCAAAAGATCAAACTCAACTCAAGAGTTTCTTGGGATTGATAGGGTTTTATCGTCAATTTGTCAAGGACTTCTCCAAGAATGCACAGCCTTTAATAGCACTATTAGGAAAGGGGAAGAAGTGGATATGGACAATTGCACAAGAATTGGCTTTTCAAGAGTTGAAGATGCATTACTACATGCACCAATCCTGAAATGGTATGACCCAAAATGTCCAATCAAGATGACTATAGATGCATCAAGTGTAGCAATAGGAGCAGTCCTACAACAAGAATAGTAGGATGGATGGCACCCAGTTGTGTGTTTTTCTTGTAAGTTGTTATTGGCAGAATGCAACTATCACACCATTGAACAAGAAGAGCGGGTCATTGTCCTTGCAACCAAGCATTGGAAGCACTATTTGGGTGAGAACGCATTTGTGGTAGAGACGGACCACAAACCTCTAGTCTATCTCAAGACACAAAAAAGTCTTTCTTGTCAATAGACTCAATAGGCAGAGTGGAGACAAAAATTCAACATGACAATCAGATATGTGGAAGGCAAGAAGCAACTTGCAGATGCATTCCCTAAATGCTGATGGTAAACAATTCGGTGGTGGAAATCAAGATGAACCTTGAATTTTGGCCCAAGATTGTTATTGTTACAAAAACTGATCCATAGATTGTAGGTGCTCAATCATCCACAAGCATCACCATCACCCAAGGACTCACTTTCCATGATGGCAAGTTGTGGAACCTAGATGATATAGATCTAAGAACCACCATCCTAGCAAAATGTCATGATTCTGCCATTGCAGATCACGTTGGAGTAGACAAGACCTTGGATGTAGTCAAATGCCATTACTATTGGCCCAAGATGAGCAAAAATGTGATGGAATATGTTTGGAGCTGCCTACTTTTTCAACAAAATAAGGCTTCTAATCAAGCTCCCATAGGACTCCTCCAACCTCTCTTCATTCCTACACAACATTGGGAACAAGTAAGCCTAGATTTGGTTTGTGAATTGCCCAAGACCACCTTTGGGTTTGACTCCATCATAGTCTTTGTCAACCAACTTAGAAAAATGATTCATGTGTGTCCCACCACCAAGGATGTGATTGTCCCACTCAATTGTACTTAGATGCAATCTTTTCCCATCATGGCTTTGTCTTGAGTGCTCATCATAGATAGAGGCACTCAATTCACTAGTGTTTTTTGGAGAACACTCTTTGGGTTCTTCAGAACCAAATTGGCTATGTCCATGGTTTACCATCCACATATTGATGGAAAAATAGAGAGGGTGAATCACACTATTGAGGACATGCTTCGGGGCTTTACTTTGGATGAGCAAGAGAGTTGGGACACCTTACTCCCATTGGTGGAATTTTCTTACACCAATTCAGTGAATACCTCTACACAAGTCACACTATTCTTCCTCATGTATGGAGAGCATCCTTTCACACCTTCAAGCTTGATGACTGGTGGCTACCAAGGTTGACGCTATCAACACTTTTGTTTCTAGAATCCAATAGGGTGTGGAGCACGCCAAGCACAGGTTGCAGATCGCCCAAAATTGATAGAAGCAATATGTAGATGCACGTCTCAAACACATGTAGTTCAATGTGTGAGATCAAGTTTGGTTTTCAACCACCAACCTCAAGTTAGTTGGTCCTCATAAGCTCAGACCTCATTTTATTGCACCTTTCTCCATCCTTCATTGCATGTTGTGGCCTATCACCTTGAGCTACCACCACATATGAAGATCCATCCAATGTTTAATGTTTCCTTATTACATCAACATGCTCCTCGACTGCCCCAATCCTCTTCCATCCAAGAAAGTTGATGTTGTCCAACCTTGGTTGATGAGGCAGAGGAGTATGAGGTCAAACGCATTCTCCAAAAAATCATTCTTGGTACTCGCCTTCCGTGTGTGGAATATCAGGTCTATTGGAAAGTGTACCCACTATACAAGGCAACATAGGAGCTAACAGCCAACTTGACCAATGCACCAGTGTTAGTTCAACCTTTTAAGCACCAACTTTGCAACGAGGATGTTGTGTCTTAAAAGGAGGGAGGTCTATAATACAAGCAACTAGACATATTATCTAGAGGTGAAAATTGGTTTGATAACATCTAGAAGGATGTTTTGTACAATGCGCTCGGTAGACCAGACAAAGATGTCACAAAAAATTACTTTTACTA
Source organism: Lunularia cruciata (assembly GCA_948567375.1). Taxonomy (NCBI): domain Eukaryota; kingdom Viridiplantae; phylum Streptophyta; class Marchantiopsida; order Lunulariales; family Lunulariaceae; genus Lunularia; species Lunularia cruciata. The sequence continues at coordinate 15,007,108 of OX419756.1, forward strand.
ATAGGGCAAAAGCCTAAAATAGCCTAAAACTTTAGAGCTAATTTTGGAAGCCTAAATGAATGAATTAGACCTCAAAAATGGAAAAAATCAAGATAAGGCTAGCCTTTACCCCTTCATGATTTGTCTCATTGGGAGCTTTCCAATGGTTACTCACCCATGCAATTTTGAGCTGTCTACATGAATATTCCCTAAAGATTCCCTTGGGTCAAACCTATTTGACCAACTAGATAGGACAAGGACTGACATGTCACTCATCCAAACAACTAATCCAAGGATGGAGCTCACTAATAGGTTATCAATCCATGTATCTGATCCAAGGGTGGAGATTCCTTTGAGGAGATCCTCTTTGTTATGTAATAAAAAGAAGGTGCTCCTTTGGAGCATCAGAGGATTGAGTGTGAAACTTGTGTTTTCTCTCTTGTATCTCTCTTGGAGAGTTCTCTTGTATGCGGAGTATTACAATATGGAGGCCAAAGGCCCCTAATAAGGGGGCATAAAAATTGATGGCTATGTGCACAACTCAATAACAATTTAATAACATTGTTATTTTGCTTGAGCTCCTTCTCCTTGTGAGACTCCATCCTTATTTTCTTTGACCCGGTCCCATTCTCCTTGGAGCGGTCATGCTTGTTTGTCTTGGAACCAAATTTTTCCCAATTGCATAGGAATTGGTCCACCAAAGTGCGGTGTTTCAACTTGATAGTGTTATGTCAAAACTACTCCTTCACCTCTTCCAAGCGCTACTGCTATTCTTTGAGCACACGATGGCTTCAAAAATGGTGTAAGGATTTAATACTATTACTTCTTGGTGAATTTGCTCTTTTAATCTCCATTTGAAATTTTCAAGAGCTTATGATGGGCTTATATTGGTTATTGCAACCTATAGATCAAGAAATGCTTCCATGTATTTTTTTTATGTTGTTCTTTTGCTTTGATTCCAATAGTCGGGTTTGAGCCATATGCAAAAAATGTATAGATTAGAAATTCCTCAACAACCCTTCTTGCATCACTATCAAAGTGATCTCTTCTCCATCCACCAACATTGATTATTCCCAAGCATTGTACCATGTGAGAGGTTTATTTGTCAAGTATCCATGCGCAAACATACCTACAGAATGATTAATGATCTAAGTTGTGAATTATCAAAAGTATTAATTTGTTCTTTGATCAAGTTTCCATTGCTCCCATGGAATGTTGTCCCTTGTAAAACTCAATGTTTCATGTCTTCTTCATCAGTAGTAACAATGTGATCTCATTGTTGATTGGGGTAGGTGTCATTGGCATGAGTGACTCTCTAAATACTTTGGCTATTGTTATTGGGTTTTGGGATGATTTCCCTTCTTGCATTACATGATCATTCCTAAATGTACATACTTTGAATTTGTAATGCTTCCATTGTCATCTTGATCTCCCAAAAAAAATTTAACATCCTTGGCATTCCTTGCATCAGATCTTGCAATTGCGACTCCATGATCCATACACATGATAATGCTCAATTGTTATTTATTACTTCAATAGAGAGTTAATATGATCACTTGAGAGGGAGCATAGATGATTATCACTACCATTGGAACCTCAAAGGCTATCACTTGTTGATAATATTCTTCACCAAAAGTGTAGACTAACAAATCACTAAACATCACTTTTGATCTAACTACATAATGGATTTCTACTTGAGTGTTGAAAGGGAGAAGATGCATTATATTCAGATCTATTGCATCATAAAAAAATTTAAATTGTCAAATCCCTCTCTTTATTGTTTATCACTATAGGTAGAATCATAAGGTTTGGTGAATTCATTATTATGTCCATGAACTCCGCTCCAAATTAGTAAATGTGATATATTCTCACTTGCTCATGTTAGATGTTTCATAATCTTGATGTAGAATGGATTCAAGGAAGGAGAGTGAGGTCCAAGAAATTGCCATCCAAGAGACTACATCCTATTCTCTTTCTCAAACACCGCAAGCTAGCAATTACACTACTTTTTCTCCCCTTGAAATTACTTAGTCTCATTAGTTTATGTTCCTCCAAGAGGGATGATCCAGTCACTTGGATTAAAACATATGTTATGATATCATTGTAATTTTCCAAGGATAGGAGAAATCCTTAGAGAAAGATAAGTAAAAAACACAAGATAAACACAAGGTTTCATTCCTCAATCCTCTTATGCTCCAAAGTTGCACATTGTCTTTATTATAAAGCAAAGAGGATCCACTCAAATAGAGCTACACCCTTGGATCAAATACATGGATTGGTGTCATGTCAAAAAACTCTACTCTTAGATTAGTTGTATGGATTGGTGACATATTGATCCTTGTCCTATTTGGTTGGTCAAATAAGTTTGACAAAAGGGAATCTTTGGAGAATCTTCTTATAGGAAGCTCAGAATAGCATACGTGAGGTACCATTAGAAAGCTCCCGATGATACAAACTAGAGGAGAAAGGTAATTTTATTTTCTAGAGGGAAGAAAGTTTCCATTTTTTGAGCCTAATTCATTTGTTTAGGCCTCTAAGATTAGCTCCAAAGTTTTCAAGGTATTTTCAACCTTTGCACTATTAGTGGGAGTACTCTTGTGGTGACACCTCCACCTGATCTACTTAGCCATCATATAACATCCCTAAAGTTTTTACCAAGTAGATTTCCATCTCTAGATAATCTATCTATCTAATGGTATTATATGATACTCCTTGTTATATAATAAAGACAAAGTGCTCTTTTGAAGCATCAAAGTTTATGGGAAGTTCCACTCTTGTGTGCTTTTGTCTTTGGGTTGTTACAATATATTAGAGTGATCAAATCATTGGAAGAACACATATTCTTGAGATTCAGTAATTTGAGTGTAAAAGGAGTGGTACATATTGAAAGGTTGGGTGATTTGGAGAGAGGATGCGATGGATCCTCCTATAGGATGATTTCCAACACCTAATTTTCCTTTCTTAAATCCTTTCCTCATCAATATTACATATCTCCAATGCAAACAAGTGAAAGTGTACCTTGTTTATCATTTTGGAGTGAATTTCATGAACGGAGTAATAAATTTGCTAAACCTTGTGATTCTACCTATTGTGATATATGATAGAGAGTGAGATTTGATGATTTACTTTTTGTTATGATGCAATAGATCTGAATATACTAAATTCTCTTCCTTTCAACACTTAAATCAAAATTAGTTATGTAGTTAGGCCAAAAGTGATGTTTAAGGATTTTATAGTTTGCAATTTTGGTGAGAAGTATTATCAACAAGTGATAACCTCTTAAGTCCCAATAGTAGTAATCCTTACAGTCCATGATCCTTCTCAAGCTATATATTAACCTTATATTGAAGTAGGAAGTATCTATTGAGAGTTCATATTGTGTATGAATCATGGAGTCATAGTTGCAAGATCTCATGCAAGGAATACATTAGATGTTGAATGAGTTCTAAGAGATCAAGAAGACGATGGAGGCATTACAAAGTCAAGTACATACATTTAGGAATGATAATATACTACAAGAGGAAGAATCATCCTCAAACCCAAGGAAAATGGCCAAAGAACTTGCAAACTGACCCACAATATTGACATAGACCTTGGTCACATTGTTATTATGGATGTAAAAGACATGCAACATTGAGACTTACAAAGGACAATGCTCCATAGGAATAGTGGAGAATTGGATCTCGAGAATGAATCAATACTTTATGTATTCAAAATAGAGATCATGAATTATTTTTTATGCATGTTTGCATGTGGGACTTGATTGATAAAGCTCTCACTTGGTACCATACTTGGGATCAATAAGTGTTGGTGGAAGGAAGGGAGATCACTTAGATGGCAATGTAAGAGCAATTATTGAAGAATTCCTAATTGGTAGATTCTATGCATACAGCTCAGACTGGACTAAAATGTTTGAAGCAAAATATAACATCCAAGAATGTGTAGAGGCATTTCTTGATCTTCATGTTTTTATAACTAAAAGCTCTTGATAAATTCAAACAAGGTTAAAAGCATAAATTTGATAAGAGTAAATGGTATGAAATCCTTGCATAATTTTTGGAGCCATTATATGTGCTCAAAAAATAGCAAGAGCACTTAGAAGAGGTGAAGTAGTAGCCCTAGCACAACATCATAAGGTTGAAACATCACACTTTAGTGGACTAGCTCTTATAAAATTAGGCAACATTTTTTTTGAGACAAAGGAGCTCAACCATTCCAAAGAGAATGAGGATGTGTCAAAGAAAGAAAAGATGGAGTCCCCAAGGGAGAAGCGGCTTGAGCAAAACAAAAACATTGTAACAATTTCAATCACTTTGGGCACATAGTCATCAATTATTGTGCCCATTTCCCTAGGAGCTCTTGGTCTTCATAAAAGCAATCTTTGAACAATTTGGAGGGTCAAATCAAAGATGAGGATACTAAAATCACATTGGAAAACAATGGTTGCCAATAAATGTACCTTTTTGCATTATTGTCTCAAAGAAAGGAGCAAAAGCGAAAGGAAGAAGAGAACAAGTGCACAAAGATTGAGAAAGAAAAATGCATAATTAATTGTTACAAATGGAGTCCTAGAAGGCAAGTGGTGGACCCTAGAGCAATAGAGAATTTCTTGTCTTGCTCTGTTGCAATAAGATTTGAGATGGAGCTAGAGAAGGATGAGAGGAAGAAGTAGAGTTACTTAATGGTCATATAAAGATGATTGAGTGATTACCTAGAAAGGTAACACTCTTGTAGGAGAGTATAAGGAAACAACTGAGCGGTGAGTGATACAATTAGCTTGTTATAATGTGATCTTGGGTATGCCATGGATGGGGCACTACAATCTCATGGTAGATTAGCAAGGGAAAATAATGAAAACTAACCAATGGAAGATATTTGGAGATAGAATAAGATCCCAAAGGTAAGAATTGCCTCTCTATATCATAGGGACAATGACTATCAATAAGTCATATAGGTGTTTCATGGGCCTAATAAGAAGTCTAGAATACACAACTCAATGGACAAATTCTTGACAATCTAAAAGATGTGGTAGATGAATGTAATGAGTTGTTTCTTGATAATTTACCTTCAAGATTACCACCAAGAAGGAGAGTAGATCATAAAATCAAGATAGTTTCTAAAATTACACCTCCTTGTAAAGCCCCATATTGACTATCACTTCATGAGTTGGAGGAGTGCAAGGCTCAAATCAAAGATATGTTATGTCATCTATCCCAATATATCACTAAATAGGGTTCTTTCTTGTTTGTGAAGAAGAAAGATGGTATGCTATGAATGTGCATTGACTACATTGACAACCAAGGCCTAAACCAAGAAATGGTGAAAAATAAATATCCATTATCTCAAATGAATGACCTATTTGATCAACTCAATGTGGTAAAATACTACACCAAACTCAATCTATGGAGTGAGTAGAACCAAATCAAGATTGTGAAGGAAGATGTGTGCAAAATTTCCTTTTGAACAAGGTATGGTCTCTTCAAGTACCTAGTGATGCTATTTAGCCTCACCAATATATTGGCCACTTTCATGAGTTTGACAAATGACATACTTTGGATAAGTCTATTATCATTTTCTAAATGATATCTTAGTCTACATTAGGACAAATAAGAGCATAAGCAACATTTGCAAGAAGTTCTACAAATTTTGCAAAATAATCAATTGTACACCAAAATCTCAAAGTGCAAGTCTTACAAGTCTGTAATAGATTCCTTGAGTCATAAAGTAAGTGTAGAAAGAATCCAAGTTTTAATAAATAGAATAGAAGTCATTCAAAAGTGGAGTACAAAGGATAGACGGATCCAAGTGTTTCTTGGGATTAATTGGATTTTATCATGATTTGTCAAGGACTTTTCCAAGGTTCCACAACCCCTAAAGTCATTACTTTGCAAGGGAAAGAAATGGATGTGGGAAGTACACAAGAACTTGGCTTTCAAGCATTGAAAGATAAATTACACATGCACCAATCTTTAAATCTTGAAATGGTATGTTTCCAAGCTTCCAATCAAGTTGGCTATATATGTCTCAGTCATTGCAATGAGAGCAATTCTATGCAAGAATGGGAGGACAAATATTTCTCTCAAAAACTATCACTAACTATAATACCAATAGCTAGATAGATGATCTAGAGATGAAATTTGGTTTGGTAACATCTAGAAGGATGTTATACATGATGTACTAAGTAGATAAGCTAGAGATATCACCAAAAGAATACTTCTACTAATAGGCCAAAAACCAAAACATGCTTGGAAACTTTAGAATCATTAGTTAGGCATATGATCTAGAGGTGAAACTTGGGGTGGTAAAATTTGGAAGGATATTACGCATGATGGAGAACTTAGATCAGATAGAGATATCATCAAAAGATCACTTCTACTAATAGAGTAGAAGCCAAAATAGGCCTGAAAACTTCAGAGGCAATTTTGGAGGCCTAAACTGAAGAATTAGGCCTCAAAAATGAACATTTGGCCTCCCAGCAAAGGAGAGACTGGCCTTCCCTCCCCTTGGTTTGTCTCACCAAGAGCTTTCCAGCGGTACCTCACCCATGTGATTCTGAGATTCCTATAAGAAGATTCTCTAAAATATTCCCTCTGGTCAAAGCCTATTTGACCAACTAGATGGGACCAGGACCGACATGTACCCATCCAAGCAAGTAATCTAAGGGTGGAGCTTGTTGAGAGGTCACCTATCCATGTACCTAATCCTATGGTGGAGCTTCCTTGGAGGAGATCTTCCTTAGCTATATAATAAAGAGAAGGTGCTCCTTTGGGGCATCAAAGGATTGAGTGTGAAATCTGTATTTTCTCCTCGTATCTCTCTTGAAGAGTTGTCTTGTCCTTGGATTATTACACTAACATAGCAAAATTATCATACCACCAAACAAGAAGAGTTGGCAATTGTACGTGCTACCAAGCATTGGAAGCACTATCTTGGCAAGAAGGCATTTATAGTTGAGAAAGATCACACACCACTAGTCTACCTAGAGACACAAGAAGACCTATACTGTCAACATATTCATTGGGCAGAGTGGAGAAAATAAATTTAACATGACTATCACATATGTGAAGGGCAAGAAGCAACTCATGGATGCCTTCACCTGGATGCCTATGTTGAACAATATGATTGTAGAGGTCAAGATGAACCCAAATTTCTAGATGAGGATTCTTGATGCTACAAATATTGATCCAGAGATTGTAGGTGCTCAATCATCTAAAGGTGTCACTAGTACCCAAGGACTCACCTTCTTAGATGGAAAGTTATGGATCTCCAATGCTCCAAACCTACAAACCGCCATTCTCATTGAATGTTAGGATTCTACCATTGTAGGTCATAATAGAGTGAAAAAAACCTTAGATACAATCAAATGATTTTATTATTGGCCCAAGATGGCCCAAAATGTGATGGAGTATATTCAAAGTTGCCTCCTATTTTAGAAAAATAAAGCCCTACTCAAGGACCCATATGTCTACTTCAACCCCTTCCTACACCTACACAACATTAGAAGCAAGCAAGCAAAGATCTATTTTGTGAATTTCCCAAGATCACCTTAGGTTTTTTACTCCATTACAATCTTTGTGGACCAACAAAGAAAAAATTTCATTTGTGTTCTATGACCAAGGACATTTAATACTTTGTAGTTGGCTCGATTGTATTTAGCTATGGTCCTTTCTCAACATGGACTATCTTGAGTGCTCATCATAGATCATGACACTCAATTCACTAGTTTGTTTTTGAAAACACTCTTTGGACTCTTCAGAACCAAACTTGCAACGTCCATGGCATAGCATCCATAAACTAATGGACAAACAAAGCAGGCCAATTGCACTATCAAGGACATGCTATGCCTTTTCCCCCGAGGGAGATAATATTATTTTTCCATATATTTAACTTTAGGCTGCTACATATAACTATAGAAGCAAATATTCTAAGACCATATCCTCTTATAACTAAAAGGAGCTATTTGTAGTCTAAATCACTTATATAGTAGCTATAGGAGCATACATATTCCTAATAGAGTGAAGAACATATAGCATATGTTTACAATTATCCATAGTAGCAATCCATTTGTGGGTGGGTAAGTATGTGCTAAATAGGAAGCTCTAGTAACATAACATCTTGTCAAAATGGAATAGGCTACTTTTTATTCCTAATGTAGGGAGTAAATGAGCATGGTTTGTAGCCTAAACCAATATGTTTAAGATAAACAAGCTACAAAAATCATTCCCTCTTAGAGGAGAACCCAAAACACTCTATTGAAAACTAAAACCATGGTACGAAGTCCAAGTGAGTAAGGAGTGCTTATAGACTCAAAACTTACATTTACAATTCTAGACTCATAAATCAAAGTCTCTAGGCAGCATGTAATAGCAAAAAATGCTCTAACTACATCCTCCAAAGAACCCAATATATGTGGATCATTTGAGAGTAGTAGAAAGAGATAAGATGGAAAAAAAAATCCTACCACTCACAAAGTTGGGAAGTGAGTTGTGGCAAATCTTAGAAGATCATCTTAGCATGTGCTCTTTGTAGATGCAAGTTTTGTTGATGCAAGTTTTGTTAACTCCCCTATAGTAGTATGGTGGCTCTACAACAAAGGTGTTTCTATGCCATAAAATATACACCCAAATGAGATTTAGGAGTGTATCTGATCCATTATTGAGCAAAGAGCACAAAACAAATCTGGATGAGAAATGGTATTAATGGCATTTGAGACATCAACTTCTATAAGATTTAATTGAGATAAATGTGCAAGGAAGCTTGAATGCAAGCAATACTTTCTTGTAGCCTCCTCAAGCAACCATGGAAAAATTGATTAGGATTTAAAGATGAAAAACCATACCAAATTAATAAGGAGACAAAAAGGATGAAATGAGTGTATGAGTTGTTAACAAATAGTAGATGACAGGAAACATAGGAAAGTATCCACAATAGCTATAATGCAAACATCATATGTCAAAAGAGACATCTTGTATGTATTGGATGTCTCCTTTGAAAAAGAAGGAAGGATGTAAGTAGTAGATAGTTGGAGACTTTGTAAAAACAAATAAAGTATTAATGGAGAATAGTTAGGGTTTAGGGTACTATTCTAGAGAGCGACAGTGCATATGATATATATTTATATTCATCTACTTGACCTAATATTATAGAATGTATAAACAATGATACTCTAAAAGTAGAGCATGGAACTACAATGTGATCTCTTGGCTACTATTACTACCTCTTGGCTCATATGGTATATTTATCTTGTAGTGCTGACCAATCCTCTTTCATAAAAAAACAATGAATCCTAGAAGCAATTTCTTGGTATCTTGATGCATCTTGCAAACTAAGAAGAATAAAGTTCATTAACGAAAAAAGTGCTAATATGATTCAAATATCTATATCTCTTGATAATTTTCCAAAATAATTTTTAATAATGAAAAAAATCTCATTAAAAAATACTAATAAAATCTAAATAGAAACATCTTTTTCTCTCTTGGTCATCTACCAAAATAACTTGCATTATTTTAAGGACAGAGTGGAGCCCACTAGGTGACATAGAAGTGTGTACATAGCGGGTGTGACCAGGACCCTATTCTCAAGCACATAGGCCTTCATTCTTGTTCGGTAGGGACTAATGTGTATAGGTACGGTCCTTAAATGTCAAAAGAGTTTATATTTGTTTGAACTTCGTGTGATTTAGAGGAGTGCCCATTCGGAGTAATCCTATCCGACATAAAGTTCATTCTGAAGGGTTACAGACATAAAATATCTCTGCCTTTGGCTAAGGTTATCCACATGAAGAAGAAGCACTGAAGCAGTAGTTCTGACTAGTGATTCGCAACGCTGAAGAAGTTGTAGATGGAAAACTTCAAACTGCTCATTGGTCGATAAAACGCGCCGAAGAATTGCAGTGGGAATGTTTGTTGTTTGTAGGCCAAATCGGATGCCTGCCTGCGTACGTTTTTGAGCCCACTATATGGATTTAATTATCCCGAGATGTGACTTAACAGTACCCCAACTTTGGCACATACATTTAATGGTAACCCCACGTTGACAGAAAAGCTTACTAGTACCCGTTGACTTAACAGTACCGTGGTTCGACATTTGACGTACTTTTCGTAGTTTCGCATGGCGGCTTCGTGTTGGCGATGGCGTTTCTCTCAGTTTGCGTCAAGATTAGATCTACATCGAAATCGCACCCGCCAAACGGTACAGTCAGCGTAGAAGAAACGAATATCCTATGGACTTAATCATGTCCCAACTTTGGCACATATATTTAATGGTCACTCCAAGTTGGCAGAAAGACTTACAACGAAGCCTACATGTGATTCATTTGTCATTGTTGCTTCTCCGGATCAAATACAACTCTCTGTTCTCTTCGCGCCTCTCCTTCAGTGGCGTGCTGGCAAGCAACGTTCTTGTCAATAAAGTTAAATCTACATTTTCAGTTTCTGTGCACTTTGTTCAAAAAATAAATAGAAGTGGATCTACCTGGCAAACAGTACAGTGGGTGTAGAAGAAAAGAATATCCCACAGATACTTCTACCTCTAGATTTTCCCTCAGTTCTCACGTTCTAACCAAAATCCTTGTCTATTTTCTCGTGCCGAATGCTCTGTCGGGCACGAAATTTTATTATCTTCTGGATGACTTCCATCATCGTCTGGCTAAATTCTAATCGGCCACGACCTCCTCACAATTTCTGATGACTGAACTCCAAGCCCAAACTTCGAGCCGAACTCCCCATCCAGCCCGAGAACCGAAGTTCTTCTTGTTGAATTTCAATCCGGCCCGAAAGTTTAATCCTTTGTGATTGGAGGATCCTTATCACACCGTTCAGGATTAGAATTTCCTCTTTCTCTAGTTTCATTGGGGCTGGTTATCCGCTTGCTCTTTCCTCGTACTATCTTCGAGTCCTTCTTTCCCTTATCTTTGCCTTTTTGTTTGCCACGTGAAACTTTTGGACCTTGCACTCTTGGCTCCTTCTGCACTTGGTTATGCCTCGTATTCTTTCTCCTTTCCTTCGGGGTATTATTTATATTTACTTGTGATTCGGGCTTGAACTCGGGAACGGGCCGAATTTTCCATCTGTCTCGAACGTCTAATATGTTCTGTTTCTAATTGAACTCCTGCCGCCTCAACTTTGAGTTGAATTCTTCGTTCAATTTGAACATTGAACTTCTTTCGCTTCAACCTGAACTCCTGTACGAAACTCCGTTTAAATATTGTGTTGGAAATTCGTCGACAGAATGACCTGCCATGTTCTACGCAAAATTAGACCTTCAAGTACAGTAGGGAATCACAGGAGCAATTCTACGTGAACTCCTGTCCGGCCGCAACTCCGTGTCGAATTCTTCATTCAATTCGAAAATTGAACCTTTATCACTTCAACCTGAACTCCTGTACGAAACTCTGTGTACCTATAATGCTCGAAATTCGCCGACCGGCAGTTCTATGTGAAATTGGACCTTCAAGTACAGCAGGCAATCTCGAGAACATAGTCAATTCGTTCGTGAAATCAGGTGCCATATAGGACTCGTCCGCCACGTGAAGCTAAAAGGGGTGCCGTTAAGTCTATGTGCCAAAGTTGGGGGACTGTTGACTCCATCTCTAGCCTTCACCTCACACTCCAGACCTAATGTTGGTCGTAGCATACCACGACCGCCACCACCGTCAAAGAAGTGTAAACTGACGATCATTGTCATGGCGCCATTAGGCTACTCCCATAGCCTTGATCAAACCAGTTAGAAAGAGAATCAATATTATCTAACGCCAGATCAAACTGTTCAAAAAGTGAGAGCAAAGTCAATAGGCCACTTGACAAACTAAAGTGGAAATGTCGCTTAGTTTATGTTTGCAGAACCCAATGAACAGAGAGGAAACAAGACGGGCGTTCAGAATTTAAATTTCAACTTGGTTCTACCCGTATACTGCAGGTAGTGAATACTGAGAATGGCAAACTTCACTAAACATTGTTTTAAATTAATGAATCAACCAGTATCGAAAGGAAGATTCAAACAGTAATGACAAGCAAGCAGGTGCGGATGCTCGTTACGCAAGATGTACGACCTTACGTTGAAGCACCGATGGAATCTGAAGCTCTTATAGTACAGCCAGACGACAGATCTGCGAGCTAGTTAGAGGAATTCAGCAATTGAAACAGAAAGGAAAATCGGATAAGCACCTATCGTTGGCTCGTGAGTTCCGGGAGCATCCATCCGAGGACACGTTGAGATCCCTTTTGTCCTCAGGATAAAGGGCAGCATATGGGTTGTCGGCCTGTAACCCTTTTACGTTACAACCAGTAGTGAAGTGAATGATTTCCTTCAATAGATCCGATCAATCATAACGTATATGGAATGCTCCACTTTTACTCTGCGGTATGGACCTGCACTTGTCTTCGGAAGTGGGTCCCCAGTGTAAAGCGCGAAGAAAAGCAGATCAGGCAGTGAACCTGGACACTTTGGTAAACCTATTGTTGTCTCTTGGAGTCTTCCTCGCTTTACTATCCTTTTCTACTGTGGGTTGAAAAAGGTCGTATGACTTCTACTCTGTCATTCACAAGTTGTTGGTCCAAGCGATATTTCCGCAGTGCTCTTCCTCACTTTGCTAAAGACAGCTACACTCATGAAAGGATGTGATGCTCTGTCTCGTCATGCATACGACGTCCTGTAACATCTATTTGATGGGGAAAGTTTACGGTGACAACAAAAGCTTCAAGAACCTTCAATTAGTTTTATCCGGCAAAGTTACTCATTTTAGCGTAGCTGCTGGTTGTATTACACTAGGCTGACTGATCATGACTGAAGGTTAGCGCCATGTGCTTCAGAGTCTTCACTAACTTGCTGTTAGTAATGAAGGAGACGCCAGAGTAAGAGCAGATGGGAAGCTAAGACTTGCTGTGAGGTACGATACTAACGAAGGTATAATAATCTGCTTCGGATCAATGAGGTCCCCATACTAATACCATTATATCATGCTTGAGCCACAGGATTTCCCGCAAACTGTTACGGCTATTTTTGGTTGGGGGTACTCATACCTTTTTGAATCTTTTACCAACTCCTGTTTATCGAATCCCAGCCTCTTCTCCTACACACAACCCACAACTTTTCCCCCGGATTCCAGTAATGAGGTTAGGATGGCCCCACTCGAGTTCTATGCACTAATCGAATCATTCAGCGTTCTATCTGTGTGGTAGGTGGTAGTAACTATTACCAATTGTACAACAAGCGGCATGTGATGACTTTGGCAATTACGGCCCGCCTGATGACTTGCCTTAAGACATAGAATCTGCCTTCCCACGAGAAAAGGGCTGATTAACAATCATATAAGCCAGTGCTCTTGCTGAGTACCACCTAACTTGCAAGACAGATGACTTGCTGTGATGATCAAATTTGCGATACTCGGTAGAGCAAAACTAATTGGCTTTGTTTACGTACTTGATGCTCCAAATGTACCACGGTACCTGGTTTTTGTTGGAACTAGGATTGCGTGAATCTAAAACCCCTGATTTGTTTCTTAAATTGGAAACACTTTAACTTGCGGCTCGTCTTACTGCCCATCATCTGGAACGCTCCTACACAATGCTAACTTTGCAGATGAAATAGGGAAAACTAGAGCGACACTGAATGATTCCAGAAACAAGATACCAGTCGCTAAACTCACCACTTGAAGTATTCACTTCAAGGATATTACTAATAGTTGTAGACAGTACTTGCGCTCCGGCGGGACGACATTCCTAAGGATATACAAACACCTGACTTTCAGGGCGACCGCATAAAAAAAAATATGAAGGATCAAGCCTTACAAGGGAGAAATGAAAAAGGTAAAATGGGGCTAAGCCCCAATAGAGTCTATATGAGAAATCTACCCCTCCTAAGATATCTGAGCTATACAAGTACTGTGGTTTACAAACAACGGGAGCATCCAAAGAAGCATCACCTAGTGTGATTACTCTCCTATGGATTGCAACCGCCACTGTACTTTGTAGAGCAATGGACACACGCTGTCTAAAATATACTACAAGGTATGAGAGTGAGAGTGGTACCCCTTGCGCCTAACATCATAAGCTCTTGCGCATTCCTTGACAAATGTGTTGTACGACGTGTCCATCGCTCCATATAACTCCAAGGCTAGAGGAACAAAAAGGTGACCTCGTTGCATGCCCCTATACTTGCGACCTGTTGTTGCACTCACCGCCCATCCAGGGAGATGGGTAATCACTCCGTCCAAAACTATATATAAAATAGGGTTTGTAACCACGACATCCGCTACTATCACCTGATCATCTCCGACCAAGTATAAGTCTACCTTGACACATGTCGTCTGCAAAGCATGAGAATGCTCCCTCAAAACCAAGTATCCACTCTCTCGTGCCATAGCAAACACTATGTCCTTAATACCATCAAGGGTAGTTGTCCTCTGTCCTCCAAAAGGACACAATGTCATATGGACCGCTACTGCATCTAGTATAGAATTACACTCACAAGTGAGTAATGAAGATGCAGATGGGTGGACCAAACCTAAGCAAAAGCTCATTGCTATAGAGAGAAAGTAGTTGGTGTGAGTCGGGATGCTCTAATGCACGGTCTAGCTAGGATCCAAGAGCTTGTATCCTTGCCGGAGCAAGAGTGAAGATGTGTTCTAGTAGCTTGAGGAATATATGAGTCAACTAAGGGAGAATGTAGCGTATGCTCACACTGTTGCTCCATCAAGGAAGACTATAAACTCTAGTCCAATCTGACAATAGTGAAGCAAAAGATAGAAAGTCCTCTTGTGCCCGTGGGGATAGACTATCTTGTTTGCCACAATAACATCTGGAGAGAAAAGGATCCGCCCTCCACCTATATCACATAAGTCTTCAAGACCGGCCTATCGACAACCAAAAAATGAGAGGAAGCAAGGGTGTAGAGAGAGCCCAACTACCCAAAAATATATAGGTGTAGTCTCCTCCATAGATAGTAAGCCAACCCTTCCACACAAGATTGGTAGAGCCGTTTGTCTATGTGCCAAATCCTTGTCACACTTAAATGTCCCTAGTCCGATAATATCACCAAAGACTCCTATAATCCTCATCTTTCCTATCTTAACTTGGTAGGAAAGACAAGAAGGGAAGAACTACACAAATGAGGTAGGATGGTCGACGAGCAATACTAGAGGAGAGTATATCAAATGCCACCTATAGATCTCCTAGTAATGGAAGGTCATCCACATGGAGAACATGTTCTATAAGGGCAGCTTTTAAGAAGCATGTGACATAATCCTCAAATCCTACTACCACTCCAAGAACATGTTGTCCATATGTAGATGTGATACACCCCTCTGGAAGCTCAATGTGGGGAAGAATACCTAAAGTGCACCATGCCCTACACTTTGACACCTTGACTCTCAAGCCTACTAGATGTAGCTCGGTAGTCAAGTGGTCAAAGGCCTACCTAATCTGATCTACAAGGTCCACAATGTGTGTATCATCTACCAAGGAGGGAAATACATAACCTGGCATGGCCCAAGTAGTAGATAGGAGAGCTCTAAAGTGAGCTATGGCAAATAAGGGTCCTCCTAAAGGATCTCCTTGATGTGTACTCACAACTAACTCCAAGATGGTGGCTCTTTCTTGTGAATCACCATGCTGGTAGTAAGGGGAAGCAGGATAGCCATAAAAAAATGGCACAAAAGGAATAAGACTTACCAAGGATCCACCAGCCTCCCTAAGCTCTCTAAAGATGGATGCTTGTGAGATGCTATTAAAAGCATTCTCAACATCAACCTATATGATGACCCACTCCGGATGTATATCTAGGAGTGCCCTCATGCCTAGAGATATAGCCTCACATCCTCCAAGTGTAGCTACTCCAAATTGATGTGGACTGAGGTGTTGTCAAAAGTGAAGGACAATAGTATGATTGACCAAATGTAGAAAGTTCTCTCTAATAGCAATCGGTCTAATACCCCCTGTGTCCTTCTCCATCAAAAGAAGTTGACTAGCACCTAACACTCAACTAATAGACATAGGAATGTCTCCTCTTGCTACTACTATAGCCACCTAAAACAACTCAATAAAACCACTAGAGAGATCATCTACCTAAAAGCAATCTCTAAGGTGCTCATAAACCATCCTTTACAAGCCTCTTGAGGAAATGCAAGGTGTAGTGCACAATGCTTGTGCAAAAAGTGACCTATCAAGACATAAAGGCTGCTCAGGGCTAATATTCTAAGACCTCTAATGGTAGTCCCTCTATTGCTATAGGATGTAGTGAGCATAAGGAAGAGATAGTCTTATCAGTAGGACTTGCCATAGACAAAGGGTGTAGCGCTTATGTTGCTCTACTAAACTCTTTCACTTGACCCAATGTCCTACACCGTCGTAATTGAGTGGACTTTGTGGTATCTTGTGGTGAAACCTATCTCTTAAAATATGTAGCCCTAACATACTCCTCCTAAAGGGCCATCCAATCCCCTGCTCAAAATTGACAAAATTTAGCAACCACTTCTCTAGGCCCCGCACGTCCCCTTCTAGTATAACAAAAATACCATTGAGGGAGTAAGAGGAATAGGAACCATGCTAACTCATCCAAGGGATCCCATGCCAAACAATCAAGTGGTAGGCAAAAAGCTTATCTAGCCTCATCATGGAGTGTGTGGGGCAACCTATGGAATAAACATGGACATGGAAAACTAGTCTCAAATAACTCCAAAATGCAACCCACCTAAGAAGCTAACCACTCCCACGACTCGATCGAAATCCCTAGAACGATCAATGAAAGGATAAAAGAAGTGTGCGTAATCCCAAGTATCACTGCCATCAATGTGATTGCTTGCCTCACGTGGGCATCTCAAGTACTTGTGCATCCTTCTCACATGGATCTTTACCCCTTGTAAGGTAAAGCATCGGTGACAGACCGTGTAGAATGTATCCCGAGCCGCTCTAGTCTGCCTCACATGGGGAGGTGTAGGCATAGCTAGCACAAGAATAGCAATAATAACACATGATGCTCCTCTCCATATCTCCACATATCCATATCTCCACATACCTGTAAAACCACAACCCCTTACATCCCAACTCACATAATAAAATACAATTTCTCCAAACCCTAAAAATTTTAAACTCTCATAACTTTTGATTTTGATCTCCAAAATTTTCAAACTAAATTCTTACTAAACTTAATCATGAAAATTGAGAGACTAAAAATGAAGATTTCTATCCATCTCTCATTGTATAATGATCACTCTAAACCTAAAAATCCTTATAACTTTTTATTCAATTTTCTATAGTTTTCAATCTAGAGACCCATGGCACCAAAATTGAAAAACAAACAAAATAGACTATTCACTCGAGTGCTATATGCAAGAGAGCACTACGATGGTATAGATCTTTCCTCTCACATCTCTCCCTCTCCTCTCCCATCTCCACACTCTCCCAAAGGTATTAACTTAGGGAAAAGACATCACATTAGTGGAAGATGGGTGAGATAGAAGGTCACTTCACATGACTTAGTGATGTTTGGCAATTTTAGCACGTTGTACGTTAGCCTTCTAAAAATTGACGGAAAGAGTATCTTTAGGTGTCCATGGGAGTGCACCAGTCCGGCAGTTAACTTGGACGTATGTCACACACATAAATATACATGCAATGAGAGGTCACTTTGGATTATTGATTGGTGCTAATAGATAACCAGTTTTCCCATTAGGTTATGACAAGTAAGGAGTTTGGGACTTGCAAATATCCATATCTTTTGACTCTCACATTCATTTTGAACAGGAAAGTGCTCATTGGATTCAGCTTTCAGTCCTCTTTCACATATTCAAGATGGATTTTTGTGATCTCGTGTTTTTCTGGTTAATGGAGTCCAAAACAAAAAATCTCATGGAGTTAGCCACATTGCTGATGGGAGAAACAATTTTTGAACAAGAGGAAGATACTACACCAGAGTTTTGGAGCTAGTTCTTGATGGAAAATAATTTTTTTCTTCTATCTCAAAGAGGAATACCAAGAGAATTCTGGATGATACCAAGATAGTACACATGGTGGGAGATTGTTCACAAGCAAGTATGGTCAATGGATTTAGACTTTCTAAACAATCATATGAAAAGCAAGTACCAAATGTCATATCAGAGTTCTAAGAAATTGATTGATGAGATTGAAATACATGTGCCTACTATGTCTGAATGGCTATATGCTAGAAAAAGAGTGGAGTTAGAGAAATGTGTAGCTGTAGTTTTACATAGATTTGCACACAATTAACCATTGAGAACTCTTAGTGATCTATATTGTCTTGGTGAATTGACTATAGTGGAGTACCCTATAATTATAGTCAAGATACTAACAAACAAAGACAAAATATATTCTAAATACATCAGATGGCCTACAATAGCAAAATGTAATGAGAGCATGTCAAAGTTTGCACAAATTTGTGGAATTCTACAAATCATTGGTTGTATAGATGGTACACATATCAAATTGTGAATCAAACCAACTATGAGATTTTGTCCTAAACACTATAGGAATAAACACTCAGATTACTTTGCTCTGCTGCAAGGCATTTGTGATGCAGATCTTTGGTTTTGGGACTTGTGTTGTACAATGCTTGGATCTACTCACAATGTTGCACATTTACAACAGTCCAACTTGAATTAGGCGATGGAATCAGGGACAACTCTCACTAAGTCAACACTCATTTTTCCACAAGAAAACCATACAATACAAGTGATTCCACCATTGATCCTTGTAGATATAGCCCATCCATTACGTCAATGGTTGTTGAAATGTTGGCATCGACATTCACATCAAGGAGAATCTATGCAGAATGTATTTGACAACCATACATCAAAAGCACGTGTACGTGTGGAGAATGCATTTGGTCAATTGAAAGGTAGGTGAAGCATATTGAGGGACTGTTCAATGCAATAAGAAGTTGTTCCAAGAGTGACACTTGCATGTACAATCCTACACAATTTTGTAATTCAACAAGGAGAACCATTCTCTAATTACGTCAATGTAGTGGATGAGCATATGAACAGAGCACATATTTTGCCACTCCCAAGATCTGAAGCAGATAAATGGAGTACAACTAGAGGAAAATTAGTAAGAGCAACTTTGCACAAGCAATTCAAAAGTACTCATGCTCATCTAGATATATCAAATGTAGTTTGAGAGTGAAGGTATTTATTTACTCAAGATGGCGGTCCATGTTTGTTGTTTTTCAAGATCCATCCGTTTCAATTCAAGCATTTGGCTCATTAAATCCATATTGGGTTGTTCTTGAACCATCATCAAATCAAATTTACGATCTTCCTTCAAGGATCGCTTCTCATTTGCTTCCTTCACTACTTGAGTAAGTTCAAGCATATACTTTTGCATTCAAACTTCACCTTCCTTTGATACTCTTTGCTTTTTCTTACGTTGTCCAACAACACCAAGTTGAGCACAAGATTTTTTTCTTGGGATTGATTGTGGTCTGATTACCAACTGTCTCTAGAGAAGGTGTAGAGACTTGTGGTATTTCTTTCTCATCATCAGATATCAAAATATCCACATATGATTGTTCAATTTAATTTATATGAGATGTTTCCTCACTCCCATCAATAGTTTCATCAGTCACGTCTACAAACCCTCTCTCACTAGTTATTGAAGTGTTAATATCACCATCATATGCTCTTGGAATGCCTTGTTCTTTGGGTGAACCACCTCTAATTTTGTGCATCTGTTCATAGAACTCCCATGAACTTGATTTTGTGCATATGGTTTGTTTTCTTTTCTCAACTTTGTATTTTTTAACCAGACCATCAAGCTTGTTCTTGAGAATCTATGGCTCATAAGGTGGTGTTATATTGATAGCTTCACTGAACCTATTAGCAAACACCTTCTATTGATCTTGACTTACGTTGCCTTGGTTACAATGATTAAAATAAATATCTTCATACATATCCAAAAAAAGTCTCACATGACTAGAAATCCACTCCACTTTAGCCTTCTTCGGAACGGAAACATCTAGAAACACAATTGACAACAAGATACAAATAATCAACATACTATTATTCTGGAATAGTATCCCAATCTACATATGGAATAGTCAAAATCATACCCCTCACAAGAGCATTCTTTGATGTTGAATTTTTCTTTTGTGCACCAAGTTTTTTCTTGGATGGAGCTTGCAAATCTCTCACCAATGTATTTGGTTCCATAGATGGAAGAGTTCCCCAAACATTCTAATTCTGTATAATCTCTTCCATTCTTGTACACAAAATTTAAAAAATATACATAGAAAAGTTTTGTTTGATAGGGAAATTTCATATCTAAAATGTCATTGTAATATTTAATTATTGTCTTGAGTTTGAAATCGCACATGACAAGCATTGTATAACTTTCGATTCAAGTTATAAAATAGCTCAACATGTCCAGAAATGAAAATTTTATGATATATTATATATCTGTGCAATCCAGAAAGTACAAAAATCAGAACCTGATTGTGTTTGCTAGGGCAATCGATAGAAAGTAGTAGGTTCGATTCAAGTTATAAAATAGCTCAACATGTCCAGAAATGAAAAATTTATAATATATTATATATCTATACAATCTCGAAAGTACAAAAATCAGAACCTGATTGTGTTGGCTGGGGCAATCGATAGAAAGTAGTAGGTTTGCTCTCGAGCAAACTGAACATATCATAGAATGAGATATTTGAAAATTCTATAGCCCATTGTATCACCCATGGACCTAGAAAATCTTCCGTTCGAGTGACTCAAACGGAACTAGAGCTGCCTGACATATAGGTTCCGGCGGAGCGGTTGAACGTCAGGCATGTGCACATGAGCTCCGTCCGAATTATCATTGCCCTACTCGAACTCAAACGGAACTAGAGATACCTGACATATAGGTTCCGGCGGAGCGGTTGAACGTCAGGCATGTGCGCATGAGCTCCGTCCGAATTATCATTGCCCTACTTTGTCTTTTAGTGGGCCGCCGGAGCTCGAAATAGCCGTGTGAATCGGGTAAGAGCGAAGTACGAGAGGAGCGTGACCTCACTGTGCAGTGTATATCGCAGAGTACTCAGAGGGCATGAGTTCTAAAAAGAAAGAAAGAAGCATACAGATTGTCATAGTAACATGAACTCGCTGCTAAGGAGTGGTCGGAGTGAGATTGCTGAGATTGGCAGGCCTTGGCCGATCGGCTGCCTGAAGAAAAATAAGTGTCTTGATGGAAAGATGAAAAAACGCGAAGACAATGGTCATGGAAAGATGCAGAAATTTGAAACATGTGTAAGAACGAATACCAAAAATAAACCCAAAACGCACTTTGGAAAGGCAATTCCTGGGAAAACCTCGGTACTATGGAAATGACAAGCACACAGAATTGGAATATGCGAAGGATAAGAACAGCAGAACCGAAAGAGGTGAACACGCAGAGGGCAAACATCGAGAAAAAACAAAAACTTTCAGAGGAACCAAAGTGCATCAAATAGCGGATGCCCTACTGTTGATTTCGGAGATTCCGATACAATGCAGTCGAGTACTAATCTTGGACGAAGGTCCCCAGATATTGACTCTTTCTTCTGTTTGTTTTATTTGTACAGGGTACGGGACCTGGGAAGCCGGGGGACGTGCTGGTCACTCAACAGGGGCTGCCATGACAACCTCCTTGACCTCATCAAGAGGCAAAAGCCATGCTAGCGTGAACCGGCGCCTGCACACCCAATAGAGTATAAATTGACATTGGGATCCTCTCTTTCAGCAGCAACTCCATAGCCTTCATTTACCTGCACCATCTGTTCACTATCCGCATCCCTTCCGGCTCTCTTCTATTTCTACTCCATCACCATGTCAGGCTGTGGAAATGCTAACTGCAACTGTGGAGCCTCCTGCTCCGGCTGCAAGTAAGTAGTGGCGTTTCTGCTCGACAATTCAAATGCTACTTCCATCCGTGGAAATTGTCGAGCTGAGTCCGTTCCTCTGCTGACTCCGATCCCATGGAGCGTGAAATTTGAGACGTGTCGTACCATAGATGTTTCTTAATTCGCTTCGAAGTTGATGTGGACTGTTAAGTGGAGTAATTGTTACGCGTTCTTGAATCATATATTTGTAACAATGAAACTAAGATTTATGTTGATTCATCGCAGCTGCGGTAAGAAGACCATGGACGACTCTATTATCACTTCCGGGTAAGGCACTTCACGAAATTGATTGTGTGAATGCTTAATGTGGTTAGTTTCCAAGGAGGATAGCTGGAGGGCAAGCAATAACACGTGATACATGGTGTGCCTACTAAGAGACTTGCAAAATGGGATCAAGTCAATACACGATGTGATGAGGTTTTAGAGCCAGTGAGCTTTATCCGCTGAAGTCGGATCTATCTGACGAGGGTTTGTCTCTGCGATACAGCTTTGAGTGCGACTCCCCCGGATGTGCCTGCACCTCCTGCAGCAACTGTGCTCCCAGTTGTGCTTGCAACTCATGCTCATGCCACTGAAGGGGTAGCCAGTATGAAGCGGAAGACGGCGGAGGGAATTCATCTACTTGATAATGATTGAGAAAGAGCCCGGCAGAAAGCTAAGGAATCATCATCAGTCATGATAAGTAGACGATAACTTTACAAGCTCCCCGCCATTTCGGCTCAGAGGCAGAAGCTCTTCAATTGGAGGGAAGTTGTTCAACTGGAAGGTGCGAAGACGATGTAGACATAATAAATATGTTTTGCGCTTTAGTATCATCAGTACCTGGATACTATCTCGATCACTATCTCAATCACTATCGTTGTACAGACGCAGTTTGTTGCCGAACACCTCGTTCTGCGCGACAGCATGTTATTGTTAATGACAATAATATAATAACATTCACGGTAGTGAAATTCACTGATCCTATGAAGTAACTAAATATTTTATCTGCTTGACATTCTCACCAGAGCACAGAAATGTACCCTGTGTATCGTTTTACTCTGATGTCCTGATTGTAATCTGTAAATCTCAGGAGTGGGAATCTTATGTATGAATTGAAAAGGAAGAGAACAGGAAAAGTACAAGAGCCGAACTGCTAGTCGAGTTAGAATAAGCTTCTAGAGCTGTCTAGCCTACAACCGGTGTTAAGCTATGACCTGAGCAGTCGAGGAATTGTTTACTTTTGCCCCTTCAGTTTCCACTGGGAGAGGAGTCGGAAGTCAACTCATTTCTACCTGTGTACTGGTAGTATTTCTGAGTTGGCTTTGCCTGCTTGCCTGCGTTCTTTCAAACGCAGGACAAATTCGTTGGTCAATTTTCAACTAAATTTCGCACGTGGTTCAAATCTTCCTGAGTTTGAACGATGTCTAAACTTGTGTCGAAAGAACATCGTTAAAGGGCACGATAGGAGAAATGTGCACGATTTTGTTCTCAACCCCCTATTCTCAGGTGGATGTTGCTGCGCTCACTTTCGGACGTACGTCTGATCATTTTGGTTTTTGCAGAGAAATATTTCGCTAGTAAGCCAACGATGAAGTTATAACAATTTAATATGGCTACTGGTGATACTCTGTAGAAAATTGTACGAATCACCAGTAGCCACATTAAATTCCAGTGAAGAGTCGAGTGCAATGTAGAGAGAGCACTCTTCACTGCTCTTATCAGGTCATTTGCCGTCTTCCGTTTAGGGTACCTTATTATTTCGTTAGACAAGTGGTCCATTTCCCTAACTCTACTATCAGACTCTCCGATTTTTGTAATCTGAAAGTTACAAATGCGCAGACGATGTGTCTCGGCAGCAATATGACAAAATGGATGGATAGACAAATTGAATGATTACCGAGTAGAGAATTTGCCAGTCATAGAGAACTTGCAAAGAAAGTGGGGACGTAGATGATAATTGCCGTCGACAACCTCAATACGAACTGACGAAATATTTGGGCACTATATCGAAACATCATTAGAAAGGATGAGAATGCAAAGAAATTGTCATTCATATACAACTTGCACAAAAAGTGGAAACCAGATGATAAGTAGCGTCCACAATCTGAACTGTCCGACTGACGTTGTATGAGATCCAGCTTCATGTGAACAATTATCGGCCTCTTTTCGGTGAATAGTTATCAGAAATTCAACGAAGATTTAAGAACCGTGAAAAACTATGTGAAGATGGACCAACTGCTAGAGAGGAAGAGTTATCTGTGTGACTCCACTTAGCATCGTTGTAAGTTTTGGCCAATAATTTGAGAAAGAAGTTCCCCGACGTGCACTATCTTAAGAATGGTGAAAGGTCAAGGGCTTGCCCGTTATAAATGATGTGAATAAAGCAAGAGCCCTTGCGGGTTGAGAGTAAGGCACCATATGTGCCGCGGCTCTGACTGTAGCAAACGTTAGATTTCCATTACTCTTTGTCCACCCAGCCACCTGCAAGAAAGGGGATAGAGAGAGTTAATACATTGTGCACATTTAAAGCAACTTATCAGAGGGGTCAGCTACTATCTCAATCCAACCGGTCAGTATCTACAGATTTATTAAGAATAACGGATGGTTCACCAACGACGTACCTGCTTTTGATGGTACCATGCGGTGTAGTTCACTGTTGTTCTCAAATTCAAATACTTAGAAAGATCATCGACATTTTTCCGTGTCCCAATGAATGGCACTACTTGGTCGGCATCTCCGCTGCACAATAATATCCATGTTTTCGTACACTACAAATTGAGATATATAACCATCGTCAACAAACTCTGCTGAGACGAAAAAGGCATCAAGACGGGCTGAAACTGAACATGTGGTTAGCAAGTTAACCTGTACACCAGCAGTTGTAGGCCGTTTTCGAGAAGTTCGGCGAGCACTGGAAGAATGTCGATAGAGTAATTTGACAGAGAGTAGTGCAGGACACTACATGAACAAATTCAAATCTTGTCATGAATTGCAGTTGTGTCAACTTCAAACAAGCGAGATATTTCACAAGCTTCAACCCCATTTCGGCGTCAATTTAAACGAATGCGGTTGAACAACCCAGTTCACTTGGTCCGAATGCAATTTCCGTAGGACTTAATCCCAACTCCAGCAGGACTGATTATACCAAATAGAATGTAAGCCCAAACATCAATGTAGATACGAAAAAGGGAGGTGATGGGCCCCGCACTTTCTTGCTTGGCGACGTCGGTATGTGCGACCAAAACCTGTTCTACCAAAGAAGTCTTCTACTCGTGAGAAATATCTCTCTTTGCAGCGAAGAAACGAAGCGACAAAAGAGAACACTATGGTTAGAGGAAGGTCAGATACTCATACGAACTGCACTGCGTGTACGAGTGATTGAGGTTGGTAGTGTTAGCATGTAGAGCTTTCTGCACATCAGGTCGTCTCAGATACGCCTCCATCTCAAAAACTATGCAGACGTCGACTCCCAGACTGCGCCGTGTGATCTGTTGGGGAAACGATCGAAAGGGTCAGCACAGAATGTGAGTTGATCGAATTTGCTTTGAAGCGATCTAGTCTGAGTCGATTGGTTGGGTGTAAAGACTTTCCGTTGCAGCACATATGGACCTTCCAGCTAGAACTCACCTTCTTTTTCAATCTCAGCTCCTGTTCGGCCACACCAGGCAAGCAGACGTCCAGGAAAACGTCATAGCCATTGATGAATGGACCTTCCTCGCCGTAGGTGGAATATATGTACGCGTTGCATACATCTGAAATGTCTCCAGTAAGTTCATACTGCAGGAAATCGCACGTGCTGGTGATTCCTTTGTATGTTCTCTCTGAAATCAAGCCGTGTGACCACAAAAACGTGTACACCGCTGCCGTGTCGACATTCAAACGAATAAGGGGGTTCCCAATCTGCGGTGGAATTGAGTGGTTATAGAAAACGATGCACGAAATTTGCAAATTTGGCTTCCACTGCATCAACATCGATAATTTAGAAGCAATTTACTTTTACTTCCCGACATGGGAATCGGACATTTCACACGAACTGACTTGAATGATGCGTATCATCCTTCCGATGGCTTGTTAAGTGGTTGTCCTACACCCGAAATCTGGTTCCGTCGTTAGTTATGTGGAAGTCGATTTCCACACGTTGTCAATGACTCACCTAATCCACACCACCCTGAATGTCACAGCTTAAAGTAAACCTTTAGACTGAGATCCTGAAGAACGCCTTACCGCCACGCCGTGGAGATTGAAGGAGAAGTCTCGAGTTGGAGTCTTGTTGTAGTTCACCACGAGTGCCGCCAGCTGAGGAATGTAATGCCCTATGCAACGAGGGAAATCCTGGTATTAGAAGTATATTTTGGGCCATGAGCTCACTATTATTATTACTATACAGGTGCAAGGAAGAAAATAACGAAATGATCCCGCAAGGACCTTCACTAAGATAATCGAGAAAAGCATCGACATTAAACACTGTTCAAATTACCGGCGTAGCTCTCTCCAGTCAAGAAAAAACGTCGACTTTGATATTCAGGAAATTTCTCGAACCAGTTCAGCAGGAATATCAAATTATCCCGCGCTGCGATACACAACATCAGACAGATTATCAGGCTTTCCAGTATCGAGAAAGCCGCTTCTTGACGTGTATGTTTGCGTAAATTTGAGATTTTTGACAAGAATTCGAGCATTCAATTCTCTTCCACGAATTTCAATCAACGCAAATTCAAGCATGAGTGCAAGAATCAGCTCTAAAGATTACCATATCCCCGCCCTGCAACCAGCAGCCAAAAAGGGTACGGAGGTTAACTCAAAACATCGGAGAGAAGTAGACAACACTCACCAGTGCTTTCATCCGTGGCACTGTAGTAGTCGGCCGTTGTGTTCGAGTAAGACCAACCAACTCCTGCCGGAGACTCCAGGAAAAGAAGGTTTGCAACTTCACACATCCAGCCAATGGTTCAATTTTGTTCAGGTTCCATGAAAGTACGCTTTGTAGTCGAAATCCATGTTGTGCAAGCTGAAATCCGTAGTCGGATTCAACATTCTTTAAGGAATTGAAGATAAATAGACGCTCCACTGTCTTACCTTTATTCCACGAGTGGGAATTTTTCACAAGACCGTCAGCGTAGCCATTCGGAAAAAAAGGTCCGAGTTCCGTAAAAGCTCCTCCAGCTACCGACGAACATCCAGGACCTGACCGTCGGGGGGTCAACATGTAAGTGAGAACAATCAAGGACGAGGCCCTTCGTTCAATCGCAAAACTTGCTCTGGACTCTTCTACTTACTGAAGTTCTCGTGTATTCACAGCATCTCACGGGACGTGGATGCTTGGGATTGTAATCTTTCTATCTCCCATCTCTCTTCGAGTTGCCACGGTAAGTACCAATTTACAGTACGGTATGTACTTCGTAAGCTCTCTGAATTGCGTTCTCTTTATCTCTTCTCTCCACTCTTCGAAGAGCGCCACAGCGGGCCATATATTCGCAGTAATTTCACAAGCTCTCTCTTCTCTCCCCATACGTTACGACTTTACTGTCTATTTTACGCACTCATAGCAATCTGCTCTAGTCAAGGATTACTTGAAACCAGGAAGAGTTAGCGCCGACTGTACTCCGAGTAAGTTCCTCGGACGAATCAGAGATCTTTGCAATAATTAGTTTCCATATACATTACAAATCTCGACCGAGAATGACCATGCGAAGTAACGGTTACTGCGCGAAGCACCCAAGATGTCTCTGGTACTGCTAAGTTCACTAGTTATCGTGTTGGGTCAATACTAAGGACGAACAGACGGCGAGAGTAAGAGCTGATAGTTCCAGCAGAAAGGGAATGTGGGGATTGCGGGGATCCCGACCCGAGGTGAAACGAATTGTCAGATTCATTGGTGCGTCGAAGCTAGTCGACGAGCTCTTGAACTGGCTCGCAGGGAATAGAGTAGCCTCTAAAGCCTCGACAACGCCGTTTTCACAACCTGCACTTCGTGAGAGCAGATTTCCATGAGAGAGTTAGCGGTCACCTACCCCCGTTCAGCCACAATATAAGTGGCTTCTCCAGAGAATCGTGCTCAGCTTCCACGAAGTAATAAAAAAATGCGCGACCTCTGTCTGAATCTACCGTCACGTAGCCACCATATTGCTTGAAGTCGACATCAGGTTGGCCTGGCAACTTCGTAATCAGATCCTCCTCCGGCGCGCCTCTGCAAATGGCTGTAAACGTGGACAGCACAAATATGAATTGGACCAACCCCCTTACGCACCTACGTCTCGAGTTCATCGAGCTCGCCATATCGTCGTTATGCAAGCTGCATTCTGCAATCACAGAACGGAGTTGGAAGGAGTTCGGAATGGTCAGTCCCTTTCGGGAATCGTCATCCTTCAGAATCCTAGTCCTACCACAACTACCTGCTCCAGCTTGCACAAAATCTTCATACGAGGGCTCGGAGTAGAGAGGTTCAATGTGTGCACTTCCGGGTACAGCGCAGCATTTGGAACTGTGAAGTTGTTAGATACCCACAATGCTGAATGAGCTCCGCGTTCTCTCTGAAAGTTCTAGTCCAAAACTCAAACGTCTAACTTGGCGGAAGCAAACGACATTACATTCCGTTGGTCAAAGAGCGAACAACATGGTCAAAATCCTGAATCAAGCAGAGATTCGCGCGCGAACAATGATTTCGACGTTCATGAAGCCCGTGGTTGACACGTGATGTGCGAATAGATATGTAAGGTGTCCTGGTAGCGAGCAGGCGGTAGGCACCATCACAAATGGCAAGAATTGGGAAGAGAGGGGGAGGGAAATGACATGGATAGTGACAGTCAAAAAGAGAGGAAGGGAGGGAGGGAAGGAAGGAGACGGACGCTACTAGATTAATTAGCTCGAGGAAGAAGTCAGCATCAATCCAGCTTGTCGGAATCATGAAATTTGAAGAACAAGGTTGCACACGCAACGCCAATGTTTCTAAACCTCGTATGTTTGTGCGTGAGAAGCATACGCTCACAACAGCGTGTAAATCTCAAAGTGGACAGATCCCAAGCCCGCCCGCGAGAGCAAAGAGCAGAGGATAATGGCATTATTTCCATGTCGAGCACCTGAAGGCCCAAACCCAACATTGCCACCAACAATCATCCGAAATCACCCGACAGACTCAGAAGGACCCGGACGTCCAGTTCCACGCATGGCATACTGGAAAGGAATAGGTCTCCGATTCAACTAAATTCAAAACCTAGGGAGGGAAAAGAGTGACACCTCCAGCTGCAGCTGCCGTGACGAGAGTCCGAGCGATGGATTCCTCACGACACTGCAGAGGTGGAAAAGGACTATGTTGAACAGGACCGGACCGGACCGGACCGGACCGGACTACTACTTGACTGGTCCAAGTACGAGCAGCGGTAGTGGCAATAATGAAAGTGAGAGTGTGGGAGCAGGGAAGTGAATGGCCTCCGCTGCAAAATGAATGGAGGGAGGAAGCGGGAGGAGAGAAGGAAGGAAGGCGCTGCGAGCCAATACCCGATGCTTTACCTCTCGCAGGACTGCTGCTGCTGCTTCACTTCGCTCTGTTTGCTACTTGCCTCCCTGGCTTTCACGTGTGGCTAATCTACTCTAACCAGACTGGCCTTTTAGTAATCAGCCATCAATCACCAGTATCCTACTCTTCCATCATTCACGTCTGTCCGTCTGAGTCCTTCCAGAGATTACAACTCTATCGACTTCCGCAATACTACGGTATTTCTTTTCTCTTCTTGTCTTGTCCCTGTCCAGGATATAATCTTCGGCTACACTCGTCCGCCGCCTCACAAAGTTACAGAAAGGGGTCCTCCACTATAGTACCAAGTCATGCCGCCATGCACGGCATCGTATGACGGCGCGACTCCTCCCAAAGTTTAGGTCTTAATTACCTTTACGGCGGCCTAAGCAGTCACCAATCACGCGCTGCTGAGGCTTAAACTATGAATCTGCTGCAGATGCAGTGGATGATTTTCGTCATTTTCGTCTACCTGTGGTCACTCATGCCATTTGTGAAGCATGTCCAGCAGCAGCTGCTGCAAGACTTTCTGCCAATCAGCGACTTCGAGTACGAAATCAGGCACCAGCCTGCTTCCATGAGCTATTTAACATCTGACAAGGCAAGCAGTATGAGTACGGTAGAGCGAGACTCTGTAGTCTGGAGCATCCGTCTAGGGCTGACAACCGAGTCAAGTACCGGGCTAATAACATTCGTACTCACATGATATCTATCGTTGTCTAACGATGAGAGAGAATAATTAGAGTAAAGACAACTCCACGGTAATATTCAGTTTGTCAAAATCCATGTGACTTATTACCAGACTGAACCGGTGTCATAGCACGGCTCCAGCTTTCTTGTTCATTCTATCCAAATCATCGGAATCGTACCCCTAACTTTTAGGTAATGAGATAGGATTGACGCCCTCACTTTATGAACGTAATCACGGGATTAACCAGTGGTAAAATTACTGTTCGCGAAGATTCTCTTGTCAATAGATTAGCTGAGGCAGGTGAGGTTTTCGCTTTCCTCTGGGATTTATCGACCTCGTACATAGACAGTAACGGTTTGACTCCAACAGTTGATGTTACAGTACACGTAATACTATTTACCCAAAATAAAGGCACCTACTGTACCAACGTACCGCTCGGCACCCCATGAGTGCTTCTCTGACTACTGTAGTTCTCTAACTAATGAATGCCTTGTGGGTCACACAATTTGTTCCCATCTTAATACTTCTGAAGATAATTATTCCAGTTGGCTTTGACCAGTCTTTCATCTTTCCATTACCGCCTTTAGAGCAGCTTCCAATTCACTTTTTGGTCGAGAAATGAAATAAGATCGGGAAGGATTCTCACGCTCACATGCTTCTGTCTATGATGACGCCGTTTGATAGTGGTGAAATTGATTGACTACCACTTACTCACTGAAATTATGTGTTGTTTCTCCAATAGCGCTGGACTAACATCGTAGCTGTATGATTCTGGATATGATCACTGATGTGGTAATGATTATGTTTCTTATCGAATAACAATGATTCTGAGAACTTGGTAGAATCCAAACTCGGTAAGGTAATATGTCATGTTTCAAGCACTGACGTGTACCAGTTGAGTTATAATGTATTTTCGCTACAGGATCGTCACTCAAACATGATAAAGAAAGATTCCGAAACAATCATATCATAGACAAGGTTTCTGAACCTATCTTTTCAGTCTAAACTCATCAAACAAGCAGTTTGATGAGTAGTTTGATGGAGTATGTACTATCGTATTTTGATAGAGTTTCAATTATGTATTTCATCAACGAAATCAATAAAACATGGCACTCCTGTTGTCCACTTCACCTTCAACTTGTATTAAGACATCAACCACTCGCTATTAGACATGGTGCAGATCGATTAGGCGCCACGCCAAGAAATCTAAGACCGGATCAGAATATCTTGAAGGTCTCAGATTTTGCAGACGCTTTTACTGTAGCGCTTGCTCGAATATGTAAGTAACCTAATATACGAACTTCAGATCATTTGTTTGGATTTCTGCAATAGTCACCATAGTACTGATTCAAACAGAAAAACAGTGACAAGAATCCATTTTGAACGAATTTCCGTAGTTGTTTACTGTCTGTCGAATATGCAAGCAACCTAACATGCAAAACAAAGTTGTTTGACTTCCTGCATATGTTATTCCAACATTTGGTCGAATATGTAAGCGACCTAGAATACGGAATGCCGATTTCGAGAGGCCCATCAACGTTCAGAAAACTGACCATTTGAACCACAATCCGAGATTGAAAGATGGTCCATATGCACAACGAAAATAAAAGGGCTGTTCAATATGAGATTTATAAATGCACTAAATCCTCAAATTTTGGCCTACAGCAACCATAGAGATTGATGAGGTCGATCCTACGTATTATGCATGTGGTGAGCGCACAAACGAATCTTGAAACGAAATTGCTTGTAATTACACTCCTTGAAACATTATTGTAGTAGCTACAAAATTGTATACATTATTCAACAGATTATATGATAGAACCGTAGTATCTGTCAAGCGAGACAGATTACTGTGTATCGTACACATTCCTTATTGACTCTGAGGCCGAGGCTGTCTTACTCGTGTCTTTACCCTCTACAGTTACAGTAGAGAAGCAGTAGATTAGTTTCACTGTAGTATATGCTCGGAAGGTGTACCTTGTCTGTCCTAGCACTCTTAAAATCGTATATTTTCTGGTACTTTGGGTTCGAATTGTAAGCCATGTGATGAAAGTAGTGAAGTACTCACAGGGCCCAACATTCTGATTTCATCAAACTGGAAGAATTACGTATATCTCATTAATTGTGGATTGCCCTTGCTAAACACAGTGTCACGATTGGATACTCACAAGGAGCAAACGCACTGGGAGACATAGTTGCTCAGGTTTATGTCTTTAAGTGTCGGTTCATGTTCTTCCACGTTGACCACGGTGCTCCACGTGAAGAATTTAATTGAGAAATCATGTTCAATCCGGAATATAATAGTACGAGAGTAACTGTTACTGCAGTAGGGCAGTTTCGGTTAACTCTATTTCATCGTTGTTTATTATACTATAGTGTTAAACAGAAGATTGCTAAGGATGTTGTTGCCAACATCATGTTTATATGGAACTTCACAAGGACTCAAATCTCTTCTATTTATTTCCAAAGCAAGTGAGTCTCACGAGATGACAGTGTGCAAATCTTCGCAAAAGTCAGCCCTGTCTATATCAAATTATATTTCGTCAATGTCTGACTAGTTGATACGGAATGTCCCTTGTACCCACAACCCTTTTTCCTCGCCTGACTGTGAAGAAGATGCTCAACAAGTTGAATTAGTGATGTACCAAATTTCGTGAAGACCTATGAAGATAATCTCTAATGAAGTTCTTGAAAACTTCAATCGCATATACCTATGGTCCTCCAAGAAAACGCTCTACTCCATAATCTTTGGGTTTGAGAGAATCTGGTCTAGCTTGTAACACTGATAGTGAGTACTTCATCATCAAGTATCGTCAGTTGCAGGAAACCATGAGAATGTAGAAGAACACTAGAGTATAAGTGATTCACAGTTAATTATAGGTCTGGATATAGGTCTGGAAAGTAAGAATGTGGGATCTGGACGGTAAGAATATCCGGGATTTGGTAAGAATGTCTGGGATTTCGAACGCCAGAATGTGGAAGTAAACCAGGAGAATTCCCATGCCGCGTCCATATAGATTGACAATGACTTCCGAGTTTGACAACTGTGCAGTCGAGATGTGTACTTATCAGACTATCTTATCAAACTTTAAATACGGGAGAACCCTGTGCTGAATGTCTTCACATCCTTGACAGTTTCTCCTGTCACGGAGTGAAATTGAGCGAACATAGACACAAACGGCCCGGAGTGATGTCACATTTTCCTCCGAAGGATGAGAGCAAGATGATATTCTTACTTTCCGTACGTGTCTATGACCAGAACATCTCCATAGGGTGCCATTGTAGTGTGAGGCCTAGCAGAAGGGACGGGCACATAACCAATCAGGGTTTCAGGAAGGAAAAACCATGGCGAATGGAGCTTGCTTACTGATTGATAGGCGCTCACTAGCTGAGCTAAAGATCTGCCGAACGTAAAACTAGTACATAATCTAGATCGTCACCGACTATAAGTGGGAAATTCAATAAAAATTAAGACCAAATCTTCGGAAGTGAATCAGAAATTTAGGCGCGGAAACTACGTGCACAGTCTAGGAGGGTCACAATCCGACTACGAGCGATTTGAAGGGGATAAGGAGAAGAAGAAACGACCGAGGATAGTCAGATGTCATGCGATCTACTCGATGCCTCTGTACTGCGAGAGTCAAAGAGCTAAAGACGACAACCACAGACTCACAAGGAAAGAAAAACAAAAGCATCGGAGATCTAACAGCCGATTATCCCGCGATGTAGGGCAGACACGACCTCCGCGTACTTCCCTTCGATTATCTAACCTAAGTAACTAACACTGCAACTCCCTGTCAGTCACGAGTGTAGAATAATGCTGTGAATCTAATTTGCTCTGAGTGCATGTTGTTTCATGATCGAAACATCCGCAAATGCTCGATGCACAACAACCCAATTCAAACTAAGAAGCACTAATTGTAAATTTTCTATAAACCACCTCCAAGCTCCACCGAACTACCTTGAACGGGCGGGGCAGGTAGAGTCGGAGGGACTGCCATCTCACCCGAGCGAGTTTTTCTGAGAACTATGTCTGAAAAGTTTATCAAAAGCTTGAGCGATCCAAATTTACTACATGGACAGAGTCAGGCATCAAACTACTGTAGAACAGCATCCAGAATCTGGCATGGCGATGAGTAAATAATCATCGTAACTATAAAATGTAGGGTAAGGTCTACTCTCAGGTAAGAACCAGATAGAGGTGACGTACAAAGAGATATGGCGAACCCCAACCTGATTTGTAAACCAGAAAACATGGTTTCATTTGTACATTTAGACACATAAACAGTCCTATCAAAATCATTCAGAAGAAGGAGAATCTGGGAGAATCCAAGTAGATAAATCTGCTACCTTACGTGCAAGTTTGAGCGATGGAAACACCAGACTATAGCAGAATCCTTAACAGCACTGGACAGAAGGAGATGTGAAAGCAAAGTACCTCAAATCATGATGGTACACACATGTAGCGTGCAGCTTGGTGGACAAGAAGAAACTAGGACCACGGAATTCGAAACTCAAACTCGAAACACAGATTCGACTTAATTGTAACGAAAACGGTCGCCCACAATTTGATTTGGAACTCAGGAAATTAATTGTGATTCTGTCGTACAATAATGTGATTCTGATAGCAAACCTGTAAATCTACGAGCCATACATACAGTATCCCATTTGTATGAACTGAAGTTGAAGGCGGAGGTCGAGGGTGCGACACATCATTGAAGCATAAAAAGTGGTCTCAAGATTCCGTAACTTCACTCATAACCTTAACTCTTTTACAGGACAGTACGTCTGGAAGGGAACACCATTTACGTACTCTGCCATTCACGCATTTCATGGAATAGCACCATCAATCTCGTGTCCTATGCTATAGTTTGATGGCATTATCCAGGCACCCCTTTCCAACGAAGAATATACCTTTGGTTATGAATGAACTTCACCGTGGAAACAACTCAGATTTCGGACACCAAGACTGTCCTGCTCGTTGGTGCATTTCTCATCTTTTGATGACATGTTAGACGTAATAATAGTTGGAAACCACAATGAAAATCATACGAATCAGTGAATTGTAATCGCATAAACAAAAATCCAATTGTATTGCTTTCTCCTCCAGCTTTTGATGAGCTAAATGCCTTCTTATCGGCATATTATGTGCTTCGTCTGAAGATGGTGCATAAGATTTTGTTCAAGATTAAAACTCTCCATAGTCTTCACATGCAAAGCCTTGTTGGTTTCTCTAGATTTCATCCTTATGATATTCTTGATTACCTCGTTTATGAAATTGCGATAGAGGCACCATGAAATGGTATTGTATATGTAAAGGAAGCAACAGAAACCTTGTTTACGTGTTGCGTTTCCTTGATGAAGTGACCGTGTGAGCATACGCTACATTCTCTCTTAGTCTACTCGTGCATTCCTCAGGCTACTAGAGCACGTCTTCACTTTTGCTCCGGCAAGGATGCAGGCTCTTGGATCCTAGCTCGATCGTGCAATAGGGCATTCCG
The DNA here is from genome assembly GCA_948567375.1 of Lunularia cruciata. Classification (NCBI taxonomy): domain Eukaryota; kingdom Viridiplantae; phylum Streptophyta; class Marchantiopsida; order Lunulariales; family Lunulariaceae; genus Lunularia; species Lunularia cruciata. The sequence continues at coordinate 15,042,638 of OX419756.1, forward strand.
ACTCGCACCAGCTACTTTCTCTACAGCGATGAGGTTTCGCCTAGGTTTGGTCCACCCATCTGCATCTTCATTACTCACTCGTGAGTGTGGTTCTACACTAGATGCAACAGTGGTCCACATGACACGGTGTCCTTTTGGAGGACAGAGGCTACCCATGATGCCATTAGGGACATAGTGTTTGTTATGGCACAAGAGAGTGGATACTTGGTTTGCAGGGAGAGTTTGTGTGCTTTGCAGGCAACACATGTCAGTGCAGACTTATACTTGGTCCGAGATGATCAAGTGACAGTAGCGGATGTCATGGTTAGGGACACTATGCGGGATACAGTTTCGGAGGGAGTGATTACCCATCCCCTTGGATGGGCGGCAAGTGCAGCAGTAGTTCACAAGGTCTCCAAGTATAGGGGCATGCAACGAGGTCACCTCTTTGTTCCTCTAGCCTTGGAGTTATATGGAGCGATGGACACTACATTTGACACATTTGTTAGGGAGTGCACGAGAGCTTATCATGTTAGATGTCAAGTGGTACCACTCTCATTCTCATACTTCATAGCATATTTTAGACAGTGTGTGTCAATTGCTCTACAGAGGGCAGTGGCTGGTGCAATCCATAAGAGAGCAATCACATTAGGTGATGTTTCTTTGGATGATCCAGTTGTGTGTAGATAGTACAACTTGCATAGCTTGGATATCTTAGGTGCGGTAGTGCAGATTTCTGATAGAGACTCTATTGGGACTTAGCCCCATGTTACCTTTTTTGTATCTTTCTTGTTTGGTTTGATTGGGTCTTCCCATCCTTCATTTTTAGTGAGCGGTCGCCTTCTTATTTTGTTTACATATTGCTATGATGGTTCTACCACATAAAACGGATAAGTACTCATTTGTTAACCATACAATAAACACATGTCTAGTATGTGGACCTAAGCATTCTTGTGTATTATCACACGCTCCACCAACAAAACATATTTGTATGTACGCGTGGTTGGGTCATTACGCATGACCACTCATCAATCTTGTATGTAATGCATGCACTTAAGACTTTCAGTTTTCTAACTCATTTCCCTTGATCATTCAACCTGCATCCAATTCCAGAGTGGTTTCTGCTTGGTTACAATCATCCAGCATATGTGTTTAAAATTGAAAATGAAATACATCTTCCATAATTGATTATTAACTTTCAACTATACTCTCATCAATCTAAGCCAAAAACACAATAGTAGGGATAAATTTTGATAGAATATCTTAATAGTAGTCATATAATATGGATGAAAAGAATTGATTATGTATGAAAACCTTCGAAAATTTCTTATAAACCAAAAAGTATATAGAAATCTATAATCCAAATTAACATTGCAATACTAGGAGGGTGCATTACTCTCTTTTTTCTTACAGACTGGTCAAGTTTCTCAAATCAGGTTCATAGTTTCCTAGTTTCAGACCCAAGAGAAGGAAAATTTTAATGAAATTTCTATTTATTGATGGTGGTTGTTTTATGCCTTCAAGGGATGCGAGAAGGCCAAGAATATAACAAAATCATAGAAGAATAGAAATAAATTTAAATAGAAAATCCATGAGCATGCAATGATCTTCTAATTGCTTTATAGTTCAAATAATTATATGCTCTTCCTTTTTTATTTTATAAAGTTACTTATGTTCTTAAAATTGGATATTCAAATTAAACTCTTGATTCCATCATAATGGAACTTCAATATAAACTTAATTAATGACTTATTCTCTTGAGTTTTTTCACCTCATCTAAATTTATGAGACATCTTAATACTCAAATTTTTGGTAAAAAAATCAGTTCCAAACCAAAAAAACAATGTATGGTTCTTCAAAAATATTTATTTACATGGATGAAATGAGCATTCTCCTTCAACTACAATAGACATAAATCTTTGTCATTAATAAAGCACTTGTGGTATCCATAAAAATATCAGTTCCTTGTCATGTGAAGCACAATGCACTTGATAACCTACAAAGCTAATAAGCTCACCAATTGAGTTGATGACACCATGAACTTTAACTCGATGGAGAAAATTTTAGCATTAGTTTTTAAAATACAACCACTTTTTGGGATAATATTGTAAATAAATATTCAGTTGTTAAAAGAAAGTAGATCCTAACAAAGTAAAATAATTGCTCTCAAAGCATATAGTCTTATAAAGATAATGAAGTTGTCTAGTTGCCTCTAAACATGCATTAATTATACAGCATTTCAAAATTTTGTATGTGAGATATCTAAAAAAATTAAACATCCCCCACTTGACATTAGAATGACTCATCTACTCTCTCATTCTCTTCAAACTTATTGAGCTTGTTTGAGAAAACAAACTTTGAATAGTGGATCATAGCCACAGCTTAAGACAAACCATAGCATAACTTTGAGCAACATTTAGTAGCAAACTTGGATAAGGTATATGCATTACACTATTTAATATCTGTTATACCACAACAAAAGTCATTTTCATACCAGTCTAGAATGGAAATCAATTTGCTATCAACCTAGGTTATTGATTGAAGGAATGCCAAATTACCTTATTACAAGGCTATAAAGCTTATTTAGAACAACTTAGCATAAGTTAGATGATTGGATTTGAATGTAAAATGATAATATTATGAATCATAGAGGTCTAGTTTTCTCACTTGTAGATGTGGCTATTTGTCAAGCCACATTATAGTTATTAAGAGTAATTCAAAATTTTAAGTTGGAACAAATGAAAGAAACTATAAACCAAGTAGTGATCAATAAAAATGTGTTATTAGAGTAATTAAGGGAGGTCCAAGCATTAGTTTGATCAATGTTGTATATATATACAACATCATGCAACATCATGCATTATAGAAGCACTACTCATATAGAAAGTCCCATATGAACTCTCAAGTGCCACAATAATCCTCTGGTAACAAACTCCAACTCAGATCAAAAACTCAACACTCAACTCAATATATTGCCAACAATGTGCCCTCAATATGCTATCAATACACACCCACTCTAGCTAAGAGACTTCAGGTGATGCTCACCAGCCTTTATCCACCACATCCATGAGCTCAATATCAAAAAATTAAGCTTTGATTACACTATCAAGCCACACCCAATCTAGCTAAGAGACTTTACATAATGCTTGCTGGACTCTATCCACCACAACCACAAGCTCAACATCAAAGAAGTGAGCTCTTTGGAATTTCACTTCAAAGGTATGCTCCTTGGAATTGCAACCCTAATGGTGCCTTTGATGGCCCATCTGATAGTGCAATGGTAGTTGTGTAATAAAAGCCACACCCACTCTAGCTAAGAGATTTCAGGTGACACTCATTGGCCTCTATCCATCAAAACCACAAACTCAACATCAAAGAAGTGTTCTTTGATTACACCATCAAGCCACACCCACTCTACCTAAGAGATTTCAAGTGACGCTCATTGGCCTTTGTCCACCACAACCACAAGCTCAATATCAAAGAAGTGAGATCTTTGGAGCTGGACTTTAAAGGTATACCCCTTGGAATGACTTGGACCTCCAACCCTAATGGTGCCTTTGATGGCCCATTCAATAGTGCAAATGGTGGCTCTAAAAATATGATCAATAGTCCTTGCCAGCCTTTGATGGCCCATCTAATGGTGCAAATGAGAGCTCTAATAATGTGATCAATAGCCCTTTGCCACCCTCTATCCACCACAACCTAGAGCTCAAAGGCTTAACATTATTGTTCCAAGAGCTCAACATCAAAAAAGTGATCCCTTTAGAACTACACTTCAAGGGTATACATATGGAATGGCTTGGAACTCCAATAGCCTCTTTCCATGATCCACCTGATGGTGCAAATGATAGCTCTAATAGTGTGATCAATAGCCCTTTGCAGACCTCTATCCACCACAACTAGGGGCTCAAAGGCTTAACATCATCATGACAAGAACTTTGACCATAATATTTCATCTGATGCTTCACTTGATATTGTAAATGGTAGCTCTAATAGTGTGATCAATACCCCCTTTCTGGCATCTATCCACCACAACAAGGAACTAAAAGACTTAACATCAAAGAAATGAGCTCTTTGAAGTTGCACTTCAAAGGTATACTACCTAAAATTACCTAAAACTCTAACCCTAATGGTGCTTCTAATATCCCATTTGGTGTTCCACCTAACAATGCAAATGGTAGCTCTAATAGTGTGATCAATACCTTTTGTACAACATCTAGCCACTCATCGGCCTCTATCCACCACAACCAAGAGCTAAAAGGCTCAACATCAAAGGAGTGAGCTCTTTAGAGCTGGACTTCAAAGGTGTACCTCCTAAATTGACCTAGAAGTCTAACCCTAATGGTGCCTTTGATAGCCTATCTGACGTTCCACCTAACGCTGCAAATAGTAGCTCTAACAATGTGATCAATAAACCTAACATAAAATTTGGTCTCCACTAATTAGTCTCTAAGCAACTACTACTATATTTATGATTGTCAAGATTAACACTCTAGCATCCAAGCAAACTAACTTTGGTGCTAGAAATGTCATGAAAAATATCATGCATATATACATTGCTACCTTACATACATCAAGACTAAAACTCTATCATTTGAGCAAACTAGCTTTAGTGCTACAAATATCATGACAATTTTCATGCATGTATAAATTTCTACCCAACATACATCGTCGTCAACATCATATATTATAGAAGCACAACTCATATATAAAGTCACACATGAACTCTAAAGTGCCACACTCATCTCCCAAATTGGCAATTAGGTTCCTCTAGCTTTAGATAGCCATCTACTCCAAATATGTAATATGCCCTATGGTGGGCAAAGATCATGAGGTTAGGTGCCACAATCATCTCCTAGTTGGTAATTAGTTTCCTCTAGCTCCAAATAACCATCTATGCCAAGTATATGATATGCCATATAGTGGGCAAAGGTCAAGAAGAAGAGTGATATCAAACGCCATCATTAGTTGCATGTCTACAATCTATACCACATAAAGATTGAACTAGTTATAGGTCAAGTACATCAAGGGCAAAGATCTGGAGGCCAAGTGCTATCAAGAACCATCATTAACTGCATGTCTACAATCTAAACCACATAAGAAGTGAACAAGTTATAGGTCAAGTACATCATGGACCTAGCCATTTTCCTTGAGGAAAATTTGTGAGTGGAGGAGTCAAACATCTAGTATGCCATCATCTTGAACAACTCTCACACACCAAGATAGTAGCAACTCCACCAAAAGAGCCTCATATCATACATTGCAAGCTTGTATGTAGAGTTTCCAACCTTGGATGCATAATGGCATCGATATTTGGGAGGTGGAATGGTATATAATTTTACATACATCTAACTCCAAATAGCCATCTACTCCATATATGTAATAATCCCTATGGTGGGCAAAGATCAAGAGGTCAGGTGCTATCAAGCCCATTCATTAGTCATATACCTATAATCTATAGCATATTAGGAGTGAACTAGCTATAGTTCAAGTATATTGAGGACATAGCCAATTTCCTTGAGGACCCATTGTGAGTGGAGGAGTCAAACATGCTATATGCCATCCTCTTGAACAACTATCACACACAAATATAGTAGCAACTCCACCAAAAGAGCCACATAAACATACATCACAAGCCTACATGCACAAATGCCAAGCTTGGGTCCATAGTGCCATCAATGTTTTGGGAGATGGCATGGCATACAATTGCACACATGATCATTCTAAATAACATCATCACATCCTTCCAACATGAGGATCTGAAAGGCAAAACCTTACACAATCTCAAGATAGTGCAGCATGTAATTACATCAAGTGTTGTTGGTGCAGTTTGTGGTAGTGTAATAATATGGAGTTTAGCGATGAAGTCAATCAGGCTCACGAAGTAGCACATAAGACAAATTAGCCTAGAATATTCCGGAAGTATCTAGGAAGCTTCTTGGGAAGCTTCCCTGTTAGCTTAGCTTAAGTAAGTAGTTTCTAGAAGCTTCCAACTAGCTTAGCTTGCACGCCAAGTAGGCGGCTTCTAGAAGGAAGCTTCTTGAGAAGCTTCCTAGTTAACTTGGCTTGCACTCTAAGAAAGCGGCTTGAGGAAGCTTCTCAAGGGCCTTGTATGCTACCTATAAATACCAAAGCCAAAGCTCATGCTAGGCATTCAAAGTTTTCCCTCATTCAAGTGTCCCAATGTGAGTTTCCATTCTCCTATTTCTCTCCTCGGTTTCGGTCTTTTACATTGGTATCAGAGCAGGAATGGGATGGATGGAATTTATGGACCACCAAATCCACTTCCGCCAAACCATTGAGACTTTCATGTCCAAATATTACCAAAGCATCGTTTCACACAATTCATCACCTTGCGCTTTGGGCAGGATTTTCTACATATGATCACCGTGTTAGAGGAACCCTTGATACTTCCAATTGTAACTTATGGAGAACGGTGGATGTGTTGTATCTATGTGTTAATCAATTAGATAAATTGAGAGTAGTAGAATAGAGTAGTAGCGATGGCGGCAATACCGGATGTTATCCTTGCAATGCACAACAAATTGAGCATCTTACTCGATTGTTGGATGAACGAGACCAACAACGACAAGAACAGATAGACAGAGTGCCAGTTCGAGATGGAGAAGACCGCATTCGATTTCCGAAACCCAAGGTGTTTGAAGGCAAGAATCTTCCAGGCACATTAGAGAATTTTGTGTTTGACTACGAATGTTACTTTGAAGCCACCAATCTTCAAGATGAGCGGAAACAAATTCTCTTGGCTTCTAGCCAATTAGATGGCGTGGCAAAACTTTGGTGGCGATTCCGAGTAGAAAGAGCTAAACGACAAATTGTTACACCAATTTTGACATGGGCAGAATTCAAGGATACAATACTTGATCAATTTCAAACTATAAATGCCACCTAAGCCGCACGAGATAAATTGGCGGAGTTGAGGCAGATTGGCTCAATGAGAAGCTACATCACACAATTTCAGAACATCATCATGCAAATTCCAGATATCCAAGAAGATGAAGTTCTAGATCGATTTGTGCGAGGATTGAAGTCACGAACCAAATTGGAGGTGACCATGCGGGAGCCACAAAATGTAGAAGAAGCCATGCAATTAGCTGAGCGTTTTGATTCCTTGGTTGCGACAACTTGGTCTCGACCTCGACCTACACAAAGCCTACCAGTACCACGAGTAGAAGAACCAATACCAATGGAGATTGATGCTATCCAACGAAGACCACTTGGCACAGCATATAGAGAAAGATTATGACAAAAAGGAGGTTGTTTTTATTGTTGCCAATTGGGGCATCGCATTGCTGAATGTCCACTCAAGAATAGATGACCTCGACAAGTTGCCCAGGTGGAGGTTGTGGAGCGAAATGATTAGGGAAACGAGGAATCCTAGTAGGAGATTTCAAGCCGCCTACTGGGAGCTTGATTAGTTCCAATGGGATTGAAGGCTCGACCTATGCAAGTCTGCTTCACTTGCAAGGTATGATATCTAATCGGGGTTGTAGAATTTTGGTTGATTTTGGAAGTTCATAGAATTGCATGTCTATGCAAGTAGCAAAGGAATTGGGTATTCCTATCAAGCTAGTAGCTAGATTGGAAGTAGTTTGATGATGGTGGATGGTAGAAAGGGTTTTGCATTCCGCACCTTGCATCTTGTTACCTTCAAGATTGGGAAGGAGTATTTGGAGTGTATGAGGTTTGTAGTGGCACCTCTACACTATGATATCATTCTGGGTCTACCTTGGCTTGAACGTCATAAGGTTCAATTTGATTGGACCCGACGTCAAATTCAAGTACAACACCAAGGTAGGAATTTCCAATTAAGTTGTCTGGCACCTCTAAGTAAGACACCTAAGAATAGTCAGTTCCAAGATGGGAAGTTTGTTGAGAAGGTAGCCATAGAGCAAATCTGGAAGGGAGATGAGTCCCAAGATGGGAAGTTTGCCAAGAAGGCAACCATGGAGCAAGCTTGGAAGAGAGATTAGTCCCTAGAAGGGAAGTTTGTTAATGAAGCAGCCATAGAGCAAGCTTTGGAGGAAGATAAGTTTGTATTTGCGATGTGGATCAAGCCAATTGCACAAGAACAATCTGAGGAGGGCCAGGTGCCGCATCAAGCAACGATTGATCGGATAGTTTAGGAGTTTGCAGATGTGTTTCCAGATGATCTGCCAAAGGGATTACCCTCTGATCAAGGTATGCCCTTCAAGATTGAGTTATTGCCAGGGAGTACTCCAGTGAGTAGACCAATCTATTGGCTCTCACCAAAGGAGTTGGAGGAGTTGCAAACAACACTTATAGAGTTGTTGGAGAAGGATTTCATACGACATAGTACCTCTCCGTGGGAAGCACCGGTACTATTTGTTCCAAAGAAGGATGGAGGAATTCGTTTCTGTATTGATTACCGTGGGCTCAATAAGCAAACCGTGAAGAATGCATATCCCTTGCCTCGAATCGATGACCTGCTTGATCAATTAAGTGGAGCACGCTACTTTTCCAAGCTAGATCTTCGTAGCGGCTATTGGAAAATTCCTATTGAAGGAGAGACGTGCAAAAGACTGCCTTTTGCACAAGGTATGGACATTTTGAGTGGAGAGTTCTACCTTTCGGACTCATTAATGCTCCAGCAGTCTTCATGGATCAGATGCATCGGGTGTTGGAGTGACTATTGGATCAGTCCGTGGTAGTGTTCTTAGATGATATCTTAATCTATAGTAGGACAATGGCAGAACACAAGAATCATGTGCGAGAAGTCCTAAGACGACTACGACAGTGGAAATTTTATTGCAAGAAGTCAAAGTGTACTTTTTGGTAGAAGGAGGTTACCTTCTTGGGTCATAAGATCTCATTAGAGGGGATCAAGATGGAAAAAGAGAAGATCAAGGCCATTACTGATTGGCCTACCCCGAAGGATGTTACCGAAGTACAAGCATTCAATGGATTGGCCAGTTTTTACCAACGGTTCATCCACTATTATGCTCATGTGCCTACACCATTGACTGACCTCTTATGAAAGAACTCGAGCTTCCAATGGACCACAAAGCATGAAGAAGCATTCTAGAAGTTAAAGCATATGGTGTCTTCAAGACCCATTCTTCAACCATATGATCCTCAACTACCTTGTGTGGTTGATTTTGATGCTTCTAACTTTGCAATTGGAGCTATGTTGCAACAAGAATTTCCAGATGGACTACATCCTATTGCCTTTGTGTCTCGCCGACTAAATACAGCTGAAAGAAATTACTCTGCTTGAGACCGGGAACAACTTGCAATGGTATATGCCACCAAGGTATGGAGGCATTATCTCTTGGGGAAACAAGTGATCATGCTAACTGATCACAAGCCATTGTTGCAGACCTTACACCTAGAGCACATGAAGAGTCGACATTCGATGGGAAGATCAACTCTAATTGTTTGACATCAAACTTGAGTACAAACCAGGTCGGTTCCATGTCATCCCTGATGCTCTATCACGACGACCTGATTTGAAGTCTCTTCCTCTCATCACGGCAGCAATTACGATGGTGTCAATTGATCCCAAGATTCATAACTAGTTTCGGTTAGCTCTACAACAAGATCCCTTCTTCCAAATGGTACATGGTTGGCTAACAACAGGTGACAAAGAGTACAACACCTTCTCCTTCAAGGAAGGCCTTCTATTCCATACGGACCGGATCTATGTTCCAGCCAAAGGTGATCTTCAACTTGTGCGCCTTCAAGAAACCCATCGTTGGTCACATGGGTGTAGACAAGACCTTGGGTACCCTCCAACGTCAATGATGGTGGCCCAATATGACACGAGATGTTCAAGAATTTGTCTGATTGTGTGAGAGCTGCCAACGTAACAAGGCCAGCAACCAAAAGCCGGGTGGACTCCTTCAACCGCTTGCCGTTCCATCAGCTCATTGGGAACATGTGAGCTTGGATCTCATCACATCCTTGCCAAAGACAAAACAAGGACACACCGCCATCGTGGTGTTTGTAGATAAGCTTAGTAAGCAAATCCACTTGGCACCAACCTGTGATACCGTGGATGCTCCAACCTTAGCGCAAATCTACTTCGACAATGTCTTCAAGCATCATGGAATGCCATGCATACTCATCTCCGACCGTGATCCTCGCTTTACCGGGAAGTTTTGGCAAGCACTCTTTCAGATACTCGGCACCAAGCTTGCTTTGTCTACGGCCTATCATCCTCAAACTGATGGACAAACCGAACGTGCAAATCGTACATTGGAGGATATGTTGCGTGCCTTTGTCAATGTCCACCATACCAATTGGGATGAATGTCTTGGCGCTGCCAAATTTGCCTACAACAATTCCAAACAGGCAAGCACCGGATTCTCTCCTTTCTTTCTCAATTTTGACCAAGATTTGCTTGTTCCAGATTCTCTTCTTGCTCCATCTCCATCTCAGGTTCCTCATACTTCCACATTCTTGACCACTATATCCCAATCTCTTCAACAAGCCAAGTCTCACCTCCTTGTTGCTCAGAATCGCCAAAAGCAATATGTAGCCCACCATCGTCAAGATCTCACCTTTGAAGTCGGTGATAAAGTCATACTATCCTCTAGTAACCTCCCTCTCCCACTTGATACTTAAGTTCGTAAACTTGCCCCTAATTGGATAGGATCCTTTGATATCACCCAAATTGTCTCTCCTATTGCTTATCGTCTTGCCTTGCCTTGTCACATGCGTATCCATCTTGTCTTTCATGTTTCCAAGTTGAAACCCTTTGTTCATAACCCCTCTTCCTTTTCCTCTCGAGTCCAACCTCCCTCTCTTCTATCCCTATCAATGATCATGAGGAGTACGAAGTTGATCGTATCCTTGCGCGTTGCCACATTCAACAAGGCCGTCACCAACATACGGAGTACAAGGTCCTTTGGAAAGGGTATCCCCTTCATGATGCCACCTAGGAACCTCTTTCTCACCTCCACAATGCACAGACGGCTATCCAAGAATTCAAAGCTTCACTGGCAACGAGGACGTCACCAACTAGCGGCGGGGGAATATGTAACAATATGGAGTTTAGCGATGAAGTCAGTCAAGCTCACAAAGTAGCACATAAGACAAATTAGCCTAGAATATTCTGGAAGTATCTAGGAAGCTTCTTGGGAAGCTTCTCGGTTAGCTTAGCTTAAGTAAGTAGCTTCTAGAAGGAAGCTTCTAGAAGCTTCCCACTAGCTTAGCTTGCATGCCAAGTAGACGGCTTCTAGAAGGAAGCTTCTTGAGAAGCTTCCTAGTTAACTTGGCTTGCACTCTAAGAAAGTGGCTTGAGGAAGCTTCTTGAGAAGCTTCTCAAGGGCCTTGTATGCTACCTATAAATACCAAAGCCAAAGCTCATGCTAGGCATTCAAAGTTTTCCCTCATTCAAGTGTCCCAATGTGAGTTTCTATTCTCATATTTCTCTCCTCGGTTTTGGTCTTTTACAAGTAGATATATATAATCACTTAGATGAAATCTATATATCAAAGGTCTATAACCTCCTCTTTGAATAGTAGCATAGTATAAGGTATCCTTATGCTAAGTTATCAAAGGCCATTAATCTCCTCCTTGAATAGTAGCATAGCATAAGGTATCCCTATGTTAAGTAATTTTTGAGTTCTCAAATGCCATTGGCATCACTCTACAAAAGATCACCCATTGAGAACATAAATTCACTTATACAAAACTACAATTGCATCACAACAAATGGTTGCATGTAAATTTTGATCTTGTCCGTAAAGTAAGAAGTAGGGAAAGAAGGATGCTTAGGAGGCTTGCCAGGTGAACCAATAGCCCATGGCCAACCAAGGTAATTGGAGATCCTACCCAAATAGCTTCCTTGCAAACCATATTTATGCAAGCCTTTCTTTAATCATCTACATCACTCTCTTTGCTTAACCATCTCCGTCAAAGTAATCTTAGGAGGTAATGCATTGATAAGTCAAGGCCTTGTCACACAAGACCTTAAACTCTCCCAAGAACTTGTACCTTGATCACTCAAGACCTCAATTGGTACACCAAAATGATTAAGAACTCTATCCAATAATGAATAAGCCATCTCTTCATTAGACCTATCAAGAAGTATCACCAACTCAATCCACTTTGAGAAGTGGTCCACTATAACCAAAATATATTGATGATATTTCATAGTCAATGGTAAAGGTCTAGCAAAGTCCAAACTCCAATGGTAATCCAACCCCCCATGATAGATAGTGGGTGTAACTATGGCATAGGGATATTGAATGATGCTCTAACTTGGTCACAAACCACACATTTAGCAATAAAATATTGTACATAAGTTTGCATACCATGCCACCAATAATGAATTTGAAGTAAGTTGTATATTTTCTTTACTCCAAAATGTCCTAGCTCCTCATGAGCATATTGTACCAATTGTAATCTAAAAGTTAGAAGGGGTATTATTTGCACTCTACCATATTCCCATACCCAAGGAAGATGTCTACCATCCAATCTAAATTGTCTAGCTTGCTAAAGGACAAATTTCTCCCCTTGGCAGCAACTATACCACCCATAACACCAATGCAAAGATAGTCCCTTATTAAGATATCATTATGGATATGTTGACCTGTACCACTATCTACACTCTTTGGATATGAGACATCAATAACTTCTCCTATCTATACTAAGAGGATATCACCATAGCCTCATCCAATATACACAAAAAGGCATATACATACTAACTCGGTGCCATCTTGTCACCCGACTCACCATGCCAACGTGCTCCAACCTGATCTTGATTGCTAGTATATGGGTTTCTACTCAACCCATCTACATCATGGTTCACCACTCCAAGTATGTGGATAACCATGAAATCATATCCTTGTAAAAATTAGTTCCCATCATGCAAGTTTCTAAGAAAATTTGTCAAACTCCATCAACCATTTCAATGGTTAATGATCAATGATGAGAGTGAAAGGATTACCAAATAGATGCATCTAAAATGTGCTAGGGGTCACACTATTGCTAAGCACTCTCTCTCTCTCATATGGACTATATTTTGTCTTTGCTAAATTGTTAGAACAACTAGCATAGGCCACCACAAACTCTTTCTCCTTGTCATCATGTTGGGTGAGGACTACTCCAAGCCTCCAATGTACTCCAATCAATATGAGCCTAGAATGCATGTCTTTTTATCATTCTCCTAAGAATAAGAGCAAATATCAACCTCTCCTTGAGCTTTATAAAATCTCTCACTTGCTCATCTCTCCAACACCACTCTTATGTAGGCTTGATCAACTTTGTCAAGGCCTTGGCAATTGCACTAAATCCTCTAACATATTAGCAATAGAAGTTCATAAACCCAAGGAATGCTTGCACGCTACTCATATTTTTAAGCCAAGAAATAAGTGCAATAGCCTCCACCTTGGTCTGCTAAACACCAAGTCCACCAAGGTAAATAGTGTGACCAAAATACTCAACCTGCTCTTGGAAGAATTTGCACTTCCTAAGATGGAATTTAAATTCATGAGATCTCATCTCTCAAATACCTCTAATAAATGCCTCTCATGCTCCTCCACAATAGTATTATAGACCAAAATATCATCAATATAACATTGAGTAAAATCCAATCATGTTATGATCCTCCTATCCATGACTCTTTGGAACTTGGTAGGAGCATTTTTTAAATACAAATGGTAAGAACTACCATTGCTATAATATATCCTTATTGTGAGGATCAATAGTCCAAAATTTAGTCTTGGACTTGTCTTCTTCTTGGATTGGCAATTGATGATATCCTATTGAATATCAATAGTACCAAAGACCTTTGTATGCTCAATTGCATCAAAGATCTTCCTTAATGTAGGCATAGAAAATTGATCATCCTTAGTGTGCTATTTGATAGGATGGTAATCTTCCTACATTTGCTTATCCATATCCTTCTTGCTTGACATCACTATAGTTGAAGCATAATTTCTATATGAAATCTCCACCAAACTAGCCTCACAAAGGTCTCTACTTTGGCTCTAAATCAAACACTCTCCATATCACTATATGTATAAGAATATCAAAAAGAAATTGTATCACTAGTCAACTCAATCCAAATACCATGTCCTTTCAGAGCCCCCAAATCCTTCATTTTGAAGGTACAACAACTCGTGTAGCTCCTCCAGAACCTCCAAACTCTCAATCTTTCACTTTACATGAGCTTGGATCCAATTATCCTAAGTATCCTCTATAACTACTATAGAGGTAGAAGATGCACTTACTAGATTGCTACACCAGGACCTTGGGAACAATACTATCATGCTCTTAACTGCTATAGTCCCCAACCTCAAAGAAAAGTACTCTCTTTGCTATGGCCTCAAGCTCCACATGTCCTCTAGGTGCATCCCAAGTAGACCTCACTCACCTAGATGTACCTTGGGTAGACCACTCTCACTAGTAGTCATTGATTATGTCCCAAGTATACCATGCCGGCTCAATCCATTCCCCAACATGTGCTTGAATTGTCTTGATAGGCATACAAGTCACAAGTGTGCAAGTTGTGATGTTTATCAAGTGCTAGTTTGATATTTATATGCATGAAAGTTAAAGAATGCACTACTAAAGGGAAAAGAATATTAGATTAACATTTCAAGACAATGAAGTCACATAAGGCAATATATCTAAGATATATTAATACTCTTTGATATTTGGTATCATAGTTCATAATATAAATTTGTTAGTCTTTGTTATCTAGATTTGCAAATTGAAAATCAATAGTGTACGTAAAATTAGGTAATAGCTTATCAATATTTCTTATTTAAAAAATAAGTAAAGGAAATTAGTAGTTGAAGTATTGAACTTGTCAAAGTCTTTAGTGTAAATTAATGTATTAGGTAAGATATATAATATGCAAACTAAGTTAAAGATAGGCCATACACTTTGTTTACTACACATCAACTTTCTTCAGCATTCAAAGTCAATGTTATGAAATGAATAACTTAGTTGCCTTACTCAGCAAATTTGTTGGCTTGGTCAATAAGTATGTTACTTGGTCAATTAACTTAGTTGGTACCTTTTGATATCAATAAAAAGCTTTCTTGGTTTGAGTGAAATCAATCATCCTCCTACTCTTAAAGTTCAAATTCTGAATCCTTGATTTGTCTGAAAAGTCAATGTCAAATGCGTAGACATGGGTCCTAAAGCATACTAGAGCTAGTAAACTTAAGGAAGGTATATTCCAAAAATGCAAGTTTAACTAATTTGATAGAAAATGTTTAATTATTTTTATTTTTTGGTATACATAAACTTGTAAATTACTTAAATCTCATCTCAAACTAGATATCACTTTATATATATAAGTTATGAATTTTTAAATTAAATTTAAATAATAGTATAGAAAAAATGTTCCCATAGCTATTTGCTACTAATCCCTACCAAACCAAAAATACAAAGGTAAGAAATGTTCAATCATAGATATTTAAAAAATTTTCCTAGAATTTTAAATTTTAAACATGAACTTTTATTAGAAGGAAAAATATTTCTATCCAAAAATAGTTTTATAAAAATTAGAAAATACATAAACACCTTAAAAAATCACATAAATTTTCTTGTAGCTATTTTATGTTCTATTTAAGAAAATAAATCTTGAGATGTGAAAATAAATAAAACTATGTAATAAATAAAAATTAATTTTTATAGGTGAAAATTAACTACTTAAACCAAACTATATACAGGTGAAGATGCACTACTTAAATCAAAATTTATGATGTATATATTTCTTTCTTTTCTTTATAAAAATTTCTTTCATGTATATAATCTACATAAATATAATATGATTCTTCTTTCTTCACAATTACTACTAGTGGAATCCCTATTTATTATTCATATGTCAAGAAATACACCCATAACTGACAATATTTATCAATCTATCTAAAGCTAAAATTGAGCTTTTTAAAATTATGTATATTTGAAATTTTAATTAAGTTACAATATTTAATATATATATAAATATACTATTATATAATATGTAAATATCTCATTAAGACTTCAATAATTTGTTATATAAAAAGTATATGTGATGATGTCAAAATATATAACCTGGTTATATCATTTGTCAAAAATTTATCTTAATTTTATTTGAAAACATATAATAAACCAATAAATATTAGCCATTTGAAGAAAAAAAATCTGAATATTTTTTGTATTAAAATTTTAGTTGAAAAGTAACTTTCATTATTTTTCTTTGATATTCTGCATATCTTCATAGTTTTTCAATAAAAATTCAGAACATGAAATACTTGTTTCTTTGTTCAAATCAAGAAACCTACTTTCGTACCTTTTGAATTTGTACATTTTGAATTTGTACATCATGAGCCACTAACAATGGTTGATATGCATAATAAAAAAACATTAAATTTGACATTCAAGAACCTTACTTGTATGTACCTTCTTTTGGTGTTTAAGAATTCTAAATTTCCTAAATATCATATATTATTTTTTTAAGTTTTTTATTTATCTTCCTCAAATCTCTTTTTCTATAAAAGTTTAACTTGATTTGTATTTTGCATGATTTTAAGTTTAGATTTTAGGTTGATATAAACAAGTTTAGAAAATCAGAATAAGTTTAGCTTGTCAATGATATTTTGTAAGATCAAATAATAAATGCTCAAAATGTTGTAAACTTTTATCTCAATTCAAAGAAACTAGAATGCTTTACTTGTACATTTTTTGCATACAAACTTATAAATAATCTATAATAAAATCCCTCTATATGTTGAAAATATTTTTAAAGAGGAAGCTAAATTGATGTGTATAAAATAGATATCTTGGTCTCATCATGTCAAAACATCATTGACAATAGATGATGTACTTAGTCAACAAAAGATGCTAATAAAAGCTAACTATCATTATTATATGAGGACTAGTCTATTGTGTATCCTCAAGACACAATAAGTGTAAAATATCTAGCTAGATTTAAGTGGGTTACATTTTAAGTGGATTAGTAATACTATGGTAACACTTGATTCTATCAACCACTAAGGAAAAAACACAATGTTATCAACCAATAAAATCTCTCCATTGCTAAACTCACATCTCCCATCCGTTTATCCGCCATAATATCAAAATCTGACTGCCGCTAAGGACCACCAAGGAATCCAAGTCTCTTATATACATGGATGCCATAATATCAAAATCTGACTACCTCTAAGGACCACAAAGGAATCCAAGTCTATTATATACATGGATATGACACCAAAAGCCATTCAAAGAATAGAGGATCCATAAATCATTAAATACACATGGAATGCATATGAAATGTAAACATGATTAAATATACATGAATGGCATATGAAATGTAAATTTGATTACATATACATAAAGTGCATATGAAATGTAAACATGATATGTGGAAAGTGAGATGAGTAATAAATCCACAAAGGAGATCAAGGAAAATGTGAGACCAAGCAAAAGTGGAATATAAATATTGTCTGATCAATACCAATTGAGAATTGCTCTACATCATATAATAGATAAGCATTAAGCAAAATAGTATAAAACATGAAACCGAAAAGCAACAAGTAACACTTGAAAGATTAAGTAATCAAAAATTGGAAGTTTGTGCAGAATCATTTATATGAACCATGAAACAAATCAACAATTGTGAGGTGGAGCAAAGTGAGAGAAGAGTGAATGGTATCTTGGTTGAGATGGAGCAAAGAGTTAGAGCATCTGCACCATGCAACAACAAATTGCCCCACAATGTTTCCTAGTATTGCTGGTATATTTTGCCGGCCCAATAAATTGAGTCAAGCAATTGGCAAATTGTAGAATATGTCCAGGCAATATCAGGCCTCACAAAATTTTATTTTTTTTATATTACTAGTGGAAAATTTGCATACCAAAACCTTTGGAGGCAAATCTAGTCCATCAATGGCACACTACCTTGCTTTGCTTGTCTTGGTCAAATTGCAACTAGGTAACAAGCCACTACGTTGGAGTTGTTCTCTTTTGGATTTTGAACTATCTTCCTCATTTTCATGAAGCAACAATGGGAACATATTGTTGTCATTGTTGTCCATTTTCATCATGAGCACATTGATCAGATTATAGCACATTGCAATTTCAAGCAATGTCAAGCTACAATTTAATATTCCGGGTTTGTAATGGGAGAAATATAGCAAGCATAGAAAATATTTTGTTGGGTACTATATTTAAGCATTATTTTGGGAGATTTGTTGGACAACTTACCATGGTGTGGTGTAGATGCTCTTAGAGGAATAGATATTGTATATCACAATATGCATTGTGAATGCATGACTAAATAAAATATTTTAAATAGCCAATTATTATGGTGTGATTTACAGATTATCTAAAAATACTTGTCTGAGAACATGAAAGATAGAGGTATTCCGTTAGACAAACTGCAAAAAAATTGTGAAATTAAAACCATAATTATGAGATAGGAGTTCATTCAGATATTTTTATCTCTTATCTGTATAATTTGTGTATTTTTTCATGCATAATAGTTGTTAGATTATCCAAAATACTATCTCCATCTTGATTGAATATATATAATATATTATTAAGCAAAAAATTATGTTTTAAGACTTGAAGATCTAAGTAATAGAGCTCTTAATACACAAAAAAATCATTATTTTTTTTCTGTTAAATAGATATTTTTAATATGCATTTCATAGGTTTTCATACCTCTAACACTAAGTTAAAACTATATATATTCAAATATAAATAGGAAACAACACTATCTCAATTATCTTTGATCAAATCAAAGCCCTAAAATTTATCAAATACTTTAGAAAATGTATTTCAAACAAGTTTACCTAGATATAACATCCATATTCATTAAAAATAAAATTGTAAAACATATATTACAATCATCTTGATATTGAGGTAAAGTATGGTACCAATCATGAAAAACTCTCCAGCTTTTCAAGTTAAATCCAAGATATTTCTATTATCTAATAAGCCGTGTTTGTATGTAATATCATTACATAATATCACTTTGTCATAATATCTGATAAGTCATGTTTGATTGTAACATCATTCTAGATAGACATCTATATTCATTAAAAATAAAACTGTAAATCATATATTACAATCAACTTGATATCAAGAGATCAAGTATGGTACTAATCATGAAAAACTCTCTAACTTTTCAAATTAAATCCAAGATATTTCTATTATATAATAAGCCATGTTTGATTGGAACATCATTCCATCTTCTTGTTGAGGCTGAATATTGGAGGTAGTCAATCATTTTTCAGATTTATCATTTGGAAGTATGAATAAATCATTAAATTATGATGCTTATATTTGATGATTAAAAAAATGATATTATTTTAATTTCTTCATATGCCTGATTAAGATTAATTATTGCAACACTTGTATCCAACTCACACTAACAAGAAAATTAGAATGCTCAATTTGAGCTAGGACCTTGGTCAATGCATGTGATTCTCGGTAAAAAATAATAATAGAAAACAATAACACTTAAATGCCATACATTGAATGGTGCACAGAGCTGCAACATTCTATTTGCTTGTTGCTAAATTTGAGATGTAGTGCCAAAATGGTACCAATGGCTAGGAACAGTTGCCAAAATATGTGCCAAGGCAAACAAGAGTAAGATCAAAGATTAGTCAAAAGCAAAAGCAATGAATGCTTAATAAGCCAAAAAAATTCAATTGGCCTATAGATTAAGATACAACCTTTTTTTTGGAAAGAGTAATATTTGGTTAGAAAATACTTGGTGAGAGCTTTCTAGCAAGTCCAAGTTTGACACGAGTTCCTAAGTGGAAGGCCTTGTGACCTGGCTTGACAATTTTGGTTGAGGTATAATTTTATAAACCTAAAGAGAGAGAGTGTGTACCTAAGATATCTTAGAATTTGATCATGCACTTAATAACTCTTTGAATTCATCTAATGATATGAAATGGATTCAAAAGTAAGCTTGTAATTAATCACTAACTTAGGTCATAACTTGGATCTATTTTTAGGTTAACACCTTGATCCATAACTAATTTTAAACCTATAAGTAGCACTTACAAACCAGCAAAGCGTGAAAATGTTGGTCTGACTCATATATAATTCATGGACTATTGGGCCATCAAGTGAGAATTTCATTGAACAAGGAACTTGACCTTAAAGAAAGTCTATCCCAAGTCATTATTGACTTGTTTTTGTAATGAGAAAGGAGTCAAATAGAACAAACCATATAGTTTTTGAGCTTGAGAGGTAGCTTGGGCTTGAAATCAAGAATTGTTTGAATTAGTGGGTGCTAAATATGCTAGTAAAAGAAGGTGTGTGTTGGTATAATATAATGCCAAGCTTGTGACCTATTGAATGTATGCTTCCACACATAGCTTAAAGACTGGTGTTAATATGACAAGTGGGTAGGTGTGTGGCAAGGTCTTGTAGAGTTTGAATATGTTGAGCTTGATTGCACCTTGGGCCTAGAATCAATAAGTGTTGGCATAGGTGGATGTTGAACGTGTGAGCAAAAGAAGGGATGTGTTGGCATAAGAATACATGTTGGCTCATGATCTACAAAACTCAAGCTTCTACACATAGCTTAGAGAATTGAGATCAATATAAAAAGTGAGCAGGCACATATATGTGGTATAAAAACATACTTTAGGTATGCAAGAACTTGAAGTTGTGGTTGAGGGCTAGAAATTCAAGGAAGGATGAAAAATAGAGAAGTTAGATCTATGTTCTTCTTTTCTTTTGTAACAAAGAACCTAAGATAGTTACTCATGGCAAGATGCTCAAAGAGTGACTTAAGATATAAGATCAAACTGGAATGCACTAAACCTTTGGTAAGCAAGAAATTGGGTTAATACCTTTGTTGGATGCTAAGGAAAATAGTTAGGGACTAAGGCTTATCCTAAATGCTTGAGAACCTTTGGTGGGTGGGAACTCAATGTAGAGGCCTCATCTAAAAACATAAGGAAGAATGGAAGAGACAATAAGGCATTTCAGAAACCAAATTTATGGGTACCCATACAAATCAGTAAAAATATTTTATGGGTACCCGGAAAAGAGGTGGTGTTTCTAAAACTATTTCTGTAAAATTTTAATGGATCATATCAGTTTTATTTTGGGAAACTTTTGGCCCAATTTTTCCTTAAAACTCTATGGGTTATGGACAATCTTGTAAAATTTTATATGTATTGGAAAAGGTAACCTGTAAAATTTATGGGGCAATGGAGATTACACATAAATGCCAAGTCAATCACCGCACCTTGTTATGGAGTTTTAGGACTTCCTATGAGTTGGAACTTGGGGTCCCATGGCATCTCTGGTTTGATGCTCAAGAAGAGACATAAATGACAAAGGTAATCTTTTGCAAATCATCCTTTAGCAAGCAAGAACTTGAGGGAGTCACTTGGTTTGAACACTAAAAAAATAGAGCATATCAGAGCAAGAACTTGAAGTAACAATTGTGGTTTGATCCTTGAGGATGGACATAAGAGACAAGAGAGATTCATCATGAAAACCAACCCTTGATGAGCAAGAAATCGAAGTACTAACTTGATTGGAAATTTCAAGAGGCACACAAGATATAAAGAAAATTAAGATTGAAAAGCTATCTTCATGAGTAAGATCTCAATTAGTGGCAATGATTAGGTGCTTGAGGATATATGGAAAATAAAATAAAAATATGGAGTGCAAATAACCATTTGTGAGTGAGAAATCAAGATGGTAACTATGACTTATACTCAGGGAGAAACACAAGGGACAATGAAAATTTGGGTTACATACTCAGCTTTATTTAAAAAGAACTTGAAGTTGCTAGATGCTCTAAGGAGATTGAGTTATTCATTTATGATATATGCTTCAAAAAATAAGGCTAGAAAATTGAATAGATTGGATGAGATGATATATTATTAGTATCTTATATTTTAAACTAAAAATGCTATGTAGAATTGACCTTTTTTCCTAAGTATTATAGCTATTGAAGCATTCAATGCTAATGTGGTTACATGTCAAATCAGTTGGATCTATTAGTACAAGTCATTGAATGTTTTGCTTGGTTAGCAAAGTTTGTAGCACCAATCCACATAGTTCATAACAAAATCCAGTAGAAACGGAAAGTAAGTACTATTGAAGTACATTGAACTGCAAATTAGGATGGAGCATTCTAGGCAACTAGTACCACACTTCATACCAATATCCACATATATGACTACAGGGGCAAGTACAAAAATTTAGAGAGATGAGAATTCAATTCATAGGACTTACTTGTAAATTCTCTTAATTAGCAACTTAAAATGATTAATTCATGGCATACTTCAAAGCTAGAAGAAGAACATATTAAAATAATTAAATCAATTAGCTTACCAATGTGATTAACTTACCCTACATACATCTAGCATTGTGTCATTCAAACTATAATATTTAAATGTTCTTTGTCATACATATCTAAAGAATGATGTGAATAACCAAGAGATTTTGAGCAAGGAACGTCAAGTTCTTACCATAGTTCCAATCAAAATCATGACTCGGGCCTTAACCTTGGATGTAGATAACATAAAAGTACAATAAATATAAGATTGCAATTCAACTTGTAAATATATGTGATTTATATGATATACCTTTCCAAACTCATGTTTTTACATAATCCAGGAAGCTTGAAACATATATTTTCATATCTTCTTTCACCAATTCACCATCCCTTCATTGATTAAAGATAGTGATTGTGATTACATGTGGTAGTTATGAAAATATTCAATTTTAGCTTAAATAGTACCTTGATAGAATTTTGTCATGCATTGCAACCTAGAATACACCCTATTTTGCTAGTGCACATTTTAACCATATTCTTAGATGCTTATATTAATAAATTAATTGTGCTCAAGCTCACTCATTTTCTTCATGTTAGATTGCTCAAAGGTGGAACATTTAAATGTAACTTAAAGACAAATTGTTCAATTTGGTAGTGGGATTTCTAGGAGAACCTCAAAATAGTCAACCAATTTTATTCACCATCTACTGTTTGTTCATTCTAGGAAAATACAAGTTTTCTATGATATAACTCTTCTCCAAGTTGATGAACAAGCAATTGGAGTTGCTATTTAAGTTATCTTACAATTCTTACCAATCTTTCCAACATACAAAAAATGTATTCCCTTAGCAAATATCAAGAGAGGGATCCATAAATGAAAAGTACCATTTGATTTGAACTGGCAAGTCAAGTACAGCCTGGAGACTTATGATTACTAATTATAGCCAATTCTAGAAGTTGCTCGGCAGACTGGTTGCAAGTATCACTAGAGCCCGGTGGGAGTGCAAGTGCAAGTGGGAGAATCACCCTAATTAATTCTAGAAACTCATTTTCATATGACCATGACCACCGAGTCATATGAATTGCGCTTCACATGAAAATATCAATGAGCAAGTCAATCATCCTAGGATAGTCATTCTTGGTATCAGCAATCATTGTATAGTGAACATCTCACCAATTAGTCCAACTGCACATAAAGTCTATTTGGGTCACACTAACATTTCATTGCTATGCATTATTTATGACCAATACCTAACATTTCAGCATCAGGTCTAGGTCAATATGTAGGATTAAAAATGAGTCAAATTTATGACCTTAGTTATTGGCTAAATGCAACCTTTCTCTTCGATCTACCTCATGTCTTCAGATTACTCAAAGAGTTTTAAAGTTTGGGTTTGGTATCTAAGCCACCTTAGGCATCCTCTCCTACCTTCCATCATATATAATTTTAGCTCTTCCAATACAGGCTTTGTCTTATGGTCTTTTAAAATTACATCTAAGCCAAAATAGTAATACCTATATTTGAGGACCCTCTACTTTGTGGACCCCAAAGTAGAAGGTCATAAAATATAATATGGGCTTGTCAAATGCTTTCCAAAGAAATAAAACTCCTCTTAAAAAATAAGGGGATCACAAGTTAAAGGTCAAAGTTTGTTTTGCCCCACCAAATATTTCTTGTTGTGCTCTTGTCTTGTTAATGATCCGAATCTTATTTGCCTTGCTATATTTTTTACCTTTTGGTGATAATTATTGGCTACTAGTACCATTTGGGAACTACATCTCAATTACCACCTAGAAAACTAAGTGCTATATGTAATTGTGCCATTGTACGTAAAGCACTAAGTCTTGTTCTTTGCTATCCTTGTTTGTGCCAAGATTGATAAGCACTAACCAAGGTCCTTACTTATATTGAGCATTGTAGAGTTCTTTGTCCTTGTTGATACAAGATACAAGATACAAGAGCATGATACTCTCCTCTCCTCCAAGAGGTTAATGCACTTTTTAATACGTACTCTTAATGTCATATATTTCTTTATAAACGAACCACTTGATATCTTGTTGCATTCTAGTAGCTAAAATATAGTAATCTATGACTTAAGTATAAATTTGTTGTTAGAAATTTTTGTATGCTCTATAACATGTATCTTTTCAAATACACAAACTAAGTAAACAATCTATCTAAGACTACACTTGCTCAAAACATATAAATATTCATACCAATATACAAGGTCCTCATCGTTCACTATTATTTGTTTGAAAAAAATTTCACCTAGGATATCGCTAAGTATACACAACATCTACTAGGTAAGATGATGCCCAGCTCCACGATAATGACAACTAAATGGCTTTACTTCACCAAGATTGAGATGAATCTAAGTATTGAACACAAGGTCCAACACTTATTAGTCTTCTTTTAGGTCCGTACCCAAATCAAACTCTTTATCTCACATATGCTCTTGGAGCATTCCTCCCTGAGCATCTCAAGATTGATAATTACCGTAAGTTCATAATCACTAAGTTCACATGTTATCTCTTGTATTATTTCTTGGGCATTTAGAAAACCACCAACCATAAATGCAAGTTCATGCTCACCCAAAGAATTTTCCTTCTAGAATATCCTTTGTTTCTGCATACCTCCTCAAGGCATCTAGTAGTAGACTCCACTTCAAGTCCTTCCTTACCAAAGGTGGGTTTGCAATCCAAATTTCACTTTTCTCTAACATAAAGTTCATGCACATTAGAAGTGTATTTCATTCCATAGCACCATTCATCTCTTGCAGACCTATTCTTTTCATATCCATAAATACTCTCATTGGAATTGTATCCATTACTATTTGGTAATCCATTACCTAAGATTGCTGCTATTGAATCTATCTAGAATAATACACTTGTAGAGTTTCCAATAATTTGGTGCTTTTTGCATTCCATTCCATTTACAAAGGGATAATAGAGAATGTTCACATACAAATAAAAATATCATATCTAGAAGAAAATAAAACTAGCAAACTTGAGTGCTTGAACTTGTGCTTGAGTTTCTATACACAAACATAAGAGCATATACAATAAAACAAAAGAGAGGATTGTCAAAGAGAAAAAAAGTACAAGGAACAATATTACTAAGGAGAGATTACCGAGTTAAGAAGAGGAAAAAAGATCTAACCAAATTCACCATTTTTTACCAATCTTGGGAGGTGATGACAACTTTTACCATTGTTAATAACAGATTCCAATTTCATTCTTCCGGCGCAAACTCAACATTCAATCTTGTGTTAATGGAATAGCCCACGTCACCACTTTGCGTTATTAATAGTGCTAAAACTTAGCCATATGAACGAGTCTTGACCGGCAAGCTGTCAAAATATAATTAACCATAAAGTTAGCATTTGTTTGAGATTGAGGTGCAGCTTGGGTGGGGATTTGCAATTGGGAAGTATTGATATTGGTGTGTATTGACATGCTGGCAAAAGAGGGTATGTTAGTACAAAAAATTGCTAGGCTCGTGACTTATCAAATGCAAGCTTCCGCACGTAGCTTGGAGATTTACGGTAGGTTATATTTTGATTGCTTACTATTGCATGATCCTGTCAATCATGACAACTATGAAATACAAAAGTTATTTGGTTTGAAGTTTGGATATCAACATGGTATACATATGTGGAAACTTGTTGTTATTTGATAAAAACAATGAGTCATTTAATCAGAAACACAACGTTTAGATGAAAGATATAATACAACTATAGTATCTCTTAGAAGATATAATACATTATCCTCTATCTAATATTAATTTAGTGGGCTTTCACTTTCATAGTGCGTCCAACTCTTACAACACATCTATGATCATATTAGTGTGCATATGAGTGGAGAATGTTTAAAATTTTGTTACTCATAATTTATAATCAATGACCTACGGAAAAGAAAATACAATGCTAGATGTTAGATTCATCCCGTAACACAACTAAACCAATATAATATCTGATAGCGTATACTTCGAGTCCATTAGATGAGAACCCTTCAGTGGTACTTATATGTACTGTAAGTTCTCCATAAGAAGGAAGGCTGCGGCGAGACTTCATGGCATGATGAGAAGCTTAAAACAAATTTTACGACTAAACCGTTGCGTGCACGGAGGTGATGGTATGATGAGGAGAAGAAGAGGAGAATCGAATTCAGGAGACCTTGTCTGCTCGATTAGAACTCAGTTGTTGAGTGTAACCCAAATATCTCACTATTGGTGGCAATGACCGGAAGGCACCGATGGCGGCGCAGGCGAGGAAGTAGACAGCCAGCAGCTTCGGATTATGAGCTGGATGATGTTCGTCTCTGGACGCCCCTGGGAGTTATAGACATTGGTTCCTCAGTTTGGACAGGGGGAAGTAACAATAAGTAGCTGGCAATGCAATAGGTCAGATAGAGATTCACATGTAGAAGCGTTGCAGTAAGTAGACTGTAGAAGAGAAAGGAAGAGACGGATCTCCCAGATGATTGAAAGATCCGTTATACTGGTCATGACGAACTGCAGGAGACTGCAATGAAGTACACCTGACCGTCACAATCCAGGATAGAAAGTCCAAATCGGCTGTTCGGTCTTCGATCATGCATAAATGACGCCATTTGAGGGAACTAATCAAGTTACTAGGATACAGTATTCATTCACCGCTTTGCTTTCTCTGGTTGCAGCTCAACTGTAATACACCTTCTACCTGTATGTGAAATGTAGAACCCCGTCGCCTGTACAATAGTTTACAATTGAAGCAGACTGTCTGCCGCGGTTAGAGCTGTCCAAAATCTCATCTGCCGTTCGAGTGGACTCTACAATAAACAACACATCACTCGTCGTCATCTTCTTGGAAGAAACTGCCCCAAGTCCAGGCGCACTCTCTTGCTGCCATTAAATGTGTGCACAACGGTGTAGGGACACGATTATTTATGTTTGTCTGTCTGTCTCTCTACAAGCGTGTAAGAAGATGCTCCAGACTTTAAAGCTCAGCTCTCACCCTCTCATTGTGCTTCATTTTGGACCCTGCATACTTTGATTGTATTTCATATGTTGTACTGTTACACTCAATGATGTACAGGCCTTGTATCAGAACCGATGTATACATGCAGAGTGCATAAGAATGTTATGGCGCTTACTGAGATCTCCACCATTTGTGCTAATCTCCCTAGTCCAGAGAGCGGTCGACGCTTTTCATATTTTACATTTTACATTTCATCCGTTGGGAGTGTTCCCCTGGATGAAGATCGGCTTCCGCTATCAAGAATGGATATCGTCCGGCAAGGGTTGGGTCGTAGCATCACCTGGGGCCACGAGTACACTGCTGCAGTGCTTTCATCTCGTCATCAATGCTGTCACTAGACCTTCAAGGCCTGAAGAAACTCGAGACTCGCGTCCAGAATATGACCACAGGCTCTCGTCCAGAAGATGATCAGCCAACGGACTCACCGACCTACGCTTTCTGCCCAAAACAAGAATTCACTCCTTATTCAGTTTGGCAGATTGCCAGGACTATCGAGCTCGGGCTCCCGCCTCCATGATTCACGCCGGGATGCTCAGACTTCACTTTGACCAGCAAGCAATCGCCGATGATCGGCCCCTTCCTTGCATGCTTATACGTTCTCTCCTTTCTCGCCGGCTGCAGATGGTAGCTTTTCGTTTGAAGGAGAGTGTCGAGGCCCTATCCATGTAAGTTACGTAACTACTAGCTAGTCCAGCGTGCGAGCAAATGCCTTTCCATACTCACCATCAAGCCTTTCCATACTTTGGCTTACGAAGGGAACCTACTGCCGCCTCCATAAGATCCCACGAGTCTACGTACGAAACTGTCACCAAACGGTCTTGACTGCTAGCCAAATTCTCGAGCTTAAATGTATCTTCGTGACTGGACAGTTTCCAGGTATGCACAGTACCTGTACTCAGTCCGAGACCTACCATGTTCAGCAAAGCTACACTTGAAATCTCCCAGAGAGTACATTGGTGCGGCGGCTGGGCCAAAAGAATTCTTGCTCTTCCAGGGCGATCAGGATCCCGAAACACGTATCCGAGGTACTCTGAGAAACAATTACAGACGGTGCAGCAACAGTATCATCTAGCTAGCTGAGCATGCGAACTTGTGCTACTTGCAACTCGCGGACTGATGAACTAGCAATGTAGGTACTTAATGTCAACAGGTTTTTTCAAAGTCACCCAGGCACGACTTGTTGTCCATGTGCAGACCTGCAGTCCGGAGACAAAGGTGGTTTATTATTTTCACGAAGTCTACTCGTTTGCACTACTCCAC
This sequence comes from Lunularia cruciata, assembly GCA_948567375.1. NCBI lineage: Eukaryota > Viridiplantae > Streptophyta > Marchantiopsida > Lunulariales > Lunulariaceae > Lunularia > Lunularia cruciata. Next base: position 15,071,138 of record OX419756.1, read on the forward strand.
TTTAAAATGCTTCAAATGCTTCAAATGCAGGCCTTCCCATCATCCACGAACTTCTCTGGCACGGGCCTGTCTATTCAATTTTACACATGCCCATACTTGTAGAAGCTGCCCAGGACAGAATTTTGAGAGGGGAGCCATGGTTTCCACTGTTACATATAATCGACATAACTTCTGGGATTTCCTTACAGTTAATCAACACAGGACCACATGCAGAACTTGGACTTGCATCCAAATCCAATACCACCATCTCCATGATATCCTGGGAGTCGAAAAGGAGGTCTAGTAAGTTTGGTGGAAAGAAAACTAAGGACAACCTGCATGTCAGACTCTCGCTTGAAATCGAGAGAAACTCGCCATGCGACCCGTCGGGAAACCCATCAGCTCGAGGGAGGCTTCTGTAGCCACGTTTGTTACGCTTTTGTATAGTAGTATAGTAGTCAACCAGCACCTCTGCTCAGGAATAGTAGAAGATCTCTCCCTGATTAGCTGAGTTGGGGCCTTCTACTTTTGCCCCAGCTCTGTGTACCGGGAAGAAAACTTGAAAACCCGCCAAATTCGGCCCAGCCATCGGGATGTCAGTCAGAATTTACACACGCGTGCCTTTTATTTTCTTTGGGGAAAGGCACATATTCTCATTAGCCTTATTACTCGAATTTCAATGTTACTGAAAAAGACGGAAAGATATCCATGTTTCGAGCATGCTGTTGCCAGTAAGAGTCTTGGCAGCCACCCATCCACGCAACATAGCCGGCACTTCGTCGCAGTAGCCAGGCCAGGCAGCCAGCAAGCCAACCAGCCAGGCCATCGTACCTGCAAACTTTGTTGCAACTGTTGTTAGAAACCTTTGGGTCGTACGTACACAAGCATAATCTGCCCTGCCCAGATTCCGCAGTTTCATGGAAGTTGAGGTTTGGAGGCTCTGCACCAAGTTCGAACACATTTCTGACCAATTCACCAACCCAGGACTTGTCTCCTACGTTTAGGCTCGAAATCTTACCCTTCAAAGTAAACCACAGCTCCATACTCACAGTAATTAAGTGTTCGTTCCAATGAAATGGAACTTGTCCTTCGATCCACCAACATCAGCTGACTCTGACTTCTTCTTGTTCGTACCTATGTATCTCCCTGTAACTTCAAGATCGACCGCAACTATTCCTGCTCTTCATATTACTAAGCTGTATCAATCAATCTCTCAATCTGGCCCCGAGCTCCAGAAATTACCTACTGACAAAGCGAGAAAAATCCAATGTATAAGCTTATTCTTGCTCTACAAACTGGAGATCGACGAAACATCGTAACTATAGCTTGAGCCTTAAAGACAGTAAACTGCTAAGGCTGAGATTTAAGAGTCCGTAGATAGCCAGGATACTTGCCGTGTAAGGTTCAGTGAGTAGGGTTGCGCGTACTAGACAGTTTAGTTGTTCAGAGAAATGTGTAAGTTAAGAACTTATTTAAGAAGAGGCACCTTCTACAGTTTTACTCTCAGTTCTTCGCGAAAAATTGCCCATTCACATTTTACACTTAGAAAGTACACCACAGCGGAATTAAAACTGTGTAGGAAATTCTCGCATTGAATAAATGTCGAGGACGCTTTCCAGTCGACTGTCGGAGACACCTACAGTAGATCCAAACCTTTAATCTATGCCTAACACTTTAGGAATAGTGTGCAAATCCTTTGCATTGATGGAATTCTTGACAACGTATATTTTTGAATGACATCTATCTACAGTACTAAAATTTCCTTCTAGAACAGAGGTTCTAGATGGTTCCACAACCAATGTTTAAAAAGTTGTTCCAATTAATTTTAACCTCCGAAGTACTACGTGTATCCTTATCGATCAATCATAACTTAACTTTATGGGACAGAAGTAGATTGCTATGTACAAGTACCAACTCTTTTGTTTGCGAATATCTCTATTGATTAACCCTTTGGAAACGATGTTTTGCAGTGACTAGTCATGTGGAAATTGTTGAGGCGATAGTTATCTCTAGACTCTAGGGATCGCAGAACCTAGTATCTTGGTGCTGGGGCCTCCATGACACATTGGTGAAAGCAAAGCAAAAGCAAAATCTAGGTGGTGGACTGAAAAGTATTTCGCCTCATCCTGTATCGGATGCATACATCTCGTGTAGGGTACGTGCGGACGATATTATGTGATTATTCTGCTGAATTTTCAAGGACTAGTTCAAAGCTCGTTTCTCCTAGTATCAGTAACTCATGCTGGGTCCCGGCCCTTAGAGCCGCAGCCTGGACGAAATTTCCCGATGCGTGCACGGAAACTGTGGTATACGAGGCGAAAATATCATGTATGTTCGAGGAATCAGGAATAAAGCGAAAATAACCAAGGGTGGGCATATTGTCATGGTGGACTCAATAACATCCACTGTAGACACAAAGGCGGCAGCATAATATGTTGTATTTATCAAGACAATGGGAGCTTTGAATCATAGCCAGCGTTGCTTGAATATTATGTTTTAGAAGGTACGTCCAAAGATGGCCCTTTGTTTGATCGTGGGTTCGTTTGAACCCACGATGCTTGCGCGAGTGCAGGGAGGAGCTGAATGATGGTGCTGAACTCTGGAGTCTCCATTCTACAGTATTACAGAGCTACTTTCCAGGACCAGTTACAGAACCAGGGCCAGATAATTAAATAGACCACGACACCAACGGTGTCATGTTTGCCAAGTCTCCTGGTTCTGTTACCAAGGTTGTTGTCGACTCAAGGTCAAGGTCAAGGTCGGATTGGAGGTACGACGAAGACCGTCACGTAGTCATTTGGCAATCATATCAGGGATCTGTCTGCTGATTCTACTGCTGTCCAGCAAAGGTGTTAGTGCTTTTGTACGAGTTTCGTCATCTCCCAAACCTCTCTCATGGGTGGAAAATCTGGACACAGGCTTTGCACCCAGTATTTCTAATTCGTATTTTCTTCTGCCCAAGTTTTCCTCCTGCTGTACGGTAAACGAAGTTCCCTTTCAATCTCTTAGGTTCTGTGAGAAACCTCAACTCCTACTTCATCAACTGCTTCACAATCTTTCCTTGCTTGATGAACGTGCTGTGTCCATCACCTAACATTTCCGAATTCATTTGGATCAAAATGTCCAATACTCAAACTTGATCCACGCATCTTCAACCTGCTCGCTAATGTCCTTCGCGGCTCCCAGTTAGCTTACGGTGCTCCAAGACTAGCTTCATCAAACAACGGAACAAACAGACTTGGATACAACATGGCTACTATGGTACTGTATGTGTAGCTCACAAGTTTGTTGTCAGATTGAGTATCTGAGCTTCAGTGGGGTGTCTAACGAGCATCTTGACCGTCAGACGACCCACCTCGTCAAAGCATCTGCGATATGGTGTAGGTGGATGTCATTCACCCGTCATGACTGTGCGGCGTACCCATTGTGGTCGGGCACTCCTTCTGACTTGTCTGCAAGCACCCAAAGATTGCTTACCAACCTGCAATGAGCCTACCCAAAAAGGTTTGAAGTTATACAATGATGATTTGTGAGTTGACCAGACTTATCCATCGCAACGAGATTGACCACATTACTGTATATTTTAATTTATCTAAGATAACATGGAGGATGACTGCTCGTTGCAGGAATCCTTGGTACACTCACCGGATGCACTACATGGATGATGGCTCTGCATCACCAAATTTGGGACTAGCGGCTGCCTCATCAACTAGCTCGAAGTAGACTTAGACTGTTTGCCTTCCTAGAGCAAGTTTCTCCGGGAGTTTACTGGTGCAATTTTCGAGATTTGATAGGCCAATCAAGAATCATGTCGATATCGTTTTGACAGTAATTGGTGTATGCTTAGAACACGTAAATCACAGGATTATTGGTAGATTAAGTGTATCCAATTTCTTAAAAACCGGGCGTATGAATGCATCTCTAAGCCCCATTGGCATTACCGTTTGGGCCACTACTTTCGGTTTCCCTACCCCACTAATATAATCGTCTCATACTTTTGACACTCTTAAACTCCGAATCGACATTGGACGGGAAGTTCTACCATGAACTAAAATGATTGCTGGACACCAATTGAAGTGAAAAAGAGCCTTGCTTTGTGTCAACTGACAACCAATGGTCCTAAAAAAGAACGTTTGCTGCAAATAGAAGCTGCTCCTCAAAGTGCAATGTTAGTAGCAAAGTTAGTCTAATTTAGCCTTTGCTCAATAGATGTTGTAAGTGCCAAAGCTGAATTAGACATCAGTGCAAGTGAAAGGAGACAAATACCACATAGAACACATGAAGGATGGGAAGACCCCATCAAGCGGTACAAGGGAGAGACAAGAGAGGTAGAAGGGGGCTAGGCCCCAACAATATCGATATGAGAAATCTGCCCTACCGTACTTAAGATATCCGAGTTATGCAAATTGTAAGGTACACAAACAACAAAAATATCAGAGGAAGCATCATCTAGTGATTGCTTTCCTATGGATTACCTCAGTCGAGATTTTCTATAAAAGCAATTAACACACACAGTCTAAAGTATACTACCAAATAGCAGAGTGAGAATGGTAACCCAGGCATCTAATATGATTCGGTTGGATCATACCACACTTTTCGTTAATACTGTGAAGGAATTTTATCAAAGGGTGGTCGACAGCCCTTTAGCGTCGCGAATAGTACACGTACTCCTACACGTGAACTGAATTCTCCGTTTTCCAACTGATCCAAATTCTGACCATTATTACTACACCGGTTCACATACAGTCAACAATCTTGCAAGGAAACAAGTTTTAGTACGATGATGTTTCCAGAGGAATACGACAAATGCAGGGCCCTTCCGACCTTACCTACTCCAAGAGGATAGTCACAGCCCAGTAGAGCATGGCTTTTCATATCACATGGACCCCACACACTCCCAAGATATACCCTCCTGAGAAAATTAGACGTCCTGAGAAGATTTACGGGTGAGCGACGTACTACAGTTTCATGCCACAGAAGGTTCGGCCCACAAAACAGAAAGAGTAGGGAAGGATGAAGGCAGTTATTTGCGAGATTCCGCTCATAGTATATACTCTCAACCAGATTCTATGCGACTACTAAGCGAAGCCTTCGACCTGTGGAAGGATGCAATGTGCATCATGTAAATTGGACGCTATATCATCAAACAGGTGCAGTTGACCGAATAAGTACTGGGGAGTATTCGCACTAAAATCTTGAACTAAGTTGCATTTTATCCGACTTGGGGAGGGTGGAGCGTTAGTGATCAAAGAAATCGACGTACGCCTACACGTAAACACAGCAAAAGATCTCGGTACATTTCGAACTCATGAAGGACGAGCACATGTATCCTGTTCTTCAAGATATAAAAGCTGGTGATCAATATTAGCATCCAATAATGTGCCGAAACTGTGATGCAGTGCAAATTACTGCTGAATGTACGCATCACAGTCGCCCTTCTTTATATTGCTCAAGATGGAATGCCGCAAGATAAATCAGTCCATACAAGGGAAGTCAACCTAAGAATTTACCTCTTAGAGACGGATATGCACTGCAAATCAAGGCTACATACACGGAGAAAGTATGATCATCGGCGTGTTTAAATCTTTCCAGCTACCTACCTTCTCGTTCCATCTTCTCACCTGACCGGTTTGTATGACAGAAAACTCATTGCACTACAAAATGGTTCTTTATTCAGACAAGGACGTTGTATGCTGAATACACAAATCTCAGAGTGTTTTATTCCGACGATCAATTTATAACATTTCTTATGAACCAGCCCGCTTCTCCCGGACTGCTTTGGCTTTTGCCAAAGCAGCTTCTCTCTCTGCAGCTTGCCTAGCCATCCGTTCAGCTCTCTCTTGTCTCTCCTTTCTCTTCCTCTCCTCATCTGGTCTCTTCTTGGTATCTGTCTTCTTCTGTACAGCACCAAATGTAAAAGATTAACAAAGACATCTGGCTCCAGAGAGAAATGACAATCACTAGGTGATAATCCTTGTTTTCACTGATCAAAAGAGCTTTACAACTTAAGGCACAGGATGATCCCAAGTTGCATAACGAAGGTCTGAGTGAAGGGCTAACCTCAACAGCAGGTTTAACTTTAGTTGGGGCGGAACTTGTTACTGGGCTGGAATCCACCTCTATGTCACCTCTGACGGCTTCTGGTTGTGCTGATTGATAAGACTCCACCTCAATTCCTCGCTCATAAGAGCTGATTCTATCTTGTGTTACTTCTTCAGCCTGCGTGTGGAGGGTCAGATGCTTTCAATGAGACAAAGTTTAGGACGTGAAAAAGGTCTTAAACATCGAATTGACGTGTTGTTAACAGTTCGTTACCTTCATCTTTCGCCAATATATCTCCCATGACCGGTCTCGCATAGCTCTGTAGAACTGCTCTTGCCCTTTCAGAAGAACCTCCATCTCAGATTTAACCCTGGGATCCTTCAAATCTTCTTTGCTCCAATTGGATTCTTTTACGGGGTACTCAAAATTATTCTGCATACAACTCCAATTTTGAAGGTAAGAGAATGCACTCCCGTTACTATTACTGGGATAGGATGGCAATCAGGTGAACATGATAGCACAAACAAACCACTACACTCAAAGCTCTCGAGGCCAAAGCTAGCTGATACTGCAGTCAAAAAACTGGACATGGAGATTTCAGCTTACCATCCAACTGTCTGGCCTTGGGGGAACTGGAAGGTTGTTGACTTCTTCAACTATTTTCTGCTTGGCCACGTAGTAAGGTGGGTCTGTTATGATAACTGGATCTCCTCTGGCTCTTTCAGGATCTTTCGCGACAAGCAACTGCCAAGGTCCACGTCAAGGTTTGTTAACTACTGCTCAAACATAAACTTCGTCAGAGCGCCAAAACTGAAAGTGACCAAGTCCACTTGACACAGAAATTGGCTAATATTCTTTGCTTATCAAAAAGCTCTCTCACTAGTATAAGTACATTCTATGTGTAGCAACATCATCAAAACCTTGCCTCTTCAGAACTCAATCATTCAATTACCTCTTGAAGATTCTCCCAACCAGGCTCCCTTTTAGCTACCTCGTTTCGTAAGACATCATATTCCCTCAAATTCTGGTACATGACAAATCAAAGCATTTGTGCGTAAATACATGATGCCTTATTGAGTGGTACGGATTTACATCCAGGAGAATTGTCCTTCTCAGTGCCTCCTCCAATATGTGGTTGAAGAATAGAATTGAATAAGCAAACCCACATAAACCGACCTGATACTTCAACATCATCTTCTCTTTCACGTCATCATCGTAAGTAAAGCCACCTTCGGCTTCATCTCTTGCGTACATATTAAAGGCGGCCATAGCAGGATCCACCAAGACTTCACTTGTACCCTGCGACGATAAGGCGAAATAGCTATGGAACTTGAGCCCATTTTACTACGGTTATTACCAAAATGCGTGCGGCTTGATGCTCATTTTGATGCTTTAACCAAGATCTCTACTTGTCCACAAGAACCGTAGTTAAAAAGCATGAACAAATGAAGGTCTATTCTCGTACTCAAGGGACTATCCATACCTTAACAGAGGTTATACAACATATTAATGTTATGCAAAACCCGTTAGCAGAACTCCATTTCACACACACGTAGATCGATTTGACACGACACGACTCTAGCACGTGTAATCTAGACATGAAAACAAAGTTCCATATAACGTCAAACACGCAAAGTGGTAAGCGGAGCGAGCATCGCAGTTGGTTATGTGACCTGCATGTAAAGGTATAGCTGTGGCCTCGAGAATTAGTGACTGGCATGAGGTCAGTGATCTGACAAATGTTGGTGATGGTAGCAGATAGGAATACGAGTTCCAGTACATAATCGAAACACATAACTGCAAGAACTTGAAAAATACTCAGGAAAAGAAAAACCCTACGAGCAAGTGTGTGAGAACTGGGAGAGTGTATATCCAGGCATGCTCTATTATGGCATCAATCCTTCAGCACAAAAGAAAGCAAAGATTAGCAACGCTTTCATTAGAAGCCTGCAAGAACACACTGGCCCCAACAGTGTCCCCATAGTGTCAAAGTAGCCGGATAGTAGTGCCAGTACTCCTTGTGCAGAGTTTCTGCAGTGATAGTGAGTGTACGGGGAGGACTTGGATAGGAGTGCCAGTACTCCTCGTACCGCATATCTGTCATGCTAATGAGTGTACAGGGCGGATTAGGTTACTTCCTGTAAGGATAGCTCACATAATACCAAGCTATGTGATGAATATTAAGTACCTCAAAATTCGAAGGTCGAAGCTTTCTGTACACATCCCATGTTTGCCAGGGCGCATTCATGATCTGCAAAATTGCCAAGTCCGCTGGTTAGTTACGCGTAAATGCCATTAGATAAATGACACCTTTGTCCTACATATGGAGCTAAGGAAAGGAGCGCGAATGAGGGCGACTGTCCTTAAGCAGTCATGGACCGAAAAGCTAAACGAAGGTAAGTGAATGAGGTACCATACATTATCAAAATTGATTTTGGGTTTCCACGAGTGTCCTTCGCAGGTGTTGCACACTTCCACCCCCTGAGAAAGGGAAAGGACATGGCCAACAAACGAGGACTCAATAGACTTCCCCAAGAAGCAAAAGACAGAAGCGACAGAATCCAAAGTGCATGTCCCAACAGGTGAGCAATCATCATGGACTTCTTTCGAAGGAAAACCTGAAAACCAACATTAATAGCCTTTAAAACTGGCAGGAACAGATGGGAAAAGTCTCAACGCAGTTTCTACCACTAGCTTCGGACTGAAATATGATATACATATATCGGTGGGCTCTATTCTGTGAAAGACCTAGTCCATAAAATTAAGTTAATAAAAAGATCCCTATATCTACCCTTACCATGACATAAACTTCAGAACGACAAGCTGTGTTACAAGTGCAAACATTGTTCCGTCCTCAAAACCAGACGAATAGTGCCCTAGCTGGCCGTGAGAACACTAACAAGTGAAGATCACTCATACCGTTGCATCACAAGCAGGGCAATCTTTGAAAGGCAATGCAATAGACATGCCAATCGAGGCAGGCAGGTATTCAATTTCAACCCGACCCTCCATAGCAGCTGCAGCAACACTTCTGCTGCTTGATCTCTCCCCTCTGCTCAAAAGCACACGAAAGTGAATATCAGTTCATCAAAGACCTAAACCCTGAGTACTAAAAGAACAGAAGAGAAAAAAGAGCTCGTGAATTCCAGGAAGCTGTGACAGGAACAGTCACATACGCTCAAGCAGAGCACGTCTGATGGAATTACAGTATAGGGACCCCATCGCTACCACTTCTCTTTCATGTTCCTCTAGAATTGGTCCTTGTCATTGACACCTCTCCTCCACAATTGCAAGTCGCTTCTTGACCTGAGTGAGTTCTTGTGGTTCCACCTCATCTTCTCTCTAGTTCAGGCTCTGATCTTATTCATGGTGTTATCCTTCAACAGCAAAGAGTTGCTCGGTGAGCCTTGCAATAATGTCCTAGGCCTCGGCCAATTCTTTCTTGGCCCCTAGCGTGGACTTTTAGATGGATAGCTAGCGCCTTTGTTCCAAGTGGAATGAGACAGAAGACCTCTGTAAATGCTAGAAGTTCTTTTCTTACTCTGTGAGTGAAGACTCGTTGACGTTGTAGCGGACTTTGCCCGAACCTTTGCACATGGTGCAACGCAACGCCTCCCATCCATTGCATGTATTGCATTCCCTACATACATAGAATTTCCGATATAGCAAATGTTTAGTTTCTCACTTTGATGACCTCAAAACACTGAATGTAGGTGGAAACCATCTCAGAGACTATAATAAGGACAGAATTGGGGGTAAACACTTTAGAATTCAATTATTTTCAATAAGCTAGCAAGTGGCAAAATTAAGACTCGTTCTCAAGCAAGATACAACAGACAGGAATCTAGCCTTGGTGAGGACCAGGCTTAAATTCCTCAGAATTACAACCGATTTCAGCTAACAGGCTATAGATATTACGGGCTGTACTGCGGAGGGATCAGAATCACCTGAAGATTAATTAGCAATCCTCTTTCCGTTCTACTAGTGCAATTTACTTTCGTCCAGATTTCAAAAAACGTTTTGGTACAGAAGCATCAAAGGACATATGAATTGGTGAAGGACCTTTTGCCGAATACTTTTCCACCAAGATCGAGAGCCACAGACGCTGCTCCTGCTGCTGCCACTGTCTGCAGAATAACCAATTCACACTCCAAACCGTTCAACAAAATGCGGAAGAAAGCAAGCCAATTCAGTGTCAACCAACTGGAAGAATTCCCCTCACCGCAACGCCTAAGGAAGCCGCGGACGACACCAATTTCGGCAAACCAAACCCTGTTTTCGCATGATCCCGCACATCTAACGAAATATCAAAAGCAGCATCCTTCAGGACCTCCGCCACGAGTAATGCCCTCTTCCTCGCTTCCCCAAACCACCTATCCATCTTGCTTCTTCGCTTCTCGTACGAAGCCTATGTGTGCCCCTCATTAACCAACTATGAAGCTCGTACTCTCATGTCTTACACCTGCTGCTGGGCTGAATCTAGTTTGCAGAAGAATCTAGTTTCCATTTCCTGAACCCATCCTTCCTGTCCTGCACATAAACCCCGAACCCTCACACGTAGACAGTCCCGCACTCTATCCATTTTAGCAACCCTATCGAACTTCATACACAGGGACCATCCCTTCTTCTGTCCGTATGGACGTATGCACTCGAGGCTCTCGGAACATGGGCGACAGCGTAGAACACATGAAGGATAGGAAGAGCCGTACAACGAAGAGATAGGAAGACCCTGTCAAGCCCGTATGAGGAAGAGGTAAAATGAGGAGTATCGATGTGACAAATTTGCACACAGGCACCTAAGATATCGAGTTACAAGGTTATACACTCCAAGAACATCATAGGAAATATCACCTAGTGTGATTGTTCTCGTTCGTTCGGTTCACACCATAACAATGTACACATGTTGTCTAAAATATATTACAAAATATGAAAATGAATGATACCCTTGATGTCTAATGTGATAAGCTCTCTTGCATTCCCTTATGAATGTATCAAACGAGGTGTCTATCACCATACCACCTCTTTATTCCTCTAGATTTGGAGTTATATCTTCTATAACTCCAAGGCCAGAGGAACAAAGAGGTGATTTTGTTGCATACTTGGAGACCTTGCATGTTGCTTCTTCTCTCACTACCCATCCAAGGAGATGAGTAATCACTCCCTCCAAAACTACATCATGCATAGAATTTATAATCACAACATCCGCCACTATCACCTAATCATCTTAGACCAAGTATAAATCTGCTTTGACATGTGTTATCCAGCATTGACATTTGATCATCTCCGACCAAGTATAAGTCTGCTCAAACACATATTGTTTGCATACAAACATTCACTCCAAGCAAGGTATTCACTCTCTCATACCATATCAAACACTATATCCTTGATTGCATCATGGGTAGCTATCCTCTATCTTCCAAAAGGACCCCATGATATATGGACAGTTGTTGCATCACTGTAGAACCACACTCACAAGTGAGTAATGAAGATGCAGACAAGCGGACCAAACCTAGATGGAACCTCATCGTTATAGAGAAGGTAGTTGGTGCGAGTTGGAATGCCCTAATGCACTGTCAACCTAGGATCCAAGAGCCGGTTCCCTTGCAAGAGCAAGAGTAAAGACTTGCTCTAATGGCTTGAGGAATAGAAAAGTCAACTAAGAGAGAATGAAATATATGCTAATATTATTGCTCCATCAAGGGAGATTGTAAATCTCTGATCCAATCTGATGGTAGTGAAGCAAAGGATGGAAGGTACTCTTGTGCCATTGGGAATAGATCATCTCTTGTCTACCGCAATAACACTTAGAGAGAAAAGGATATCTCATTCACCTCGATCACATATGTCTCCAAAATTGGCCTATCAACAATCACAAAATGAGAGGAAAGTAGTAGTGCCGAGAGACCCCAACTACTGTAATACTCCAAGGACAAGAGAAGAGAGAAAACACAGATTTCACACTCAAGCATTCGATGCCCCAAAGGAGCACCTTCTCTTTATTATATAGACAAAGAGGATCTACTCCGAGGAAGCTCCACCATAAGATTAGGCACATAGATAGGTGACATGTCAGCAAACTCCACCCTTGGATTACTTACTAGGATGGGTGACATGTTGGTCTTGATCCTATCTGGTTGGTCAAACAAGTTTTGATCGTGGAGAATCTTTCAAGGAATTTTTGTATAGGAATCTCAAAATCACATGGGTGAGGTACCATTGGAAAGCTCTTGATGAGAACTAGGAGGAGAAGGAGGCCAAAATTTCATCTATTGGAGGGGTGAGGGAGGAATTGGTACATTTTTTAGGCCTAATTCATCCGTTTAGGCCTTTGAAATTGCCTTCAAAGATTTTAGGCATATTTTGGTTCCTACTCTATTAGTAGAAGTCTCATTTTGGTGATACATCTTTCTAATCTATTTAGTGCATCATGTGTAACATCCTTCTAGATGTTACCAAACCAATTCTCACCTTTAAATCATATGTCTAGCTATTAGTTCTAAGGTTTTCAAGTCTATTTTGGTTTTTGCCCCATTAGTAAAAGTACTCTTTTGGTGAAACTTCTATTTGACCTATTTTTTCCATCATGTATAAAATCATTCCAGATGTTACCAAACTGAATTTCAGATCAAGATCATATGGTCAGCTCTTGGTATTACAAACCTCCCTCCTTTTAAGATGCAAAGTCTTTGTTGTGCAGTTGTTGCTCAAATGCTTGTACCAACACCGGCACATGTGTCAGATTGGCTATGGGCTCCCAAGTTGCCTCGTAGAGGAGTAACCTTTCCACTATACCAAATAGTCCACCCGTGGATGGTGAGTACCACGCATGCATTTTTGGAGGATACGCTCTACTTCATATTCCTCTTTGCCATCAATGAGTGTTGGACAAGGTCAAAGGTCTTGTGTGGAATGACATTGGCCCAATTGGGAGGCATATTTGCATAATAAGGAAACATGGAACATTGGATAGACCTTCATGTGTGGTGGTAGCTTGAGGTGATAGGCCATAGTGCCGACTCTACAAAGAATAGAAAAAGACCCAATAAAACAAGGTCTAACCTTACGAGGGCCAACTAATGTGAGGTTGGTTGTAGATAGCCACACCTAATCCCCAACATTGAACTCCATGTGCCTATGGTGTGCAATGGCATATTGCTTATGTCGATTTTGCACAATCTACAATCTGTGCTTGGCGCTCTCAACACCTCGTTGGATTTGAGAAACAAATATGTTGATTGCATCGACCTTGGTAGTCATCGGATGGATCTTCATCAAGCTAGAAGGTGTGAAGGGATGTTCACCATATATGAGGAAGAATGGAGTGACACAGGTGAATGCATTCACTAAAATGTTGTAAGAAAATTCCACCAAGGGGAGTAGGGTGTCCCACCTCTCTTGCTCTTCTAATGTGAAGCCATGCAACATGTCTTCAATAGTGCAATTGGCCTGTTTTGTTTGTCCATCTGTTTGCGGGTGGTAAGTTGTGGACATGGCCAACTTGGTTTTGAAGAAACCAAAAAGTGTTCACCAAAAAAATTTGGTGAATTGAGTGCCTCTATCGGTGATGAGTACTTGAGACAAGCCATGGTGAGAGAAGACTACATCTAAGTATAATTGAGCTAGTTGTGGAGCAGTCATATCCTTGGTGGTAGGGCATACGTGAATCATTTTGTTGAGCCAGTGCACAAAGACCACGATAGAGTCAAACATTGAGGTGGTCTTGGGTAATTCACATACGAGATCCATACTCACTTGTTCCCAACATTGTGTAGGAGTGGGGAGAGGTTGAAGGAGCCCTGCAGGAGCTTGATAAGAAGCTTTGTTCTATTGACAGAGTAGATAGTTGTGTACGTATTTCATCACGTCATTGGTCATCTTGGGCCAATAGTAATGGCATTGGACTGCTTCCAAGGTCTTGTCCACTCCAACATGACCTGCAATGGCCAAATCATGACATTCTGCTAGAATAGTAGTGCATAATTCTAGGACATTTAAGATCCATAATCTACCATCACAAAAGGTGAATCCTTGGGTGTTGGTGACGCCTTTGGATGATTGCACTCCAACAATCTATGGATTAGTTTTTGTAGCATCCAAAATCTCTTGCCAGAACTTAGGGCTAATCTTAACCTCTGCCACCAAATTGTTTGCCATCGGCATTTGAATGCATCTGCAAGTTGCTTCTTACCTTCCATGTAGGTGATTGTCATGTTGAAGCATTGTCGCCACTCTACACATCAAATCTGGCAACAAGATAGATCTTTTTGTGTCTCCAGGTAGACTAGAGGTTTATGGTATGTCTCTACTACAAATGCCTTCCCGCCCAGATAGTGCTTCCAATGCTTGGTTGCAAGGACAATGGCCAGCTCTTCTCATTTTGTGGTGTGATAGTTGCAATCTGTTGGTGATAACTTTCGAGAGAAATATGCAATTGCATAATCCTCCTATCAAAAGCTCTTAGACATGATAAGAAAGTCAAGGGATAGAGAACTATCCATAGAAGGTAAGTTTTTCAATGAGCAATACTAGAGGATAATATACCAAATGCAACCTATGGATCTCCTAGTAGAGGAAGGTCATCCACATGGAGAATATCCTTTACAAGAGTAGCGTCTAAGAAGCATGTGACAAAATCCTTGGATCCTATTGGCACTTCAAGAATACATAGTCCATATGTAGATGTGAGACTCCCCTCTAGAAGCTCAAGGTGGAGAAGAATACATGAAGGGGACCACGGTCTTCACTTTGATACCTTGACTCTCAAGCCTACAAGATGCAGCTTGGTAGTCAAGTGATCAGGGCCTACCTAATTTGATCTACAAGGCCCACAATGTGTGTAACATTTGTCAAGGAGAGAAATACACAACTTGGCATGGCCAAAGTAGTAGATAAGAGAGTTATGAATTGAGCCATGCCAAACAAAAGCCCTCCTAAAGGATCTCCTTGTCATGTACCAACCATTGACTCCAAGACGGGGACTCCTTCCTATGACCCATTGTGTTGGTAATAAAGGGAAGCAAGAGAGTCATAAAATAATTGCACAAAAGGAATGAGACTTGCCAAGAATCCACTAGCCTCTCTAAGCTCTCTAAATATGGATGTTTGAGAGATATTATTAAAAGCGTCTCAATGTCCACCTATAGGAAACCCATTCCAGATGGATATCTAGGAGTGCTCTGATGCTTAGAGATATAGTCTCACAACCTCCAAGTGTAGCTATTCCAAATTGATGTGGATTGAGGTTCTCTTAGAAGTGAGAACAATGTTGAAGGATAATGGTACGGCTAACCAAGCTGCTCAAGTTGATCATCTAAGACCTCTATTGGTACTTTTTCTCTTGCCATAGGATGTAGTGAGTATAGGAAAGAGATAGTCTCATTAGTGGGACTAGCCATAGACAAAAGATGTAACACTTGTGATGCTCTACTAAACTCTCCTTTTTGAGCCAATGTCCTACAACATTGTAATTGAGTGGATTTAATGGTATCATGTGGTAGAACTTGTCTCCTAAAATGTACAACCCTTCTTGACTCCTCCTATAAGGCAGCCCAATCTCTTGCTTGGAATTGACAAAATCTAGTACCCAACTCTCTATGCCCAGCACGTCCTCCTCTAGCATAAAATGAGCACCATCAAGGGAGTAAGAGGAATAAGAACCATGCTAACTTGTCCAAGGGATCACATGCCAAATGATCAAGTGGTAGACAAAAAAAACCTTTCTAGCCTCAATCATGGACTGTATGGGGTAGCCTATAGATAGACATGGACATGGAACACTAGTCTCAAATAGCCCCAAATAGTGCTTGAGATGCTAACCACTCCCATGACTTGATTGATATCCCTAGAATGATCAACAAAGGGATAGAAGAAGTGTGTGTAATCCCTACTATCATCACTATCAATGTGGTTTCTTGCCTCATGTGAGCATCCCAAATGGTCCAATCATAGTCCTTGTGCATCCTCCTCACATGGTTCTTTACACCTTGCAAGATAAAGCATAAGTGACACATCATGCATGGTGTATCCCAAGCCACCACTCTAGGCAACCCCATATGGGGAAGTGTACCCATGGCTAGCATAATAATTAATGATTGCAATACAAGATGCTCCTCTTTGTATCTCTCTATGCTTGGAAAACCACAACCCTTCACATCCCAACTCACATGGGTAGATATTATCTCTCCAAACTCTAAAAACCATAAATTCTCATAATTTTCAATTCCATCTCAAAAAAATTCAAACTAAATTCCCATGGAACTCAAGCATGAATACCAAGAGATTAAGAATGAAATTCCCAACCCATCATTCTCAATGTGAAGTAATCAATGTAAACCTTAAAAAACCTAAAAGTCCTCATAAATTTCTACTCCTTTCTCCATAGCCTTCAATCTAGATACCAATGGAATAAAATTGAAAAATAATAGAATAGACTATTCATTCATATGATATATACAGATGAGCTCTCCAAAAATCTATAATCTTTTTTCTCTCATCTCTCTCTCTTTTTGCTCCTCTCTCTTGTCTCTCTCATTTGTGGAGGAGTGGAACTTAGTCTCTTAAGTTTAAACTTCATTATTGTACTTAAAAGATAAACTGAAATCTACTCCATAATTTGGCTTAGAATTGGCTAACTTCTAGGTTGGCAAAAAGACTTAACCAATGCACTTGATAAGGCATGTTAGTCCTCTATGGCAATGAAATTTGACAAACATGATAATGGAACTACAGGAAGCTTGGTCAGCAAACAATCTCACTTCACACTAGTTAATGTTCATGGATGCCATGTGGCACCTGCTGGCTGGTTAAGTTGAGTTGCCCAATATGGGTAGGTTAAGTCTCTCTCCGCTATACTCTTTCTCTTTTGTTATTGTAATCAAGCAAGGCTTATGAATTACCTCCCGCTCTAAAAGCACAGATTTTTAGCGTACTTCAGTAGATATTCTACAAAATCATAAGAGGTTCCAAGTCTGATTGAATGGATTCAATGTCTTTTTGCAGACTTTGTATACATGTAGGCTTCTTTTGCTCTCACTATGCTTGATATGTATTGATCAGAAAAGGCAGCCATAAGGCCAAATTGTATACCCAAATGAAAAAGGAGAACCAATAGCATATTTAAGAGTATAGGTACTAGTGTCACCTCTTGCAATATGAGAACACAACTTCCCATGGCTATGAGGAGAGCTACTATAGTCTATGCAACTCATCAAATAATTATGAGAGCATGCATGGCCCTAATAAAGTGGATAAGGTATGGTATATAATGTTATCAAGGGCCCATAGAAGTGGAAGGAGTACCCATGTGGGAGGGTATACACAAGCTAGATAGGAGGCTCTAGGTACATAACATCATGTAAGGATGGAGTAGGCTACCAAGTTATTCCCCAAGCAAAGGAAGAGATGAGCATGGAATAAAGCATGTACCAAAGTGTTCGTGAGATAAATGAAGTATAAAAAAAATCCTCTTTTAAGAGAAATTCTAATATCCTCAAACCCCTTGTTGGGAACTAGAATCAAGGTGAGAAGTCTATGGAAGTAAGGGTAGACTCAATTGCAATTAAGAGTCTAGACTTATAAACCCAAGGCCTTGAGGTTGCAAGTAGATGCCAATCCAAATCAAACTACATCCTCTAAATGGCCTACAATATGTGTATCATTTGAGAAGGTGCAAAAAAGACACAAGAGAAAAGTAGTTGTAAACTTCAGTAAAGTCATGTCTTGCACCATGTAAATCAATGGTAATCTAACGGATCTCCTTGGCTTGTGCACTCTATAGATGCCAACTACATAAACCCTCTAATCCAATCAAGATAGATGTCCAAGGAATCTCTAAGGCCTACAATGGTTATCTCCTAATCCTTGGAATAGCCAATGCATATTGATGAGGAGATAGGAACAATGAAAAGGAGAAACAAAGTTGTAATATATAGTGGATAATACTAAATGTAGAAAAATCTATCCAATGGCTATGGGGCAAAGATTGGATATCTCCTTTGATAGAGAAAGGAGACAAGATGCACCAAAAAAAAAAGCAACATTCAAGTACACTAGACTCAAGACAATGCATTGGCCAAATGCAAATAGAAGGAAGGAACTAGAATTTGATATATCAAGGGAGAGAGAATGATATGAGTGCTCAAAAACCAATCATAAAGGCCTTCTTGTTAAAAAAACATGAAGAGTTGAGTACAACATAAGCAAAGAAGGACTTTGTAAGTTGTAGCTCCTTATTTGGATTGTTGTAACAATATGGAGTTTAGTGACGAAGTTAGTCGGGCTTACGAAGTAGAGAATAAGACAAAATAGCCTAGAATATTCTAGAAGCATCTAAGAAGCTTCTTAGGAAGCTTCCTAACTAGTTAACTTGCGCCCTAAGCAGGTAGCTTCTAGAAGGAAGCTTCTAGAAGCTTCTAACTAGCTTAGCTTGCATGCCAAGTAGGCGGCTTCTAGAAGGAAGCTTCTTGAGAAGCTTCCTAGTTAACTTGGCTTGCACTCCAAGAAAGCGGCTCAAGGAAACTCCTTGAGAAGCTTCAAGGGTCTTGTATGCTACCTATAAATACCAAGGCCGAAGCTCATGCTAGGCATTCGGAGTTTTCCCTCATTCAAGTGTCCCAATGTGAGCTTCCATTCTCCTATTTCTCTCCTCGGTTTCGGTCTTTTACAATTGTAGTCATGGACAAAAGAAGGAAAGTCATATGCAACTTATGGATGGAGAGTCTATAAGGCTGATAGAGTATTAATGGAGAATAGTGATGGTATGGAGGGTAATAGTGCTTGGACCTACTTGTTAACACTCTTTCTTGACCTAGCATCAAGGAATGGTAGAGATGATGCTCTAGAGACAAAGCATGGAGTTGTAAGGACTATGTAATCTATTTTGGTTGTTACTTGGGTATGGATGGTATACTTCTCTTGTAATGTTGGCCAATCTTCCTGAAAAAATTGGCAAATCTAGGAGGTAGTCTCATTGTATTTGAATGCACTCTTGTGGGTAAGAGGGAGCAAAATCCATTATGAGAAGAGGGCTAATGGGGTCCAAGTAGAGAAATCTCTCCCTTGGTTGTCTACCAAGATAGCCTGTAAAAGAAAGAAGAGCATAGAACCTATTAGATATCATAAATACATAGGAATCCAAGTCTACATAGAAGGTTTTGAGAAACTTGGAAGAACAGTATGAATTGGATCTAGATTGTGTGAGAGTAAGAGCAAGAGATATTTGTCTAGTGGTGCTTGTAAAGAGAGGATAAGAGTACAAAGAGACTCTAGAGAGCTAGGTGGAGATGTTGCCTCTACTTGCATTCATAGGCATCTAGCCCATCCCCAGTGTTGTGCTAGACCAATCCCTACCCATGAGTAATCAAGATGAGACTATGTGGTATGATGATGAGGTGGTATGTACAAATATGCTAGGTGCACAAGGGAAAGAGTTTAGTCTTGTAGTGAGGGAAGGTGCCATTGTGGTGGTGGGATTAAAAGGTTTGAAGGAAGGATTTTGGTAGAAGGATGAGGAAGAGGTGTATCTATAGGTGAATTATCCTTCATATAACAATTCCAAGGTAAATTCCACCCTTGGGGAAGGTGGAGGACGTGGTAAGAGTTTAATGACTCCATCAAGGTGAACCTTAGCCACTATGTGTGCTAAAAGAGTTGGCACTAAGATCTACTCCCTATATGCATACAAGGGATATGAGGAGCTAGATGAGGAACATTGCATATGGTAGTTCCTCTTGCTACCCATGCCAAAGAACAAAATAGAAGCATCATAAAAACTATACTTAAAATACATCCCAACATGAGGAGAAGAAGAAAAAGTACCAAAATAGACAATATACATCCAAAGCCAAAAGGAAAGGAATGAAGAATACCACACAAAAAACCACAAAAAAGAAAAATAAAATTGATGTGAAAAGAGCTTATGTGCTACCAAACAAGATCCACTTTCCTACAAAGGTTGGAGTTACACACTCCAATCTAAACCCCGCCTCAAACATCAATCTCTCACAAACCATACCACACCTCCAAGGAAGTATCCATTGTCATTATGATGAAGTCCAACTAGGACCCATTAGTGCACATGCATGATTTCTAACTTTATCTCACACAATTTCAAGACTTGTGTTTGCTTCCAAAAACAACTTGCTCTACAAGGAGTCCAAAGGATAATCTTTGGAATTGAGATGTTGCCTTGCCAATAATGGGTTGGTCATGACTCCAAGTTCATGCCAATGGATTCCACAAAGGTGGGTTCCATGTTGTATAGTCTAGTCTATTCTTGCTCCTACTTGGTCCAATATCCACATAGAGAAAGAACTCTAGCAGAGTGGTAATTTTTTGGTCTCAAAATCCTTAATCATTTACTCACAAACGCTCAAAATCTCTGATCCCTAATGAGCTATCACTAATAAGCTATAACCACTATACTCATTCTATAACTATTGAACTTATTAAATAGCTCTTAGATCATGAAATCACCAATCTCATATCCACATTCTCCAAGTCACTAAACTTTAAATAGTATGCACTAATAATCAACTATATGTATTTCTAGTGTGCATTCATGATCATGAAATCACCAATCTTGCATCCATGGTTGCAAAGTCACTAAAATTTAAATAGTATGCACTAATAATCACTTATATGTACTGATAGTGTGCATTCACAATTGCAAAGTCACTAAACTATTATCAATATGCACAAATAAACTAGATGTATTACCATCCATTAATCAACTAGACGTATTTCCATTGTATAGTGGTGAAAAAGTCTCATAGTCTCTAATTTGGCCTCATTACTCTCTTAAAATCTCTCTGAAACGCTAATCACCAGGCCTTTTTATTTACAAGGTTGCTCACAAATACCATAAATAAGGTATATATATAGGTATAATAATAGTCTTATTTGTGTTATTTGGGATTCAATGACCATGTGCATCTTCTTTCATGTTGAGCTCATGGGATGATGTTGTAACATTTTGATTTGCTTGCAATGTAATATTCCTTCTAAAGAAAGTTAGTAAGGTCAATTTTGCATTCATCTTTCTACCATCCAATTACAAAAATGTCCAACTTGACAAGTGCAGTGTTAGGAAAGGCAGAGGCAAGAACTCTTGAAGTAGTGGAAAACAACCTTGCATTTATGACCAACAACCTTTGAAGCTTTTTGAAGAATCTACAATTTTAATTATTGCTTCATTGAACAATAGCTCTTCTCAAACAACATGGAGGAATTTGGAAAATTGTTGGTTAATAAGCTTCATGCCAGAATCAAGTGCAGTAAAAACATATCACGATGAGTCTAAAGAATTTCCACAAACTATCAAAGGTCAACATAAGCAAGTTCATGTGGCAATACAAGTGGAAGTTCATTGTTGGGTTCATTCAATGATCCACTTTTGCAACTATATGGAAAATGCCATCAACAACCTTAACAAAGAGTTTGCAAATAGATATGACTAAACTGCAACTATCATTAGCCTCTAAAGATTATATATCTTCAAGCATCCATATGCCTAAGCTATCAAGGCAGAAATTTGTGTTCTTGTGAGTAATTATGAAGGTGCTAGACCTCATAGTTGACCTTAGCATCACAATTTCATCAATTTTTTCATCTGATAATGGCCCTTTCATTTCAGAAATTTGGCAACAAGTATCAATCAAGCCTTGAAACCTACTTTGCTAGCGAGAAACAATCATGGTCAAGCCATGCAATGAGATGAAAATAGCCTTCGCTTCTGCTACAAATGCATTGATTTCTTGGAGAAAGATCCACCAGACCTTGCTTGGTGCACATGCTACTCCCTTCTTATGCAAATTATATTGAAAACAAATTCAGTTGTCAACCAACCATCTTGTCATGTAGTGCATCAAGATCCAACAAACATCAACAACCTTGCATGTTGATTGCATTTTGATGATAAGATTGGCCAAACACTGCAAATGGAAAATCTAAGCTATCAAAGCTTAGTCAAAGCTGAATAGAATTGATCCTCAAGAGTTGGCTTGAAAACGTGTTGCATGACTAAACCCAATTGGTGCAAATTGCACCAATTACAAATGGTTCCAAGTATGCAGTAATTTTGAATACAAGTTGTGATGCCTTGAACCTTTCTTGTCATACATCTTGCCCCATCCATCAACATAGAAATATATTTTGTGCTCCACATGTTTGACAAAAAACATCAAGCCATTGCTTGAGCACTTGAAACATATTTTTGCCTATGTTGCATCCAAACAATAGGATTGCAATCAAATGAAAGTTGAGAAGCATTCCTTTCTATTCAAAGCATATATGTGTATCCAAGTAAGATCTTCCTTGATAAGTTGACCCATCCATGCAATGGAAAATCCCAAACTTCTTGTAATGCATCTGATAATATATGTAGTGCATTTTCATAGACAACAAGTGTATAATCAAAGGCAATAGCATCATTACAACCTCCATACACAAACATGCCAAATTCTACTTGTGTGCAATCCATCAAATGAGCTACCACCAAATCCAACAAATTTGACATAGATTTCAAAGTCCTTTCAAGTCTTGATAACAACTTCATGCATGTTGTAATGATAATTTTCACCACTTCTTGGATTTTACTCCTCCAACTAATTGAATAGTTTCAAGGTCCATTCATGGATTGTACTTTGGATATCATCAAGGGTAGAAGAAAAGCTTTCCAATCACAAATTCTACAATTGGTGCATTTATGAGAATGTAAATAGGCTCCTTCCTTTCAATATGAGCCTCCAAGTTGTACATAAAAGCAATTTGCACATTTTTTAAGAAAATCTCTTTTTCATCCTTGCTTTTGAGTTTTTTGTACTCTTTCTATGTCTCTAAATGAGGAATGGTAAGATGGCATTTGTATCCATCCATATTAAAGGTTAAAAATATTTGACATTGTTTGTCCAAGGACTCTTTACTCCAACAATCTCTTCTTGACCAAAAAAAGTACACAAGCAGCAAATTGCACTCACCATGGAGGATGACTTCAGATCATGAGCAATAGCCTTCATACTGAAGGTGATTGTATGGGACAAGAGGTAGCTAGAAATCAATTTAGCCTCTTGCATAGTGAGCATGATGATATGATCAGGAACAATGGAATTGAGTGAGTCTTTAAGTAATAGCAAGAGGCACAAGAAGTAGAAAAATTGTCATTTAAATCAAGATTGTTTTATTCTAGTCTTTGATAGCCAGCCGTGTAAATTGCAAGTTTGCACATATTAGTAAATCTGTGTGTTATTAATCAACAACATATTGTGTCAGGATTATGCCAGTTAGGACTATTAAAAGGTTTTATTTGAGGGTTTAGTGCAAGGACTATTTGCAATATTTGCAAGTTTCTGACTCCAAATAGAGTCTTGCTAATCACTTATGCACCAAGCACTAATAACTAGTCATCTTTAATCATTGCCTTGATTAAGTGGCTCTAATTGCCAATTGGAGTGCAATCAATTTCTTAGTAGGTCTTGTCTATCATGTTCCTCCAACACCATAGATCTATTACTATAATGGTTAAAGGATCCAAGAAGTGTAATCAATTTTGTAGGAGCTATTGTCTATCATATTCCTCTAGCTCAAAAGATTTATTATTATAATTGTTAAAGGATCCAAGAAACTTATGAAGCTGTATACAAAGTAATAAAATAATAGTTGTTACTTGATACACCTCTAATTAGCCAAGGTTTTATGTCATCGTATGCATCCACTAGTGTCAAGCTCATTGGACTCAACTCTGGTTGATTGAACCACCTCAACCCTACCATAGTTCAAATAGGAAAGTATTGTTAGTTGAAGATAGAACCTATTGAACAACTCCAAAGACTCCAAAGACTTCTTGGATCACTATCTAATCTCAATTAGCTCTAGAACGTAAGAACTACGGTTCTGATTTCTTCTCGTGATGAAATTGAGATGTTGATATGTTTGCAGTTTATTTGTGTGATTTCATTGTGTCTTATTATTTTCTAGCAATTTTGAGGTAACAATGTTGTCCTTTCCTCCATTAGGATAACCTAATCCTATAATTTTGTAGAAGTGTTTCTTCCACTATCTAGATTCTTTTTGAAGAATATCAATTTACTTGGAATGCGTTTAAGTGAACAAAATTAAATCTAATTTTTTATTTCAGCTTCAGAAGAGTTTTCATCGGTGCTCCGCATGCTCTTGTGTAGAGGATCCAGCATTTTCAGCTTAAAAAACTCATATGAAACATATATCCTTCGGTCCTACCAACGTATAAGCAGTTATTACGATGGATAAATTTCACAGTAATCACATATGGACTAATTTGGAAATTTTCGTCACCAGTTGGTTGTATCCTATATTCATGAAGAATTATTTCTGAATTTATGAGAAATATAGCCCTTTTATATAGACTCTTATTTTCACTATTTTCTTTCTGGCTAAAATTTGGGATATTTTTCTCTTATTTCATTGCATTAGTCTTCTCCTAAAAATTTACGTTTCTTTGCATGTTTTCTATTTCTTGTCACTAAGTTGTTTCCGTATTGATTATTTCTTCTTTCCCCCAATACCTTATCCCTTTTACATTCTAGGAATTAGTATGTGGGTCCACTTTCTAGACCCGGATGTTTCATATAGTTAACAGGACCTTTATCTAATGGTGCACTCGTACATGCTAATAGCATAAAAGATTCACTCTTCTTTTTTGAATCTCATTTTCAATCACTAAATAAATCGTTTACTGCCCATACACTGCAAATTTAAAATATTAATATGTATACAACTATATTCTTTAATTTACAAAAAAAATATTTTATATCCTGAAGTCTTTATTAGCCAGTTTTCAATTCTACCATCTGTTTATAATAACAAGATAAAACTAATCAGGCCGGCTGATGACCCGGGTCACCAGCCCGGCATTTTTTCCCCTGGCAAGCTGATACCAATTTACTTTAACGCATTATCATATATATATATATATATATATATATATATATATATATATATATATATATATATATATATATATATATATATATATATATATATATATGTCTTAAATATAATTAAATTGACGTTTGAATTGTAACTTCTACAATATTATGTTTCATTTGATGAAAAATTAGATTGGTTTTGAAACGTGTCAAGAAATTAGAAACACAATATTCATTTTCACCAAAACAGTCTTTGAAATGTGATATATTTCCATTGGCTACGTATTTTTATTACGATGATGATGATCAAAGTCATCTAGCACCATAAATTTTTTTTATTTAGTTGCATTGTTCATGTCTTCAAGATTGTCGTTTACTTTCAAAAGTACATCAAGATAATGCTCTAGGTAATCTAGCACCCTTAAAAAATGTATATTTTGCATAAGGAATGTCTTGAAAATTGTCTTTTAGCTTCAGTAATACACTAACACTATAGTATTTCATCCTAGATATTAATTTTTAGTTTCAAAAGATAATACTCGAATGTGCTTTTATTCATTTCATAGGGTAAGTGGGCAGCCATCAGCAAAACAATCAGTAGGAGGCTTGTCACAATTTGGCAAAAAGCCTATAAGAAGATTCCATGGAACTACCAATTTACAACTGAGTTTTTCATATTTTTATGATTTAGCTCAATTTATGATAAAATATTTCCAATTAAAAATAAATTATTTCTAAAGATAACATAGTTTATGATTTTTCCATAAAATTTATGTAAATAAAAATGTATATTTTGAGCTGTAAAAAATATAGAATATCAACTTAATTGGCAATGAGTTCTTTGAGGTTCTTCATTTGGCTTCATGATACAAGTATATATTAAGGTATTATATTTGTAGATTTCTATATTATTTACAGAATATGACTTTTTTAATCATTCCAATCATCCTCAATTTGCTATTCTTTAAACATTATAAGAAATTGATACACTAAACATATATATATATATATTACAGAACTACACAGTGTAAATTGCTGAAAAACAATATGGCACGTGGTAAAACTACCTCATACTAACAGATTATTTGTCCACAACTCATAGGGTTATTTGCATAACTTCATATTCAGCACAATATATTTAGGATTATTTTACTAAATTAACTATCTCTTTTTCATATATAAGTATTATATTTATAAGATCATTAAATAGCTTAATTGTTTCCTTCTTGCATATAAATATTATCTTTTATGGTACTAGAAACTAACCTATCTATCTCTTTGTATGCACATTATCATTTGTGACATCTTAAACTAACTTATTATCTCCTTGTATACAAATATTATCATCTTTAAAATCTTAAACTAAGTTAATTATAAGTTTTTAAAATTTTTTTTATGTTTTATGACATTGAGAAGACTTTCACACACTCTACAAAATATCCAAAGGATAGTCAATATGATAGCTTTTTATCTCAAGAAAAGAAAATATGAAGTGAAAATTTGGTTTGATGAGACCACTATGTATCTATGTGAAATTCATGTGAGCAATTTTATTTAGCAATTAATTGTATCTTTGAGGTAGTTTTGACTATCAACTAGAGTCTTGGACCTTATGTAAGTCTAAAATTCACATTATTTTTTTGAGTTCTTGCTTGAGATTTTGAGTTAATCTCCTTGGAAAGCCTAAGTGAGTCTCATTATAGATTTAGGGATTTTTTGGCATTTTTAACTAGAGTTTAGGATCTCTCATCATAGATCAAGGTGCAATAAATTTTGAATGTTGTTGAGTGTCCTCAAAAGGGGTATAGATATTTGAAAATTGAGTTGCAATAATCAACAAGGAATGAAATAGGCCCATAAAAGAGTCAAACTGAAATCATTCTATTTGATGCAAGAAGGGTTAGCAAGTCTTTGTGAAGATCCTTAAAGTGTGTAGGTTGATAAAGCCATCTAACAATTTATAGTCATCAAGGTTATAAACTACCTACAAGGTTAAGAGTTGAGCGTTTAAGATGTAGGGTAATCCAAACAAGCTTCTCTTTTTTTTCACTTCAACAAGGTTAATCCTCATAGTCAATTATCCAAAAATGCTAATAAATTTTGATGGATAATTTTTTTTAGCTTTTAAAGTTGAGAGCTAATTTGTTTTAGCTTGTAAGTGTTTTTATTGTGGTATAATCTTATCAAGCTTTGTTGTAACAATATGGAGTTTAGCGATGAAGTTAGTAGAGATAACAAAGTAGCAAATAAGAAAAATTAGCCTAGAATATTCCAAAAGTATTCCTAGGAAGCTTCTTGGGAAGCTTTCTGGCTAACTTAGCTTGTATTTCAAGTAGGTAGCTTTTAGAAGCTTCCAACTAGCTTAGCTTGCACGCCAAGTAGATGGCTTCTAGAAGTAAGCTTCCTAGTTAAGCGGCTTGCACTCTAAGAAAGCAGCTCGAGGAAGCTTCTTGAGAAGCTTCTCAAAGGCCTTGTATGCTACCTATAAATACCAAAACCAAAGCTCATGCTAGTCAATCGGAGTTTTCACTCATTCAAGTGTCCCAGTGTAAGCTTCCATTCTCCTATTTCTCTCCTCGGTCTTGGACTTTTACATTTTCAAAATTATTAAGGAATATGTTAATTTTCATAGTATTTAGAATCTAGCATGCAAACAAGTCCTTTTGAAGAGGTAAAAGCATGTTTGTTTGAATTTTTACCAAAGTCTCTATAAGCCTTGCTAATGGTATAAGGATCATTGTCATTAATGGCTTCTTAAGTTTTAAGTGGCTTCTTAAGGTTTAAGCATAATCGTAAGTACATAGTACATTGTTAATGGTGTAAAGACTAGAATGAAGGATTCAACAATCCTACTACTTAAGGTCAACCCATACTCTACCATGATTGATTAGTAAGGGTTTCTCAAACATAACATATGAGCTTCAACAAGGCTTATACACTTTTATTTTTATTTTTTTAGCTCAAACTATAAGGTGAATCAAATCAGGCCTTA
Organism: Lunularia cruciata; assembly: GCA_948567375.1. NCBI lineage: Eukaryota > Viridiplantae > Streptophyta > Marchantiopsida > Lunulariales > Lunulariaceae > Lunularia > Lunularia cruciata. The sequence continues at coordinate 15,099,050 of OX419756.1, forward strand.
ATGTAACAATCAAATGATTTGATTCTCACAAAATTCTCTTGTCTATACCTCAAATTTGTAAATTGAGCAAGTAGGTCTAATTCACCATTGTTAAATTCTTCCGTAATGGTATATAAGCCTCTTAAGGCGATTGAGTGGACTTTTGATCTATCTTTCTATGGATCAAGTCATATGAAAATTATCCTTTGCTATTTGCTTCAATCTTATTTATTACTCTAATATCTATGAAAGTAATGTTCAATATGTGGTCCATGATCCAAGATAAAATTGTAGAGGAGCCATTAGAGGCATGTAAAAAATTTGTAGATTGAGATATATCTCAACAAAGCTCTTCAACATGAATGGAAAGCATAGAGAAGAACACCATGTTCTTAATCAACCAAGCAAGCATGAGAGGGACAAGCATCCTTCATCTAATAATGAAAAAGAAATACAAAAACTGTAAACTAATTTTTTTCCTATTATAAACAGCTAAAATTATTAAGGAGTAGATGGTACATCTTATATAATCCTTCTCTAAACCCTACTTTCAAAGTTATTTGAACTCTTTTAGACATAAAGTTCAATATATCTACTAATAATAGTTATGTAGTGTAGCAATTTGAATTTGATAGTTGAATTTTGAAAATATGTAGATCATCAAGAAAGACACCTGCAAATATGTGAAAGTCTCTCCACCATCTTCATACTTAATAAATTTTTCTCCTCAAATATTTAGTTTGATCTAAATTGTATAAAGTTGTCACTCCTTTATGTTCTACTCAATAAAAACTATACTAATGGACTAATCTAGTTTTGAATTGTTATAATTGGCATTATCTTAACTATAGTTTGCTTGTTTGGCTAGATAGAGTACTTTGTTAAGTGTTATAACTTGAATTAAATCTTTCATCAAATTTTATATTTGAAGAGTCATCACTTTCAACAATCTTTTAATAATTTTCTAATATTTTATGAAAAATTTATCCAAGCTCTGTAATTCATTACAACTAATTAGATTGCTTATCAATTTTGACCTATCTTATTGGACATAAGTGTTTTCTAATAAATACAATTCTGCACTTATTTAGTTGCTTAACTACTCAATATTATTTATTGGAATTTGGATGATTTACAAAGAAATCATTCTATAATAATAAATAATATTCTACTTTCATATAATTTGATATATAATAATAAAATTTTTTTATTATAATATCAAAAATTTATGGTATTAGGTGGTATATATTTAATTTATGTGCTCTTTCACTTATCTAAATTATGCACCTAAAAATTGGTATAACATATAAAAATATTTGGTATATAAAATTTTTTTATACCATCCAAACAAATATTTGTTTGCATAAGTAAGACTAATTTTCTTAAGTATCTTTATCTCTTAATGTACATGATGTGTTAAGTAATGAGCTCAAATGGAGAAAAATATTTACATAAATTCAATTTTATTGGGTTAAATCTCATAAGAAGCATCATCAACATCCCTTTTATTTGAAGAATCTTTTATTTATACCATTCTAGCCAATTTGTTATGATTCTTTCCAAACATAGTCAAAACTATGTTGCTATTTGTGGTAATCATCAATATGCTTAGTGGCAAATATCCATACTGTTAGCAATTTGCACACTGGGTGGAATGTGTGGTGCCATTGATACAAGGACACATAATTTCTCAAGTAGGAGTATAATATAAATTAGTGTCTTAGAGACTCAAGAGCTCAAAACTTTTGAGATGGGTTGATGAGCCTTATAAGCATTTTACTATGGTAGAAAGAGTAATCCAAAGTCATTAGAGGTAGAGTGTTTTTCACTTGATTATCAATGATCACAACAAGTTTTGGTAAAGTACAATGTAATTATATTTGGATAATTTTTTTACCTTAAAATTTGTGCATGAATGTTTAGGTGAGTTGTGTAATACAAATCAGAACTTTGTGATACATTAGATTTTTTTAGATTTTAATTTTTTTAGATATTAAGATGATTTGATAGAATATATTTCATGCATAAATTTCTAATTTAATTATGTTCATGTGCTATTTGATTTTGATAATGAAAATATATAAAATGACAAGGTACAAGATCTTCATAATCAAAGCCTATTTCTCAACCAAATCTAGCTTTAAAACTATATTACATTATATATATATATATATTTATTTATTTATTTAGGTATGTTATGCTAGAATCTCTTCCAAGATTTACAACACACTATCAAAATTTAAATTTAGTAGATATTTTATCCAAAGTAACAAAATATAAAACTAGGATCTTTGGATATAAATTTTAATTTTCACTCCAATACGTTTATCTTTATATGTGCTCTGAATTTTTTTCTAAAAATAAGAGAAATACATCAAAAAATTTACAATCTAAAGTAATACTAAGATATATCATATGATAGATAAAAGCTTTATAACTAATAATATTGTGTAGCTTCATAATCTTTAGTTAAAATTCAAAATGATGTTATAAAAATAAAATTAAGAAATTATAAAATAAATTATTCTATCCCAAGTAATTAATGTATTAAAGTTAATGCTCATAGCTCATAGCCTAATATGTCATATTTCATTGTCTTTATATTTTATAAAAAAATACAAAGAAGGATGAAAGTCCAATAAGGTCTCAACCATTATGAACCTTTTGATATTAAACTCTTTGCTTATGAATCTTGCTATAACCACTAGGATGATAACTGATTATTAAAATTATACATAATTTTTGAGTTAAAATAAATAAGCAAAAGTGGAGAGTAAAATCAAAAAGTGGTTATTTCCAAGAACACAAATCAAAACCTAATGGGGTATATTTTGTAGAACATTGGAGATATGCCCCTCTAGAATCAAGTATGCAAGTAACACCTAATTTTAAAATTGAATTTACAACTCTAATGTTTGATTGATTAATCTACACAAAATTACTTGTAACATCATTTCTTAAAAAATTCAAGACATAACTTCTACAACAACTTGAGTCTAAATCATGTTGACATCTCCAGCATGAAGCAGATTAGAAAGCTTTTAATGCTAATATCAACTTATGTATTTTAATTACAAGTAAAGGTAAAAATAGAATTGCATTTGCTATGATTGATTTTAGATATATGAACTCCAAGTGATTATCAAAATTGTATACCAACATTGATAGTTTCAAAGATTCCACTAAACAATAAAGTCATCCACTTCCTTAGATTCAAAATCTTTGTTTAATATATTATTAAAAAACACAAGGATTGGACTAACACTCCAATACCGTTCATAATGGACCATGGGAGAAAGAGAGAGCGCACAAAGAAGGTGAGCAAGATTGAATAAAGAGAAGGTATTCCTCTCATGTATATATAATTTACATATGTATTTAAACCATAGTACAATTGTATAGTGAGAATTGTGAGCTAGCCTGTCTCTCACTCAGGATGAACCTCTGATGGCTATTATGGTAGTGCACCATGGACTAAGAAGGCAAGGAACCCCTACTCCATCATACTTCTCCAAGCTAACACTCACTAGAGAACTCAATGAGAGAGAAATAGTTGCAAATGAAAGGATGATGAATACCTCCTCACACCTTGTTTATATACTTGTGAAATATTTATGTACTAAAGTTACTATTTACCATAATAACTCAAGTTACTAGGCTAAAAGTCAAGTAAAGTCAACAAGTATAAAGGAATATCCATCCACATGGGTATATTCCACTAAGCATGTGATCTTATCTTGACCCAATGACTAAGTCAAGGATTCCTTCACATGGGCTATCCTTGGACTATAGAAGAATCCAAAACAAAAAGACTTGTGGGCCCAAGAGTTCTCAACTCTTTCATCAAAGCCAAACACGTAAGAATAATACCAAGTCAATACACTAGAATCCAAAATAGTGGTGTTCATTTTTTCCACTTCCTCTAAAGTAAGGTCCCCACTATCTTAGCTATGACTAACTTTAGCTAATCATGACTAATGTAGAACCATCCTTTATTTCTATAGAAATAATATCTCTCAAGTATTTGTAATACAAAGCTAAATATCACAATATCACACATGCACAAATGGGTGTTGTAGAACTAAGTCACTACAAGCTTTGGATAGTATCAACACTCCTCCTCAAGCTTAACTCAATATCATATACACCGAGGTGAGGGCTAAAAGCATCAAACTTGTCTTTAGATAAAGCTTTCATGAAAATATCAACTATATGCTCTCTTATGCCAACAAAATTAAGCTCAATCTGCCCTACTATAATAGCTTGAGAAGCACACAAGTTTGGAACTCCCAAAGCACACAAGATTAGAACTCTAATAAAAATTCCAATGCACCCAAAGGAGTACCTTGTCTTTATTACACAACAAAGAGGATCCCCTCAAAAGGAGCTACACCCTTAGATTAGATATATGGATTGGTGACATGTCAGCAAGCACACCCTTAGATTAGATGCATGGATTGGTGACATGTCAATATTTGTCTTATTTGGTTGGTGGAACAAGTTTGACCAAAGAGAATATTTGGGGAATCTTCATATAGGAAGCTCAGAACAACATGGAAGAGGTACCATTGGAAAGATCTTAGTGAGACAAACAAGTAAGAGAAGGAAAAAACTTCTCCATTGGAAGGGGGATTAAGATTCCATTTTTTGAGGCCTAATTCTTTCATTTAGGCCTCCAAAATTGGCTTTAAAGCTTTTGGTGTGTTTTTGGCTTCTGCCTTATTAGTGAAAGTCCTTTTTTGGGGACTCTTCTATTTGATATACTTTGACCATCATGTATAACATCTATAAAGATATTACCACACCCATTTCCACATATATTTAATTTGTCTAGCTAATGGTATTACACTTGCAAGAAACATCTCCTTAACAAAATCGTAATGCACCTCAATGTGCTTAGTCCTAGCATGAAACACAAGACTACCAACAAACTTTATGCCAATACAATGCCAAACTTCATGTCACTTGTATATAATGCAATGGGAAATAGACATCCATACCAATATCAAAAAGCTAAATCCAAAGCAAAACAACTTAACAAGTTGCATTGGTGGCTCCATGATACTATGTCTCTATAGAAGACAAAGCTATAATTGCATGCTTCTTAGAAGCCTAACTCACAATAGCACCCCAAAGTCCAAACATGTACTTTGAAGTAGATCTCCTATCAAGGATATTCCTTGCCAAATTTGCATTAGTGTAACCAAGTAGTACCAATAATCCACCAAAGGTGTAGTGAAGACAAAACTGCAAATTGAACTTCACATATCAAAAAATGGTCTTGACAAATCAAAGTGACATTTGCACGGTGATTGCATGAACTGGCTGGCAGCTCCAACCACATAACTTAGGTCATTCTAGTGATAGTCAAATATATGAGACTACAAACCATCTATCTATATCCACAAGGGTTACCAAGTAGCTCACTATCATCAATACCCAAGTTATGGTTATGCTCCAAAGATGTAGTCATAGGCTTACATTTTAGTAGGCCAAATATTTTAGCATGTCAATGGCATATTGCCACTGCACAAGCCATATATCCTATCTATTCGTAATAAACTCCACACCTAAGAAATATCTAAGGCCACCAGATTTTGCATCTCAAACTAGGCTTTTAAGTTCTCTTTATGTAAAAGACCAAGGAGAGAAATAGGAGAATGGAAAACTGGAGTAGAAGATCAAATTGGGACTCTCAAGTGAAGGGAACTCCAAATGTCTAGCTTGAGCTTGGGTACATGCCTCCCAAGGAGATTCTAAGGAAGATTCTTTCTAGGAGTCATCTACTTGGAGTGCAAACTAAGCTAGCCATCAGCTTGGCATACAAGTTACTCTACCCTTAGAACATTCCTAGAGCTCCTCACCAAGGAGCTTCTTGGGTGCTTTTAATATATTTTACCCACAAGGTTTTTTGATGCTTCTAAGACATTAGAAGGCTAGTTCTACTTCCTTTTGCTATATTTAACTTAGAATACTAACTCATTAGCTTCTACTAACTCATTTGCTAACTCTATATTATTACATATTCCCTTGCTGTTAGTTGGTGACATCCTCACCATTGTAGAATCTTCAAAATCCTATAGAGCTTTTTTGTAATTTTTAGATAAGAAAGAGGCTCCCATGTGGCATTGTGAGAGGATCTCTTTCCAAAAGACCTTGTATTCAATGTGCTGTTGGTGGTCATGATGGATGCCATGATAAGCTAGGATACGATCAACTTCATATTCCTTATGATCATTGATAAAGATGTGAGGAGGAGGGAGTTGGACATGCAAAATGAGGATGAAAAAGAAATGAGTTATAAATAAAGGGTTTTAACTTTGAGACATGTAAGACAAGATGGATCCACATATATGATAAGGGAGAGCAAGTTGGTAGGCAAGAAGCAAAATTATCTAACTAATCTTAAATGGATCTATCCAATTAGGAGGTGGAAGTTTATGGAATTGGGTATCCAATAGGAGAGGAAGGTTACTAGAAGAAAGTATGACCTTATTATCTAGTTGAAAGGTGATATTGCAACAATTTTTTTTAACATATTGCTTTTGTTATTACATATTTTTATTAACATATTGCTTTTTATTAACATATTGCTTTTGTTATTACAAATAAGAAGATGAGACCTGGCTTGGTGTAGGGATTTAGATAACATGGACAAGAAGGTAGGTAGAAACATGTAGTGCCTAAGATGGCAAAGGAGCAAGAAGAGAATTTGGATCAAGTGGATCTTGCCCATAATTAAGGAAGAAGGAAGAAAAGAAATACTTGCATATTTGGAATTATTGGAGGTAAACTCGGCAACTAGGAAACAAGTATCCCAATCAATGTGAAGAATGCTGACCAAGGCACATAACATGACCAAGGCAAGAATGTTTATCAAGGCACCAAAGTGTGGTTTGCTTGTACATTTTGTCTTTCAATTTGAGGATGATATGCTATAAACAATGCAAGCTTGGTACCAAGGAGCTTAAAAAGTGCTTTCCAAATTTTTACCAATAAAGCAAGGATCTAGATTAAAGATGAGAACACTTGGCATTCCATGGTGCTTGGAGATAGTTTCCAAGTAAATATGGGCCAATGTTAGAGCATCAATTGTATCTATGGTAGGTGCCAAATAAATATGCATGTTGAGCTTATCAACAAACACTATGATGATTGTATGGTAACCTTGTTTTGTCTTTGATAAAGATGTGATGAGGTCTAAGCTAATATGTTCCCAATTGGTAGGTAAAATTTGTAGTGGTTGAAAGATTCTACTCAACTTTTGGTTATTGGCTTTGTTGTATTGGAAGCTCTCACAAGATCAAAAGAACTCTTGAACCTCTCATGTTGGGCCACCACCATCAATGTTTTAGGCCACACCCATGTGACCAATGATTGGTAAATCATGGGCCTCTTGAAGCCATACAAGTCATAGATCATCCTTGGCTAGAACATAAATCTGGTTTTCATAGAATACAAGGCCTTCCTTGAAGGAAAAAGTGTTGTATTCTATGTCATGTGTTGCAAGATGACCTTGTACCAATGGAAAGAAGGGGTCTAGATGTAAAGTGGTGCTAATTTGATTTGGACTTTTGAGTCAATGAAATTATTACTATTGCTATCATTATGAGAGATTCAAGAAGACTCTTCAAATCATAATGCTATGATAGTGCACTAGGGATGATATAAAACTTGCTATGTTTGTACTCAAGCTTGATGTCAAACAAATATAGTTATTCCTCCCATCAATGATCTTGACTTCTCATGTGCTTTAGATGTAAGGTCTACAACAAAGGTTTGTGATTGATTTACATGATCACTTGTTTCCCCAAGAGATAATGTCTCCATACCTTGGTGGCATTTACCAGTACCAATCATTCTTGATCCCAAGTAAAGTAATTCCTCTCTATGTAGTTTAGTTGATGAGACAAAAGGTCAATTGGATTACAATCCATATGGAATTTCTTATTGCAACATAGCTCCAATGGCAAAGTTAAAAGCATCAAAATCAACCACACAAGGTAGTTAAGGATCATATGGTTGGAGGATGGGTTGTGAAGACACTATATGCTTTAGTTTCTTGAATGATTCTTTGTGCTTGGTGGTCCACTAAAAGCTTGATGTCTTCCCCAAGAGATTGATTAGTGGTGTAGTGACATGAGCATAGTAATGGACAAACCATTGATATAAACTTGCAAATCCATTAAATGCATGCACTTATATGGTATCCTTAAGAGTAGACCAATTCATAATGGCTTTGATTTTCTCCTCTTCTATCTTAATCTCCTCCAATGAGACCTTATGGTCCAAGAAGGTAACTTCCTTCTGCCAAAAGCCACACTTTGACTTCTTGTGGTAAAACTTCCATTAGCAAATTTGTCTTAGGAATTCTTAAACATGATTCTTGTATTTGGCCTCCATCTTATAATAAATTAAAATATTATCCAATGACACCATCATGTAGCAATCTAAAATAGTCCACCAACACCCAATGCATTTGATCCATGAAAATTGCCTAAGCATTAGTGAAACCAAAAGCTAAAACTCTCCACTCAAAAGCCCATACCTTGTACGAAAGATAGACTTTTGCATATTTTCTCCATCAATTGGAATCTACCAATAGCCACTTCAAAGATCTTACTTTGAGAAGTACTAGACTCTTCTCAATTGATCATGTTAGGTTTTACTCTTATGCCTTACGATTACCTTGTATTTGGGATGGCTCTCTCATAGGTTCATGAAGAGAGAAAATTGAGAGAAGTGCATCTCTTGAAATTAGATGGTGAGAGTGGACTGAGAAGATGTTGCAGCAATGAACTTGCATGACAGATATGGTGGTGAGCCTGAGTCAGTAAAGTATTTCCTAAATCATTCCTCATGGACATAGCCTCACATAGAGGTGAACCACATATCTTTGTGTAATGTGTGCATGTCATTTTGGCTTATGGTATATAATTGAACAGATCCAACAAGTCATCAATCTAGAGCACCTCTTGGCAATAACTCAATCTAGAAGGCCATATCGCAATTGGAGTGTCTCCCTTTGATTATAAAATCCCTTTGGAAGATCATTTGGAAACAAATCTGCAAACTCTTGAATTATATGATCAACCACTGCTTGATGAGGCTTTTGGTCCTCCTCAAATTCTCTATGCACAATCTCTTGATCCATACTATGAAAATAGAAATATCTTCCTCAGAGCTTGCTCTATGTTTTCTTTATTGAAAAACTTCCTATCTTGGGATTGACTATTCTTAAGTGTCTTACTTAGAGGTGCTAGACAACCTAATTGGTAATTTTTACCTTGGTGTTGTACTTGAATTTGTTGTTGAGCCCAATTTAATTAAACCTTATGATGTTATTGTGAAATTTTGTTTCCACCTGCCAAGAGACTAGTATTCTTGTTGAATAGACTTGTAATACCAAGAGCTAGCCATATGATCTAGATGTGAAATTTGGTTTGGTAACATCTGGAATGATGTTTTACATGATGGTCAAAATAGATCAGATAGAAGTATCACCAAAAGGGTACTTCTACTAATAGATTAGAAAACCAAAATATATTTGAAAACCTTAGAACCAATAGCTAGACATATGATTTGAAGATGAGAATTGGGTTGGTAACATCTGGAAGGATGTTACACAAGATGGACTGAATAGATCAGAAAGAGGTATCACCAAAAGGGGACTTCTACTAATAGAGTTAGAACCAAAATATGCTTGATCTTTGAAGGCAATTTCGGAGGCCTAAACGGATGAATTAAGCCTAAAAATGTGCAGATTCCCCCCCCCCCAATGGAGAAAAGGCTGGCCTTCCCTCCCCCTTGCTTTGTCTCATCAAGAGCACTCCAATGGTACCTCACCCACGTGATTATGAGATTCCTATAGGAAGATTCCCTAAAAGATTCCCTCCAATCAAAGCCTATTTGACCAACCAGATAGGACCAGGACCGACATGTCACCCATCCAAGTAAGTAATCCAATGGTGGAGCTTGTCATGTCACTTATCTATGTACCTAATCCTATGGTGGAGCTTTATTGAAGGAGATCCGCTTTGACTATATAATAAAGAGAAGGTGCTACTTTGGAGCATCGGAGTTTGAGTGTGCAAGTGTATGTTTCTCATGGTGTGTTTCTCTTCAGGTCTCCTATCCTCGGAGTATTACAATGGTATCAGAGCAGGTGTTTTCCAAGAGAGCGGATCACCCCTCTTGGAAGAACATGGGCTACTGAGATTGAGTATTTTTGAGGAGAGCCATTTTGGTGTAATTGGTAGATTAGGAGGATAGAATGGATGCTCTGGGAGGACAATATCCAGTGCATTGCTTTCCATTCTTGAATCCATTCAACATCAAGATTATGTACATTCAGCGCAAGCAAGTGAGAGTATATTTGGTTTTTCACTTCGGAGCAAAGTTCATGGATACAGTAATGAATTCACCAAACCCAGTGATCTTGCCTGTAGTGATTTACGATATAGAGTGGGATTTGACAATTTACATTTTGTTGTGATGGATTTGAATGTCCCAAATTCTTCCCTTTTTAACACTCAAGTAGAAATTTGTTATGTAGTGAGACCAAAAGTGATGTTTAGGGATTTTGTAGTCAGGAATTTTGGTGAGAAATATTACCAATGAGTGGTAGCTTCTGAGGTCCCAATAGTAGCTCCAATAGCTTGTGCGCCCTCCAGAGTGATCATATTAACTCTCTATTGAAATTTAGGGTATAGCAATCAAGTGTTACAAGAACCATGGATCCGTAGTTGCAAGAGTTGGTGCAAGGAATGCAGTGGATGTTGAACAAATTTTGAGAGATTAAGATGACCATGGAAGCGTTACAAAGTCAAGTGCAGACCCTCAAGAATGATCAAGCAATGCAAGAAGAAGAGCCATCTCAAAATCCAATACCTATGACTGAAGTACTTGGAGAGGCACCCGTGCCTACAAACCCTATCAATGATGAAGCCACATCACTACTCCGGATGAAGAAGACCTGCAACATTGAGCTTTACAAGGGGCAGCGTATGATGGGAGTAGTGGAGAACTAAATCTCAAGAATGAATCAATATTTTTGGTTGTTCTCAACAAAGATCACCAAGCATGCTACAAGCATGTTTGCATGTGGGTACTTGACCGATAAAGCCTTCACATGGTACGATGCTTGGGAACAATCCATGTTGGCCGAGAGAAGGGAGGTCACATGGACAGCAGTGCAAGAAGGATTGCTGAAGAATTTCCAATTGGTGGATTCTGTGTAGATGGCTTAATCCGACTATGGGGATTGAAATAGAAGAATAGCATACAAGAGTATGTGGAGGCATTTTTGGACCTACAAGTTGCAATAACCAACATGAGTCCAGCAGAGGCTCTTGACAATTTCAAACAAGGGTTGAAGGAGCGGATTTGCCAAGAAGTCATGGTACAAAATCCTCGCACGATATTTGAAGCCATTGCTTGTGCGCAAAGAATAGCAAGAGCATTAGGTGGAGGTGAAGGAGTAGTTCCACCTCAACATTATCGGGCAGAAATGCCACCAATGGGTGGACCAGTATCGATGGAACTAGGCAACCTTTGGTTTCAAGACCAAGGAGCACGACCGCTTCAAGGAGAACGGGGACGGGTAGAAGAATGGAGAGATAGAGCCCCACGAGGAGAAGGAACTCGAGGAGAATAACATTTTTGTTACAATTGTGGTTGTATTGGGCATATATCTACCAACTGTCGTGCTTGACTTCCCAAAGGTCCTCGACCTTCATACAGGCAATCTTTGAACAACATGGAGAGACGCAGTGAAGAAGAGGAGGTGGAAATCACTTTGGAAACAAAGATTGCCATTTAATGTACCTTGCGGCCTTACTGGCTCAATAAGGAAGCAGAAAAGTGAGGGAAGGAAGAAGACGAGCGCACAAAGGTACTGAAAGGCAACCTCACAATTGATTGTAGTGAATGGGGTCCTAGAAGGCAATCAAGTGAGAGTGTTAATAGATCCGAGAGCCATAGAGAATTTCTTGTCTTGCTCTATTGCAATAAGATTGGGTTTGGATCTAGAGAGAGATGAGAGTGAAGAAGTAGAGTTACCTAACCGACAAACAGAGAGGATTGAATCATTACCCAGGCGGGTAACACTCTCTGTAGGAAAATATCAAGAAGCAATGGTCGTTGAGTGGCAAGTGATAAAATTAGCTCGTTATGATGCAATCTTAGGTATGCCATGGATGGAGCATTACAACCTTATGGTAGATTGGAGGAAGAAAGTAGTGAGAACCCACCAATGGTCAATCATTGGGGTTAAAGAAAAATGACATAGGCAAGAATTGCCTCTCTATGTCATAGGGACAATAGCTATTTGTAAGACTGATAGGTGTTTCATGGGTCTTATAAGAGAAGTCCAAAGTGCACAACTCGAGGGACAAATTCCTAAGCAATTGAAGGATGTCGTAAATGAGTTTCAAGATGTCTTTCATGATGATCTACCCTCAGGATTACTACCCAAAAGGAGAGTAGATCATAAAATTGAGACACTCCCGGGGAAGACACTTCCCTATAAGGCCCCATATCACCTATCACCTCATGAGTTGGAGGAGTGCAAGAATCAAATTGAGTATATGCTACAGAAAGGGTTCATCCAACCCAACATATCACTATATGGGGCTCCAGTCTTGTTTGTGAAGAAGAAAGATGGTATAATGCGCATGTGCATTGACTATCGGGGTCTCAATCAGTAGACAATGAAGAAAAAATACCCCTTACCTTGCATGGATGATCTATTCGATCAACTCAATGGAGCAAGAGACTTCACCAAACTAGATTTGCGGAGCGGTTACAATCAAATCTGAATTACAAAGGAGGATGTGTACAAGACTACTTTTCAAACCAGGTATGGCCACTTCGAGTATGTCGTGATGCCTTTTGGTCTCACCAATGCACCTGCCACTTTTATGAGTCTAATGAATGACATATTTTGTCCATGATTGGATAAGTCATCGTCTTCCTGGATGACATCTTAGTATACAATAACACGATGACGGAACACAAACAACATCTACAAGAAGTCCTCCAAATTCTAAGACGGAATCGATTGTATGCCAAAATCTCAAAGTGTGAGTTTGGCAAGTCTGAAGTAGACTACTTGGGCATAGAGTAAGTGCAAAGGGTATTCAAGTATTGAAAGATAAAATAGAGGTCATTCAAAAATGGAGTGCCCCAGAAGATCAGACTCAACTCAAGAGCTTCTTGGGTTTGATGGGATTCTATTGTCGATTTGTCAAGGACTTATCCAAGGTTGCACAACCTTTAACAACACTACTTGGCAAGGGGAAGAAGTGGACATGTGGAACCGCACAAGAGTTGGTCTTTCAAGAATTGAAAGCTACCTTACTACATGCACCAATCTTGAAGTGGTATGACCCAAAACGTCCAATCAAGTTGGCTATAGATGCATCAAGCGTAGCAATCGGAGCAATCCTACAACAAGAGTGACATGATGGATAGCATCTCATTGCATATTCCTCTCAAAAGTTGTTATTGGCAGAGCGCAACTACCACACCATAGAACGAGAAGAGTTGGCCATCGTCCTAGCAACCAAGCATTGGAAGCACTATCTAGGCGAGAAGGCATTTGTGGTAGAGACAGACCACAAACCCCTAGTCTACCTCGAGACGCAGAAGGATCTATCTCGTCACCAAATTTGATGGGCAGAGTGGCAACAACGCTTCAACATAACAATCACCTATGTTGAAGGTAAGAAGCAACTTGCAGATGCATTCACCCGCATGCCAGTGGCAAACAACTTGGTGGCAGAGGTTCAAATTAACCCTAAGTTTTGGCTAGAGATTTTGGCGGCTACAAAAACCAATCCACCAATTGTAGAAGGGCTCATCCAAAAGTGTCACTAGCATCCAAGGACTCACCTTTCGTGATGGCAGATTATGGATTCCAAATGTCCCAAAATTGCGCACCACCATTCTAGCGGAATGTCATGATTTGGCCATTGCAGGTCATGTTGGAGTGGACAAGACCTTGGATGCAGTCCAGCGCCATTACTATTGGCCCAAGATGAGCAATGATGTGATGGACTACGTGCGCAGTTGCTTACTTTGTCAACAGAACAAAGCTTCTAATCAAGCTTCTGCAACCTCTCCCCACTCCTACACAACGTTGGGAACAGGTGTGTATGGATCTTGTCAGTGAATTACCCAAGACCACATCAGAATTCAACTCCATTGTGATATTTGTGGACCGGCTCAGCAAAATGATTCATATACGCCCTACCACCAAGGAGGTGACCACTCCACAACTTGCTCAATTATACTTAGATGTAGTCTTCTCTCACCATGGCTTGTCTCGAGTACTCATCACCGATAAGGGTACTCAATTCACTAGTTTGTTTTGGCGCACCCTCTTTGGTTTCTTCAAAACCAAGTTCGCCATGTCCACAGCTTACTACCTACAAACAGATGGACAAACAAAGCGGGCTAATTGCACTATTGAAGACATGTTACGCGGCTTCACCTTAGAAGAGCAAGAGAGGTGGGACACCCTACTCTTGTTGGTGGAATTCGCTTACAACAATTCAGTGAATGCATCCACCCAAGTCACTCCATTCTTCCTCATGTATGGTGAACATCTCTTCACACCTTCCAGCTTGATGAAGATCCGTTTGGTGGCTACCAAGGTCGATGCAGTCAACACATTTGTTTCTAGAATCCAACAAGGGGTGGAGAGTGCTAAGCACAAATTACAGATTGCACAAAATTGCCAGAAGTAGTATGTTGATGCACACCGTAGGCACATGGAGTTTAATGTTGGGGATCAGGTGTGGCTATCGACAACCAACCTCACATTAGTGGGACCTCGTAAGCTCAAACATTGTTTTATTGAGTCTTTCTCAATTCTCAATCAAGTCGACGCTATGGCCTATCACCTTGAGCTACCACCACACATGAAGATCCATCCAATGTTCCATGTTTCCCTACTACACAGATATGGTTCCCGATCAGGCTTGGGTCATTCCACACAAGACATTCGACCTTGTCCGACACTCGTTGATGGCAACGAGGAATATGAAGTGGAGCGTATTCTCCAAAAATGTATGTGTGGTACTCGTCCTCCATGGGTGGATTATCTTGTGCAGTGGAAAGGTTACCCCCTCTATGAAGCAACCTAAGAACCCGCTGCCAATTTGACACATGCACCGGTGTTGGTGCAAGCATTCAAGCAACAGTTGCACAATGAAGATGTTGTGTCTTAAAAGGAGGGAGGTTTGTAATACCAAGAGCTAGCCATATGATCTAGATGTGAAATTTGGTTTGGTAACATCTGGAATGATGTTATACATGATTGTCAAAATAGATCAGATAGAAATATCACCAAAAGGGTACTTCTACTAATAGGATAGAAAACCAAAATAGATTTGAAAACCTTAGAACCAATAGTTAGACATATGATTTGAAGGTGAGAATTGGGTTGGTAACATCTGGAAGGATGTTACACATAGTGGACTGAATAGATCAGAAAGAGTTATCACCAAAAGGGGACTTATACTAATAGAGTTGGAACCAAAATATGCCTAAAATCTTTGAAGGCAATTTCGGATGAATTAGCCTAAAAAATGTGCCAATCCTCCCTCCCCAAAAAGGAAAGTTTGGCATTCCCTCCACCCTACTTTTTCTTGTCAAGAGCTTTCCAACGGTACCTCACCCACGTGATTATGAGATTCCTATAGGAAGATTCCCTAAAATATTCCCTCCGGTCAAAGCTTGTTTGACCAACCAGATAGGACCAGGACCGACATGTCACCTATCCAAGTAAGTAATCCAAGGGTGGAGCTTGCTAACATGTCACCTATCTATGTACCTAATCCTATGGTGGAGCTTCATTGAAGGAGATCCGCTTTGACTATATAATAAAGAGAAGGTGCTCCTTTGGGGCATCGAAGTTTGAGTGTGAAAGTGTGTGTTTCTCATGGTGTGTTTCTCTTCAGGTCTCCTATCCTCTGAGTATTACAAGACCCAAGTCTATTTAGATATAATTGCTAATTGGATCTGACTACTTCTCAACACTCATTATCCCAAACATAATATTTGAAAAAATCAATAGAATACCTACAACTCACAAATTTTTATTATACTTGAGATAACCTCAAAGAACTTACAAAGTATGATGCTTGTCAAAACTATCATGAACTATAAATCCTAATGATTTTAAATCCTCTATTTTCAATCCACTCTCTCTACCTTCAATCTTCTCTCCTCTTATGCTCTCAAGCTCAATATAGAGTCTCCAATCTAAGAATCTTGATCACCATAATAAAAAACCTCCCAATTTCTTCAATCCAAGAAAGCTAGATCAACATAACCAGAACCTCCTTAATTATAAAATCCCTTAATAATCCAATGATCATCATGAAAAATTCTTCCTCAATGACTAAACTGCTTGAAAATGCTCTTAAAAAAATGAGAACCACCCACATCCTTCCCACCGTAGTGAAAGCCACACCACACCTTTAAATACCAAGAAACTAACACAAGTAGAAAATTAGAAGCCAAGTGACATGCAAGATGGCATGTAGATATCAAGTGATTGGCTATCATAAACCCAAGGATGGGAACCAACACAATTTGGAGTCAAGACAAACCAAAGTACATGAAACTCATAATTTGGGAAATAATGATATTCAAATAGTTGTAACTTCCTTTCCAAACCTCCATTTGCCTTGATTTTGGTGTCAATAGAAAGCCCTTGAGAATACACTTCCCACAATGAAAATGATACCTTTTTTGGATCAATAAGCACATAGAATTACCTCTAAAGTGCATTGCAAGATTTGCTTATAGGAATCAAGCTACAAGACGCTCAATGTTGAATGTCTTGGGCAATCCAATTGTGGGATTCTCACGGTGGGACACCTTATAGGATTTAGCATAGGGAAATCAAGTCTAGAAAGATAGTAAGCTTCAACTAGTCATAACTTCTTCTTTAGATCTACATCAAGATTTTGATTACCCTAAATTGCTATCACAATTTTGATGTCTATGGAGAGCTCTTGAGAGATGTTTCTAACAAGATTAACAAGTTTTTTTTATGAGTATCCATGGAAAAGTTAACCCTACCATGATTAATGAGATGCCTTACTGAATGTCTTATGGGATTCAATTGCAAGATGCCTTGTTGGATCCAACTAAAGGACTATCAAAGTGGGGACATCTTATGGGATCCTCCCTGCAAGAATCAAGTTTGAGAAGACAAGAACCTTCAACTAATCATAACTTTATCTTAAGATACCCATTTGTTATGATTTAGGTGGCTATGGAAAGCTCTTAAAAAGACATCTTCCACAACATGAAGCACTCTATGTAGGACAAATATCCATGGATAAATTAGCCCTGATATGACTTGTGTGATTCCTTCTTAAATCTCATATTGGAATTAATTGCAAGATGCTTTGTGTGATCCAATTACACGACTCTCACAATTGGGACACCATAAAGGATTTGGGCTATGGGAACAAAGGCCAAGAAGACAAGAACCTTCAACCAGTCATAACTTCTTTTCTAGATCTTTGTTTGCCACAATGTTTATATCTACAAAAAGCTCTTTAGAGGATATTTCCAACAAGATTAAGCACTTTGTGTTTAGATGAGTATCTAAGGAGAAATCAACCCTGATGTGATTTGTAAGATTCTTTACCAAATGCCCTATGAGATACAATTGTGGGATACCTTGTGAGATCCAACTGCATGACTGTCACAATGGGGATACCCAACGGGATTTAGCATGTGTAAAATAAGTCAAGGAAGACAAGAACCTTCAACTAGTCACAACTTCTTCTCTAGATCACCATTTTCCATGATTTTGATATCTACAAAATGCTCTTGTGAAGAGATTTCCAACAATATGAAGAACTACATGTTTGGATGTGTAGCCATGGAGAAATAAACCCTATGTGAATTGCAAGATTCCTTGCCAAATGCCCTACAAGATGCATGTTGTTCAACATATAGTAGATCATCTTATAGTAATCCTATAGAGAGCACATAGTCAAACCATAATTCAGTTGTTGTAAGCATGTAGTCAACCCATAGTTCAACATGCAATAAACCTTAACATAACATATATTATAGACCTTAAGAGAAACTATATGGAAAAATACTAAATTTGGGTTTTTAATCAATAAGCAATCTATTTCAAGACAAGCCAAGAGAGACATAGTATGACATCATAATGTAAGGGAAATACTTAAACCACATACATTTTGAATACTTTTTCCCAATTTTGAAATATAGCAAGATTTGAGGTATAGAATGCAGAACCCTTTCTTATATTTGTCATTATTAATCTACTACAAATATTACTTGATAGAAATACGTAATTCCTTTGCTAATCGCATAACCATATAATTCTTAAAACTTCCATAGTCAACCAAAATCCTACAACGATGATAAGATATTAAACCTTGCAAGTGTATCAATTTTGCATAGGTCAAGCTTTCAATCACATAAGAACAAATCAAGTTCCTAATAAGTGGCTTCATATCTCTTATTGGGATTCTTTATTTCCTTCATCCTCATTTTCCAAGAGCTCCATTTGGGCAATGAGTTGAGGTTATCCATTTCTAGTTGGACATTTGGCAATGAGATTTTCTATTTAGCGACAATAGAAGCCACTGCAATCTTGTTGTTATATTTTTCTATTTGTAGTGCCAAGTGGTCTCCATTGAATGATATCAATCTCCATTGATGCCAAATCCTCTACTTGTCTATGATGTGTTTGGATTTTTTGTGAAGGTCTAGGTCTAGGTCTATGAGGTTGTGGCAACCACGGAATCAAAGCACTTAGCCAATAGCATGGCTTCTTCCAAGTGTTTGGGATCCTACATGGTCATTTTCAATTTGGTGCGTGATTTCAAGCTCTTAAACCATCTATCCAAAGCTCCACCTTCCAATATCTTAGAAATGAGCATTATGGTATTTTGGAACTAAGTGATGTAGCTCCTCATAGAACCAATATGGTTCAACTTTGCCAATCTATCTCGTGCAACTTGTGTAACATTTATCACTTGGAATCTCTCAATTTTTGCATTCTTCATTTCTTCTAATGTTGAGATTGGTGCAACAAACTGCCATTGGGCTTTGTCTACCCAAAATCACTACCATAGTTTTGCCACTCCATCTAATTTTCTTGAAGCCAAGAGAATTTGTCTTTGTTCATTTTGAAGAATTGTAGCTCAAAATAACATTCATAATCAAACATAAAATTCACCATTATAATTGGCAGATTCTTGCCTTCAAATGCCTTTGGCTTTGGAAATCAAATTTTCCCTTCTTCTTGAAATGTTACTCTCTCTATATGCTCTTATTGTTAATGATCTCTCTCATCCAGCAATTGAGTAAAGTACTCAATTTGTTATTGCATAGCAATGATAGTTTCAGGAATTGCTACCATGATTACTACTCTATCAAACTAAATACTTGCAATGATCTAAGTTAACATATAGATGCAACACATGCATTGTTCCTTGTAAGTTACAATTGAAAGTATCAATGGTTCATCAAAGAAGGTGATCATGTTCAAAAAAATTTGCTTGAAGCATGAAATGATGAACTATATGAAATAATGCTTTGGTAGTACATGGACACAAAAATCCCAATGGTTTAGGGGAAGTGGATTTGGTGGTCCATAGATTCCATCCATCCATCCTATTCCTGCACTATGCCATTGTAAACAACCAAACATAGAAATAAGAGAATGGAAGACAAGAATGGAAGATCACATTAGAACTCTAAAGTGTAAGAAACTCCAAATGCCTAGTGTAACAATATGGAGTTTAGCGACAAAAAGTCAGTTGGGCTCACGAAGTAACACATAAGACAAATTAGCCTAGAATATTCCGGAAGTATCTAGGAAGCTTCTTGGGAAGCTTCTCGGTTAGCTTAGCTTGCATCTTAAGTAAGTAGCTTCTAGAAGGAAGCTTCTAGAAGCTTCCAACTAGCTTAGCTTGCACGCCAAGTAGGCGGCTTCTAGAAGGAAGCTTCTTGAGAAGCTTCCTAGTTAACTTGGCTTGCACTCTAAGAAAGCGGCTTGAGGAAGCTTCTTGAGAAGCTTCTCAAGGGCCTTGTATGCTACCTATAAATACCAAAGCCAAAGCTCATGCTAGGCATTCGGAGTTTTCCCTCATTCAAATGTCCCAATGTGAGTTTCCATTCTCCTATTTCTCTCTTCGGATTTGGTCTTTTACATTGGTATCAGAGCAGGAATGGGATGGATGGAATTTATGGACCACCAAATCCACTTCCACCAAACCATTGGGACTTTCATGTTAGATATTACCAAAGCATCGTTTCACACAATCCATCACCTTGCGCTTTGGGCAGGATTTTCTACATATGATCACCGTGTCAGAGGAACCCTTGATACTTCCAGTTGTAACTTATGGAGAACGGTGGATGTGTTGTATCTATGTGTTAATCAACTAAATAAATTGAGTGTAGTGGAATAGAGTTGTAGCAATGGCGGCAATACCGGATGTTATCCTTGCAATGCAACCACAAATTGAGCATCTTACTTGATTGTTGGATGAACGAGACCAGCAACAACGAGAATAGATAGACAAAGTGCCAGTTTGAGATGGAGAAGATCACATTCAATTTCTGGAACCCAAAGTGTTTGAAGGCAAGAATCTTCCATGCATAGTGGAGAATTTTGTGTTTGATTGCAAACGTTACTTTGAAGTAACCAATCTTCAAGACGAGCAAAAACAAATTCTCTTGGTTTCTAGCCAATTGGATGGCATGGCAATTTTGAGTAGAAAGAGCTGAATGACAAATTGTTACACCAATTTTGACATGGGCAGAATTCAAAGATGCAATACTTGGTCGATTTCAAATGATAAATGCCACCCGAGCCGCACAAGATAAATTGGCGGAGTTGAGGCAGATTGGCTCAGTGAAAAACTACATCACACAATTTCAGAACATCATCATGCAAATTCCAGATATCAAAGAAGGTGAAGTTCTGGATTGATTTGTGCGAGGATTGAAGTCACGAACCAAATTGGAGGTGACCATGTGGGAGCCACAAAACATAGAAGAAGCTTTGCAATTGGCTGAGCGTTTTGATTCCTTGGTTGCAAAAAATTGGTCTCAACCTCAACCTACACAAAGCCTACCAGTACACTATGCACGAGTGGAAGAACCGGTACCAATGGAGATTGATGCTATCCAACAAAGACCACTTGGCACAGTAGGTAGAGAAAGATTACGACAAAATGGAGGCTGCTTTTATTGTCGCTAAGTTGGACATCGCATTGCTGAATGTCCACTTAGGAATTGGCGATCTCGACAAGTTGCCCAGATGGAGTTTGTGGAAAAGAATGATCAGGGAAACAAAGAATCCCAGTAGGAGATTTTGAGCCGCCTACTTGGAGCTTGATTAGTTCCAATGGGATTGAAGGCTTGACCTATGCAAGTTTGCTTCACTTGCAAGGTATGATATCTAATCGGGGTTGTAGGATTTTGGTTGATTCTGGAAGTTCAGAGAATTGCATGTCTATGCAAGTAGCAAAGGAATTGGGTATTCCTATCAAGCCAGTGATTGGAAGTAGTTTGATGATGGCGGATGGTAGAAAAGGTTCTGCATTCCGCACCTTGCATCCTATTACCTTCAAGATTGGGAAGGAGTATTTGGAGTGTATGAGGTTTGTAGTGGAACCTCTACACTATGATATCATTCTGGATCTACCTTGGCTTGAACGTCATAAGGTTCAATTTGATTGGACCCGACGTCAAATTCAAGTACAACACCAAGGTAGGAACTTCCGATTAGGTTGTATGGCACCTTTGAGTAAGACACCTAAGAATAGTCAGTCCCAAGATGGGAAGTTTGTTGAGAAGGTAGCCATAGAGCAAATCTGGAAAGGAGATGAGTCCCAAGATGGGAAGTTTGCCAGGAAGGCAACCATGGAGCAAGCTTGGAAGAGAGATGAGTCCCTAGAAGGGAAGTTTGTTAATGAAGCAGCCATAGAGCAAGCTTTGGAGGAAGATAAGTCTATATTTGCGGTGTGGATCAAGCAGATTGCACAAGAACAATCTAAGGAGAGCCAAGTGCCACATCAAGCAACGGTTGATTGGATAGTTCAAGAGTTTGTAGATGTGTTTCCGGATGATTTGCCAAAAGGATTACCCTCTGATCAAGGCACGCCCTTCAAGATCGAGTTATTGCCAAGGAGTACTTCAATGAGTAGACCAATCTATCGGCTCTCACCAAAGGAGATATAACTCCTTTGGTGAGGAGTTGTGAACAACACTTACAGAGTTGTTGGAGAAGGATTTCATACGACATAGTACCTCTCCATGGGGAGCACCGGTACTATTTGTTCCAAAAGAAGGATGGAGGACTTAGTTTCTATATTGATTACCGTGGGCTCAATAAGCAAACCGTGAAGAATGCATATCCCTTGCCTTGGATCAATGACGTGCTTGATCAATTAAGTGGAGCACGCTACTTTTGCAAGCTAGATCTTTGTAGCGGCTATTGGCAAATTCCTATTGAAGGAGAGGACATGCAAAAGACTGCCTTTCGCACAAGGTATGGGCATTTTGAGTGGAGAGTTCTACCTTTCAGACTCACTAATGCTCCACCGGTCTTCATGGATCAGATGCATCGGGTATTGGAGGGACTATTGGATCAGTCCGTGGTAGTGTTCTTAGATGATATCTTAATCTATAGCAGGACAGAGGCAAAACACAGGAATCATGTGCGAGAAGTCCTAAGACGATTACAATAGTGGAAATTTTACTACAAGAAGTCAAAGTGTGCTTTTTGGCAAAAGGAGGTTACCTTCTTGGGTCATAAGATCTCATCAGAGGGGATCAAGATGGAAGAAGAGAAGATCAAGGCCATTAGTGATTGGCCTACCCCGAAGGATGCTACCGAAGTACAAGCATTCAATGGATTGGCCAGTTTTTAC
Organism: Lunularia cruciata; assembly: GCA_948567375.1. Classification (NCBI taxonomy): domain Eukaryota; kingdom Viridiplantae; phylum Streptophyta; class Marchantiopsida; order Lunulariales; family Lunulariaceae; genus Lunularia; species Lunularia cruciata. The sequence continues at coordinate 15,121,978 of OX419756.1, forward strand.
CAATGGTTCATCCACTATTATGCTCACGTGGCTGCAACATTGACTGACCTCTTGGGAAAGAACTCGAGCTTCCAATAGACCACCAAGCATGAAGAAGCATTCCAGAAGTTAAAGCATATGGTGTCTTCAAGACCCATTCTTCAACCATATGATCCTCAACTACCTTGTGTGGTTGATTTTGATGCTTCTAACTTTGCAATTGGAGCTGTGTTGCAACAAGAATTTCCAGATGGACTACATCCTATTGCCTTTGTGTCTTGCCGACTAAATACAGCTGAAAGAAATTACTCTGCTCGAGATCGGGAACAACTTGCAATGGTATATGCCACCAAGGTATGGAGGCATTATCTCTTGGGGAAACAAGTGATCATGCGAACTGATCACAAGCCATTGTTGCAGACCTTACACCTAAAGCACATGAAGAGTCGACATCATTGATGGGAAGAGCAACTCCAATTTTTCGACATCAAACTTGAGTACAAACCAGGTTGGTACCATGTCATCCCTAATGCTCTATCACGACGACCTGATTTGAAGTCTCTTCCTCTCATCGCAGCAGCAATTATGACGGTGTCAAATGATCCCAAGATTCATAATGAGTTTCGGTTAGCTCTACAGCAAGATCCCTTCTTCCAAATGGTACATGGTTGGCTAACAACAGGTGACAAGGAGAAAAACACCTTCTCCTTCAAGGAAGGCCTTCTATTCCATGCGGACCGGATCTATGTTCCAGCCAAAGGTGATCTTCGACTTGTGCGTCTTCAAGAAGCCCATGATTTACCCATTGCTGGTCACATGGGTGTGGACAAGACCTTGGGTACCCTCCAACGTCAATGGTGGTGGCCCAGCATGACACGAGATGTTCGAGAATTTTTCCAATCGTGTGAAAGTTGCCAACGTAACAAGGCCAGCAATTAGAAGCCGGGTGGACTCCTTCAACCGCTTGCCGTTCCATCAGCTCGTAGGGAGCATGTGAGCTTGGATCTCATCACATCCTTGCCAAAGACAAAACAAGGACACACCGCCATCGTGGTGTTTGTGGATAAGCTTAGTAAGCAAATCCACTTGGCACCAACCTGTGATACCGTGGATGCTCCAACCTTAGGGCAAATCTACTTTGACAATGTCTTCAAGCATCATGGAATGCCACGCGTACTCATCTCCGACCGTGATCCTTGCTTTACCGGGAAGTTTTGGCAAGCACTCTTTCAGATACTCGGCACCAAGCTTGCTTTGTCCACGGCCTATCATCCTCAAACTGATGGACAAACCGAACGTGCAAATCACACATTGGAGGATATGTTGCGTGCCTTTGTCAATGTCCACCATACCAATTAGGATGAATGTCTTGCCGCTGCCGAATTTGCCTACAACAATTCCAAGCAGGCAAGCACCGGATCTCTCCTTTCTTTCTCAATTTTGGCCAAGATCCGCTTGTTTCAGATTCTCTTCTTGCTCTCCCTCCAACTCAGGTTCCTCATACTTCCACATTCTTGACCACTATATCCCAATCTCTCCAACAAGCCAAGTCTCACCTCCTTGTTGCTAAGAATCGCCAAAAACAATATGCGGACCACCATCATCGCAATCTCACCTTTGAAGTCGGTGATAAAGTCATGCTATCCTCTAGTAACCTCCCTCTCCCACTTGATACCCAAGTTCATAAACTTGCTCCTAATTGGATAGGACCCTTTGATATCACCCAAATTGTCTCTCCTGTTGCTTATCATCTTGCCTTGCCTTGTCACATGCGTATCCATCTTGTCTTTCATGTTTCCAAGTTGAAACCCTTTGTTCCTAATCCCTCTTCCTTTTACTCTTGAGTCCAACCCCCCCCCCCTCTTCCTATCCCTATCAATGATCATGAGGAGTACAAAGTTGATCGTATCCTTGCGCGTCGCCACATTCAACAAGGCCGTCGCCAACATACGGAGTACAAGGTCCTTTGGAAAGGATATCCCCTTCATGATGCCACCTGGGAACCTCTTTCTCACCTCCAAAATGCACAGACGGCCATCCAGGAATTTGAAGCTTCACTGGCGACGAGGACGTCACCAACTAGCAGCGGGGGAATATGTAACAATATGGAGTTTAGCGACAAAGTTAGTTGGGCTCACGAAGTAACACATAAGACAAATTAGCCTAGAATATTCCGGAAGTATCTAGGAAGCTTCTTGGGAAGCTTCTCGGTTAGCTTAGCTTGCATCTTAAGTAAGTAGCTTCTAGAAGGAAGCTTCTAGAAGCTTCCAACTAGCTTAGCTTGCACGCTAAGTGGGCGACTTCTAGAAGGAAGCTTCTTGAGAAGCTTCTTAGTTAACTTGGCTTGCACTCTAAGAAAGCGGCTTGATGAAGCTTCTTGAGAAGCTTCTCAAGGGCCTTGTATGCTACCTATAAATACCAAAGCCAAAGCTCATGCTAGGCATTCGGAGTTTTCCCTCATTCAAGTGTCCCAATGTGAGTTTCCATTCTCCTATTTCTCTCCTCGGATTTGGTCTTTTACACCTAGCTTGAGGTTACCTTGGGTATTTATAGGTAACTTGGTTACAAGCTTCCTAAGGAGCTTCCAAGGAAAGTTCCTTGTAGGAGATGCCTTACTTGGAATGCAAGCTAAGCTAGCTATCAATTTAGCATACAAGTTACACTTCAATTGGAAAGTTCCTAGAAGCTTTTCACCAAGCCGCTTAGGTGCTTCTAGAATATTCTACCTATAAGTTTTCTTGATGTTTCTAGTACATTATTATGCTAGTTATACTTGCTTTTGATATATTTAGCTTAGACTACTAACTCATTAGCTTCTACTAACTCTTTTGTTAACTATATATTATTACAAAGATGGTAATTCTATACAATAGTTCATTGATTCATATGTTGGGTTGGTGGTTCTTGAGATGAAATTTCTTCTCCCTTAATTCTTGTTGATAATCCTTGATTTCCCAAAGAAGAGTGTCATGTGCTCTTTGGGACCTAGTCTTCATATGCTTGTGGACTTTGACAAACAATGCCTTGAGTTGCTCATGTGGGTAGGCCTTGCTCATCAATGGGTCTATTTAGGTCTTGTAGCCCTTACCACTATTTGTTCAAGTAGCTCTCTTATTTTCATTTTGAGTTGTTTAAGGAGTTATGTTCCTTCATGTCTGATCACATTGAGTTGTTTAAGGAGTTATGTTCCTTCATGTCTGATCACATCTTGTAATTCCACCTGTTCATTCTCTAGCTACATTTGTTCATTTTGGAGTTCTGTCCTTAGCTCATTTTGTATCTTTGGTCATTGCTTTTCTTCCTTCTCTTGCTTGGCGTTCGAGGCTCATATTGAATTCATGGATACAAAGACCAATCAACTCCTTCAAGTTCTTGGACCATGTTTCCACCATTGTCATTTTGGCACAAGCTTTTTCCAATTCCCCTCATAAGGTAATGACCTCCTTGTCTCATGCTTGGATTTTCTCAATACGGATCTTGTTGTTGAGCAACTTAAAGTTTGATGCTAGTAAAGTTGGAATTCAAACCTCATAGAACCTCTTTGATCTCCTTCCATTTTACAGTCTCTTGTTGGTATTTTTCCAAGCTTTGGTCCTTCTAGTTGGAAAGTTCATTCTCAATCTCCACCTCTTTATTGACTTTTGAGAACTTGTTATGAAGATAAGCTTTCTCCTTGGCACCCTTCTGCATGATTTGATGGAGGTGTCTTACAAGTGTATTGGGGTCCTTAATTTATCATCAATCTCTTGGTAGAAGGGTAGGACTTTCTCTGAGGCCTGTTGGTGCTACCATGTTGATTGTTTATATTATCATAAGACAAGTAAGTGTGTTGCACTCTTGTAGGATTTCCTCTATATTGCTCTTGTTTGCAGTCCATTCCTTACCTACTGGTTGTTTTCTTGTAGGTTTTTCAGCATGATCATTCCTTGCTTCCTCATGGGATGTGGCAACATCATTGGCCTCATTGGTGTCATCCCTGTTGTTGAATAGCTGACCTCTTTTGGAGTTCTACTCCTTCATTTTGAGAAAATTGGCCTTGGTGAGTTGTTTGATACTTTGAAAACCCTCTATCTTAACTGGTTCTTGATCATCGGATGATGCTTTGTTATCTTGCTTTGTTCTCAATGACTAAGCTTGGTTATTGTGTGCTCCTAAGATGAAATTGATGAAAGTTAGTGTATATTTTGGTGTCTTCTTGAGGTTGCAAATAGGTATTTCCTTGTCTTTTTTCAATGTATCCTTTCCTTTGGATGAAGATAATCCTATGTTTGCATCATTGTTCACTATTTGGAATGATTCCTCTCCAATGTTGTAAATCCCAATATCCACTTTGTTGTCAAGTATTGGTGACAAAATTTAGGTGAAGGAGTCTTCACTTCTCAATTTTGTGGTATGTAGGCTGTTCTTTTTACCTAAAGAGTTTCATGACTGTTTTAGTGACAACTTGTAGGGGAGGATGTTTGAGGTTGTCTATTTGGTATTCATTTTCCAACTTCTTGTCAACAAATGAATTCTTTATTTTGGCTTTGATGCTCTTTTTAGGACAACTCTAGGGAGTGTCTATGTACAATTGGCTAAAGGGCAAGCACTCATGTCCCAACACTTGTTGCCAATGGTTGTCTATCTAGAAAACAAGATTTCCTCCCAAGGTTTGGTCACTCATATGGGTATTATCATGGATCTCCTCTAGTATGGATGTATTTGACATACTCCAATCCCATAGCAAGAACTCTAGATTTGTAGTATAAGCCACACTTGAATTTCAAGAGGTTTGCTAATGATCTCTACAAATCTTCCTTGTCTTGTCTCTTCTCTCACCTCCATGGTAAGTTTTGCCATTGTTGAATATTCTAGTCCAAGAATCTACCCTATTCTCAACACCCTCTTGCATATACTCTCAAGCTTTTGAACTCAACCTACGGAAGTGGATTTTTTAAGAAAAGGATTAATTCTTGCATGAAAAAACTTCAAGAAAGTAAAAAGTCTTCCTTGCAAGGCAGGGAGATCATTTTATAGTTCTGCCAAAATTGTTTGTCTTTTTTCCATCACAGTGGTCAGTGAAGAGTCACGATCATAACCCACTTGGTGCTAAATGATCATAATTCAGTTCCTTGGCGGTGCCTTCATCTAGGTGCATGAGTTTTAATGACATATCATTTTAGTGGCACATCATTTATTGTCAAAACATCATTGTGCCAAATTTGACATCCTTGTATTCTCCATGCCTTGTTTGTGTTTCTGATGTTTGTAAGAATGAGGGTCTGTTGGGTAATCCTATACATGATACAAATGCTAGATCCTCGTACCACTTGGACTAGGTTGTAGTTGTTGTATGGAGGAGTGACACCTCCATCAAAGGAGCATGTCCTGACTTTGGCTCATCTTTCTTAGTTTGCAAAGGGATTCATTCTAGCAACTAACAAGTTTTGGTCATCTTTGTTCCCAACCTACTCCACCACTTCATATTTAAACTACTAAACTAACAATAAAACAAAATTTTGGTATGTCATGACAATATTATTTATATGAGCTAATATTATTTTATTAGACTTTTGATATTAAGTGATCCTTTCCTAAAGTAGTAACCTTAGTTACTTGGTAATAAGTAATAAGTAAAATCTGAAGTACTACAATTTCACATATATATATAAATAAGGACAAATTTTTTATCACAATCCCTTCATTTGCAACAATCTCTCTCATTGAATTCTTTGGTAAGTAATCTCTTGAGACTTGGAGCTTTAGCCTTAAAAGTAGTATTTTGAAGTTTGATTTCCTAGATTCTTTGTTACTTAATTTTATATATTATATTAATTTCACAAATATTATCCATTATTACCATCAAGTAAAGAGAATCCTAGTTTATATAAAATAATATTGATATATATGTAATATTATTTAGATAAGATTTATAAGATTTATAAATTCATTTAAGGATATTTTCCAAGACTTTGATTTACTTGCATTGAATTTATAATCTACATATTATTGCAAAATAACTGTATCCAAATTTATTTTTCAAAACAAAAGTACATCACAATAAAGTGAATAGATTGATATTATATTTTACTCATATGTTTCATATACAAGTTAGTCATATATGAAAAATACCTATTTGATTATGACCAATGGAATTAGAACCTATTAATCATATTATCTTAATTGTAATAATATCATATAATGGATACAATAATATGCTAGAATCTTTGTAAACTTCTTTCTTTTTGTTAGTAATATATCCTTTACTTGACATTATGAGAAGATAAAACAGTGAGAAACAATCTTCATTAAAAATATATATAAATTCTCAATCCACAAATTAAATTTCCTTTGATGTTTCCACAAAATACTTAATCTTAATTTTATATTGGTAACAACTAATAAAAGTTAGTAAGTACACTAGGACTTGCAATTAAAGCTTATTTTTTTACTAGTACTAAAATATAATAATCGATAAATATTTCATATAAAATCAAGGACTGTATCTTGGTTGGTAGACACCCCTTTCATAAATTAGTGAGTTTTTATTTGCAATCCATTAGGGTGTTTTGTTTTGTTTGCATAGTTTATGAGAAAGCCATGGGAATAAGTTGACTTCTATACATATAATAGGATAGGTGTAATACTTCAAGGACAAGAGAACTCCCCAAGAGAGATACAAGAGAGAAAATGCAAGTTTCACACTCCAATGCCCCAAAGGAGCACCTTCTCTTTATTACATCGCAAAGAGTGTCCCTTCAAAAAGAGCTCCACCCTTGGATAAGATAAATGGATTGGTAACCTCTAAGCTAGCTCCATCCTTGGATTATTTTTTTGGATGGGTAACTTGTCAATCCTTGCCCTATGTAGTTGGTCCATTGTTCTTGTTTGATCAAAGGGAATATTTAGGGAATCTTCCTATAGGGAGCTAAGAATCATGTGGGTGAGGTACCATTGGAAAGCTCTCAACAAGATGAATCATAGGGGGGAAGGCAAGCTTTTTTTCCTTTAAGGGGAGCAATCTTTCCATTTTTGAGGCCTAATTCATCTGTTTAGGCCTATGAAATTAGCTCTAAAGTTTTCAAGCTATTTTTGGCTTTTGCTCTATTAGTAGAAGTACTCTTTTTGTGATACCTCTGCCTGATCTTCCTATCCCATTGTAACAACATCCTTCTAGATGTTACCAAGCTAATTTTCACCTCCAGATAATATTTCTAGCTACTTGTATTACAATAGGTGTTGGAAAAGATCACAAGCTCTAGAAATGAACAAGATTGTGAAATAAAATTTAGAAATTTATGAGAAATCAGGAAAAATTAATCAATATAGAAACTTGACTCCATACAAAAGTACAATTAGTACCTCAAAATGTCAAAATGTTGTAGATTACCTTGGTATAGACTATGTAACATTTTATTCAACTATCCACTAAAGAATATATGAACGTGGTTGCTCCCAACTGGGTTCCTAAAGTTATTGAGAGATTTTTGTGCAATATCATGAATATATTTTTATTATATTTTTACAATAAGAACATGAACTTAGAATTTTTCACTCATGCCACAATAAATCATGGTATATCATAGATAATAAATTTTATAAATTGTACAAACAATACACATAATATTAGAAAGTGTGAAAGAAAAAACACTTTTCTTGTCCAATTCCAATAACAAGTGTATATGTACCTACATTATGTTATAACATAATTGATACTCATTTTGAGTATGCACTGTCATATATTCTATAGTATTGTAGCAAGTATCAAGTAGTTCCCATGGAAATACAAGTAAAAATTGGATAGAGTTAAAGAGAAGTGTATTGTAGTTTTCCAATTGTTTCTTGATTAACTTCTTGGGAAGGAATCACTTCCCAACGAGGGTATAGTCACCAACTGTAGCACACTATGGCAACACTCCCAAAATCATGGTCACTTAAGTTAAGTTCCAATTATTCCTTGAAGGTGATTATTAAGTTACTTCAAAGAGGCTATTACAACTACAAATAATACAAATCTAAGGAGTGTGGTCTAACCTTTCCATCATACACAACTCCAAAGGTTCTTTGCATTGGTAATATATCCTCACCTTTGATTTTGTGGTACTACTACAACTCACTACAACTCACTTAAGACCTATCAAGGCATTGCCCCATTCTTATGGAACTACCAAGGATTCTAAACCCTATCCTCAAGTATTAGTGATCACATGCACTCAACTACTTGTGTGGTTACTGCAAAATTTCTTCACCACTCCTCACTAAAGACACACAACCAATATTGAAAGTAAGTAAAGCAACAAAGAACTTATGGTTATTTCACTTTATTCAACTTGCATGGACTGAATGAAGATTTGCAATGAAGAAAAAGCCTTAAATAGCTTCTCCTATTGCTAACCAAAGAAATCCAATGGTTGAGAAAGTGCAAAGATCTATCAAAACTGCACTTCTTGCATCTTGACTATACAATAAGGATTCTATTATCTTGTCTTTCCAAAATTTCTTGACATGTACACTACTAAATCTAGCAATTTAGCATATGTCTTGGAAAAGTGTTTTATTTCTTTCCAAAGAAACTCTAACTTGTCTTCTTTGGAATTCTACTTCAAAGATGATAAACTAAGTAGATATATATATATATTTACCAAGAATTTTCATTCAAGTCAAACTGAAAAGAACTACCTTTGCCTCTAGCTTTTATAATAAAAGTTTCAATTCTCTCTGTTTGTAATTTGTGATTTCTAAGACTATTGTATCACAAATTTACTAACACTTCATATTTGAATGCTCCTTTAGTTTCAAGGATAGCCTTTCTAACTTTGGGTCTTTGTAGACTTGCACACTAAGATTTTGAACTTCTAATTTTAACTCATGGATTTTTGCTTTTTTGTCTTACATGTTGTAACTTTTTTCTTGAGTTCTATCATTTGATTCCTAAGTTCCTCTATCTCTTCAGGTACCTCCTTGTTATATGCTTCAAAAGTGGGTGCTAATGTAGAGACTTTGGTAGTTATCTACTATCTGATCTTTTGCCTATCTACTACACTTTTCTCCTTCTCACTTTTAAGTTCTTTCCGTAGGGCCTTGATCTAAATTCATAGTTCTTTCTTGTACTTGAACATCTGTAGCTCTAAAATGATGAACTTGACCTTCCAACTCTGTAAATTACCTTGGATATCTTTGATCTCTACATCCTCTTTTGTAGCTCTTTTATGTACTCCTGCTACATGTGCTTCCCTTTGATTCAAAGAGCTTAGAACTTTCCCTACAATTTTTGGACACCTTCCTCATAGTTCTTTTGCTTAACAACTAATGAGGTATTTTTCCTCTTGACATCATGATTCTCATGATCAAGATCATTTACTTTCTTGCACTTATCCTTGTATAAGTTCCTCACTTTCTCTAAGTCCTCCTTGCACTTTGCAATCTTTGCCTTTTGCACATATTTATTTGTATGCAAGCACTTCATCCACAAAGTGTAGCAATTGTATCATGCCATACTTCCATGTATTTAGGAAAGATCATTTGCAAGAATTTTAGTACAAATCTAACCAAATTAACAAATGTTTTTAATCTATCTACTAAAGATGGTGCTAAAGATTGCCTCTCTTTCTTGGGTAGCTTGGCTGAAATCTCTTAGACCTCACCTTCAATATCCACTTTTTCTCCTCAAAATTCTATAGTTTGCTCTACTTGAGTTGGACTTGTAGATTCTTTGGGCTAAATGCATTCTTGATTTTTGTGTTCTTTGGCCATAACTCCCTCCTCTTTAGATTTCACTTCTTCTTGTGGAGCTGACTTCATATACATAATCTTCTTTGTCCTCCTTCAAATTCAACTTAGTCCCCTATAAAGTGAGCTCTTCTTTGTCTTCTCCTTCCTTGGTTTCTTCTTTGGCTTCTTCTTCCTCTTCATCCAATGATAGATTGACAAGTTGAGGATTTATCCTTGTTCTCTTTGGCTTCTTGTTTGGAGTATTGCTTGTTGAAATGTGCTTCTTCTTCTTAGAGGTGATTGCCACTAAAAATTCTTTCACATACACAAAAAATTCCAAAACTTAGCAAATTTGGCATCCGCATCTTGATAATTCTCAATGGTGGAGGGTCCTTTGGGTTGAGTTGAAAAATATACCTCCAAAATAAATTGGTTGCAAGATTGCCTCTTCTCATTTACTCAAAAAATTCAACTCCATATATAAGTGAATTGCAATGGAGCATGATAGGTAATTCCTCTAGCTTCCTTGAGTTCCTAGGTCATGGGCCCACAAGTAAAAAATGTAGGCCCAATTGATGGGTTCTCTTCTATATAATTGCTCAAATAAAATTGCCTAGTTTATGGTTAAGTAGGTAGTTTGTTTGAATAAAACAGTTGCATGATAGATTGAACTATATACCTACAAGCAAGATCCTTGTTAGTATGCATTTTCCAACTGTTACTTGTAGATCTTTTCTCTACAAAGGAGTCCTTGACGACAGTGTTGAACTCTTTTCCCATGTCCCCAAATTTGACATCTAAAGTCATTGCTCTTTAAGGACATGTGTCTCCTCCTAGTACCGTTCTCTATTGTTCTTCCTCCCAATTGTAAGGATTACCCCAAAGATTCCTAGTTGCTCTCTACTCCCAATTCTAGAGCATAAATATCAAGTGTTTGCTCTGAAGGAACCACTCCTAGCTCTCCGAGCACATTTATCAATTCCTCAAGATTGAAGAATCATATCATGGATCTTCCTCATGGATTTCTTTCCTCTCTCAATCTTTCTATTGAGTGCAAGATAACTATGAAGAACTATCAACTACAAAGGGACTAAGATTGCTTGAGCGTTGTTTGGAAAGTTCATGCAAAAGTGGAAATTACTCAGGTGGCACTTAGTGTTATACTCAGGAGTCCTTTGATAATGGTCCTCAATGAACACATTTGAGAGCTCTCCTATGGGTGCCAACGGTCACTAGTTGCAATTCTTTATCCATCTGTTCTTTATTCTTGATCCTTGGGGTACAATCTTTGGTTCCAAAAATATTTGGCTCCAAAGATTCTTTGCATTTGTGTTCTTCATGCTCAACCCATCTTCAGACTTGACTTGTTTGTATTACTTCCTTTGTCTTAACAGCTCTTCAAGACTTGTATCCAAACAAGTACATAATCTAAAGAATGGATAGAGAATTAGTTTCTTCCTTGAACATGAAAATAACTAACTCTTAAAAAAATATTTGAAACAAAATTTGCAACTTATAAAGTGTACCACACTTATAATCACCAACAAATAATCAATATCTATTTAAAATTATCAACATGTTTAAATAGAAGGAAAATTTTTAAGAAAATTATTGAAAATTTTTAGTTGCTTTTTAAACAATTGGAATTCTTTGCATGAAGCTTTTGGAATACTGTTGAAAGTGAACCCTCTCAAATGTATGTTCAATTTGAAATTTAATTTAATCATTTAAGGCCAATTGACTGTAATCGTCAAAATATCTTAATCAATCATAATTATCTAGGCACATCAATTCCATGAAAGGTATAAAAAAGTTTTAATTAGAAAAATATACCACATAAATAGAGTATTGTAGTTGTTAATTTTGTTTGCTTAGCAAAAACAGCTCTATTATAGTTGGATTCTTGTCTAACATGTCTTAAGAGCAATTGTATTGCAACGTGGTAGTATAATTATGAAGAGTCACTTGATTCTCAAGTTTCAACATAAAATATCTTGAATAAAAAGGTTCAAAAGAGTCAGAAATAAATTAAGATTAATTTACTTATGTAATATACAGGTAACTAATTACATTTACCAAGACAAGTCAGATTTATCTAAATTACGACGTATTTTGCATTGTAAACTATCCCCTGTTCGTAAGGCAACATAATCAAATAGGATCATGAAGGTGATTGATTTTGCAAAATCTGCACAATTTGTAAGTAAGGTAACATAATCAAATAAGATAATGAAGGTAATTGATTTTGCAAAACCTGCACAATAATACTTTTTTCTGTAATAAGATCCTTAATTGAACATGGATAACAGCTTCATGTTCAAACATTCTCCCAAGCAAAGCTCATAAGTCTAGAGATTTTCCATAAATTCTTCTTTCTTCTTCCGCGCTAGTTTGTGGCATGTTTGATACATTTGTTGGTGAATGCGTGAGAACTTATCATAGTAAAAGTGTCACCTCCATATTTTGTAATTTATTTTAGACCTTTTATGTCTATATTTATGGATAATTATAACATTGGGTGATATTTCTTCTTAGTATTCTACTAATTTCTAAATCATATAATTTATATAAGTAATCAGATAATCTTAAGCGCCGTAAGACAGATGTCTCATTTCGATACCACTGAAGCGTGGAACCCATTTTACCTTTTGGTGTTTCATCCTTGTGACTTAATGGGTCTTTTCCCTGTTCTGTCTATAAATGAATGTCTTTACGACCAACAACTACTACGGCTCTATGCAGAAGTACATAGGTCAGTAAAGGTTCTTGTCTCTTTGTATGGACGTAGGGACAATAGGACAAAGAGAAGATTTCCCGTCATTGCAAACTTTCGCGCTTTCAAGTCACAGACACCGCCGTCGGCAATTTCACTTGACACCTATGATCTGGTTGCGTCTTCAAGTCTTCAGTCTCGTTTCGATGTAGAGTAACGAACCAGCTATCGGGAACGAAGCCAACAAGTCACCGAGAACGGAAAAGTTCCAGAGAGACAAAAGACTCGGGGATATTAGCTCATTTTATTACTATGACATAGAAGATCGCCATCATAGCCGGTGATATGCTTGGAGCGCGAAATCAAGGCTGTTCGAGGTTATATAGGGGAGTAGGAGACTTGTGGCAAGAAAGGAGCAAAAAGTGGAACGGTTTGGTATTCGCAATTACGGCTGGGCGTTAATGCGATTACTGCATCTGTGCGACGAAAAACGCAATACCGGCAATTTAGCATCATGAAATTATTGAAGACAAGAGGACGGGGACGAGAAAAGGAGTAGATATCTTGGGAGATACGGGGTTCCGTAGTTCCTCTCCACTGAAAGCTCATTAACTCGAGAATTGTAGACTGGCCATCGGCCTCCTGCGATCTTCCATCCAACTTTGTTTCACGTTTGAAATTCAACAAAAGTCCAATCAAATGTTTCTAGTATAGTACATGTTCATTTCTAGGGTCCTGCGAGTAGCTTTTGAAATTGTGAAAGGGCATGCACCCTCCGTAAATAATTCCTCGTCGTTATTGACTTTAGCCCTCTTTTCTGTTCAATGATTTCCCGCGGCGTTGGAACTAGCAGAGCGTGAGCGTGAGAGACTTCACAAATTTAAGAAATTTTGTGTAAACGACCTTTATATTTCTCCCCTCGCACTTCACTCTCGTCTACTTTACGTTGCTGCAGAGTTCGATGACTTCGTTAGTTGTGATCATAAGGCCTCTCTGGAGACAAGGGAGTACTTGATGGTCTCATGGACGCGTTATACCTTCAAGTTTCTAATGATTCATGACAGTGTAATGATGATTTTAAGAACGCTGGCGCTGACACTCCTCCCTTAACAAGGATGCTACCCGCCACGCTCTCGCACTCAGCGCAAGCTACGTCGCTAGTCTTAAACTGTGGCCACTGCTGCCCATGAAAGGATCCTATTGGCTGAATGTTTATGGCTCCGAATTCTGCATACGTTGGGAGTATAAACGAACGTGCGTTATCACATCCTGCTAGATGATATACCTACTGTTTACAGGTTCATTTGACAGAGTGTTTGGTGGTCAACCCTCACGATTGAAAACTGACACTGATCGATTTAAAATACAATGTTGAAGCCTAACGATGCCATCCAGATTTCTCCTCGCTTACACTCTTCATCGTTTCACTTCCAGCTGAAGTTTTAAATCAGTACTAAATTGGTAGGCTTGGGGTGATGTTAAAGCGTACGGCATTTTCGCCCTTCCGCTACAGCTGGGTGAGGACTTCCCTGTGGCCACTGCTTTCATTCTTCAACTACTATCAACATGAGGCAGAGGGCCAACTGGTGGATCAACGAGTGTTAGTCAAAGTGCGGATTACTGATAAATTACTGTGACAAGACAACTTTATTTGCATAATTGTCAAACAATCCTTCCACTGTATGAATTTGAATTGTGAACTACCCTTACCCAACATTCGAATATTCCTGTTCTACGCCAGTACTTTAAAAGTTTCATTCCTCAATTGCACCACAAGGTTCCATATCACTGGTTCCAAATGAATGGCTGTTTTACTTCACTCTGAGAATGAACGGACGACAACTAGGCAGATTACTAATTTCCTGCACATGAATCTATGCTGCGCAATGATGCAAGACAACAACTCCATCACGAGACTCGTCAAGAGAGTTGGAACAGCATGGATTCTCATGACAACACCACTCGATCACAGTATCGAGGGTGCGTTAAAAGGTAACAGGGCTGACTCTAGCTGGGTTCACACACGGTTTAAGAGGTATAATTTGCATTAATATTTTTCAAAAGTCTTGTACATTACATCTGAATATCGAATATCCCTGTTGGGACTATGAATATAGAAATAAAAACCCGGAGTTAACCGAGAGCTTAGAAATGAGCTCGGAGTTCTAGACGCGAACAATAAGCTGCATATCTAAACTCCGTAACCCTTGTTGGCGTTCTCGAATTTAAGTGCCTGCACGAGAGCAGTATCTTCAGATGATAGCGCTCCGATGAACTTGTCCTTCACTTCGTCGGTCGTGTACTGGAAACCCATCTTGTGGGAGTTGAACAGGGATGCAGTTCCGTGGCGCATCAAAGAAGAGTACCCATCACTGCCGGTGGACAGCAATGCATCGAGGAGGCTCACGTCCTTGTAGTGAGCAGTAGCTTCCTTGCCAAAAACATCACCGATGGTAGTAGACTCCTTGTACATCTCCGGCCACTTCTCGGCTGTCGAGGCCCAGTAACTACGAATTGCAGAATGAGCATAGTCAGCAGGCATCAATAGTGAATAGCAAAACCTACGTGCATTGGCATGCAATGCAAACTATAGATTGCGTTGAACAACAATGCAGATTAAGCGTTCTCTTGCAGACCAACTTGTTGAGACTGGCTAGTAGTTTACGTGCGCGAACTACTTCAGATAATATAGCGAGCTCATGCAGTGGCAACTAAACCCTGATTCAACGCCTGTAAGATCGTAAATAGATTGCATATTGAGAGTTCGACATTACCTGCTGGTGCATCCTGAGAACCAGGGGATGGGCTCTTCGCCGGGACCATCGATGGGGTATGTTGGTGGCTCGACTGAGTATGGGGGAGAGCCGCCATCATAAGGGGGGCTTTCGCCGCCATAAGGAGGAGATTCGCCGCCGTATGGTGGGCTTTCACCACCGTAGGGAGGAGAGTATCCATAAGGAGGTGAGTCGCTGTAGGGGGGAGAGCCACCTCCATAGGGTGGAGAATCCTCACCGTAAGGGGGAGATCCACCACCATAAGGAGGACTACCACCACCGTAAGGGGGAGATCCACCACCATAAGGAGGACTGCCACCACCGTAGGGGGGAGATCCACCACCATAAGGAGGACTGCCACCACCGTAGGGGGGAGATCCACCACCATAAGGAGGACTGCCACCACCGTAAGGGGGAGATCCACCACCATAAGGAGGACTGCCACCACCGTAAGGGGGTGATCCACCACCATAGGGAGGACTGCCACCACCGTAAGGAGGAGATCCACCACCATAAGGAGGACTGCCACCACCGTAAGGAGGAGATCCACCACCGTAAGGAGGACTGCCACCACCGTAAGGAGGAGATCCACCACCATAAGGAGGACTGCCACCACCGTAAGGAGGAGATCCACCACCATAAGGAGGACTGCCACCTCCATATGGGGGAGACTCACCGCCGTATGGAGGACTACCACCTCCGTATGGGGGAGATTCACCGCCGTAAGGAGGACTGCCACCGCCATAGGGGGGAGATTCACCACCATAAGGTGGGCTTTCGCCACCGTAAGGAGGAGATTCGTCTATGGGTGGGGATCCACCTCCGTATGGGGGAGAGTCGTAGTATGGTGTCGGGGTTTCAGGAGGGTACTCGGGTGCCGGGAACAGTGGTGGCGAATCGCCATCACTTGGAGGTGTGTAACCTCCATCCTCAGGCGGGCTTCCACCGTGCTCTCCACCCCATCCTGGAAACCAATCCCAGTTTTCTGGATGCTTCGTCCCCGCAACCGATGGGAACCCTGCTGCAATGCACAACACACCGATCAAAATCACTGTAACCATGCCTCCTCCTCGTCTTCCTGCCATGTTTGCAACACTCATGTGTTGCCGAACAAGCTATCTAGCTGCTCGTTCCCCGCTCCAGCCCTGTTCGCCGCGCTCCTCCGCCGCAACCTGTGATGAACTATGTTGCTACTTCCAGGGAATTTATGCATGGGACCAAAGACAACAGGTCAATGGAGATCAGCGAGCGTAGCTGCTACTGCTTCACTTGAGGGCCCACCGCCATGAGGGAGCAGTGTGCTCATGCAGCAGATGGATGGGTCAGTGACGGAGAGATCAATTGCTCCTTCCCATCGCTCCCCGTTGCACAGCTGCACCCCAGCATAGCATTAACTGATAGACGCTACGAGAATAGGAGGGAGGGACGTGCTGTCATTGCAGAAGGGGTAGCTGGGCATTAAATTTCCCAGCATCATTCATAATGACGGCTGCTTTGTCCGCTGGTTCTTCGCGCTCTGCCTCGGAGACAACGTGAACTAACAAACACTAAGCTCACAGTACTCATGAAATCACCCCCACTCAACAATCCGTTTCAAGTCCTAATCGAACTCGGAACTCGAAGTCCTATTCGAGTCGCCCTTTAATCGTAACCACTTTCTTTCTAGACGTCTGAACAGAAGCTTACACAATCCTGCAAGCTCTAGATATTGCCAAATTACGTAGACGCTCGTGACTGGAATATGGGCCACCACGACCATGGTCTTGATCTCTGCTACCATGCAATGTACTATACAACGACGGACTTTGGAAAGAAGAGATAGCAAACGAGTCTTCGGTTGAGATCTAGCATGGACCAAAATTCTGTCGGCTTGAGTTGTCGTGACGAACGCCGCTGTTCGGACAAACATGCGGATAGTTGCCAGCTTAGTCTATTTTAGATTGATTTCATGCATTGGCTGCCAACCTATCATGCAATGCATCTCGACGTGCTTTATGTCAATGCACACTACCCGGTTCTTAACAATTTTTGTTTTCTATGCGGGTGCAATATTGGAATTTCCTTTTCCTTTTTTCTCATTTTACATTTATAATTTGTAATATATTTTAGACATTGTGTCCATTACTCTAACAGGGCAATGGTTAATGTAATCTACAGGAGAACAATCACACAAGATGATGTTTCTTAGGATGATCTTAGTTGTTTGTAGTGAAAACAAATTGTTTGTAGACGAATACTATTTACGTAGCTAGGATATCTTAGGTACAATAATGCAGATTTCTCAAATCTACTCCAATAGGGCTTAGCCCCATTTTACCTATTTTATCTCACCTTGTCCGGTTTGATAGGGTCTTCCCATCCTTCATGTTTTCTGCAAGGTCGACCTTTTCTCTCTTTTCTCTTTGCTTGCTTCATGAAACGTCCGTGCATACCTTTATGATCGCTCATGAACCTGGACCAATTAACAATTATGTGCTATATACTTGGTTAAGGTATAAAGGGGGTGTATAATCATCGGGTTTGCACTCATTGAATACTTATGATATGAATGGTATTTGCATTTGGTTTTTATTTCAAGTAAAACTCTTGTTCCCAAGACATTTGTGTTGCATATATATTTCTTTATACATCATATATTACATTCAACATTATACACTATACAAGCATAACTTTTATAAAAGAAAGTATCCCAATATACTACATATAGACTTCATCATCAAAAACACCCTCATTAATGACTTTGAAGTAAGTTATAGCTCCTCATAAACATGGTACCAATAGTGATCTTTGGGATGGAAATGGTACCAACCAAACTCTACCATCCTTCTATAACAAAAAATAAGTTTGCACTCTAAATTGAATTACTAAGCCCGTTGAAGAATATGATTTCTCTACTTAGACAACAATCATAATACCAATGTAAAAATAATCCATCAACAATATATTATTATTAATATCTTGCTCACCTATATTATTTTCTCTAATATCTTTGGAAATGAGACTTTGACAACTCCTCTTATCTCATTAATAGAGATACTACTAGAGCACCAACTAACATATACAAAAAAGCAAATGCATCTCAACTTGGTACAATCTACTCATCAGTCTCACTATACTAATATGCTTTTATTTGATCATATTTGCTACAACAACGGTTTCTACTCAACCTATCTACATCACAATTCACCACTCCAAATTTATAGACAACCTTGAAATCATAATCCTATAAAATTGGAGCCCTAGAACCCATAATTCAAAATTCTCAAAACTTTTTTTGCTATATCAACCACTTCAATGATTAATAATCAATGATACATGTGAATAGGTTCAAAAAAAGTCATATCTAAAATGTGCTACCATTCATACTATTGCTATACACACTTTCTCATGTATGGTGTAATTTACATCCATTGAATTGATGGAGCGACTAGCATAAGCTCCCACAAACTCCTTTTCCTCATCATCTTATTGTGTGAGCATTGCTCCAAGTCCAAACATATTCCAATTAGTATAATCTTGCAATAGGCATCCTCTCATCAATCTCCTAAGTACAAGAGAGCATGTAAACTTCTCTTTGAGCTCTATTAAATCTCTCTCATGCTCATATTCCAAACACCATTATATATAAGCTTGGTCAACTTTGTCAAGGCCTTGTCAATTACACTAAATCCTCTAGTATATCAATGATAAAAGTTTGTCAAGTCAAGGAACACTTACACACTACTCACATTTGTAGGTAGAGGAATATGTGCAATGACTTCCACCTTTGTTTGTTGAATGCCAAATCCACAAGGGAAGATAGTATGACACAAATAGTCAACCTAAACTTGGGAGGATATGCACGTCCTATTATGTAATTTGAGTTCATGAATTCTAAATCTCTTGAACACCTCTAATAAATATCTCTCATGCTCCTCCATGATAACACTATAGACCATAATATATCATCAATCAAAATCCAATCCTATTACGATCTTGTCCATGACTTTATGAAACTCAACAATAGTATTCTTCAACCCAAATAGTAAGAACCACCAAAAATACAATATATCATTACCATGAAGATCAATCACCAAGAATGTTATCTTGGCCTTGTCCTCCTCCTCCTTAATAATGGTAACTACTCAAAGATCCAAAGTACTAAAAGACAAGGACTTCTATGGTGATAAGGACATCATCAACTAGCGGTGGGGGAACATGTGAAAATATGGAGTTTATAAATGAGTTAGTCAAGACTAACAAAGTAGCAAATAGGCCAAATTAGCCAAGAGTTAAAAGAATATTCTAGAAGCATTTAGGAAGCTACTTGGTATCTTCCAAGTAGTGGATAATCTGCATGCTAAGTGGTGACTTCTAGGATGAATTTTCCCAACTAGCTTAGCTTGCAAGCTAAGCTAAGATGCCAAGTAGATGGCTTATTGAAAGAAACTTCTTGGGAAGCTTCCTAACAAGCTTAGCTTGCATACCAAGTAGACAACTTCTAGAAAGAAGCTTCTCAAGAAGCTTCTTGATTAGCTTGGCTTGCATTCTAAGAAGGAAGTTTTTAGGAAGCTTCTTGAAAAGCCTCTCAAGAGGCTTGTATGTTCCTTATAAACACCAAAGACCAAGCTCATGCTATGCATTTGGAGGTTCCTTATTCAAGAGTCCCAATGTGATATTTTACTCTGATATTGAATTCTCCTATTTTTACAAAAGTTATGTCAAAAGAAAAAGGTAGTACTATGCCCTTTGCAAATGTATGTCCTCTAAAACCACCTCTACCATTTTGTCCTTTGTGATCCATAACAATTCTTATCATATTAGAACTTTGGATGTAAGTCAAATTATTTCTCATTAGTGTGACCAAATCTATGGCAATTGTCATCTTGTCTTTGGGTTAATTATGGTGCTCTAGAGGTGTCATGCCTACTACCTTGAATTTATTCTTTCTTGTGGTGAGGTCTACCACAAGTCCAACAAGCAACACAATCAAACCACCACTCAATGATTGCTACTAACTTGAAAATAAAAATAAGGGTCTATGTGCACTAAGCTTTCCACTTGGTCCATAGGTCGAGGTTATTCACTTATCCTTGAAAGCTAACATGTTGTGATATACTCAATTGTACCCTAAAAGAAGCAATTGCTATAGATGAGGTCTCCTTACTACATCCAAATGTCATCACACACTCCTCAACCATGTTGAGCTAAATATGCTTCATCAAACCAAAGGCCAAACTTGGTAAGGTTGCATGTAATAAGATGGCATCATATAAAATATTTTGTAGCTTCTAATCTAATACCCCATACTAAAATTTGGCAACTTGTACCACAATCACTCATTGAATGAAAATGATCAACCATCTCAAGCAAGTGTATGCCTTATATATGTTTTGTCTATATTTACATTAGAACTCCTCAACTTGTCAATCAACATTCCTTGTTAATTTTGCCCCAAGCACAAGAAGAACTCAACTATGGAGTTAAATTCTAGTACTCTACCACCTCCTATAATGCTACTACCACTAATGTCAGCACCATCTCTAACTAGAGCACCACTACAAAATGCACTACTAGAACTAGAAATCATGGGTATTGCCTATAAACCTCTAGAAATTGAGCCTAAAGTGATGGAGATGTAATTTAGAGACCAATAGTATCTTCACACGGCAATCTCTCTACCAAGTGTGTTGGCTTGAACTCATGGTAATCATCCATAAGCAAACACTCAAAGTGTTGGAACAATCTCTTCTAAGCCATGAAAACTATGAACAAAGTTGGGTTCTGTACTCATTGCATATCATTCAAACTATCAAACTCTTTATGAAATCATCCGACTCAATTGTACCTACAATACTAGAGTAGCTTTTGTGACTTTGGATGTCTTATTGACCTTATTCATGTCTCACAATAATGGCATGGCCTAATAATATGTATTCTTGATTGAGCCAAGTTTTGTGTTAAACTCTAAGCTAGAATCATTTCCTTTCCTTTTTGGGACAAGAGATACTACCTCATATTTTGTGCATTTCTACATGAACCTACTATGTAATATAACACAATCTTCTTAGGAATCTTTGAAGAACTTTCTGATGACAACATACCTAAATATTGCAACTATATTCACCAAGTATCACCATCTCAACAATCTAAATGGTAACTTGATAGCCCAATACTACTTGTTGATACCACCTAAGTACCTCTGATCATAGCAGTTATACTATAGGAAAGGGCAACTTGTAACTTGCCATCATAACATGCACACTTATAATCTACATGTCCTCACTTCTTGCCTCACCAAAGAGAAATATAGGTATTTTGATTGGTCCTCAACTCAACCTCACTATCAAGAGCACATTAGAGCATGATAATTCCAATATCAAGATGTACCAAACATGTTGCACAAACAAAGAAGTAGCAAATGGAATAGATCCACTCAAAAGAAGTCCAAATAATAACTCCTTAACTCAAAAAAATCCAATTGGACTTATTATATCATCATTTGGCATTTTGACATAAAAGTAACATTTATCTAATCCCACCCTACTACAATCACAAGCTAAGGGTACAAACATTTAGATATGAGTGATATGGGACAAAAATTATGAGTGGACTGATTAACTATGAGTTTTTTTAGGAATTATAGATAAAGGATATATACCCCCATTCACACACCAGTGATGAGTCATCTCATTTTGACAACACAATAAGGAATTAGCTAAATATACAACTCTCATGCTAGCAAATTTGCTTTCTAGGCTTTTATAACCACTCTAGTCCAAAGCTCATGCTTGGAAATCTTAGGCTTATAAATGAAAAAATGAGCCAAATATGGCTTACTTTGTTTGCACTTCAAAATCTTTGCTAAATTCCCAATTTGAGTAGATATAGATCTTTAACTTTGACTTCCATCAAATCTAAATTTGTAATTTGGAAAGATATACATCAAAAACTTTGCCTAATTCCCAATTTGAGTAGATGTGGATCTTTAACTTTGACTTCCATCAAATTTAAATTTCTAATTTGGAAAGATGTACATCAAAAACTTTGCCTAATT
The DNA here is from genome assembly GCA_948567375.1 of Lunularia cruciata. Taxonomy (NCBI): domain Eukaryota; kingdom Viridiplantae; phylum Streptophyta; class Marchantiopsida; order Lunulariales; family Lunulariaceae; genus Lunularia; species Lunularia cruciata. Next base: position 15,144,170 of record OX419756.1, read on the forward strand.
CCCATTTGAGTAGATGTGGATCTTTAACTTTGACTTCCATCAAATCTAAATTTCTAATTTGGAAGGATGTGTATCTCCAAATTTTTCACTCTAAATCCGTAATTTGGGAGGACGATTGCCTCTAAATCTGCCTTTGATTTTGGATCCAAAGCTAAATTTGCAAGTTCAGATTGGAATTGATGGCTTTTCAATCTCAAATTGATCCAACAATTTTATCAATTAGATACCTCAATTCCAATTCTTCAATTCTCTCCTCAAATTAGACTCAATTATGGTGAGTAAAATTGAACAACACTTTTATGCATGATCCACTCAAAACTAAAAGATCAAATAAACTATATTTTTATTATTTTAAAATCTCTACCAAATGCTTTCCAAATTTGATGAAGCACTAAGTTGATTAGATGATAGACTTCTCATTTTCACCTTTGCCAATTCTTAAGCCCTAATTTGAAAGTGCGGGAGTCTCCAAATTTATCATCTAAATTGCTAATTTGGGAGGATGGGTACCTCTAAATCTTATCTTGATTTTGGATCCAATATCAAATCTGCAAACATAAATTAGACTCTCAATTTCAAACTGATCTGCCAATTAATCTATTATTCCAATTCTCTAATTTGGGAGGTTGGGTGTTGATAAATCTAACTTCAACAGTTTAATAGAATACCAAATTTGCAAACATAAATTATGATTTGGGATTCTAAGTCTCAATTTGGTGCACCAGTTTTATCAATTGAACAATTAGACTTCAATTCTTCAATCCATTCCCCAAAATAGCTTCAATTACAATTTATCTTGTACATTTTTACAATGCTTCTACCTCAATTTCATAACTAACCTACAATTTTTTTTAGTATTTCCCAATACACTAATAGCATATAAAAGAAAACCAATATATTAGAAAACTACTAAATAATCTATGAATGGTTTTTAATAGAATTATAATCACTAAGATTATCACTCTTTGTGAACTAGTTTGAACACTAGAATTATTATGACCCATTATTATTAGCATCTAGTTCCAAAGATGCTATAATAGTACAATTTTATTAAAAAAAATGCTTTAATATTTCTTCTCCTTTCAAGTAGTCAAAGCATATGCATTCCTCAGTTAAATTAATAATACAAAATCTAAGTCTTATTATGAAATATCTTCTATTTGTCACTCACTACTTTGTTGTCAATACTTATTAGTTAAATTCTATCTCTTTTTGATTTAGGTTGCTCTTCAATCAATGCAACTTCAACCATAAGAAGAAAGGACTAAAATGTCAAATATATATTGCAAAGGAAAAAGAAAGGAAATACAAGTGCACTAAGAAGTACAAATGAAGAACATGAGCCACAAACCTAAGAAAAATAGGCTAACAGTTGAGGAGAAACAATGACACAAGCCTAATATAGACATAAAAGAAACAATATAATCTACAAAGTAACTTACTCTTGTAAACTAGGCTAGAAAATGAGGAGAAACAATGAAAAAAGCCTAATATAAACATAAAAGAAACAATATAACCTATACTTTAACTTACTCTTGCACTTTGTGATATATGTCCTTCAATGGTATATTTGATAGATAGAGATAGAGTGGACTAGACATGTCAAGAGCTCTTATTGCTTTTGGTAGTCAATGAAAACCCAATGCTTGTAATTGGGTACATGTTGAGGAAAGTAAGAGGTGAGCATGGTTGGTGATATAACTAGTGCTCTTCTACTCTAAAAGGAACCTTGTATTGTATCATTAAGAAGAAAATCAAAACGATGATGGAGATAGCCAAAATCTCCACCACCAAAAGGACAAAGGTATACCATTGTGCATAATGGTACTCCTTCTCTTTGGCAATGATGGTCATAATAGCTTCTACTTATGTAAGCTTGAGCCAAGGACTCCGGTTATAATGAGTTTGCAACCACCTCATCTAACAAAGTGCAATGGCCATCCATGAAATAAGAATATGTTTGCCATCACCCTCTAAGGAGTTGGTGTAATACTAATAGCTAAATAGATGATCTGGAGATGAAATTTGGTTTAGTAACATTTGGAAGGATGCTATACATGATGGAATTATTAGATAAGCTAGAGGTATCAATAAAATAGTACTTCTACTAATAGGCCATGTAAAAGACCAAGACCAAGGAGAAAAATAAGAGAATGGAAACTCACATTGGGACACTTGAATGTGAGAAAACTCCAAATACCTAGCATGAGCTTTGGCTCTTATATTTACAAGGATCATACAAGGCTCTTGAGAAGCTTCTCAAGAAGCTTCCTTGAGCCGCTTTCTTCAAATGCAAGCCAAGTTAATTGGGAAGTTTCTCACGAAACTTCCTTCTAGAAATTATATACTTGGCGTGCAAGCTAAGCTAGTTGGAGGCTTCTAGAAGCTACCTACTTGGGATGCAAGATAAGCTAGTTGGGAAGCTTCCCAAGAAGCTTCCTAGATACTTCTAGAATATTCTAGACTAATTTGTCTTATTTGCTACTTTGTTAACCCTACTAACTTTGTCGCTAAACTCCATATTGTTATACGCCAAAAACTAAAACATGCTTTGAAACTTTAGAATCAATAACTAGGCCTATGATCTAGAGGTGGAACTTGGGGTGGTGATATCTGGTAGGATGTTACACGTGATGGAGAACGTAGATCATATAAAGGTATCACCAAAAGAGCACTTCTACTAATAGGGCAAAAGTAAAAAATAATCTAAAAACTTTAAAGCCATTTTTGGAAGCCTAAACGGATGAATTATGCCTCAAAAATAGAAAGTGTCCTCTCCCCCTTGAGTCAAAAATGCCTTCTCCCTCCATGATTCATCTCATCGTGAGCTTTCCAATGGTACCTTACCCATGCAATTCTGAGCTTCCTACAAGAAGATTCCCTAAATATTCTCTTTGGTCAAACTTATTTGACCAACTAGATAAGACAAGGACTGACATGTAACCCAACCAAACAACTTATCCAAGGATGGAGCTTGATGATAGGTCACCAATCCATGTATCTTATCCAAGGGGGAGCTTCCTTTGAGGGGATCCTCTTTGCTATATAATAAAGAGAAGGTGTTCCTTTGGAGCATTGAAGGATTGAGTGCGAGATTTGTGTTTTCTCTCTCAAAGAGTTTTCTTGTCCTCAAAGCATTATGGTTGGTCATGATAAGTCCAACCATTGCTCAATCTAAACCTTGTGGATTGTACAATTTGAGGGCATTATATCTCTCTTGGCCTTGTGCATTTTGGTGGACTCCACACTTATGTCATAACATAAAATGTGGATATGTAAAACGTGTGTTGTAAGAGAAATGCACATGCACTCATCCAAAAGCCCCAAGTTGTTGGATGTGGTAAAGAGTTGTAGATAAAGAGTCTTGGTAAAGACTCTTTTGTTGTAGATAAAGAGTCTTGGTAAGGGCTCTTTTGTTGTAGATAAGAGTTTTGGTTAAGTCTCCTAGTTGTAGATAAAGAGTCTTGGTAAACTCCTCTAAAGTGAAACAATAGTACTCAATCAAGGGAGAAGCATGAAGCTTAGATTCTTGATCCTTTTCCTATGTGGGATAGAATCCTAGCTCTATCACATACATGCACATCAATGAGGATGTTGGTAAGGATGTGAGTGTGCACATGCTCACTTAGATCTGCCTAAAGCTTCCTAAAGTCTATGGACACAAATTCAACAAAATAGGAGAGTGTTGTGCATGTAGGACTTGGTAGTTGGTTAAGAGCTACAAAGATATCTCTAGAATACATGGGTGCAAAATCTAGTATTATGATAAGTGAGAGTAAACAGATATGATTCTTGTGTAAGAACATATTTACCAATAATTGGGTGCTATTGTACATGCTCCTAAATATATTTTAGGTATAATAGCCTCATGTAATATGAGGCTACAACCTCCCATAACTATGGAAAGAGCTATTTGTAGTCTACACTACTCATCTTATTAATTGTGAGAGCATACATAGCCATAATAGAGTGGAGAAAGTATTGCATATGGCGTATGGTGTTATCAAACTCTCATAGATGTGAAGGAGCTTGTTAGTGGGTGGAAACATATGTGCCTAACAAGAAGTTCTAGGTACATAACATCTTGTGAGGATGGAGTAGGCCACCTAAGTATTTCCCAAACAAGAGTGCAGATGAGCATGGGTTGTACCTTGAACCAAGATATTTGAGATAAAAGAATCATCTTCTCTTAGAGGATAGCCTAATACACTCAAATCTCACACGGAATTAGAATCTTGGCTGGAAGTTGGAGGGAGTGAGAGTTGTAAGTAGACTCCAAACTTTGCATTTACAAATTTGGACTTGTAAACGCAAGGTCTTTAGGTTGAATATGAAAGCCAACACAACTCAAACAAAATTTGCATGAAGTATATCATATAGGAATGAAAGAGACACAAGGGAAAAGCGGCTACAACCACCTATAGAGTGTAGTGAGCTATGACAAAAAGGGAGAGAGAATCTATGATATGGCAAATAATGAAAGAGATCACTTTTGACATGTGCTCTTTGTAGATGCCAATGGTGTGAACTCTCATATAGTAGTATGGTAGCTATACAACAATAATGTGTGATTGCCATACAACATACGCACAAAGGAGATCAGGGAGTGGATTTAATTTCCTACCAAATAAAGAACTCAAAACATACAACATACGCACAAAGGAGATCAAGGAGTGGATTTAATCTCCTACCAAATAAAGAACTCAAAACATACAACATACGCACAAAGGAGATCAGGGAGTGGATTTAATCTCCTACCAAATAAAGAACTCAAAACATACAACATATGCACAAAGGAGATCAGGGAGTGGATTTAATCTCCTACCAAATAAAGAACTCAAAACAAGGTTGAACCAGAAATGGTATTGAATGCATTTGAACCAACTAATCCAAATGGATATCCAAGGAAGCTCAAATGCCTATAATAATTGTCTCTCAACTATATATTGTAGCCAACTTATATTCATGGGGAGATAAGTTTAATCAAAAGGAGCAACAAAGTTATAAACAAATGGTGTGTGATACTAGATGTAGGAAAACATCCCCGTGACTATGAGTTGAACACAACATGTCTCCTTTGATAGAGCAAGGAAACAGTATGCACGAAACACAAGAGCTGCTCTGAGACAATGAGTTAACAAAAAACAAAGAGATGTGGAAACTAGAATTTGGCATGTTTGGAGAGATATAATCACATAAATGCTCAAACATTAGTCTCAAACCCTAACCAAGAAACATGGAGAATGGAATAAAGCATGAGCAAAGTAAAATTCCATCAACTATAGTTCCTTATCTGGATGGTAGTCATATCCACACGAAAGAAATCATAAGTAACCTCTCGATAGGGCATATGCCTATAAAATATCAATGGAGAATGGGTGTAGCGGAGAGATCTGGATGGTAGTCATATCCACAAGAAAGATCATAGGTAACCTCTCGATGCGGCATATGCCTAAAAAATATCAATGGAGAATGGGTGTTGCGGAGAGAAGGATAGTGCCTGGACTAATTAACCAGAGTGAGATAGTAGTCATAGGGTAGTCGTGGTAGTATAACATATTACCGCTCATCGATATTCTCTCTCGTCAACTCAAAGCATTATAATCGAACTGAGAAGGTAAAATATCTCAAAATTTAGAGTTTTGCTGTCTATAGTAAGCATCCACATCCGAACTTTCGAGCGCTATTTCTGGTCTCGGACATATTCGGACAAGAAAGAATGAGAAGAAGTCCTATTCTGATATTGGCGTCACGTGGGGCATGTAGAAACAAAAGAACCGACGTATGTCTGTTTTCGAACAATAAAATAGTATTCATGCCCACTAAATTTGCGTACGATGATTTCAGACAACTGCCGGCATCGATTCTCACTCAAATTTTCCTCAATTATCTTGTCGATGGGCCAATGAATAGAGAAATGCAGTTCGTGGTGGATCAAATACGCGGCGGGAAGAAATGCATTCCACGATGTGGTCCTACTAATTTGTTCACGTGAGGACTTTATACTGCTTGCTGATGGAACGAAAGGGAGATCTTTCTTTGGGGCGGGTTGCGCTTCGAAGAGGAGGAAAGAAATAGTGACCAAATTGCATGTGAGGATGAAATGGGAGCATGTTCTTCGTCAATTGTTACCACAGACGTCCACTACAGCAACTACTGTTTCCCTTATCCGCTTTACTAAGAAACAGTTGTATCTTCTGGATCAGATTTGAATTCGACTGCAAGTGAGCTACCAAAAGCCAAGACCCAGAAAATCACATGAATTATGTCAGTGATTGTTTGACATATCTTCTAAAGCCTTGTATCGTTAGAAAAGTGATGATCACATGACCTGCCGCATTGAACGAACATTCATTCAACCTGTGCCTTTCCCAGAAAGTCTGCAGTTCAGGGCTTTACGGAAGATTATAAGTTGATCTCGTTAAACAATTTTGAAGATTTTCGAGGACTTTACAGAAGACTAAATTGATTCCCAACTGTACAGAATCCTTTTAATTGACATAGTCAGAAGTCTTCATGTAAAGCCGACGCAAAGCTCTACCGACTTGATGATGTCAAATTGAAGTAAAAGGTTGTCCTGTGAAGTGGGACATGTTGATTGTTGTAGTATCATCTTGAATCCGGAGCCTAAGCTATTGTCCAATTGCAATGCTAAGCATGCAGCAGCTTTATCAACATCAACTTGTAGCGTTCGTTGTATATTCTATCGGTTCAGACCGACACTCGTTAAAGACATCTAGTTCAGCCATAGAATTCCTGGAGAACGGCGACCAAGCAAGCAATCCAGATTTCACCTGTAGGTTCGCATCTTGGACTTTTACCTATCGAATTTGCGGTGCTACTTTTCCTCGAATGATTACTCACTGGAAAACAAGTTCAATTGTGAAATCTCTGGTAAGCCAGGTTTTCCGGATTAGACTCGCAATGTGAACAGCAATGTCAGTGTTGGTTCGGAGAGAACAGACAGCGCTCTATACGGTATTTAAGGTGGCGTGCGCAAACCCACAGTGTCACTTCCTTCTACATTTTGGATGGAAAAGCTGACAACTCTTTACGTAGTTGTTGTCTTTGTACAGTTTCCCCATAATGTCCACTCAATGTTACACCGGTTTCGACTCCTCTCCATGACTCTCATGCATGAATTGACGACTTCAAACATAATAGGAGATAATTACCAAATGCAAAGAAAAGAACTGAAGATTCCCTCCAATCATCCAATCAGGTACAAAATCGATGAGAAGCTTGATACTGCAAAACCTTTGTGAGAGAGAGGCGACCGCGTAGGATAACAAGAGGGACGGAAGGATTATCCGTGCAAGGATACAACACAAGAGGTAAATTAAAGCTAAATCCAAACAGTATCGTTATCAGAAAATCGGTCCTATAGCACCTTGATACTGCGAACCCTTTGTGTACCTAACATCCATTGGGTAAACAAATCTTATGTTTAGTTCTGCGTCACCGAGACGGTCCGTATCAAAAACTCCAACTCGTGATCTGGGGAGTGCCCTGAATCAAGTGTGGCCTGCTCCTTCACCTGACTATACACTAAAATTGCTCTGCTTGTTATTTCTTCCGTCACCACGAGTACGAATTCGGTACATTCGTTATGAGCAGATGACTTGCCTCTAAGGTACTTGGTGAACATTTTACATGGCATTTTCAGAACATAGATGCATATTGGTTAACGAAAAAGGGATAAACCTTGCCTGTGGAAAAGGCTAAAATATTTTGGTGTACGAGAAACGAGAGGAGTCCATGACGGATGAAAAGGAAAGAATTGAATCAGTTGTACAAAAGGAGAAAAGTTACATCGCAGAAAGCATATCTGAAAGGGAAGGCATAGGGAGAGAGTCAAATAAGTCGTGTTGGTGGAACCGGAAAGCACTCTTCTCTTTTATGGTGCTGCTGCTTCGAGCAAATAACAAAGTTAAAGGCTGGAGCTTGATGAAGTTACAGCATGCTGGAACCACTTCCGTGGGGAGCAAAGAAGACCATAGTGAACAGTTCACGAGCTCGGACAGTAAGTAAGCTAGGTGGTACAACAGAGAAGTGATGGGAAGAGAGCACAAGTTATGAGTTATGGCTTCCATCAGCAGCCCCATTACTAACGTTATGCATGAAGGTTACTTGGCACGAGCCTAGATGAGCAGTACACTGTGAGTGTACGATTGTTCGCATGAGGAAGTGGAGAACTGCACTGTACTAACAGAGGGTCAACATCCTGCAGGTCGCATTAGGCCATAGCTGTATTATAGTTGCACAGATGGACTTGGTCCTCACACTCGACACATCGCATTGGCGATGATCTCGTTGCCTCATTTGTTTTTGACGAGGGGGATGTGAAAACCTTGAGGTTACTATTACATTGATCATTGTAATATGGAGGAGTCACTCTGGAAGACACCGTGTGGGCCCAACTTGGATGACAGACGAGGTGAAGAATCAGTGCTAGACAGGCATCATCGTCAGGAAATTCGCGCTCGGCCGCTTCAAGGAGGTGTAAGTTGAAGTATATTGTACAACATATTAAATGGGATGGAGTTACCCTGGCGGAACTCAAGTTCCTACATTCCTGCCGTTGATTGAAAATGATGAAAGGTGGAAACTAACTCCGGAGTCAACTTCAAGTCAGTGCTCCACACGTTTTGCATCTGCTCCGTCTCCATGGATCCCTCTCACTACATTATCTCAAAAAGCATCGTTCCTCAAACAGGGGCAAATTGTTCAGGGATGCTGAGAAAACTGCGAATTTTGGTTTCCAAATAATTGCATATCGGTACAAAGTTGGCATCTGCTGGAGCTCTACATGAGTTTCCAGACTGACCAACTCTTCAGCATCTAAGTCAGTCCCACTGTGGGTACCGAACCATGGAAGCATGTTACCGCCTTAAATGATTTGATTTGTCAGGCAACAACCAAATCTTCAGGACCTTCTATGTTTGGTAGCTTTCAGTCAGAACTCAGGATCGTAATGAGGAGTAGCCAAAGCTTACAAACCCTGTCCCAAAAGGTCATCGAGTTGAGCGAAGTCTTAGCCTGAAGCGCACTCGTGAGTACCACGTCCCTATCGATCGAGCTTACCAACTCTCATGAGCGACTACCTACAAACCTTTACGTCTGCCAGCTTAAACTATGACGCAACGCCATGCTCTAGAACCTAATGTTTCTTTACTTTACTCGTCTCGAATCAAACATCTACAGTCTTATGCTTGTCTCTAAAAGTTCAATGCTCCTAATCTTGCAGAGAGATATTTCACCGCCTTGATTTCACAACTCAGGAAAAATTCCCTCATCTTCAATCACAAACAGCCAGCAGTGGTAGCCCTAAGCATCTTGTTACTCAATTAGCAGATGCATGTATCTTCTCCACTGTCGCTTAGACGAAGTACGTGGGACCCAATCTAGATCAGGTATGGTAGCTTTGTGGAGGTTTCAAGTAGATCGTTAGGAATTGATACTGTATTTGTTGGACGTAGTGGGATAATATATTCACAGTGGTGGGGTACTACTCGTCGATCATTGCGAGTTAATTTCAACGCTGAAGTGGAGAGGAGTAGATGTTGTTTCCGAAACGCTAGGACCACGTACTGAACGAACAACTCCAGTCCAGCTACGATTGCAAAAACAGCTCGGTGACTTCGAATTACTGCAGCGCGCCATATCCAGCCCAAAAAGATGATTATTATTTTTATCTATCTCTAACGAGTGGAGTACTGACCACTCTCCTTCATCTCTTTCCTTCACATCCGGCCGGAGCCAGCCAGAAGTCATACCCGCCGCTTCACAACTCCTCTTTTCCTCGTGAGCTCATTATGTCCCATATTCCCCTCACACTAATCTTCTCCACCATTTCTCGTTCAGAAACTCAATCACAATGTGGTGTTGATTTATAATGACAGTCCAACTGTACCACGCGTCCTCTGTACTCCGAATTGGCCCTCGCCCCCGTTCTTCAATGTTGCGCCTATATTTCCACTAGCTTTACCTCCACTGCACGCTGTAAGCATGGACGAGTCGTGGACGGTCCGTCGCGTTTAACCTCCTCCAGACCTACAGTTTCGTCCGACGAATTCATTGTCGTCAAGTGACGAGAGGACCTTGCCGGTCGTGATTAGTAACCGGGCAACCGTACCGATGATCTCGAGAGTTCCCGGTAATAGAAAAACTCTTGCCGGAGACCAATACGTAGGTTCCCAGACGGGTGCACACGCAAGACTTGCTGAGAAGACTCAAGGCAACCAAGACTGCCAAATTTGCTTCGGAATGAAGAACCGACACGCGCCAGTCCTCCATAACTCAGCACCTTGATTTGGAATTCCCTGCGCGCGTGTAAGTAAGTGTCCGGTTGTGGGCTAAAAGAGCGAAAATTGCAGTAGCGACCGGGAGTCGTCAGTATTAACCGGCCATCGGCTTTTAGGCAGGTTCCCGAGTTCACGAAAGGGTACCAAGGTGAACTGAACTTGTACCTCACCTTTCGCACTTTGACTTAACGGCACCCCAAGTTGGCAGACAGACTTAACAGTACCCCGAAGCTGGACGTAGAGACAATCTGTACGTACTGGCTGGACAACTAGACTTTCTTTTATGATTCATAGAGAAGCACACTCAGCATATGCTGCATAGATGAGAAGAAAGGCGACCGCGTAGGAAAAATGAAGGATGGGAAGACCCCATCAAGCCGTACAAGGGAGAGACAAAAAAGGTAACATGGGGCTAAGCCCCAATAGAGTCTGTATGAGAAATCTGCCCTACCGCACCTAAGATATCCGAGCTATGCAAGTCGTACGGTTTACACACAACTGGAGCATCCGAAGAAACATCACCTAATGTGATTGTTCTCCTATGGATTGCACCAGCCACTGCCCTCTGTAGAGCAATGGATACACGCTGTCTAAAGTAAGCTACAAAGTATGAGAGTGAGAGTGGTACCCCTGACGCCTAACATGATAAGCTCTCGCGCACTCCGTGACAAATGTGTCAAATGCCGTGTCCATCGCTCCATATAACTCCAAGGCTAGAGGAACAAAGAGGTGACCTCGCTGCATGCCCCTATACTTGGAGACCTTGCGACCTGCTGCTGCACTCGCCGCCCATCCAGGGGGATGGGTAATCACTCCCTCCGAAACTGTATCTCGCGTAGGGTCTGTCACCACGACATCCGCTACTGTCACTTGATCATCTTGGACCAAGTATAAGTCTGCCCTGACACGTGTCGTGTGCAACGCATACGAACGCTCCCTCCAAGCCAAGTATCCACTCTCTCGTGCCATAGCAAACACTATGTCTCTAATGGCATCATGGGTAGCTATCCTCTGTCCTCCAAAAGGACACCGTGTCATGTGGACCGCCGCTGCATCTAGTGTAGAACCACACTCACAAGTGAGTAGTGAAGATGCAGATGGGTGGACCAAACCTAGGCGAAACCTCATCACTGTAGAGAAAGTAGCCGGTGCGAGTCGGAAAGCCCTAATGCATGGTCGAGCTAGGATCCACGAGCCTGCACCCTTGCCGGAGCAAGAGCGTAGACGTGCTCTAGTAGCCTGAGGAATGGACGCGTCAACTAAGAGAGAATGTAGCGTATGCTCACACTGTCGCTCCATCAAGGAAGACTGTAGACCTCTAGTCCAATCTGACAATAGTGAAGCAAACGGTGGAAAACCCTCTCGTGCTCGTGGAGATAGACTATCTCTCGTCTGCCGCAATAACACCTGGAGAGAAAAGGATCCTCCCTCCACCTCTGTCACATAAGTCTCCAAAACCGACCTATCAGCAACCACAAAATGAGAGGCAAGTAGGGGTGCCGAGAGAGCACAACTACCCAAAAATGCTATAGGTGCCATCTCCTCCATAGAAAGCAAGCCAACCCCACCACATGAGATCGGATAGATCACTGCAGTTCCAGAAATTTTCTCAAACCTTATTTACTTAATGACCTGGTCAGAAGCATTCCTGCCTTGCACGAAAAGCTCTGAAGCAGACTGCATTCGCTGCCAACTAGGACAAGCAGCTGCCACGTTGATCCACATCAAGCTGCGAACTGATACAAGTTGGTTGTAACGTAGGTCCACTTCTTGCTTTGGAGTAAATAGTCTTTCTGACTTGGGGTGCCGTTAAGTCGAAGTGCCAAAGTTGGGGAACTGTTAAGTCCATCTCTGGAAACGGCACAGGAGTTTTGGTACGCAAGACACGCAATAATAATAATGTTGGAGAATCAACTCTAGGTCATTCAGTCACGTAAGTACTGCCGAATTTGGTATTTCAGTTATAGGCAAAAGCTGACAACCGTGTTTCGAATCACAACCACTGTACGGTCCATCTGCAAATGAGAGTTGCTAGAATATATGATAGAATGCGAACGGACTAGAGGAACTAGTTTTTTTCTGTACCAAGTCAGTCAATGAAAGGTTAACTGGTGACACCTCATTTTTGAACGAATCACATATAACTAATGGTTTAGCTAGTAACTATATTAGTGAGTTTTTCCAAGAGAACTAGTAGACATAGTCCCCCGGGAAAAGAAGAGGACTGCTTTGGTGGATAACGATTTAAAAATTGGTCCATTTTCTCTACATGAATGCCTGGTCGTAGAAATCGACGTCACAAAGAATTAGCTTTGTTGATGTGATGTCAACAAAGGTTCATCATACTCAATGTTGAAGAAAACCGCCCTCATAACTAGCACGTAGACTAGTACAAGGTTCTCTTTTCTTTCCTCTACAATTAAGAAACCACATTATTTCTAGCGGGAAGTCGTGTATAAATAATGTTCATTGTGATTCTTGAGTGAAATAACCGTATCTTGATTTTGATGGACTTGATTGGCGGCATTGTAACATCTGGGAATAAAATATGTGTTTAAAATATTAATGATTCTCCATACTTAGAAACCTTTACAGTTCAAGCAAGACTCATCAGATTCAAGGAATGCTGTCACATTGACCTCAACATATATTTTGGTGCTGCACCAACATATGGTAGTCAAGGACTGGACTGCTACAATTACCTGAAATATATTTCATGCGTGTGGGTGGTCATGTAGTAGTAATAAGCATATTGATTGATTTGTTTATTTATATTTATCAATCGATTTTTGCCTTGTAATAACTCCCGCTCTTCCCCATCATCTTCTGTAGTTGCGAACTCCCCGAAAGTATTGTACAGATATTAAAGATGTCATCGTCCTTGGCGATTATATTGTATGGCATGTGGGTAGACGGATAATGAAAACAAGAAGATCTCAAGCTTAACCACAAACTTTTTACTGTTGAGGGCGGAAGTTGCTCATGTTGCTAAGCCCTAAACCCTAACTGCTATATTGATTTCTTAATCATTGTCGATGTTCATGTAAGCGAAGATAAGCTAATGACGCGATTTCAGTCGAAGTTGATGAAATGGTGACCTGCAAAGAGCTGAACTTTCCATAACTGATCTTCCAACTTGACAAAAACAAAAGTGGTGATTCCTTCGGAGAATGATTAACTGATTGAGAGTCGTATGTGGTGTAACCTTTAAGCTCCATAGTTTAATTTATAAAGACAACTCCTTTACTGTCTGGCCTTTAAAAGATACCCGGATGAGTTTATCTGTTGATTCTTATTTCGAGCGTTTAAATTCTGATGTAGTAAACGGATAGAAGTGTTCCTGATTTTTAGATTAATTAACGACAAGTGAGTTTACCCCGAGATACTTAGATCTTTTATCTACTTACGTTAGAAATACATGGTCCAGATTTGGGTATCTGCTTCTCTGAGAAAAGATGAATTGCTCCTCCCCTTCCCATAAATACGCTAAACTTAAATATCTCTTCTACAAAATGCCATCCTGTCTATTACCGTAGGAGACGTGGCAACGGAACTAGAAATAAAAAATTTAACTAAAATCTCGTTATTTGGTTTCAATATAAAAATATGACATTACTCAATTTTTTTCGTAGCATAGTCATTGCCTGTATTTACTATCAAAATTACAATCTGGAAGATATGGAGATCCTAAATTTATAACTGATCTTAGGAAAACTAAAGAATCTTTACGTATCCAAGATAAATGGAACTAAAAAAGATTATAGCTTATCATCATAGAAACTAAATTATATTAAACATTAAAAATCCAAACATTAAAAAGTAAGACGCAAATGTGATTTTTATGTCATCGTCCATATAAAGCCTGTTATATAATCCAGTCTAAATGGTTTTAAAATTTTCATGACCGGGTCATGTATAATGATGTGCATCCCGTATAATCATGTAATACTCCAATGATATACTAAAATCTCATTCTAGTCTTCCAATGAAATAAAACTCACTCCTAGTTTAGAATTTTAGTTTAGTAAATGCTCTGAATCAGGAATTTTGATTTAGTACTATAGTAAACATTGCATCAAACCTTATTTGAATGAGATCTAGTTGCAGAAATGAATACCTGTTTCTAAGTTGCCACATAGGATTTTAGGTTGAAATTATTAAAAACAATCTAGTAGTAAACTTCAATTCTAAGTTGTTAATTAAACTAAACTAAACATAAATGTAAATGTAAATGTAAATATAAATATATATATCAATTCTTGTTATTGGGTGAAATATAATAGTTTAAACATAACTCCCTTAAACAACACAAAATAATTGATAATTTTATCCTTGAGATTGATAAGTAAAAACTATTTATATCAGATTTAGATCCCACTAAAGTGAATTGATAAGATCCTTTGATGAGTTATAAAATTTTAAATTTTAAAATTAAATTTAATATATTATATTACTAGCTAACATATGGACAATTTTTCTCTCTTATGATTAAAATATCTAAAACCACTCTCAGAACTCTTTTAGAAATATCTAAAAGAACTCTAATAAATTGTCTCTATGGGTAAGGAGATGAATATTGAATGACAAATTGTTTAAATAGTAATGAGATTAAGAGAAATAGTATAAGATAGTATAGGGTAGATAACTATTTTTAAATGTGCCAGCAGATTCATGAAAGCTGAGGTATAGGGACATTTGTAGAAACTAAATTTTTTTTACAAAAAGTCTTATAACATTTATCATGTAACAACTCCACTGGTTTGATCACAAATAATTTAACCAAAATTTGACTTCAGTTACTTTTGTTGCATATTTGAGTTATTTTTAGCCTTGACGACTTTACAAATCATACCAAGAATATTTGATCAAGATTTATCAAGATTTTAATAATACATCAAATACAGGCCTCAATGATTTCAGAAACAATTTAAATGATATACATTATAAACATTGTGTGAGTAATGTTTGCTTGATATACATTATCATTGTATGGGAGTGATGCAATTATGTCACTATAATTTAATTTTAGTTCATAAAAGTTGAAGAAGATCTACAAAATAAAAATTATAAGCCATGGAAAAAGTCAACATGTTACGTGCTTCAAATTTAAACAACTATCTGTTTGGTTTTGATTCTACATAAAATCCTTGAACCAAAATTAATTTTAAGTCATGGATGTGAAATTTGAGTTCCTCCGAGATATATATAGAGAATTTTTTTATTTTGAAATAGATAATTTCTTTAAATGTGATGTCTTGAGGGTATATTATCTTTGCACTTTAGCTAAGCTTGTTAATCTTAACTATAATGACAAAAAGATGTTTCTTTTTGGAACTCAATTTTGAGTTTCACTAAATTGTAACACATCGGCTAAAGAAGGAAATTTATTTACTTTATAACTCTTCTTATTTATGATATTTTAATTTTAATTTTATTATTTTAATCCAATTTTAGAGTGATTTTAAGATGTCTTAATTTTAAATTTTAAATTATTTTTCCACAGTAGCCATTATTCTCACTATATAAACTAAATATGAACTAAAATGTGTAGTATGTATCTTTAATTTTTGATCAACATGAGATGGTTTCAATTTATATAAATTTATTGATCATGATGTTTTCCAACATAAAATATTTGATACCAGAAACATATAAAAAGAGATAGAAATTTGCAAGTAAATGACGAGAGGAATATAATATATCAATTTAATATTATAATTTGAGATATCTTTTGGACAAAAGTAGAACAATTAACTAGAGATCCAATAAAAGGCAAGAGTAAAAAATAGAAGACTTCAAATAGGAAGAACCCAAAATTATTACTAATAATATAGGTATTTTCTAAAGTTAGTTACTCAAAACATAACAGAAGTGGGAATAATATCGAGAGTAGATGCATTTGAGAGAAAATCTGTAATCTTGGTAAAAGAAAACAAATTTTCTTAGTTTTAATTGTACATATAGTTATATATATGGTTTTAGTTATACATACATGTTTTTATAATAAATATAACATCTTATTTACTAAATTTGGATTTTTGAAAGTCCAAAATGGCATTTAAAATTAGAGAACCATGTTCTAAATGTGCACTTAAAAAATGAATTTCTTCATAGCTGGAAAAAACTTATCTGCTATATTCTCTCTTAATAATCACACATATTCATGGGAAATTCTACTGAATTGTTGTTGACTTTGAAACATGGAAGATATTGTTACGATATATACTTATAATTCACTTAAAATTAAAATAACTAAATTTAGAATTGAGTCCAAATATTTTTAAAAGAAAAAATGATAAAGTTAATAAAATAGACAAAAGTGATATAAGGTACGGTACACACTCGAAAGAAAAAAAAATGCTGGTTGGACCGTGCGAAGTATTTCCGTAAATATTTTCACAGGTTTCATCAATGAATTTTAGTCTATTTATGAACAGGGTTAGAATAATTTAGGGTTTAGATTAATTTACAACCAAATTTCGGGTCAATTTGTGGGGGGTTTTATGTGTCGGGGTTTATGGTCTATGGATCTCACGTAGACAGTAAAAGTTTATGGGTTCTGAAGATCGTGACCAGTTCACCTTTAGAGCGTTACAAGAAAACACAAATTTTATTCTCACTTCCTGTAACAATCTGTGGAACATCCCTATAAACTTCATTTAAGACCGTGAAAATGGGCTAACTGAAACGCCTAATCTCCTGGAAAGGATTTGCTGGAGTAGGCGTCGATTGCCGTAATTTATATGGTGCACTTCGGCATCGCTGTTGTTGTTTGGCTTCCGAATCCTGCATAGTATAACTAGAAGTCCAAATTGATAAGCCCTGGCCTTGACTGAATCCAGGCCTGGCAATTGTGTTTGTCACTGGCTCACTAGTGTGACCAGTGATATCGGACTCTGTGAGTATGACCAGTGATCAAAATTTGCCTGGGTCTCCTCTATCTGCAATCCCCGTCGCTACCGGGAATAACAAACAGTCCCACAGCCAACCCACGACCCCACGCCTTGATTCAATTGAAGCTTGTAATCTCTATCAAACTTCAGCAGGAAAGTTTCGATTGATACTAGATGGCCCTCTTACTGAAATTTGGCTAGTTATATGGAGGAAAAAGCGACCGCGTAGAGGGCGACCGCTAGCTATATTGCGTAGTACGACCTGTAATAAGGTAATAAGTCTGTGGCTAGATTGAATCCAGGCCAAGGTACGTGAACCCGGCTGTTGCAATTCTAGAACTTGGAGAAGTTTCTCGTAAAAGACATCCTCGTGTTTGTAATTTAACTACTCTCAACGTGCGAGCGAGGCTTTCCTGATGGCGAGAGACGCCACCGTTTCTTGCTGGAAACACCTCGGAATCGGGCTCTGCCGTGCTTATTCTTTGATCAAATCTAGGCATGGTACTTCAATCACCGGATGGAAACTCTGGGCCGAGTCTCCTCCTCTAGCTCTCTTCTTCCATTACTCGTTCCTCCTGCATACTCTTTCTATGGTAGAATCCAAGCATAGGAATCGAATCACCATGTGGAACTTGTGAGACGAAGTCCTGCTTATCATCACTACCACGATTGAATCTCTCTTGTCTTCCTTTTCCTATATCAATAATTATACATTAAAATATGATATATTAAGACATGAGATATTTAATAAATTTTTATTCATAGTAATAATATTTTTTCAGTTATTAAATAAATCAACAAACAAATATCAACAGAAATTCATACATACTATAATTAACAAAAGACAATTATTAAATTTAAATCTCAAACCTCCAATTGTACTTTTTAAAGTATTATATATTATTAAAAAAATTATATTAAGAAATATATTTTATTAATTATTAAAATTAATTTACAAGGAAATATCACTAGAAGAATTACTAAATAGTATCTTCCTACTTGACATAGAAACAAAAACAAAGCATAATTATTATTGCGGAGAGTAATGTGAGAAACTACTAAGGATTACGTCGTTTACAAACATCTTCTCCCAAAAATTATAGAGAATAATGCATTTTCAAATCTTAATATTCATTTCGAAATCTGAATCATATTACCATTGGGATAAAAAGTATTTATCCTTGGAAAGAATTAGTGTCTCAAATCTATTTTATCATAAAAAGCTTGAATTTAAAATGGATAACTTGGTGTTACAGTAATACTAATAAAAGTATCTCTTTTTAATTTTGGTTCTATATAAATTATAATTAAAATTCATACTAAATTTATGCTTGTGAAGGCAATATCAGTACAGAGTAAAACCTCCAAATAGTGCCACCTTGTATGAGTAACATCCTCTCTTTAGTGACCAAGAACCCTAGAACAATTAGTCTAGACCTAGTAAATATGCACAGTAATAACAGTCCGTCACAATTGTGCAATAGTGACATGATGATACCAATAGTGACAGTTCTATAGTGTAAATATGGAGGTGACATCCTATATGTATTTCAAGAGCGCTATTATGGGTTGTGTGAAAGGGGAATGTGGCAACAGATTAATGTGGCATTTTTATGAAACTTCAAATCCATACAGTTCTCTCCATTGGCTAAGGTTAAAATACATCTATAACACGGATTGTTTCAGCAACCTATTTTTCTCAACTTTCTATTGATGAATCAACGGCAAATGAGCTTTCTGAAGGTTGGAAAGCAAGTTGCTTTGAAGTTTTGGAGAAAGCAATGATTTGAGAGAGAAAAAAAGTTGATTAAATCCGTGATGGCCCGATTTGCTTGCTCAACGCTTATCAAAGGTGGGATCTCCTCAATGTCATCATCATCAATATTTCTGGAATTCTATATTAGGTTGTGCTGTTCAGAACAGACTGTACAATGTTATCATAGTCAACCTCATCGTCACTAGGAGGATCAAGTGCATCCATTTCAATGAGTTCTTCAACAACCTGCTCAAAACTTTTGTCATCAAGACCCAATGATGCCGAGAAAGATTCCTCCAGTCTAATTTCTCTCAGCATTATCACTAAATCATTGACAGCTTGATCAGAGCTAGGTGCAAAGTGATCAATATACTGATTGGCAATGACGTTTGTAACAACAAGAAGAAAATTTGCTTTGACAAAACACCATCGAATAATGTTCTCTTTGATATCGTCTGATGCTGATTTGACCCAACTAAGCACGTTGCGCAAGTGCATATGGTTGTTGATCGGAAATTGAGAAGCGGGTGCACGTTCACTAGTTTGCCAGATTTCATACTTAGGAAGAAGATGGTTCAGTTGTGCATGGCAAAAGCGTGCTTTGAAAGAGCAAATGACACCTTGATCAAGAGGTTGAGAGTTGCTAGTGGCATTGGGTGGGAAGAAAATGATGCATAGGTTTTGATACTCAAAGAGTTTCTTGTGAGCCTGTTGGATCAAAAGTTTTAGCCGTACAAACATATGATGAACAATTATCTTGGAGGATATAGAAGATGTTGTTGTGTTGCTTGGCAATTTTGCTGTATGTGTGCAACAAGCGCATATATGAGGACGCGTCTTGCCAGGCTTTGGCTTGGTGGTTGTAAATAATACCAAACGCCTTACTTATATCGGGAATATTCTTCAAAGCACGTGGACATGCACTCTTCGTAATAACCTGAGTGCAAAACTTCTCGCTTGAAGTGCTAACTCCAAGAGTCATTATGATTTGTTCTTTGCTGTGCTTGACACCACGACCATCCGTATTGACTGTGCAAAATGACCTTGATGATGTGGTGTGATGCTGTAGAGCTAACTCGTCAATGTTGATAATGCATTCAAGAGGAACATCATTCAACATTTCACAAATTTCATGCAAATGCTTCTCAACTTGCATCGGATTGAGGCTGTTGTGTTCTCCACACTTCTTCTTGCTAGTGTTCGAGACATGATTCACATACTTCTCGAGCCATCTGTTCGGGGCAACAAATACATACAGAGAAACTGTATCTGATTGTTTCAAACATTTGATAAAGTCCTGCAAGATCTTGTCTCTGAAAAATAAAGCCTTATTCTTGAGCACTTCACCAATCACATTCAGCGGGGGTGCATCAATCTCAACACGCATATGCCATTGATGCACAATATTGGTAAGCAGTTGCACTCGAGTTAATGTCAAAACTTTTTCAACCCAATCCAATTTGAATCAGATGCCACTTACTTAATGAGTTCCCTCTCTTTCCAAATTTTGGTCACAGTCAGACGCGCCACTACAAAATGTGATGCCGCTTGTTCATGGGTGGCTCCAAGTTGACTGAGAAAGATTGATAACCTCCAACTTTGTCATCACGTCCAAACGCCTCCGCTTCTTGACATTAACCAATATGCTTGTAGATGATCAAATTTGTATTCAAAAATATAGTAACACCAACACCACTCACAACACAATCAAAAGGAAAAATAGCGAGAGTGGGAAAAAGGTGTAGGTCGGGCACCCAAGTTCCAGAATGCTCAAGAACGTCTAGACTCAAACAGATAAAATGCGAGAGTGGGAAAAAGGTGTGTAGGTCAGGCACCAGGTTCCAGAATGCTCAAGAACGTCAAAACTCACGCGGAGTAATAGCCAGAGTGGGAAAAAGGTGTGTAAGTCGGGCACCCAAGTTCTAGAATGCTCAAGAAATTTCTAGACTCATGCGGATAAATAGCACCCAAGTTCCAGAATACTCAAGAAATTTCTAGATTCACGTGGATAAATAGCACCTAAGTTCTAGAATGCTCAAGAACATCTAGACTCATGCGGATAAATAGCGAGAGTGTGGAAAAGATGTGTAGGTCAGACACCCAAGTTCCAAAACAATCAAGACCACAGAGACTCATGCTGGAAAGAGGATGCGCACTTTCCTCTGGTTAGTGATAAGCTCTCAATAGTGACATCGATAGCCATTATAGATGTATGCCACTATAAGGAGGTTTTACTTTGTAGATTAAAATATTATCTTATTTCAGGTAAATTGATAGTTTTCTATTCCATTCATTGAATTTAACTCTATAATATATAAACCAATCAATTTTTATGATAATATTAATAAGGAATTATAAATATTATTTACATTATGACATTTAAAACCTAATATAACCTTTCATCAGAATATAAATCAGAATTTTTCAGTTCAAATAATTTACTATCTTGATATAATTATTTTTTTTAATTTCGCTCATAATTCATTTCATATATGATATGTGAAAGTATCAATGTTGACGCATATACTTTAAAGCAGTTATTTAATCAAGTTAAGGTTTATAGCATGAATTTAGCACTCATTTTTATACATTTCTTGATTATAAAAGAATCTTAAGAACTACCAAAATTTAAATATTTTGGTATATTGATAAGTATACAAAATAAGATAAAATTAATGAGTTTATGTAAGAGGAATTAATTAGATAAGAAATGGAACTTAGAATCACAGAATAACAATAATGTAATACTCCGAGGACAAGAGAGGAGAGAAAAAATTACAAATTACACACTCAACATTCAATGCTCCAAAGGAGCACTTTCCTTTTATTATATAGACAAAGAGGATCTCCTCCAAGGAAGCTCCACCATAGGATTAGGTACACAGATAGGTGACATGTCATCAAGCTCCACCCTTGGAGTACTTACTTGGATGGGTGACATATTGGTCTAGGTCCTATCTGGTTGGTCAACCGGAGGGTATCTTTTAGAGAATTTTCTTGTAGGAGTCTCAAAATCACATGAGTAAGGTACCATTGGAAAGTTCTCGACAAGACAAACCAGGTGGGAGGGAAGGCAAGCCTTTCCTTGAAATTGGGGAGTAAGGAAAGTTGCACATTTTTGAGGCCTAATTCATCCGTTTAGGCCTCCAAAATTGCCTTCAAAGATCTCAAGCATATTTTGGTTCCTACTCTAGTAGTAGAAGTTCCTTTTTGGTGATACCTCTTTCTGATATGTTTAGTCAATCATGTGTAATATCCTTCCAGATGTTACCAAACCAATTCTAATCTTTAAATCATATATTTAGTTATTGGTTCTAAGGTTCTCAAGTCTATTTCGGTTTCTGCTCTGTTGGTAGAAGTACTTTTTTGTGATATTTCTATATGATCTATTTTGACATCATATATAACATTGTTCTAGATGTTACCAAACCAAATTTCCCATCTAGATCATATGGTTAGCTCATGGTATTACAAATAATCCACATGAATGAAAGATATTTCAACTATTTTGATCAACGAATCAAATTTATATAAATATCATTCAACTTCACTAATTTTGAAGGAAAAGAAGTTAATTAATTGTTTAAGTTAGGATGATATCAAGTACACAATTGAACTAAATGAGAATATATATGACAAAATTGTGACATTGAGAAAATTATTCAAAATTGGTAGTATGAATTTTTTTTTCAATTTGAAAAAAGCATTAAATTTAGAACTTTCATGGGATTAGATATCCAAAGAGACTAAGGTTTTTCCATGAATAATAAATTAAGAATATAAAAAATTGGATTGTATTTAAATATTATATGAAGAAAAATAAAACTTCATAATATCTAAATCAAATATTATATGGTATTTTATGTAAAATATCTTAATACAAGATCTTAAGGAGTGATGTTGAAAAGAAGGACATCAAATTTAATACAAAGTAATCCTAACATCAGATATATTAGGGGATGGCCTAGTACCTTATTATTTATATTTAAGATAAGTATAGGTTATATCATAAATAAGGTAGTTGATAGTTTTCCTAGCTAAGTTAACTTCATAGTAAAGTTACTCAATCCGTTGGACGGATCCTTAATCACTTTCACCCAAGTCTATAATAAAATTCTTGAATAACTTATTAAACCATCGAATCCTTTGAAAGCTTCCAAGTGACCTCCTGTTGTATTCCATAAAAGACTTAGGAAAATTCCAGAAAGAAATTTCTGAAATTTTCCTAAGTCTTTTATGGAATACAACAGAATATTTTTGTGACCTTCATGAAAGTATTACTATGGTAATCTTTTGATAATTTCCGTAGAATGCATTTACTATTATAGAGGATTGAATTCCATATCACATATACTTAAAATGTGATATGGAATTCAATTTATGTTACAATTTATTTTAACTACTAAATAAAAAACATTTATACTTGAGAGGTAGAGTTCAATCATGATTTATTGTAATTGAAGAAGAAAACTATATAGAATTAAC
This sequence comes from Lunularia cruciata, assembly GCA_948567375.1. Classification (NCBI taxonomy): domain Eukaryota; kingdom Viridiplantae; phylum Streptophyta; class Marchantiopsida; order Lunulariales; family Lunulariaceae; genus Lunularia; species Lunularia cruciata. The sequence continues at coordinate 15,167,608 of OX419756.1, forward strand.
TATAAGGCATCTAACGGGATTGTCATTATCAAACTTGCTTATGATTCACGTCAAAATAAAATAAAATAAATAAATAGATAAATAAATAAATAAATAAATAAATATTTGAGTAAATATTGTCAAGATATTCATTTTACTTTATAAATTTTTTTAGTAAATTAAATTTTGATGTAAATCATAAGCAAATTTAATAATAATTCTTCCGTTAGATCCTATATATATATATATATATATATATAAAAGGTCAAACAGTTGTGACAATCATCCAACTTCAAAATTAAAATCTCTAATACTCTGTATACAAGAAAGATCCCCTTTGGTCGTTAGGGGCCACATGGGTCTTGCATTCCATAGATCAGCCAGTAGATTACGATGTCTTGGTTAATACTTGAGGAAGTTTGAAAGGCTCGCGATCCTCGTTACACATTAAAACCCGAATTGTTTACAGCAGAGGGGGACGACGTTCTCCGCACCATCCAACGGAAACTCACTTGAATGATGTCGGCGTCGAAGCCACGAGGTGAACGAGGAACACGGGGGATTGACCATAAACTCTTTGGTCGGATAGAAGAATGACAGGATTCAATCTACCTGCTGCTGTCACTCGGAGGCGTGTAAGTCAGGCCGATCCGGTAGCATACAGCGTTACTCTCGTCTGTCAGAATGAGAAGTAACTGACAGTCTTCTCGAGTCGACATTGTTGTCGTGATTTGTTCACTCGGAGATATGGAGAAGTTCTGAAAATGACAGTGAAGTGTTACTTTTATGTATCCGATATGAGAGGGGATTCCTCTAAGAGAAATGTTCCTTCGAGCAATCCAGTGCTCCAAGGTTCGTTTTCTAAGCTAGGTTCTGCAGAGAAAGTGAAGCTATCGTTCAACATTTGGCATTTGGCAGTGTTGGGAAGGCATGCTTCTCGTGAGATTTGTGACGATGGTGCAACTCGTAGAGCTTCGGGATTTTACCGGTTGGAGATCGTCACTAAAGGGAAAATTGAGGAGACTGTTGTGCCTAATGCAGATGAGTAAAACGTATACACTTGATTAAACAGATTACCTGCGTAATCGTTATTCGTCAGTATCAGCTGAATGCTTGCAAATTTGATTGTTTTCGTGCCTATAGATATGACCTCTTGTAGTGGAATCACGTACATCATGTACCGATAACGGGACTGTGCTTCTTGTTTAGGGAGTATAGTTCTTCCTTAAATTCAGTACGTCTGTGCAAATGACCTTTTGGCTTACATTTTCGTTGTTGCTAGAGAGGAGGATAGATCTTCTATCCGGACATCCTTTGATGAAGAATGTTTAATTTGCGTACACAGGCAACGGTACAAAGTACATGAGCACACGCACAACCTTGCTTCCTCCACAATTTGTGTGGACAGGTAATAAAGATCCAGAAAAGACCTCTCTATTTACAAAATCTTCTCAATTGGAATCTGCAATGTACACTACATAAGACCACGCTCCTGGCCCAGAGTGCAGGACCACCAGAAAACCTCTGCTCTATTTAAGCACGTCATAGAGCTGCATTGGAAAATGGACATCGATGATCCACTACGCGTAAATAAATTCCGATGCCTCCAGTATGTACTGCCACGCACCCGAACCCCTTTAAAATAGAGTATGAAAATTATTGCCAAAATTCACGTACATGAGACTACTACTGTACCTACTGTCACTTTGCTCTGTACTCTTTTCAAATTTGCACTGCAACTAGGATCGTAGGTATCAGCAACAGGAACCCTTGCGGAAAGTATCATACCGAGGCCACTGCAGCGGCTTCAGGATGATACTTCCCGTGTCCTTGACTCCATCTTCGGTCCATAATCTCCAAGAAATTGGCAACTATCCTCTTTCCCTCGGTAGTTATGATACTCTCAGGATGGAACTGTACGCCCTGCAGTGAAATGAGCAAGTCACCGTCCATGTCCGAAGTAAGGAGAGCACACACCTTCTCTTCTACATCTAAACCTAATACGGAGTTGGGTATGGAGAGGGGACTTTTACGACACTATAGACAGAGCTTAGACATTTGACATCTTGTCAAACCTAGCACATGTAAATTGTGATTTCAAGTCATGTCAAAGAACAACAATGATAATGACAGAAACTAGGAGGTTGATTAGCCTGAAAAGCATCACCAGGAAAAGAAAAATACTGAAAAGAACTACTCTCGTTTGTTTTTTGAGTAAGTCAAAGGCTGATGTCCGTCCATGGGTAAGTATGTAAGAGTACCTGAACGTGTCTGTGCTTGAGATGCCTAACACCCATGATGAGACCATCGTCCGTCCACGCAGTAACCTCCAATTCTTCAGAAGGAAAACTTTCCTTCTCGATCACAAGGCTATGATATCGACAGGCGGTGAAAGGGCTGCAAAAATCAGGTCAACAAAAACATAGTGGATGAAAATAGTTTACACTGTTCATCCACAGCTTGCACAGGGAGAAAAACCACACTTTCACTACGCCGGTAAATAGATCGAACCACACCAAATCCGTATAAATTTCCTTTCCTTACTTAGAAAGACCGGCAAGAAGGCCTTCGTCTCCTTTCTCGTCGTAGTGTACCAGTGATGATTTACCATGAACAACTCCATTTGGAGCTCGAACAATTTTACCTGGCAACAGAAAGTGAGTAACCAGTTCTGTTTACACCACAAGAAGATGCCGTCTTACTCTTCTTAGTTCGGTTGCGAAACAGATAGATCAAGATTACTTTATGCGATAGGTTAAGTTCTCAGGGATTTGACAAATTGCTCGGCACAGAAGAGGCAGCAAAGAGGACGCACCTCCATACGCCTCGCCCATACACTGCAGCCCCATACATACTCCGAATATTGGAATGTCAGCACCAAGCTGCACTATTGACTGAAGAGCGATGCCTGAGTCCTGTGGAGTACCTGATAAGATCACGTTCTAGTGTGAGGGCCGAAGAAACTGCTCTGGAACGAGCTATTTCGAGCAAGAGATCAATAATACGGTTGTCGTTGAGGAACACTAACCAGGTCCAGGAGATATTAAAATACCACGCGGATTCATCCTGTAATAACAGACAAATAAAATCACGAAGATTTATTGAGACAATCAATAGGATCGTGAAAGGACATACAGTTCCCGCTGTTCCTCAACTCGTTGCCTCTCGACAACTTTCATCAAATAAAATACTCTAATTCACTTCTCAGAATAAAATCACTGCATAGAATCTCTTTGATTTGAAATTAAAGAAATCCGAGGGCAACAGGGAGAAGGTGTTGTGTCTATTGCACAATCAGAGTACGCAATGAACGTTATTTACAAAAGCTCAGGAATAAAGCGAGTACATATCTGCTACAACTTCCGCATGCAAAATCCGCATACTACATTCAGGACTACCACTCGAAAACGCTAGGGATTGTTTCAATTTTACTAATCCTCTCGTGTAGGAAATACGCACGCCTTGAGTTCCGCAATTGATATCTCGTCATTCCTGTAAACTTCATAGTCGCAACCCAAATCTCCCAAGTACTGCGCATAGTAACTCGATGAACAACGAAAGAAACTATTAGCACAGAATCTATAAAATCCTAGTACAGCTAAAAGACCCATCCAACCACGGGCTCCCCGCAAAAATGGACAATCCTAACATTTCTCGAAAATGTTATAATCACCTGGCAAAGGTTATAAGTAAAGCTGTCATAATTATCTATTACAATCACAGGCCCTAAAGTCGTCGTCGCGCTCGTATCAGGTTGTGCGGATTGAGATCTGACGCAGCGGAGAGCTGCTGAAACACAATTCCTCTTATCTAAAGCCTGAACAGCTACCGACATCCTCAGTTCCGTCCTCAGCGAACTCGGTCCAAATCCACCAAAACACTGAACACGTTTATCACGAACACCATTTGCATTTGCCGTTAAGTACTGCAGTCCAGATGCTGTTGCCACAGCTGCGCAGACCGCCATCTTCCTCTCGCTTGCTTGCTCTCGGCAAGCAGTGCAGCAGTTCTTCGTTCTCCGAGAACTCGGCAGAGTACTCTTATTGAGTTCGATGACAGTGAAATCTCAACTAGCGCTACTAACTACATCCTGAAACCGGCGGCGAAACGTCTACCGCAGTCAAGTTGCCTATCCCAGGATTAGGAGTCTCCTCTCTAGGCTTTGTATTGAGCCATCGTACTAGCATCGGGAATATTCCGTAGGAAAGGGGACGGGACCGGAGGTGTTACAGTTTTGATGTGGTTGCTTACAATTCAGATGTTGTATTTCGTGCTTGCAATTTGCATCCCTGGATAAGTTGAGGTGTTTCTCAGCAGTATCAACACTGGAACTCATTGCAGTGGATGAGGAGACATGTTTGAGACACGTCTGAACTCTCATTCTGGAAGAGGTTTTCGAGCTTGTTTCGATGCACTTGCTTCAAGTTCTGGGTGCGTGTCCATAGCCGTACTGTAGGTGTCAAACAACTCAACACGCTAGGTGTGCTACCAGAATGTGCGAAGTTCTTGTCGCAATGTATGAAATGCGACCACTCCAACAGTCGTGATTTGGCAACTGCTCCCACAGAAAGATCCGAGCCCCTCTTTTACTTTGTTACCGCAAATCAGTCCTTTAAATGATGGTTTGGAGAGGAGAGTTCCTCCAGACCTATCTATCAAACGCAATCTGCTTCGTGTAACGACAGTACATTACACATTGGCGACGGCGATTAGAAATGCCAAAGAACAGAGACATGGGACACACTGAGGATTTGTGATGTGTACTCAACATACATTCCTTCACTATCAGAGTGAAAATTCTCTTCGTCACCTCAAGTACAGTTCTTCCCTTCAATCGGTTGCGGGTAAAGGAACACAACTTTCACCTCCCCAGCGCGCATGTTTTGACACTGAACTGCACTTCCTGAACTGCCACAAGCCTGTCACACGATGTCACGAGTTGTGCAGCAAGCTGCGTACCATGTTTGACTGCCTTTTATTAAGTCAGTGTGTTGCCAGGTCCCGGTTAACATGCTTGACTACTATGATAATGAAACTCGCATTGTTGTACAGTGTTGAAGACAATCTACTGAAGAAATGCAGATCGACATCTTTGCGAGAGGAAGAGATAGATAAAAACTTGGTGAGGTGGAGTCTCCAGCTTTATCCTACTAATCGGCCATTTTCTGAAGTTTACACCGGGCAACCTCTTTCTGTGCTGCTCTTAAATTAGGTGCCAGATACGGAGATCGAAATCCAAGAGAAGTGTTTCGAATATCCCATAATGGAATGGTTGTATTCCAGAAAGCCTCGGCCGAAGCACACACACAACTCACTTTCAATAGACAGGTCCACAGCCTTACTGGCCAGCTTTACTGCCTCAAAGATGCATTTACGCTCGCCTCTGACTCAATTTGGACCAGAACTGGACTATCTGCAACTTAAAGGGCAAAAATTGATGACGGATCCACAACAACTGATACGCCCTTGTTCACAAAGAACACCTCTTTCTGTATCAGGATGTGGAAGGGCCCGTAAGTGCATTTCAACCACCCGCAATCCTGCCTCGGAAGAATGATCACATACCAGGGGCCGCATGTCACCACCGGTCACTCCCACAATCCTACCAAATGCTCCCTTAAAAACGAAAACAGTGTTGTCCACGTCGGGCTGAGAGACTTCGGGTGTCAGGGAAACCAACTGCCAAATCCGTTGGCCTTGGAATCCACACAGCCTAGCCCTGTGCGTAGCACAGTTGCTGCCATGACTCTTTCATGAGATCCAAAGAGGTAACTGCTTCTACGATTCATTTCTAGCTACTAAACCTACTCTCCCACCGTCATACCAAATCCAAATTTGTAGTCCTTCTTCCAATGATCGATCTGCAATGGCAACAAGAACACACGGAACCTTGAGAATATGAGATCTGCCCATTACCATGGAAACTTACAAGTGCGTCGAAGTTTCCTTACAGCTGCGATCCACGTGATTCAAGGTAAACTGATGAATGATAGGTTCCTCACCTCCGCTGAGAGCAAAAAGTTGACTCCAACATTTAGTCTTTCTTCTAAGTAGGCGGCCACACATCCATTTGTGTCGAACCTCCCTCTCAGGCGACACTGCAGTAAGACATTATATGTCACCGGCCATTAGTACTCAATGTGAAATTTGACAATACTCACGCGTGGTTATCTCACGTTTCCAAGGCGTGCAGCCTAAATGTTACCACATTTGATCCCAGAGAAACACAGGAAGCTGTGTTATTTTCTGCACTAATATAGACTTTCCTAGATGAAAATCTGACAAGTGTGAATTTCCTACTATATAAACATTCGTCTTCCGGAAAAAGTATTCTCTCTTGAACACTGGAAGAGCACGAACTAGTAGGAAGGCTTATCTTCTATCGTTCTAATTTGATTCGCAGGAGGTGAAAACTATGTGAATCTTCACCAAGGTTAGAGGGGCCAGGGTAGAGTCCTCTAATAGACGACCAACTTGTACAAAAGTTCTCCACTTTACTTCTGTACCATAATGCGGTAATTGTGCAGCTCACGGAACATCGCACGTGGTGGGCCCAAGGAGCTGGTTAAGTAAAGCACCGCGGGAGCCCAAGGTAGTGGTAAGAGGTAGAGAGGATTAATCGCTCATACCGTGCGTAGTAAGTAATCGTAACCGACGCTTGTGGTAGCTTCCTTCGACATCCAGTTGTACATAAAATCTGACGCCAACGATACCTGCAAAAGATGCGCACTCAAGATTATTACCAGCACGTACAACACTATCTACATGTCTCCCACCAAGAGCTTCGGTTTCACAAAAAACATCTTTACCCGCAAAGATTAGGTAGCAGGTGTGTACAATTGTCACAGGACAACAAAAGGCAGTCAGTAGATGCAGAAATGTACTGCTGAAGAAGTTATTGCAATACCTTGTCAGATACTCTTTGTACATAGGTCAGAGACACCATTCCCGTGGTGGCAATCTGCCCAGTAGCGATCTGGACATATGAAACAAAGTAAGTGGAAGGCCACATGAATGGATAATACTGCCAAATACCAAGATAGCGAGTGTCTAAGAGCCAAAGCTCATTAATCTTGAAAGGGAATCAGAATAAACTAATGCCGTAAAGGGAGAGTTCCGCAATGTTGAAGACTGACAAATAAGAAATATGCAACCATGAGAACGCAAACCAAGAACTTACCACTTTGTCGGTATTGTAACGACCAGCAAAACCGACTCCTGACTTCCGTTGATGTCCCAACCAGAAAGCTTCACCACCAAGAGCGATGGTAGGAGTAATACTCTACAATAATACAATTTGTTGCAGTGAGCGATCTGCATGGTCAGGAAGAAAAATCTCCAAACCAAAGAGATACTTTGAGAATGTCCCAGGTAGCTGGAGCTCAATGTAGAAAAGAGCAGTACTAACAATAATTTGTAACATATTCACCTGGATATAGTTCAATCCGTAAAATGCGTTGTTTCCAAGTTGCACCTGAGCTTGATAATCTCTACCCTGTTAGAATTTACAGATATGTCAATAACTTGAAATTCGAATCGTGTCCCATCGTTTTTCGTTTCGCTGAAGAGTTATCAGATACACGGTTGCCAGTGCACATCACGCAACTGAACCACCAGTCTTAAAATAATTCAAGATTCCGTTAAAACTAAACACCAGAGCACATGTGAACAATTTTGTTTATGTATTTGTTCTTAACAAAGATGTTATACAGATGTTAAAGCATGTAAGTGTCCTGCAAGGGCCTCATTCCACGCTACACTCCACAAACGATGATGCACGATACTATTGGCTACAGTTTGATTCAAAGCCGACACCTAGAGATTTGCACCAAGGAGCGAACTGACCTTGTAATCAAAATGGAACATGCCTTGAGAAAAGTGAGGCTCGTTTGTGAGCTGTAAACACACGACAACTTCAGTCAGACAGTTGAACGTGGCCTGTAACGCATGACTCTCGAGACACGACCATGCTTCCCACCAAAACTATGCTGCTTTCAGGTTCAAAACCCGTAATCTGGTAAATTTGAAAGTTTTACTTCTGCTATCCTATTCTTAAACCCTTTTTCTATCAACACATGTACACGTTTCAGAGAGCAAGAACAAACTAGCAAAGTTAAGTGGAGCAATCAGAAATGTAAAGCTTATTTCTGCCCTGCAAGGTGTTCATCACGTACCTGTGCGTTCACTTTCACTGTAAAGTTTTCTGTCACGTCGTACTTCAATCGTGCAGTCATTCGTCCATCGGTCAAGATTCGTCCAATTAGCATCATCTACACGACAAAAGAAGCACTTCACTTGGTCGTTATTGTTCAATGCTAATACCGGAAAAAACGCTCCAGGTAACATGCTATTCAATTTCATTAAACACTTCGGACGCAGACGCAAAATAGGCGTTACCTGATTGTCAATAAGATTGGCTCCGAACTCGTAATGTGATGCTGAGACCTTGATGGTTTGAGGCGATTGGGCTGGAACCTCAACTGAACCCATAAATACACTGCATGAAAGACGTAGAGGAAAACCTTCACTCAGTGTAACAGCAGGCACAAGCACAGAAGCAGGAGCAATTTGAGAGACAATCTTCTGCCAACCAAGAAAAAGTGGACATCGTTTCTGGTGGAATACAATGAAATCAAAGGATCGCAGTTACCGACTGGACAATAGATGACGACAAGCATGCAAGGACAGGCGATGCTCCCTGTAGAAGACCTCAATTAGTGCATCAACGATGTTTCACATTTGACACACTTGCCTGTGACTAAGAGAGAATTTCTGACTAAGAGGTTTCGTGAAGTCGAAGCGCAATCCTTCGAAAAGCTCCGGCTTGAGAGAAACTGCCAAAGAAAACTTGGTTAGCAATGTAGGAATTTTGACTTTAAAATGTAAGCTGTAAGAATACACTATCTCTACGACATCCTTTGAATCTAGTGTACGATAAATTTTACCAGCAGCCGTCCACAGAAGCAGGTAATCAGAATCTAAAATCGAAAGTATCGTAGCACTCACGTTCTAAAACCGTTTACGGGAAACATCGTAGAAAATTGATGTGCTTACCAAGGGCTTCTCGCTGAATCTCCTCATACTTGACTGGACACGGCAGATCAAGCCACTCAACTTTGTCTCCTTTCGTGTCATCACTATCTCCTCCACCAAGAAGGTATGCAGATTTCGAGCCGGCAGCATAGCTGATGGCGCCTCCCATGTTGTCTATCCTTCAAAGCCCTAGTTGGCTACAGACCAAAACAAATTGATCGGGCGTGAACACGGTATACACATTATCACACCATACAAACCAAATTCTCCTCGCAAATGCACTCAAGCTATCACAAGCAGTACTCGCCACCTCACGGCATCCACACCAATTCTCCTTCTTTCTAAAGTATTATGCATTGATGAACTCTAATGCTGAATCCGAACAACCAGTCAAACAGCAACCAAACCTTCCCAAACCCCTTCTTCCACTCCGGCTATAATTCCCGCTTGTTACGATCTCATCCCAGTTCTTAAGCATACCCGAAATTTAAATGAACAGATGTCTCAGCTCCCGCTAGCGGCGTGCAAATCACTCGATCCGACGCTTGTCTAATAGATCAGAACACACAGAGACGAGTAGAATAGATTATGGATGGAGCTCAGGAGGCCGCCATGAAAGGACAGGAAGATGCTAATGGCGTCCTCCTCTTCGTCTCAATCATCAGCCGTGATTCACCCACCTTCGAGGAACAGAAATGGAGAAAGCTGCTTCTTCTCGCTCGGAAGCATTCTCACAAACCTTTTGGTTAGGGGGGACAAACATTACTAGTGCTGCTGCTTCCTCGCTTTCGGAACCCTACCCGACCCCAACTCCGACCATGCCGAGCCTCAAACGCAACTATACCACATCCACTTTCGCATCATGGTCAGTTAATTAGTTACCGACGCTAACCACATCCCTTCCCATTCTCTTCTCACTTACAAACACAGCCCCGGCGCCAATTCTAGTAGACGTAGTGTCTACTAGAATTGGTAGTGTGACATCTTTGCCCCATAAAAGTTAGCCTCAGGGGAGTCAAAATTGATGCCTTGGATGCATGTGAAGCGCAAATATCGTTGCTTTTGACGTGGGATAAAACCATCTACTTTCTACAATACATCCACCAAGCGACTTTCATATAATATAGAACTTCACTCGTCCATCCTGCAACTCTATTTCTACATGACAACAACCACTTGGAAGCTGGATATAAATCTTATCGGAGCCGCTGTGTGCGTGCGGCTCATGGACTAGCCGAGTAAACAAGGTGGGTGAGTCGGGCTGGTCATTCTCGGCTATCAATTGGCCTAGACATGGAACAATCAGAGCTACATCTCTTCAGCTAGCTGGAGTGAGCAGGCACCATTGGTCAGTCAGTCTACCCATTGTTGCCCTTCTTGTGAGAGTTAATTAATCAACACCAGGATCGGGCTCAATGCGTTTTCAATCACTTTTGCATAACTCAAGGAACTCGTCTCGTACATAGGTTTTCGTGCAGAATCTTCCCAGTAAAACGAGCTCATCACATAGACATGTGATGAGCGAATTCAAGAGTATATTGTGTATACTTTTGAGAGCTCGTACCGTACTATATGTGGGAAAGTTACTTTACTTTGCCTTGCTCTTAAGTCACCAAAGTATTACAAAGCTCATACCTCAGGAGGGTGAAAGCTGCGAACACACCAACCATGGAACACTGCAGGAATCCAAGAGTCTTTGTTCATCACCAATGCTTGAATGCAATTTTTGGGGGGGTGGGGTGGGGTGGGGTGGGGGGTTGGGTTGTTTCCCAATTGCAGATTTTACGAAATCGCTACCAATATCCCCTCGTGTGGTTTTTGGTATCGTCCTGTTACACGTATTCACTTGGTCGTTTCTTCATGTTTGAAAATACATTACAACGTTATGTCATCAATCACGCCCTCTCTTCAAACATGTAAGTCAAAGGTACAGTAAATAGTATTGGTGAGATATTACTGGATCATTTTAGGTATTTAATCATTGTTAACTTGCAGGTATGTGAGGCCTCAATTAGGTTGCAGAGAGGTTGTGAAAAAAGATTTAGAGTTAGTATGTAAAAATGAGTACGTTGGAAAATGATTCAGAAAGTTTCATGGGATCTTTGTCCATTCTTACAAACATAATAATTTGGGTCCAACTTTCATGGAGACTCCCGGAACATATGTGATTTTGTAGACCAGTCCATTCATGTAAATCTTCACATTCTTTTGGTAATCATTCAAGTCTAATTTTGCTGGAAACTCCCGGAGAATATTTGATTTTATAGACCTTTTCATTCCTACCGTAAATCGCCTCTTAGGATATCCGTAAATTTTTTATGAGTGGTCACTTCACTCCCGCAACTATTCCATAAATTTCAGAACGGAAACCCCGTACAATTGATTTTCTCCTATTTCTTCCCGGAATGTTCACCAGTTTTCTTTCATTCAATACTTACTTTAAACTTTTATATCTCTAACAAATAATCATTTCCCTTGTCCTTGTAAACACCTACACACCCGGCGAGAAAAATAAACTCAAACGTAAACAACTGCTCCCAATATTATTTAAGAATCGATTGAACTTTTGGAGGCTTTAACCAATGGACGCATGATGCAAACGTACAATAAAGTGAACATCTAGACATAAGGAAGCCGATAGAAAGGGAACTAGAAAATATCACCGTGGAATAATAGGAGCCACAAGGTAAATGGGAGAAGGTTGACTAGACTACCTATACTACAACTCAAGGTCGGCGAATCACTGGGGCTCTCCGGGAGACTTATCGGCGAACCGGTTAAACTCCCAGGGAGACATTATGTTGACCGGTTTTTAATGAGCATTGCAGTTACCAGGAATTCAACGATAGTTTAATGAAAATCCCGGGTCACTCACCTGTTTCAATTCCGTCGCCGGGAAACTAGCCCAAAAGCCAGCCGGGATCTGCCATACGCTGCCCGGTATACTAATCGTACCAGATGATTCGCTACAGTACAGATGTCCTGTGACGAACAGCCCGGAACCAAAAGGGCAGAGAGAGCAGAGCGTACTTTGGGAATCAGGAAACAGCGACAAAAAGACAACTCGGGTTACATAACGGGGGTTAACAGTACAGGTCCCGTGACCCGTTTAGGGTTTGGAGAGGAATGAATCTCCGGGCTCTCATCATCGACTGACGCTCCGAGAATGTGCGAACAACGCTCTTGCCCTGCTCATGTTCGTAGTGTGAATGGGAAGCACTCGGGCCAAGATTTGGAAGGGGCTGGTGGTCCAGGTGAAGGTGTTGGAAGTCTAATGAATGTTGGGTGGATCAGAGGAGGTAGTAGTGCTTGTTAAGGTGATTGGTGGTGGGTTGAGGCTGCAATGGCCGTGATTGAAGAGCATGTGGAAGGGGATGAGGGAGATCAGGCAGGCGGAGAAAGCAGGAGCCGGGGAAATAATGTTGAGGTCGGCTTAGGAGAGGCGATTGCCAGCTTGGAAATTGTAGCCGGTAGTAGTTTGGAGGAGGATAGCGAAAATGAAGATGAGGAGGATGAAGCTTGGGGAGGAGGATTGAAAGGATTTCTCATGGAGGCAGATGAGCCTTGGAAAATCGCCCGCCAATACTTTCCGAGCAAGGCCGGTGGTACTCCCGCTTGGCTGGATCCCTTGAGGATACCCCAAGCAAAGCAAGGCTCTTGTGGACTTTGCGATAAACCTATGCAGTTCGTCTTACAGGTGAAGCTTGTTCTTCGTTGTACTCCACTGATTGTCGGCAAAAATAAGATTGAATTGGAATTAGTCACAGCGAGCCTCAGCTCGAGCGGATCAGTTGAACCTTCGTAGTTATACATTCGATGTTTTGACAATAAATGTTTGTCATGTCTAGGTCTATTCACCAGTGGATGAGATCGAACATGCTTTCCACAGAAGCCTCTTCGTGTTCGTCTGCACCAGTCTGGCTTGCTTGCAACAAGATCAAAGTCAACAGCGGAGGAAAGAGAAGGGGAAGAGAAGTGTCAAAATTCTCCGAAGCCAGCTCCCTCGACAAAATAAGTATTACAATTTTGCTCCTCCCAAAAGCGACGGCACTGAACTTCCTCTGTGCAAAGGGGCTGTACTTTGTAGTTGGTGTGGGACTTGGAAAGGGGACAAGTTATGCGGGGGTTGTAAGCAAACGCGATATTGTTCGCAGTTGCATCAGATGGATCATTGGAGAGCAGATCATGCTCCCATATGTCGCAAGGCACAGGAAAGGTTGAAGGCCGCGGAACAAAATCCTGCAGCTACCCCTGGTACAGATGTAGATGCTGTTGATAGTTCCTTACCAGCTCCTCCTGCCTGTCCGAGCTTGTGGCCGGAATTTGAGCTTCTAGTGGATGACAGTGGTGACGACGACACCGAGGAGTCAGATGAGGAGTCGGATTCTAGAGATGGGGTTAGGAGACTGCTATCGGATTATGAAAATAGGAGAAGACAAGGGAGAGAACAGTTTACAGCGACGGATGTCCAAGAAGTCGAAGAGGCCACTCCTGAAGAACAGCACTGGGCTGGTTTCCAGGCGCGAGTGTCTAAGACTCCGGAGCAAGTTCTCTGGTACTTAAGGAAGGCAGATGCAAAACCTCTTTGGCCCAGGATCGATGGCCAGCCGAAGCCCTCAGATATTCCTCCCTGTCAACACTGTGGTAGTCATCGGACTTTTGAGTTTCAAATCCTCCCTCAGCTGCTTTACTTCTTCAAAGTGAAAGATGATCCCGACTCCCTTGACTGGGGCACTATTGCTGTTTACTCCTGTCCCAAGTCGTGTCGTATAGAAGGCTACCATGAAGAATTCGCTTGGGTGCAACCAGGCTTTGCTTAATTATATTGAAGTGCGATTTATTAGACTTGTAAGCGCAATGAAGTCCTAGTCCATTTGCACGTTGGGAGAATGTTTCGCCTCGTGTACAAAGGAGTCAAACGCAGAGTTTTCGAACATTCTCACGGCGGAGGATTGTTGGTGACAGGCCTGAGTGTATATGATAGGATCAGGATGCAAAGAAGTTGAATCTTCGTAGAGCAAGTCCTGTTACTGAGCGAAGGACAGTTCACATGATAATTAAGCCCACGTTTTGTGGCTGTCAAGTATGGACACAAACACTGGCATACGAAAAGGAGAGATCTCTCCAAAAGGAGAGATTTCCATTAGTTCGAGAGTTGAATGGGGGATCTTTACCATACATCTTTTTATCGGGAAGAAAGCCGACTTTTTATCACGGTCATTGCTTACGATGTCATAGCTGTGGATAGCGACGGTGTAGAGTTGAGAGTGTGGAGTAGATATACATCCTCGTGAAGAACGAAAGAAATTTTCGTCTATGAAGAAATTGTAGCGGTAAACTAAAGATATCGGCTTATGAGAATTTGTTTGTGAGAATTTGCCCGTGACTGCCTTGCACGGCATGCACGCCTTTTATGACTTTATTGTCTTTAAAGTTTGGCATACTGGATAAGTGGTAAGAGGGACGAAGAGCGTACATAGGCGTGTTTCGTTGCAATTCGTAGTTGTGACTTACTACAAATGTTGCTTAGAGCGAATTGACAGAAGAAGCAAATTTCTATGTTCGCGTTAGTTCTTGTTATCTAAACAACAACAGAAAGCATTCCGGACATAAGTTGGTAATTTAATGATTGCTGCAAGCGGTCTATTGACATGGATTATTGAGATTTTCTATTTGCAAACTTCGCCCTGATATTATTAATTCACGGTGGAAACTCCGAAAAAGACGCAGGTCGGTCAGTTACACGATTAGAGACACAAATATAGGTGGGGATACTTGAAAGGTCTTCAGCGCCGGATCCTTCGCCACGTTATCGTGATAACTCAACTTTCTCGATTGCATTTCTCGGGGAATAACTTCCAAACAGTTCTTGGCTACATGAAATCTGGCTTTGATGCAATTCCACTCTGATGGAGAATGCCTGGCAACCATTATTCGGGAAAGCAATTTCGGTAAAATTTTCTACCAGGAAAACCTATATTGTGACTACTGCTGCTGGTCCAGACTTTCCTCATTGCCAAGGTAGCAGCAATTCAAAGTAGGTAATACAACCCCTTCCATCTATCGCTTGAAATTCACCGTTCTGTCATTGCTGTGGCGGGTCCATGGCGCCTGTACCCATTTAGGCAAGATAATTCTGCTAGTCACGTCTGCGCACACAATTTGTAGAACACTTCGAGATCTTGCGAAGTACCGGATAGGACAAACCAGCAGGCCAAAGTAAATGGTACAAGGTTTGAACTTACAGCCTCCACAAAGAGACCCACATCCTCAACTAGTGGATGGAATTTAGATTCTCACAATTTAGAATCAGAACTGTACACATGCAAAAATTAGGAACCCCTAAATATTTGCATTTTAACAGAAGTGTTGCAATCTAATCTAGGAAGACTAGACTGGGATTCCAGCCCGCGACGTTTCCTCTCTTTCATATATTCAGTTACATATCCGAAACAGAAAGGAATGGAAAACATGATTATTCAATGCACATCCAGCCTTTATGTCTTAGCAACATAAACCCACGCAGAGAACAATGACATGAACTGCCCTCATAAGAATGAAACTCGCAGCTATGCCATTCGGTTAAAGAGAGTAGAAAAAATAACATCAAGAAGCCTGGGACGCAGATTTCATGCTGGAATTCCACATTTCCACAAGAACCAGACCAACGAAGTGCCATGACACGCATTCGGGGCTCGCAAGAAACCAGAAACAAAGTATCAATTTGAATTTCGCCTCGAAGTGAACAATTGCCTAAAAGTCAACACAAAAACAAGACCACCTCTTCCACCTCACCTAAAATTGAGTAAATTGGAGTCAGGGTCGTATCCACCACTTCTCTGCCATCTAGAATTACGGTCTTCGTCATTCCGTGGCTACTCTTCCTTGCGTACGTCAAAAGAAGTATATTATTGCCTCATCCTCGATGCAATCACTATCCTTAACGATTGGCCTTGGCAACACGTTCAATTTCGTCTTTCTTCTTGATAGCATAGCTGTTGGAGGAACCCTTGGCAGCATTGATCAACTCGTCTGCCAAACACTCAGCGATGGTCTTAATATTCCTGAAAGCGCTCTCCCTGGCACCTGTTGTGAGCAGGTAGATAGCCTGGTTCACTCTCCTCAGGGGGGAAATATCCACTGCCTGCCTTCTAATGACTCCGGCGGATCCAATACGGGTGGCGTCCTCACGGGGACCACTGTTGATGATAGCATCAACGATGACCTGTGTAGACGAAGATGCCAAGTCTAAAAACCTCGACCATTTCATTTCTTCATTTAGATTTCGGGGTATATATGTAGGTTTACAAGAACTGCTTTATCTCAAAAAGTTCAGCTCGGGACGCTTATACTCCTGAGTAGCAAATTTTCACAAAGGAACCACTGTAAGGAACTCGAACGAGGAAAGAAAATAGCTGGAGATAGTTAAGTACCTGAATGGGGTTTTGATCGGTCAGGAGATGGATGATCTCCATGGCGTGCTTGACGATACGGACGGCCATGAGCTTCTTACCGTTGTTACGGCCGTGCATCATGAGGGAGTTCGTCAATCGCTCCACAATCGGGCATTGCGCCTTCCTGAAACGCTTAACTGAGTACCTACCAGCGGTATGGGGCACGAAGTTGGCATGCTTCTCGACCGAAACTGCGATGTAATCGGCCAACGAAATGTCATTAACCTCAATGTCGTCAAACGACCATCTTCCGAAGAGTTTTACCTCTGGCTGCACAGCCACAGGTGCCAAAGGTGCGACTGCCATGTTGAATTCACGAAAGCAAACAGCTATTGCTACACAATTTTCCTTGATTGTGTGCAGCGGCAACGAGGACCGGTCGCGAGAGTGTAACCTGGTGAAAGACCCGACCTAACGACGGACAGGGCATAAGGCCTTGCAAGCGACCCAAACCCTAATCGACGGGGGCGATGTTGGCCGGGCCGGGGGCCCTGGTCGATTTCCAACCCGGAGTTTCCCTCTATCTGTCACTTTCCCCCTCTAACAGATAGTTCAAGTACCGTACAAAGTAATCAACAACAATTGGTTAATTCATCACGTTTAGCATGTTTCAATTAACTTAAACTTGTCGATGCGTCCAACCAGATGCTGAAAACTAGAGACGTTTCTTCGTTTCATGATAGTATGGTTGACAACAATTATAAATTATAGAAGATGAAGTGCTTTAAAGATATCATCTCCATATTGCTTCACAATAAAATGTTAATTCATTATCCGTGCTAATATGTGACATCAGCTGTATATGCATAGGTTACCAGTACCCTGATTTTGATGTACTTGATAGTATTCTTGCAGAGTCAGTTTGCAATGTGAATGATCCTGTAATAATTAACAAAAGCGTATGTTGGATAAGTTCGAGGAATTCACGTTCTTGAGACTGGCATTGTTTGAGTACGAGAGTAACAAGGTGTCAAGGACAAATACCTTTAACCTACCAACCTAAAATTGTCATGACAAACTCCAGAAATATATCCGTATCAACTCAAGGTTTTATTGAATTCTCCAACATACAGCTGTCTCCTCTCCTACATTCAGCAAATACCGAGCTCTCTTTGTAGAATTGGCAAGGATTATGTAATTTTGAATCCAAAAGAAAGAATTGCACCTTGTGTCTCCAACATACACAGAATACACTACACATGGTACTCTACTTTATGACGCTTTCTGTCCCATCATATGCTTGGAAACCCGGCGAGCAGAATTAGTTACACTACGCACATAATGAAGTTATGCACTTCCATACACTTCGAGTATGAAAGTGGGTTTATCGATCGTTTTCTTCTCTTTGTCTGCCTGATCTAGATCTGCCATGACGTTCAGGTTCCCAAGTAGAGGTAAAGAGAAGTGCAAACATACACCAGGAGAATTCCTTTCGTTGAAGTTAGTGATTTGGTTGTTTTTTTGTCTCAAAAGACCTGTATACATTATCGTGAATTAAAAATCACTCATATTTACAGGGAGAGGAGATTATAATAATGTCCATATTGTTCAAACCAAAGGTCCATGTCAACTCCACGAAAGTACCATGTGAGTCTGGTGACAAGGGAAAAGACTCGAAGTTTCAGTAAATTGAAACATGTTAGGAAAATTGTGGCGAATTGTACCCATTTGCTTCCGTGAATTCTTGCAACTGGATCAGTAAGATTCAAGAGATTCTGTCAAGATTCGTTAGGTAAATCTGTAGTACCGTACGTGTATGAGGCTCTCAACGATGGAGTTTTACCAAAAGAATGCGTTCTTTGATCACCGGCACCTGGCCGGATACTACTACCGGATGCTGAGTCATGAGACTTGCTAGACCCGAAAGCTCTTGTGCATCTCCCGTTTGCTTGCAGTAGGGTTGAAGTACTGACTTTTGATCGTGTTGATGGTTGTTGTGGTCGTTGATCCGATCGGAATTACGCAGTGGATTCTGAAACAGGTACGCTTCTTTTCCAATTGGATGACTGTTGCTCTGCTTCAGCTGTAGAGTTTCTTCTCTGTGTGAAGGACTTTCCCGCACAGATTTCGTGAGGATTGATGTCGGTAATTGTCGCGTGCAGTGTTGGTTGTCGCTGGCAAGTGCGGGATACACATTCCTGTTAGGGCAGTGACTTGATCTACAGAGATTTTGTTGCATACAGACTTCTCAGGAGTTGCGAAATTGAACGGAGATTGTACCGGGAATATTTGTAGAGGAATTGTCGTGGACAGTTCTGACACCATGGACCAATTTAAGATGCCGTACTTCTACAATTACCCCCCTTACTTCACGTGAGTTTCGATCAATCCATTTCAACAATTTCAACCACGTAGAGTTCTATCAAACACGTCGAATCAATTATAACTTCGTCTTACTTTTCTCTATCCGTCTCCTTATTTCCTGCGGCAGTCTGCAGCCCTTGAAAGATACGCGAGACAAACAAATACAACTTTGGAAGGAGCTAATTCTCAAGTATTGCAAGAACTACAAGATCTTCCAAATCAATCTGGATGAGGAGTTTCCTCTTTTTGTCAACTCTTCAATCGAGAGTGAGTTCTCTTTTTTTTGGTGATAGTGGAGCTGCTTCAATTGCCCTTCTCTTTCTTGCCACCGCAACTTGTGAAGAGTTTACAGTCGAATTTCTTTGTGCTACAGGTATGCTGAAACTTTGTTTTGCTTTCATGGCCTCCATGGGTGTCGTGACCAGGAAAACTAAGCCATGAAGCCCGAGAACTATTTCTTGGAGCTATTGTTGCAGAAGGTACGTTATCATACTGGCCTGTCATTAATTTATATAGTTACAGGTAGACTGAAATAGTTCTTGTGAGTGACACTCTTGTGTTCAGTTGAACTCATTTTTATCCTCCACCAGGAACGTGTACTAGTAAGAACAAGCTAACATTGATATTACAGGTAAGGCCGAGTGGCTAGACAAAAGCCATCGGAAATGCCTTATTCTTTGGCGCACCATCACGGATTGGGCCACCCTTCTAATTGAATTCGTAAGTGATTCTGTGCTTGTACATAAGTATGGCATGTTTTCTTTCTGTAGTAAGCACTCGTCGAGAGGGCATTCTACAGATCCTTCTGAAATATTTGTTTGACCATCTTCTATTGCAATTCGTTCAGGTGAAAGAAAACGGGTTCGAGGATAGTGTGATGACTCTTGATGAGATTCGCACCGGAGACGAAACGCGTGGAACAGGTAGGTCTACTTGTAGCACCGGCACCATCATGTGTGTCATCTGCCCTGTTCTGTATTTCCCTTCCGTGGTCTCCGTGATAAATTGAATATTGCCTTCACTTTCATGTTTGGCAAACAAAGTAGCCTTCACTTATATACTAGTAGATAAGTCTTCACTTTTTCTTTCGTGTGAAATACCTCACATGATCTCTGATTTGTTGCAGATATTGCTGGAATAGACAGAACAGTGCTTATTCGGGCCTTGAAGATTTTGGAACAGCGTGGAAAGGCAGCTATGTTTAAAGGAACATCTGCTGATGACGAAGGAGTGAAATTTTCAACCTAGTGTGTGAAACTGGAACTTATTTTCTTATTTAATGAGAACGTTGCCGAAGTTGCATGCTCGGTGGATGGTTCATTGACCGTTCTTCACACCATCAGCAGCCTAAAACCATTGGATATAAAGAATGCTGCTAGATAGCTGCATATATTTAGCAGCATAGCCGCCACATGGCTCCTCGAATGGTGGTTCATGCGATGTCTAAGAACGTTGTTATGATTGAGAAAAGCATGAGATCAGACTCAATGATAATGAGCAGAGCTACCAATTCTCGCGAGGGCAGAGGAACTCCACAAAGGATAATGCAGATGTACCACTTTGATTGCATCACACTGCGCTTTCCAGATGCCTTAAGACTACGTTCTCACTCGACTGCAAGCTTGGTTTCTGTGCACTGAAACTTATCTCCGTTGCGAAACTAATTAGATTTAGACATCAAAGAGATTAGCGGTACTCGAGACACTTGAGTGACATGTTTTGGATAGAGGTAAATGCCCACTAGGGAGTATTAAGTGGTACTGTGGATGGAGAGTTGAACGGTCGAGCTTTTAGCTACTCTGCAGACTAACGGAGTTGGAACTTTCCCGTGCAATGTGCCCTCTTAGTGCTTGATTTGGCGTCATGAGTTAAAGAGTTACCCAGAGGTATTAAGGAGATTTTGCCTTTCAATAGTGCAGAGTTTCGTACCATTTACTGTAGATCCTTCTTCTAATTCAAAAAATCTGTGGTTCTCCTTATATGATAACCACTTCCCATTCGACCTTCCACTAAAGTTTTGCTTGGAGTATCTTGGGTGGGTCGTGAGTTTAGCGAACTACTTCTAGGAACATCGCAACCATCAAGGAAGTGGCACTACGGTTGGAATGTCAGAGGATTCCAGCTTTTATAGAGAATAAGGGCGTGTGGACTATGGTACCCGAATGAAAAAATTCGAGATGTGCAGTTCTCTTGATGCCCGCCCAAGTACCACATTCCTAAATTGCCCGGAGCGGGCACATTTGTGGTCAGGGTTAACGAAGTACACAGGTTCAGATTGTTGGGGAAAGAGCACTTCAGTCTGTTCAACACATTTCGACGGTACTGCACAGCATAGGACCTTTACCGGAGTAGGACAGAACCTGACCAGCTGGAAGGAAAGCTAATTAGCTGTCAGTCGTAAAAAATATGACAAGGTTCTAAGTGTCATTTCCGAATCCAACATCTCTGCGACTGTTATGAGATCATAGTTTGGTCAAGATTACGGGTAGTTGCACCGACTGGATCCATAACACCACCGTTTCTAACCAAGTGCAACACGTGCACGAGCAACGAAAATGTGCACGTACAGCAATCTGTTCGGACACGTTGGAAAAGATCAAATCACCTCGACACCAATTTCCAAGGTCACCGAAACCTCTCGGAGGACAACTACTCCTAAACTACGATCCTCCAGCACTGTCAAATGCACGACTTATGTCTCTTCTTCTCCCTCCAGTGTATACCCTGCCTCTACAATTCTTGCCACTAGCCCTAATGGTCAATTGTTCGTCTTTTGCTGAAACAAACAAAGATCCCTAGACCGATACCCAACGGGTCCATAGTCGTGATGCAGACGGATATAATAATAAGCACGTGACCAGTTAATGCCACTATGCGTCGACATTCGTGAAAATGAGATCGCGCCCCATTGGCACCGCTATATTATTCATGAGAAGAGACATATCTTTTAGCCGTAACGTAAACCTTGATTCTTACTTTATTCCAAAGAACCAACCTACTCATATCAAAAGACTTGAAGATTTTGAATTTAGAGCAAATTTACGTGGATAGCGGTGTTCACGTGAAGCTATCTGTCTATTCTCTGTCAGGTTGTCTATTCGACTCCCGTATTGGAAAACTCAATTTTTCCCCAAGCTTTAAACTCACATTTCGGAGACAAAATTTTGGGCTCACTGCGCGAGGGCCAAGGAAGATCAACAAACTAACGCCGTCCAAAGTCGCTGACAAGTGCTTTTCCCATCCGTCAGTACTTAGTTTCAGATACATCGGGGTCTAAATGACTTGATCTGCATCTAGTCGAACAGACTGAAACCCATATCGTCGTCACTCTCTTCCTTAGCCTCCTCCTTCTTCTCCTCCTTTACTTCGGCGGGTGCCGCACCACCTGCCGCGGGGGCAGCGGCAGAGACAGCGACTGCGCCACCTCCCCCTGAACCAACATTGGTAATGAGGTCCTCAACACTTCTCTTCTCGAGAAGCTTGGCGAAGAGGCCTGGCCAGTAAGATTCCACGGTCACATTGGCCGCCTTCAGTAAAGTTAAAATCTTCTCAGCCTGTAATGACACATCCAGTCGACGTGAGACCGTCGAAAATCAAGCATTTCCACTCAGCAGGAAAAAAAAAAAGGGTTTCAAATTGCTCTCACACATGACAGAAGTAAAATGCTCCAGACAGACAAATTACACTGTTCGAAGACAAACAACAGAACTACATGTTCTTATTTTTCATGATCAGGAGCTTTGCGGAGAATCCCTGAGTTCTCAGATTGCTATTATTTAACAAGCTCACAACATCAAGATCGCACGTCAATTCAAATACAAACAAAACCCTAATCCCCAAGCCAAGAAATTATCAAACTTCACAGCAATTCCAATGATCGTCAGAGGAAAACTTACGGTAATGGAAATTCCATCGTCATGAAGAATGAGGGAAGCGTAAGTACAGCCGAGCTCGCTAGTAGACATGGTTGCAGCAGCTGCTCCAAATCGAGGTTCGATTCCTCTCCTGACGGTTTCTCCACGAATTGCCAAAGGAGTCAACCGTGAGTTTCCCCCAGGCCTTCTACCCCCCCTACCTTCTCCAGCCGCGGTTCCAGATCTCCGAACCCTAAAGCCAGTTCTTCTAGTGCTCAAAATTCACCTAAGCAACGGATTTTCCTGGCTCTGTAACTGGAAACCGACTCTGCGGCCACCTCTTCCCGGAAATGAGAAGTGCGAGAAGATGGAAACCCAAAAACATGGCCACGGGGAAATTAACTTTTGGCCGTGCCTGTACCATACGTGTCTCCACCAGATCAATTTAACGGGTAGTATCCTGCAACAAAAGTTGGCAATGAGTTGTTTTACCGATAATTGGAGGTGATGATCTGACCGGTATACCGTTTCAGCTTGCACAGGCTGGAACGGGAATATATTCAGCCGATCCCGAGCAATTCTTGGATGGATAAGTCCCCCGGACATCACTGTGTGAATCTGGCCAAAACAGGACCCAATTGATGAAACCAGCTACTGTACTATACCGAATACTCGAAACTCTACTGAAAATGCTTTGTATTGTAATCAAAATCAAAATCAAAAAATTTACAAAAAGTTAATGCTTGCCAATAGTTTAAGTGTGGAATGAGGGAGCTTATGCATCGTATGTGCAAAATTATCATCTCTTCTCGTATCATAAGAAAAACATAGGATGAATCAGCTAGCTGGCCGTTTATCTTAAGAATTATGTGATTATGTAGTTTTTGAGATGAAGCTTCTATTTTAAATTCTATAAAACTGAATATGTGTGAAATTTTTTGGATTTTTAGTCTAAAATTAATTTTTAGTAAATATTACTATCTAATTTATTTCAAATATAATTATTTGGTAATTTTCCTATAGATACTAAAAGAATTCATCCAAAATATGGAAATCCTTTTTTTCCAATTTGGCCTGATTAATGTTAGTAAAATATGTATTAGTCATGTTCGTCAATATGATCTTTGATCAAGATATTCGGGGAAAAAAAACCACGTGGAACACATGAAGGATGGAAGACCCCATCAAGCTGGACAAGGGAGAGACAAAAGAGATGAATGTGGTTAGGCCCCAATAGACTTGATATGAGAAATCTGCCCTACCGTACCTAAGATATCCAAACTATGCAAGTCATAAGGTCTACAAACTATTGGAGCAACATCTAAAGAAACATCACTACTATGATTGCTCTCCTATGGATTGCACCAACCAATGCTCTCTATAGAGCAATGGACACGCATTATCTAAAGTATTCTACAAAGTATTAGAGTGAGAATGGTATTTCTTGACGTCTAATATGATAAGCTCTCTCCCCCACACTCCTTGACAACATGTGTTGAATGCCGTGTCCATTGCTCCATATAACTCTAAGGCTAGAGGAACAAAGAGGTGACCTTGTTGGATATCCCTATACTTGGAGACCTTGCATGTTGTTGCTCTTGTAATACCAAGGGTTAGCCATATGATCTAGATGTGAAATTCGGTTTGGTGACATCTAGAATGATGTTATACATGATGGTCAAAATAGATCAAATAGAAGTATTACCAAAAGAGTACTTCTACTAATAGGGCAGAAACCGAAATAGACTTGAGAACCTTAGAACCAATAGCTAGACATATGATTTAAAAATGAGAATTGGTTTGGTAACATCTGGAAGTATGTTACACATGATGGACTAAACAGATCAGAAAGAGGTATCACCAAAAGGGGACTTCTACTAATAGAGTAGGAACCAAAATATGCCTGAAATCTTAAAGGTTGGCCTTCCCTCCCCCCTGCTTTGTCTTGTCGAGAGCTTTCCAATGGTACCTTACTCACGTGATTCTGAGATTCCTATAGGAAGATTCCCTAAAAGATTCCCTCCGGTCAAAGCTTGTTTGACCAACCAGATAGGACCTAGACCAGACAGGTCACCCATCCAAGTAAGTAATCCAAGGGTGTAGCTTGCTGACATGTCAACTATCTATGTCCTTAATCCTATGGTGGAGCTTCCTTGGAGGAGATCCTCTTTGTCTATATAATAAAGAGAAGGTGCTCCCTTGGGGCATCGAATGTTTGAGTGTGCAATCTGTGTTTTCTCTCTTCTCTTGTCCTCGGAGGATTACAATGGTATCAGAGCGAGTGTTCTAGTCCAAGAGAGTGGATCACCCCTCTTGGAATAGCACGAACTACTGAAACTGAGTAATTTGAGGTAGAGAACATAGAGTAATCGCTAGACTTAGGAAGGACTTTAGAGAGCGGATGGGATGGATGCGCCGGGGGGACAATTTCCCGCACCTAGCTTTCCATTCTCAAACCCATTCCACATCAAGGTTATGTACATCTAGCGTGAGCAGATGAGAGTATCACTAGTTTATCACTTTGGTGCGGAATTCATGGACAGAGTGATGAACTCACCAAACCCGGTGATTCTACCTATGGTGATATATGACAGAGAGTGGGATTTGACGATCTACATTCTATTATGATAATATGGATATGAATGTCCCAAATCCTCTCCCTTTCAATACTCAAGTAAAAATCCATTATGTAGTGAGGCCGAAAGTGATGTTTAGAGATTTTGTGGTTAGGAATTTTGGTGAGGAGTATTATCAACGAGTGATAGCTTCTGAGGTCCCAATGGTAATTCCGATAGTTTGTGCGCCTTCCAGAGTGATTATATTGACTCTGTATTGAAGTAGATGTTAGCAATTGGGTGTTGCATGAACCATGGATCCGTAGTTACAAGAGTTGGTGCAAGGAATGCAAGGGATGTTGAATGAATTTTGAGAGATTAAGATGACCATGGAGACATTACAAAGTCAAGTGCAGATCCTTAGGAACGATCAAGCCATGCAAGAAGAAGAGCCGTCTCAAAACCCAATACCTACGACTGAAGTACTTGGAGAGGCACCCGTGCCTACAAACCCTATCAACGATGAAGCCACATTGCTACTCCGGATGAAGAAGACCTGCAACATCGAGCCTTACAAGGGGCAGCGTACGATGGGAGTAGTGGAAAATTGGATCTCAAGAATGAATCAATATTTTTGATTATTCTCAATAGAGATCACAGAGCATGATGTAGGCGTGTTTGCATGTGGGTACTTGACCGATAAAGCCCTCACATGGTATGATGCTTGGGAACGATCCATGTTGGCAGAGAGAAGGGAGGTCACATGGACAGCAATGCAAGAAGGACTGCTGAAGAATTTCCAATTGGTGGATTTTGTGCAAATGGCTCGAACCCGACTATGGGGATTGAGTCAGAAGAATAGCGTACAAGAGTATGTGGAGGCATTTCTGGATCTACAAGTCGCAATTATTGACATGAGTCCAGCAGAGGCTCTCGACAATTTCAAACGAGGGTTGAAAGAGCGGATTCGCCAAGAAGTCATGGTGCAAAACCCTCGCACAATATTTGAAGCTATTGCTTGTGCGCAGAGAATAGCAAGAGCATTAGGTGGAGGTGAAGGAGTAGTTCCACTTCAACATTATTAGGCAGAAATGCCACACATGGGACCAGTACTGATAGAATTGGGTAACCTTCGATTCCGGGATCAAGGAGCACGGCCGCTTCAAGGGGAGCAGGGACGGGTAGAAGAACAAAGAGATGGAGTCCCACGAGGAGAAGGGACTCGAGGAGAACAACGCCGTTGTTACAATTGTGGCCGTATTGGGTACATATCTACCAATTGTTGCACTTGTTTCCCTAGAGGCCCTCGGCCTTTGTACAGGTGATCTTTGAACAACATGGAGAGGCACATTGAAGAAGAGGAGGTGGAAACCACTTCGGAAAACGAAGATCACCAGTAAATGTACCTTGCGGCCTTACTGGCTCAATAAGGAAGCAGAGAAGCAAGGGAAGGAAGAAGAATAATGCGCAAAGATCCCGAAAGGCAACCTCACAATTGATTGTCGTGAATGGAATCCTAGAAGGTAATCAAGTGAGAGTATTAATAGATATGGGAACAATAGAGAATTTCTTGTCTCGCTCTGTTGCAATAAGTATGTGAATGGATCTAGAGAGAGATGGAAGTGAAGAAGTAGAGTTGCCAAATGGGCAAACAGAGAGGATTGAATCATTACCTAGACGGGTAACCCTCTCTATAGGAGAATATCATGAAGCAATTGAGTGGCGAGTGATACAGTTAGCCCATTATGATGCAATTTTAGGCATGCCATGGATGGAGCAGTACAACCCAATGGTGGATTGGAGGAAGAAAGTAGTGAGAACCCACCAATGGTCAATCATTGGGGTTAAAGAAAAATCACACAGGCAAAAACTACCTCTATATGTCGTAGGATCAACAATTGTCTATAAGACCAATAGATGTTTTATGGGTCTAATAAGAGAAGTCCAGAGTGCACAACTCGTTGGACAAATTCCTGAGAAATTAAAGGATGTGGTGGATGAGTTTCAAGATGTCTTTCCCAATGATCTACCCTCAAGATTACCACCTAAAAGGCAAGTAGATCACAAAATAGAGACACTCTCGGGGAAGACACCCCCTTGTAAGGCCACATATCGCCTATCACCTCATGAGTTGGAGGAGTGTAAGACTCAAATTGAGGAGATGCTACAAAAAGGGTTCATCCAACCTAGCGTATCACCATATGGGGCCCCTATCTTATTTGTGAAAAAGGAGGATGGTACAATGCGCATGTGCATTGACTATGGGGGTCTCAATCAGCAAAAAGTGAAGAACAAATACCCCTTACCTCGCATGGATGACCTATTTGATCAACCCCATGGAGCAAGATACTTCACCAAACTAGACTTGCGGAGCAGTTACAATCAAATCCGAATTGCAGAGGAGGATGTGTACAAAACTGCCTTTCAAACCAGGTATGGCCACTTTGAGTATCTTGTGATGCCTTATGGCCTCACCAATGCGCCTGTCACTTTCATGAGCCTAATGAATGACATATTTTGTCCATACTTGGATAAGTCTATTATTGTCTTCTTGGATGATATCTTAGTATATAGTAGCACGATGACAAAACACAAACAACATCTATAAGAGGTCCTCCAGATTCTAAGACAGAATCAATTGTACGCCAAAATCTCAAAGTGTGAGTTTGGCAAGTCTGAAGTAGACTACTTGGGGCATAGAGTAAGTGCAGAGGGCATTCAAGTATTGACAAAAAATAGAGGTCATTCAAAAATGGAGTGCCCTAGAAGATCAGACTCAACTTAAGAGCTTCTTGGGGTTGATGGGATTCTATCATAGATTTGTCAAGGACTTCTCCAAGGTTGCACAGCCTTTAATGGCACTACTTGGCAAGGGGAAGAAGTGGACATGGGGAACTGCACAAGAGTTGGCCTTTCAAGAATTGAAGGCCGCCTTGCTACATGCACCAATCTTGAAGTGGTATGACCCAAAACGTCCAATCAAGTTGGCTACAGATGCATCAAGCATAGCAATAGGAGCAGTCCTACAACAAGAGTGGCATGACGGATGGCATCTAATTGCATATTTCTCTTGAAAGTTGTTACCGGCAGAGCGCAACTACCACACCACAGAATGAGAAGGCTGGCCATCATTCTAGCAACCAAGCATTGGAAGCACTACCTGGGCGAGAAGGCATTTGTAGTAGAGACAGACCACAAACCTCTAGTCTACCTCGAGATGCAGAAGGATCTATCTCGTTGCCAAATTTGGTGGGCAGAGTGGCGATAACACTTCAACATGACAATCACCTATGTGGAAGGTAAGAAGCAACTTGTAGATGCATTCACCCGCATGCCAATGGCCAACAACTTGGTAGCAGAGGTTAAGATTAACCCTGAATTCTAGCAAGAGATTCTAGCTGCTACAAAAACTGATCCACAGATTGTAGAAGCGCAATTGTCCAAAGATGTCACCAGCACCCAAGGACTCACCTTTCGGGAGGGCCGATTGTGGATCCCAAATGTCCCAGAATTACGCACCACCATTCTAGCAAAATGTCATGATTCGGCCATTGCAGCTCATGTCAGAGTGGACAAGACCTTGGAGGCAGTCAAGCGCCATTACTATTGGCCCAAGATGAGCAACGACATGATGGACTATGTGCATAGCTGCCTACTTTTTCAACAGAACAAAGCTTCTAATCAAGCTCCTCCAGGGCTCCTTCAACCTCTCCCCACTCCTACCCAACGTTGGGAACAAGTGAGTATGGATCTCGTTTGTGAATTACCCAAGACCGCCTCAGGGTTTGACTCCATTGTGGTCTTTGTGGACCGGCTCAGCAAAATGATTCATGTACGCCCTACCACCAAGGAGGTGACCGCTCCACAACTAGCTCAACTATATTTAGATGCAGTCTTTGCTCACCATGGCTTGTCTAGAGTACTCATCACCGATAGAGGCACCCAATTCACCAGTTTGTTTTGGCGAACACTCTTTGGTTTCTTCAAAACCAAGTTGGCCATGTCTACAGCTTACCACCCACAAAGAGATGGCCAAACAGAGTGGGCTAATCGCACAATTGAAGACATGTTACTCGGCTTCACCTTGGAAGAGCAAGAGAGGTGGGACACCTTACTACCGTTGGTGGAATTTGCTTACAACAATTCAGTGAATGCCTCCACCCAGGTCACTCCGTTCTTCCTCCTGTATGGTGAGCATCCCTTCACACCTTCTAGCTCGATGAAGATCCGTCCAATGACTACCAAGGTTGATGCAGTCAACACATTTGTTTCTAGAATCCAACAAGGTGTGGAGAGCACCAAGCACAGGTTACAGATTGCACAAAATCGACAAAAGCAGTATGTTGATGCACACCGTAGGCACATGGAGTTCGATGTTGGGGATCAAGTGTGGCTATCGACAACCAACCTCACATTAGTTGGATCTCGTAAGCTCAGACCTCGTTTTATTGGGCCTTTCTCGATTCTTCATCGCATTGGCGCTGTGGCCTATCACCTTGAGCTACCACCACACATGAAGATCCATCCATTGTTCCATGTCTCCCTATTACGTAGATACGCTCCCCGATCAGGCCAAGGTCCTTCCACACAAGACATTCGACCTTGTCCGACAGTCATTGATGGCATAGAGGAATATGAAGTGGAGCGGATTCTCCAAAAGTGCATGCGTGGTACTCGCCATCCACATGTGGAATATCTAATACAATGGAAAGATTACCCCCTCTACCAAGAGCTTTCCAATGGTACCTTACGTGATTCTGAGATTCCTATAGGAAGATTCCCTAAAAGATTCCCTCCGGTCAAAGCTTGTTTGACCAACCAGATAGGACCTAGACCAGACAGGTCACCCATCCAAGTAAGTAACCCAAGGGTGGAGCTTGCTGACATGTCACCTATCTATGTACTTAATCCTATGGTGGAGCTTCCTTGGAGGAGATCCTCTTTGTCTATATAATAAAGAGAAGGTGCTCCCTTGGGGCATCGAATGTTTGAGTGTGCAATCTGTGTTTTCTCTCTTCTCTTGTCCTTGGAGTATTACAGCTCTACTCATTACCCATCCAAGAGGATGAGTAATCACGCCCTCCAAAATTGCATCATGCATGGGATCTGTAACCATAGCTTCGACCATTGTCACCGGATCATCTCGGACCAAGTATAAGTTTGCTCTGATATGTATTGTCTACAAAGAATACAAATGGACCTCCAAGCAAGATATCCACTCTCTTGTGCCATAGCAAACACTATATCCATGATGGCATCAAGAGTAACTATCCTTTGTCCTCCAAAGGATAGAGTACACCATGCCATATTGTAATACCAAGAGCTAGCCATATGATTTAGATGTGAAATTTGGTTTGGTAACATTTGGAATGATTTTATACATGATGGAAAAAATAGATCAGATAGAAGTATCACCAAAAGAGTATTTCTACTAATAGGGCAAAAACCAAAATAGACTTGGGAAACCTTAGAACCAATAGCTAGACATGATTTAAATGTGAGAATTGGTTTGGTAACATTTAGAGGATGTTACACCTGATGGACTAAATAGATCAAAAAATGTTATCACCAAAAGGGTACTACTACTAATAGAGTAAGAACCAAAATATGCCTAAAATCTTTGAAGGTAATTTTGGAGGCCTAAATAGATGAATTAGGCCTAAAAAATGTGCAAAATCACCCCCTTCCCAATAAAATAAAGGCTACCCTTCCCTCCCCATGTTTTTTCTCATTGAGAGCTTTCCAATGGTACCTCACCCACATGATTTTGAGATTCCTACAAGAAGATTTGCTAAAAGATTCTATTTGGTCAAAGCTTGTTTGACCAACCAGATAGGACCGAGACTGACATCTCACCCATCCAAGTAAGTAATCCAAGGGTGGAGCTTGCTGACATGTCACCTATCTATGTGCCTAATCTTATGGTGGAGCTTCCTTGGAGGAGATCCTCTTTATCTATATAATAAAGAGAAAGTGCTCCTTTGGAGCATCGGAGTTTGAGTAATGAAATTTGTGTTTGAGCATTTGTGTTTCCCTGCTATCCTTGCAATATTACACATATGGATCGTTATTGCATCTAATGTAGAACCACACTCACAAGTGAGTAATGAAGATGTAGATGGGTGGACCAAACCTAGGCGGAACCTCATCGTTGTAGAGAAGGTGGTTGGTGTGAGTCAAAATGCACTAATACACTATCAAGCTAGGATCCAAGAGCCTACACCCTTCTTGGAGCAAGATGTTGTGTGTATATACATTGCTACACAATATACATTGATGTCAATATCACACACTATAGAAGCACAACTTACACATAAGTCATACATGGACTCTAAAGTGCCACAATAGCCCTCCTAGTTGGCGGTTAGGTCCCTCTAAATCCAGATAGCCATCTATTCCAAGTATATGGTATAACCTATGGTGGGCAAAAGATCAAGAGTTCTAGTGCTATCGAGTCCTATCATTAGTTACCTATTTGCAATGTATAACATATAAAGGATGGACTAGCTATAGATCAAGTACATTTAGGACATAACCACTATCCTTGAGGAACCACCATGAGGAGAGGAATCGTACATGCCATATGACATCCTCTCAAATAGCTATCACACACTAACATAGTGGTAGCTCCACCAAAAGAGTTATATAACATACTCTGCACACTTATACATGCAAGTGCCAAGCTTGGGTCCATAGTACCATCATTGTTTAAGAGGTGACATGGCGTACAATTGCGCACATGATCCTTACAAACAACACCATCATGTCCTTCCAACACAAGGATTCTATATGGAAAAATCTCAGGCATTTGCAAGATAGTGCGGCCCGTAGAAACATCAAGTATCATCGGTGTTGTTTGTTGTAGATATACATTATCACTTGGATGAAATCAACAGATCAAGGGTCTATAACCTCCTCCTTGAATGGTAGCATAGCGTAAGGTATCCCTATGCTGAGCAATTGCCAAGTTCTCAAAGGCTATCAACATCACCTTTTGAAAGATCTTCGCCCATTGAGAACATACGTTCATCCATACATCCAAGTCCAAAACTACAATATCATCTCAAAAAATGGCTATAGATAAATCTGGATCTTGTCCATAGAGTAGAAAGTAAGGAGAGAAGGATGACAAGGAGGCTTGCCGGCTAAACCAATAGTCCATGGCCAACCAAGGTAATTGGAGATCCAAATCTTCCAAGTGACCTCTCTACAAACCATACTTTTACAATCCTCTCTTCATTGTTTGAACCACTATCTTTGCTAAACTATTTGCCTTAGGGTGACCTCAAGAGGTAGTATGATGATCAATCAAAGCCTTGTCACACAAGACATGAAACTCCCCTAAGAACTCTATACCCTAATCAGTCAAAACCTCAATTGGTGCACCAAAATGACTAAGAACCCAATCCAAGAATGAGTGAGTCATTGTAATACTCCGATGACAAGAGAAGAGAGAAAACACAGATTTCACACTCAATCATCCGATGCCCCAAAGGAGCACTTTCTCTTTATTATAAAGACAAAGAGGATCTCCTCCAAGTAAGCTCCACCATAGGATTAGGCACACAGATAGGTGACATGTTAGCAAGCTCCACCCTTGGATTACTTACTTGGATGGGTGACATGTCGATCTCAGTCCTATCTGGTTGGTCAAACAAGCTTTGACAAGAGGGAATATTTTAGGGAATCTTCCTATAGGAATCTCAAAATCACGTGAGTGAAGTACCATTGGAAAGCTCTTGATGAGACAAAGCAAATGGGAGGGAAGGCTAGCCTTTTCTCCATTTAGGAGAGGGGATATGTACATTTTCAAGGCCTACTTCATTCGTTTAGGCCTCCAAAATTGCCTTTAAAGATTTCAGGCATATTTTGGTTCCTATTCTATTAGTAGAAGTCTACTTTTGGTGATACCTCTTTCTGATCTTTTTATTCCATCATGTGTAACATCCTTTCAGATGTTACCAAACCAATTCTCACCTTTAAATCATATATCTAGCTATCACTTCTAAGGTTTTTAAGTTTATTTCAATTTTTTCCCTATTAGAAATACTCTTTTTTTGATACTTCTATCTTATATATTTTGACCATCATGTGTAATATCATTCTAGATGTTACCAAACCAAATTTTACATCTAGATCATATGGCTAGCTCTTGGTATAACAAATATCCCTCTTTTTAAGACGCAACATCCTCGTTGTGTAGTTGTTGCTCAAACACTTGCACCAACACATGTGCATGTGTCAAATTGGCAGCGGGCTCCTAGATTGCTTCATAGAGGGGGAAACCCTTTCATTGTACTAGATAGTCAACGTACGGATAGCGAGTACCACACATGCATTTTTGGAAAATAAGCTCCACTTCATATTCCTTTATGCCATCAATGAGTATCAGACAAGGTCAAAGGTCTTGTGTGGAATGACATTGGCCTGATCGGGGAGCATATCTACGTAGTAGGGAAACATGGAACATTGGATGGATCTTCATGTGTGGTGGTAGCTCAAGGTGATTGGCCACAGTGCCGACTTGACAAAGAATCAAGAAAGGCCCAATAAAACAAGGTTAGAGCTTATGAGGTCCAACTAATGTGAGGTTGGTTGTCGATAGCCACACCTGATCCCCAACATTGAACTCTATGTGCCTATGGTGTGCATCAGCATATTGCTTTTGTCAATTTTGTGCAATCTGTGCTTGGTGCTATCCACACCTTGGATTCTAGAAACAAATGTGTCGACTACGTCGACCTTGGTAGCCACCGGACGAATCTTCATCAAGCTAGAAGGTGTGAAGGGATGCTCACCATACATGAAGAAGAACAGAGTGACCTAGGTAGATACATTCACTGAATTGTTGGAAGCAAATTCCACCAACGTGTCCCACCACTCTTGCTCTTCTAAGGTGAAGTCGTGTAATATGTCTTCAATAGTGCAATTGGCCTGCTCTCTTTGTCCATTTGTTTGTGGGTGGTAAGCTGTGGACATGGCCAACTTGGTTTTGAAGTAACCAAAGAGTGTTTGCCAAAACAAACTAGTGAATTGAGTGCCTCTATCGGTGATGAGTACTCAAGACAAGCCATGGTGAGAGAAGATTGCATCTAAGTATAATTGAGCTAGTTGTAGAGCGGTCACGTCCGTGGTGGTAGAGCATACATGAATCATTTTGTTGAGCCGGTCCACAAAGACCACGATGGAGTTAAACCCTAAGGTGGTCTTGGGTAATTCACAAACGAGATCCATACTCATTTGTTCCAGACGTTGGGTAGGAGTGGAAAGAGATTGAAGGAACCCTATAGTAGCTTGATTAGAAGCTTTGTTTTGTTGACAAAGTAGGCAGCTGTGCACGTAGTCAATCACATTGTTGCTCATCTTGGGCCAATAGTAATGGTGCTGGACTGCATCCAAGGTCTTGTCCACTCTAACATGACCTAGAATGGCCAAATCATGACATTCCGCTAAAACGGTAGTGCGTAATTTTGGGATATTTGGGATTTATAATTTGCCATCACAAAAGGTGAGTCCTTGGGTATTAATGGTGATGGGTGCTAGTAGTGATGATCATGCTTCTATAATTTGTAGATCAATTTTTGTAGCAACCAAAATTCAGGGTTAATCTTAACCTCTACCACCAAGTTGTTGGCCATTAGCATGCGGGTGAATGCATTTGCAAGTTGCTGCTTACCTTTCACGTGAGTGATTTTCTTGTTGAAGTATTGTCACCACTTTTCCCACCAAATCTGGCAATGAGATAGATCCATATGCATCTTGAGGTAGACTAGAGGTTGATGGTCTATCTCTACTACAAAAGCCTTCTTGCCCAGATAGTGCTTCCAATGCTTGGTTTCAAGAACAATTGCCAACTCTTCTCATTCTGTGGTGTGGTAGTTGCGCTCTACTGGTAACAACTTTCAAGAGAAATATGCAATTGGATGCCATCTGTCATGCCACTCTTGTTGTAGGATTGCTCCTATTGCTATGCCTAATGCATCTCTAGCCAACTTGATTTGACATTTTGGGTCATACCACTTCAAGATTGGTGCATGTAGCAAGGCCGCTTTCAATTCTTGAAAGGCCAACTCTTGTGTGGTTCCCCATATCCACTTCTTCTCCTTACCAAGTAGTGTTGTTTAAAGCTATGTGACCTTGGAGAAGTCCTTGACAAATCTATGATAGAATCCCATCAACCCCAAGAAGCTCTTGAGTTGAGTTTCATCTTCTGGGGCACTCCATTTTTGAATGACCTCAATTTTATCCATCAATACTTGAATGCACTCCGCACTTACTTTATGCCCCAAGTAGTCTACTTTGGACTTGCCA
This sequence comes from Lunularia cruciata, assembly GCA_948567375.1. Lineage (NCBI taxonomy): Eukaryota > Viridiplantae > Streptophyta > Marchantiopsida > Lunulariales > Lunulariaceae > Lunularia > Lunularia cruciata. The sequence goes on from OX419756.1 coordinate 15,203,098, forward strand.
AACTTGCACTTTGAGATTTTGGAATACAATCAATTTTGTCTTAGAATTTGGAGGACTTCTTGTAGATGTTGTTTGTGTTCTATCATTGTGCTATTGTATACAAAGATGTCATCCAAGAAGATGATAACAGACTTATCTAAGTATGGACAAAATATGTCATTCATTAGACTCATGAAAGTAGCAGGTGCATTGGTGAGGCCAAAAGGCATCACAGGATACTCAAAGTGGCCATACCTGGTTCCAAAGGCAATTTTGTACACATCCTCCTCTTCAATTTGGATTTGATTGTAACCACTCCACAAGTCCAATTTGGTGAAGTATCTTGCTCCATGGAGTTGATCAAACAGGTCATACATGCAAGGTAAGGGATATTTGTTCTTCACTATTTGATGATTGAGACCTTGATAGTCAATGCACATGCGCATTATACCGTCCTTCTTCTTCACAAACAAGACAATAGCTTCATATGATGATACACTAGGTTGGATGAACCCTTTCTGTAGCATCTCCTCAATTTGAGTCTTACATTCTTCCAACTCATGAGGTGATAGGCAATACGGGGCCTTACAAGGAGGTGTCTTCCTTGGTAGTGTCTCAATTTTATGATCTACTCTCCTTTTTGGTGGTAATCATGAGGGTAGATCATCGGGAAAAACATCTTGAAACTCATCCACCACATCTTTCAATTCCTCAAGAATTTTTCCATCAAGTTGTGCACTCTAGACTTCTCTTATTAGACCCATGAAACATCTATCAGTCTTATAGACAATTGCCGTCCCTATGACATATAGAGGCAGTTCTTGCCTGTGTAATTTTTCTTTAACCCTAATGATTGACCATTGATCGGTTCTCACTTCCTTCTTCCTCCAATCTACCATAGGGTTGTAATGCTCCATCCATGGCATGCTTAAGATTGCATCATAACAAGCTAATTGTATCACTTGCCACTCAATTGCTTCATGATATTCTCCTACAAAGAGTGTTACTCGTCTAGGTAATGATTCACTCCTCTTTGTTTCCATGGGAGAGAGCAAAAAAATTTGTAGATTTTTTTTTGTGCGGCTTTGAGATAAAACAAGGCTGTTGTTGGGCTCTTTGCTGTAGGGCGATAGTGGCACCTTGACGCTTCCTACGTATTCCCATTAGGTAACTCTTCTTCTTCACTCTCATCTCTCTAAATCTATTCCCAATATTATTGCAATAAAGAAAGAAAAGAAATTATTTGTTGCTCCTGGATCTTACTTGATTGCCTTCTAAGACTCTATATACAACAATCAATTGTGAGGTTGCCTTTCAAGAGCTTTGCACATTTGTCTTCTTCCTTCTCTTGCTTCTTTGCTTCCTTATTGGGCCTGTAAGGCCACGAGATACATATTTACTAGTGATCTTTGTTTTTTGAAGTGATTTCCACCTCCTCCTCTTTAGTGCAACTCTCCATGTTGTTCAAAGATTGCCTGTATGAAGCCCAAGGGCCTCTAGGGAAACAAGCACAACAATTGGTAGATATGTGCCCAATATGGCCATAATTATAACAATGGCATTGTTCTCCTCAAGTTCCATCTCCTTGTGGGACTCTATCTCTTCATTCTTCTACCCGTCCACGCTCTTCTTGAAGCGGTCGTGCTCCTTGATCTCAAAATTGAAGGTTGCCAAATTCCATTGGTATTAGTCCACCTATGTGTGGCATTTCTGCCCAATAATGTTGAGGTGGAACTACTTCTTCACCTCCACCCAATGCTCTTGCTATTCTCTACGCACAAGCAATGGCTTCAAATACAGTGTGAGGATTTTGCACCATGACTTCTTGGCAAATCCGCTCCTTCAAACCTCGTTTGAAATTGTTGAGAGCCTCTGTTGGACTCATGTCATTTATTGCAACTTGTAGATCCAAAAATGCCTCCACATACTCTTGTATGTTGTTCTTCTATCTCAATCCCTATAGTTGGATTTGGACCACTTGCACAAAATCCACCAATTGGAAATTCTTTAGCAATCCTTCTTGCATTACTATCCACATGATCTCCCTTCTCTCTACCAACATGGATCGTTCCCAAGTATCATACCATGCAAGGGCTTTATCAATCAAGTTCACACATGCAAACAAGCCGACAACATGCTCAGTGATCTCTGTTGAGAACAATCAAAAATATCAATTCATTCTCAAGATCCAATTTTCCACTACTCCCATCATACTTTGCACCTTGTAAGGCTCAATGTTGTAGGTCTTCTTCATCCGGAGTAGCAATGTGGCTTCATTGTTGATAGGGTTTGTAGGCACAAGTGCCTCTTTAGGTACTTCCGTCACAAGTATTGGGTTTTGAGATGACTCTTCTTCTTGCATTGGTTGATCATTCTTGAGGATCTGCATTTGACTTTGTAATGTTTCCATGGTCATCTTAATCTCTCAAAATTCATTCAATATCCCTTGCATTCCTTGCACCCGCTCTTGCAATTGCGGATCCATGGTTCCTACAACACTCAATTGCTAATGTCTACTTCAATATAAAGTCAATATGATCACTTTGGAAGGTGCACAAACTATCAGAACTACCATTGGGACCTCAAAAGCTATTTTGGTGAGAAGTATTATCGTTGATAATACTTCTCACCAAAATTCCTAACCATAAAATCTCTAAACATCACTTTTGGTCTCACTACATAACAAATTTCTACTTGAGTGTTGAAAGGGAGAGGATTTGGGACATTCATATCCATAACATCATAATAGAATGTAGATTGTCAAATCCCGCTCTGTCGTATACCACATGTAGAATCACCGGGTTTGGTGAGTTCATCACCTTGTCCATGAATTTTGCTCCAAGGTGATAAACTAGCAACACTCTCATTTGCTCATGCTGGATGTACATAACCTTGATGTGGAATGAATTCAAGAATGGAAAGCTAGGTGTAGGAAATTGTCCTCCTGGTGTATCCATCCCATCGGCTCTCTAAAGTCCTTCGTAAGTCTAGCAATTACTCTATGTTCTCCACCTCAAATTACTCAATTTCAGTAGTTTGTGTTCTTGCAAGAATGATGATCCACTCTCTTGGGCTAAAACACTCACTCTGATACCATTGTAATACTCCGAGGACAAGAGAAGAGAGAAAACACAAGTTTCACACTCAATCATCTGATGCTCCAAAGAAGCACCTTCTCTTTATTATATAGACAAAGAGGATCACCTCCAAGTAAGCTCTACCATAGGATAAGGCACACATATAGGTGACATGTCAACAAGCTCCACCCTTGGATTACTTACTTGGATGGGTGACATGTCGGTCCAGGTCCTATCTGGTTGGTTAAACAAGCTTTGATTAGAGGGAATCTTTTAAGGAATCTTCTTGTAGGAATCTCAAAATCATGTGGGTGAGGTACCATTAAAAAGTTTTTGACAAGAAAAAGCAAGGAGAGGAAAGGTTTGGAAGGGGGAGGATGTGCACATTTTTTAGACCTAATTGATCTGTTTAGGCCTCCAAAATTGCCTTCAAAGATTTCAAGCATATTTCAATTCCTACTCTATTAGTAGAAGTCTGTAATACCAAGAGCCAGCCATAGATCTAGATGTGAAATTTGGTTTGGTAACATCTAGAATGATGTTATACATGATGGTCAAAATAGATAAGATAGAAGTATCACCCAAAAAGTACTTCTACCAATGGGGCATAAACCGAAATAGACTTGAGAACCTTAGAACCAATAGCTAGACATATGATTTAAAGGTGAGAATTGGTTTGGTAATATCTAGAAGGATGTTACACATGATGGAATAAACAGATCAGAAAGAGGTATCACCAAAATGGGACTTCTACTAATAGAGTAGGAATCAAAATATGCCTGAAATCTTTGAAGGCAATTTTGGAGGCCTAAACGGATGAATAAGGCCTTGAAAATGTGCAAATTTCCCCCCTCCATGGAGGAAAGGTCGGCCTTCCCTCCCCCTTGCTTTTTCTCATGGAGAGCTTCCAACGGTACCTTCCTCACATGATTTTGAGATTCTTACAAGAAGATTCCCTAAAAGATTCCCTCCGGTCAAAGCTTGTTTGACCAACCAAATAGGACCTAGACCAGGCATGTCACCCATCCAAGTAAGTAATCCAAGGGTGGAGTTTGCTGACATGTCACCTATCTGTGTCCCTAATCCTATGGTGGAGTTTCCTTGGAGGAGATCCTCTTTGTCTATATAATAAAGAGAAGGTGTTCCTTTGGGCATCAAATGTTTGAGTGTGCAATATGTGTTTTCTCTCTTCTCTTGTCCTCAGAGTATTACAATGGTATGAGAGCGAGTGTTTTAGTCCAAGAGAGTGGATCACCCCTCTTGGAATAGCACAAACTACTAAAATTGAGTAATTTGAGATGGAGAACATAGAGTAATTGCTAGACTTAGGAAGGACTTTAGAGAGCGGATGGGATGGATGCACCGGGAGGACAATTTCTCGCACCTAGCTTTCCATTCTCAAACCTCTTCCACATCAAGGTTATGTACATCCAACGTGAGCAAATGAGGGTATCGTTAGTTTATCACTTTGGTGTAGAATTCATGGACAAAGTGATGAACTCACCAAACCCGGTGATTCTACCTGTGGTGATATATGACAGAGAGTGGGATTTGACAATCTACATTTTATTATGATAATATGGATATGAATGTCCTAAATCCTCTCACTTTCAACACTCAAGTAGAAATCCATTATGTAGTGAGACCAAAAGTGATGTTTAGAGATTTTGTAGTTAGGAATTTTGGTGAGGAGTATTATCAATGAGTGATAGCTTCTGAGGTCCCAATGGTTGTTCCGATAGTTTGTGCGCCTTCCAGAGTGATTATATTGACTATGTATTGAAGTAGACATTAGCAATTGAGTGTTGCAAGAACCATGGATCCGCAATTGCAAGAGCTGGTGCAAGGAATGCAAGGGATGTTGAATGAATTTTGAGAGATTAAGATGACCATGGAGACATTACAAAGTCAAGTGCAAATCCTCAGAAATGATCAAGCCATGCAAGAAGAAGAGCCATCTCAAAACCCAGTACCTACGACAGAAATACTTGGAGAGGCACCCGTGCCTACAAACCCTATCAACAAAGAAGCCACATTGCTACTTCGAATGAAGAAGACCTGAAACATCGAGCCTTACAAGGAGTAGCGTGTGATGGGCGTGGTGGAAAATTGGATCTTGAGAATGAATCGATATTTCTAATTGTTCTCAACAAAGATCACAGAGCATGTTGCAGGCGTGTTTGCATGTGGGTACTTGACCAATAAAGCCCTCACATGGTATGATGCTTGGGAACGATCCATATTGGCAAAGAGAAGGGAGGTCATATGGACATCAATGCAAGAAAGACTGTTGAAGAATTTCCAATCAATGGATTCTATGCAGATGGCTCGAACCCAACTATGGGGATTGAGATAGAAGAATAGTGTACAAGAGTATGTTGAGGCATTTCTGAATCTACAAGTTGCAATTACCAACATGAGTCCAATAGAGGCTCTCGACAATTTCAAATGAGGGTTGAAAGAGCGGATTTGCCAAGAAGTCATGGTGCAAAATCCTTGTACGGTATTTGAAGCCATTGCTTGTGGTGTAGAGAATAGCAAGAGCATTAGGTGGAGGTGAAGGAGTAGTTCCACCTCAACATTATAGGGTAGAAATGCCACACATGGATGGACCAATACCAATGGAATTGGGCAACCTTTGATTCCGGGATCAAGGAGCATGATCGCTTCAAGAGGAGCGGAAACGGGTAGAAGAACAAAGAGATGGAGTCCCACGAGGAGAAGGGACCCAAGGAGAACAAAGCCATTGTTACAATTGTTGCCGTATTGAGCACATATCTACCAACTGTTGCACTCATTTCCTTAGAGGCCCTTGGCCTTCATACATGCAATCTTTGAACAACATGGAGAGGCACATTGAAGAGGAGGAGGTGGAAATCACTTTGGAAAACAAAGATCGCCAGTAAATGTACCTCACGGCATTACTGGCTCAATAAGGAAGCAGAGAACCAAGGGAAGGGAGAAGAATAATGCGTAAAGATCCTGAAAGGTAACCTCACAATTGATTGTCGTGAATGGAATCCTAGAAGGTAATCATGTGAGAGTATTAATAGATCCAGGAGCAACAAAGAATTTCTTGTCTCGCTCTATTGCAATAAGATTGGGAATGGATCTAGAGAGAGATGGGAGTGAAGAAGTAGAGTTACCTAATGGGCAAACAGAGAGGATTGAATCATTACCTAGATGGGTAACCCTCTCTGTAGGAGAACATCAAGAAGCAATTGAGTGGCGAGTGATACAATTAGCTCGTTATGATGCAATTTTAGGCATGCTATGGATGGAGCAGTACAACCCTATGGTGGATTAGAGGAAGAAAGTAGTGAGAACCCACCAATGGTCAATCATTGGGGTTAAAGAAAAATCACACAGGTAGAAACTACCTCTATATGTCATAGGGACGGCAACTATTTGTAAGACCGATAGATGTTTTATGGGTCTAATAACAAAAGTCCAGAGTGCACAACTTAATGGAAAAATTCTTGAGAAATTGAAGGATGTGGTGGATGAGTTTCAAGATGTCTTGCTCGATGATCTACCCTCAGGATTACCACCAAAAAGGTGAGTAGATCACAAAATTAAGACACTCTCGGGGAAGACACCTCCTTGTAAGGCCCCATATTGCCTATCACCTCATGAGTTGGAGGAGTGTAAGACTCAAATTGAGGAGATGCTATAGAAAGGGTTCATCTAACCTAGTATATTGCCATATGGGCCCCTATCTTGTTTGTGAAGAAGAAGGATGGTACAATGCGCATGTGCATTGACTATTAGGGTCTCAAACAGTGAAGAACAAATACCCCTTACCTCGCATGGATGACCTGTTTGATCAACTCCATGGAGCAAGATACTTCACCAAATTGGACTTGCGGAGCGGTTACAATCAAATCCAAATTGCAAAGGAGGTTGTGTACAAAATTGCCTTTTGAACTAGGTATGGCCACTTCGAGTATCTTGTGATGCCTTTTGGCCTCGCCAATGCACTTGCCACTTTCATGAGTCTAATGAATGACATATTTTGTCCATACTTGGATAAGTTTTTTATCGTCTTCTTGGATGATATCTGAGTATATAGTAGCACAATGATAGAATGCAAACAATATCTACGAGAGGTCCTTCAGATTCTAAGATAGAATCAATTGTATGCCAAAATCTCAAAGTATGAGTTTGGCAAGTCTGAAGTAAACTACTTGGGGCATAGAGTAAGTGCAGAGGACATTCAAGTATTGACAAATAAAATAGAGGTCATTCAAAAATAGAGTGCCCCAGGAGATCAGACTCAACTTAAGAGCTTCTTAAGGTTGACTAGATTCTATCATAGATTTGTCAAGGACTTCTCCAAGGTTGCACAGCCTTTAACGGCACTACTTGGCAAGGGGAAGAAGTGGACATGGAGAACTGCACAAGAGTTGGCCTTTCAAGAATTGAAGGCCGCCTTGCTACATGCACCAATCTTGAAGTGGTATGACCCAAAACATCCAATCAAGTTGGCTATAGATGCATCAAGCGTAGCAATAGGAGCAGTCCTACAACAAGAGTGGCATGACGGATGGCATCCGATTGCATATTTCTCTTGAAAGTTGTTACCGGCAGAGCGCAACTACCACACCACAGAATGAGAAGAGCTGGCCATCGTTCTAGCAACCAAGCATTGGAAGCACTATCTGGGTGAGAAGGCCTTTGTAATAGAGACACACCACAAACTTCTAGTCTACCTCAAGATGCAGAAGGATCTATCTCATCGCCAAATTTGGTAGGCAGAGTGGCGACAACGCTTCAACATGACAATCACCTACGTGGAAGGTAAGAAACAACTTGCATATGCATTCACCCGCATGCCAATGGAAAACAACTTGGTGGCAGAGGTTAAGATTAACCCTAAATTTTGGCTAGAGATTCTTGCTACTAAAAAAACTGATCCATAGATTGTAGAAGCGCAATCATTCAAAGGTATCACTAACACCCAAGGACTCACCTTTTGGGATGGCAGATTATGGATCCCAAATGTCCTAGAATTATGCACCACCATTCTAGCGGAATGTCATGATTTGGCCATTGCAGCTCATATCGGAGTGGACAAGACCTTGGATGCAGTCAAGCGCCATTACTATTGGCCCAAGATGAGCAACAACATGATGGACAACGTGCGTAGCTGCCTACTTTGTCAACAAAACAAAGCTTCTAATCAAACACATGCAGGGCTTCTTCAACCTCTCCCCACTCCTACCCAACATTGGGAACAAGTGAATATGGATCTTGTTTGTGAATTACCCAAGACCACCTCAGGGTTTGACTCCATTGTGGTCTTTGTAAACCGGCTCAGCAAAATGATTCATGTATGCCCTACCACCAAGGAGGTGACCGCTTCACAACTAGCTCAATTATACTTAGATGCAGTCTTTGCTTACCATGGCTTGTCTAGAGTACTCATCACTGATAGAGGCACCCAATTCACCAGTTTGTTTTGGTGAACACTATTTGGTTTCTTCAAAACCAAGTTGGCCATGTCCACAACTTACCACCCACAAAGAGATGGCCAAACAAAGCGGGCTGATTGCACAATTGAAGACATGTTACGCGGCTTCACCTTAGAAGAGCAAGAGAGGTGAGACACCCTACTCCCGTTGGTGGAATTTGCTTACAACAATTTAGTGAATGCATCTACCCAGGTCACTCCGTTCTTCCTTATGTATGGTGAGCATCCCTTCACACCTTCTAGCTTGATGAAGATCCATCCAATGGCTACCAAGGTTGATGCAGTCAACACATTTGTTTCTAAAATCCAACAAGGTGTGGATAGCGCCAAGCACAGATTACAGATTGCGCAAAATTGACAGAAGCAATATGCTGATGCATACCATAGGCACATGGAGTTCAATGTTGGGGATCAAGTGTGGCTATCAACAACCAACCTCATATTAGTTGGACCTTGTAAGCTCAGACCTTGTTTTATTGGGCCTTTCTCGATTCTTCGTTGCATCATCGTCGCATCATCATTGCATGGCCTATCACCTTGAGCTACCACCACACATGAAGATCCATCTAGTGTTCCATGTCTCCCTACTCTGCAGATATGCTCCCTAATCAGGCCAGTGTCATTCCACACAAGACATTCCACCTTGTTCGACACTCATTGATGGCACAAAGGAATATGAAGTGGAGCGGATTCTCCAAAAATACATGCGTGGTACTCGCCATCTATGGGTGGACTATCTAGTACAATGGAAAGGTTACCCCCTCTATGAAGCAACCTAGGTGCCCGTTGCCAATTTGGCACATGCATCGATGTTGGTGCAAGCATTTGAGCAACAATTGCACAACGAGGACGTTGAGTCTTAAAAGGAGGGAGGTCTATAATACCAAGAGCTAGCCATATGATCTAGATGTGAAATTCGGTTTGGTAACATCTAGAATGATGTTATACATGATGGTCAAAATAGATAAGATAGAAGTATCACCAAAAGAGTACTTCTTCTAATAGTGTAGAAACCAAAATAGACTTGAGAACCTTGAAACCAATAGCTAGACATATGATTTAAAGGTGAGAATTGGTTTGGTAACATCTAGAAGGATGTTACACATGATGGAATAAATAGATCAGAAAGAGGTATCACCAAAAGGGGACTTCTACTAATAGAGTAGGAATCAAAATATGCTTGAAATCTTTGAAGGCAATTTTGGAGGCCTAAACGGATGAATAAGGCCTTGAAAATGTGCAACTCTCCCCCCCCCCAAACAGAGGCAAGGCTGGCCTTCCCTCCCCCTTGCTTTGTCTTGTCAAGAGCTTTCCAATGGTACCTTAACGTGATTTTAAGATTCTTACAAGAAGATTCCCTAAAAGATTCCCTCCGGTCAAAGCTTGTTTGACCAACCAAATAGGACCTAGACCAGACATGTCACCCATCCAAGTAAGTAATCCAAGGGTGGAGCTTGCTGACATGTCATCTATCTGTGTCCCTAATCCTATGGTGGAGCTTCCTTGGAGGAGATCCTCTTTGTCTATATAATAAAGAGAAGGTGCTCCTTTGGGCATCAAATGTTTGAGTGTGCAATCTATGTTTTCTCTCTTCTCTTGTCCTTGGAGTATTACAAAGTCCCCTTTGGTTGATACCTCTTTCTGATCTGTTTAGTCCATCATGTTTAACATCATTCTAGATGTTGCCAAACCAATTCTCACCTTTAAATCGTACATCTAGATATTGGTTCTAAGGTTTTTAAGTCTATTTTGGTTTTTCCTCTATTAGAAGAGATACTCTTTTGGTGATACTTCTATTTAATATATTTTGACCATCATTCTAGATGCTACCAAACCAAATTTCACATCTAGATCATATGGCTAGCTCTTGGTATTATAGTCATCCCTTCACTGGACTTGTCAAGAAGTACTACCAACTCAATCCACTTGGAGAATTGCTCTACCATAACCATAACATATTGATGATTTCTCACAATCAAAGATAAAGGTTCAACAAAGTCCAAACTCCAACGGTTACCCAATCCCATGATAGGTAATGGATGTAATTGTGGCATATGAGCATTGAATGATCCTCTAACTCGGTCACAAACCACACATTTGGCAACAAACTATTGTTCATTGGTCTACATACCGCACCATCAATAATGACTCTAGAGCAAGCTATATGTATGCTTTACTCCAAAATGTCCTAACTTCTCATGAGCATGATGGACCAATTATGGTCTTTGAGATGGAAATGGTACTACTCTCCCTCTACCATCCTCCCATACATGAAGACGGTATATGCCTTCTTATTTGATACGTCTAGCTTGTTGAAGAACATTGTCTCTCTTCTTGGCCCCAATTGCAAGACCAATGCAAAGATAATCCATCACTTAGACATCATCATGCATGTCTTGTTGAATTGTATAACTATCTCCACTCTTTGGATCTATGACTTCAATAACTCCTCCTGTATGCATTGAGAGAGATACCACCAAAGCTTCAAAAAAATGCATAAAAAGGCAAATGCATGCCAACTTGGCACCATCTCCTCATTTGTCTCGCCATGCCAATGTCCTATGGTTTAATCTTGTTGGCAAGGACATAGGTTTCTACTCAACCCATCTACATCACTATTCACCACTCCAAGTTTGTGTATAACTATGAAATCATACTCTTGTAAAATCAAAGCCCATCATGCAAGCTTCCCTAAAAGCTTATAGGACTCCATCAACCACTTCAATGGCAGATGATCAATTATGAGAGTAAAGGAGTTACCAAATAGATAACATGAGAAATGTACTATTGCCCATATTGCTACTAAGCACTCTCCCTCACATGAACTATACCTCACCTTCATTGAATTGTTGGAGCAACTAGCATAGGCCACCACAAACTTCTTCCTCTCATCATCATGCTAGATGAGCACTACTCTAAGCCCCGACATAATCCAATCAGTGTGAACCTGAAATGGTCACCCTTTTGATTGGTCTCTTCAAAATAGGGGCAAATGTAAACCTTTCCTTGAGCTCTATAAAATCTCTCTCCTGCTCATCTCCCCAACACCACTCATGTGTAAGCTTGGTCAGCTTTGTCAAGGCCTTGGCAATGACACTAAATCCTCTAACATAGTGGTGATAGAATTTTCCAACCCAAGGAATGCTTGCACTTTGCTCACATCCATATGCTGAGGAATAGGTGTAATAGCCTCCACCTTGGTCTATTGAACACCAAGTCCTCTAGGGTAGATAATATGACCCAAGTACTCAACCTACTCATAGAAGAACCTACACTTCCTAGGATGTAATTTGAGTCCATGAGATCTCAACCTCTCAAACACCTCCAACAAATGTCTCTCATGCTCCTCCATAATAGTGCTATAGACCAAAATGTCATCAATAAAGCACCAAGCAAAATCCAATCCAACTAGGATCCTGTTCATGACCCTCTAAAACTTGGCATGAGCATTCTTTAACCCAAATGGTATATAGCCTCCACTTGTATAACACATCTTTTCCGTGAGGATCAATAGACTAAAATGCTATCTTGGACTTATCCTCCTCCTTGATCGGCAATTGATGATATCTTGATAGAAGATCCAAAGTACTAAAGACCTTTGCATGCCAAATCGCATCAAAGATCTCTTCTAGTGTAGGCATGGCATACCAATCAATCCTAGTCTATTAGTTGATAAGATGGTAATCTCCATACATCCGCCTATTTGTGTATGTAACAATATGGAGTTTAGCGATGAAGTTAGTTAAGACTAACAAAGTAGCATATATGCCAAATTAGCCTAGAATATTCTAGAAGTATCTAGGAAGATTCTTAGGAAACTTCTTGGCTAGCTTAGCTTGCACTCCAAGTAAAAAGCTTCTAGAAGCTTCCAACTAGCTTAGCTTGCAAGCTAAGTAGACGACTTCTAGAAGGAAGCTTCTTGGTTTACTTGGCTTGCACTCCAAGAAGTAACTCAAGGTAGTTTTGTGAGAAGCTTCTCAAGAGCCTTGTATGTTCCCTATAAATACCAGAGCTGGAGTTCATGCTAGGCATTTGGAGTTTCTAACACTCAAGTGTCCCAATGTGATCTTCCATTCTCTTATTTCTCTCCTAAATCTTAGGTCTTTCATAGTGTAGTTTCCATACATATCCTTCTTGGTTGCATCACCATAGTTGATGCATACTCTCTATGTGAAATCTCTACCAATTAAGCCTCAAAAAGATCTCTAATCCGGCTCTAAATCAATGCTCTCTCCATGTCACTATATCAATAGGGATGTCAAAAAATTGGTAATTGCTACTCAACTCAATCTGAATACTAGGTCCTTTTAGAGCACTCAAATCTTTCATATTGAAGGCAAAACAACTTGTGTAGCTCATCAAGAACCTCCAAACTCTATGTCTTTCCACTCTTATAAGCATGCGTCTTACATCTGGCACCCAAGTATCCTCTAAAATTGATATAAGAGTGGAAGATGTATTGACTGGTTGTTTGTAATACCAAGAGCTAGCCATATGATCTAGATGTGAAATTTGATTTGGTAACATCTTGAATGATGAAGGCCTTATTGGCTCAATAAGGAAGCAGAGAAGGAAGAGAAGGAAGAAGACAAATGTGCAAAGATCCCAAAAGGTAACCTCACAATTGATTGTCGTGAATGGAGTCCTAGAAGGAAATCAAGTGAGAGTATTAATAGATCCGAGAGCAACAAAGAATTTCTTGTCTTGCTCTATTGCAATAAGATTGGGAATAGATCTAGAGAGAGATGAGAGTGAAGAAGTAGAGTTACCTAATGTGCAAATAGAGAGGATTGAATCACTACCTAGACAGGTAACACTCTTTGTAGGAGAATATCATGAAGCAATTGAGTGGCAATTGATACAATTAGCTCGTTATGATGCAATCTTAAGCATGCCATGGATAGAGCATTACAACCCTATGGTAGATTGGAGGAAGAAAGTAGTGAGAACCCACCAATGTTCAATCATTTTGGGATTAATGAAAAATCACACAAGCAAGAAATGCCTCTATATGTCATAGGGACGACAATTGTCTGTAAGACCGATAGATGTTTCATGGGTCTAATAAGAGAAGTCTAGAGTGCACAACTTGATGGAAAAATTCTTGAGGAATTGAAAGATGTGGTGGATGAGTTTCAAGATGCCTTTCCCAATGATCTACCCTCAAGATTACCACCAAAAAGGAGAGTTGATCATAAAATTGAGACACTCCCGGAGAAGACACCTCCTTGTAAGGCCCCATATCGCCTATCACCTCATGAGTTGGAGGAATGTAAGACTCAAATTGAGGAGATGCTGCAGAAAGGGTTCATCCAACCTAGTGTATCATCAAATGAGGCTCTTGTCTTGTTTGTGAAGAAGAAGGATGGTACAATGCACACGTGCATTGAGTATCGGGGTCTCAATCAGCAAATAGTGAAGAAAAAATATCCCTTACCTTGCATGGATGACCTGTTTGATCAACTCCATGGAGCAAGATACTTCACCTAATTGGACTTGCGGAGCGGTTACAATCAAATCCAAATTGCAGAGGAGGATGTGTACAAAATTGCCTTTGGAACCAAGTATGGCCACTTTGAGTATCTTGTGATACCTTTTGGCCTCACCAATGCACCTGCTACTTTCATGAGTCTAATGAATGACATATTTTTTCCATACTTGAAGAAGTCTATTATCATCTTCTTGGATGACATCTTAGTAAATAGTAGCACAATGATGGAACACAAACACCATCTACAAGAAGTCCTCCAGATTCTAAGACAAAATCGATTGTATGGCAAAATCTCAAAGTGTGAGTTTGGCAAGTCTGAAGTAGACTACTTGGGGCATAGAGTAAGTGCATAGGGCATTCAAGTATTGATAGATAAAATTGAGGTCATTCAAAATTGGAGTGCCCTAGAAGATCAAACTCAACTCAAGAGCTTCTTGGGGTTGATGGGATTCTATTGTAGATTTGTCAAGGACTTCTCCAAGGTTGCACAACCTTTAAGGACACTACTTGGCAAGGGGAAGAAGTGGATATGGAAAACCGCACAAGAGTTGGCCTTTTAAGAATTGAAAGCGGCCTTGCTACATGCACCAATCTTGAAGTGGTATGACCCAAATTGTCAAATCAAGTTGGCTATAAATGCATCAGGCATAACAATAGGAGCAATCCTACTACAAGAGTGGCATGATGGATGACACCCAATTGCATATTTCTCTTGAAAGTTGTTTCCAATAGAGCGCAACTACCACACCACAGAACAAGAAGAGTTGGCCATTGTTCTTGCAACCAAGCATTGGAAGCACTATCTGGGCAAGAAGGCATTTGTAGTAGAGACAGACCACAAACCTCTAGTCTACCTCGAGATCAAGAAGGATCTATCTCACCGCCAGATTTGGTAGGCAGAGTGGCAACAACACTTTAACATGACAATCACCTATATGGAAGGTAAGAAGCAACTTGCAGATGCATTCACCCGCATGCCAATGGTAAACAACTTGGTGGCAAGGGTTAAGATTAACCTTGAATTTTGGCTACTACAAAAACTGATCTACAGATTGTAGAAGCGTAATCATCCAAAGGTATCACTAGCACCTAAGGACTCACCTTTTGTGATGGCAGATTATGGATCCCAAATGTCCTAGAATTACGCACCACCATTCTAGCAGAATATCATGATTTGGCCATTGCAAGTCATGTTGGAATATACAAGACTTTGGATGCAATTCAGTGCCATTACTATTCACCCAAGATGAGTAATGATGTGATGGACTACATGCATAGCTGCGTACTTTGTCAATAGAACAAAGCTTCTAATCAAGCTCCTACAAGGCTCCTTCAATCTCTCCCCATTCCTACCAAACGTTAGGAACAGGTGAGTATGAATCTCGTCTGTGAATTACCCCAGACCAATTCAAAGTTTGACTCCATTGTGGTCTTTGTGGACGTGCTCAACAAAATGAGTCATGTACGCCCTACCACCAAGGATGTGACCACTTCACAACTAGCTCAATCATACTTAGATGCAGTCTTCTCTCACCATTGCTTGTCTTGAGTACTCATCACTGATAGAGGTGCTCAATTCACCAATTTGTTTTGGTGAACACTTGTTGGTTTCTTCAAAACCAAGTTGGCCATGTCTACATCTTACCACCCACAAACACATAGACAAACAAAGTGGGCCAATCGCACAATTGAAGACATGTTACGCGACTTCATTTTAGAAGAGCAAGAGAGGTAGAACACCCTACTCCCATTAGTGGAATTCACTTACAACAATTCAGTGAATGTATCCACCCAGGTCACTCTGTTCTTCCTCATGTATGGTGAGCATCCCTTCACACCTTCTAGCTTGATGAAGATCCGTCCAATGGCTACTGTCGTGCGTATATACATCGCTACACAACATACATCGCTGTCAACATCATACACTATAAAAGCACAACTCACACATAAGTCATACATAGACTCTAAAGTGCCACAATCGCCCCCCTAGCTGGCGGTTAGGTCCCTCTAACTCCAGATAGCCATCTACTCTAAGTATATGGTATACCCTCTAATGGGCAAAGATCAGGAGGCCGGGTGCTATGGAGCCCCATCGTTAGTCGCCTGTCTGCAATCTATACCATATAAAGAATGAACTAGCTATAGGTCAAGTACATCTAGGACATAACCACTGTCCCTGAGGAACCACCGTGAGGGGAGGAGTCATACATGCCATATGCCATCCTCTCGAACAGCTATCACACACTAACATAGTAGCAGCTCCACCAGAAGAGCCACATAACATACACCTCAAGCCTGCACGTACAAGTGCCAAGCTTGGGTCCATAGTACCATCAATGTTTGGAAGGTGGCATGGCGCACAATTGCGCACATGATCCTTCCAAACAACACCATCACGTCCTTCTAACACAAGGACTCCAGATGGCAAAACCTCGCGCACTCTCAAGATAGTACGGCCTGTAGAAACATCAAGTGTCGTCGGTGTTGTCTGCTGTAGATATACATAGTCGCCTGGATGAAATCGACGGATCGAGGGTCTATAACCTCCTCCTCGAATGGTAGCATAGCGTAAAGTATCTCTATGCTGAGCAATCACCAAGTTCTCGAAGGCCATCGGCATCACTCTCTGAAAGATCTCTGCCCGCTGAGAACATGCGCTCATCCATACATCAAGGTCATCCAAGTCCAAAACTACAGTAGCATCTCGACAAATGGCTGCAGGTAAATCTGGATCTCGTCCATAGAGTAGAAAGTATGGAGAGAAGGATGCTAAGGAGGCTTGCCGGCTGAACCGATAGCCCATGGCCAACCAAGGTAATTGGAGATCCCAATCTCCCAAGTGGCCTCTCTGCAAACCATACTTTTGCAATCCTCTCTTCACCGTCTGAACCACTCTCTCTGCTAAGCCATCTGCCTCAGGGTGATCTCGGGATGTAGTACGATGATCAATCAAAGCCTTGTCACACAAGACCTGAAACTCTCCCAAGAACTCTGTACCCTGATCAGTCAAAACCTTAGCTGGTGCACCAAAATGACTAAGAACTCGACCCAGGAACGAGTAAGCTGTCCCTTCACTAGACTTGTCAGGAAGTGCCACCAACTCAATCCACTTGGAGAAGTGCTCCACCATCACCAAAACATACCGATGATGTCTCACAGTCAGCGGTAAAGGTCCGGCAAAGTCCAAACTCCAACGGTAACCCAATCCCATGATAGGTAATGGGTGTAACTGTGGCGTAGGAGCATTGAATGATGCTCTAACTCGGTCACAAACCACACATCTGGCAACAAACTGCTGTAACTCGGTCTACATACCGCGCCACCAATAATGACTCCGGAGTAAGCTATATGTACGCTTTACTCCAAAATGTCCTAGCTCCTCATGAGCATGACGGACCAACTGTGGTCTCTGTGATGGAAGTGGTACTACTCGCACTCTACCATCCTCCCATACACGCAAAAGGTGTCTACCCTCCAATCTGAACCGTCTGGCCCGCTGAAGAACACGGTCTCTCTCCTTGGCCCCAATTGTGCCACCCACAACACCAGTGCGAAGATAGTCCATCACTAAGACATCATCATGAATGTCTCGCTGATCTGTACCAATATCTTCACTCTCTGGATCTGTGACCTCAATAACTCCTCCTGTATGCGCTGAGAGAGATACCACCAAAGTCTCTGCAAATATACACAGAAAGGCCGATGCATGCCAACCTGGCACCATCTCCTCATCTGTCTCACCATGCCAACGTGCTCCGGTCTGATCCTGCTGGCTGGGACATGGGTTTCTACTCAACCCATCTGCATCACGGTTCACCACTCCAGTTCTGTGAACAACCGTGAAATCATACTCCTGTAAAATCAGAGCCCATCGTGCAAGCTTCCCTGAAAGCTTGTCGGACTCCATCAACCACTTCAGCGGCTGATGATCAGTGATGAGAGTGAAGGGGTTACCAAATAGGTAACATCGGAAATGTGCTACCGCCCAAACTGCTGCCAAGCACTCTCCCTCATATGAACTATACTTCGCCTCCGCTGAATTGTTGGAGCGACTAGCATAGGCCACCACAAACTCCTTCTTCTCATCATCATGCTGGGTGAGCACCGCTCCAAGCCCCAACATACTCCAATCAGTGTGAACCTGAAATGGTCGTCCCCTGATCGGTCTCCTCAAAATAGGAGCAGATGTCAACCTCTCCTTGAGCTCTACAAAAGCTCTCTCCTGCTCATCTCCCCAACACCACTCCTGTGTAAGCTTGGTCTGTGAGCCGGCCTGTCTCTCACTCAGGATGAACCTCTGATGGCTATTATGGTAGCGCACCATGGACTAAGAAGGCAAGGAACCCCAACTCCATCATACTCCTCCAAGGCTAACACTCCAAGACTCAAGACATTGCTCACTAGAGAACTCAATGAGAGAGAGATAGTTGCAAATGAAAGGATGATGAGTACCTCCTCACTCCTTGTTTATATACTTGTGAAATAGTTACGTACCAAAGTTACTAATTACCGTAGTAACTCAAGTTACTAGACTAAAAGTCAAGTAAAGTCAAAAAGTAGAAAGGAATATCCATTCACATGGGCATATTCCCCTTATCTTGACCCAACCACTAAAGCAAGGATTCCTTCACATGGGCTATCCTTGGACTAAAGAAGAATCCAAAACAAAAAGGCTTGCGGGCCCAAGAGTTCTCAACTCTTTCCCCAAAGCCAAACACCTAGGAATAATACCAAGTCAACACACTAAAATCCAAAATAGTGGTGCTCATCTTTTCTACTTCCTCTAAAGTAAGGTCCCATCTATCTTAGCTATGACTAACTTTAGCTAACCATGACTAATATAGAACCATCCTTTATCTCTATATAAATAATATCTCTTAAGTACTTGTAATACCAAGCTAAATATCACAATACCACACACATGCACAAATGGGTGTTACATTTACCCCCGGACTAAGTTTTCACTTTGTCCTCAAAGTGAAGGTCTCTCTACCTTCTATGGTACATCTTCAACTTATCATGGTTAATCCTATCAAAGTGTCTTCCTCCCAACTCTTTGAGATCATAGGTGTAATTGCCCCACACCTTCTCTACTATGAAAGGTCCAAAGTACTTAGGCAAAAACTTCTTTTGCACTCTCTTGAATCGAATGGAATCAAACAACATTACCCAATCACCTTCTTTGAAAGGCTCCACCTTCTTCTTGCCTTGCCTCTTGTCATAGCTCTCCTTTTGTTTCCTTTGGGCTTGCTCCACTCGAACCATAGCAACTGCTCTTGCCTCTTCCAACTCCATGAGTTGATCCTTCCTTGACTTCCCTGCATCACTTCCTTGTGCTTTCTTCAATCTCCTATGAATGCTTTGGAAGGTAGGAAGATCAAAGTGAATAGGTAAGGTAGACTCAATACCATACACCAATTGGAATGGAGAATATCCAGTGGAAGTCTTCATGGTTGTCCTATACTCCCACAAAACTGCATGAATCCTCTTGTCCCAATGATGTTTAGCCCCCTCCATTTCTGCATCTTTGGCCAACATCATGCACAAGGTCTGATTGGTTCTCTCTGCCAAGCCATTGGAATTTGGCTTATAGGATGTAGTTACTCTATGTGTGATAGAGAAATGTCGTAGCATGGCTGTAGTAATGCTTCCTGTAAACTCTCCTCCTCTATCAGAAACCAACTCCAAAGGGCATCCAAACCTAGTGATAATGCGTTCATAAAGAAATCTACCCACTTCATCTTCATTCTTGTCCCTCAATGGTCTAGCCTCAACCCACTTGGTAAGGTAATCAGTAACTACCACAATGTACCGATTGTTCCTTGGGGTTCTATTGAGAGGTCCTACAAAATCAATTCCCCACTTCTCAAAAGGTCCTAGCAATGGAATTGATCTAAGTGGTGGAGTGGATGTAGACTTTCTAGCAAAAGCTTGACAAACATGACAAGTTTTGCAATAATCAAGACAATCCTTGAAAATCCCTCTCCAATGGTAACCTGCATCTAGAATCTTGAAAGCAGTCACCTTTCCTGCAAAGTGTCCTCCACATACTAAACCTTCATGAAACTCCTTTATGAGTAGGATAGACTCTTCCTTACCCACTGCTCTTCGAAGTAGACCATCTGCTCCTTGGTGAAAAAGAATATCCTCCACCATTGTGTAAGGTCTAGATCTTGTTGCAAGGGCCTTCCTCTCCCTAGCATGCATCCCTTCTGGATAGTTACCTCTTGTCACAAAATCCACAATCTCCTTGTACTCCATTGGAATCTCTTGAGTGACTGAGATTGTCATGAGCTCCTCATCCGGGAAGGAATCATCTACTGGCTCATCTCCATCATGATCATAGGCTCTAGATAACAAATCAGCATTTGCATGTTTCTTTCCTGGCCTATCCTCAATTGTGTAGTCATACTCAGACAAGAGTATCATCCACCTTGCTAGTCTCCCTTCAACATTAGGCTTGTTGAAGATGTACTTCAAAGCCTTGTGATCCGTGACAATTGTGGCTTTCCCTCCAATCAAGTAGTGTCTAAACTTCTTGAGACCAAAGATCACTGCCAACCCTTCTCTCTCTGTGACAGAGTAGTTCTTCTCTGCTGAAACCATCTGCCTACTAGCATAAGCTATTGGATGATCATGCCCATCTTGGTCTAATTGACTAAGAGTGCATCCTATAGCTACATTAGAAGCATCAGTGTAGAGGATGAAAGGCTTACTCCAATCAGGTTTAGCAAGAATTGGAGCTACAACAAGGGACTGCTTGAGCTCCTCAAAAGCTTTGAGAGCCTCCTTGTCTTCCAAAATCACCATGTAATCTACACCCTTCTTCATGTAGATGGTCAATGCATAAGCCTTGTTGGAAAATGAGAAGATGAACCTCCTATAGTACCCAACCATTCCCAAGAATTGGCGTAACTTTGTCAAGCTTGAAGGGAATGGAAGGTCTGAGATTTTCCTCACCTTCTCAGGATCAACTGCTATTCCATCCTTGGAGATGATGTGCCCCAAAAGTAGACCTTCTTCACATCCAAAAATGCACTTCTCTGGGTTGAGTGATGCATTTGCCTCATCCAAGCGTTGCAAGACTTTGATTAGGTGCTCAAAGTGCTCCTCCTTGCTCCCATAGACACAAAAGTCATCAATGAAATCTCTCACAAATTTCCCAATGAAAGGTTCAAATACCTTGTTCATGAACCGTTGGAATGTGGCTGGAGCATTGCAAAGCCCAAAAGGCATGACCTTGAAAGCGTAAGTTCCCCAAGGTGTGGTGAATGTGGTGAGTTGTTGATGCTCTGGTGCAATCTTTATTTGGTTATATCCACTATAACCATCTCCAAAACTGTACCTCTCATGACCTGCAACCTCCTCCAAGATCTCATCAATGAATGGCAATGGGTAGTAGTCCTTCTTGGTAACAGCATTAAGCTTCTTGTAATCCACACATACCCGAAGCTTGCCATTCTTTTTCTTCACAATGACAATTGGAGACACCCATTCTGAATTCTCCACCTCAAAGATAAATCCAGCCTCCTTGAGCTTATCAATCTCCTCCTTCACAACCAAAGATATTGGTGGGCTAATGCGACGTTGCTTTTGGCGGATTGGTCTTGCATGTGACTCCACCTCTATCTTGTGCTCCTCCAAGGTGACTTCCTTCAAATCCTTGTAACTAAAAGCAAACACATGGATGAACTTGCGGAAAATCTCCTCAAATCTCACCTTCTCCTCCTTGGTAACATTTGGGCCATACTTGAGGGTAGATAACCTTCTCTCTACCTCCTCAAGTGTCAATGGTGATTTATCTGGGTCCTTCAAAACCTCTGGCTTAGGTGCAAAATCCATAGCACACAAGGGATACACATCTGAATCAGATTCAGATTCATCTTCCTCCGTGGAAGTCTCCTCTTCCATGCTTGTGTCCACACCTGAAGCTCCTTCTTCAGAATCTGATTCCCAATAATTAGAAGATGGGGTATCTGAATGTGAAGTGTTGGTGGTGTTAGTCACAGGAACAGTGACTCTATGGTTTGATGGCCCAATCCTCAAGTACCCTTTGTGCCATCGATCAGTTGTGCGTGCTGCTCTCAACCATGGCCTCCCAAGAAGTAAGTCATAGCTTGAATCCTTCAAGACTTGGAAAGTCATGAGATTTTGAACTCCCATAACTGAAACTACCACCTTATCCATCACCCCTACTGGTCGAACTTGTTGCTTGTTTGCCATGCTCACCACAAATGTTGAAGGTCTTGAGGGTATCATACCCAACTTCTTCATCAACCTTTCTGACATGGCATTCACTGCTGATCCTCCATCAACCAATGCATCCTTGATGTTGTGACCATTCACTCTCACATCAATCTTGGAGGCATATTCACAAGCCTCCCATGGTGCTGGCTTGGCATCCACCACCCCCATTGATACTGGAACTTTTGCCTTCTTCTTCTTTTTGCTCCTTGTAGAACTCAAACCACCTCTAAGCTCCTTTCTCAAGGTAGGGTTCAAAGCAATTAATTGGCCCACTGTGATGTTAGCCTTGTGACTACCAACATCCTCCAACACATTGTAGTTCCATTGTTGCTTTGAGATCAAGAAGTCCTCCATCCCCAACTTCTTCCTTGGAGTCTTTGTTGTTGATGGTGTTGAGGTGCGAGTGCTCCTAGTAGACATAGGAGTATCCTTGCTTGGAGTAAATCCTTGAGAAGAGTGAACATCCTCTGCAAAACGAGCTCTCTTCTTCTCTTGTGCCAAAAGCTCCAAATTAAGACCCTTGGAGTTTGAGCACTCTCCCTTCTCATACTTGCTCTCAACCACATCTATGGATGCTATCCCCTTACCTTTGTTGGGATTAGGAGCCACTTGGGTTTCACTACCTCCCTCTTTCCCTCTATTGGCTCCCTCATAACCCCTTCCTCCATGGTAAGTGGAATTTGGGCAATTCCTTTGGATATGGCCTCTTCCTCCACAACCAAAACAATTTCTATCATTGAAATTGTTGGCTGGTTGGCCTCCTCTATATGGATAGTTTCCATAACTCCTAGGTCCTCTCCCTACATTCTGATCCACCTCTCTCTTCTCCCATAGTTGCACCACATTGATCTTGAGATCCGCAAGTTGTTCTGTGATGGTTTGGAGTGGATCTTTTGGTGGAGCTGCAAGAATTGGAGCAACTACTACTTGTGGTGCAACCCTTGTCACCAAAGTATCAGAAGTTCCACCATACTTGTAGCCTTGAGGAGGATGCACAACCTCCTTCACCACCAAATCACTCTCATCTCCTTCCAAACTCTCCTCCATACGAATTGCGATCTTGATAGCTTCAACCTTGGAAGAAGGTTTCTCATATCTCACCTTGCTTCTAATTTGTGGTCTCAATCCTCCCACAAAATTCTTGGTGAGCATGGCCCCTATGCCAATCATTGTAGTCTCCACATCATCCCCACCCTTCCTCAACACTATGCGAAATCTGGACTCCAACTTTTCCACTCTTTCCACATAGACCCTCACTTTCTCTCCATCTCCTTGCTTGAGAAATGTAACCTCACTCATCAATCTCTCATAACTCTCATCAGGAAGAAAGTTCTCAATGAGTGCTGAAGTCAAAGTCTCCCAAGACTCCTCTTCCCCCTCTCTCCTCTCTCTCTTTTGGTATTCTGACTCATACCATGTAAGTGCTGCATCCTCAAAGAAATCTGGTAATAATGAGGCCCACTCATTCTTCCTCCTCTCATTGTTTCCTATGCAAGCTCTCTTGAAGTCTCTCACAAAGGCCTCCACATCTTCTCCATCCTTGCCAAAGAAAACCGGAAGTTTCCCCATCTTAACCCCTCACTATCTTTCTTTTCTCTTAATTTTTTTTTCTCTTTTCTTTTCTCTCACTCTATTACTAATAGAGTATATACATGACTAACACCATCTGAGAATAATCCACTCTAGGGAACACAAAAGGTTCAGGTTGCTCCAAGATTTCTATAGCAACATCAAATTCTAGAGTGCATATTAATCTAACTCTCATGGATAGTTTATCCATAAGTTGAAAGATTATCTCCATCACTAATCTTGAGAACTAGCTGATGAAGGTGGTAGTATTTCTGTAGCTGTACTAAGACTCTCTCCAAGATCCTTCACCAAAGTTTCCAAAAGTGCTTTTACTCCACTACACTCATGTCCTTTTGGAAGTCCTTCAACTCCACAAACCTCACACAACTCCTTGGTCTTAGATCTTCTCCCTCCCAATCTTGGTGAAGAAGGTCCAACATGCAAACCCAAGTCAAGTAAGCCTCTCCTTTCCCTCAATCTCTTGCTCTCAAAGGTTAATGGACATGTACTTGCCTTATGTCCCTTCTCTCCACATAGAAAGCACTTAGACTCACTCTTTCCTCCAAGTGGTGTAGGTTTTTGGATCCTCTCAACACTCTCTTCAAATTCTATTGTAAACTCTCTTTTCCTCAAATCCACCCCTACAATCACCTCAAACCCTTGGGGAACCTTGCATAATCTCAATTTCCACTCTTGATGACCCTCCATGTTCCCAAAGATGAATCTAAACACTCAAACATGCTTTTTGTTGATCTCAAACTTCTCATGCATGAGATCTCCACTCCGCAGAATTGACCCTTCCTCACAATGTCACTCAAATCTCCCAACGAATATGTCACAGTCCTCTGAAATTTTCCACACTTGATCACAACTCTAGGACGTCCCTCCCTGCAAAATTTTAGATCTTTTCATCGAGCCATTTGGCCTAGACACCTTTCTATTCAGCACCCATATTTCAGATTTGGTCTGAAAACCACCCCCCTCACTTCAAAAACTCATAACGCACTGCGCAAAAATGATCTCTCTCTAATTTTTGTGGCACCAGGTAGGATACAATGCACTGAATTTTCTTGGGAATTTTCAGGACAATTCACTAAAAATTGAAGAAATGGCAGACTCTGTACAATTTTCCAGAGAGCATGCAGTTGCGGGAGCACTTTACCCTATCAACTTTCAAAAATTCTAGCCCAGTGCGCATAGAAGCTCTCTCAATAATTTCAAGTGTGCTAACTGAAAGATAACCTAAGCTATCATGTGTAGAAATCTCAAGTCCAGATCTCAAACTTGAGATTTTGCCCAAAATCACCTTAATCCCCAAAATCTGCAATCCACCTCACACAATCTCTCCAATTCCTCTCATGTGTACAAGATGTACAAAATCACCTCAAAGACATCATAATGAACTACAGGGTATACAAATGGATCTTGGTTCTCTAACATAAGTTCAGCCCTCTCCTCTCCTAATGTTCTCTCCAAGTGAGCTCTCATAGCCTCCTTCTGCCTAATGTAGAATTGGACGCGGAACATTATCTTGCCTTCTAGAGAGGTCACGGCAACGGAACCAAAAATGTGAGCCGGCCTGTCTCTCACTCAGGATGAACCTCTGATGGCTATTATGGTAGCGCACCATGGACTAAGAAGGCAAGGAACCCCAACTCCATCATACTCCTCCAAGGCTAACACTCCAAGACTCAAGACATTGCTCACTAGAGAACTCAATGAGAGAGAGATAGTTGCAAATGAAAGGATGATGAGTACCTCCTCACTCCTTGTTTATATACTTGTGAAATAGTTACGTACCAAAGTTACTAATTACCGTAGTAACTCAAGTTACTAGACTAAAAGTCAAGTAAAGTCAAAAAGTAGAAAGGAATATCCATTCACATGGGCATATTCCCCTTATCTTGACCCAACCACTAAAGCAAGGATTCCTTCACATGGGCTATCCTTGGACTAAAGAAGAATCCAAAACAAAAAGGCTTGCGGGCCCAAGAGTTCTCAACTCTTTCCCCAAAGCCAAACACCTAGGAATAATACCAAGTCAACACACTAAAATCCAAAATAGTGGTGCTCATCTTTTCTACTTCCTCTAAAGTAAGGTCCCATCTATCTTAGCTATGACTAACTTTAGCTAACCATGACTAATATAGAACCATCCTTTATCTCTATATAAATAATATCTCTTAAGTACTTGTAATACCAAGCTAAATATCACAATACCACACACATGCACAAATGGGTGTTACAGGTCAGCTTCGTCAAGGCCTTGGCAATGGCACTAAATCCTCTAACATAGCGGCGATAGAAGTTTGCCAACCCAAGGAATGCTCGCACTCTGCTCACATCCGTAGGCCGAGGAATACGTGCAATAGCCTCCACCTTGGTCTGCTGAACACCAAGTCCTCCGGGGTAGATAGTGTGACCCAAATACTCAACCTGCTCATGGAAGAACCTACACTTCCCAGGATGTAATTTGAGTCCATGAGATCTCAACCTCTCAAACACCTCCAACAACTGTCTCTCATGCTCCTCCACAATAGTGCTATACACCAAAATGTCATCAATATAGCACCGAGCAAAATCCAGTCCAGCTAGGATCCTATCCATGACCCTCTGGAAC
Source organism: Lunularia cruciata (assembly GCA_948567375.1). NCBI lineage: Eukaryota > Viridiplantae > Streptophyta > Marchantiopsida > Lunulariales > Lunulariaceae > Lunularia > Lunularia cruciata. Next base: position 15,229,554 of record OX419756.1, read on the forward strand.
TCAGCAGGAGCATTCTTCAACCCAAATGGTAAGAATCTCCACTGATATAACACATCCTTGCCGTGAGGATCAATAGCCCAAAATGTTGTCTTGGACTTATCTTCCTCCCTGATCGGCAACTGATGATATCCCGCTCAAAGATCCAAAGTACTGAAGACCTTTGCATGCCCAATCGCATCAAAAATCTCCTCCGGTGTAGGCATGGCATACCGATCAGCCCTGGTCTGTCGGTTGATAGGACGGTAATCTCCACACATCCGCCTATCTGTATAGTTGCCATGCATATCCTTCTTGGCTAGCATCACTGTCGCTGATGCATACTCTCCATGTGAAATCTCCACCAAACCAGCCTCAAAAAGGTCACTACTCCGGCTCTGAATCAATGTCCTCTCCATCTCACTATATCGATAAGGACGTCGGAAAACAAGTGTGTCGCTAGTCAGCTCAATCCGTATACCAGGTCCCTTCAGAGCACCCAAATCCTTCATACTGAAGGCAAAACAACTCGTGTGACTCCTCAAGAACCTCCAAACCCTCCGTCTTTCCTCTCCAGTAAGCTTGGGTCCAAGATCTGGCTCCCAAGTATCCTCTGTAACTGTAGTAGGAGTGGAAGACGTACTGACTGGCTGCTATACTGGGCCCTTGGGAGCAATGGTGTCATGCTCCTGACCCCTAGAGGTCCCAACCTCTGTGTGAAAAACTCCCTCCACTCTGGCTGCAAGCTCCATACGTCCTCTGGCTGCATCCCATGTGGACCAAGGGTGTAATCCAAGTAGCCCACGCTCACCTGGATGGACTCCAAGTAGACCACTCTCCCTAGTAGCTACTGGATGTGTCCCAAGAATACCATGTCCACTCGGTCCATCGCCCCCAGCATGTGCCTGAATCGTCTCGATAGGCACAGGGCTCACAAGTGTCCGAGTGGTGATGCCTATCAAGCGCATCCTACGCTGCTCTGCCAAACCAAGGCTCACAATCCAGGTCAAACAGTTCAGGTCCATAGCCTGACCTAACACCTGACGCCTGGATGCCTCTGACACTGCTGGAACAGCGGTAATACCGGTGCGAAAACCCATCGCCCGCTCTCTCTCATCAGCATTGGGCTCCACCAACTGCTGTAACTGTGAGTCCCAAACAAGTCCAGGTCCTCCCTCTCGAAAAGCATGAGAGCCTGGGAAACTCATGAGTGTGGGAAATGCAGCTCTAGGCTGTCCAACTAGGTTCACCACTGCCATGGGTGACCTATCAGCCACTACCACTATCTGAGACTGACGCCCAACATCCAAGATATCATCAACAAGAATGTGGTCCAGTCGCTGAATCCCATCATAAGCACGCTGTAGAACCTCTCTGGGTAAGAGGTTTGTCCACCAAAGACGAAGACGATGAGCCCGTGATCCCACTCTGGCTGCATCTAACAATACAGCACGTCCCATCCATGAATGGACCTGATGTGTACTCGCCACCACTCTAGTGCAAGAATCACCCATCAATGGAATGTTGTCCAAAAGGTAAGCTGGAGAAACAGACTGATGAACTTGGAGATGTCGTAGTATCCGTAACATCTCCCAAAACACACCAGAACGAGGATCCTGAAGACCCAAACCGCGGCCCGCACGTGTATGTCCCTGACATGGCCATCCAGAAATCACCAAGTGAACAGGCCCATGTCTCTCTAGGTCATGCGCCCCCAGTAAGGAAATGTCTCCTGGTAAGGCCTTCTGGTAACCTCTGACTGCTGACATCGGTAATAACTCCGGATACCGATAGGCCAAGTGTGCCACATGATGTAGAGAGACTTGCCTAGCAGTCTCATCTCTCTCTACATACAAGTACCTCTGTACTCGGATACCCGCCTGTAATACCGCAGCTAGTCCGGTGCTGATCCCACCAAACAACTCCAATAGGCATATCCTCTCTACTGGATACTGCCAAGCAATGAGTGTGGTATCCAGAGGTGTCAAAGCAATCGCCTCTGGAGGCTCATTCTCACACTCATCCCCTGATGGTACGAAGGCTCCACTCCAAGCCTGCTGCACCAACTGATCTGCATGCTGCTGCAATGCCTCCTCTGAACTCCACAATGGAACATCCAAGGTGGATGGAACAATCCCACTCGTACTCCATAGCCGAGTGATCTCCTCTGGTATTGGAGTATCCTCTACATGGGCGTTCCCCTCCAACAAGTCACCAGGCCAAGTAACTGCACCGCTGAAAGCCAAAACTAATGCTGCCATGGTCCCGGACTGTAGTGAGCCAAGACTGCCACTACTGAAGCGTACTGGTAGGCGACATACCCGTCCCTCACCAGACTGCCAACCAGGTCTATAAGAGGCTGTCTCCTCCCAATAGTCAATACTGAAACCCATAGGGTATAACACTGCTCCCCCAACTAGCACATCATAGGACTCAGCTATCGTCGCAATAGCCTGAGCTCTCACCACCGAGCTATCAGTCGGATGACCAGGCTGAACCTGGACAACAAGCTCTCCACGTGTGATGTACTGTGTCGAACCACCACCAAGAGATGTCTGGATCTGAAATGGACACCTCTCCACATCGGTCTTCCGTAACTCCAGACCAACAACTGTAGCCTTCTCCAACATAAGGGGCTGCGCACCAGAGTCTAACAAGACTCTCTGTGGTGTATAGACCTTCCCTGAAGGTCCTACCAAACGAAAGATCCCCCTCTGGTTATCCAATAGGACAACACCAGGTGTAAACCACGCTCTCTCAAAGGCCGGTCTAGCTGGCAACTCCTCCAGTCTAGCCGCTGCTGCCTGCCATAAACCACTGGTCGCTGAACGGATCCCATGCTCCTCAACCAAGTCAGCTCCACTACCAACCACCTCTGCTCTAGTAGTAGGAACTGCACCATCCCTACTCTCACACAACGTGGCAGCCAACCGGAACACTAGGGCTGGGTCCACTCCCAATGTAAACATGTCACTGGCTGAAAATAAAGGATGCCGCATAATCAGCTGAGCCGCCCCCAACATCATGCTAGACTCAATCTGTGTAGTAGCAGGTGGCTGACTAGCAGGTACTCCATCAAGTACTCCATCACCACCTACCACACCTACACTGGGACGTCTAGGAACCATGGATGTCGTCTGCAATGCCTCAGATAACGTGAAAGATTGGGGAAGTCTGACCTGTCTCCCAACCTCTCCTCTCTATGGGTCCAACTCCACTGATGCTCCTCTAGGCTCTGGAGCACGTACTGCACTCCTAGTCACTGCTGCAGATGCATCCACCTGTGCTGCTCCGCACATGAAGTCCAAAGCATCTCTATCACCAGCATATGAGGTGGAAGCCTCAGCACCCGAATCTGATCTCCTATGAGCAATAGCCATACTAGCCAATCTCTGCTCCAACTGCTCAATCCGAGTAGCCATAGCTGTGTCAGAAGTAAGGGCAGGTACTGCACCCCTACTAGGTGTAGATCCTCTACCACCACCTCTACCACCTCGTCCTCCATGAACTGGAGCTCCTCTACTACCTGCCATAGCAGCCCTACCACTCCGTAACTCCGGGTGTAGGTCAAAACACCGGTCACTAGTATGACCAAATCTATGGCAGTGCTCACACTGCCTCTGTGCTGGCTGTGATGCACCAGAGGTATCAGGTCCGCTGCCCTGAGTACACTCTCTCCTATGGTGAGGTCCACCACAAGTCCAACAAGCAACACCACCACTCACTGGCTGCTGCTGCCCCGAAAATGAGGGTAAGGGTCTAACTCCACTAGGCCCTCCACTCGCTCCATAGGATCTGGGCTGTCCACCCTGTCCTCGAAAACCAACTCGGCGTGGTGCACTCTGCTGCACTCTAGAAGAAGTCACAACCGTGGATGAGGTCTCTCTACCAAATCCAGATGTCACCACTCTCTCCTCCACCATGTTGAGCTCAATACGCTCAGCCAAACCAAAGACTACTGCCAAAGTGGGCGAAGTAGCCTGCAACAACGTAGCATCACGAACTCTACGTCGCAACTCCCTGTCCAGTATCCCATACCAAAACTGGACTGCCTGGGCCTCAATAACTCCCTGAGTGAAACTGATCAGCCGCCTCATGCGAGTGTATGCCTCGCGTAGGCTCTCTCCAGCCTTCCGCTGGAACTCCTGCAAGCTCCTCAGCTTGTCAGTCCGCACTCCCTGGTAGTTCTGCCTCAAACATAGGAAGAACTCAACCATGGGGTTAAACCCCGGTACCACACCACCTCCTGCAGCGGTACCTCCACTCGTAGTAGCACTATCTCCAGCTAGTGCACCTCCACTAGCTCCACCAACACTACTCAAGCTAGAACTCGTAGGTACAGCCGACCTACTCCTGGCCACCAAACCTGAAGTGATGGAGACATAGTGTGGAGACCAATACTGTCTCCATAACTCAATCTCCTCCAAATGAGCTCTCCTGAACTCATGGTAGTCGTCCATCGGTGGACCCTCCAAGTGCTGAAACAACCCCTTCCATGCCATGAAGGGTGTGAACAAAGTCGGGTTCCGCATCTGCTGCAGATCACACCAACTATCGAACTCCTGGATGAAGTCATCCAACTCAATGGTACCCACTGTACCAGAGTAACGCCTAGGGCCTTTGGAGGCCCCATAAATCTCGTCCATGTCCCACAACAACGGTGCGGACACACCAAGTGCACTCTCAACTGAATCAGCTCCTGTGTCGAACTCCAACTCAGAGTCAATCTCCCTCACTGGGACCTGAGATACAGGCTGATACCGAGCACCACTCCGAGTAAACCCACTGCGTACTGCAGGGCTAACTCCTCTAGAATCTCCAAAGAATTCCGTCGTGACAAAGTAACCACACCAACAAACCCGAACCACCAATTGCAACAGCAAGTCGCAACCGCAAGTGCCCCACCAAGTGCCAACACCACCGCGTGCCAACACCAACTAAAACACCACCCACTAATGTAACTCTAACCGAGATAACTACACTAGGGGAAGGGCAACCTGTAACCTGCCATCACAACACGCACTCTCACGGTCTGCAGGTCATCACTTCCTGCCTCACCGGAGAGAAACAAAGGTAGTCTGACTGGTCATCACTCCAGCCTCACCACCGAGAGCACACCAGAGCACCAACGCTCAAAAGTCAAGGCACCTCACACAAACGTGGTGCACAAACAGGAAGCAGAGAATGGAGGGGATCCAATCACAAGAAATCTAAATGAAAACCCTCCATCTCATAACACAACACGGGACTGGCTCTGCCACCATTTGCCATTTGACATAAGAGTAGTTCGTATCTAAGTCCTAAGCTACCAGGATCACCAAGAATGGGATCAAACTGCCTCTCCTAGCCAAAGCTACATGTGTATAGATAACAGTGGCACAGTCACTATGACAACAAGTGAGGGTGGACCAGTTGGCTAGGGCACCAGTCTAGGAACAAGAGATCTAGGGGTCAAACCCTGTTGCGCACAATCTAGCAAGAAAGGCAGATTTTGCCAACCAATGACCAAGATCTACACTAAACTAGCTAGCCTCACGCCAGCAAGCTGGCTTGCTGGCCCTTCTGGCCCTTCTAGGCCTTCGTAGCCCACAGCCCTATGCCTCAAAGCCTCGAAACGCCGAAATTCAGCCAAATGAGGCCTTTCTTGTTGCCACTTCGAACCTCCTCCAAAATTGGCGAAACTTCTCCAAATCTGCGAAACTCCTCCAAACTAGCGAAAGTTCTCCAAATCTGGCCAAACAGCGAAACTCCTCCAATTCTGGCCCAAAATCTGACGTAAAATCTGACGTAAACCCTAAAGATGGATGTCCGCCAAATCCCCCGCTAACTTTCCACTCGAGCCAAATTGACAAAACGGGTTTTTCCAAATCACAATTTCATGAGAAGAGCTTTCAAACTCCACCTTCAATTTCACTTTCTGAGCCCAACTCGCAGCAAATTGGTCCTGCCTTCACCTCCTGAGCTCAAAATCACAACACTGCTCGAAAATTGCTCCTTCTTTGCTCAAAATTTGGCCAGCGCTTCCGCACACCGTCCGCCTAACTGCCAAATTTGCATCAACTACACGAGTTCTGCACACTAGGGAAACACAGAACCTGAATCAAGCTACCACGATCCACCGAGCTTGGAGATACCACCAACACTCAACGTTCCTGCACCCGATTTCCCCCTGACTTCACTTCTCTGATGTAATCAGATTGCTTAACATTCTCAACTCAACTCAACTCAGATCAGTACTTGATCTGTCACTCTATAAACTGCCAACAACTGGGCACTGATTACAGTCAAGCCACACCCACTCAAGCATAGAGAATCCAGGTGACGCTCGCCGGCCTCTGTCCACCATAGCCAGGAACTCGAAGGCTCAACATCAGAGAAGTGAGCTCTCTGGAGCTCACTTCGAAACTATACCCCCTGGACTCGAGCTAGCCCTGAAACCCTAACGGTCCTGCTGACGGCACACTCGACGGTGCAAACGGTGCAAAGTGACGGTGGGCCCCACCGTGAAGTCAGTACCCCGAACACGAAATCTAACCGTCAAAAAGTAGTCCCTGAGAAACAGCTAGAATAACTCTAACTACCATCACTGGAACTCCAGTGTCCGAGCATCTAGATGCGGAACTACAAATGGCATGACACTACCAAGGTCGATGCAGTCAACACATTTGTTTCTAGAATCTAACAAGGTGTGGAGAGCGCCAAGCACAGATTACAGATTGTGCAAAATCAACAGAGGCAATATGTTGATGCACACTGTAGGCACATGGAGTTCAATGTTGGGAGATTAAGTGTGGCTATTGACAACCAACCTCACATTAGTTGGACCTAGTATGCTTAGACCTCGTTTTATTGGGCCTTTCTTGAATCTTCATCGAGTCGGCGCTATGGCCTATCACCTTGAGCTACCACCACACATGAAGATCCATCTAGTGTTCCATGTTTCCCTACTACACAAATATGCTCCCCGATCAGGCCATTGTCATTCCAAGACATTTGACCTTGTCCAACACTCATTGATGGCACGGAGGAATATGAAGTGGAGCGTATTCTCCAAAAATGCATATGTGGTACTCACCATCCATAGGTAGACTATCTAGTATAGTGGAAAGGTTACCACCTTTATGAAGCAACCTGGGAGTCCACTGCCAATTTGACACATGCACCGGTGTTGGTGCAAGCGTTTGAGCAACAATTGCACAATGAAGACATTACGTCTAAAAAGGAGGGAGATCTAGATTACCAAGAGCTAGCCATATGATCTAGATGTGAAATTTGGTTTGGTAACATCTTGAATGATTTTATACATGATGGTAAAAATAGATCAAATAGAAGTATCACCAAAAGAGCACTTTTATTAAGAAGGCAAAAACCAAAATAGACTTAAAAACCTTAAAACAAATAGCTAGACATGTGATTTAAAAGTGAGAATTGGTTTGGTAACATCTGAAAGGATGTTACACATGATGGACTAAATAGATCAGAAAGAGGTATCACCAAAATAGGACTTTTACTAATAGAGTAGGAACCAAAATATGCCCAAAATCTTTGAAAGCAATTTTGGAGGCTTTAACGGATGAATTAGGCCTCAAAAATGTGCAAAATCCCTAGCTTGGTCATCTCTCTTAGTTGTTGTTTTTTCTTGTTGATAGCTTTCTAATGGTACCTTATCCACGTAATTCTGAGATTCCTTTAGTAAGATTCCCTAAAAGATTCACTCTAGTCAAAGCTTATTTGACCAACCAGATAGGACTTAGAGCAACATGTCACCCATCAAAGTAAGAAATCCAAGGGTGGAGCTTGTTGACATGTCACCTATCTGTGTGCCTAATCTTATGGTGGAGCTTCCTTGGAGGAGATCCTCTTTGTCTATATAATAAAGAGAAGGTGCTCCTTTGGGGCATCGGATGATTGAGTGTGAAATCTTTGTTTTCTCTCTTCTCTTGTCCTTGGAGTATTACACTGTGCCCTTGGGAGAGTAGTAGTGTCATGCTTGTAACCATTAGAGGCCCCAACCTCCGTGTGAAAAACTCCCTCCACTCTGGCTGCAAGCTTTATATGTCCTCTAGCTGCATCCCAAGTAGACCATGCTCACCTGGATGGACTCCAAGTAGACCACTCTCTTTAGTAGCCACTTGTTGTGTCTCAAGAATACCTTGTGCACTTGGTCCATCACCCCCAACATGTGTTTGAATTGTCTTGATAGACATAGAGCTCACAAGTGTTCAAGTGGTGATGCATATCAAGCGCATCCTACGCTAATCTACCAAGCCAAGGCTCACAATCTAGGTCAAATAGTTCAGGTCCATAGCTTGACGTAACACCTGACACTTGGATGCCTCTAACATTGCTAGAACATATGTATTACCAATGAAAAATCCCCTCACCCGCTCTCTCTCATTTGCATTGAGCTCCACCAATTGCTATAATTGTTAGTCCCAAACAAGTTTGGGACCTCCCTCTCAAAAAAGTACGTGAGCTTGGGAAACTTATAAGTGTGGGAAAATCAACTTTGGAGCTATTCACTACCATAGATGACTTATCAACCACAATTGCCGTCTAAGATCCAAGACGTCCAACATCCAAGATGTCATCAACAATGAGGTGGTCTAGTTGTTGAATCCCATCATAAGCACATTGTAGAACCTCACCGTGTAAGAGGTTTGTCCACCAAAGACAAAGATGATGAGCCGTGATCCCACTCTAGTTGCATCCAATAACACAAAAAGTTGCATCCAAGAATAGACCTAATGTGTACTCACCATCACCCAAATGTGAGAATCACCCATCAAAGGAACTTTCTTTGAAATGTAAGCTAGAGAAATAGATTGATGAACCTAAAGATGTTGTAATATATGTAACATCTCACAAACACACCAGAATGGGGATCTTGAAGACCCAAACCTTGGCCAATACATGTGTGTCCCCGACATGGCCATCCAAAAATCACTAAATGATTGGGACCATGTCTTTCTAGATCCTACGTCTCCAATAAGGAAACGTTTGTTGGTAAGATCTTTTGGTAACCCTTGATTGCTGACATTAGTAATAACTTAAGATATTGATAGGCCATGTGTGCCACATGAAGTAGAGAGACTTGCCTAGCAGTCTCCTCTCTCTCCATATACAAGTATCTTTGTACTTGTATATCCGCATGTAGTACCGCAGCTAGTCGAGTGCTAATCCCACCAAACAACTCCAATAGACATACTTCCTCTACTAGATACTGCCAAGCAATGAGTTGGTATCCAGATGTGTCAAGGTAATTGACTCTAAAGGCTCATCTTCACACTGGTCTCCTGCTAATACAAAGGCTCCACTCCAAGCTTATTGCACCAATTGATCTGCATGTTGCTACAATGCTTCCTTTGAACTCCACAATGGAACATCCAAGGTGGATGGAATAATCCTACTCATACTCCAAACCTGAGTGATATCCTTTGGTACTAGAGTATTCTTTGATGGGCATTCCCCTCCAATAAGTCACCAAGCAAAGTAAAAAAACCACTAAAAGCTGAAACTAATGTCGCCATGGTCCTAGACTATATGGAGCCAAGACTAGTACTATTGAAGCATACTAGTAGATGACATACCTATCACTCACTTGATTGCCAACCTGGTCTATAGGAAGTTGTCTCCTCCTAATAGTCAATATTAAAACCTATGGGGTATAACAACACTACTCCCCCAACTAACACAACATATGACTCAACTATAATTGCAATGGCCTAAGCTCTCACCATAGAGCTATTAGTCTGATGAATGGGCTGAATCTGAACAACAAGCTCTCCACATGTAATGTATTGTGTAAAACTACTCCCTAGAGATGTTTGGATCTAAAATAGACACCTCTCTATATTGGTCCTTTGTAATTCCAAACCAACAACTACAACCTTCCCCAACATAAAAGGCTACACACTAGAGTTTAATAAGTACCCTCTATGGTGTATAGACCTTCCTTGAAGGTCCCACCAAACAAAAACAATCTCCCTTTGGTTATCCAACATGATAACCCTAGGTGTAAACCATGCTTGCTCAAAGGCCGTTCTAGTTGGTAACTCCTCCAATCTAGCCATTGTTTCCTACCATAAACCATTGGTCGTTGAGCGGATCCCATGCTCCTCAACCAAGTCCATCCAATATTATAACGATATGGAATTTAGTGACAAAGTTAGTAGGGCTAACAAAGTAACAAATAAGACAAATTAGCCTAGAATATTTTGGAAGTATCTAGGAAGCTTCTTGCTAGCTTAGCTTGCATGCCAAGTAAGCGTCTTCTAGAAGAAAGCTTCTTGAGAAGCTTCCTAATTAACTGGGCTTGCACTCTAAGAAAGTGACTCAAGGAAGCTTCTTGAGAAGCTTGTATGCTACCTATAAATACCAAAGTTGAAGCTCATGCTAGACATTTGGAGTTTTCACTCATTCCAGAGTCCTAATGTGAGCTTCCATTCTCTTATTTCTCTCCTTGGTCTTGGTCTTTTACAATTATCAACTACCTCTACTCTGGAAGCAAGAACTACATCATCCCTATTTTCACAAAGTGTGATAGCCAACCCAAACATTGGGGTTGGGTCAACTCCCAATGTAAACATGTCATTGACTAAGAATAATAGAAAGCGCATAATCAATTGAGTTGCACTCAATATCAAGCTAGACTCAATTAGTATAGTAGCAAGTGACTGACTAGTAGATAGTCTGTCATGCACCCCATCACCACCTACCAGACTTGCACTAGGACGCCTTGGAGCCATGGACGTCATCTATAGTGCCTCAAAGAGTGTAAAAGATTGGGAAAGTCTAACTTATCTACTAACCTCTCCTCCTTGTGGGTCCAATTCCATTGATGCTCCTCTAGGTTCTAGAGATGCACTCCTTCACTACAATAAATGCATCCACCTATGCTGCTCTGCACATGAAGTCCAAGATTTCTCTATTACTAGCATATGAGGTGGAAGCCTCAACATCCAAATTTGATCTCCTTTGAGCAATGGCCATGCCAACCAATCTTTGCTCCAACTGCTCAATCCAAGCATCCATGGTTGTATTGGAAGTAAGGGCAAGTACTACACTCCTACTAGGTGTGGATCCTCTACCACCACCTCTACCACCTCATCTTCTATGACCTAGAGCTCCTCTACCACCTACCATAGCAGCCCTACCACTCCATAACTCCCGTTGTAGGTCAAAGCATTGGTCACTAGTGTGACCAAATCTATGGCAATGCTCATATTGTCTCTATGCTGGCTATGATGTACCAGAGGTATCAAGTCTGCTGCCCTAAGTCCACTCTCTCTCTTGTGGGGAGGTCCACAAGTAAACAAGTTGAACAAGTAACACCACCACTCATTGGTTGTTGTTGACCCAAAAATGAAGGTAAGGGTCTAACTACACTAGGCGCCCCACTCACTCCATAGGATCTGGGCTCTCCACCTTGTCCTTAGAAACCAACATGGTATGGTGCACTTTGCTACATCACTTCTTGTAACGGTACCTCCACTTGTAGTAGCACCATCTCCAAGAGATCCACCAACATTATTAGAGCTAGAACTCATGGGTACTATCAATCTACCCCTAGAAACCAAGCCTAAAGTGATGGAGATATAGTTCAAAGACTAATATTGTCTCCATAGCTCAATCTCCTCCAAGTGAGCTTTCTTGAACTCATAATAGTCATCCATTAGTGGACCCTCTAAGTGCTAAAACAACCCCTTCCATGCCATGAAGGGTGTGAACAAAGTCAAGTTCCGCATCTATTGCAGATCACACCAACTATCAAACTCTTGGATCAAATCATCCAACTTAATGGTACCCATTGTACCAGAGTAATGCTTGGGGCCTTTAGAGATCCTATAAATCTTTTCCATATCCCACAATAAAAATTCAGACACACCAAGTGCACTCTCAATTGAATCAACTCTTGTGTCAAACTCCAACTTAGAGTCAATCTCATCCTCCCTTATTGGGACTTGAGATACAAGCTAATACTAAGTGCAACTTTGAGTAAACCCATTTTGTATTGCAATGCTATCTCCTCTGGAATCTCCAAAGAACTTTGTCGTGACAAAGTAACCGTAAACTATAACACGCCATTGTAACCACCACATGTACCCCACCAAGAATCACCACCAAGTGCCAGCATCACCAACTAAACGTCACCCACTAATGTAGCTCTAACTATGACAACTACACTAGGGGAAATGGCAACATGTAACCCACCATCACAACATGCACTCTCACAATCTGCAAGTCATCACTTCTTACCTCACCATAGAGAAACATAAGTAATTTGATTGGTCATCACTCCAACCTCACAATAGAGAGTACACCAGAGCACCAACGCTCTAAAGTCAAGGCACCTAACACAACTATGGTGCACAAATAGGAAGTAGAGAATGGAGGAGGTCCAATCATAAGAAATTTAAATGAAAAATCTCCATCTCATAAATCAACTCTTGATTGACTCCACCACCATTTGGCATTTGACATAATATGAATTATCTACTTCCTAAGCTATGAGGATCACGAAGAATGAGATCAAATTGTCTCTCCTAGCCAAAGCTACAAGTGTATAAATAACAGTGGAAGAGTCATTATGACAACAAGTGAGGGTAGATCAATTGGCTAGGGCACCAATCTAAAAACTAAAGATTTAGGGGTCAAACCTTGTTGCACACAATCTAGCAAGGTGGGCAGATTTTGCCAAATAATGACCAAAAACTACTCTAAACTAGCTAGCCTCACACCAACAAGCTAGCTTGCTGGCCATTCTAGGCCTTTGTAGCCTCTCATAGCTTACAACACTATGCTTTGAAATGCCAAATTCAACAAAATGAGACCTTTCTTCTTGCCACTTCAAACCCTCTCCAAATCTGGCCAAGCTGCTCCAACTCGAGCCAAAATCTAACGTAAATCCCTAAGTTGGCCAATCCTCTGCTAACTCTCCATTCAAGCTAAATTGAAAAGATGAGGTTCTCCAAATCACAAATTTGAGGGAATGGGTTCACAACTCCACCTTCAATTTTGCACTTTGAGCTCAATTTGCACCAATTTGGTCATGCTTTCACCTCTTGAACTCAAAAAAAACACCACTACTTGAAATTGACTCTCTTCTCAACCAAAATTTGGCCAATGCTTTCGCACACGGTATGCTTCCTTGCCAAATTTGCATCAATTTGAAAGAGCTTTTACACATGATCACTCCCAAGGAAAATCTGAATAACGATCGAGCTACCAACAATCAATAAGGCTTGTAGATACCACCAACATCCTCAATTCCTATACCCAATTTCCCCTTGACTTCACTTCTTTGATGTAATTCGTTTGTTCACAACTCAAATCACACTCAATAAGATCAATACTTGATCTATCACTCAACAATTGGTTAACAATTGAACACTAATTACAGTCAAGCCACATCCACTTTAGCTAAGAGACTCCAAGTGATACTCCTCGACCTCTGTCCACCATAGCCAAGAACTTGAAAGCTCAACATCAAAGAAGTGAGCTCTCTAGAGTTGCACTTCAAAAGTTTACTCCTTGGTCTCCAACCCTAATGATCCCATTGGCGGTACACTTGATGGTACAAATTGTGCAAGTGATGATGGGTCCTACCATGTAGTCAGTACTCCAAATATAAAATTTGACAATCAACAAGTAGTCTATGAGTAACTGCCAAAATACTTCTAATTACCAACACTATTATTCCAAAATACGAGCAACCTAGGTGTGATGCTACAATTGGCATGACAAAGAACAAAGGCGTGCTCTAATAACCCAAAGAATGGACAAGTCAACTACCTACAAGGTCAATGATGATCCCAATAACATCCAATACCTCTATTATCCTACTACTTCACACTTTTTGCATTATGATGTGAGAAAATCATGTGCACCAAGGATCTATAATGTCAAAAGATTAGGGAAAAGGTTATATAACACCAAGGATCTCTATTATCAACCTACTTAATACATAGTAGATTGCGGTTTAAAAGTCATAAGGATATAGATGGACTAGAATAGAAAGGTTTCGGTATTAAATTGCACAAGTGGAGATCTTTCTGTCATTATAATGTTCTTGATCAATATTATTAAAAAAAATCTTAATCTTCTCCAAATTTGAGATTGATATTTGTTATTTATGTAGCAAAATTTCTTTAAAGCTATGTTATCCTCATCAAAGAAGCTAGTTAAAGCAAAATTTCAAGAGAAAATTTAGCACTCTGGACAGTTACAAAATACATTATTATTTTATATACCTCATAAAATTCTGACAAAACTAACTAAAGCAGAATATTTAAATATTTCTATAGTTGAGACAATAATGAAAATATAACTAGTAGCTTAATCATGCCCATGCAGTCATATAATATAAGTCACTAGAACTTCCTATATCGTTTTTTTTCAGATATGTGGTTAGTTGCTCTAACATGCTAGAAATTGACATCTTTCTATGACTCTTCAAAATTATATCATTAACATTTGAAAAATTACTATAAAGAAGGATAATTAAAGATGTGAGATAAGAGTTTGTATTCATTTTCCAACTTAATATCACTCATTTTAGAAAATTCAAAAGAACTAATTAATGATTTTTCTGCATATATTTCATAAAATTGTAATTATACTTAACATTGAAGAAAGTATATCTCAAAGTAAAAGTGAACTCAATCATATGCTCATTAGCCATTCATTTTATTATTTATTTTTCAATTTGATTTCTTCTATTTAAAATTATATGTAGGATAAATATTATAATTTTATAAAAAAATACTAGATTATAAAATTATTATACTGTAGAGAATTTTCAAAAATAATATGTTTTAAATTTTATTTGCTAAAATGGGATGATTCCTGAATTTTATTTACAAGAATAGGCTATTTCGCAGAACATCATTGCTTCACCTTTCATTGCACCTTGTGTAGACCGGACGACTTGCATAACTCCTATATCTTAGGTGCGGTAGAGTACCCCATGTTACTTCTTTTCTTTTCTCTTTTTTTTTTTTTTTTGGGGTCTTCCCATCCTTCCTTTTTCCTACGCGGTCGCCTTCCTTCTCCTCTTTACGGAACTCAGAACCTCCACGTCTGTGAATGTATTTGATGCATCGACACAATGGACGAATTGTGCTTCCGGGCTCAGACCTGGCCTCTTCCAAAGTTACAACGAACAGAGTGAATATATTTTAATCTGCGATCTGCTCATTTTTGCAAATAAGATTTAAATACGCCCATCTATGAAAATTCCCCTTATATATCATATACCACACTCCAAATTTGGATTTTTTTACCATTTATATAAATTTTTATGATAAAAATTTCATCGTGTTGATTTCGATTAAGTTTTATGTTTCAACTTATTAGAATACTAAAGATCAAGTAATAATTTATTTGTTCAATTAAAAAGGTAAAATCATCATTTCTTCATCATATATAGCTAGAAAGTTCATATTAAGTTATCTAGTAACAAAATTCCAGAATCTACTGTTATATGTAATAACCTTCCTAAAAGTGGATATGAACAAATGTGTATTCTCTATTTCTAGAGAAACTAATATTATGAATTATTATAAATTCAATTAAGAAATAATATACTTGGAAGAGTCAAGGTAACTTTATATTACTTCATAATCCAACGGATCAAAGAGTCTAACTAAAAGGAGAACATTCTTACTAAATTCAGATATCTTAACAAGGGTAATTAAGGCTAATCTAAGAAAATACGGTTACGAAAGAACAAGATAATCAAAAAATTGCAGAAAAAATTCTACGTCAAATGATTGTACTTCAAAATATACTATTTAAAAATTGCTCAATCTTATTACAACCTCAAAATGAATTGTAATTAGGAGACATATGTAAAAATTAGGAGAGATTCTAATTCAAAATATATCGAAATAATTATTATTATAAAATAAAACAGATTTAATAACAGTGAAGAATGTTTTTTTCCCTCCAAGGTTATTGTGGCAACCAAGAGATAGTATATAGTATATCTCCACGGGTACCTCCTCCTTATTTATTTATTACAAGCCTTCACCTCTTGATGGGGTCGTCCCATCCGCTTTGTTATCACAAGCGATCACGTTCCTTTATTTTTTATGAAGTTCTTTAAATATACAATTGATTTTCAAAACTCTGTAGGGACACAACCCCAAGATTGTCACTAATTTCCACCCTTACTTACACTCCAAAGATTTGAAAGCCTTTCTTGATCTGACTGTTTTGAGCATCTAAGACCAAGTCCATGTAGAAGAGTAGCACACACAAGCAGCACCGAGTTTGTAGTAGTCACGGTACAGTAGAACTCTGCGGTAGCAGCAATGAGATTGGCAGACAAGAGTCAGAAAAACCAGAAAGGAGTGATCGTTTTTTTAATGAAACGATGTTTGCTTTTGAGAAAGTGACATTGCTTTCGAATGAGGGCCGCCAATCGTCTGACCTGATGTTGTGAGTTTGTCACCTTAAAGTGTGCGATTGAAGATATCTATCCGAATTTGTTGGGTTTTTCTTTCTCGCCTCCCAGTGGGTGGACAACCCATAGATCAGGGGCGTTCAGGTCACTGCAGTGAATAAGAAGGGTCATTGCAGGAGCTCAAGAACGGAAATTCAGAAATTTATGGAAGAGTAAGAGCGGGTGAATTTATTCAGTAAGATGGGTTTGTGGGATCTTGTGTTCGTGCTATAGTTTGGTTCTGACTCTTTGCTGGAGCCAAGGGAGGTTGAAGGAAAGGCAGATTGGAGAATTTTGAGCCTCTGAGCGTTTGGAGATGGAGAGGGTTCCTAAAGGGAGGCAAGACTGTGGGGTGGAGACGTCGACTCTCGAAACATCTATGCTGAGCTTGAATGATCCAATCATGGAAGAGGCCGGGGAATCAGAAGAGAGATCTGTTTTCGCACCGGCCTCTATCCCTCCTCGTCACTATAGAGAGTACGTGCAATTCTTCTCACTTTGGACGTATTCTGGATATGGAATGGGTAGAATTTTGAACACGCAGCTCGCTGCTTAAGGGCCGAGAAGAACCTAGTCCAGTCAAAATTTACGACTTTCAGTTCTATGCCCTGTAAAGTGGTGGATAATACAATGTCGGAGAGACTGGGTCTGACAAATGTGCTCACGCAGTTATCCTTAATCCGCCAGTTGGTCGGTGGATAGCTTTTAGAAGCAATCGCCATGCTGGATGGAGTATGGAGCTGTGGTATCTACACTGCTCTGGGTTGGTACAACAAAAATTGATCAATCAGTCTACTACCGCGGAGGCTCTAATTTGGTGTTGGCTTAAGATCGTCATTACTCTCCTGATGTCAGTTTGATGGTGTTCACATTCGTTCGCTAACAGGAAATTTTGGCACTACTAATTCTGAAGTGTAATCTTTTTCTGAAGTAAATGTTCGCGTAAATAATTGGAGTTCGGGGCTGTTCAGATTCTCTGATTTATGCGGATTCTCTGGTTGATGTGAACTTATCATGACAAACAGAGCACTTACTTTTTCATGAGTTCATCTTGTGACATACGGTGTCACTCTCAAATTGCCTTTTACCTGTCTTGGCACCAGAAGTTCAACCAAGTAAACCAAGGTTTCTTAGTCATATGACATCACAGTCTTTTACACGAGAAACTGTTTGTATTAATCTCTGCTGACAGTGAAACTGCTATTGGCGATGTTACATGTAGGTGTGGCAATCTTCTCTCCACTCTACGTTGTTGCTTTTGTATTTTGTTATTGCAGAGTTAAGTGACAGTTGCACTTATGAGGTTACGGTTGGCTTCCGCTTGTTTGAATCATGTTGGGGCAGGCCAATATCAAGCGCGTATGCTCCTTTACCATGGCAAGGTCATTTCGATGAGGAACACAACATCACAATTCCAGGCACCGGAGAGGTAACTTCATTGCTCAGGTTATGCCCTAGCTATACGAGTCATGCACTCAAGCTGCCATTGTGGATTGTTCCTACTCTTGTATTCCATCTCAAATTACACCCCTTGGAACCAGGTTTTCCATGTGTATGTGGCAGGTACTGAAGGTCCAGTAGTGTTTTGTCTGCATGGCGGGGGTTACTCGGGGTGAGCTACAGAACTATATTCTGCTTCCTCCTAGTGTTCAGTGTTTTAGGACTCATGTGCTTATAGAGCATGGTGTGATATACAATATCGAACCCACCCACGATACTATCTACACCCCTCACACTTACATCCGCCCCAGCCATCCTCCACTAAAGCTATGTTTTCCTACTCGCTCTATACAATCCCTTTGCTTCCGAATGAATCTTTCTACTCGCTCGATGATTCTCCTCTGCTTTCAATTTCATATATTTCCTCTGTTTCTGTTCCAGACGGTTGCCTTTTCTCTCTTACATGATCCATACTAGTTCACTGCAGGTGCTACTAATGAAATGTATCAATTTCCGTTCCTGCTTTCTATCAGTTCCGCGTATCTTCCTTTGTGTATTTCCTTGCTTAGATTACCTTAATTTGAATTTGCATACTTTCATGCTTGGATTTTCTTTACTTCCATATGTATGTTCTTGGTTCGCATCGGTTCTATAGTAAGTGGGGGAACGGGGGATCCAAGCCCACATGGATCCCCCGTTCTTCGAACTACTTCTGCTCCAATTTCTCAAATATTTTCTGTTTGTCTTCGGTTGCGTCCTAAGGGGGTTGGGATCGTCAGTTTGGCGAACGTCTGCCCATTACTCATATATTCAGATTACTAGTGGCGAATTGAGCTGTTTCTTCGTTGTACATGCAGTCTAGGGGGACCGGCTCCCATACACAAATTTTCTGCGTCTCATCTTCTATAACATACGCATGTAGGACCAAACCCATATAGAATGAGAAGAGTCTATTGGGAAGTTAAAGTCATGTCCTTTTGTTTTCACAACGTCCTGTGGTCTTGCCAGGTTATCCTTCGCTTTGGCGGCTGGTAAGATGAAGCACAAAGTACGAATAGTGGCATTAGACATCAGAGGGCATGGCCTGTCTCAAACTCACAACGATTCTGACTTATCTGTTGAGGTAACTAACAACTAACAATAGAAAATATCAGAATGTGCAGTGTTGTTAATGTAATATCGTCCCCTCATGGTGTAACTACGTTTGATCAGTTTTTAATTTAACCTTGTTAAGGCAGTCCTTCATGCGGGTTAAAAAGATATAGAAAATGTCGTATGTGATATACTTCTTTCAGGTCAATGTCATAATAATCTTATGTCTTGCAACAGACCCTGTGCTCAGACGTTGTCAATGTTATAAATGCAATTTATGGTCGAGATGCGCCGGCAATCATCCTCATCGGCCACAGGTTCGAATAAATTTAGTGCTTGTGGAACACGGTTCTTTGTGTGCGTTCTGATTTCAGTCAAGGTAGAGTTGTTCAGTGTATAGAAGGCATAATAAACTCAAACGGAAATAACAGAGAAGTACTTAGCAAATCATACAGAGTTACAATGTGAAGAGAATATTTTGGATGAACAGCCAAAAGAGCGCTTTGTGGTCACAACTAGGATTTTCTGAGCCTATATGTAAAGATATCGTGAAGCCTATCTTCTGGCTCAGAATTGTGCATTGTCAAGCAGCATGGGAGGAGCAATAGCAGTAAGAGTGGCAGCACAAAGAGTCTTACCTACACTTGCCGGTGTAGTGGTTGTTGATGTCGTCGAGGTGCGCCTCATCTATCTGACCTCTCTCATTTCAAACGAGTTGTTAAGATTTTTTTCAGTCAGGACCATCGTCTGTTGACAATTACCAGGTTAACTTTTCTGTGATGTGTGCATGAACACCTCAACACCCGATGTTGAGTTCTGAATTGTGAATTTTTAAATCACTGGCCAGATAGTCTACAAAGGAGGATGCATGTTCAGATGAGTTCGTCACTCTCACACGAGGGAGTTCCACTAATAATCAGTGCCTGATTCAAGAACTGCAGGGGACAGCAATGGCGTCTCTGATCCACATGCAAAAGATTCTCTCCAACCGACAAATGCACTTTCAGTCACCGGATAAAGCTGTTCGTCCCACACTCCTCTGAGCTCCTCAACCAGTACAAAAAGATTGTGCTTGCTCCCTCCTACAGCAGTCAAGACGAAGCTCACGGTTCTTATGGCCTTTATTGTGAATAGATTTTGTGGAGTGTGAAAAGCGGGGGTGCTCTCAGGAATACTGAATCTGCTCGGATTTCAGTTCCTTCTACCCTGAAGTATGACGATAATAAAAAATGGTAATGCAGTCTCTACCGTGGATTCTCTCATTACTACCTAGTCCAGTGTAATTCCTCGAAGCGAGGATAAGTAGTGGCAATGGAAAGAACTTTCTGGCATCCTTGCCCGATTTGCTTGAGACTGAACTGTTGTGCCTGGTTGCAGTTACGTATGGCGGACGTCTTTGCAGGATAGTGAAGCCTATTGGAGAGGCTGGTACATATTTTCCAAATCTCGTTCTTTGTAGTTTCTTTGTAGAATCTCCTTCAGTGTAAAGATCCTTTAATTTGTGCTGGAAGATTCCTTCTTTATGTCTACTATCCAGAAGGGAAACTTTCTGCGAGTTCTTAAAGAAAGAAAGCGTCCCTCTTTTGAGTGGTTACTGATAATAGTGTTGTGATTAGAGGCAAATGAGCATGATACTTGTAATACTCTCTGCAGGTATGAGGGTCTTTCAGAAGCATTCTTGTCATGCCCAGTGGCAAAGCTCCTTTTGTTGGCCGGCACTGACCGACTTGACAGGTACAAGGATCTCATTCGGTCTTTACACTGCTGATTTTCCTTTGCGAAGGTTATCATCGGAATAAGGCATAAGGAGGGTTGACAGTGGAAGTTTTCTTGCATGTTCTGTTAGCATGTTATATGCTGCTACCCCTTTACTAGCAATTGGACACTCTTGACTCAAAACACCTGAGTGGTTCTTACTGTGCTAAATTGCTTTGAGCTAACAAGCAAGAAAAATACCCGAAGAACTTAAGGGTGGCTAAAGATCCTATTTGACAAGATTGAGATGATTGTAAACTCTTCAGGATTTAGAACCAGCTCATATGGCCTCACTTTTTGCATTTGCTTCATATGTTAGACTCTGACATTCAACAACCCACGGAAATATTTAGTTCTCACAGATCGATCCCACTTACCGTTTTATGTAGTCAATGGCTGTTTATTCTATGAAAACTATACTAAGGTATGGTGCAGAGTGTTGTCTCCAGGCGAGTTAACACTAGCTGTTTGCTGCAGACCATTAACAATAGGTCAAATGCAGGGAAAGTTTCAGATGATTGTCATTCGTCATTCGGGCCATGCTATCCAGGTCTGTTGCGATCCCTGTTAATTTTGCCTGTCGTGTTTTTCGGGTGTATACTGGCGCTAGGTGTAGAATCTTCGGGAAGCTTGCTGCTTTCTATCGGAGTAAGATATGAATTTGAGATTTGGCTAAGTACAGAACATTTTCTTATGGAGTACGGAACTTTTTAGGAGGATGAACCAGAGGAATTTACAGCAGCCGTTTTAAGCTTCATAGCTCGAAACCGGATTGGTTCACACGGTACGGAGGTAAAGTAAAATCATTCCGCCGAGCTTCTGTCATCATATCTAACTGTGTCATAGCGTTCTTACTTCCTCAAGTATTAGACTTTGTTTGTAGTTGTACCTTGTCAGGGAATTAGAGTACGCACGTTTACGTATAGAGTCACATGGAATGGCTTTCTGAAAACTCTTGTTAACTTTTACTGATCAATATTATGGTTGACCTGTCTCTAGATCCCCGGGCTGCGGCGTCCAATTCAACTCAGGTCCAGTAATTGAAGAATGGGTAAACCTGTGAGCTCAACATACTGAAATAGTTCGACGGAAGTGGTGAAAAGCGAGACATAATCCACCCTTGACTTACTTGATTTTTTTGCGGACTTTCACTCGTCGATGAAATGCTGCAGCACAGACTTCAATAGTAAATGTTGGAGGTAGTCCACCCCTGAGTAAACTAGGAGAACTCCTCTTTTTAAGCATAGGAAGACAATGATCAAGAACGAAAACTTCGAATTTGTGAGGGTACGATTCTTCAAAGTTGAAAGATGTCTTGTGCCACCTGGCTGACAGTATGAAGGGGTGATGGGTTAATTTTCGGCTAAAGAACATTGTTTAGGAACCGACATGTGTTTACCATGGCTGTATGCAATCAGTCTGCGTGTTATTGCAAATTATTTCGAAATGTAATTGTTTTTTCTTTTCAGCAACCCTCTACAACACCCTTCATCTTATAATTGATGCTCATGGAAGTCAGTTCTGTAAGAAACTTATTCTTTCGGTAATTCGTTATGAATCCAAGCGCTCCATATGAGCTTCAACGTCGTCTCGTCCTTCACTCTTTCTTTGTTCTGTTGTGAAGTGACATCTCGTCCACTAAGAGGTACATACATCATCGTAAGTTGAGTGTGGCGAAGCCACAAGGCGAAATACGGAGATGAAGGAACTGAACGGACTTGTTCAAAATGTATTGCCTGTCGTGGACAAATTGTGTTTAGGAAAATTTTTGCTTCCCAAAAGGGGCCTCAGTGTAATAATATTAAGTACAGGTATCATGAAAGAACGGGTAGATGTAGGGAGGTTCTACTACACAGTCGACGGTGGGGAGACAGTTACAACAGAACATAGCCAGCATCAGTAAAGTAGAAGGATAAAGAATCATGGAGAAAGAACTGGAATTAGAGGACCATATACGGTCAAAGAACAAGTCTGGTGCGAGACGTAGAAACGGAGAGTCCATAGGTGGCAGCAGCGCAAGAGGTATGGCTGTTGAGCATCTGTATTTGCAACCCTTTATTATGTCTCTTTTATGTAATAAAGCAGAAGTTCACGACATGATAATGTGGAAATTCTTAGGGGATGCTTTTGCCATACTCAAGCTTGTGCTAACGGTGGACAGACCCCCAACAGGTGACAAAAATCCTCTTCACCTTAAAACCGAGGTCTGATTCTAATTTTTTATGTAATTTGTAAAAATTAGGATGCATATGTTAAACATGATTCTAAATACTGGCCATTGATTTTTGATAATAGTACCTGTTTGTCAGCGTTTTTGATTACTTTCGTGGAGAGGACTTCCAAATCAAGAGACTGGGAATTGCATCAACATGTATTGGTCTAATGGTAGAAAGATTGAAGTTGTTTAAATTCTCCAGTTGTCGCTTTTCATTGCTTTACGCAAAAGCTTCAGAGTGGGTACTTCTCATAACAACAGAGAACCCCAGGCAGCAATAAGAGCAAATCCACCGAAGGGAGCGGGCATAGAGTAACTCCTATCTTCGAGCAACGCCGCCGCGTAGCACCTACAGTGAAGGTAAAGTGAGTGAGATTCCTATTATCAGGATTCAATGAATTGCTTCGCGAAACAGTATTTGAAAATCCTCAAATGTAGGAAGGCCTAACAATAGAGACACCCGAGTGACTAACATGCAGCTAAGAGTTTCTCCAGAGTGACTCCTACATGCATGTAAGAAGTCACTTGAACATAATATATTTGGCTTTAATACAAACTCCTAGTTTTACCGCAAACGCTGGAAAAACTTACGATCCAGAAAAAGCAACGATGCCGAAAGACAAGAGGCCTCCAAACTGAAACAAGAGAGACAATAGCCCGCCAAATCAGTTGAAAGGATGATTCGTGACAGTACTTATACAGTTGACACTCAGAAAAAGGAAAGAGTAAACCACAATATCTTAGAAACAGTGAGGAAAACTTATAGTTACGTCCTGGAGTATCAATATAATAGACAGAGCTCATGCCATAATTCCATTATTGAACTGACACAGAGTCAACAGGAATGCAATACTGGTTTTAAGCAATCAAGCAAAGTGTTAAAAACTTCACCCGCAGTCTTACTCATACGCTATATTTAGTCTACGCCTTCCAAGAAGAGAAATGGAAATTGCTGGGTAGCAAAATATGCAGATCATTTGCCAGACTTCTCGTAAGAGGAAGAATGCACATCCATCATACAGCCACCACTTAACTACCGCTAGTGTAGGTAAAAGTGTTTTAC
Organism: Lunularia cruciata; assembly: GCA_948567375.1. Taxonomy (NCBI): domain Eukaryota; kingdom Viridiplantae; phylum Streptophyta; class Marchantiopsida; order Lunulariales; family Lunulariaceae; genus Lunularia; species Lunularia cruciata. The sequence continues at coordinate 15,253,542 of OX419756.1, forward strand.
CTACACTAGCGGTAGGTAGTAGCGGCACTTTTCTGAAACCAAAGGTACTCACTACTTGTGGTCGCTTAGTCACGGGCGCTGCAAGCAATGCTGCTGTGTGCACCAGATGATATAGATTCGCTGTAGCCCACACCTGAGAATTAAGAGAAAAGATTCAATGAGATCTAGTTATCTCAATTCCGATTGACATATTGCTCTGTGCAGCCATACATTCAATTGTACAAAATACACACTTCGTCTTCACTATAACTTACTCAGGGCGGGTTCCAACATGAGAAACAAACTTACCTTCCCATACTTCGACATGAATAAACTCACTTTCTAAAATCTTCACCAACGAAATTGAGAACATTTCCGAAGTAAGAATTAAACCTGAGTAGGACACTAAATATTCAAGGCTACTCTACTGGTTTGAGCTTCAATATCCAAGAGGCGATATTGAATATGAATGATACGATCTTAATAGAAAAAATGAAGTTAAAAAATTCAAAACAAGGAAACACTGATCACTGACACTGCGTTTGATGAAGAAGAAGACACAAGCTCCGATACTACCATCCAATCAAATACACGTGGTACACTGTTCAGTACTTACATCCCTGTAAGCCAAATTTTTAGGCTTGAACATGTGTGCACCGTAAGCACCCGCAGCTACTCCTACTATACCTACAACACCACCACAATCATAAAAGTGCTGTGAATTTCTTTGAAATTCATAAGTGATCCAGTCAGTCATTTAACTTAGTTCAGAAACACGAGCTCATAGCTTTACTCTATTTTCAGTTCCTTACCCAAAAAAATTAAAAGCCACAGTGCACGGGATATCCAGAAACTTAACGGGCGTACATTTCGTAAGAGTGGGCTCTGACTATCTGGATAGCATTCCATACAAAACGATGATGTTTGGCTGGTTCCAACAAATATTTTTTGCCAAGATGAAAGGTAATGCCAAAAACCTCTAAATTTCTAACCTAGCAAATCCGTTTGACACAGACATAGCTATCTTCCAGTATGCTTAACAGGGATGATGGACATTTAATGGATAATCAGAAGTGAGGAAAAGTAATCACAAAAGCTAATCACTACTAAGCTTTTTTACCTGCATCTCCGAGCTTAAAGCAACCAATAAGACAAGCATCATGAAGTCCTATAAGTCTTCCATGATAGCATCTTATGACAAATTTCTAAGCCTGCGATTAAGCGTGACTGGAGAAACAAAGAAGCGCACAAATTCTCGCTAGGATAGTGGGGATAAATCTAAATGATTACATCACATGATAAGCTGTAAATTCTCGAGATCCAAATAAGAAGGGATTGGCAAGAGATTGCTTCCACCCAGTCTCCTGGAGCTTGGCTAAGCCCATTTGTGCGTCTTCAAAACAGTTATGAGAATGGTATGAACACAGGAACAGAGCTTTAACCCGTAAACAAAACCTAGCAATCCCTAACTCCGAACCCATAGTGCATAAACGTCACGCATAGCAATCCGACTGCCAGTCTGATAAGAGGCAGGAACAACGGCACTGATCGGAACTTGAAGAATCAAATTAACAGACGTCCATTCCCTGTCAAAACAGAGAAAAAGCGTGCACACAAAATTCACCATCCGACAACCTTCTCCACTTCGAAACTCAACGGAAGAATGGATTAACCAACTTACCTGAGACCGCGGCTACCTTGTGCCAAATGTGGGCAGTGGCAGCTGCTGGGACGGGTGCCATTAGAGGTTCGTGTAGATATTCTTCCGTCTCTTCCCCCTGTGGCATAATTGAAACTGGGTTCCCCGATCTCTTCTCTTCTCTTGCCGAGTACTAATACGACACTTCTCTCACAGAGTCCTCAAAGGTACCGAAAGTCCTTCAGCCCTCTCTCCGTCTCTAACCCAAAGTTTTACCTCCCTAACAAGTCAATCAGCTTTTTCACTGGTCTTATTCATCGATGATAAACAGTGACAGTACTTCCATCGGCTCAGAAAACTAAACAGGTTTCTTCTTGCTACAGCATTCAAAATAAAATCTGATGCAGGGAGTTTACAATCTCAAGAATCTTGTTGGGATCTCTGGTGTTCGGATCTTCATCCTCTTGCTTCACTCAAAGTATCATTGAAAAGGCTCGTGCTGGAAAGTGTTACGTTGATATGCAGTGGTCTGAAGCCTACATCTTTGGTGTAAACTAAAGTGACTGCTTTGCTGCCCTAGGCATGGGCAGCAAAATCAGAAGCAATCTTTTGCTCACCTCGTGTAGGAGTAACGCAAGGTTTTGGAAGTGAGGTTTGACTTGAATGTTCGACCTCTCGAGGAAATTTTCTTTGTTTCTTTAGCTCGGCTTCGCCTTTACACTTCTAGAAAGAAATTTATAAAGCATAAAGGTGTGCTTGTGATTCGTATAAAATTGAAACTAAATTCAAAGTTTAAGTTCTACAAGAAGTTGAGGAACCTTCATATTGTTTGGCATAAATAAATAAATTTGATTAATTGAAGTGGCATGCTGAGAGGGAACCAACAATGTTTGATGAATTATTTGCTGACTCAATATACTCGATCCAAATCTGAAAAAGGCTTATTATTCCTACCCCACTTTTAGTACTTGCCTATAAACTTACTTATTATTATTCTCTAAAGTCTTCAAACTTTGATTTGATTAACAGAAGATTATTCTAAAATCAATCGATCTACTCTCAATTCAAATCTGTCTATCATCCTACATTGGTTCCTATAATATGATCCAATTCAGAGTAATAAAATTAGTGATAATTTGCTTATCTCCAAGAACAAGTGATGTTTCTTTAGGGAGAAAATGATACTTAATCTACAGTGGTGGCCCGTTCTGCGTAAATTTCTTTTATGCATTCACAAGTTGAGATGTTTCTCTAGAGAAAACAATTTAGTCTTAGTTTTCTAATCGCATTGACAAGTTAAGCATCTCCATTGAGGAATAAAACACATAAAAGGCTAAGACTAGTTTCAAGTGTACATAATTAAGCAATCATAAGGTACTGGCACTCGTGTGTAGAAGATCGATCTTGAAAATGGGTTGAGGAGTTTGAGGTACCAGGAACCGGAGAATTGGCCCCAAGAACACTGTGTCCCATACCAAACAAAATAAAAACATTCTAACTTGGGTTATAGTTCTTGAACTGTAATGGCAATTGTTTAGTTGATGGGTACGAACACCCAAAACCAAAGGATCAGGGTCCAGAACAATGAACCTCATCTACATAGTGAGTGCATAGGATTGATAAACTCTCATTGATTAAAATTAGAAACTCACAACCAAAGGCAAGGAGTATTCTCAAGTCTCTTTGAGTATTCTCAAGCCTCTTTGACAAGAGATGAATGAGGTCGTGTTGGCAGAACATATGCACAATTTCATGCTTTGATTGGAGAGTACTTTCTATAGGTACATACATACCTGAAACTTCACTTCTGTAACAAAGCAGGTGATGAAGTTTGTAAACTTTGTGTAGGTCTTTGGATGTTGCTGTATGTCCCGTCCCACAGTTACAACCTCAACAGAATCCTTGCGACCCCCTAAACAAAGTGTACAAAGTTCATCACCAGTTCTGTGGAGGTATGTACCTACAAGTACTCTCCAAGAGTACTCCTGGCGTTTCGATGCGTCTTGCATGTTGCTGGATCTCCGAAAGGTACAACCTCAACACAATCCTTTGAGTTAGTGATTGCGAAGTGTTTGTTATTGTATGGAGTTTTCTCTGCAAAGCTCTGTCGATCGGATGCTGTGGAGTGTTTGCACGTTGTTGTCAATTTAGTCGTTTGTCTCAATGCAAAGACACAACAAGGGTCTGAATTCACACAGTAAGAGTGTATAAGCTTGTGCGAGGTGGATTCGTTTTAAATCTCCAGGGATCCCAGCCTCATTTCTCTGGTCAGATTTTGGCTGTGCTTCCGCTGCTGCTTTGACAGAAGTTTCTGCTCAATTCTGGAAGTTCTCGATACATCACTCCATCCTTGAAACTTTCTGATCTTCTGCATTGGTTTCTCTTGGAGTCCCTTACACTGAAAGTAACCTCGGGCTAGTTTCTACTTAGCTGCTAATTTTCCCACACGCTTGCTAGCTTGGATGAAGGTACGGTGATACCTTCGGTTCGATCCGGAAAGGAAATAGATTCAGATTCAGAGCATTTAGTGGTGCAACTAGAGGGTGATACTCACATCCATGAGGATGATCCGGCCGATGACGAGTTGGATGAACCTGGAATAATGCCTGGGTATGACAGATATTCAGATATTGTATTTGCATTGTCTGTGCTAGCGTCGCAAGATGAGAGTGACTTCCTTGTCGATGATCAGTTCGTGGACGAGTTATGAAGGGCACTCCAGGAGAAAGAGAGTTCGGGAATAGAACGACTGAAAAATGCGGAAGGAAGATTACTGGGAAGAATAGTAGCAGTGCGGCCACTCGTGAATTTGAAGAGGTTATGTCTGCAACATGGTTCATGATTGTGTGACCTGTTAGTCCTTGTGTAAAAGGAATGGTTGTGTAGACTGTTGGCGTATGCTGGACGAAGTTGGATCAGGATACTTGCCAAACTTGAAGTGTAAGCACCTGGCTACATTCCGGGAGGTCGTTCCTTGTGACTGAGCCACCTCTATTTCTTCAATCAATCTTAGCCGCCGTTGACGCAGCTCACCTGTCCAATGTACAGGTTTTGGGTGTGGATGAGAATCTTTGCCGCACAAGACATGGAAGTCTTATTAGGCAAGGTCGATTGAGTGCTAAAAAAATTCCTCCGTCTTAATACACCTCTTGATGGTAGTTTGGCAGGAGGATTCAAAGTAGCCATGAGAGCAGCGCATTATTTAATAACTTCTGAGTTGCGGAAGGACTGGGATCAGGTTTGCTTGGGAAACTCCAAACATTTAGTTATATGTTTAGCCCTGCACAGGAAATGGGTTGATAAGCAAGGAGTATTCAAGAAGGTTGTCTTCCACAATTGAGAGGTCTTGTCTTAGAGTGCCATGCGCAGGTTTGTCAGCCCCTCTCCGCGGTCATCCAAGAGTAGGGAATAGCATTGGCTTCACCAATGAAAGCCAACGTTGTATGCCCTTGAAGTGCGTATGCTGAGCACTTCAAACAAATGGAATCTAAGGTCCTTGAAGTTCTTAGAGATGAGTTGCTTTCGCCTTGGACCAGACAGCTTTTATGCCGATTACATACAAATGAGATAACTATATTCATGCAAGCGATTGTGGCCGATAAGTTTCCAGTTTTAACGGATGTGATTCTGGAAAAGGCTACAATAGAAGCTGCAGAAGAGCTGGTACGTTTCTGTAAGAGCAATCCTCCTGGAAGACTAAGTTACTACTCGCATGGCCAACGGGAAAAGAACCACGGAAGGAGAACTGGAGAGGATATTAGGAACGCAATTGCTAACAGGTGGAGGACAGAAGGATCTTTGTGGGGCGAACTGAAGTTGCCTGCCACGCAGGGGCCGAGTATCCTGTGCACAGAACCCTCTGTTTGGGAAAGACCACTTTGAGACATTCCTTGACTGATCTGGCAGGATATTTCTCTTTTACTCTAGAGTTGCTGTTTTCCACGCACTGAGAACGAGCAGAGTAGTCGGACTCTTCCGGTTAAGCAAATCTCTGACTTGGATTCCATACACTTGTGGTGTGGGATTTTGCAGATCAGCATGAATATACTACGGTACTGTATTTCCTTGATGCATATGCCACAATGTACCGTTTGTAGATTTGGAGCCAATTTGAACCGAGTACTCTGCAAGATGGAGCTGCAAGCACTTTGATTGCCTGTTTCGAAGGTGTTCCCTTCAACTGCTGAGATGTTACTCTGTGTGAAGGTGACATGCTATCACGTGGTTTGTATGCGCTAGTATGGGGACCAAGCAAGAAGCATGCACAGTAATCACAAGTCTAAACAAATAAGACAACCATTTAGTTAAGGCTCAGCGTGCATGAGGCCAAACAAAAGGTAACTCTCTGTCAAAAACTCAATGGCTGCCCAAGACTCGATGCAGAGCGGAAGTAAAATGCTACCAACCTTTTCGGAGAAGATCATGGAAACAATCCAATTGTTCTCCGTAGCGGAACATATACGATATCAGTCATGATCAGACTCTGTAAAATTTGAGAGCGACCAATCGAGCTCTCCCAGGAATAAGAATCTAGACCCCCGTGATCGGATTGATGGCGTTCGATCTTATCATTGGAAGTGTTAGAAAATGCATGGCACTTGGGTGAAGGTCTCTGTATGTTCTGGGATGTGTGCGGGTTATGTACCGGTTACTACTCCTGTGGTCAATCTAGTCCCTCGTATTAGTGCGAAGTCAAAAGGGTATGCAGGCAAATTTACCAATATAAGCAATTTGTGACAAAGTAATCAAGGATTCCACCTTTTCTCTCCTTAAGCTTTGTTCATACCCTTTGTAAGTACTGAAAGTCTTTGTAAGCCCTGGACGTTTTGGCACACATTTAAACCTTGGAATTCGCTGATCTTGTGCAGGGGTTTGATTCGGAGTTCTATATTGAAGATTAACTCAGGCTAGACAACAGTTTCTCCACATTCTTTGAAATTAAAGCAATGGATCAATCTTGTGCATCGTCCACCGATGCAACCAGAGGTGCTTTATAGCAGTCATCGGAAACAGGAGCTTCTAGGATTTCTTTTGCCTAGTCTCAGGTTTGATGTATAGAAGTGGGAACGGTGATTAACTAGTCTAATAGTCATTCTAATGTGAAAAAGTGAAGTAGAGACTATCAGAGACGATATACAACAGCCAAAATCGTGTGCGTCGAAGCTGCCTTAACTAACTCTGGCAATGTCCAAAATTTAAGCTGTGTGTGTTGTAACCACAGCACAATGACATCCGATTGGCATTTGCGTATATTTACTGACATGTTGCTGGTGACTTGTATAGAATACGAATAGGTTGATAGATGGGGCCAACTGGGCCTTTTGACAAGAAGGAACGAGAACCGATGAATAGGGCTAGTCAGTAGTAATCACTGTCCTCCATTCACTGATATTTCAGTCGCAAGGGCTCTTTCGCAGAGAGATGTCGATGCTTCCCAAATTTGCTTCGAGAGGTCCGTATCATATGAAAGAGCCGAGGATCGTATGGTCCTACCATTACCTCCAAAAAAGTATTTGCCAGATAGTCCCTGGCAGACAGACAGAAAGAAAGAAAGATGTGAGACAAAGCAGGAATAGTGAAGACTATTTCAGGCAGGGACCATATGTTGTTCAACGACTATAAACTCTACAACAAAGATAGAGATTCTGAAGCAGACAGTCTTGCAACGCAGGACGTTCCACACCTCTGCGTTTAAAATGTCTCAGAAAAAGGTCAAAAGATAGAAACAACAAGACTGACAACACCATCACATTTGCTCTATCTCCATGTAGTCTATGTGTTCTAACATCATATTGATCCTACGACTGCAGTGGAGAAAGAGTAAAAGCAAGGACCCGCTAACCTCAGGAGCAAGGGCGGCATCAATGACTGCCATAGATCCATCTGAGGGACTTTGAAGGAGCCTCAAGACGCTAAGCACAAAGTATGCAAAGGCGACAAGAATGTGTGGAAGCTCACGCATGATGTTAGTCTGAACAATACCGGGATCTGCAGCCCTGATCGAAATTCATACCAAAAATAAGCCTCATATGATCAGCGATCTAAAAGAAGTGGCTGACAGGACTTTGGTGATGTCTTGAAGATTTCGTGAGTTCTAAATTGGCGAAAAACAAGGTATATTCTACAATATGATCAACTGATCCTTCCTACTGCTGGAATTAGCTACCTGCTACAAGAAAAATTCACTGCTGATCCTTCACTAGTTTAAGCATCAAAGTTAGCCAATGCTAACATGCCTATCACAAAATCAAGCAGCAGTGAGGTTAACTTTCAGAGACATAAAGCTGATGAAGACATACATCACGCTGATGTTAGCAGAATCAGAACTCGTGATCATACGGCGATGTAGCTCATAAGTGAACATAAGTAAGCAAACTGCACAAATTGCAACAGGTTTGTTAATTGATCAGGTCTTATGACTGCTGTACGCTTTTTTATGTTCTCTGGACAAATCGTGCATGATCGCGATGTTGAATCTTGCGGTAAAGAAGATTCCGAGTTCTAAATAGCGCACCGGCAGACTCAAGGGCCAAGTAGTGAGAACGATGACATCATGCTGCGGTCCATTAGCCTTCCATAGAAGACTGATACTACGCTACTTCACTATGGCGTATAAAACGTAAAATCATGATGTTTAAGGTAGTCGTACATTTGGAGTTCTCGTAAATTTGAGCGATACTGTACCAAGTCCTCGTTGAAGAGTTTCTTGTCAGTGTCCCTTGAGCCAGCTGTTTAGCATCCACGTCGCGTACCTTCGCTGCGAAGAAGAAACTTTTAGATGCTTTTATCAAGGAAGCATGTTCTAATTCGTCAGGTACATCGCAGGTTCATCGAGGGACAGATAAGTTTATTTGCCGCAAAGCCTACAGGGTAAGCACTCCAAATTGTTTCTGAGATAAAAGTCTTGACCTGATTTCCACAAAGCAGTGGCTAACTGCGAGGACAAAAGTACACAAAGTACTGTACCTAGACACTTAAGAATAGCCGTTGAGATCGTCATGTCAAAGATCAGACTGACTACATGTATGGGTACAGGACAAACCGCAACGATGCGTGAAGGAGGTGACGTTCACAACTCGAGCTTGAGGAGATCCTTTATGGAAGAGGGGAAGAAGTTGCTGGGTCAGTAAGTGAGGCCCCAAGTAGTTGGTAGCCATCATGCTGCTTCAAACACAGAAGTATATCACAAACGTGTCACACACTTAATGGAGTAGGCAATCAAAGGACCATATAATCGGTCCTACGTCGGATCAGAAAGTCAAAGTCATGCACCTGTCAAAGCCAGCTTCAGTATGTCTTTGATGGCCTGCAAGAATGCCTGCGTTATTTATAAGAAGCTGCAACACTTTGGAACCTTGAGAAGTATGCAGGGATTTCTCAACTGCATCCTTGAAAGAGATGATGGAGCTCACTGAGCAGACATCGAGTTCCAGTGCTTCGAGCGAGACATTCTCGTGCTTCGCCTTAAGAAACTCGGTCACCTGATGGAAGGAACGGGTATCTTGAGTGAACGGTTCACTCTTTATAACACCACACTTGAAGCAATCAGACTACAGAGTAGGACTGTAAGATAGGTACTTTAAGATAATCGTGATATGCTTTTTGTTTTCTCCACACAACAAGATGCATGCAATATTCAATAATCCCGGATGTTTTTCCACCGAAAGAAGATGGTAAATCTTTGGATAAAATTACCTCCAGCAACTCTGATTTCGACCGGCCAGCTACCACCATCCCATACAGCCCAGAAAGAAACTCGTGAGAAATGCTTAACATCCTCAAATTGGGAAGTTTCAAGATTGTTGCTCAGGCACTCAAAATTCGCGAATTGTGTGGAACTCACCGAGAATGACATGATATCCATGTACAGCAAGGGTCTCGGCAGTAGCTTTCCCAATCCCTGAAGAGGCCTGAGAAACAAAGACCTCTAGAAACTTTATCCCCGGTCAAATTGAAAGCAACGCAAATTTACACCAGATGGAGAACAAGAAAAGATCGGTTTCTTACCCCAGTGACAATACAAACCAACCGTGGTTGCCGAAGACCAGGAGTGAGCTTTGGAGACCTAGGAAAGCTGATTGCTGAGCGCCCCAGCTTCTGATACAGCAATTGGGTATAGGAGAAAATGACAGCAAGGGTCCAAGCTACACCCATGCGCAAAAGGTTCTCCAATCTAATCGCATTCCTTAAACTCTGTCCTCCTCCGGCCATCTCTTCTGAGCCCTTCACAATCTACGTCGATTGGCACCGAACCAACAGGCCCGAGATGCAGCAGCAGTTGATATTTTCTTGCTGAGGTTGACCAGGTTGGCTTTCCATTGGGTGCAAGAAAGCCGGCAGAGAAACTGTAGGATGAAAGGGCAAGTTAGCACATTGTTTACGTCTTAGGGTCCGGACGTCTGGGAGTCAGTCCGGTAGAGTTCGAATCGTCATACTACTATGGAAAGACGTTGACAGAGAGGGAGGGAGGGCTAGGAGGAGGAGGAAAGTGTGGAGGACTTAGAGGAGTTGGAGTTGATATAAGCTGGGTTTTCAGGGAAGAATTTCGTGACCACTCAATTTAGAGTGTCTTCCGGTGCAAATCTCACCTCTTGGGCGCCGCTCAGCTGTTGCAGACAGATCTGTCAAACTAATTACAATACTGTACTTCTAGCGCTGGGATTCTTGAGCTATCTATCAAGTGCGCATCTTCCACCACACGACAGACAGAACACTTATACATCAGGTAAGGGTAAATTCCATTTCAGCACTTGGAAGTTGGGTTGACTGGAAGTTAAAGTATCACTTGAGACTCGATAAAGTGTAATCCCTTTGTCTTGCATCAGCTTACGGAACTTGAGTATTATATTTCCCATCTCAGGACTAGGATTAATCTTCATCTTCATGTGAGATATGGACGAATGAGGCGATGAGATTTGCAGGCGCTAGGTGGGGGCTAATACTGTAGGGATTCCAAATTAGTCTGAAAGTCTACCATCAAGCTGTGAATTTCGCTCATCCTCGTCTGCGGTTGTGGGTTTGTTTGCTAGATAATATCAATTTCATTTTGCAAGCATGGCTGAGCTCGAGGGAGTAAACGAATTCTTTGCTTCAGCTCCTTCTCTACGAGATAGCGAAGCTATCAACGCAGTTGTGGAGGATTTCTTGAGGCCACGGTTGCAGCTTGCATCGTCAGGTATTAAAGCCCCACACTGTAATCTGCGCGTTTTGGTTACGATCGCGCGCCTCCATCGTCATCGAAAGTGAGTCTATTTCAGCTCCACTGCTTATGGAAGCTTTGGCAACCTAAGCAACCTGAGCTCCATATATGCACTATACTCTTGGCGCTCCTCGGTCTATTTCCTCTAACTTGAGCGCACAATGAGTGAATGGTTGCTATCAGCGAGAGGATTCCACTAAATTTCTGATTGAACTCTAGTTATGTTTGACAATCTGTCATCTAATCGATTGCAGGAACTGCGGAATGGCTATCCCCAAAGAGAAGAATAGTATGTGTGACATCCGGTGGCACCACAGTTCCTCTGGAGCGTAAATGTGTTCGTTTTATTGATAACTTCAGCTCGGGACATCGAGGAGCCGCTTCCACTGAGTAAGCCCGTCTTTATGCTGTTCAACATTTTCAGCCTGACAGAGGCTCCTCTCACACTCGGACTGCAGTACTGTATACAGTGCTTGTACGAGCCCTGTTCTTGGTCATGTCAATAGGCCAAATCAGAGAGGAACTATCCATTTCACTGCTGCCGTTCCGATCAATCCTGTAACATGTCATAAACCGCTAAAATCTTTCCCGGTTTACCGTCTCTAGAAACTTCTGCATCTTATTCGACCACTTTTAAACGTCCTAGTTACTTCATGCGATAATAGGCTTATATATCTATACTAATTAGGATCCTTGAATGTTTTCAACTCCATAAGTTTCCCCGCCGTTGTAATCTGCATAAATGTTTCTCTTGGTAGCTACTATGCAAGATCCTGGTATCAGTAGCCCAGGTTTAACGCGTAGTCAATTCCACGTTTCCCTATACTCACAGAACTTTGAATCTTTTAACATATTTCTGAAGTGCAGATTTGTAATTTGGATGTCACTTGACACAGGTACTTTCTACGGGCTGGTTATGGCGTCATTTTTCTCAATCGGAGGTGAGTGCATCTGGTTCTTTAGTCAAGGTTGTCTTATAACCTGCGAACGTACACTCTCCGTAAGTTTCACCGTGGAAAACATGGCATCTAGTTTCTAAATGGTGCACATCAGAATGCCTCCTCAGGTTGTCAATCTCTTTGGTGACCGTAAGTCACAGTGAATAATTATGGACTACCCCTCTCAGTACCGTTGTGGATAATCTTTTACAGCGTTTGTCCCTTGTGTGGTTGCACAGAAACTCAATGCAACCTTTCTGTAGAGCGCTGCCCGAAGATCCTGTGTTAAACTGTTTTGAACCTGTTGATGACCTTGGAATACAGCGTATGTTCTCATTCTCTAGCATATATGATTTGCAATGTACGCTTTCATTATTTCCCATAAATTTCTCGACCTTGAACTAGTATGCCATGGCGAACTTCTAATTTCGTCCTGGTCTTTTGTCCATTTCAAGCGCAAGTTAGCGCCTAGGCCAATCCCAGGCTGAAACAAGTGCATTGGAAGGTTTTTATTAGTACTTTTAACCTCGTCAAGTAAGCAGTGTCGTTCCCGTTGTAAGAGAAAGATTTTGGACCTTGTAAACTTGCAGCCCGACCAAAGTACACTGGTGTTGTCCTACAAGCAGTTCGTAAACACTATACGGTATTCTCTCAGCTTTACCCCGCAGGTTTTTCCTCAAGCAATTTTCTCCTGTACCTTCATCATTAGCATTGGTGTTGGACGGATAATTATTAATGTCTTCACAGTGCGAAGGATTCTGTACCCCATAAGTAGTCTCTTGTTGAACTCCCCTTGTCTTCGTTTATCTACCACTAGTCTACTTGTTAACGTGTGTGGTATGATGGAATGAACAGGCAGTTAAACATGGAAATCTGCTGTCGCTGTCGTTCACTACACTCTTCGAATATCTGCAGGTCCACACTCTCCACTCCTCCTATCTGCCTCGCGAATGTTCAAAGAATACTAGCATGATTTTGTAAAGCTGTAGTTCCTGACAAGGAACGTCTCAAAAATTTTTGCCATCTGTACCGTTTAAGCACACTGACAAGAGCAACTTGGCTTCTTCCAGATTCTGAAGATTGTTGCGCTGAAGTTGAAAAAAATAGAACGGCACGCAATGTTCTACTTGGCAGCGGCGGTTTCAGACTTTTATGTACCATGGAATACTTTGGTAAGAATATGCCTGGCCGTACGTGGGCCAAGCTTCACCAGCCCCCATTAACAAAAAGAACTTCATCCGCTCCTAGTTATCACGTTAGTTCCTGTCCGCGAGAAATGTCTGCAAGTTCATACGATACTTAAAACTTAGTGACTTCTACAGGTCCCATTTGTTTCTTGGTGTTATGGTGATGATACGTAGCGCCTATGACTCACTGTGATTCCCTTTGTTCTTGCTAAAGGAGGAGCATAAGATTCAATCAGGCGCAGGGCCATTGGCGATGGAGTTGGCTGAAGTACCCAAAATGATTCCTGTGTTGCGAGACCACTGGGCGCCTCAAGCATTTTGTGTTTCTTTCAAGGTCTGCAATTTCTCCTTGTTTAAGGCTCCTCACACTTTCTGTGAATTCGACTGATGTTTATTAGTCTACCTCATCTCCTCACGTGGTATCAGAGCTCTGAAGGCCCTTGGAATTTTCATTAGATGCTAGGGGACGCCTTAGCCCACAATTTCGGAATTTCCGATAGATTTTCTTACACATCAGTGTATCTGGAGAGCAAGGATCTCTTGTTGCTCCTTTGAAGAGTGATTCTTTTCTCTTCTCTGTATTCTGGGAGGGAGTTTTTCCTTTATCCTCTGTGAGATCAAAGCTCTCAATTGAAGGCATCTTTGGTTTTCCATCAGCAATGGTGAAAACCAAAGGTGAGGAAATGAAGGAAATAGGAGATGAGTGAGAAAACATTTTCTGTGAGTTTGACTGTGATGCTTTCTAGATCCAGTCCAAGTATTTTTGACTGAAAAATGTTTGGCATGCAGCTGGAGACAGATGGCAAAATTTTGCTAGAGAAGGCGCACGCAGCTCTAATGAAGAATAACGTACATGCTGTGGTGGCGAACGAGCTATTGTCTCGACAACAGAAGGTGGTGCTTGTTACCAAGGAAGGAGAAATTGTTGTTGAGAAAACTGACACAGTCCAGGATGTGGAGGCACCCCTTGTTAACAATCTTGTTGAGATGCAAACAAGGTTCATTGAAGCTCCTCTCCAGTCAGTTGACTCATTAAATACTGCTTTCAAGGAGACCCGTCTGCCAATGTCCCCCGTGAAACAACTGAGTCTTAAATCACGGACTGTCTGAAGGGCCTCAAATGACAACACCTTCCTTGATCGTAATCCTCCTTGGGACCACCCCGAGTCTCGAACTACGAAAGCCCCCACATCTCAACCAAAGGCTGCAAAGAAGACAGTTGAACTTTAGCCACATTTTCAGTCCAGGGTTTTCCAGCGTATTTCTGATTTGAATCTAGCAACGCGTCATTCTTCATTCAAGGTTACACACGTCCGTGTTCGGATGGCAAGTGAACAGGTAATAAAGGTGGAAAATCTGAAGCCGAGTCAGTGAAGTTAGTAGATGCTAGGAGGAGCAATTATTACTTGTTTAAGCTCCTCTACAGATAAGAGACTGCAGGCGATATGATTATACAGAATAACCGTGCGACTTTGAATAAATCTGACTTGTCCGGACATCCGATGTTTCTCAGTGACTGGATTTGTAGTTTATTTTAATGTACTTGACCTCGTCTCTTGTGACATGTCTGTTGCGACTAAATCGAATGATTGTGAATCTGTACTGTACGTCTTTCCTCGTGGTATGTCTGTTAAGGAGCATGAAAGTGATTGCCCTTCCGACCTCTCCTTGCATGAGTGATTCGCACCTATAAAGATACGTTCCCGTTAATAAGAATGAAAGGAGCTCTGGTGTTGATGGACAATTCTCTTCACAGAAACGGACTGACGAAGTACAAAGACCTATACTTGTATTGTGGACGAGACCTATGTGCAGGCACTCCATCAGTTGCATTCGACGAACTCAACATCTACAGTCGAACCTATAAAACCTTAGTGAATCTATGTGCCGCATCCTCATTTTCTGTCATTCATTCGACCTTTAGATTTCTTAAACTCAAGAAATAAGCTGTTACACTTCAGTCGATCATCTAACCTTGCAATATTGGGGTAGTCAGCGAGTTAGGCCTTCTATGCAGAGCAGAATATTTGCAGTGAAGCAGATGGAATAAGCAGGAATTATGGATCCATAATGAATAACAGAGGTAGTCCGAAGAAAGCTGATGCAAACGAGGAATTTCAAGGTCAACTTAAAGTGCAAACGACTTGAAGAGACACTACGCGGTTTGTGAAACTATAGGATTGACTTCGGAAGTCAATCATCTTGTACAGATCTGTGACTGCCAAAGTTCTCACAAGAGGTTCTTGCTGATAGCTCCTTCGTGTCGAAAGTCTTCCCGGGTGCTTTGACCTTAACGAGATTACCTGTAAAAAACTTAGCTATTGCTGTTCTGATCTGCCGTTGCAATTCCTATGCACACATTCCTCTTTGCTCTCCGAGACACAATTCATCACGATCCCGCAGTGTAAATCCAACACAAAACGGTCATTGATTATTGTTGGCGCCTATAATGTTAGATCCAAATACTAGAACTGAACACGGTTCTGAGTTTGGATTCCGGAAGCTTCGTATACCTTCTCTTTGCTTCCATCCGCAATCAGGATCGGTTGATTGCTCGTGCCTTTATCACAAGATCGTGTGAATTGAACAGAAGCTGTTGGTCCTTGAACAGCACGCAGAGAAGGAACTCGATAAGATTTAGTGGGAAAAGTTACACATGTAATTCTTCTTCTCATGAAACTCACTGGTAACGCTGATTACGACCCATTGATTGACACTAAAGAGTTTCTAAAGTTTCCAATCTCTTAAAATTCTCAGCACCCCGCATATACGTCTCACCCATCTTCCTCTGCCTCCCTGCGAAATCGCTCGTCTGCTCAAAAGTGACCACCTGAAGCCCCCTGGGGAGGCACCTCCTGCTTGCTGGATCTCTATCACCTATCAAAAAAGTATCATACTTTCAATGTTGCTAGGTCAGTTGTTGCTACTAACATTTCAGCTGAATTTCTTAACTACGGAGACCAATGCAGTCACCGAAAGTGTGTGTTTGTGTGTTGGTATGTGTCCTCCAGCTCCCTGTTATCCGGAAAATTCATTCCAGTTTCAGATAAGAAGAATAGGAACATCTAAGTAAAAATTGGTGTGTGCCGCTATTCAGAAGGTCTCACTCACTTCACTTCCGCATCCACAAAGCACCCACCAGCCAAATCGACACGAAGGACGCCAGCCCTTTGTAACTTTTTAGGTGGAAAGTCAAATTAAAGTGTGCAACGTCATTGTCGAAACCCACAAAAGTGATGGTCACCCGCTGCCTTTTGCCTGAGTTTCTAGCCATATTGATGCTACTGGCACCACGAGTGACAGGTCCCACGGGGCGTACCATATCTGCACGTCCACGATGTTGGAAAATTACACTGCCTTTGCCCTTGTCCTCCTCGTCCATTTCGAGAGAGTGCCCTCAGAAACCCTGAGCAGGAACTTCCCAGTGCTTCAGAGTTTCTGTTAGCCTCGGAGGTAAAGGACCTAGATCTGGATAAACTTCTGAAACTGGTCTCTTGTCGTATAGTTGGTTATGAAGAACGATGCATTTCATAAAATCGATATCACTAGCTACGTTCTACTGATGATTAAGGAATAGATCAACCTCCCAAGGATTCCAGACATATTTGGGATTGCTCACTCTGAGATGCCACAATTTTCTGGAAAAGAATTGACCAGACACAGATTTGGAGTTGCTATAGGTTTCGGTCGGCTGAGGTTGATTCTTTCGTACATTTCTCCCTGGGTTCAGCCTTCCTGAAGTTGCTTCGAAGGTTCCGAGAGGCGCGCAGGAACGAATGGGGAGTTTTGCAATAATAAATTTTGGTAGGAAATTCGACCATGGTGTTGTTGCTCCATCCGATTACGGTTCAGGCCATCGCTGAAACTGGGAAATTATGAGAAACTCCTTGCTTTCAGAGTGCTAAGATTGCTGCCAAAGACCAGCAGCGACTTCCACAGCTATACTGCATCAGATGTCTGGATCTGCTAAAATATGAGGTTTTGCAAATACGCAATGGTAGTTCGCAACCAGTCAGTCAAACAGTCTTTGCTCCTAACCAGGGGAGGTAAATGTCAACGGATCTCAGATATTGATCTCCAAGGTATTCCCCCTGCAGCGATGTTGCCAGCATGAAAGCAAAAATATCAGAAGTACATTTCAGCTATTCGCCAAGTTTTAGCCAAAACTCATAGTGACTTGTCACCAGAAGAATGTTTGAGATTGCAGATAGTGACCAAGACATCAAAATATGAAGGAGCTCATTGTACACCGGAGTCTACAGATTCTACTAACTCGCATCTAGGACTTACAACTGATGCTTCAAGACGGCAGAAATACTGAAATTTTAGATTGAGTACTGAAGCAACGAAGTCATGAAAAACGATGTTAGAGCGGATCCACGCATTCCGTTCAGAGAAGAGTACGTCAGGAACGACCGTGGATTTGGTCCCTCGAGTATCTAGATCATGGAAAACACTGTGGCTGCTCGGAGCGAGTCATATAAGGCATACTATCAGTTGATAACGGAGGTTCCTTAGTTGGAAAGAAAGGAAACGGGAGTCGTATACAAATGTCATTAGTCGAGAACTTGCTGTTTCACTCAGAGATCGTAGTTAGTGAAATATCGTAGGATACCATAGATTTCGTGGCACTAATTCAAAAGAGATGACATAAATAGAAGTTCCATGCGGTTGCGATTCTGGGAGAACACGGGACAAGAACTTTGCCAAACCTGTTCATGGACATCGAAGGAGAGGTGGATACATAGCCAGTCAGTTGCTCCTTTTATTTTTTAACACAAAACTCAATGGAGAACAAAAACATTGTACGTCTGTCAGACTTTGGCCTGCACGTGGAGAGGAAATGTCTACCTCTTTGCCCCGTCTGGACCAAAGGGGAGGTGGACATCATCACTTGAACTAATGTAAACTTTGTTGTATAATCGAAACATTCAAAGGATGTAGGGCTTCCTTCGCTCAGACCTGACCACCTCGCGCAGGTACATATTGAGAAATGGAATACTGAACCCGTTAAAATAATCCGGTTCCGTACCCACGTCTGAACAGGATATGACTCTGGCGCAGGTACATAAGATCCTTCTATTGCTCTTCTTAGGGTCTGTACTTTGAACTACATATTGCACTTTCTTCTCTCTTTCTCTCCCGAATCAAGGACGGACGGACAGACGGTGATGACATTTATGCTGCTGCATGAAGGACCAGAGGATTGGTGTGTCCCTATGATAATTAAAGAAGAGATGGGTGGAGCATTCTCCCTGTAGGTGAAAGAGCTAAGCTAGATAACTGCACTCTATATCTCTTTCTTCCTGAAGTTGCAAAGGCTAGATGGAGGTAGTTTGTGCCGTCATCACCGTCACCAACATCTCTTGAGCTAATTTGTAACTATTACTACTGTTGTGGGCGCTGGTTTGGTCCACGTCTTTGAAGAACTAGAGTCCCGATCAAGATGGCAACACCTGTAATGGCAAAAGTGAACATCAGTCGATGTCTCGATGCCACTGGTGGAGGTCCTCTAGAACCAGGTAAAGCCCGATGGGATACATCTGCTGATGCTGCAGAACTGCCACTACTCCGAGGGATATTGTACTCCCTGCATCCAATACATGCCGAGGATGAGAGACATCGATAACAAATGATAAGCATCCTGGTCGGCTGCTTACATGAACTACTAATACGCATAATGCAATGAGTGTCAAGGTCCTGCTCCAACTAGTCTGTCAATACCACTTACACTGACTCTGAATTTTCGACCAACATATTCACCTCAAATCAATGAACACTTCACAAAATAACGAGTTAGAAGCTTCACAATCAAACCTGAGAACATTTTTATACATGGACATACAACTCCTACGAAGACACGGACTACTTTTGCTAGTGTCAGAAACATAGACAAATGTGTATTGGTCGAGTAATGAATGTAAAACGAATTCTAGACCTTGTGGAGATTCCAGTGTCATCGCTTTCTCCATGAAACTGGACGTCATGTACGTTCTTTTCTCTTAGTCTAACATACGTTCCACAAGGAATACACATCTCCGTCCGACTACCACAAAAGTCCTGTTTGACACGCAGCATTCAAAAACGGTAAGCTTCTCGATTTAAACAGGAACTATCATAATTCTAATCAAATCTAGATTATTGAGGGAGTGTCGTATTTGACTTTCGTGTCAGAGTTTAGTGAGTATAATTCGTGATAAGGTTTTTACCTCATGCAGATGTTGCCAAAACCTTAGAAATAAGCAACACTCCACTGGAATCTGAATGGCCATTAGCTCTTTCCATTCTTACATCAGTCTCCTCGACTATATAAAAGAATGCTACCTTGGATACATCTTTCATGCAAGTCTCTGGCTCACAAAGCTCTGCAAGTGGCAAGGAAACCGACCAGCCATTTGAACCAAGCAGAAAAATTTTGCCGTATGCTATGACTCTGATGAAACGAGGCTTTAAGCAAGATAACCACTTCTGAAGGAAACTTCACTAAGTTTGCCTTGAGCAACTTGCTGTCTAGTCGAATTAATTCTGACACACTGAGCAAACTAGTTTATGTGACGAGCGTAACTGCTTAGTAGCCTCGTTGGTACTGCCCGACAGTTCGCACGGTGCAGGAGGGAGAGTGCGGACACTGCTGTCTTGCATAAGAGACATCAGTCTTCAATCTTGACTCTTGAACTTTGCTTAAATAAAAGTTTGCATAAACAGCAGTTGTACTGGCAGTTCGAGTTGGAGGCCTGCACGTGTTTTATGTCATCAGGATCAGAGCTTCATGTGCATGTACATGGGGGGCTGACTCAGAGTTGGTGTACATCCTAGTCTTCATGAACTTTTGCGGCGAGATGCTAAGAACCTGAAGGTTTCATAAAGCGATGCCTTCGTCCTTCTCCTAAGTAGTAGCTCTAGATGCACTGCTAGTTTTACGGCATTTGCCAAGCATATGTTCATAAATTTTATGGTAGTAAGATAATAAGATATTGTGGACTGCGCATGCGGAACCCTCAATTATCTCTCAACCAAGAGCTGGAGAAGATCCGGAAGCTCGAAAATATCTCCCAGGTGTCTCACTCAGCCAGAGGTACTGCGAAACCTCCATCCATCATGTCAAAGGAGGCCACCACTAAAAATAACGAGGTAGAGAAACTACAAGAGTTTATGTAAGGGTTAAAATACGCTTTACGAATATAGTCTCCATGCTTCAGCTGGAGTTGGGATTGTCACCGCACCTTTCACACAGGGAGCCCGTTTTCAGAAGCTTCTGACGATAGAGATCTTTTGATATATTTTCTATCTAATACTTCCTCGAGAGAAACATAAGGATACTCTCAAAACCAGGAGGGATGTTTGATATCACGAAGACTGTCCTGGATGTGATAGCAGCAAGGTCACCTCAGTCTTAAGGGTTAAAAGCTGAAGTTCGGCGGTAATTTGCACTTGATGTCTCCGCAGTTGAAGAAGTGCAGTATCACCTGAAAGTTATCCATCGACTTTAGACGAGGAGGCCTAAGACCTGCAGGTCTTGGTTCGCATAATTTCAAGGTGAGCGTCTCATTGAGGGAGGTATTGACAAAATATGTCCTTGTTGAGTACGAGTAATGCTAACCGTCTGTTTATGAAAATCCCCCCATGAACGAGCGATTAACTCACATGGCTAATCGAAGGACGGAGAAGCTACAAGGTCCTAATTGACAAAAAGCCCAAACGAGTCAGCTTTACAGTTGTTATTAAGTTAGCATGTCCTCTACGTGTATCCAAAGGGAAAACCAGTAGGACTCAAATTCGAGACGTTCGTCTTCAAACTTTAGCCTTTATCATTTAGTAAATCGCAGGGTTCCGTAAAGACTAGATTCATCATCTTGACATGTAGATATACAGAACAACGGTAACTTTACCCCGATTCCTTATCCTAAGCAACCTTTCGTCCCCATTACTGGTCGAAATTTCTAGGTCCAAGCAGGAGAGTAAGCGAACCCACCTGCTGAGAAAGGAAATTTCAACGATTGAATCTCTTAACGATCTAATTATCCTCTCCCATAAATTATGGCACGTGGAATGGGGCTAAAATATGAAAGGTATGTAGCAATGCAGCTACAAAACAGATTACAGGTATATGAGAGAGATGTACACGAATAACACAAAGATGGTTGGAAGTGCTGTTCATTTTGTGGGAATCCACGAACTGAACTAGTCTTGGAAAAGAACCAGAATTGCGTATGAAAGCTTACCGAGTGAGCTGATAGCTGTGCAGCCTCCACAGGAAAATCACAATATTCGCACTCAACCATGCGCCTTGGACATTTCTCCTGCTTATGAGCTGACAATAGTTCTCGACTTACACTCGTTCCGCATAATGAGCATTCTACCTGTTCAAGCGCATGGGGAGCCACGTCTGCAGATTAGTGGACAATGGTTGGGACAAGATCTGAATCTACCCGAGCATGGTTATAGGAACAAGTATATTCATTAGGAAAAAGACCAATATTTATCTCTCTAGTCAGATGATACATGACAACTCGTAGCCACTAAATGGATGAATCAATCACCTAACAGTCTCTTTAGGGAAAGACCCCCAATGCACCTAAGCGGAACTTTCGTTAAACATTCTGTAGAAGGAGGAAGAATGTCTAATAACTACCCGATCCACCCTAGGAATGAGGGGCGATCGTTATACCTACCGGGGCATGATACTCGTCGTAATGTTCTCCAGCGCGTATCCTAGGGACCATCTCCTGACAAATACGACATCGCTCCAAATTGCGTTTGCAGTGTGCACTATGCAGATCATAATTGGCTGAAGGAATCTCCCTTTCACTGAGTAAAAGTCATGAAATACGTGTCTGAGCCCAAAGTTGCTCCTTGAGAAACAATTGTATAATGTAGGGGAATCAATTTCTGATAAAAGTAGTAACTGTCAATTTCTCAACACTAAAGCCAGCATTTAGCAGAGCGGTCTAAATCGCAACAAAGAGACCATCTCAAGTCTCCGTTGCCTTCTGAAGACTGTCCGCTGTAAGAAGACTCACAGCGACAACTCTATGTTGAACACGCTCTTTCCACGTTATATCTAACCAACAATGAGAATGGATAAAGTCCCTGAGTTACAATAATAATCACCCCTGCAGCAATTTTCGTGATATCTTTAATTTTTTATCGCTGAAGCTAGTACAGAAGGATATCTTGGTCCATCTTGTTGAGGCAATTGACAAAATCTAACTCACCCTAATGGCTCAACCTACACGTACCATGACAATTCATGGATAAAGGATAAGGTTAAAAAGTCAATGCAGAGATAATAAACAGCATTGCAGTAGCAACAAGACGTGTAGTAAGGGCCAATCAACTTCGACGGCGTTCTGAGGCAACTAGTGACGGGCATCAAACTAACATGCGAGCAACCATTGTCCACCTGTGTAAACAGAGCTTCGAGGACACGACTGTCTGAAGCTAATCGGATCGCCTCCGACATGACAAAGCCGCGAGGCTCCTTCCCAAAGCCGGATCGACCGCGGTAGGTTTACTAAACAGAGACACGCGTTCAATTTTCCTTTATGCCAACCAACAGGAAAGAAAAGATCCCTGAAAAAATCATCCTTCAGTCGGCTCTGTTGAACTGAACAATCGGTAGTAATCAGTAGTGAGGATGTACCAATGAGAGCAGAAACTAGTAGAAAACCCGGTGCCATTCACAGCAGCCATTCAATAAATAGATATCGTGGTCAGTTCTTCCCGCTACTGCTCGTCCTCCTCGACCTTTCTTGCACAGTCGAAACAACAATAACAACAAAAAGAGGTGACGCCAACACCTGCGATCGACACACCACGGGCGGAACAACCAGCGATCGAAACAACGAGAGAGTGGCACATTCGATTAACCAATCAGTCAATCAATCGAATCGATGGTCGACTGATCGCCCAGTCAGTATTAATCGTCGTCCGTGGTCTAACTGAATAGTGCAACTCTTTCCTCTCGTTGCGGGAAAATCAATCACCCCCACCACCATGAGTGCCTGGAGACGGACCAACACACGGACTGCAGGGCATTACCACGGGGCTGGGAAGGAAGGAAGGAAGGGAAAGCAGGGAAGGACAGGACAGGACAGGGCAGGGCAGGGCAGGGCAGGACGAGACCAGACGAGACGAAGAAGGAAGGGAGGACTCCGAAGGAACGAAACTTTCTTCTTCAGTCTGCTCCTCATGACCTGGTCTACCCTCGCTCTGCCCACGTGGCGCCTTCCATTTGGGTGCGCTTGTTCTACTCAGTATAAATTCTCTTCGAAAACACTGTACAAGGAAGGCCCGTGAAAAGTGTATACCGTTCCGGCTGATTTTGGACATCCTCGGTACCAGGGGAATTTCCGAGGACAAACCAGCAGATAGATTCTCGCTGGGATTCCAGAATTCCCGAAATTAGCGTGAAAATACTTGTCGGATAAAAAAGAGTCCCCGAGTTGCTGACAGGTTCCTCAAGAGCTCCCCGACGAGTGTGCTCGGTAAGTTTATCCTCCCTGTTAGTCCTTCTTCTGCCTGTACACTTGTTCCCACATAGGCTCCCTCACCTATGGATGGTGTTCCTGCTCGAGGAGATCTGTCTGCTCCATCGGCGTCATATGGTCTGTGACTCTGGTCTGATACCAAAGTCTCGGATGGGAGTCGATCATGCTTATTTTGACGTTTGAATTTGCTGTCTCGATACTTGCTTGAGTTTGGTGAAATATAATGCTAAGACAGAAAGACAGGAGATGACAGACACTATTGTTGTTGTTTTGTTTTTGGTTGTGATGGGGTTCTAGCAACAGTGGTAGCAGGTGAGGTAAGCTATGGCGGAAGTGAGTGAGATTTACCTGTACCCGGTGAAGTCATGTCGGCCAATTCGACTCTCCGCCGCTAATGTACTGTCTAAAGGTGGGAATGATGATTCTTGAAGTTGTTTTATCCGAGTTACTCCTTGGTTACTCAGAGTAGTGTGTCGATTCTCGTTTCTGTATTTAGTGTTGTCGATGGTTGGACAGTTGCTTTCTCTGATCTGCTTGTGGAATTAAGACTCAAGGTGTTCATATCAGCTACTCTTATTGACTTACGGGATAGAATACCGCCGAAATCGAGGGGTTCTGTAGAGTTTCTTTCCAAAAGTTGGTTGAGAAAGATTTAAGCTTTTAAACATTGCGAGTGTTCTTACTCTAACGAGGATAAAGGAGATTGTTGAAGATGGAAGCAATTTACCGTATGTTCTCACACATCAGCTGCTCGATGTTTCTGTGCAGGATTAGAATGGGATCGAGAATGGATGATTGTGAAACCCGATGGAAAATTCATTACTCAGAGGCAGTTCCCAATATTGGCCACTATCGAAATAGCTCTGCCTGTGGAGGCTTTGGACCAAAAGTGGAGGCCCTTTGCACCAGAATCTGCTCTAAGTTCGTAGCTGAATCCTCTCTCGTTATCAGATTGAATTCAGTCGTAAGATATACAGAACTTTGCCTGTTAACGCGGAAGAAGGTTGTACAGGACAAATTAATATGAATTTAATGTTTATCTAAAGGTATAAAAGCACCAGGAATGGAGCCTCTTTATGTTCCCCTCATACCAAGCTACGCGAGGGAGAAGATTGAGGTGACAGTCTGGGAGTGGACGGGACTAGCATATGATGAAGGGGAAACCGCATCCGAGTGGCTCTCCAAGTACATTGGCCAGCCGGGTCTCCGTCTCGTGCGCTTCGACACCGGTAGTCTCCATTTCCATCACCATTCGTAGTGCTAGTCTGACTCACCTTATTCACTTCTTCTCACCAACTCCCAGTTCTCCAGTTTGGTCCGACATACCTTAGAGAAATTACGTACAAAGCTTGATCAAATCCATGAGCAGCTAATGTGCAATTTACGTTGTGGAGTTTCAGCCTTGTACATTAGATGATTGAGTTCTTCAAAGACCTAGTTGAGACTTGACCTCTCATTGTTGTAGTCTTCGGTCATTTGATCTTCCATTTCTCATGAGGGCAGTTGATGCAACTCGGCTAACGGATCCCAAATATGCACCTGGGTACAAAACTGCATTTGCCGATGGATATCCCATTCATCTAATCTCTGAGGTACGTAGGCTTCTCTTGCGTCCACTCTTTCAGTCTCTAGGTCAAAGTATAGAACTTGAGCTACATGATAGACGAAAGCCCTAGGGTAGAAATGCTGTTGTACCTCGCCTCATCTAAAAGTGTTGTCCACTAGAGATCATCATGACAACTTCTACCAACTACTATGCTCAGTCCTGGCCTGGTTCATCTTCTTGCTTCTCAGGCTTCGTTGGAGGCGCTCAATAGTCGACTTACTGAACCTCTTCCAATGAATCGCTTTCGTCCCAAGTACGTCCACTTTATCTCCCCTTCAACTGCTCTGTTGAGCCTTTGTTCAGCATTGCCGAGTTAATTATCATAATTGACAGTATCTTCAATAACAGAAGCAAAATGTACAACATATACTGACTAAACTTGCTGTACGGTATAGGTGAATGATTCGTAACTAATTGTGTGCTCGGGTTTCTATTTAATATTGCAGCATCGTAGTTAAAGGATGTGAACCGTTTGCCGAAGACTTTTGGAAAAAGTTCAAGATCGGTAGCAGCGGCTTCCAAGGAGTGAGCTTATGTCCGAGATGCAAGGTGTGTCCACTCCTTCTGTCACCCTTGGCGTCCCTCCACGGCAAGTTTACTCGTCTTATTCAATAGAAGACACTTACATCAGGCATGTTGTCTGCTAATGGTAGGTTCCCACGATCAATCAACTGACAGCAGAAGTCGGCAAGGAACCTCTTCCTGCCCTTAAGAAGTTCCGCGTCGGACATCTATTAGCAGCCGTTTCCTCGATGCGGGGACAGGTATATTTTATTCTGGCTTTCACGAAGAAATGTCAACATTAACATCACGTCATTTATCATCAAGTATTACAGCTTTGCATCCCAACCCCACCGTGATGAAGTACGAAAGTCCCTTTCTCTTTCTCCTCTTCTTTCCGTTATGCACAAAAGGATCACACCAGAAAGATATGAACTTTTAGTTCACATAGATATCATCTCTACATCTAGGCTTCAATCCACAGCAATTGTCCTGAGCGATTAGCGCGTGCACAGATAGTCAATGGCAGACCAAGAACGATGTCAAATCACTGGCAAAGCACCAAGTTTTACGACAGAATCTTAGATTCGTATGACCTCAACAAATTCTACGCTACCAGCATCTGATCGAGACCGACAACTGACACTGACACACTTAGAGCTCTTGGGGACTCGAGGAAGTTCCATGTCAAAAGCTTCATGCCTTCGCGTCTGTTCGCACTCATCGTGCTTTCTACATCATCGATTTTTCGCTTCAAAATATAGTAAAAGATGTTAAGGCAAACGTTCAAGCACTTATTACATGAAAGTTTTGACTTGCAGATGTACTTTGGCCAAAATGTCGTACCCGAGATAAGGGATAACGAAAGTACCATCATCAGCATCGGAGAACAGTTGCAAGTGCTGAACAAGGTTGAATCAGTAGCGGAACTGATGGTCGGAGTTTGATACTGGGTCTAGATACTTAAAGTGAATTAGGGGTGTTGCAACCCCAATTCAAGGGAACTCTTTTTTTTTTTCTGGATGCTCTCTATCTCCCAATGGAATCTAGTAGGATTCGTTATTCTCAATATGAATTTCGAAGTTCAGAATAAGAATCATCCAAGTTGAATTACAGATTTGGAAGATGGCATGTTTATAAGCAAAGCTCTCATGGTGTGCCTAGCTTAAGCATATCTTAAGGAATACTGAAAATTTGCATCGCAGAGATATTCTCAATAAAAAAGGTGGCGATCATTCAAGTCATGGGGGGTTTCAAAAACGTGTCTCACTTCCGTAAACAAACTTTAGGGGAGGTGCGGGAAACCTTTACGGGGTGGGGTATGCGCGCTGGCTTACGGGAGGTGATTCGTAGTCGCAAAAATTTTATAGGGTGTGAAAAAGGTGAGGGTTACGGGACCTCCTGTAGAACTTAATTAGACTTCAGTTTTGAATTCCGGGTAATATGTGTCAATGTTCCGAGTTCGTGTCACTTTTATCTTGGAGACGCGGCACATTTTGACCCGGTCTGAGATTCAGCATGTGTGAGTAATAAACGTGATTATTCAAAATTTAAAAACGAAAGTTAAAAAAAGAAATAAAATGAAATGAAAAATGATTTAACGAGAGGGAACGGGAGAGAGAAAAGAAGCAAAGAATGGGGAAAGGACTACTGTGTAGAGAAAATGAAGGATGGGAAGACCCCATCAAGCTGAACAAGGGTGAGGTGAAATAGGTAAAATGAGGCTAAGTTCTAATAGAGTATATATGAGAAATCTGCCCCACTACACCTAAGATATTAGAGCTATGCAAATCATGTGGTTTACAAACAATTGGAACATTTGCAGAAGCATCACCTAGGGTGATTGTTCTCCTCTGGATTGTATCAACCACTGCACTCTATAGAGCAATAGACACACGTTGTCTAAAATATGCTACAAAGTATGAGAGTGAGAGTGGTACCCTTGGTGTCTAACATGATAAGCTTTCGTGCATTCCCTAACAAATGTGTCGAACGTACAGTGTATGTCGCTCCATATAACTCCAAGGCTAGAGGAACAAAGAGGTGATCTTGTTGCATGCCTCTACACTTGGAGACCTTACAACCTGTTGCTACGCTCGCCGCCCATCTAGGGAGATGGGTAATCACTCCCTCCAAAATTTTATCTCGCATAGGGTCTATAACCACAAAATCCGTTATTATCACTTGATCATCTCAGACCAAGTATAAGTCTCCCCTGACACTTGTAGTCTGCAAAGTATATGAAAGCTCCTTCCAAGCCAAGTATCCACTCTCTCGTGCCATACCAAACACTATGTCCCTAATAGCATCATGGGTAGCTATCCTCTGTCCACCCAAAGGATACTATGTCATATGGACCGCTGCCGCATCTAGTGTAGAACCACACTCAGAAGTGAGTAATGAAGATGCAGATGGGTAGACCAAACCTAGGTGAAATCTTGTCACTAGAGAGAAAGTAAGTGTTAGTCGGAATGCCCTAATGCAAGGTCGAGCTAGGATCCAAGGGCATACACCCTTGCAGAAGCAAGAGCAAAGATGTGCTCTAGTAGCTTGAGGAATGGACGAGTCAACTAAGACAGAGTATAGCTTATGCTCACATTGTCGCTCCATCAAGGAAGATTGTAAACCTCTAGTTCAATTTGACTGTAGTGAAGCAAAAGATGGAACGTCCTCTCGTGCCCATTGTTGCACTTTTCTTTTCTCTCTCTGGGAACACACAAGGTGCCTATCTAAGAAAATTGTAGATACGAGGTTGTAAGTAAACCTATGACTACTTGTCTGAACATGTGTGTTACCTAACAGTCAAAACCCTCCATTCTTGTAACTAGTATTCTTGCTATCGTGTAGAGTAGTGACGGGCAACCTAACCTGTCATCACAACATGCACTCATGGTCTGTTGGTCATCAATTTCAATATAACCAAGGAGAAATAAACAACACTCCTAGAAGGAAAGAACCTAAGCACAACGCCCACACACCAATCCAAACCTATTGGGCGTACAAACAAGCATGCAAGCACAAGGAGGATCCAATCACATGAATGCGACTCTATGCGCTTTTTGTTGGAAAAGAGCTTTAGAGCCTTCATGCTTTGTCATCAAGCTAATTTCAACTTGTACTCCAAGTTTTCTCCAAGCTGTATTTCAGATCTCAACAAATTCCTACTCCATGTGGGGATTTCCTATGTCTTCTTGATGGAGAAAACTCTGTGTAGCTCATATAAACATAACTCTTTTTATCACTTGGATTCAAGTGTTCTAGGATTCAATGGAAAGCTTGTGAGATAAGCTTTCCAATGATATAAAATAAACTTCGATCGGATCACTACAACTCCCATGACAAGCTCTCAGAGTTCGCCAGGTTTTGACAACTCTCACCCTAATTTCAAATCCCCTTTTTAGGGTTTTGCCCCTGGTTCTTACCAACTTTCCACTGATTTCTAAATCATATGTACACTTGATCCTCAAAAAACACTGTGGAAATCTGAACTCTCACTCATAGTCACAAAAGTGAGAGAATTGACATTCAATTATGATTGAAGAAAGAAATGCTCCTCTAAGCTTATGACAGTCTTTTCAATAAAACTTATTGCATCAAATCTCACTCTCTATGAGTCCAAAGTCAGCTAAATTTTCCACAATAGTTTCTCATGCTCTTGGTTAACACTCTGCAAAGTTTCATGGCCTAATCCAACCCCAATTCCTAGATATAGATATAGGCTAACTTGTGAGCAATGCAGACCCAAGTATACTTGATCCTAGACCCTAAATTCTCTATTTGAAGAATTCACATGAAACCTTCACACAAAGGTACACACCCTAACCAAAAAAAAACCGGAAATTTTCATAATGTATCTTGAACCACAACTTGGGGAGTGACCAAAACTCCAAACCTGATCATTAGCTCTTCTCCATCACCTTACACCTCAAGAGCTTCAACTTCAATCAACCAGATCTGATTTGAGATTGAACCCAAAACTGAAATTTCTTGTGCTCAATGTTGTTAAGCACTTTGTCTACTCTCTAATCCTACTAAAAAATAGTGAAAATGTCTCAAGAAACTCTCTCAATTGCCTACTTTGTGTTCTTGGGTATGAATTTTACTCCCTTGATTCAGTTTAGATCTCTCTTAGAATCAGCTCAAATTGTGTAATTTCTATCTTCAAATTGTAGCCTGTTAGCTCCTCTTTCCAACCATCTCCTTTGTTCCCCACATGGCCTCCATGAACTCCTTCACTGGTCAAAAACTCCAGACTTCTCTTTTGGGACCCAATCTCTTGCACATTTGTCCTTTAGTCTTTTTACTTTTTGACAAATGGACTTCACAATTCCACCTTAAAGCTTATGAGCAAAAATTTAGGCATTCCCCAACTATAGAAGCACATATTGTCAAGTCCCAGACATGCTCATAAGTAAGCACCAAAAGGATGATAGGATTCGGGTTTCCCATCACTGACTTGTAATACCAAGGGTTAGCCATATGATCTAGATGTGAAATTTGGTTTGGTAACATCTAGAATGATGTTATACATGATGGTCAAAATAGATCAGATAGAAGTATCACCAAAAGAGTACTTCTACTAATAGAGCAGAAACCAAAATAGACTTGAGAACCTTAGAACCAATAGCTAGACATATGATTTAAAGGTGAGAATTGGTTTGGTGACATCTGGAAGGATGTTACACATGATGGACTAAACAGATCAGAAAGAGGTATCACCAAAAGAGGACTTCTACTAATAGAGTAGGAACCGAAATATGCCTAAAATCTTTGAAGGCAATTTCGGAGGCCTAAATGAATGAATTAGGCCTCGAAAATGTGCAGATTTCTCTTGTCGAGAGCTTTCCAACGGTACCTTACTCATGTGATTCTGAGATTCCTATAGGAAGATTCCCTAAAAGATTCCCTCCGATCAAAGGTCGTTTGACCAACCAGATAGGACCTAGACCAGACAGGTCACCCATCCAAGTAAGTAATCCAAGGGTGGAGCTTGCTGACATGTCACCTATCTGTGTCCCTAATCTTATGGTGGAGCTTCCTTGGAGGAGATCCTCTTTGTCTATATAATAAAGAGAAGGTGCTCCCTTGGGGCATCGAATGTTTGAGTGTGTAATTTGTGTTTTCTCTCTTCTCTTGTCCTTGGAGTATTACAATGGTATCAGAGCAAGTGTTCTAGTCCAAGAGAGTGGATCACCCCTCTTGGAATAGCACGAACTACTGAAACTGAGTAATTTGAGGTGGAGAACATAGAGTAATCGCTAGACTTAGGAAGGACTTTAGAGAGCGGATGGGATGGATGCGCCGGGGGGACAATTTCCCGCACCTAGCTTTCCATTCTCAAACCCATTCCACATCAAGGTTATGTACATCCAGCGTGAGCAGATGAGAGTATCGCTAGTTTATCACTTTGGTGCGGAATTCATGGACAGAGTGATGAACTCACCAAACCCGGTGATTCTACCTGTGGTGATATATGACAAAGAGTGGGATTTGACGATCTACATTCTATTATGATAAAATGGATATGTATGTCCCAAATCCTCTCCCTTTCAACACTCAAGTAGAAATCCATTATGTAGTGAGGCCAAAATTGATGTTTAGAGATTTTGTGGTTAGGAATTTTGATTAGGAGTATTATCAACGAGTGATAGCTTCTGAGGTCCC
Organism: Lunularia cruciata; assembly: GCA_948567375.1. Taxonomy (NCBI): domain Eukaryota; kingdom Viridiplantae; phylum Streptophyta; class Marchantiopsida; order Lunulariales; family Lunulariaceae; genus Lunularia; species Lunularia cruciata. The sequence continues at coordinate 15,284,745 of OX419756.1, forward strand.
AATGGTAGTTCCGATAGTTTGTGCGCCTTCCAGAGTGATTATATTGACTCTGTATTGAAGTAGACGTTAGCAATTGGGTGTTGCAGGAACCATGGATCCGCAGTTGCAAGAGTTGGTGCAAGGAATGCAAGGGATGTTGAATGAATTTTGAGAGATTAAGATGACCATGGAGACATTGCAAAGTCAAGTGCAGATCCTCAAGAACGATCAAGCCATGCAAGAAGAAGAGTTGTCTCAAACCCAGTACCTGCGACTGAAGTACTTGGAGAGGCACCTGTGCCTACGAACCCTATCAACGATGAAGCCACATTGATACTCCGGATGAAGAAGACCTGCAACATAGAGCCTTACAAGAGGCAGCGTACGATGGGAGTAGTGGAGAATTGGATCTCGAGAATGAATCAATATTTTTGATTGTTCTCAACAGAGATCACAGAGCATGCTACAGGCGTGTTTGCATGTGGGTACTTGACCGATAAAGCCCTCACATGGTATGATGCTTGGGAACGATCCATGCTGGCAGAGAGAAGGGAGGTCACATGGACAGCAATGCAAGAAGGACTGCTCAAGAATTTCCAATTGGTGGATTCTGTGCAGATGGCTCAAACCCGACTATGGGGATTGAGACAAAAGAATAGCATACAAGAGTATGTGGAGGCATTTCTAGATCTACAAGTCGCAATTATCGACATGAGTCCAGCAGAGGCTCTCGACAATTTCAAACGAGGGTTGAAAGAGCGGATTTGCCAAGAGGTCATGGTGCAAAACCCTCGCACGGTATTTGAAGCTATTGCTTGTGCGCAAAGAATAGCCGGAGCATTAGGTGGAGGTGAAGGAGTAGTTCCACCTCAACATTATCGGGCAGAAATGCCACACATGGGTGGACCAGTACCGATGGAATTGGGTAACCTTTGATTTCGGGATCGAGGAGCACGGCCACTTCAAGGAGAGCGGGGACGGGTAGAAGAACGAAGAGATGGAGTCCCACGAGGAGAAGGGACTCGAGGAGAACAATGCCATTGTTACAATTGTGGCCGTATTGGGCACATATCTACCAATTGTCGCACTCGTTTCCCTAGAGGCCCTTGGCCTTCGTACAGGTGATCTTTGAACAACATGGAGAGGCACATTGAAGAGGAGGAGGTGGAAACCACTTCGGAAAATGAAGATTGCCAATAAATGTACCTTGCGGCCTTATTGGCTCAATAAGGAAGCAGAGAAGCAAGGGAAAGAAGAAGAATAATGCACAAAGATCCCGAAAGGCAACCTCACAATTGATTGTCGTGAATGGAATCCTAGAAGGTAATCAAGTGAGAGTATTAATAGATCCGGGAGCAATAGAGAATTTCTTGTCTCGCTCTGTTGCAATAAGCTTGGGAATGGATCTAGAGAGAGATGGAAGTGAAGAAGTAGAGTTACCAAATGAGCAAACAGAGAGGATTGAATCATTACCTAGACGGGTAACCCTCTCTGTAGGAGAATATCAAGAAGCAATTGAGTAGCGAGTGATACAGTTAGCCCGTTATGATGCAATTTTAGGCATGCCATGGATGGAGCAGTACAACCCAATGGTGGATTGGAGGAAGAAAGTAGTGAGAACCCACCAATGGTCAATCATTGGGGTTAAAGAAAATCACACAGGCAGAAACTGCCTCTATATGTCGTAGGGACGACAACTGTCTGTAAGACCGATAGATGTTTTATGGGTCTAATAAGAGAAGTCCAGAGTGCACAACTCGCTGGACAAATTCCTGAGAAATTGAAGGATGTGGTGGATGAGTTTCAAGATGTCTTTCCCGATGATCTACCCTCAGGATTACCACCTAAAAGGCGAGTAGATCACAAAATAGAGACACTCTCGGGGAAGACACCTCCTTGTAAGGCCCCATATCGCCTATCACCTCATGAGTTGGAGGAGTGTAAGACTCAAATTGAGGAGATGCTACAAAAAGGGTTCATCCAACCTAGCGTATCACCATATGGGGCCCCTGTCTTGTTTGTGAAGAAGAAGGATGGTACAATGCGCATGTGCATTGACTATCGGGGTCTCAATTAGCAAACAATGAAGAACAAATACCCCTTACCACGCATGGATGACCTGTTTGATCAACTCCATGGAGCGAGACACTTCACTAAACTGGACTTGCAGAACAGTTACAATCAAATCCGAATTGCAGAGGAGGATGTGTACAAAACTGCCTTTCGAACCAGGTATGGCCACTTTGAGTATCTTGTGATGCCTTTTGGCCTCACCAATGCGCATGCCACCTTCATGAGCCTAATGAATGACATATTTTGTCCATACTTGGATAAGTCTGTTATCGTCTTCTTGGATGATATCTTAGTATATAGTAGCATGATGACAAAACACAAACAACATCTACGAGAGGTCCTCCAGATTCTAAGACAGAATCAGTTGTACGCCAAAATCTCAAAGTGTGAGTTTGGCAAGTCTAAAGTAGACTACTTAGGGCATAGAGTAAGTGTAGAGGGCATTCAAGTATTGATAGATAAAATAGAGGTCATTCAAAAATGGAGTGCCCCAGAAGATCAGACTCAACTTAAGAGCTTCTTGGGGTTGACGGGATTTTATCGTAGATTTGTCAAGGACTTCTCCAAGGTTGCACAGCCTTTAACGGCACTACTTGGCAAGGGGAAGAAGTGGACATGGGGAACTGCACAAGAGTTGGCCTTTCAAGAATTGAAGGCCGCCTTGCTACATGCACCAATCTTGAAATGGTATGACCCAAAACGTCCAATCAAGTTGGCTACGGATGCATCAAACGTAGCAATAGGAGCAGTCCTACAACAAGAGTGGCATGACGGATGGCATCCAATTGCATATTTCTCTCAAAAGTTGTTACTGGCAGAGCGCAACTACCACACCACAATTTGAGAAGAGCTGGCCATCGTTCTAGCAACCAAGCAGTGGAAGCATTACCTGGGCGAGAAGGCATTTGTAGTAGAGACAGACCACAAACCTCTAGTCTACCTCGAGACGGAGAAGGATCTATCTCGTCGCCAAATTTGGTGGGTAGAGTGGCGACAACGCTTCAACATGACAATCACCTACGTGGAAGGTAAGAAGCAACTTGCAAATGCATTCACCCGCATGCCAATGGCCAACAACTTGGTGGTAGAGGTTAAGATTAACCCTGAATTTTGGCAAGAGATTCTAGCTACTACAAAAACTGATCCACAGATTGTAGAAGCGCAATCATCCAAAGGTGTCACCAGCACCCAAGGACTCACCTTTCGGGAGGGCCAATTGTGGATCCCAAATGTCCCAGAATTACTCACCACCATTCTAGCGGAATGTCATGATTCGGCCATTGCAGCTCATGTCGGAGTGGACAAGACCTTGGAGGCAGTCAAGCGCCATTACTATTGGCCCAAGATGAGCAACGACGTGATGGAATATGTGCGTAGCTGCCTACTTTGTCAATAGAACAAAGCTTCTAATCAAGCTCCTTCAACCTCTTCCCACTCCTACCCAATATTGGGAACAAGTGAGTATGGATCTCGTTTGTGAATTACCCAAGACCACCTCAGGTTTTGACTCCATTGTGGTCTTTGTGGACCGGCTCAGCAAAATGATTCATGTACGCCCTACCACCAAGGAGGTGACCGCTCCACAACTAGCTCAACTATACTTAGATGTAGTCTTTGCTCACCATGGCTTGTCTAGAGTACTCATCACCGATAGAGGCACCCAATTCACCAGTTTGTTTTGGCGAACACTCTTTGGTTTCTTCAAAACCAAGTTAACCATGTCTACAGCCTACCACCCACAAACAGATGGCCAAACAGAGCGAGCTAATCGCATGATTGAAGACATGTTATGCGGCTTCACCTTAGAAGAGCAAGAGAGGTGGGACACCCTACTACCGTTGGTGGAATTCGCTTACAACAATTTAGTGAATGCCTCCACCCAGGTCACTTCGTTCTTCCTCATGTATGGTGAGCATCCCTTCACACCTTCTAGCTTGATGAAGATCTGTCCAGTGACTACCAAGGTTGATGCAGTCAACACATTTGTTTTTAGAATCCAACAAGGTGTGGAGAGCGCCAAGCACAGGTTACAGATTGCGCAAAATTGACAAAAGCAGTATGCTGATGCACACCGTAGGCACATGGAGTTCAATGTTGGGGATCAAGTGTGGCTATCGACAACCAACCTCACATTAGTTGGATCTCGTAAGCTCAGACCTCGTTTTATTGGGCCTTTCTCGATTCTTTGTCGCATCGGCACTGTGGCCTATCACCTTGAGCTACCACCACACATGAAGATCCATCCAGTGTTCCATGTCTCCCTATTACGCAGATATGCTCCCCAATCAGGCCAAGGTACTTCCACACAGGACATTCGACCTTGTCCGACAGTCATTGATGGCACAGAGGAATATGAAGTGGAGCGGATTCTCCAAAAGCGCATGCGTGGTACTCGCCATCCGCGGGTGCAATATCTAGTACAATGGAAAGGTTACCCCCTCTATGAAGCAACCTAGGAACCCGCTGCCAATTTGGCACATGCACCGGTGTTGGTGCAAGCATTTGAGCAACAATTGCACAACGAGGATGTTGCGTCTTAAAAGGAGGGAGGTCTGTAATACCAAGGGTTAGCCATATGATCTAGATGTGAAATTTGGTTTCGTAACATCTAGAATGATTTTATACATGATGGTCAAAATAGATCAGATAGAAGTATCACCAAAAGAGTACTTCTACAAATAGAGCAGAAACCAAAATAGACTTGAGAACCTTAGAACCAATAGCTAGACATATGATTTAAAGGTGAGAATTGGTTTGGTAACATCTGGAAGGATGTTACACATGATGGACTAAACAGATCAGAAAGAGGTATCACCAAAAGAGGACTTCTACTAATAGAGTAGGAACCAAAATATGCCTGAAATCTTTGAAGGCAATTTTGGAGGCCTAAACGAATGAATTAGGCCTCGAAAATGTGTAGATTCCCCCGCAACAAAGGAAAGGTTGGCCTTCCCTCCCCCCCTGGTTTGTCTCATTGAGAGCTTTCTAACGGTACCTTACTCATGTGATTCTGAGATTCCTACAGGAAGATTCCCTAAAAGATTCCATCCGGTCAAAGCTTGTTTGACCAACCAGATAGGACCTAGACCAGACAGGTCACCCATCCAAGTAAGTAATCCAAGGGTGGAGCTTGCTGACATGTCACCTATCTGTGTCCCTAATCCTATGGTGGAGCTTCCTTGGAGGAGATCCTCTTTGTCTATATAATAAAGAGAAGGTGCTCCCTTGGGGCATCGAGTGTTTGAGTGTGCAATCTGTGTTTTCTCTCTTCTCTTGTCCTCGGAGTATTACATGACTCCACGAATATCGCCCCAAAATGTGCATGCAACCCATCTCGTAAGCCATCACGGTGCAAAATCTAAAGTCTGATGACAAAAGGATTTGGAAGCGGCAGATTGGGAGCATGGGACATCTCATGTTCAAATGCTTCCTTTGATGTTCTACCACTTGCACCTTGCTAAAACTCTCACTCTCAACGTCCTCCTCCCCCTCAAGACTCCTCGACTAAAACACATTGTCATCTCTCCACTCGCTCTCATCTTTATTCATCAGACTTCTCAAACATGATAAGATTGTAACCCATGTAACCAATCACATACACGTTCATAGATTGCTCACATGGCAGCATCTCATCTGTTGGATCTAGCAGACAACCTACCTCACTAATGTGGAGATAAAAATGATAAGTCACTTTTCTACAAGCTACACAAACCACAACACGACACCGTGGGAATAGACTATCTCTCATCTGCCACAATAACATGTAGAGAGAAAAGGATCCCCCTCCACCTCTATCACATAAGTCTCCAATATCAGCCTATCAACAACCACAAAACAAGAGGAAAGTAGGGGTGCCAAGAGAGCACAACTACCCAAAAAATGCTATAGGTGCAATCTTGTAAAAGACCAAGATCAAGGAGAGAAATAAGACAATGGAAGTTCACATTGGGACACTTCAATGAGAGAAACTAAAAATGCCTAGCATGAGCTTTGGCTCTTGTATTTATAGGGAGCATACAAGGCTCTTGAGAAGCTTTTTAAGAAGCTTCCTTGAGCAGTTTTCTTGGATTGCAAGCCAAGTTAATCAGGAAGTTTCTCAAGAAGCTTTCTTCTTGAAGTCGTCTATTTGGCGTGCAAGCTAAGCTGGTTGGAAGCTTCTAGAAGCTTCCTTCTAGAAATTGCTTACTTGGGGTGTAAGCTAAGCTAGTGGGAAGCTTCCCAAGAAGCTCCTAGATACTTCTAAGATATTCTAGGCTAATTTGGCATATTCAATACTCATTAGCCTTGACTAACTTTGTCACTAAACTCCATATTGTTAAATATTCTCCCATCGCTAGTTGGTGATATCCTTGTTGCCATTGAAGCTTCAAATTCTTGGATAGCCATTTGTGCATTCTAGATATGAGACAAAGGCTCCCAAGTGGCATCATGAAGGGGATACCCCTCCCAAAGGACCTTGTACTTTGTATATTATCGGTGGTTGTGTTGGATGTGACAATGTGCAAGTATACAATCAACTTTGTAATCCTCATGATCATGGATAGGGATGGAAGGAGAAGGAGTTTGGACATGAGAAGAAAAAGAAGATGGATTAGGAACAAAGGGTTTTAACTTGGAAACATGGAAGACAAAGAGAATGTGCATATGGCAAGGTAAGGCAAAGCAAGTCAGTAAGCAACAGGAAAGATGATTTGGGTGACATCAAAGAGTCCTATCCAATTAGGGGTGAGTTTACAAACTTGGGTATCAAGTGGGAGAGTAGGTTACTAGAAGAGAGCATGACTTTGTCACCAACTTGAAAGGTGAGATCACGACAATGGTGGTACGCATATTGTTTTTGATGATTCTAAGCAACAAGGAGATGAGACTTGGCTTGCTAGAGGGATTGGGATATGGTATTCAAGAAGGTTGAACTATGAAGGACATGAGATGGAAGAAGAGCAAGAAGAGAATCTAGAACAAGTGGATCTTGGCTAAAATTGAGAAAGAAAAGAGAGAATCCAGTGCTTGCTTTTTTGGAGTTATTGTATGCAAACTTTGTAGCTGCAAGACATTCATCCCAATTGGTGAACATTGACAAAGGCACGAAGCATATCCTCCAAGGTGTGATTTGCAAGTTCAGTTTGTCCATCAATTTGAAGATGATAAGCCATGGACAAAGCAAATTTGGTGCCAAGTATCTAGAAGAGTGCTTGCCAAAACTCTCTAGTGGATTGAGGATCACAATCAAAGATGAAAACACATTATCATGTTGTGGTTTGCGTAGCCCTTAAAAAAGTGACTTATCATAGTTTACCTCTATATTAGTGGGATAGGGTGAATGCTAGATCCAACGGATGAGATGTTGCCATGAAATCTATGTACATGTATGTGATTGGCCACGTGAGTTACAAACTTTCATGTTTGAGGGCTCTAATGAATATATATGAGGGCGAGTAGAGAGACAAGGAGGTTTTTTTTGTCGAGAAGTCTTGAGGGGGAGGAGGACATTGGGAATGAGAGTTGTAGCAGTATGCAAGTGATAGAACATCAGAGGAAGCATTCAAGCCTGAGATGTCCCATGCTCCCAATCTACTACTTCCAAATCCTTTTCTCATCAGGTTTTAGATTTTGCACCGTGATGCCAGTGCGACTAGTTGGTGGCACATTTCGGGGCGGTATTTGTGCAGTCGATGATGGGAAACCCGGATCCTATCATCCTTTTGGTGCTTACTTATGAACATGGCTACGACTTGACAATATATGTGCTTCTATAGTTGGGGAATGCTTAAATTTTTGCTCATAAGCTTGAAGGTGGAGTTGTGTGGTCCATTTGTCAAAAAGTAAAAAGACTAAAGGACAAATATGCAAGAGATTGGGTCCCAAGAGAAGAGTCTAGAATTTTTCAACTCTCAATGGAGTTTAGGGAGGCCATTCAAGGAGTGAAGAACACGGTTGGAAAGGAGAGATGACAAGCTACAATTTGAAGATAGAAATCACACAATTTGAATTGATTCTAAGAGGGATATGATTGATTGAAACAAGGGGGTAAAATTCATACCCAAGAGCACAAAGTAGATAATTGAGAGAGCTTCTTGAAACATTTTCACTATTTGTTAGTGGGATTGGAGAGTAGAAAAAGTTCTCATAGTATTGAGCGCAAGAAATTTTAGTTTTGAGTCAATCTCAAATCAGATCTGGTTGATTGAAGTTGAAGCTCTTGAGATGTAAGGTGATGGAGAAGAGCTAGTGATAAGGTTTGGAGTTTTGGTCACTCCCCAAGTTGTGGTTTGGGATACCTTATGAAAAATTCCAATCTTGTTGTTGGTTAGGGTTTGCACCTTTTTGAAAAGGTTTCATGTGAATTCTTTAAATAGAGAATTCAGGGTCTTGGATCAAGTATATCTGGGTCAATAGAGCTCACAAGTTAGCCTAGCTCCGGAATTGATTCATATCTAGAGATTGAGTTGGATTAGGCCATCAAACTTTCTAGAGTGTTAAAAAAAAGTATAACCAACTACTATGGAAAATTTTAAAAAAAGTATAACCAACTACTATGGAAAATTTAGTTGGCTTTGGATTCATAGAGAGTGAGATCTTATGCAACAAGTTTTACTAAAAAGACTGTCGTAAGCTCGGAGGAGCATTTATTTCTTCAATCATAATTGAATGTCAATTCTCTCATTTTTGTGACTATGATTGAGAGTTCAGATTTATAGAGTGTTTTGTGAGGATCAAGTGTATTTCTGATTTAGAAATCTTGTGAAATTTGGCAAGAACCAAGGGCAAAAACCCTAAAATAAGGATTTCAAAATTAGGGTGAAAGTTGTGAAACATCTTGTCAACTTTGAGTGTTTGTCAAAGGAGCTATAATGATCCGCTTGAGGCCTATTTTATGTCATTGGATAGCTCATCTTATAGGCTTTTCATTACATTCTAGAAAACTTTAATCCAAGTCACACAAAAAAGGTTATATGAACTGCATAGAATTTTCCCATCAAGAATACATAAGAATTCTCCACTTGGAGTAGAAAATTGTTGAGATATGAAGTTCAGATTGGAAGAGGCTTGGAGTACAGGTTGAAATGAGCTTGATGATAGAGCAAGAAGACTCTTAAGATAGAGAGTAATTGCCATATTCTTGGGTTTGGATCCTCTCTATGCTTGTATGCCTATTTGTACACCTAGTGGGTTTGGATTGGTGTGCGGGCGTTGCACTTAGGTTATTTCCTTCTATGAGTGCTATATATTTCTCCTTGTTTAATGTTGGAGATGATGACCAGCAGACCAAGAGTGAGTGTTTTGATGACAGGTTAGGTTGCCCATCATTACTCTTCCCTATAGCAAAAATAATAGTTACAAGAGAGGAGTACAATTAGGTAACGTGTGTGTTCAGACGAGTAGTTATGGGTTTACCTATAGCCTTTGATCTATAGTCTCTACAACTATGCACATGTGTGTTCCCAAAGAGAGAAAAGAATAGTACAACAATGCGGCATCTCATGATGCTTAAAGACATTGTCAAAGTAGAGTTGCGCTAATGTTGGAGCATCCACGATATCAAAGGTTGGTGCCAAGTGGATTTGCTTAATAACCTTATCCACAAACACCACAATTGTCATGTGACCTTGCTTTGTCTTGGGCAAGGATGTGATGAGATCTAAGCTCATGTGTTCTCGTCGAGCAGATGGAATGGGAAGTGGTTGAAGGAGTCCACGCAGTTTGTGGTTGTTGGCCTTGTTGCATTGGCAGCTCTCACATAATTGGACAAACTCTCAAACATCTCATGTCATGTTGGGCCATCATCATTGGCATTGGAGAGTTCCCAAGGTCTTCTTTACACCCATGTGACCAACAATTGGTAAGTCATGGGCTTCTTGGAGACGTACAAGTCGGAGGTCACCCTTAGCTAGAACATAAATATGGTCCTCATGGAATAGAAGGCCTTCCTTGAAGGAGAAGGTGTTGTATTATTTATTGTTAGTTGCAAGCCACCTTTGTTCCATCTAAAAGAATGGATCTTGTTGTAGAGTTGTCCTAAACTTGATTTGGATCTTAGAGTTAGTTGACACCATCGTGATAAGAAGAAGAGACTTAAAATCAGGTCATCATGTTAAGGCATTAAGGATGACATGGAACTGTGAGCCGGCATCTCTCTCACTCAAGATGAACCTCTGATGGCTATTATGGTAGCGCACCATGGACTAAGAAGGCAAGGAACCCCAATTCCATCATACTCCTCCAAGGCTAACACTCCAAGATTCAAGACATTGCTCACTAGAGAACTCAATGAGGGAGAGATAGTTGCAAATGAAAGGATGATGAGTACCTCCTCACCCCTTGTTTATATATTTGTGAAATAGTTTTGTATTAAAGTTACTAATTACCGTAGTAACTCAATTTACTAGACTAAAAGTCAAGTGAAGTCAAAAAGTAGAAAGGAATATCTATTCTCATGTGCATATTCTCCTAAGCATGTGGTCTTATCTTGACCCAACCATTACATTAAGGATTCCTTCACATGGGCTATCCTTGGACTATAGAAGAATCCAAAACAAAAAGACTTACGGGCCCAAGAGTTCTCAACTTATTCCTCAAAGCTAAACACCTAGGAATAAGACCAAGTCAACACACTAGAATCCAAAATAGTGGTGCTCATCTTTTCTTCTTCTTCTAAAGTAAGGTCCACTCTATCATAGCTATGACTAACTTTAGCTAATCATGACTAATGTAGAACCATCCTTTATCTCTATGTAAATAATATCTCTCAAGTACTTGTAATACCAAACTAAATATCACAATACCACACACATGCACAAATGGGTGTTACATTTACCCCCGGACTAAGTTTTCACTTTGTCCTCAAAGTGAAGGTTTCTCTACCCTATATGATACATCTTCAACTTATCATGGTTAACCCTAACAAAGTGTCTTCCTCCCAACTCCTTGAGATCATAGGTGTAATTGCCCCACACCTTCTCCACTATGAAAGGTCCAAAGTACTTAGGCAAAAACTTCTTTTGCACTCTCTTGAATTAAATAGAATCAAACAAGATTACCCAATCACTTTCTTTGAAAGACTCAATCTTCTTCTTGCCTTGCCTCTTGTCATAGCTCTCCTTTTGTTTCCTTTGGGCTTGCTCCACTCAAACCATAGCAGCTGCTCTTGCCTCTTCCAATTCCATGAGTTGATCCTTCCTTGACTTCTCTACATCACCTCCTTGTGCTTTATTCAATCTCCTATGAATGCTTTGGAAGGTAGGAAGATCAAAGTGAATAGGTAAGGTAGACTCAATACCATATACCAATTGAAATGGATAATATCCGGTGGAAGTCTTCATGGTTGTCCTATACTCCCACAAAACTACATGAATCCTCTTGTCCCAATGATGTTTAGCCCCCTCCATTTCTACATCTTTGGCCAACATCATGCACAAGGTCTGATTGGTTCTCTCTCCCAAGCCATTGGAATTTGGCTTATAGGATGTAGTTACTCTATGTGTGATAGAGAAATGTCGTAGCATGGCTGTAGTGATGCTTCTTGTAAACTCTCCTCCTCTATCAAAAACTAAATTTAAAGGGCATCCAAACCTAGTGATAATGTGCTCATAAAGAAATCTACCAACTTCATCTTCATTCTTTCACTCAATGGTCTAGCCTCAACCCACTTGGTAAGATAATTAGTAACTACCACAATATACCGATTGTTCCTTGGGGTTCAAAAGCTTGAAAAACATGACAAGTTTTGCAATAATCAAGACAATCCTTGAAAATCCCTCTCCAATGGTAACCTGCATCTAGAATCTTAAAAGCAGTCACCTTTCTTGCAAAGTATCCTCCACACACTAAACTTTCATGAAACTCCTCCATAAGTAGGAAAGACTCTTCTTTACCCACTGCTCTTCAAAGTAGACCAACTCCTCCTTGGTGAAAAAGAATATCCTCCACCATTGTATAAGGTGTAGATCTTGCTGCAAGGGTCTTCCTCTCCCTAGCATGCATCCCTCCTTGATAGTTACCTCTTGTCACAAAATCCACTATCTCCTTGTACTCCATTGAGACCTCTTGAGTGACTGAGATTGTCATGAGCTCCTCATCCGGGAAGGAATCATCCACTAGCTCATCTCCATCATGATCATAAGCTCTAGATAACAAATCAGCATTTGCATGTTTCTTTCCTAGCCTATCTTCAATGGTGAAGTCATACTCAGACAAGAGTATCATCCACCTTGCTAGTCTCCCTTCAACATTAGGCTTGTTGAAGATGTACTTCAAAGCCTTGTGATCCATGACAATGGTGGCTTTCCCTCCAATCAAGTAGTGTCTAAACTTCTTGAGACCAGAGATCATTGCCAACCCTTCTCTCTTTGTGATAGAGTAGTTCTTTTCTGCTGAAACCATCTACCTACTTGCATAGGCTATTGGAGGATCATGCCCATCTTGGTCTAATTGACTAAGAGTGCATCCTATAGCTACATTAGAAGCATCAATGTAGAGGATGAAAGGCTTACTCTAATTAGATTTAGCAAGAATTGGAGCTACAACAAGGGATTGTTTGAGCTCCTCAAAAGCTTTGAAAGTCTCCTTGTCCTCCAAAATCACCATGTAATCTACACCCTTCTTCATGTAGATGGTCAATGCATAAGCCTTGTTGGAAAATGAGAAGATGAACCTCCTATAGTATCCAACCATCCCCAAGAATTGGTGTAACTTTTTCAAGCTTGAAGGGAATGGAAGGTTTGAGATTTTCCTCACCTTCTCAAGATCAACTGATATTCCATCTTTGGAGATGATGTGCCCCAAAAGTAGACCTTCTTCACATCCAAAATGCACTTCTTTGGGTTGAGTGATGCATTTGCCTCATCCAAGCATTTCAAGACCTTGATTAGGTGCTCAAAGTGCTCCTCCTTGCTCCCATAGACACCAAAGTCATCAATGAAGTCTTTCACGAATTTCCAAATGAAAGGTTCAAATACCTTGTTCATGAACCATTGGATTGTGGCTGGAGCATTGCAAAGCCCAAAAGGCATGACCTTGAAAGCATAAGTTCCCCAAGGTGTGGTGAATGTGGTGAGTTGTTGATGCTCTAGTGCAATCTTGATTTGGTTATATTCACTATAACCATCTCCAAAACTGTACCTCTCATGACCTGCAACCTCCTCCAAGATCTCATCAATGAATAGCAATGGGTAGTAGTCTTTCTTGGTAACAACATTGAGCTTCTTGTAATCCACACATACCCAAAGTTTGCCATTCTTTTTCTTCACAATGACAATTGGAGATACCCATTTTGAATTCTCCACCTCAAAGATAAATTTGGCCTCCTTAAGCTTATCAATCTCCTCTTTCACAACCAAAGATATTGGAGGGCTAATGCAACATTGCTTTTGGCAGATTGGTCTTGCATGTGATTCCACCTCTATCTTGTGCTCCTCTAAGGTGACTTCCTTCAATCCTTGTAACTGAAAGCAAACACATGGATGAACTTGTGGAAAATCTCCTCAAATCTCACCTTCTCCTTCTTGGTAACATTTGGGCCACACTTGAGGGTAGCTAACCTTCTCTCTACTTCCTCAAGTGTCAATGGTGATTTATCTGGGTCCTTCAAAACCTTTGGCTTAGGTGCAGAATCCATAGCACACAAGGGATACACATCTGAATCTGATTCAGATTCATCCTCCTCTATAGAAGTCTCCTCCTCCATGCTTGTGTCCACACCTGAAGCTCCTTCTTCAGAATCTGATTCCCAATAATCAGAAGATAGTGTATCTGAATGTGAAGTGTTGGTGGTGTTAGTCACAAGAACTACGACTCTATGGTTTGGTGGCCCAATCCTCAAATACCCTTTGTGTCATCTATCCATTGTGGGGGCTGCTCTCAACCATGGCCTCCCAAGAAGTAAGTCATAGCTTGAATCCTTCAAGACTTGGAAAGTCATGAGATTTTGAACTCCCATAATTGAAACTACCACCTTATCCATCATCCCTATTGGTCAAGCTTGTTGCTTGTTTGCCATGCTCACCACAAATGTTGAAGGTCTTGAGGGTATCATACCCAACTTCTTCATCAACCTTTCTGACATGGCATTCATTGCTGATCTTCCATCAACAAGTGCATCCTTGATGTTGTGACCATTCACTCTCACATCAATCTTAGAGGCATATTCACAAGCCTCCTATGGTGTTGGCTTGGCATCCATCACCCCCATTGATACTGGAGCTTTTGCTTTCTTCTTCCTCTTGCTCCTTGTAGAACTCAAACCACCTCTAAGCTCCTTTCTCAAGGTAGGGTTCAAAGCAATCAATTGGCCCACTGTGATATTAGCTTTGTGACTACCAACATCCTCCAACACATTGTAGTTCCATTGTTGCTTTGAAATCAAGAAATCCTCCATCCCCAACTTCTTCCTTGGAATCTTTGTTGTTGATGATGTTGATGTGCAAGTGCTCCTAGTAGACATAGGAGTATCCTTGCTTGGAGTAAATCCTTGAGAAGAGTGAACATCCTTTGCAAAACAAGCTCTCTTCTTCTCTTGTGCCAAAAGCTCCAAATTAAGACTCTTGGAGTTTGAGCACTCTCTCTTCTCATACTTGCTCTCAACCACATCTATGGATGCTATCTCCTTACCTTTGTTTGGATTAGGAGCCACTTGGGTTTCACTATCTCTTTTTCCTCTATTGGCTCTCTCATAACCCCTTCCTTCATGGTAAGTGGAATTTTGGCAATTCCTTTGGATATGGCCTCTTCTTCCACAACCAAAACAGTTTATATCATTGAAATTGTTGGCTAGTTAGCCTTCTCTATATGGATAGTTTCCATAACTCCTAGGCCCTCTCCCTACATTCTGATCCACCTCTCTCTTCTCCCATAGTTGCACCACATTGATCTTGAGATCTACAAGTTGTTTTGTGATGGTTTAAAGTGGATCCCTTGGTGGAGGTGCAAGAATTGGAGCAACTACTACTTGTGGTGCAACCCTTTCCACCAAATTATCAAAAGTTCCACCATACTTGTATCCTTGAGGAGGATGCACAACCTCCACCACCACCAAATCACTCTCATCCCCTTCCAAACTCTCCTTCATACGAATTGCAATCTTGATAGCTTCAACCTTGGAAGAAGGTTTCTCATATCCCACCTTGCTTCTAATTTGTGGTCTCAACCCTCCTACAAAATTCTTGGTGAGCATGGCCCCTATGCCAATCATAGTAGTCTCCACATCATCCCCTCCCTTCCTCAACACTATGTAAAATTTGGACTCTAACTTTTCCACTCTTTCCACATAGACTCTCACTTTCTCTCCATCTCCTTGTTTGAGAAAGGTAACCTCACTCATCAATCTCTCATAACTCTCATCTAGGAAAAAGTTTTCAATGAGTATTGAAGTCAAACTCTCCCAAGACTCTTCTTCCCTATCTCTCCTCTCTCTCTTTTGGTATTCTGACGCATACTATGTAAGTGATGCATCCTCAAAGAAATCTAGTAATAATAAGGCCCACTCATTATTTCCTATGCAAGCTTTCCTGAAGTCTCTCACAAAGGTCTCCACATCTTCTCCATCCTTGCCAAAGAAAACCAGAAGTTTCCCCATCTTAACCCCTCACTATCTTTCTTTTCTCTCAATTTTTTTTCTCTTTTCTTTTCTCTCACTCTATAATTAATAGAGTATATACATGACTAACACCATCTAAGAATAATACACTCTAGGGAACACAAAAGGTTCAGGTTGCTCCAAGATTTCTATAGCAACATCAAATCTTAGAGTGCATATTAATCAAACTCTCATGGATAATTTATCCATAAGTTGAAAGATTATCTCCATCACTAATCTTGAGAACTAGCTGATGAAGGTGGTAGTATTTTTGTAATTGTACAAAGACTTTCTCCAAGATCCTTCACCAAAGTCTCCAAAAGTGCTTTTACTCCAATATACTCATGTCCTTTTAGAAGTCCTTCCACTCCACAAACCTCACACAACTCCTTGGTCTTAGATCTTCTTCCTCCTAATCTTGGTGAAGAAGATCCAACATGCAAACCCACGTCAAGTAAACATCTCTTTTCTCTCAATCTTTTACTCTCAAAAGTCAATGGACATGAACTTGCTTTATGTCTCTTCTCTCCACATAAAAAACATTTAGACTCACTCTTTCCTCCAAGTGGTGTAGGTTTTTGGATCCTCTCAACACTCTCTTCAAATTCTATTGTAAACTCTCTTTTCCTCAAATCCACGCCTACAATCACCTCAAACCCTTAGGAAACCTTATATAGACTCAATTTCCATTCTTGGTGACCTTCCATGTTCCCAAGATGAATCTAAACACTCAAATATGATTTTTGTTGCTCTCAAACATGCTTTTTGTTGCTCTCAAACTTTTCATGCATGAGATCTCAACTCTTTTGAATTGACCCTTCCTCACAATTTCACTCAAATCTCTCAACTAGTATTTGACAATTGTAATACCAAGAGCTAGCCATATGATCTAGATGTGAAATTTGGTTTGGTACCATCTAGAATGATGTTATACATGATAGATAAGATAGATGTCAAAATAGATAAGATAGAAGTATCACCAAAAGAGTACTTCTACTAATAGGCCAAAAACCAAAATACACTTGAGAACCTTAGAACCAATAGCTAGACATATGATTTAAAGGTGAGAATTGGTTTGGTAACATCTAGAAGGATGTTACACATGATGGACTAAACAGATCAGAAAGAGGTATTACCAAAAAGGGACTTCTACTAATAGAATAAGAACTAAAATATGCATGAAATCTTTCAAGGCAATTTTGGAGGCCTAAACGGATGAATTAGGCCTAAAAAATGTGCACTTTCTCCCCAACAGAGGAAAAGGCTGGCCTTCCCTCCCCCTTGCTTTGTCTTGTTGAGAGCTTTCCAATGGTACCATACTCACGTGATTCTGAGCTTCCCACCGGAAGATTCCCTAAAAGATTCCCTCTGGTCAAAGCTTGTTTGACCAACCAGATAGGACCTAGACCAGACATGTCACCCATCCAAGTAAGTAATCCAAGGGTGGAGCTTGCTGAAATGTCACCTATCTGTGTCCCTAATCCTATGGTGGAGCTTCCGTGGAGGAGATCCTCTTTGTCTATATAATAAAGAGAAGGTGCTCCTTTGGGGCATCAAATGTTTGAGTGTGCAATCTGTGTTTTCTCTCTTCTCTTGTCCTCGGAGTATTACAACAGTCCTTTGAAATTTTGCATGCTTGATCACAACTCCAGGGTGTTCTTCCATGCAAAATCATTTCTACTTCCTCTAATGTAAGGTCCACTCTATCTTAGCTATGACTAAATTTAGCTAATCATGACTAATGTAGAACCATCCTTTATCTCTATGTAAATAATATCTCTTAAGTACTTGTAATACCAAGCTAAATATCACAATACCACACACATGCACAAATGGGTGTTATAGAACCAATCGGGTTTGTACTCAAGTTTGATATCAAACAACTATAGTTGTTCCTCCCATCGATGATGTCGACTCTTCATGTGTTCCAAATGTAAGGTCTACAACAAGGGCTTGTGATCAATTTGCATGACCACTTGTTTCCCCAAGAGATAATGACTTCATACCTTGGTGGCATATACCATTGATAGTTGTTCTTGATCTTGAGCAAAGTAATGCCTTTTTGGTGTATTTAGTCTACAAGACACAAAGACAATGGGATGTAATACATCTATGAATTCCTTTTGCAACACGGCTCCAATTGTAAAGTTTGAAGCATCAGAATCAACCATACATGTAGTTGAGGATCATATGGTTGAAGAATTGGTCTTGAAGACACTATATGTTTCAACTTTTAAAATGTTTCTTTGTGCTTGTTGGTCCATTGAAAGCTCAAGTCCTTCCTCAAGAGATCGGTCAATGGTGCAGCCACATGAGTATAGTAGTGGATGAATTATTGATAAAAACTAGCCAATCCTTTAAATGCCTGTACTTTAGTAGCATCCTTTTGAGTAGGCCAGTGATAGCTTTGATTTTCTCCTCTTCCATCTTGCATGTGCTTCACATGTTCTGCCTTTGTCTTGCTATAGATTAAGATATCATCCAAGAACACCACCATATACCAATTCAATAGTCCATCTAACATCCAATGCATCTGATCCATGAAGACTATTGGAGCATTAGTGAGCCCAAAAGGCAAAACTCTCCACTCAAAATGTCCATACCTTGTGCAAAAGGTAGGCTTTTGCACATCCTCCTCATCAATGTGGATTTGCCAGTAGCCGCTATGAAGATCCAACTTGAAGAAGTATCATGCTCTACACAATTGATCAAGCAAGTCATCAATTTGAGGCAAAGGGTATGCATTCTTCATTGTCTATTTATTGAGCCCACGGTAATCAATATAGAAATGAAGTACTCCGTCCTTCTTTGGAACAAATAGTACCAATGCTCTCCAAGGAGATGTACCATGTTGTATGAAAACTTTCTCCAACAACTCCGTAAGTGTTGTTTGCAACTCCTCCAACTCCTTTGGTGAGAGCCAATAGATTGGTCAACTCAATAGAGTACTCCTTGATACTAACTCAATCTTGAAGGGCATACCACAATCAAAGGGTAATCCTTTTAGAAGATCATTTGGAAATAGGTCCACAAACTCCGGAACTATATGATCAACCATTGCTCAATGAGGCTCCTAACTCTCCTCAAATTCTCCTTGTACAATTGACTTGCTTCACACTACAAAAATAAACTTATTTTCCTCCAAAGCTTGCTCTATAGCTTCTTCATTGACAAACTTCCCATCTAGGGACTTATCTTCTTTCATGGCTCGCTCTATGGTTGCTTTCTTGACAAACTTCCCATCTTGGGACTTCTCTCCCTTCAAAGCTTGCTCTATGGCTGCTTTCATTATAAACTTCCTATCTTAGGGCTTCTCTCCTTCCAAAGCTTGCTCTATTGTAATACTTTGAGGACAAGAGAACTCTTCAAGAGAGAAAACATATTCAATCCTCTGATGCTCCAAAGCAACACCTTCTCTTTATTATATAGCCAAGAAAGATCTCCTCCAAGGAAGCTCCACCATAAGATTAGGTACATGGATAGGTGACTTTTCAGCAAGCTTCACCCTTAGACTACTTGCTTGGATAGGTGACATGTCGGTCCTTGTCCCATCTAGTTGGTCAAATAGGCTTTGATCAAAGGGAATCTTTTAAGGAATCTTCTTAGAGGAATCTCAAAATCACGTGGATGAGGTACCATTGGAAAGCTCTTGGTGAGACAAACCATGAGGAAAGGAAGGCCAACCTTTCCTTTATTGGGAAGGGAAAAACACATTTTTTAGGCCTAATTCATCCGTTTAGGCCTCCAAAATTACCTCAAGTTTTCAGGTATATTTTAGCTTTTTCCCTATTAGTAGAAGTGCTCTTTTGGTGATACCTCTATTTGATCTATATTCTCCATCATGTGTAACATCCTTCTAGATGTTACCACTCCAAGTTTCACCTCTAGATCATATGGCTAACTATTGAATCTAAAGCTTCCAAGCACATTTTGGTTTCTAATCTATTAGTAGAAGTACTCTTTTGGTGATACCTCTAGCTTATCTACTAATTCCATCATGTATAACATCTTTCCATATGTTACCAAACCAAATTTCATCTATAGATCATCTATCTAGCTATTGGTATTACATCTATGGTTGCTTCCTTACAAACTTCCCATCTTGGGACTGACTATCCTTAGGTGTCTTACTCAAAGGTGCTAGACAATCTAATTGGAAATTCCTACCTTAGTGTTGTACTTGAATTCATCGTTCGGTCCAATCAAATTGAACCTTATGACGTTCAAGCCAAGATAGCCCTAGAATGATATCATAGTGTAGAGGTGCCACTACAAACCTCATACACTCCAAATACTCCTTCCCAATCTTGAAAGTAATACGATGCAAGGTACAAAATACTGAACCCTTTCTACCATCTACTACCATCAATTTGCTTCCAATTACTGGCTTGATAAGAATACCCTATTCTTTTGCTAATTGTATACACATGCAATTCTATGAACTTCCAAAATCAACCAAAATTCTACAACCACTATCAGATATCATGCCTTGCAAGTGATGCAAACTTGCATAGGTTGAGCCTTCAATCCCATTAGAACTAATCAAGTTCCTAATAAGCAGTTTGAATCTCTTGTTGGGATTCCACATTTCCTTGATCATTCTGCTACATTTGTCAAGGTCGCTCATTCTTGAGTGGATACTCTACAATGCGGTGTCCAATTTGGCAATAATAGAAACATCCACCATTTTGTTATAATCTTTCATGATCTATTATGCCAAGTAGTCTTCACTAGATGACATTGATTTCCATTGGTATTGGCTCTTCCACTCATATGTAACGTGTGGGTGGGTTTGGAGAGGTTGAGACCAAGTTGTTGCAACTAAGGAATCAAAGTGTTCAGCCAACTACATGGCTTCCTCCAAGTCTTTGGGCTCACACATAGTCACTTCCAATCTTGTGCGGGACTTCAAACCTCTCACAAAGCAATCTAGAGCTTCTCAATCTAGTATATTTGGAATTTGCATAATAATGTTCTAGAATTGAGTGATATAGCTTCTTATCAAGTCAATCTGCTACAATTCTACCAACTTATCTTGTGTGGCCCATGTAGCATTTATAGCTTGGAACTGCCCAATTATTGCACTCTTGAATTCTTCTCATGTTAAGATTGGCATGAAAAACTACCACTCAGCTCTTTCCACTCTGAATTGCCACCATAATTTAGCCACTCCATCTAATTGGCTTGAGGCCAATAGAATTTGTCTCCATTTATCTTGAAGGTTTGTTGCTTCAAAGTAACATTCACAATCAAACACAAAAATTTCCACTACATGCGGGAGGTTTTCCACTCTTGCCTTTAGATACCTTAGGCTTTGGAAATCAGATTTGCTCTTCTCCTTCTCGTATTGGTGCACTCTCTACTTGCTCTTGTCTATGACGGTCTTGTTCATCCAACAATTAATGAAGGTGCTCAAATTGTTGTTGCATAGCAAGGCTAACTTCAGGCATTTTCACCATGGCTTCCACTCTATCACACTATTCCCAATTTATCTAATTTTTTTAGCACATAGATGCAACACGTCCACCGTTCTCCATAAGTTACAACCGGAAACACTAAGGGTTCTTCAAACAAGGTGATCATATGTAGAAAATCCTATCCAAAGTGTGAGGTGATGAATTGTATGAAATAATGCTTGGGTAGTACTTGTAACAATATGGAGTTTAGCAACGAAGTTAGTCGGGCTTACGAAGTAGAGAATAAGACAAAATAGCCTAGAATATTCTAGAAGCATCTAAGAAGCTTCTTGGGAAGCTTCCCAACTAGTTAACTTGCGCCTTAAGCAAGTAGCTTCTAGAAGGAAACTTCTAGAAGTTTCTAACTAGCTTAGCTTGCACGCCAAGTAGGCGGCTTCTAGAAGGAAGCTTCTTGAGAAGCTTCCTGGTTAACTTGGCTTGCACTCCAAAAAAGCAGCTCAAGGAAGCTTCTTGAGAAGCTTCAAGGGTCTTCTATATGCTACCTATAAATACCAAAGCCAAAGCTCATGCTAGGCATTTGGAGTTTTTCCTCATTCAAGTGTCCCAATGTGAGGTTCCATTCTCCTATTTCTCTCATCGGTTTTGGTCTTTTACATTGGTATCAAAGCATGAATGGGATGGATGGAATTTATGGACCACCAAATCCACTTCCGCCAAACCATTGGGACTTTCATGTCCAAATATTACCAAAACATCATTTCACACAATTCATCATCTCGCGCTTTGGGCAGGATTTTCTACATATGATCACCGTGTCAGAAGAACCCTTGATACTTCCAGTTGTAACTTATGGAGAACGGTGGACGTGTTGTATCTATGTGTTAATCAATTAGATAAATTGAGAGTAGTAGAATAGAGTAGTAGCAATGGCAGCAATACCGGATGTTATCCTTGCAATGCAACAACAAATCAAGCATCTTACTCAATTGTTGGATAAACGAGACCAGCAACAACAAGAACAGATAGACAGAGCGCTAGTTTGAGATGGAGAAGATTGCATTTGATTTCCAAAACCCAAGGTGTTTGAAGGCAAGAATCTTCTAGGCACAGTGGAGAATTTTGTGTTTGACTACAAACGTTACTTTGAAGCCACCAATCTTCAAGACGAGCGGAAACAAATTCTCTTGGCTTCTAGCCAATTAGATGGCATGGCAAAACTTTGGTGGTGATTCCGAGTAGAAAGAGCTGAACAAAAAATTGTTACACCAATTTTGACATGGGCACAATTCAAAGATGCAATACTTGGTCGATTTCAAACTATAAATGCCACCCGAGACGCACAAGATAAATTGGCGGAGTTGAGGCAAATTGGCTTAGTGAGAAGCTACATCACACAATTTCAGAACATCATCATGCAAATTCCAGATATCCAAGAAGGTGAAGTTCTAGATCGATTTGTGCGAGGATTGAAGTCACAAACCAAATTGGAGGTGACCATGCGGGAGCCACAGAACATAGAAGAAGCCATGCAATTGGCTGAGCGTTTTGATTCCTTGGTTGCAACAACTTGGTCTCGACCTCAACCTACACAAAGCCTACTAGTACCACGAGTGGAAGAACCGGTACCAATGGAGATTGATGTTATCCACAAAGACCACTTGGCATAGCAAATAGAGAAAGATTACGACAAAATGGAGGTTGTTTTTATTGTCGCCAGTTGGGGCATCGCATTGCTGAATGTCCATTCAAGAATGGACGACCTTGACAAGTTGCCCAAGTGGAGGTTGTGGAGCGGAATGATCAAGGAAACGAGGAATCCCAGGAGGAGATTTTGAGCCGCCTACTGGGAGCTTGATTAGTTCCAATGGGATTGAAAGCTTGACCTATGCAAGTTTGCTTCACTTGCAAGGTGTGATATCTAATCGGGGTTGTAGAATTTTGGTTGATTCTGGAAGTTCAAAGAATTGCATGTCTATGCAAGTAGCAAATAAATTGGGTGTTCCTATCAAGCCAATGACTGGAAGTAGTTTGATGATGGTGGATGGTAGAAAGGGTTCTGCATTCCGCACCTTGCATCCTGTTACCTTCAAGATTGGGAAGGAGTATTTGGAGTGTATGAGGTTTGTAGTGGCACCTCTACACTATGATATCATTCTGGGTCTACCTTGGCTTGAATGTCATAAGGTTCAATTTGATTGGACCCGACGCCAAATTCAAGTACAACACCAAGGTAGGAATTTCCGATTAGGTTGTCTGACACCTCTGAGTAAGACACCTAAGAATAGTCAGTCCCAAGATGGGGAGTTTGTTGAGAAGGTAGCCATAGAGTGAATCTGGAAAGGAGATGAGTCCCAAGATGGGAAGTTTGCCAGGAAGGCAACCATGGAGCAAGCTTGGAAGAGAGATGAGTCCCTAGAAGGGAAGTTTGTTGATGAAGCAGCCATAGAGCAAGCTTTGGAGGAAGATAAGTCTGTATTTGCGGTGTGGATCAAGCCGATTGCACAAGAACGATTTGAGAAGGGCCAAGTGCCGCATCAAGCAATGGTTGATTGGATAGTTCAGGAGTTTACATAATGTGTTTCCGGATGATCTGCCAAAGGGATTACCCTCCAATCAAGGTATGCCCTTCAAGATCAAGTTATTGCCAAGGAGTACTCCATTGAGTACACCAATCTATAGGCTCTCACCAAAGGAGTTAGAGGAGTTGCGAACAACACTTACAAAGTTGTTGGAGAAGGATTTTATACGACATAGTACCTCTTAGCACCGGTACTATTTGTTCCAAAGAAGGATGAAGGACTTCATTTCTGTATTGATTACCGTGGACTCAATAAGCGAACCGTGAAGAATGCATATCCCTTGCCTCATATCGATGACCTGCTTGATCAACTAAGTGGAGCACGCTACTTTTCCAAGCTGGATCTTCATAGCGGCTATTGGCAAATTCCTATTGAAGGAGAGGACGTGCAAAAGATTGCTTTTCGCACAAGGTATGGACATTTTGAGTGGAGAGTTCTACCTTTCGGACTCACTAATGCTCCAGCAGTCTTCATGGATCAAATGCATTGGGTGTTGGAAGGAATATTGGATCGATCCGTGGTGGTGTTCTTAGATGATATCTTAATCTATAGCAGGATAGAGGCAAAACACATGAATCATGTGCGAGAAGTCCTAAGACGACTATGACAATGGAAATTTTACTGCAAGAAGTCAAAGTGTGCTTTTTGGCAGAAGGAGGTTACCTTCTTGGATCATAAGATCTCATCAGAGGGGATCAAGATGGAAGAAGAGAAGATCAAGGCCATTACTGATTGGCCTACCCCAAAGGATGCTACAAAAGTACGAGCATTCAATGGATTGGCCAGTTTTTACCGACGGTTCATCCACTATTATGCTCACGTGGTTGCACCATTGACTGACCTCTTGGGAAAGAACTCGAGCTTCCAGTGGACCACCAAGCATGAAGAAGCATTCTATAAGTTAAAGCATATGGTGTCTTCAAGACCTATTCTTCAACCATATGATCCTCAACTACCTTGTGTGGTTGATTTTGATGCTTCTAACTTTGCAATTGGAGCTGTGTTGCAACAAGAATTTCCAGATGGACTACATCCTATTGCCTTTGTGTCTTGCCGACTAAATACAGCTGAAATAAATTACTCTGCTTGAGATCAGGAACAACTTGCAATGGTATATGCCACCAAGGTATGGAGGCATTATCTCTTGGGGAAACAAGTGATCATGCAAACTGATCACAAGCCATTGTTGCAGACCTTACACTTGGAGCACATGAAGAGTCAGCATCATCGATGGGAAGAGCAACTCCAATTGTTTGACATCAAACTTGAGTACAAACCAGTTTGGTTCCATGTCATTCCCGATGCTCTATCACAACGACCTGATTTGAAGGATCTTCCTCTCATCACGGCGGCAATTACAACGGTGTCCATTGACCCTAAGGTCCATAATGAGTTTCAATCAGCCCTACAACAAGATCCCTTCTTCCAAATGGTACACGGTCGTCTAACAGCACGCGACAAGGAGTACAACACCTTCTCCTTCAAGGAAGGCATTTTATTCCATGTAGACCATATCTATGTTCCAGCCAAAGGTGATCTTCAACTTGTGCACCTTCAAGAAGCCCATGATTTACCAATAGCTGGTCACATGGGAGTAGACAAGACCTTGGGCACCCTCCAACGCCAATGGTGGTGGCCCAACATGACAAGAGATGTTCAAGACTTTGTTTGATCATGTGAGAGTTGCCAATGGAACAAGGCCAGCAACCAAAAGCCGAGTGGACTCCTTCAACCACTCGCTATTCCATCCGCTCGTTGGGAGCATGTGAGCTTGGATCTCATCACATCCTTGCCAAAGACAAAACAAGGACACACCGCAATCATGGTGTTTGTGGATAAGCTTAGTAAGCAGATCCACTTGGCACCAACCTTTGATACCGTGGCTGCTCCAACCTTAGCGCAAATCTACTTTGACAATGTCTTCAAGCATCATGGGATGCCATGTGTACTCATCTCCGACCGTGATCCTTGATTTACTAGGAAGTTTTGGCAAGCACTCTTCCAAATACTCGGCACCAAGCTTGCTTTGTCCACGGCCTATCATCCTCAAACTGATGGACAAACTGAACACGCCAATTGTACATTGGAAGATATGTTGCGGGCCTTTGTCAATGTCCACCATACCAACTGGGATGAATGTCTTGCATCTGCAGAATTTGCCTACAACAATTCCAAACAAGCAAGCACCGGATTTTCTCCCTTCTTTCTCAATTTTGGCCAAGATCCGCTTGTTCCAGATTCTCTTCTTGCTCCCCCTCCCTCTCAGGTTCCTCATACTTCCACATTCTTGACCACTATATCCCAATCTCTCCAACAAGCCAAGTCTCACCTCCTTGTTGCTCAAAATTGCCAAAAACAATATGTAGACCGCCATCGTCGTGATCTCACCTTTGAAGTTGGCAATAAAGTCATGCTATCCTCTAGTAATCTCCCTCTCCCACTTGATACCCAAGTTCGTAAACTTGCTCCTAATTGGATAGGACCCTCTGACCTCATCCACATTGTCTCTCATGTTGCTTATCAACTTGCCTTGCCTTGTCACATGCATATCCATCCTGTCTTTCATGTTTCCAAGTTGAAACCCTTTGTTCCTAACCCCTCTTCCTTTTCCTCTCGAGTCCAACCTCCTCCTCTACCTGTCCCTATCAATGATCATGAGGAGTACAAAGTTGATTGTATCCTTGCACGTCGTCATATTCAACAAGGCCGTCGCCAACAAACGGAGTAGAAGGTCCTTTGGAAAGGGTATCCCCTTCATGATGCCACATGGGAACCTCTTTCCCACCTCCAAAATGCACAGATGGTCATCAAGGAATTCGAAGCTTCACTGGGAACGAGGACATCACCAACTAGCAGCAGGGGAATATGTAACAATATGGAGTTTAGCGACAAAGTTAGTTGGGCTTACGAAGTAGAGAATAAGACAAAATAGCCTAGAATATTCTAGAAGCATCTAAGAAGCTTCTTGGGAAGCTTCCCAACTAGTTAACTTGCGCCTTAAGCAAGTAGCTTCTAGAAGGAAGCTTCTAGAAGTTTCTAACTAGCTTAGCTTGCACGCCAAGTAGGCGGCTTCTAGAAGGAAGCTTCTTGAGAAGCTTCAAGGGTCTTGTATGCTACCTATAAATACCAAAGCCAAAGCTCATGCTAGGCATTCAGAGTTTTCCCTCATTCAAGTGTCCCAATGTGAGGTTCCATTCTCCTATTTCTCTCCTCGGTTTTGGTCTTTTACAGTACTTGGACATGAAAATCCCAATGGTTTGACGGAAGTAAATTTGTTGGTCCATAAACTCCGTCCATCCCATTCTTGCTCTAATGCCAATATAAAAGACCAAGACCAAGGAGAGAAATAAGAGAATGGAAGCTCACATTGGGACATTTGAATGAGTGAAACTCCAAATGCCTAGCATGAACTTTGGCTCTTGTATTTATAGGGAGCATACAAGGCTCTTGAGAAGTTTCTCAAGAAGTTTCCTTGAGCCAATTTCTTAGAGTGAAAGCCAAGTTAACCGAGATGCTTCTCAAGAAATTTTCTTCTTGAAACTGCCTACTTAGCATGCAAGCTAAACTAGTTAGAAGCTTCTAGAAGCTTCCTTCTAGAAATTGCTTACTTAGGATGTAAGCTAAGCTAGTGGGAAGCTTCCCAAGAAGCTTCCTAGATACTTCTAGGATATTCTAGGCTAATTTGGCCTATTCAATACTTCATTAGCCTTGAATAACTTCGTCACTAAACCCCATATTGTTACAAGTCTCCTCCATAGATAGCAAGCCAACCCCTCCACACAAGATTGGCAGAGCCGTCTATCTACATGCCAAATCCCCTATCACACACTCAAATGTCCCTAGTCTAATAATATCACCAAGGACTCCCGTAATCTTCCTATCAAAGGCTCTCAGACGTGATAGGAAGGATGAGGAAGGAAGAACTATATGGATGAGGTAGGACGATAGACAAGCAATACTAGAGGAGTGTATACCAAATGCCACCTACAGATCTCCTAGTAACAAAAGGTCATCCACATGGAGAACATCCTCTGCAAGAGTAGCGTCTAAGAAGTGTGTGACAAAATCCTCAGATCCTATTGGCACTCCAAAAACACATAATCCATCTATAGATGTGATACACCCCTCTACAAGCTCAAGGTGGGGAGAATATTTAAAGGGGACCATGCCATACACTTTGACACCTTGACTCTCAAGCTTACTAGATGTAGCTTGGTAGTCAAGTGGTCAAAGGTCTACCTAATCTTATCTATAGGGCCCATGATGTGTGTATCGTCTACCAAGGAGGGAAATATACAACTTGGCAGGCCAAAGTAGTAGATAGGAGAGCTCTCAATTGAGCCATGGCAAATACAGGTCCCCCTAAAGGATCTCTCTAACATGTACCTATAGCTAACTCCAAGAAGGTGACTCCCTCTTGTGAACCACCATGCTGGTAGTAAAGAGAAGCAAGAGCACCATAAAAGACCACACAAAAGGAATACGACTCGCCGAGGATCCACCAACCTCCCTAAGTTCTCTAAAGATGGTGGCTAGTGAGACACTATTAAAAGTGTTCTTAACATCCACCCCTATAGGACGACCTACTCCAGATGGATATCTAGGAGTGCCCTAATAACTAGAGATATAGCCTCACATCCTCTAGGTGTAGCTACTCCAAACTGAAGTGGACTAAGGTGTTATCAAAAGTGAGAACAATCCTGAAGGCAATAGTATGACTAACCAAATGCAAAATGATCTCTCCAATAGCAATTGGTCTAATGCTCCTTGTGTCCTTCTCCATCACAAGAAGTAGACTAGCACCTAACACCCAACTAACAAACATAAGAATGTCTCCTCTCGCTAATGTTGTAGCCACTTGAAAAAACTTGGTAAAACTACTAGAAGGATCATCTACCTAAAAGCAATCTCTAAGGTGCTCATAAACCATCCCTAACAAGCCTCTTGAGGAAAGGCAAGGGGTAGTGCACAATGCTTGTGCAAAAAGCGACCTATCAAGACATAAGGGCTGCTCAAGTTGATAATCTAAGACCTCTAGTGGTAGTCCCTCTATTGCTTTACGATGTAGTGAGCGTAGGGAAGAGATAGTCTCATCAATAAGACTTGCCATAGACAAAGGGTGTAGTGCTCATGCTACTCTACTAAACTCTCCTGCTTTACCCAATGTCCTACACCATCATAATCAAGTGGACTTTGTGGTATCCTGTGGTAGAACTTGTCTCCTAAAACATATAGCCCTAATAGACTCCTCTTGAAAGACCGCCCAATCCCCCGCTTGAAATTGACAAAATCTAGCAGTCACCTCTCTATGCCCCTCATGTTTCCCTCTAGCATAATAAAGATACCATCGAGGAAGTAAGAGGAATATGAACCATGCTAACTCGTCCAAGGGATCACATGCCAAACAATCAAGTGGTAGGCAAAAGCTTGTCTAGCCTCATCATGGAGTATGAGAGGTAGCCTATGGAATAGACATGGACATGGAAAACTTGTCTCAAATAACCCTAAAATGCAACCCTCCTAAGAAGCCTAACCACTCCCACAACTCGATCGATATCCCTAGAAAGGTCAACAAAAGAATAGAAGAAGCGTGCATAATCCCAAATGTCATTGTCGTCAATGTGGTTGCTCATCTCACGTGGGCATCCCAAGTGGTAAAATCATAGTCCTTGTGCATCCTTCCCACATGGGTCTTTACCCCTTGCAAGGTAAAGTATCAGTGACACATTGGGCATGGTGTATTTCGAGTAGCTCTAATCGGCTCTACATGGAAAGGTGTAACCATGGCTAGCACAATAATAATGATACTAACATATGATGCTCCTCCATATCTCTCCATGAATGCAAAACCACAACCCCTCACATCCCAACTCACATAAGAAAATACAATCTCTCCAAACTCTAAAAACTATAAACTCTCATAACTTTCAATTTCCATCTCCAAAATTTTCAAACTATTCCTATGGAACTTAATCATGAAAATTCCCAACCCATCACTCTCAATGTGTAATGATCACTCTAAACACTAAAAAACCTAAACATCCTTGTAACTTTCTTACTCAATTCTTCATAGTCTTCAATCTAGGTACCAATGGAACCAAAAAAAAAATTGAACAAAATCACCTATGTACTCAAGTGCTATATGCAAGAGAGCACTCAAAAAGATAGATCTTTCCTTTCATGTCTCTCCCTCTCCTCTCCCATCTCCACACTCTCCTGGTCATCCCGCCAAAATGGAATGGAAGGTTATTCTAGAATGAAAGAATGTTAGGTTATTCTAGAATTATATAGAGTTCATATGTGTACATTATATGAGTGAATGGTCAATTTTGTTTCTTCTTCAATTTTGGTTCCATCTGTATTTAGGTTCAAGATTATGGAGAATTGATAGAAAATTATGAGGATTTTTTAGGGTTTTAATTGATTATTTCACCTTGAGATGCGAATGTTAGGTTAGGAACTTTCATGTTTAATTCCTTTGTATTCATGTTTGGGAACTTAGTTTGAGAATTTTGATGTATAAATATTGAAAATTGTGAAAATTTATAGTTTTTAAGGGTTTAGAGAGATAATATTTCTTCACGTGGTTGGGATATGAGGGGTTGTGGTTTTGCAAGTATGAGAAAATATGGAGAGGAGCATCATGTGGTACGATCAGTATTTTTGTGTCAGCCATGGCTACATTTCTCCATGTGATGCCACACCAAGCAGCTCTAGATACACCATGCTTGGTGTGTCACCTATACTTTATCTTGCAAGGGGTAAAGATCCATGTGGGAAGGATGGACTATGATTGGACTACTTGAGATGTTCACATGAGGTGAACAACTACATCAACAACGGTGATACTTGGGATTATACATGCTTTCTCTATCCTTTTGTTGACCATTCTAAGAATATCAATCAATTCATGGAAGTGGTTAGCATCTCAGGCGTGTTATATCTTGAGTTTATTTGAGACTAGTTTTATATCCACATCTATTCCATAAGCTACCCGTAGACTCCATGAGAGGCTAGATAGGCTTTTTGCCTACCACTTGATCGTTTGGCATGTGATCCCTTGGATGAGTTAGCATTGTTCTTATTCCTCTTACTCCCTTGATGGTGCTTTTGTTATGCTAGAGGGAGACATGCAGAGCATAAAGAGGTGGTTGTTAGATTTCATTGATTCCAAGCAAGGGATTGGGTGCTCTACAAGAAGAGTCAGCTTGGATTGCACATTTTAGTAGATAGATTCTACCACAAGATATCACAAAGTCCATATGATTACGACAATGTAGGACATTGGGCCAAGTATGAGAGTTTAGTAGAGCAACACAAGCACTACACCCTTTGTCTATGACTCGTTCCACTGATGAGATTATCTCTTCCTTACACTCACTACAACTTATGGCAAAAGAGGGAGTACAATCAGAGGTCTTAGATGATCAACATGAGCATCTTTTATGTCTTGATAGGTCACTTTTTGCACATTCGTTGTGCATTGCTCCTCAACTTTCCTCAAGAGGCTTGTTAGGGATGGTGTATGAGCATCTTAGAGATTAATTTCAAGTACATGATCCTTCTAGTGGAGTTATTGAGCTATTTCAATTTGCTATAGCAATAGCAAGTGGAGATATTCTTGTGTCAGCTAGTCGGGTGTTAGAGGCTAGTTGTCTTCTTGTGATGGAGAAAGGTATAGGAGGCATTAAACCGATTGCTATTAAAGAGATATTTTTGTGCTTGGTTAGCCGCACCATTATCCTTTAGCATTGATCTCACTTTTGAGAGCACATCAATTTGTCTACATCAATTTGGAGTAGCTACACTTGGAGGTTGCAAAGTTATTTCCTTAAGCATGAAGGCACTCCTAAATATCCATATAGAGTGGGTTGTACTACATGTGGATATTGAGAATGCTTTTAATAGCGTCTCTTGGGCATCCCATCTTTAGAGAGCATAGGGAGACCGATGGATCCTTGGCAAGTCTCATTCCTTTTGTGTAGTTGTTTTGTGACTCTCTTGCTTCCCTTCACTACCAGCATGGGTAGTCAAAGGAGGGAGTCACCCGCTTGGAGTCAATTTTTGGTACATGTACACGACAAGCAGATCCTTTAGGGGGACCTTTGTTTGCCATGGCTCACTTTAGAGCTTTGTTATCTACTACTTTGGCCATGCCAGGTTATGTATTTCCCTCCTTAGCAGATGATACACACATTGTGAGCCCCATAGATTAGATTCAGCAGGCCTTTGATCACTTGACTACCGAGCTACATCTTGTGTAGGCTTGAGAGTCAAGGTGTCAAAGTGCATAGCATGGTCCCCTTTAGTTTTATTACGGTAGACAAGAGATGGTCTATCTCCATGGGCACGAGAGGACCTTCCATCCTTTGCTTCACTATTGTCAGATTGGACCAAAGGTTTGCACTCTTCCTTGAGGGAGCAACATATACTAAATTTGCTCTTAGTTGACTCGTCCATTCCTTGGGCACTAAAGCACATCTTTGCTCTTGCTCTGGCAAGGATGTAGGCTTTTGGATCCTAGCTCAACCATGCATTAGGGCATTCTGACTCACACTAACCACTTTCTCTATAGCAATGAGGTTATGCTTCGGTTTGGTCCACTCACCTACATCTGCATTCCTCACGTGTGACTGTGGTTCTACACTGGATGCAACAGCGGTCCATATAACATGATGTCCTTATGGAGGACATATGATAGCTACCCATGATGCCATCAAGAATATAGTGTTTGCAATGGCAAGAGACAGTGAATACCTTGCTTGGAGGGAGCATTCATATTCTTTGCAAATGATACGTATCAGAGTAGACTTGTACTTGGTTTGAGAAT
Source organism: Lunularia cruciata (assembly GCA_948567375.1). Classification (NCBI taxonomy): domain Eukaryota; kingdom Viridiplantae; phylum Streptophyta; class Marchantiopsida; order Lunulariales; family Lunulariaceae; genus Lunularia; species Lunularia cruciata. Next base: position 15,317,193 of record OX419756.1, read on the forward strand.
TTCACGTGACATTGGTGGATGTTGTGGTTACAGATCCTACGCGTGATGTTGTTTTAGAGGGAGTGATTACTCATCCTCTTGGATGGGCGGCAAGCAGAGCAGCAGCACGCAAGGTCTCCAAGTATAGGGGTATGCAATGAGATCACCTCTTTGTTCCTCTAGCCTTGGAATTATATGGAGCTATGGACACAAAGCTATGGGTTTGGAGTTTGACACATTTGTCATGGAGTGTGCTAGAGCTGATCATATTAGACATCAAGGGATACCACTCTCACTCTCATACTTTGTAGCATACTTTAGACAATGTGTGTCTATTGCTCTACCAAGAGCATTGGTTGGTACAATCCATAGGAGAGCAATTGTTCTAGGTGATGCTTCTTCAGATACGCCAATAGTTTGTAGACCTTACAACTTTCATAGCTTGGATATCTTAGATACGGTAGGGCTCATTTCTCATATCAAAACTATTGGAGCCTAGCTAAATTCTACTTCATTTGTCTCTCCCTTGTACAGCTTGATGGGGTCTTCCCATCCTTCTTGTTCTCTATGTGGTCGCTTTTTACTAATTACTCAATATTCTCACTTTACCCATCCCATAACCCTCATCTCAATGAAAAGGCTGTACGATTCAAAGCCCGTAACAAATGTTTACTGATCCCCTTCATTTTGGTGCTAGTTTTCTTTATGGGTCTCGCAAAATATTGTACGAGAACGATCCATTACCATACAACTCCCGTCAATTTTGTTTCTGAAACCCCCCATTGTGATCCACACCGGATCACGAAACACTAGTTAAAAGTATAACTATACACCGTAACTGAAATATATTCTAGTACATCACCCAGCAGATTTTATTCTTCTCGCCACGTTCACAAACCATATTCTAGACTGGCAGCATTTACTCATGGGACTCACAAACTGATTTTTGTATCTCCGCGTACATTTCTGGAAACATGAAGACCATGTTGCACATCAACGGTCGAAGCCCATTGATGATATGTCTCTTCTATGGTACTCAACTAAACATTCTGCTTGAGCTTTGAACAAGTAGCGTCATCGCAGAAGTAACCATAACAAAAATGATATCTTGTTGTAGAAACAATTTTCTACCAAATTTAAGAAGTCATCGAGATAATTAAAATTTAGCTTTGCACCTGAAAATAACGGATAATGAACATGGATCTTTTAGTTTTGCATCTTAAAATGTGAGTATAATAAATTGTAGGAAATTACTCAAAGTGGAATTAGGAGGAAAGACACGTATATGATATTCACATGTATATACTGTTGACAACATGTATCTAACTGTTTCTGTGAATCACTTTTGATTCACACATTTGTAATCCATGCTTAGAAAGTCAATTGTCAGATTGTTACACGTTGATCTTGTTGTCTAATGTTGTGAAGGAAGGATCACGGAGTGTATAAACAACTCATGGAAATGTGTTATACAGTAGTCTTAAGTATCTCAGCACCTGGATATTAAGATGCCACATTTTTGCTGCGGTTGAAGTCTTACTAATTTCATTTTGAGCTAAAGCAGAATTTAGGCTTTTTATCAAATATGCTTTTACACGACGAGTTATGATACTGGGCCGGCATATATTTCTATCTTCTTTTATCTCATAATTTTACTTTGTTAGGCAGGATTATGTTGGGGAGTTTGTCACTCTGAAAAGATCATACAAGTAAAGAAGATATCCTTGGAGTATATTTGTAAAATTCAAATCTTTGAATTTCAAAGGTAATAGTCTTAAAAAAATATTATCATTCTTATTAAGAAATCTGAAAACATAAGAAAATAGTCCTCTAGAAGAAATAGCAAAAATTATTGCCTTTACTTTTTATTCTGGAACTGATGCAGCTGCGGGGCGTTCAAAAGGACAATCTCTCTCGACATTACTTGTTTCGATTACTGAAATCTCCAGATATGATGAAAAGGGGATCTATGATTCCTCAAACAGACAAAAATTATACCAAACAATAATGGTGTCCACTACACTTAATGTATAAGGATGTTAATTTACGTTTTTACTACGCTCTTTTTTAAAGCCTTGCATTCTGATGTGGCTAAGAGAATAAACATAGAATCTGATTATAAACTGATTGACGATATTAATCTCCGTTTGTACTACGTTATTTACTTGCATTGTGATGTACTTATATAAGAAACATGGAATCTGATTATAAACTGATGGCTTTTCTTTGTCATTCAGACACTACCACCTTGATTGTTTTTTGAGTCATTTTGTACTGTCTGATGTTTTCGAACACTTACCCATTACCATAACATATGCTTCTCTATTCCTACTTCACTAAAGTTAACGTGACCTGTATCCAGAAATATTCATCGTCAAGTAGGTCTGACGTCTCCACATTGAAGTCTTTTCCTTTTCAAGTGATTGATAACACTCTCATGGCATTGTTCAGTATAATCAACTCTATCTATAACTTTACTTGCAGCTTAGATTCTTTATCAAAGTATGTTATTCCTATCTGACTAAATTTCATCAAAAAGTCTGCATCCATGACAAGTCTGTGCCTCCGGTATATTTCCTTTTCCAGGATCTGTAGTCTTAGAGCTAGCCAACTAGGTTCGCATTTTAGGTTGTCCTTAGTCTAAACCACATGTGTAGAGAGTGAACGCTCATGCACCACTCAGTCTTGGTTTTGCAAGTAACCACCACCACCACCACCACCACCCATAATAAGAAGGCCCGATACTTTATCGATAATAATCATATAAATAGTATGAGAAAAAGGTACTTGATGGTAGATTATGTCTATTTTTGATGCCACTATACCGCTTTTGAGGTCTTTGTCATGCGTGATTTAAAACTTTGATTGGGGTAACTAGGTTGAGTAAAACATCTCGGGTAACCAACCAACCGCGCAATACTTTTATAATGTTAAGAAGAGAGAGAGAGAGAGAGATATATATATATATATATATATATATATATATATATATATATATATATATATATATATATATATATATATATATATATATATATATATATATATATATATATATATATAGGATTTTTGAATGTGAATATGCAGAATACGTAATCCATTCTTGTAATAATCCTTATGAAACAACTTTCCAGAACACGAGAATATCGACTACATGCTTAAAGAAATAATACCAGCCATGAGACCGACCACCACTCACGCACTAAATGGAGCAGGTGAAACGATTTAGGGTCACGAGCTTTCCTGTTTGAAACAAGGAAACATGTACCTTAAATTGCGATGCTTCACTCAGATAATATGAGAAAATTTATTCCAAGAGAAAGTAGGGTACAATCCGATATGGAGAATCCACCATCATTACTTCGACGTTTAACATTTAACCGTTAGAAAGCTTAACCGAAGATTGTACCTCGTTGAGTGTGGTTATCCTTTTTATAACTACATAGAATTGGATTCCAAACGACGGGTTTCTATGTAGTAACATGGCATAACGATACAGAAGATACATATAACCCTCCAAATGCAAATATGTTTTAGCACACTCATAGAACAAATATATTTTTATATCGAATTGGAACCTTAATGTCCCATTGAGTTTGTACAGAGACACTTTACATGTCGTGCAGCTTTTCCTTCTCTTTCTTGTTGTTCTGACCTCTTTTCTTCCACCTTCCCTTTGCATACATAATTTACCAAACTACAGCACCACTCCTTTAATTTCCCTTTAATTTCTCTTTTTGCAGAGAGCACTATAGTAGTAAGAGTTGGGGAGTAGAAAAGAGCAAGAGCAGCTTTACACTGATGTAAATGAGATGGTGGCCGGTTGGTTGAATGTGCCATCCGGCAGATAGACGGATAAAATGGACGGGAAACAGGTGGATGCACCTCGGCCAACGGTTGAGAAACGGAGTGGGTACCTCCCGTCAGGGTACAGTCCTCGGAAGCTGTTTGGAGGCACCTGACCGGCGAGACCAAGTTTGCCGAGATACTGCCCCTTAGTCGAAGAAACGTTCATTGCATTAGGCGATAAGTCTTGGTTTTCCTCCCTCCCCGGAACCGATGAGTGTAGTTAGTGATCGGAACGGTTTAAGCTGTGGCCGGAAGTCATGAGAAGTGGTTGAGGACTGTGATCGTGGAGCGAAAATAGAATAAAGCGAGGAGGCGTTGAATTTGTCGTGAAGGGGACTGACAGTGCTGAATAGGGACAACTTCAATTCGCCGTTTGGGGGTTTGAGTCCGTCCGATAGACACGGTCCCCGATTCGAACGGTCACGGACCACAGCATGCGTGCGCTATCTCGCCCAACACGTAATTATAGCAGGGGTTTCTTCAGCAGCTGTGGACTGCTGCTGCTGCTGCTGGCGTCACTGTCACTCATCGCAGCCGTCAACGAGGATTATCGGCGTATAAGCGACTTCGCTTTTGCTTTCTTCTTTTGCCATTCGGGACCAGAAGCTGGGGACAGTGAAGTCGAGATCGGGGGGCATCTTAACCGTTGGAGCCAGAATTATCGGCGTATAAGCGACTTCGTTGTTGCTTTCTTCCTGTGCCATTCGGGACCCGAAGCTGGGGAGAGGGGACAGTCAAGTGGAGATCGGGTGGCATCTTAACCGTTGGGGCCGTGGTATAAGACCTCGGAGCTCACACGGGAAAGCAGTTCAGAGGAGAGGGCTGGGCAGGGCAACTCAGCTGAAGTGGAGGTCGGGGTGTTGGGGAAGTGGGGGGGAGTGAGTAATAGTTGTCGTTCACTGGAGGGGAGTGAAGTGGAAAGCGGAAATATGCATCGGATAGAAAATTACTCGCAGCTGTCTGTCGTTGTGGTTGACAGTTGTTGAAGGAGTGGAGAAATTGGTGCTCGCAGAGCTGAGGAACAGTAATGAAGAAGAAGAGGAGAAGTAAATGGTGTTCCGATGGAGGATGTCTGGGATCGAGAAGTAGCAGGAGAGACGGGTGGAGCTCGGAGTTGGACAGTGAGAATCTGTACGAGCCTCTTAATCCGGAAGACCGATCGAAGGCGTACGAAGCGGAGTTTAGGAAATTATATGGTTATCGAACTGTTAAAGCCCCGCCTAAAGCCCCTCCAAAGGAATCGCCGAAGATTGCGAAGGAAGCACAGAGTAGCTCGAGGCCGTTTGAATCGAGACCCTATGAGAGGTCATCTGAAAAGAAACCATTTGAGTCGAGAACTCCACCTTACGAGAGGTCGTCTGAAAAGAAGCCATTTGAGTCGAGAACTCCACTATATGAGAGGTCGTCTGAAAAGAAACCAATCGAGTCGAGAACTCCACCATATGAGAGGTCGTCTGAGAAGAGACCATTTGAGTCGAGACCTCCACCATATGAGAGGTCGTCTGAGAATAGACCATTTCAGTCTAGAGCTCCACCATATGAGAGGTCGTCTGAGCGGGTACCCTTTGAGAGGGAGAGTACGACTAGTATAACGACGACGACGACGACTTCGAGAGCATTTGAAGTGAGTACCAGTTCCGATGGAGAAATCACCGAAGAGCGCCTTGAGGAGGAACTAAGATTAGTTTCGGAACAGAGAGGTGCTGACGGGGGAGATTATGATGCAGAGCTGCTGGAGAAGCTTATACAGGAAGCAGAAGAAGCTGAGCTGTTGGCCAAGCTGAAGAAACAGGAAGAGGAGGAGATTGCGAGGAAAAAGAAACAGGAGGAGGAGGATATCGAAGGTTGGGAAATGCAGCCGGATTTGTCGTGGATGTCGTTTACTCAGCTGGCGAGAAATCGAGCGAGAGGGATATCTACGACAGGGGAGAGAGTAGACAGACTCCAGAGAACTGATAGTGAGAGATATGATGGAAGTCTGAGTATGAGTGGAAGGAGTACTTGGAGTGAGATTGAAGACAACAGTGGCAGGTTCAGCAGAAGCTTTAGTGGTCCTTGGCACACTGACTGGAGAGAACTTGACTTAGTGGAGGGGGAGGAAGAGGAGGAAGAGATAAAGTTGGTGAGAAATCCAAGACAACCGAGGGGCAAAGAGTTGGTCCAGAATGATATATTTATCGACGATGGAGCTTCTTCTTCCACATCAGAAATACCTCCATATGAATGGGATAACGGAAGACCACGTCCATACTCCTTTTCCCCCTTGCATTTACAAGCTGGATTTCAGAAAAAGCGCAAGGAGTTCATTAGTACATTCGAGCAGAAGATCTTCAAAGCAGCCAAGATACCGGAAAGTAAATTCTACAGAAGACTCCACTACGCAGCAATGGCCATCCTCGGGGCTTTGGTTGTAGGTCTTGTGTTTTGCTTCTTCTTGCTATACTTAAGTAAGCGTTTCTACCAAGCCTACTTTACAGCCTTCCTGCTCAAGTTTGTGGACTTCCAAGTCTATTTTTTCCCTTTTCAGTATTTATTACGGAAGAAGCAAAAACTGAAGTATGCATCGATCAACGTATAGCCAGTGGACTTCACACTTTGTCCACAATGTGTTTTAGAACTTTGAATTATGAACGGATTCATGAACCATTGCAATCGTTACTGGGTCAATAAGTTTTCCCATCGATTCTATCACCTAATCTTGTGAAAGATAGAGACTAATTCTGTTCTGTTTTGATTTTATCAGGTTTTATAGTCAGAGTACTACCTCCAGGTGCTTGCGAAAATGATAAAATTATTCTCAACTTTAGTGCAACTCGTATTCGACTTAGAGGTGGGAGATATGTTTCTTTCCGGGAACAAGGTGCTCCTCCTGGTATAGCAGAGCACTCAGTTGTGGTAGTGCACGACCTGGCATCGTCTCGCCTTGCAGGTTAGTTTTGTAATTATTTCCAATTTCTTTGTGAACGAGTTAGTTTCGGATCGACGTGTTCCAAAACTACGATCGATGTGTTGGTGCTTATAAAGAAGAAGAGATAGGAAAGGAGAATCTACGAATTTCATTTCTATAGTATGGACACGCACATCTGATATTGCAAATAAATGGATGAAGAATCAACTTCAGTTTACGTCAGAAGTCTGTCAATCATCACCACGGATATCACGATCCAAATCTGCCCTGTCGTAGGAGGATTCTAAGAAACAATCTGCTTGTAAATGCATACATCAACAACTCAAGTTAATATTCATCTTTCCAGTACTGATTGGGTACACCGCCCTAAGTTTCATTTTCTCATCAGCTTCAGTTATTTCCCATTCCAGGTATCCCGGGGGTGAGTGATTCCTTGTTGAATGAATACAAAGTCCGACTTGTATCTTTTGACCGACCTGGCTATGGGCAAAGCGACCGACATCTGGGTAGAAGTTACAATACTTCTGCCTTTGACATCTTGGATATTGCAGATGCACTCAATCTAGGAGAGAAATTTTGGGTAATGGGTTTCGGAAGTGGTGGACCACACGTTTGGGCTGCTGTAAACTACATTCCTGAAAGATTAGCTGGTATGATTTTAAACCTTCTTGTACTTTATCCATATTAAAAAAATACGAAAAGGAAATAGGATCGTAGTGTGTAATCTATAGCTGCTACTTTTATGGATTTTACTCTGGATCGATATACAGTTTGTTTAAATCAGTAGTATATTATTTTATAGACTGTCTCTTATGTGATTCTCTTTTGCAGGAGTGGCGTTGTTGGCTCCTGCTGGTAATCCATATGTACGAGGTATGTCCAGAGAAGAAATTGAAGAAATCTGGGGAGTTTTAACTCTGCGGCAGAAGTGGCTTCATAGTATAGCCCGGAGATTTCCTGCCCTTCTTCCCAATTTGCTTCAACGGACAGCGATCTCGAACAGTCCCTACGTGCCCAGAAATGTTCGACTCAGCCTAGGTCTCAAGGTGAGAAATTTGTACCCTCAAATATTTAAGACATGATTTTGATTGCTAGTAAATGGTATATTTGGCAAAAGTAAATTGCTACTTGTTCGAAGAGTTGGAGATTGAACTCCTTTATCAGATAACCAAATAATTCACGAACTTGATGATAATCAAGTACCAACTCAACACTGGTAAATAATGATAGTATAGCGTTTATCCATAAACCCTTTTCGATTTATTTTAAGATAATTGGTAGGAAATCGAAATCTTCTTCATGTTAGTGGAAGACAATAATAAAAAAGCTGGTGAAAACAACTTTCCTCTTCGCAATCAAAGCGCTAGAAAGACTACCCTGTACCATTGGTTTAGAATTGGTTGTCCATCTCTTCATTCAGGTACAGTGGATTCGGCATCAATGATTTTGAAGTAATAACTGTTTGTCCTTGCACATTGATTATCTTTCCATAGAGAATTGACTTTTCTCTACTTACACCTCGTATAGGCTCGCTGCGATATATTATACTTAAAATTACTTTCTGTGCAGTTATTTACTTGATAAATCTAGTCTAACGTTGTGCATTTGCTTGAATAGGATCAAGCTTGGATGGAGCAACCTCACATTATGCAAGCCTGGAATGAAGATGTGAAAGAATCTCTAAGGCAAGGATGCGCATTTCCCATGGCCGAAGAGCTCATCTTGCTCGTTAGTAATTGGGGTTTCAGTCTTTCAGAACTGCCTTTCAAAGAGCAGCCCCGAGAGAGGACTATATTTCGACAAATGGTTAATCTTTTCGTCGGTAAAGACAAGTCCAAATTCTTCGATGGTCCTATTCATGTTTGGCAGGTAAAAATCTCAATTTGGAGAAAATATTCCCTATCCAGCTTTCAAATAAATTTAAAGATTACTTTTGCGACCCACTTTATCAATAATTAGCTGCTAAAACTAATGGTCGATTTCTCTTCGTTTTGCAGGGAACGGATGATCAACTAGTACCAGTCACAGTCAACAATGTCACAAAACGACTTATTGAACAGAACGACCTGCTTGACTTGTCAACAAGTCCCTCCCCAGTGAATCTTCACTACCTCCCAGGAGAAGGCCATTATTCGTGGTTCTGGTTTTGTGAGGAATGCCATCGAAAACTTTTTCAGACTTTGTTTCGGCCAAATGAAACTGTAGAACAAGAGCCAACCCACCCTCCTGTTCCTGTCCCTGCTATCAACGGTTACTATGTAGATAATTATGACTCAATTGCTGAACCTGCAGGAGGTTCAAGTACGCCACATGACCCAGACCAGGAAGAAGATGGCTGTAGACCTGTCAAAAAGAAAATTGACAGTTCAAAGGCGATCCCGGTTACTAAGATAGCCCACGGAGGTTCAACAGTAACACCTCACCCTTTCAGGACAGAAAGTGACAAGGAAACTGCCAAGAAAGAAATTGGCAGTTCTGCAAGCACTAAAGAAGCAGCGGGAAGTTCACAGACATCTCAGCCATACAATGAAGGTGGCAAAGCAGCTGCCAAGAAGATAATCGATAGCTTTGCGTCGACCACGACTTCTGAGGAGGAAGCAAACAAGGTACTATTCACTAAGAAACCTCCTAAGGTGGAGTCAGGGCAACACATGCCTGAAGCCACCCGATTACCCAAGAAAGTACAATCTGCCAGGCGTACGCAAGAGCAAAACGAGGATTATCCAATGACATGCAGCAGAGCGAACGAAGTATTAGAAGATCAGCGCGTTCACTTTGCTTGTCCGGAAGATAGTGTGCTTGGGAATATGAAACACTCACGGGATATGACTGTGTCTACCACACACGCGGCTGCAGAGTTAGGTTCAGATACCAAGAACGGCGGATCGAGAAACACTGACGATAGAACAGGTAACGTGAGTGCACAAACAGAAGGATTGTCAACCCTCGTACAGAAAATTGGTCGGTTTCGATGAAGATTTTGACAGAAGCTCCTCAGCGATTGATTTTTGGTGGTAATGGAAGAGAGCGGTTTGAATATAAATATGGAATCAGAGAGCAGCTGCTAGTCCTATATAATTAAAACTCCCAATCTAACAAAACCTCGTGATCGACTTGGTTGAGAACTAGACGGCTGTCTGTAGGTCACTTAGAAGTCAACCTGTGCAACGGAGACTTTTGGTCTGCGTTAGCAACATAGTCAGGCTTCCATGGCCATATGCAGGTCTTGTCGAGATATGTACATAAGTTCCTCTGCTATCACCTTCACCAATTTTTGTGGGCTCTGAGCTGAAGGAAGCATCTTGTCAACTGATCTCTACTTAGAAATGTTCTTGGTTGATCCTTCTTGAACTGCGTACTATTCAGCACCTCCGTGACACGAGCATATTCCAATTTGCATTGGAGGACCGACAGTAACTGAAGTCGGAATTCCACTCCACAGCCACAAGGCTTTCCATTTCAAATTATGCTCTCAAAAGCCGCTTTAAGTTGCTACTCCTAATACACTTTTCACCCTAAGTAAGGGTGGAATGCATTCATGGTCTGCCAAGGTTTATAGCATTGATACAGTCTGGGTGTCGATCTCACTAGAGAAAATTAAGATATTGATAACAACGAAATTACTGTAGATGTTGTACTTGTATAAGTCTTCACATTAAATGTAGAGGTTTCCTTTTGGTAATTTAATAAACTAGAACTTCGTATTTGAATCTCACCTTTCACTGGCAAATTTGAGCACGAGTGGAACTCCCAACTGTCTTGTCACACTTTCTCTACCAGATGGGTCCCATATCTACACAGGTCGGTCTTGTCAAATTTATACGTTATACACTGCTAAAAGTTTAGCTCTTATGAGGTGTGTGCGTTGGTAGAAAGGCATGAGTTTCAGCATTAGAAAGTCGAAAAAATGAAATTAGTGCTCCTATACAATACAGTACACCTTACCCTTTGTCACCTACGAACTTGGACTTCATCCGCAGATGACATGATGCTAATGCATGATTTCGATTTACTGAGCCATCTCTCCCGAGTTCGTAGTAGTAGGTCTCGATCTCTTTAACTTTCAGGACTCATGTATAAGGATGACACTGCCAGAGGAGGTGGGATCTATTTCAAACACTCCTGCGAATCAGTCCGAACTCACTTTGGAACACAATGTGATTACCTCGACTGAAGAATTACTCAGGATGACTTCCACATCTTCATCTCCTCTACGATAACAAAGAGCGACCTCAATTTGCTCATATTAAGACCATCTCGCTGCCTCATGTTTTCTCAGATACTTCCTCCAAGAGCAACCGGGAACGGAGTAAGAGAGATACAGGAGACCATATAATTCTGAAAAGTCTACCTTGAAGATAGCTTTGTCTCTGAAAACTAATCTCATCATCTTCTCATTCGCAAAAAGTTTTTGCTTAGTTCTCCAGAAAGGGAAAGACATCAGGCCCTATCCCTCACACCACCTCGCGCAGATAATGTCTCTCGTTCTCTCACATTCCCCTAATGCTATTTCTCGCCTGTCTATTCTTCACGATCTTTTCCTCTCCTCTTCCTGCTCTTCACGATCTTTTTCCTCTGCATGCATGTATCTTTCTCGCTCATGTTGTTTTTCCGTTGGTATCTGCTCTATACTAATAGATGTTTTCTTTGAGATATTACCAAGGTGTGTCTCGAATCCTTTCCTTGCTGGTTTTCTTCCTTTTCTGCATTTTCAATGTCCATATTCTTTGAGCGGCACTGTTACACAGTTGGGAGTAACAGGGTTTGCCTTCGATCTCATGAATTTCTTCCATCTTACTTCCAAGGAACCATTTATTCTTTCGGCTCAACAGATGCTCCTACACGACCTCACAGATTACTGTATAAGTTCCAGAGTTTCCTTACTTCTCACTGCTACTATATTTGAGTGGCACTGTAGCACTGATGGAAGCATCCGAGTTTGCCTTGGCACTCATGAATTTCTTCCAAATTACTTCCAAGGAACCATTTATGCTTTCGGCTCTAAAGATGCTCCATGGCTCCTACATAACCTCACTGGTTTCTGTGTAAGTTCCAGCGTTTCTTTACTTCTCACGGCTACTATTTCTTAGTGGCTCTGTTGGAAGCAACCCAGTTTGCCTTGGCACTCATGAGCATTTGAACAGAAACTCGTCACGAAGAGTACTGGCATTCGTCCAGCTACTTCAGCACTGCATCAGGCACTGATGAAGTCGCTAGTGCTTTCGTGAGGGCTTAGTATCTATGATACTATGACTCCTTGTCTGTTTCTTTCAGTGATTAGAGTTGTAGGACTGATGCGTTCATAGAGCATGCTGCGATATACATTATCTAGTCCTCTCACGCTTCATTCCACACCAGCCATCCTCAACTAAAGCTCTGTCTTTTGCTCCTTGCTCGATGTTTCTCTGTTTAATGGTCCTCCCCTGCTTTCAATTTCATATGCTTAATCTGTTGCTTAATGGTTCTTATTCCATGATGATGTATGCTAGTTCTCTGCAGGTGCTTCTTATGAAATGTATCAATTACATCCTTATTTCTGCTTTTCTTCGGAATGTTAAGAGTCACTTGTATTCCATTTCCTTAGATTCAATTCATTTTGATCTGCCTTAGATTATACATTCATTTCTTATGTACTTCACATGCACGTTCGGTTCCTTAGTGGATTCTGGATTCCCCGTTCCCATTTCTCAAATACAGCAACACCTTAACTTGATTTGTCTCACATCCAGACATGGATTAATTCTCATGGTTTTGCCTTTGAAGCTCTCGAGCAGGATCATTTTCTTAAGAGAGCATTCGTAACTGACGGAGTGCTTACTAGTCTAATCCAAGGAAGCGTAAATCTAAAATTGTTGTACAAAAGTTTTTGGCATTTGTATACCCACCTGTTTATGGAAAATCGTGAGGAGTAAAAGATTAAATGCCCCTAGAATGAGCATATCGTAACCATATTCCACATATTGCAATTTCATCTACATTTAATGAGTTCTTGATCCCCCGTTCTTCGAACGGCTTCTGTCCTCATAACTCCAAAATCGTTACCATATGAACAGTGTCCACTGATTGCTGTATTTCAGATGCACGTATTCCATGCCTTACTGATCGTCATGTTCAGTTTCAAATCACAAGGTGATTTCCTCGTGTCTACTCATGTTCATGTGTGGGGACTGCTACCTGTCATGTCTTCAGTGAGAAGTTGTTCGGTGTTTCCAGATTCCAAGCATTATCAGGAACAATTACTCGTCCCTGTTAGTGTTTGTTTGCTAATCTTACTGAAGTATATCTTATATCGACTGATGCAATCCCAAATTTAAGTTAATGAATATAATTCAAATACTTTAATGGGATCGATATAATACAGGAGATTAAAAAATCGTTGAACCCGAGGATGGGTCTAACTCAAATCGTATGAAAGATCTTGATAATGAGATCGCTCCCGTGAGATACCCAGCACTAGCGGGTAGGAAAATAAAGCTAAGTATTTCCCAAGTTAGCAGCACAAACTAACTTTCTGCCTACAGAAACAATCATGACTGACGAACTCATTGCCGAGTTCGATCACCCCCTTCTTGCCTTGAGAATAGACCAACTTTCTTCAACAAGATCGTTTGTATCTAGTAGACTTTGACCTAAAAGTGAGTAGAAACAGATTTTCTTCACATTAGGATTTTGATAACACCTTCGATCTCGGATGGTTTGCTTAAGCCTGAGAGCAGTTTTCAGAAGAGATGTTTGACATGAAGTTATAAGCCGTTTCTTAAGAAGAATTTAAAAGAGAGGTACAAGTCTAGCACCCACGGTAGTCAGGTCATACCATGCTATTGTAAGAGTCATTTGAGCTATTTGGCCACGAGCTAAAAGACTCCGTAGACCAACAAAGAGAAGAGGAGGAGGAGAAGAAGCAAGTATTCCACGCCAAACACGAAGAAGACTAAATCTCCGCGGGCACGTGCTTTGTGCACATCCATGGGAAGCAAAGGCTTCTGGACGAGTGAGAGAACCTCAAACGACCTACGGGAACGGAGAACATCGACTCCGTGAATCGAGATGGACGGAAGTGGGGCGAAAGGGGAAAGAAAGGAGGACGACATCCACGGAAGGAGAAGTAAGTAGTCATCATGCCACATTTGCAGCAACGTGCCAAAGGAGGTGGCGGACGGTGGATTAAGGGCAGATTAGGATTAGCGATCTAAACGTATCCGTTAGCGGAAAGTGACAAGCGAGCGAGAGGCAGTGTGGTGGGTTTTGTCGCGACGCGGCAGAGTCGGTTGATTTATTTGGGTAATTGAGATTTAATTAGTGGGAAATTAGAGGGGAGGGGTGTGTGTGCGGTGCGCCTTTTTCTCGACTCCTCCAGTCGTCCTTCATAGAGTCTCTCGTCCGCTCGTGTTGAGCCAAGACACACAGGGAGAGAGAGAGAGAGAGAGCGCAGCGCAGAAGACACAGACAGAGGAGAGGACGAGAGGAGGAGCGGAGGGGAGCAGCGATTGAAGGGTGTAGAAGTTGAGGAGAGCTTTGCCTAGGTTCTTCTTCGCAAGTCGTCCGTCTTCCTTTCCTTTGTGGTGGGTTGATCGATCAGGCGGCGCGGCTCCAGATCTGAGAGTTTGTAGATCGGGGATAGGAGAAGAGGAATTTGATCTGGTGAAAGAGGAGTGGGAGCCAAGATGGGGCTTACGTTTACGAAGCTGTTTTCGAGTCTGTTCTCGAAGAAGGAGATGAGGATCTTGATGGTAGGTCTCGATGCGGCGGGAAAGACGACTATCTTGTATAAGTTGAAGCTCGGAGAGATCGTGACGACTATCCCTACCATCGGATTCAATGTAGAGACTGTCGAGTACAAGAACATTAGTTTCACGGTATGGGATGTCGGAGGTCAGGACAAGATCCGTCCTCTGTGGAGGCATTACTTCCAGAACACGCAGGGTTTGATCTTCGTGGTGGACAGCAACGATAGGGATCGTGTTGTGGAGGCGCGCGATGAGCTGCACCGGATGTTGAATGAGGATGAACTGCGCGGTGCCTTGTTGCTTGTGTTCGCCAACAAGCAGGATCTACCCAACGCCATGAACGCAGCTGAGATCACCGACAAGCTCGGCCTGCACTCTTTGCGCCAGCGCCACTGGTATATCCAGAGCACCTGCGCCACCTCAGGAGAGGGTCTGTACGAGGGTCTTGACTGGCTGTCAAGCAACATTGCAAGCAAGGCCTGATTCATAACACGGCTTCAGATGTGTTAGACTAGAAATGGGAAGAAAGCCTTATGGTAGTTGAGCGCAGACGTGGTCAATCTATCTCACTCGCGGCAGCAGTAGTGAGATATCTCTGTGATGGTCAATCGATCTCACTTACGGCAGTTGTGAGCTATCTTTGATGGTCAATCGATCTCACCCACGGCCTTGTGACACGCCTGTGGTGACGGGAGTTGTTTATATTATGATATACAGTCGCAGATTCTTCTCACTTTGTTGATTAGTGACATTTTTAGGTCAACGAGATCGGTCTTGCGCCAAATTCTTTGTTGTATTTCCTACTTC
Organism: Lunularia cruciata; assembly: GCA_948567375.1. NCBI lineage: Eukaryota > Viridiplantae > Streptophyta > Marchantiopsida > Lunulariales > Lunulariaceae > Lunularia > Lunularia cruciata. The sequence continues at coordinate 15,332,463 of OX419756.1, forward strand.
CACTCAACAAACCTACGAAGTCATTGCCTTTCATTTGTCCACTCTTCCTGTGACGAACGCACGCTCGGTCATTTGATGATTTAGAAGAAGCAGAAACAGCGATTTTCTGGAAGATGCTGGTCAAGATAGGTCGTTGAACTGTCTCGCATTGTACGCGGTCGCACACTCCGTGTAGCTTTTGGAAGTTTCCATAAAAACTGGTTGGATGAGCTCGAGTCTTATATCTTCTGTCACCTCTGGCACATTCTTTGCAGTTGTAATTTTTATCACAATTACCGCGATCAATCAATCAACATTTGCTTGAAATTTCTGATTCATCGGCGGTCTTATCTTAAACTGAACACTAATTCCCTCGGCCACGTACTCTGGTCAACTTCTTACTCCAGTTAAGCCGCTGCGCAAGTCGTGATTCTCCCTGAGTATCAGTGTTTTACCGTAGTAATTTGCCTGGCCGACAGAAGAACACGGGGAGAAAGTAGTATCGACCCGCAGGAGACGCGGTTCCTCGGTGTAGGTGAAGATTCTCCGGACAATGTTTGATCTTGTGGTCGGGCGTCGCTGGCAGCAAATGTCGTAAAGCTGAAGTCCGTATTCACCCGCCACTCGGTATTCCCTTCATTATCGCGTCAGCTACAGCCCATCTGTTGATGTGGAAGACCTCAGCCCTTTATGACGTCCTCCCTCCTCCATTTTTTCGTTTTACTCCATTTTTTTCGTCGAGCTTCCAACTTTTCTGAACAGGACGCCTGGATGAATAAACAGCCTCGGTGCAGCACTCACTCGTCGTGCTCCGTTATGTCTTTCTCATCAACCCCATCGACAACGTCCCTCCAAGAAATGTGGATGCTTGATTAAAGCTTGTACTACTCGCCCTAAGCGATTGAAGAGGCTTCTCATTGCAAAGTCCAGAGCATTTACCAGCATGTACCAGCATTTACCGAATCGCCAGGAAAAGTGGACTACAAAATGATTATAGCTTGCACAAGATCGATTCATGAATCTCCTGATTGAAGACTTATTGCGCCCGAAGTCATTACGCACACAGTACCCGCAGACTTTAACATTGCATCTCGTGTGCACTGCTTGCCCTCATTAACTGTTTCCCTTTTCCTCCCTTCCGTGGATTTGCCCTGTTTCTCAACCGACTCCTGTATCGAGCAGTAGCCATTTCGAAGTACTTCAGCAGAACCCTCGGTGTCGAAGAAGCAAACAAACGCAATGACGGCCGGCCCGCCATGTCTGGTTTGGACCATATTACTACGCCACTGTACTTCTAAGGCATGAATCCTGCTGCATGTACAGTAGCTTAACTTTCTCGAAGCTCTCACGAAGTCGAAGAATCGTTCTTTATGCATAGAGTTCACGACGAAATGTAGATCAGACATCTTGGTCCACACACTCATATGCTTGTCATCGCACGACTAACTCAACTAGAATGTTATTATAGTATTTCTTGTCTTCAGGCCCCCAAGTGGAATCATCGACCTTCCTATGAAATTGATATGTTGGGGGATCCAATCATCCAGCCCGTGTCATACATTCCCGTGTGATTTTGCTAGCGTTTTAGCATGGATATGAGTACAGAATCGATTTGTTTAAAGATCGAGGCGTAACATGTGAAAGGTTATGAGGTTATGTCAGGTTGATTATGAGGTGCCAACACTCATAGGGAGGTGCTCCCGGGCACTCGAAAGAAACTGAAAGTAAATCAAATGTTCCCCCACGATAGATATAAATTGATCCATCATAGGCATGTATGGGGGCCAAATATGAGCTATGACTGCTACGTATCCATATTCTAATCTTTCGTCGTATGGTGGTTTTGTAGATATTCTTAAGAATGACGGAACGATCATAATTTTGCGGTTGATCATACAACCAATAATATGGACTCTGGAGGACTATGAGGAGCCAACGAATCATAATCTCTTTCATAAAGAATCGGTCGTCGATGGATATCTATGTCGATCTATCCATCCGTCTCGTCGAACGAATCTTTGAGATGATTGCTGGCGATGGTGATGTTGTTGATGTTGATGTTGCTGGGTCAATTTTGTTGTGTTCAATCGCTCGCTCTTTCCTTGAAAAGCTGAGGTGGGCAGTTCTGGAATTACTAGGACATGTGGGCATGTCCTCATCAGCCTGTCGACGATAAACAGCAACACTGAGTGATTGACGGTTGCATGAGCTTCTGGCTCCTTGGAGCGAAGACAGAATGAATTAGGTGATTGATGGATTGCTTGGTTGCAAAATTTGGAGTGGAGTGAGTAGCTTCTTCTATCACTTATGTTACTGCTGATGCTCATCCTGACTCATGGATTGCTCTGGTGGAGGCTCGTCATAAACCGCTGGCTTATCGTACACTGTTTGTGTCGGCGCTTCATAGCGTTCCTTCAAGTTTGGCGAGTAGCCTATGATACATTCATACATTCCAACAGCTTCCGTATTATTGACAATATGAGAAAGAGACAGTGCTCTTCAGTTTCATTCTCATAAACATTTCTGCATCGGCCCGAAAGCGCTGGAGATTGATCGACAAGGTGCTGACTCAACTGAAAAGGAAGGTACTACTCACCGTCTTTCAGACTACCGAGGCGCGTTTGGAGCTCACGGTAGACTTGGCAAATGGAGCATGACAAACAGCAGCAATCTGTGAGGATATCGCCGCAAGGTTCCGCAGGCAAACCATACTTCTGTCGTAGTTTTGCTCGGTAACCCTGTGTGTAAAGCCATGCGCATCCAGTGCAAGAAACGAGAATGCAGTGGATGCAACACCCTTGCCCCTTTGCTGAAAGACAGTGAGACATTAAGTGACAACATTTCAGTGGCAAGTGGCAAAGTGACCAGGAGCTTGTAGTACCTCCTATAATCTCCTTCATTCCTTTCCTTCCTCTCCTCTTTCATTGCATTGTATCGCTGGATATTACAACAGAACCACACATATCAGACTAATTCAAAAGAGTTGTTCCTGCTGCTGCTTTGAAGAGAGAGAGAGTCACTTACTCGTGGCACCCTGATCAATTATGTTAGTGATCCGTCCAACTAGCACACAAGGACAGCACCAACCGCAGAAACCTGCAGAGAATCAGTGCATCACTGAATAATTAGCCCACGAATTTACCTTCACTAACTTCTGTCACAAGGAAAGAGAAGATGCTTTTCAGGTGTAAACAAAATGTGCTTTATGACTTCCAAGGTCGATGGAACTACTCCTTGCCTTGAAGCAACAACAGGTAAACATCACAGCGACCATCGGTAAGATGGCAATGTTAGTGACATTCAATCTATATCAAGTGACCTTTTGATAAACGAGCCTTATCTGTGTGGGAGTGAAATTCAGCGATGACTTACAGGAATAACAATCCTGAAAGCAGCCCCATATTCCTGTTGACCACTCGCCGTACTTAGCCTGTGGATCCGCCATTTTGAAGAGATGGATGGAGCACCAACAGACAAGAAAGTTGCCAAGCGACAATAGTTTATCTGACAACTCAGTGACTGGTGCTGCAGAGCATAAGCACCTTCTTTGCAGCTGATAGGAGAGAAACAGCTCAAGCCAGGCCTGAGCGAGTGAGGGTTGATAAAACCATGCTATCTCTTTCCAGAAAGGAGATTGAGATTGAGATTGAGAGAGCTACAAATAGGGAGCTCAAGCAGCTAAGCCGGAGGGAAGTGAAGAGAGGTAAGAGAGATAGCGATTTGTTGCACGAGACAAGCTCGTTGATCATCAAGACAGGAGATATTCTCAATGAAAATGTGAATAGATGCTCTTAGCTGGACCTCGTCCTCATGTCGCTCCTTGAATCAAGGTAGTTTGCACATGCAAGCTCTCACCTCGCACAAGGGTGAAGTGCTCATGGCACATGATGGGACTGTAGTTGAGTTGGCCCGGCTCTTTAGGCTCCATCGTGAACTCGTGGCCGCCCCAGTTCGACTCAACAATGGCTAGACTATTGGTTTTCTGATTCAGGTTGTGTAGTTTAGTACTGTTTGTGGGTCATATCCGTCACTCCAAAAGCCAGTTTCTGGCTAAGACTATGTTTGAGAACGTGCAGAACAGTTCATGGAGCTAAGATGCGAAAACATGTCCATCCAACTGAGTCTCCAGATTCTGTGTTTACTCTTTTGATGAAGTGTGCCTGCCTGCTCATCGGTGCTTCTGAATCTGCAGAGTATCAGAGAGCACCATCCTGAGATGGCCATCACTATTCAGGTCTGAATGTTTTAACAACAAATGTCTGTACTTATTTACAAACGCTCGTAATGTGCATCTTGGATATCCACATAGAAGTCCTGACCAGTATTTTGATGGTCTCACTGTTGTGATCTTATCGATGCTGTTACGGAAAAACGACTGCTTGTGAGTGGATGCGCCCAAGCTTTTGGGAGGTTGCTGTCATCCCGTGATCAGGTTAAACTTCAGGACCTCGTTTTACCTGCACCCCTGGGTTTTCTCACGGACACAAATAAAGAAATGGGGGAGGGGCTAAAGGATTCAGATCCATTGGGTTCACCCATAAGCTTCAGAGATTTCAACTTTGACCACATGCTATGGGCCAACTTACAGACATCTTCTGTGCATAAGATTCTCATCTAGAGCAAATCGATTGAGGTACAGAATACATCATGAGATACAAAAGAGGACTTGGCAAACACCACATACTTCGACATGTAGTGAGCCGTAGATAGATTTGTGTGAATATCATGAAGACAGATTCAGGATAGATATTTTTTCCGGATGATTGCAGAATCAGCAGACCCCTAGTGTTTCCGGAATTGTGTGTTCCTTATCGCTGGATCAACTCGTTCTGGGTTCTACGGTCTGAGTCTGCATTCTCTCCTCGTGGACCAACTTGCAATGTTTAGCGTTGTGTCGCACGCATACAACACATTTTAGTGACGGTGAACATGTTCTTAAGTTGTGTTACAGCAGACCTTCACTCATACACCTCCCTACCCGGGGATAATGTCAGTAATTCAGTGCAGAAGTTCGTCGAAGTTACTCATATGGGCTTTTTAATCATACGACCTAAGTTTCGAGGGAGTTTACTGTGAATGTCCTCTACATTTTAGAGAAATTGCACGGTTTGTGTACGGATATCAGTAATTTCTCAGGTTTGACTACCAATCTGTATATGAAGAACAGAAGAACACGGTAATCCTTAACTTATCAGTCGAATGAATAGACTCAGTCAAGTTGAGTGGATCTGAAGCTCACATACTGCCGTAGGCAACCAAGAGTGAAGAGCCAATGGCACCCAGCCGGGAGTTGACGCTTAGATTCAGATACGGGAGACGAGAGAAATGTGCTTCAAGATCAGTGCAAGTCGAAGCCTTTATATATCGTAGACTTCATGCTCAGTAACCGACTTCGAAGGTTAAGGTGAGGAGAAATCTGAGCTAATAGAGATCCAAACGTTTCGTGTGAGATTACCTACGGCATTTCGTGATTTCAACCGTTTCGAAGTAGGGCAGTATAGTCTGAAGGACTAGCAGAGTATTGTCTCGGCTCATTTGATCTCACCGTGTAAGAATAGTGTTAGCTGACGTTATTATCCTGACTCTTACAAGCTTGGAGGTTATCTCACCCGCTGAAACTGCTGAAGGTGGGTGTTCACCTATTCCGGATATTCAATCCGTGCATGACCGTCAGGAGTCGAATAAGGAGGCACTCAATGTCCCAAGCAATCGAACAGACAGCGCAGAATGTGTATACAAATCCGATATACATATTATTTTACTGATGATCTATGGTAGCCTTGAGTACCTCCGCGAGAAAATAGCTGCGAAATGTCAGCTATCCCCTATTTGATGAGCTACCAGTATTTCGGCGACTACTCTACAACTGTTCCTACATATTACAACACCTCTGCTGAGCCCGACCGCTCATATAGACATGCAGCAAGAAATCTTACAAGCAGCATTGGATGCTTACCAACTGATACTAGAGGAAGTACAGGTCGAGAACCTTGTCCGTTGGCAGTGACGGATTACTAACAGAGACACATATACATTTGCCGCGTGAGTAGCTATGTATGTCGCGGCTGGTCGTCAGCTTCACTTCCTTGGTCACCGTCAGATCTTATCACCAACGGTTTATGTACAGCTGCTTCTTCCACACTTCACAAACTATCGAGGAAAAGTTCTGACCATCGAAACAGAGAGGTTGCTGTTCGCGTCCCTCCCGTGCCAGCTGATCAGTCCACAATCATCCATGACAAGTTTGAAGATTGCGTTGCAGGTTACATTTGGCAGCTATATCACCGAACATACCAGTGCCGGAAGGAGCTAACTGGCAGTAGCACTGAACGTGGCCCTCCTCCGGGTTGTGCAGCATTCTCAATATGTCGCAGCACTTCCCTTTGACATTTCCATTGGCAAAGTTAGACTCCGCAAAATCGTCGCAAGGTTGTCTAATCTTCGAGAAGTGGAAGTTGCGTCTCTCGCACTGGTCAGTGTTGTAGGTGTGAGTCTCAAACCCCGACACTTTCCCCGTGCAAAACATGGCAAATGCCAGAGCAAGCATGAGCACCCACATCCGCGATTCCATTGATTTCGTATACATCAGCTACCACCCACACGAGCTGGCAAACGAAAACGTGAGCGTAACCTTATGAGCGAGACTGATGCACTGAAGTGAGGTACGTAACTGAACTCACTGAAGAGGGAAGTACAACAGATTTTTTTCATATCTAGTGCAATACAACTGTAGTCTCGTAGTTCCTCACCATCAGTTCAGTAGTATGCTGCTAGCCGCATGACAATGAAAAGCCTCTTTTACTTACGTGGAAGATATCCAGTTTATGATGCAGAAACTGTCAGTCCACATGGTGGAGAACGTGACGTCATAGAATGCTGTACGGTTCATGTTCCCTGTAGATTAATTTTCATACAAACTGAAAGCATTCCTACTCAGAGCTTAATACTGTCAGGTAATTTGAAAGACTTGCACCAAGGATTTGCGTGAAAGACGAGGAGAGGGAGAGCTAATGCTTAGAGTTCAGTGTACTCATTCTTGATTGTATTTGGGCCCAGTAATGGGTCTCTGCTCTAGTCTTCGGAGGAGAGACCCCCGCCACCGACAGCCCTTCAAAATCAATGATTCGGAGTTAGATGAGTCCTTACCTTGACATCAAACTTTTGCGGAGGAAATCAGAGGGGTGAGGCGGTGTTGTACTCAGTGTACTCTCCGTCCATGTGTCTGGTGCTTTGTAAACAACGTTAGTGTAGCCACTTTCCACGTACAGGCTACTCTGTCGGCCTGACATTCAGACTCCTGGCAGAGACTGAGCTCTTTCCAACCTCAAGGGAGGTAAGGATATCTTCATCGTTAATGAGATGAAATTCAGCTTTAGAGTGCTCGGCAAGAGCCGTCTGAGTTGCTCTTACTCTCCGGAGTCCGGTGTCAAACAAACGAACTGCTCTTTTGACAAAGTTTTTCTCTCTAGCTGGTTGCCTGGGAGATATATGTATTTCCCTTTTGGTATACCTGCACTTAGGAGCTTAAGACATTCAACGATGTTATAGGATAAACGCTTCATGCTGATACGAAAGATCTTGATCAGATATCTTAGGTGTTTACTGATACGAAAAGAAATATATCATACAGAGTAAAGAGGAGTTCATATGTCCAGTACTTATCGCGAACAAAAGTGGACTTCACAGAGTCATCAAGTGGACATGTGGCAGCTGCGTGCTACTGCACTGTAGCTTGCAGAAGTTCGTTCCGATGATTCTAAGATGAGATCTCAATCTACAAATAGTCATCCTCTGTAGTTCTACAAAGGTAATAGTCGAGACTGTCGTTTCAGTCCCAACTACCCCATTAAAAGCTAAAGAGCTTCAGAAGCACTAAGAATATTATACACCAGGTTACGATCTTTTCCTGGTCCTTTCTGTACGAGAGAAATGAAACTAAACAAACTCTTATGTTCTACTAGCACAGTGAACTTCAGTCCCTTGTGAGAATGCTATTACACGCAACGAGCGATTTGTAGGCTATTGGGCCATGAAGGAGCTAGTCCCGCTATTGAGACCAGGGCATATCATACTAGTTGTGGTGGTTTTAAAGCACTCCATGCATATCACCGACCTCTATTGTGGAAATGGAGACTGAGTGTCGCACTCCCTTTCCTTGCGTTCGTAAGACTAAACGATAATAAACCTTCGGAGAGTGTGGAGAATTATCCCAGGGTGAACTATGAACACTATCCTTCAATCAGTGTCAACGTACAGTCGAACACTACCTGTAGTGGTTCCTCTTATCATTCCTCGGAGATGGAATCCACCGCACAAAACGGACAAAACTTGCAGCTTGGCATGCATTGCCCGACGAATTTTTGACCGCTCACGGTCTTTCCTATAGCTCGAGTAGCAGCGGCAGTTATGACTAGGTGAGATGTAGTACTCAATGAACGTTTCAGTGATGTGTTGGGTTCTGTAGACACTATCGGTTTGTAATCACTTCACAAAATTCTAGAGGCTTCCTAGATCCTATATCTGTAGAGTTCAAAACCCACACTTGTTTGTAGACCCTCCCCATACTTTCAGAGACTCACACCTGTTTCTACTACACTTTTAGAGACTTTCCAGTTGTGTTCTTCTACAAGAGACTTTGTGTCCGACTGTATCGCTGTGATTCTGGACCTCTAAGATCGAAATGGGGTATTCTTTAGGCTTTTCTATAGCTAGCTACTTTTGTGTAAATCTGCACAAAATGGGTTGCCACGCAGCTGACTGCCATCATCCACGCGCTTTCAACGGACAATAAAATGACAATAGTGTAAAGCGATTAGGTCCTCAACCATCGATTTCATTTTACAGCCTGATGGGGAGGATAACGACGAGTTCTACTTCTCATGATGGATATACTGGATGGTTGGCATATGTGAAGGTCGAGAAGCATGATTGCCTTCAAGCCGTGACAGTACTTGTCTCAAATGTTGGAGGTCCTTTTATCAGCTTCCTTACAATATCTTCCTTATGCGTTATTCATCTCGTTCTGAGTTTGTCTTGAGAGTTGACTAACGTGCAGTTGAAGCCACGGGGTAGTAAATGCGAATGGACATGACGAATAAATGTAGTGCCTGAGCTTTCCAACGTGACAGACAGGGATTTTCATGATTTTTGAATGTACACTGGTTGATTTCAATACGAGTACTACATGGCACATGTTACTGTAACCAAATACCCAAATCGTGTGCCTTGTGGCGCTCGAGACTTTCCTTATCTGCACGCTGCTTGAGTTTCTCATGTTCGTTAGCTAGTGTCGACCACATCTGTATAGCTCGCATTTTCGCAGCGCGATCCTGTTTGATACCCACAGCAAAGCAGTTAAAATCCTCAAATCCTTCAAAAATCCAACATTCTCTTAGGGAAAGTGATACTCCCTCCGTTCTTCATTTAAGTGTCTGGCGTATCGATATATTCTTCGAGAATCATATATTTTAACTTACAGATATTTTCAATTTTCAATTTCACAAATTCCATAAGCGCTTCTGAATAAGACCTAGTGAAAACTCGAAGAAAATATACTATCGGAACTCAACGTGCAGATATATTTTATTTATGGTAAGCGGACAGTTATCAAGGGACAGAGGAGGGAGTAGATACTAGATCCATATAGGACATACCAATTTCCGCTGCCAGAGCTTCCTAAACCGTTCCATGTACCACGACTCAGTATCCAAGTCCCCTTCTGAGACGTTCAAACCCGATGTGAGGGGCAACCAGTTCAAATCATTCTCTCCATTGACTGGAACAGAGCTCTGAATAACCTGCATTTCTTGCTGAGAACGTAACGATACACCTGACAGTGACATGTCCGAAGGACGACGGCACTCCATATCCAGGAATATCGATGCTACTGCAAGCACAACATCTCATTTCACTCGGGATAAAACATAACGTGAATGAATCAAGCAAAGTTCTTACGACACCACGCGTCAGAAAGCTAAGCTAGTACATAAACTTCAACAGTCTTTGTCAAACTTCCAGTAACAACGTCAACAGCAAGATGCGAAAAGAAGAGGTAATATAATAGAAGAGAAAATTTCCACACTGCTCATTGCCTTAATTGAAACCAAGTAATGACCTTTTAGCCGCTTGAAGTCTTCTGCGACATCATGAATACTAGTTGCTCCTTTTCTTTTCAAAAACTCCGAACCATTTGGAACACCAGATTGATTCGTGAGTGATTGTTCAGAAGCAACCAGTTTTACAATATCCTGGACAGCTCGTTTCTTATTTTGAACCGCCTTCATTTTGTCTTGAACCACTTGCTTTCTCTCTAGTCTCTTCGATCCACGTGTGCCTGGATTGGGGTCCCCAGACATTTTGTACTGCTGTGAAACAACCCCATCGCAGCCTCTGCCGCGACTTTGCAGTTGGGAGGCCTTAGCACCAGGGTGTGAGGGACTTAATAACCTGACTCGAAGTTTTGGGGCATGGGCCCGCGAACCTGCATATTTGAGGTACGTACTTAGAGACTTCGGGAAAGCTTGGTTGTGCTTCTCGGAGATTCTCGCAACAATTGCGAATGGGATTGGGACGTTAATGCTGGTGATGATACGTAAATACCACTACAAAATATTTGAGTCATCAATCCAACCACCATTTTTGAACATGTATCCCCAATTGGACGAGAAAACTATGAACAATTCATACGATACTATTGAGGCTTAGCCCCATTTAACCTCTTGTGTTTTATCCTCGTACGTGCTGGATGGGGTCTTCTTGTGGAGTCTGAAGAGCGATACGTGCAAGTGGTAGTTCAAAAAATCTAACATACACGTTAAACTAGCCTTTTGTTTCAAGGATCTTGACATTTCACTGATCTTACCATCTGCCCGAAGCTGCACCCACACGGAATCCATAAGCTTATATTCACGTATCGTCCTGCCAGACTTGGAATCCTGTCCACCAGAAGCATTAAGCAGACCCTTTTAGAATTATATTCTTCTCCAGGCACAATATTGAAGGAATTGTAGAGAACAAAATTCCATAAGAGTACGTATAACGTTCCTTGTCAGGCAGAGATTCACTTACGTTAATCCTCATGACTCCTTTTAACTTCACCAAAACAGAACTCTTAATTTGGCTGGAAGAGTCGTCTGTATTATCAAGTTCGGAATCGTCCTCCGCTGGGTGGATAATATTCCCCTTCTTGTCCTGTTGCATCAGCAGACTCAAATGATAAGTAAACCGTACCATTTGGAGCGATAACGAGAGTTCTATGTGCTCCACTACAAAATCGCCACTTCTCTCAACATGCAGATTCCAACTGTGGAATTGATTGGATGCGAGTCCAGAGATAAACGATAATTGGGTTCACCTGCCACGATAATTTGATAAGAAAGCAGAGAACTCTACTTAAGACACTGCACTGGATGTATCCTTTATGAGGCCACTTTACACAACTTAACCTCCAGGAACTTCTGCTCATTGTTCTAGATGCAGGGCACATCATGATGTCAATAACATCACGTCTATTGCACAGTTGGAATTCTAGGGAGAATTAAGTTTGAGATAAAATAGAGAATTAATCAACTTACTTGCAGATATACAGGTACTCGGAGGTCGTACTTAGGAACAAAGACCATCATCCCTTTTGCAAGAATGCTGATAACCTGAGAGAATAATACAGGTGAAAAGGAAAATAGTATAAGACACGTCCTGATTTACCCATCTTACATGTACATCAAGTTCTGGAATAGCTCAGGGTGGTAAGAAGTTCATCATGGGACAACGGACAAAGGAGAAAGTGACACCTTTAAAGGAATTTTCAGTCGAATCAGATGTTTGAGGACATGTTTGAGATGTTAATCCGGACTGGTACCTTCTTTGGAAATGGCCGGTTTAGCTGATTTTCGACAAACCAAGAATAAACCATAAACTACAGCCTGGACTAGCAAATTAAAGAATGAGCATATGTTGGACCTTGAGGGCAATCCGCTAGAATTTCAGGGGTATCATCTTACCACAGCGTGTTCTGCTTTTGCATGCTTCTGTAAGAACACTAGTAGATAAAGTTCGCTACACTCCTTCTGTGCTCGTTTGCTGCTCCTGTGGCGATCATTGAGATGATATATCACCTGGTTTTATCGCCGCCACCCACATCAGAACCATAAAAAATCAAGATTCAGATATGTATAGACCCATTCCAGTGCAAACAAACATCAAACCTGCTTAAGTGCTTGCAATATAGTTTTAGAAGCGGTCTTACAAGTACCTTACCCAGGGTATGGTAACAAGCAATTCACAGACCGATAAGTGCTCTTTTGTGTACACAAGAACAGAGTGAATAACGGTCTCACCTCTTGCAACTCAGTAGGTAGGATGAAATCTGGATTTGGTTTTGGAGACGACTTGGCATTCTGCTGCACGATGTCTGAGCTTTCCCGACAAGCGGCTAGCAACATACGGTGGACTATCACGTCCGCATATCGTCTAATTGGTGATGTAAAATGTGTGTAAAACCTGGAGCATCACAGACCCCTTAATACATGTATGCGAAGTTAAGTTGGAGAGACAGACAGCACTGAGTGAAGTTTTGGTTGGTTGCAACTTTGAACTGATGAAAGTTTCGTGTTGAGGACTAGAGTCTAGTCTAAGTTTTGAGTCTTTCGTTAGACACGAGCAAAGGCACTGTGCAGTGGAAGCACTCAAAAACGTAGATTCACTTAAATTTGTTGACCCTTTTAATAAACCGAGGTTTAAAGATAGATATTCTACATCTGATACAGGCAAAGAAGGTCGGGCTCTCTGCACCCGAACTTCTGTCAACAAGTAATTCTTTCAGTAGAGTTATTCGCATCTAATAGCTGCATTGGTATCACAAGGAAGGGGCACCACAATCCTCCGGTGTTGTCCACACGTTTGTGGTGATGCAGACAACTCATAGGAGAGCCTACTTTCGACCTCCATTGCTTCTTTGCTACTGCTGAAACTTTATCCTCATCTGACATGCCCAGTTTTTTATGTATTTTCAAATCTTTCTTCATTTTAATACAAGGAAATGGGATAACTAGTAGGTACTTACTCCAAAGCCAGCCCGTAGTGGTACACCCCAGCCGGATCCGATAATTCTCCTACTGTGCAGTATTCAGCCTGAGAATCATAATACAGTAGATTCTACCTTCAGATCAACAAAAACTTTATAACAGACTCTGTCCGCACCAATTCTACAACTGAATTCGATCTAGAAAATGCAATTACCAGAAAGCTCTCCTCCTTTATCCATCCAGCTTCTCTCTAGATGATAAACGATTCCTACTGACATAAGCGCTTGACGAATCTAGGTATATGGTATCAGGAACTATAAATCAAGTTAGTCCCTTGTGTACAGGAACTATTCCACATACCTCTGACATGGCCCTAGTAGCCAAAGCTCGAAATGCATTCTGCAATTGACAAAACAAACTACATCAGAGAGATGTACCTCTTAAGGCCAAATGCAAACCTTACCTTGAATCAAAGTGGGATCAATGTTACCACAATCGAATTTGCACATATGTTCATGCAAGTTTCATACAACCGGTTGGTCATCTATTCTTGAATGTTATTTCGTACGCTCCTGCTCAGTAGAAGGAAACTCACACTTGTAGTTTATAAACCTTCCTGCATGCTTTCATGTGATAGCTTTCTTGATGCCAGATACCGTCTTTATTGCTTTCATCACACTTGTATAAGACTAAGAGCATTTGAAAATACTGAAGTATGTACTTGAACGTCAAAAAATCCTTGGGTCAATGGACGGTCAAGGTCACCGACCATAGCAGCAAGACAGGGGTAGGGGCCATGAAAGAGACCTCAACAACGGGATCATTGCTATCACGCATGCGATCAAGAGAACTTGCAAGGGCCTGCCAGGATACAAAGATTATGTCAACTTTTGACTTCCACAATCAAGTCACTTTACGAGACCAGTTAGTTAGTTATACTGCATGCAAATAAGTAAAACGAGGACTTGATTGATGGAGCTCAAGTAGCTCTCGTAATAATCACCTGGTTGCTTGATGTATCCAAACTAAAACCGCGAGCTGCACAACACTACATAAGTTGGATCATAGTCATTAGATGTCAGCCAGGTTCTCACAAACTAATGCGGCCATTACAGGGAGCATAACATAGACATATTTTACGAGAAAACTTTTTCAGACCACAGCTCCCACTAGCGACTACACCATATTAAGGACAAGAAAATTTATCACCTCTAGCATTAACGTAAAGTTTTCCAACCGAGGAGGAGCGTGCTTCCTTAAAAGAGCCATGGACGGGAAGGACCTGAGAAGCCAAAGACATGCTTAGGAAGCTCCCCGCTGGGCGTCCTAAAGATATATTGAGTTCCAAGCCTTCAGATTGGCATCATTGCGTGTACGTGATGTGTTTTACAAGTTAACTAGGAGAAACCTCGAATAGCTAGGGCAAAGCATACAATGCGATAAGATCTTGGTGGCACACTTTCTCTTACCCATATATTTTCTTAGCAACGTATGAATTTGCCAGAATCATCAGTTCCGCAACTATCCAGTTCATCTATCATCAAGTACATAAGGCATTCCTCGTCAATAGATGTCTCCAGATTGCTTCAAAGGGGTAGCTTGATGCAAAATACGAGAAAAACTTGACCCCAAAAGACGAGCTGGTACTCAGGCTGCAATCATTAACCGCAGAAAGCAAAGTAAAACTAAACTATTGTTGTACAAAATGTTGAATGCCCTTACTGGAAGTTCTTGTTTCGTGTCCACACTGATGGGTTCCTTGTTGTCAACAGTCTCAAAGCGGAGTTCTGAGCTCGTCAGTTCCAAGGCCCCGTGAGCTTTCCTCAGATCACGACGCAACTGAATACCCAAAAAACTTGTGAGAATGTCTAATGAAATTTCTAAATTCTGCAGGTACTCGATTTTGCCCAGTTGTCTAGTTTCATGGTGTGGGTCGCAACACGACTAGGTGTGCTTACTAGCAAGATTATGTTTCCGCATATTCAGATTTTTATGGATGATATGAAGTATTTAGTAAATATCCAAACTGGCTATATAGAATGAGACCTTGGTCTACTGTTGATCCTTGGGACAGTCTCATGACACCTTAGCTGAAACGTGGAACTCTACGGAAAGCACTCTGACTGGACCGGACAGTTACTCTCTAATCTTTTGGTGAATGAGTGTCTCTCAATCTTCCTATATCCGTCCCAGCTAAACCAACCAACCCACCAGGACGCGAGATGGACCTCCATTAGATATCGTATGCAAGGCACTACAGTAAATTGTTTTGATCGTCATAAATTTGAAGTTCAGTGAAAGAATATACTTGTGAGAAACTTGCGAGAACAAGCAGATCAGACTCAACAGCAACCAACTCCTCAGGTCCACCACAAATCTCCCAACCAGGAGGTAGAGTTTGGCCATCAACAATTGCCTGCGCCTGGGCGTAGAACAACTGCACTTACGGAAGACAAGAATTAACCTCGTATTCAGCTAGAGAGAGGTACGAGGCTGCTGGCACTCAAAAGAGAAAACTGGTTCTTTATGAAATAATGTAACTATTGTAGTGTACACGTCGCGCAAAGAAACGAGTACCTGGTGCTTAGACTGAATGATTGTTCGTCCAAACCACACATTGAGAATCTCGAAGTCACTTCCAGGGTCGACTGTCCAGATAACACTCACGGCCAGCCTATCCACACCTCCTTTGAGAGAACATAGATTCTCACTGCCAACACAAACACGCCCGCAAATCTATGAATAGGATAAGATTAAGAGGCAAAAGGACGTGCAGGACTAGAAGACAGTAATTTAAAACAATAACATAATGGAAGTCTACTAATACATTACAAGAAGAAACCTCGAAGTTAGCACCCAAATGAACCTGGAAATATCTCGTTATATCATCAATATCCCGTAACTGTCATGGACAAAGAATTTACACAAGTTTTTGGGTTTGCCACGACAATTGCCGATCCAAACGTGCAGTTATAGACATCCATAAGGTATTTTCTGGGAAGATAACCTACAGGAACACATGACTGAACTTTTTATCCCCAACTACCAAGGACAGCAACCACCCAAGATCATGATTTCTTATCATCACCGGCTTCAAACGGAGCCTAATTATGAACTCCTTAAACAACTGCTTATGACAAGCCAACCAGAAATGTGACCCACCTCAATACCGGAGGAAGCATATGCCAACTCTTTCCCACCATATATACCGTGGTACCCCTTGCACGAGCTTCAAGGTCCAGTAAGCTATCTTGTTTAACAAAGTACGACACGTCTGCAATATGAACTCCAATCTGGTAAAGGACGAAATGACGGTCAAAAACTCAACCTCAACCCTCAATTCATTTGGCAGCAAATTCATGAGTTTTATTTGCTCAGGGGCAGATCATATAAGCCAATGAAGTTCGAGCTCGACGGAACCTTGCAAAATCTGCGCTAGCGAGAACGAACTATACCAGCTGTCCTCTCATTCTGAACATAACAAATAGAAAAGAAACTCTTTTATCTTTGTTCATACAAAAAGCTCTTTTAAGAAGGTAGTAAATTGAGCACCTCCAGAAGGCCGCTTGACAATCGTCTAATGGACAGAGCATCATCAACATCTCTACTTCCAGGCGGATCAATGCTGCACGTGGACACACAAAGTTACTGTCAATGCCGTTCGTGCAAGATTGACATGCACATGTGCACCGGGTTAGAAGCTAAGCATGGGAAGAATTTAATTTACGCTCTTTCAGGTGTCTTCAAGCTAAATCCACGGGACTCTGACTGGTCTGGACGAAGGTCCATTGCCTAGTTTGAAACCTCAGTTCGAATCTTGCTGACGCTGTAGATGTAGGTAGGAAGGAGCGTCGAGATTGTTCACCTCAGATTTCTCCTCTAATTTGGAAAGGTACTGCTACAAATAACTTGACTATTAGTTACATCACCAGCGTTTGACGCTGCATGTAGATCGTTCATCCATCTGTTGTCAAGCATACATGAAGGAGTGACTTTACGGGGATCTCGTAACATTCAAATTATCCCTCAGGATGAAGTACAGGATCTTCTGGCCGCTAAAACTTTCTCGCACAACATGGCTTCCAGGAAAACATTATAGTATTGCTTTAACGATAACTTCTACTCTATCTTCCTACATACAAGGTAGAGTACTAGAGCTATGATGTAATATGTCACGGATAAAATGGGGATCAGCCTTGAACTCAAAGTCATGGAAAGAAGATTCTGGGATTTTGGTACTCGTCCTTTGATTCTTTCTAGCAGTAAGATGTCCCATCAACCTCCTAAAAAGCTTTAATCATCGGCAGCACATTGGCTGGTAAGTACCTGCATGTTCTATGCGAGTATCGAAGATCCCGGCGATAGGTAAATTCCTCTTCTGGAATTACCCAAGGATTGCTTGGAGAATCTTCCGGGAGTTCTTGCTTTGAGCTGCAAAAGTTGAACATTAAAAAATTCAGAACGAAGGATAATTCGTTCCCACCATAGCTCTATACATTGGTGTCCGCACGAATCCAGCACTTAAAACAAGTGCAACCATAGCCAGAATATTTTGCCTATTTTACAGCCAAATATTCAGATTCGCTCAAGGTCCAGATACAGGCCCTAAAGATTCAGAAAGCACGTTCACTTTCACCGAGCTATCAGCATGTTCATGATACTCTAGAACTCACTCCAACATGATTCGTCGAGAGTAGTTCCACAAGCGCAGTTCAGTTGACAACAATCTTCCGCTGACTTCACTAGTCTTGCGTGAGATATAGAAATAAGAGTTTAAATCTCTGAATGTAGTTGAGTCTAATGAAAATGTCAAAATCGACAACACCACTAGGAACTTATTAGACACTTCCTCACCAAGAAACTCTAGCATGCGTATACTTGAGGTGTTTGGTCGGAGTGTAATAAGCACTCAAAACTTACGCAGAGCTGAAAGGCAAAGTATTGACTCCATTTTCAACCAACAAGGCCATGGTCTCTGTGCTGAGGTCGCCTAATGGCCCCAGCAAACGGACAAAATGACCCTTTGGCAACTTTGAATCTTGATCCCAACCATCAATCCTGATTACAAATCTTTGCCCTAGAAGACGATCTGCAAAACGTGTAGCTAGACGGACCTGTAACAACACGTGTAGCATCACCAAAGTTAGTTCACAGTCAGAAACAATTCTTCACTATAATAATGAGACCTTATTTAGGCATCAAAGTCTTATATCAAGGGGGATGAATGTGAATTGTTGATGATTTCCAGCATTCATTTTCACATGTATGACTCCAACAAACTATTTTCTCCTGTTGGCTCCCTACTTGATTCTCAAAATATACTTCAGACACAAGGACCGTTTATCTAAAATGCGCATCTATGATGATGTGAGATACACATGCTTTCAACAAGTTGTAAATTGCTGAAAGTACCAGACAAAAGCATAAAATTAGATTCTTCAACAGCTTATGAAGAAGGTTAAGATAAAGAAAAATGACCATTGGAATTCGTCTATCCATGGGCACACACAAGAGGTGTTCCCGCCTGCATTTAACAGATCATAGAAAGATAGTTAGACCTTGTGACAAGTACTTAAATAACGGCTGCTAAGAAATGCAAACCCCCATTTTATCCAGCAGTCCTCAGCAGACATTACAACACAAAGTGCCTTGGCACGGAATCTTCAACCCTAACCATGGACCTTGACTTCTAGCCAAAGATGAAGCAGTATCTCCTTCTCGTATAGTACTAACACCCAGAAATCTGGAATGAGCCCCCTACAGTACTAGAAGGGAAGGGGACGTACTCAAAAATGTTCTGTTCATTGGCATGTATGATGTTCCTCCGTTTTAAGTCTAATTTTTCGATGGAGCAGGTAAACAACACGAGAGATGCTCACACTTTATTTTAGGAGATAGATGAACAAACCTGCCCAGATTCGCTTGTGCTAGATAATCTTCATCTTCTTGTGCCAGACATGCTACATAATCTCTCTGAAATCTTTGGACAATGCCAACAACCTCCCCAGTCGGTGCGACCTCTTGTCCAGCCAGCTCTTGTACTGGATCAATCTGCTTAGCAGCAGTACTTTCCATATCAGGAGGGTTAACCTCATCAATCAGGAAAGGCAACTTAAAGTCTTCCTCAGACATCTTTTTAGTTCCATCCTTCTTTCCCCGTTGCTTAGACGCTTTCCAGAATCTGTGCTCCAGGATTTGGACCTGCAGAGGCCGATAGTGGAGTTAACTTAAGACAAGCCATAAAACGTAGTCTTCTATTGCAGAAGTCAGCTAACTATCCTCTAGCAACGCAATACGGGTACTCACCGCAACAAGATCCCCAGGTAAAGCCCTGTTCTGCAGCAACCGCCCTGGTACAAAGATTTCCAGCTTTGAGGCTTCACCCTTATTGCTGTCGTATACAAATACGAGGAAGCATGTGAGTGTTCATCTTTCCGTCCATCAGATCCGTCCAGTATCAGAGTTGTGTAAAAACCTTGTGATAAAGGAGGATATCCGACCAAGAGCATGTACCATTCTTGCCATCTAACTATACTTTTTGTACAAACAGAAAATTCATCACCTAGTTGCATGAACATGTTACGTTCTACATTGTTTTCCCAATTGTTCCACCCACAACAGAAGCATTTTGCTCTACTCTCATATCGTGATGTTACATATTTATGCAAACATAACACTATCTGCCGGGAAGACCAAGACCACGAATCCCGACTGCAAATACCCAGAGAGCGTCAGATCTGCACCTAGGATGAATAAATCCTTCAAGCGGCTCATGTTTGTCGACGTGGAAAATACCAACGCGCAAGGACCCAGTTGCAACTTCTGCATCGATCATGTGGACTGCAACAAACCGAGCAAAATAATCATGCTTTACCATGTTAGACTCCGACACGCTTCATGACAAATGCCTACTGATAACGAAAATGGCGGCTGCATTTCAGTGACTTACTGGTATATTAGATCAATCATGATAACGTGGACTTCCTTTGAGACCTAATGAGTACTAATGTGAAACTATATGTTGTGATGTAAAAATGTGAAAACAAGTCAGTTAACTGTCAAAAGTGAATCGCGTTATTTCAGAAGAATCACGGACCTGGAAGATGCTCTTTGTAAGTGGATGTTCCCTTTCCACCTCTTCTCACCGTACCATCACTTAGACGAGATTCCTTTCCCGACTTGTATGCTTCTGTAGCTTCGGCACGGAGTTGAACCTGGTTGAGGTTTCAGTTGCACACAGCATATAAATGAGAAAGACACTTGGGAATTACTACAGATTATCAAAACCACAACAGGGAGACGTCATGTAGCCAGGAGATTGTTAGTAATTCTCGTGCATACACTAGGACCAACTCCAGACATGACTGAAAAGTGAAATAGAGTAAAGTAAGTGGTCGCTGAAAGTGTCGCTGGTGCAGTACATTAATCTACCAAGCTTAAAATTAGACAAAAGAGAATCGCCCATTGTCCTGAAGGACTACAAAAACCAAAGCTACTTGCAGAGTGGTAAATGCTGACTCCATCTGATAAGTTTGGATTCAAAATGATACATTCGTCACTTAAGGTACTACTCTCTTACCAGTGAAGCAAATAGCTCCAAAACGGATGAATCATGATGCCAGTAATCTTTGATGTACTTGTCGACATTCACAACCTGCACTAGTTCAACCTTTCGACTTAGAACAATCCAACATGCATAAAAGTCTGCAGAGCTTGACTGCTGCCTCTTCCTTTCTAGCTGGATAGACTATTTTGCATGCCTACATTGGCAAGTTTCTCTCATATGTGATCTAAAGCTGTCAAACTAGCAGTTTTCTGCACGCTCGGAATCGACCTCTACACTCTCAAATAGTCGAGTTTCCTAGCCCCCTACTGGATGATAATTGAACAAACTATACCATAAGTTTCATCTCCAAGTACGACTTCATGCTGGTCATTAGTCCAACCAGCATGAACACACAATGCGCTTACCTCCAACTTCCTTACTTCACTGTTTGAAAAGTCAGTAATAGTCAGATCGTTGAGTTGATCTAGAATGGCACGCTCATCCGCTGAAGAAGCAGTTTGAGTTGATGCCTGGACAGCCACGATACGGACCGACCCCCCCAAATGTTCATAGAACCAGGCGGCAACCGCTTCTACTCCTGTAAAGAAACATCTAAATGTAAATTGCAATTCAACTTCCGTGCTGATGCAGTTATAAGTATAGCAAACCTATTCCGGTAGTATCACTATAGGCTAGCCCAATGTGAGCAGGACAGGTCGCACCTCTCATAGACATATCAAGAAACTGTGAGATATTCTCTTCAACTATATACAATCGAAAATCATCACTGGATAAGAGGTTTGACAGGCTATCAAAATAACCCATAAGCACCTTACTTTTACCAGACTGGGTGGCATCTACCATCTGGTTTTTGTCTTTGGCCATACTCCATGTGTAAATAGAATGCTCATCATCAAATAATACACTTTGTCTCCTCCTATCTGTAAAAAGCGATCTGCAGTCATACGATTTTTTCTATATATTAACAAGTAAATTACTACATTAGATCTCGTGAAACCTCTAATGTCAATCGTTTAATGCAAAGTTTATGCACAGTCGGGAATTCAACGAATTAAACCGAAAAGAGAACATCTCAAGCGACTCGTTTAAGAGTGAAACCTCAGTTTTCGATAGTTGTGGTGACTCAGACGATTTAGAACCTGTCAATACATTATGACATTAGTGGCGGTCTACATAGCCTACATATAAAACATGCATTGAGTACTGAAACAAAATCCAGATGCGATCACTTTCACAAAGGATTTGGCTTTGGCATCCACCACAAGTCCTCAACTTTTGAAACTCATAGGAGTTCGAGATAGGGGACTAAGCGCAAATGTTGACTTGACTGATCGAAGTTCTCACCTCCTTGACTACCGAGGACAAGTAAATGACACCAGTTATTTGAGGTAGCTCCCATACCTCCAAGAACTGGATCAGAGCATCTGCATCCAGAATCTACGTAGACAAATATCATCAGGATCGCCGCTAACGCATACGACTGCTGGTGAATTCCCTAAGCAATTTGTTACATGATTTATGACCCCTGTCACAGCTGACTCTATCTCCAAGTCATTCTGAACAAACTCAAAAGAAGAACAACATTGTGCTGGTAGAGCCACCGTCCTCAACACCGTCGTGAATAACTTACATAGAGGAAGACAGACTTACTTACACCCACCGCGCCACTTAAACCATCACATATACCCGACATACATAAGAAAATCTTCAGAGGATGCAGTCTGACCAACCTTGAGAATAACAACTCATTCGTTAAAGGCCAAATACTACACAAGAACCTCCAGTAAACTGTAGAGCATTTTACCAGGTAGTGAGAGGGATCTGCTGGCAGCGCGGGTGCACTTTGAAGGCACGACTGGCACTGTGAACTACCGCATGAAATGTCATCACGCAGATAGACTTCCTGGATGAGAAGGATAACGGTTTTTGAACGTTTCCGCACTTTGTAGCGTCGTGTTACCTGGGAGAATTGTCATAGAGTTAATAAATAAGTGTTTTTTCAGTCAGATATATAAAAAAGAAGGTAGACAGGATGTTCCAGAAATGAGATAGTCAGCGAGAGTACCAAATAAAATACGTGAAGTACCATAGTAAGCCAAATTATTGACAATATAATTTGGTTCAAATAAACGAGATAATTGAGACTGCGCGCAATTGCAACAATTCATGCATTCCGAAGAACTTTTATCACTTGATATAGACCCACTCTCCAGGTAGACCTTTTCCTTGAGGACTTCTTTAATTGCCTTCTTCGACCATTTGCTATCTTCGACCACTAAACAGCAACAGGCAAGAGTCGCAATGCAGGACGTGAAGCGCACCTGACGCCCAACCCATCCTCTGGTCACCTCCTGATTCATTATGCGTTACGCATTGGCAATTCCGTCACACTCCACCTACAGGGCGTGCATGAATCTCCAATCTAACTGCAAGGGTTTAACCCGCAAAACCTGTAGCGAAAACAACAAGGCGACGCAGACTCATCTCTAACTCCGTTCTCCAGCCTCTCACCGCGCAAACACCGTCATATGATCTCCCGGGATAAATCAGCTCATCCAGCTCAAAATTCTCCACGTAATCATCACCAGTCATTCGACTACTTCGGAGTCATGCAACCGGCAAGGTAAGCAATTGCTCGCCAAAACCTTCTGCCGACCGAGCTCTGAGTGAGCAGCAGCAACCACAACGTCCCAGGACACGGCATCGCCCGCTCTGCACACCTGAAAATAACTCCCCCGAAAAATAACATCACTACTATCTCACTTCTTCTCCTCCTTCTTCTTCTTCGTCGGACTCCTTCTTTTGTCTTTACTCCCACAGATTCCTTGGAGATCGGCTTCCGATCTCCCGTGACAAGCGCGATACGAACTCTCTCTTCGGGGTAGTAGTCTTTCGTTCGTTCATTCTCCAGCCATCACCTTCCTCTACTCTATTAGCTCTAAGAGAAAAAAGACGACCACGAAGAACCCATGAAGGATGGGAAGACCCCATCGAGGACAGACAAAACAGGTAAAATGGGGCTAGGCACCAATGGCTATTAGCTCTCATGGTTTTTTATCCAAAGAGAGGACGCACTTTTGTTAACTAATGGTACGGTCAAAATGTGACACGCCCTCTAACCAAACCATGAGCTTGAAATATTCATTTCAAGTTGAAGTTTCATATTCATATGAAGTTTATAGTTGTTGTTTATGGTAGTTGCTGCTTACATTGCTCATTACTTCTACCAATGGGATGACCAAGTGATCGAATTTGTCGAGAGATACTTATGCCTGGTTTACAACTGGATAGACACAGAAATGTTTCACACTTATTTTAAATGGTGTTTGTTGTATGTAGTGTGACACATGTGTTTCTCACATGAGTACAACCACCTGTATTTGGCGAAAACTTCGTCTATCTGAACACTATGTCGAGGTCAAACTAATGTATGGGAGTTATGTATGAGAATGAGTTCCACACCGAAGGATAATATGCAGACTGACTCGAGTAAAGAACATGGGTAGTCGCCAATATATGTAGTCGCCAATATAAAAAAAAATTTAATATCTTATTTTAATATAAAATGACATAGAAATATTTTATATTGAAACTTTTGCCATAAAATGTTATTTCATGCTCAAAGATAATACTCTTTACATAGTCGCCCTACAAAAGTATAATTTTTTATATTTGTAAGTAAATTCATTTAATTTCCATGAACTAAGTAGATGTTTCAAATGTTGTAATTACTTTAGAAGTTGAAAAACAATTATCATAGGCATAAACGTATATCTCATGTAAATAATTATATATATATATATATATATATATATAAAAGATATAAATGAAACATAATGTATACATGATTAAACCATAATATCAAATTTAGCTTGATAGTACCATATTATCAGATTCCTTCCAAACAAAAAAAGATATTTTGTACTACTTAATCTAATATTAGATGTGAAATTAACAATATTCAATAACTACAAAAAGAAAATAGAGCAACCTCTCTAAAAGAGTAAAATCAACCAATTGTTCATAAGAAATTAAAAGATGAAGAGAGAAGAAACTAATATTGAACAAAAGCAAGGTAAGTGAACCTAAGATAAAATTAAGTCCAATGTAAGTTCTAAAGAAGAGAGAAGAAAATAATATTAGACAAAAGTAAGGCTAATGAACCTATGATGACATTTAAAAAAGTGCAATGTAAGCTCTAATTTGCCGAATTCAAGTTTTGATAATATTAGTCATTCCTTTCAATAAAATTCACTGTCCAAAAGTTACAAATTAATCTAGTATTAGGTCTTGATTGATGGTTATATAAAAGTTAGAAAGTAGTGATGTTACAAATTCTCATAAAAAGAATGAAATTACAATCAAGGAACAACTTAATTAACAAGAATATTCAATAAAAAAGATATGCATTAAAGATTAAAAGATTTGCAATTGATGTTTATGATTTAGTTTCAAAATCATTCATATCTTAAGTCAAGTATATAATAGAATCAATTATAATAGTTTTGCTATTTAAACTCTAACATAATTTCCTAGTTTTGATTGTTATATTTGTGATCCAAATAGCACAAGTAGTTTTTTCGTATGCAATTTAAAACTATATATGCATTTATGTTTAAATTTTGAACTCTAGATAGATGTGCAAAGAGGAGTGTTGTGTGATCTCTTGAACACTATTACCTAAACATAGATGCAACACTTTCCATGTCCTTTGAAAATAATCTAAGTAATCTTGCTTGTAAGGTATGGTTGAAGATCAAGTTGCTTACCACTTGTATTATAACTAAAAAAGTTTTAGAGATGATAAATCATTATTATCATTTCAGTCTGTTCATATTATTTACAATTGCTCCTAGGTATCTGCTATTGTTAGTATAAAATTCACTTGATATATATCAAACTTGGTTCTTTTCTTCACTTTTTTATCTTGTGGTATGGTGATATATATGTATGATGAAGCTAAAGGTTTACATTTATGTAAACCTTTAGAAACCAACTAATTTAAAGATAAAATCATGAATGAAAAATATTATTAATATTTGGAGGTAAGAACCACTAGAAAATAATATTCTTAGCCTAGTTCATACACTTATGGGAATTCTTATATATCAATAATAATAAGCAGAATTTTCTTGATTCTAGGCAAACCTGTTGCTTTTTTTGTTTATCTCTAATAGTGTTCTTTTGAAAGAAATTTTACAATGTTGTAAATAAATATATTAAATTTTTATTCTTTATATACATAGATGAATTTTTTGGAATATAATATAATGCATGCAAACCAATTAAAGTACACAAGGCTACTATATGTTTACAAATTATCAAGGTTTGCAACTGAATAACAAGCAAGATTGAATGAATTTACAAGAAAGAAATTCTCAAATTGTTAAGGATAAATATAACATGGATTTAGAGACCAATTATACTTATAAACACTAAGAACTATGTCATTACATACACTTTAAAATCAACACAATCTATAAACATTGCAAATTGATATTTGTGGAAATTTTCATGCTTACAAATACATTAAGCTTTATTTCATATATTTTATTTTCAATCACAAATCATATATTCTTGATAATTTTTTATTTTCTAGTAATTATATACCTTTTCTTGGTCCAATCATAAAGAAGTGGTACACCTTAGTATTTCTAACAATTATAATTAAGAAAACATCTAACCGCTCATAATTATCAAATCCAATATGAGTTGATGCTAAGTACAAATTTGATAAGTAGGTTACTATTTTTTGACTCTTAACATCAATAATCTAACTATTTATTTTTATATCCTCAAAGATGTTCTACACATTGATGTTTTATTATATAAATTGAACCTCCTCTCTATTGGGAAATCTATATTGAAATTATAAATTTTAGAACTCTATTGCAGTAGAAAAAGATAGGCTAGATTTATAATATACCTTAATAGAAATGATCTCATTGCCCAAGGCAAAAGCTGCATTATATTTCTTCCAGCTCACTTAAACTTCTTGCATTGAAATTTATGCTCCATCTTCTTAATGTACTCATATTTCAAGTATCCTTGGTTAGATCCTTTGAATTTTCTCTTGTACATGGTATATTATAAATAATAAATTCCTTAGGTAAAGCAATTATTGCCTTTCTTAGTATTAGAATGCATTTCCAAATGCATATATATTTGATCTACGGGTCACCTTCTCAATTTCAATAAGAATAAACCTGAAGAAGAAGACTACAAGAAGACTACACTTGCTTGTTCAAGTTTGCTTCAAAAGATCCTAATTTTAAATTTCCTTAGATTTCATATCCAATTAGCAATTGCAGTTAGGTTAACATAATTGGACTAGAGCCTTGTGTACAAAAGAAAACCTTAGAATAAGATGATCCACTTTTCTTTATATTTTGGTAATACTACTAGTTTTACCAAAATCATTAAAACATGAATTTTAGACTAATAAGGGCAATAATCTTCCATTTGTTTGTATTTTACAAGATGTATGAATTGAGCAAAAGGTGATGAATAATTACTTTTCTATTCATCTTCTTGTTCAAGAGGTGAGAATTATAGAGATAAGGATAATTTACCCTAATTATCCTCACCTTTTTGTAGAGTTATTTCTATTGGCATTTGAATGCAAGAGGAGTAAAAAATGAAAGGTAACCTCATTGAATAATTAAAAAAATGGCAAATTTTTAAAATTCTTCAAATCTAACCACTCCACTCTAAAACAAATAAAAATATTTGTTGAATATTGGTCTCTCTTGATCAATTCTTTTCTATAATCCAAATGAGAATCCATGTGATTATTGAATAAAAAATTTGTTGCTTAGAGAGTAGAGGTTAGAATAATTTTTAAATGATAATGTTTTTTGTTCAAATCATGAGTATTTGTTAAGAATATTATCTAAGCAAGATAAAGTAAAGTGGTGAGGCTTTCTCATAGTTTCTTATAATAAGATTAGTCTCATCATTAAAGCACATGATGGTTACACTATTATTGGTAAATTTTACTTACTTTGCTTTATTACATATCTTTAAAAATATTGTAGATTCTTATTACTAAAGATGAAATTATTCTAGTTGGAGCTATGAATTGATAGTAGACAGGAGCAAGAAATAGAGAAGAACCATGAAAGAATCCTATGCAATCAAATTTGCATAAATATACAAAGAAACAAGTTGAAGCATTACATAAGCACTAGGGATATTCTTTCATAATTGATAAATGCATTTTCATGTATAATGAAATTCATGTTAGAATCCTTACAATATATGTAAAATACTATTTCCCTTGCTTTGGAAATTTATTTTGGCTTTTCTAGTTGTCACGCCATTTGTAGTTCCGCATCTAGATGCTCGGACACTGGAGTTCCAGTGATGGTAGTTAGAGTTATTCTAGCTGTTTCTCAGGGACTACTTTCCGACGGTTAGATTTCGTATTCGGGGTACTGACTTCACGGTGGGGCCCACCGTCACTTTGCACCGTTTGCACCGTCGAGTGTGCCGCCAGCGGGACCGTTAGGGTTTCAAGGCTAGCTCGAGTCCAGGGGGTATAGTTTTGAAGTGAGCTCCAGAGAGCTCACTTCTCTGATGTTGAGCCTTCGAGTTCCTGGCTATGGTGGACAGAGGCCGGCGAGCGTCACCTGGATTCTCTATGCTTGAGTGGGTGTGGCTTGACTGTAATCAGTGCCCAGTTGTTGGCAGTTTATAGAGTGACAGATCAAGTACTGATCTGAGTTGAGTTGAGTTGAGAGTGTTAAGCAATCTGATTACATCAGAGAAGTGAAGTCAGGGGGAAATCGGGTGCAGGAACGTTGAGTGTTGGTGGTATCTCCAAGCTCGGTGGATCGTGGTAGCTCGATTCAGGTTCTGTGTTTCCCTAGTGTGCAGAAGCTCGTGTAGTTGATGCAAATTTAGCAGTTAGGCGGACGGTGTGCGGAAGCGCTGGCCAAATTTCAAGCAACGAAGGAGCAATTTTCAAGCAGTGTTGTGATTTTGAGCTCAGGAGGTGAAGGCAGGACCAATTTGCTGCGAGTTGGGCTCAGAAAGTGAAATTGAAGGTGGAGTTGGAAAGCTCTTCTCATGAAATTTTGATTTGGAAAAACCCGTTTTGTCAATTTGGCTCGACTGGAAAGTTAGCGGGGGATTTGGCGGACATCCATCTTTAG
Source organism: Lunularia cruciata (assembly GCA_948567375.1). NCBI lineage: Eukaryota > Viridiplantae > Streptophyta > Marchantiopsida > Lunulariales > Lunulariaceae > Lunularia > Lunularia cruciata. The sequence goes on from OX419756.1 coordinate 15,361,187, forward strand.
GGTTTACGTCAGATTTTGGGCCAGAATTGGAGGAGTTTCGCTGTTTGGCCAGATTTGGAGAAGTTTCGCTAGTTTGGAGGAGTTTCGCAGATTTGGAGAAGTTTTGCCAATTTTGGAGGAGGTTCGAAGTGGCAACAAGAAAGGCCTCATTTGGCTGTTAGAGGCTTCGAGGCATAGGGCTGTGGGCTATGAGAGGCTACGAAGGCCTAGAAGGGCCAGAAGGGCCAGCAAGCCAGCTTGCTGGCGTGAGGCTAGCTAGTTTAGTGTAGATCTTGGTCATTGGTTGGCAAAATCTGCCTTTCTTGCTAGATTGTGCGCAACAGGGTTTGACCCCTAGATCTCTTGTTCCTAGACTGGTGCCCTAGCCAACTAGTCCACCCTCACTTGTTGTCATAGTGACTATGCCACTGTTATCTATACACATGTAGCTTTGGCTAGGAGAGGCAGTTTGATCCCATTCTTGGTGATCCTGGTAGCTTAGGACTTAGATACAAACTACTCTTATGTCAAATGCCAAATGGTGGCAGAGTCAGTCCCATGTTGTGTTATGAGATGGAAGGTTTTCGTTTAGATTTCTTGTGATTGGATCCCCTCCATTCTCTGCTTCTTGTTTGTGCACCACGTTTGTGTGAGGTGCCTTGACTTTTGAGCGTTGGTGCTCTGGTGTGCTCTCGGTGGTGAGGCTGGGGTGATGACCAATCAGACTACCTTTGTTTCTCTCCGGTGAGGCAGGAAGTGATGACTTGCAGACCGTGAGAGTGCGTGTTATGATGGCAGGTTACAGGTTGCCCTTCCCCTAGTGTAGTTATCTCGGTTAGAGTTACATTAGTGGGTGGTGTCTAGTTGGTGTTGGCACTTGGTGGGGCACTTGCAGTTGCGATTTGCGGTTGTAGTTGGTGGTTCGGGTTTGCTGTTGCAATTACGTGGTCACGACGGAGTTCTTTGGAGATTCCAGAGGAGTTAGCCCTGCAGTACGCAATGGGTTTACTCGGAGTGGTGCTCGGTATCAGCCTGTATCTCAGGTCCCAGTGAGGGAGGAGATTGACTCTGAGTTGGAGTTTGACACAGGAGCTGATTCAGTTGAGAGTGCACTTGGTGTGTCCGCACCGTTGTTGTGGGACATGGACAAGATTTATGGGGCCTCCAAAGGGCCTAGGCGTTACTCTGGTACAGTGGGTACTATTGAGTTGGATGATTTCATCCAGGAGTTTGATAGTTGGTGTGATCTGCAGCAGATGCGGAACCCGACTTTGTTCACACCCTTCATGGCATGGAAGAGGTTGTTTCAGCACTTGGAGGGTCCACCGATGGACGACTACCATGAGTTCAGGAGAGCTCATTTGGAGGAGATTGAGTTATGGAGACAGTATTGGTCTCCACACTATGTCTCCATCACTTCAGGTTTGGTGGCCAGGAGTAGGTCGGCTATACCTACGAGTTCTAGCTCGAGTAGTGTTGGTGGAGCTAGTGGAGGTGCACTAGCTGGAGATAGTGCTACTACGAGTGGAGGTACCGCTGCAGGAGGTGGTGTGGTACCGGGGTTTAACCCCATGGTGGAGTTCTTCCTATGTTTGAGGCAGAACTACCAGGGAGTGCAGATTGACAAGCTGAGGAGCTTGCAGGAGTTCCAGCGGAAGGCTGGAGAGAGCCTATGCGAGGCATACACTCGCATGAGGCGGCTGATCAGTTTCACTCAGGGAGTTACTGAGGCCCAGGCAATCCAGTTTTGGTATGGGATACTGGACAGGGAGTTGCGACGTAGAGTTTGTGATGCTACGTTGTTGCAGGCTACTTCACCCACTTTGGCAGTAGTCTTTGGTTTGGCTGAGCGTATTGAGCTCAACATGGTGGAGGAGAGAGTGGTGACAGCTGGATTTGGTAGAGAGATCTCATCCACGGTTGTGACTTCTTCTAGAGTGCAGCAGAGTGCACCACGCCCAGTTGGTTTTTGAGGACAGGGTGGATAGCCCAGATCCTATGGAGCGAGTGGAGGGCCTAGTGGAGTTAGACCCTTACCCTCATTTTCGGGTCAGCAGCAGCCAGTGAGTGGTGGTGTTGCTTGTTGGACTTGTGGTGGACCTCACCATAGGAGAGAGTGTACTCAGGGCAGCGGACCTGATACCTCTGGTGCATCACAGCCAGCACAGAGGCAGTGTGAGCACTGCCATAGATTTGGTCATACTAGTGACCGGTGTTTTGACCTACACCCGGAGTTACGGAGTGGTAGGGCTGCTATGACAGGTAGTAGAGGAGCTCCAGTTCATGGAGGACGAGGTGGTAGAGGTGGTGGTAGAGGATCTACACCTAGTAGGGGTGCGGTACCTGCCCTTACTTCTGACACAACTATGGCTACTCGGATTGAGCAGTTGGAGCAGAGATTGGCTAGTATGGCTATTGCTCAAAGGAGATCAGATTCGGGTGCTGAGGCTTCCACCTCATATGCTGGTGATAGAGATGCTTTGGACTTCATGTGCGGAGCAACACAGGTGGATGCATCTGCAGCAGTGACTAGGAGTGTAGTACGTGCTCCAGAGCCTAGAGGAGCATCAGTGGAGTTGGACCCACAGAGAGGAGAGGTTGGGAGACAGGTCAGACTTCCCCAGTCTTTCACGCTATCTGAGGCATTGCAGACGACATCCATGGTTCCTAGACGTCCCAGTGCAGGTGTGGTAGGTGGTGATGGAGTACCTGATGGAGTACCTGCTAGTCAGCCACCTGCTACTACACAGACTGAGTCTAGCATGATGTTGGGGGCAGCTCAGCTGATTATGCGGCATCCTTTATTTTCAGCCAATGACATGTTTACATTGGGAGTTGACCCAGCCCCAGTGTTCCGGTTGGCTGCCACGTTGTGTGAGAGTAGGGATGGTGCAGTTCCTACTACTAGAGCAGAGGTGGTTGGTAGTGGAGCTGACTTGGTTGAGGAGCATGGGATCCGTTCAGCGACCAGTGGTTTATGGCAGGCAGCAGCGGCTAGACTGGAGGAGTTGCCAGCTAGACCGGCCTTTGAGAGAGCGCGATTTACACCTGGTGTTGTCCTATTGGATAACCAGAGGGGGATCTTTCGTTTGGTGGGACCTTCAGGGAAGGTCTATACACCACAGAGAGTCTTGTTAGACTCTGGTGCGCAGCCCCTTATGTTGGGGAAGGCTGCAGTTGTTGGTCTGGAGTTACGGAAGACCGATGTGGAGAGGTGTCCATTTCAGATCCAGACATCTCTAGGTGGTGGTTCAACACAGTACATCACACGTGGGGAGCTTGTTGTCCAGGTTCAGCCTGGTCATCCGACTGATAGCTCAGTGGTGAGAGCTCAGGCTATTGCGACGATAGCTGAGTCATATGATGTGCTAGTTGGGGGAGCAGTGTTATACCCTATGGGTTTCAGTATTGACTATTGGGAGGAGACAACCTCTTATAGACCTGGTTGGCAGTCTGGTGAGGGACGGGTATGTCGCCTACCAGTACGTTTCAGTAGTGGCAGTCTTGGCTCACTACAGTCCGGGACCATGGCAGCATCAGTTTTGGCTTTCAGCGGTGCAATTACTTGGCCTGGTGACTTGTTGGAGGGGAACGCCCATGCAGAGGATACTCCAGTACCAGAGGAGATCACTCGGCTATGGAGTACGAGTGGGATTGTTCCATCCACCTTGGATGTTCCATTGTGAAGTTCAGAGGAGGCATTGCAGCAGCATGCAGATCAGTTGGTGTAGCAGGCTTGGAGTGGAGCCTTCGTACCATCAGGGGATGAGTGTGAGGATGAGCCTCCAGAGGCGATTGCTTTGACACCTCTGGATACCACACTCATTGCTTGGCAGTATCCAGTAGAGGGGATATGTCTATTAGAGTTGTTTGGTGGGATCAGCACCGGACTAGCTGCGGTGTTACAAGCGGGTATCCGAGTACAGAGGTACTTGTATGTAGAGAGAGATGAGACTGCTAGGCGAGTCTCTCTACATCATGTGGCACACTTGGCCTATTGGTATCCGGAGTTATTACTGATGTCAGCAGTCAGAGGTTACCAGAAGGCCTTACCAGGAGACATTTCCTTACTGGGGGCGCATGACCTAGAGAGACATGGGCCTGTTCACTTGGTGATTTCTGGATGGCCATGTCAGGGACATACACGTGCGGGCCACGGTTTGGGTCTTCAAGATCCTTGTTCTGGGGTGTTTTGGGAGATGTTACGGATACTACGACATCTCCAGGTTCATCCGTCTGTTTCTCCAGCTTACCTTTTGGAGAACGTTCCATTGATGGGTGATTCTCGCACTAGAGTGGTGGCGAGTACACATCAGGTCCATTCTTGGATGGGACCTGCTGTATTGTTAGATGCAGCCAGAGTGGGATCACGGGCTCATCGTCTTCGTCTTTGGTGGACAAACCTCTTACCCAGAGAGGTTCTACAACGTGCTTATGATGGGATTCAGCGACTAGACCACATTCTTGTTGATGATATCTTGGATGTTGGGCGTCAGTCTCAGACAGTGGTAGTGGCTGATAGGTCACCCATGGCAGTGGTGAACCTAGTTGGACAGCCTAGAGCTGCATTTCCCACACTCATGAGTTTCCCAGGCTCTCATGCTTTTCGAGAGGGAGGACCTGGACTTGTTTGGGACTCACAGTTACAGCAGTTGGTGGAGCCCAATGCTGATGAGAGAGAGCGGGCGATGGGTTTTCGCACCGGTATTACCGTTGTTCCAGCAGTGTCAGAGGCATCCAGGCGTCAGGTGTTAGGTCAGGCTATGGACCTGAACTGTTTGACCTGGATTGTGAGCCTTGGTTTGGCAGAGCAGCGTAGGATGCGCTTGATAGGCATCACCACTCGGACACTTGTGAGCCCTGTGCCTATCGAGACGATTCAGGCACATGCTGGGGGTGGTGGACCGAGTGGACATGGTATTCTTGGGACACATCTAGTAGCTACTAGGGAGAGTGGTCTACTTGGAGTCCATCCAGGTGAGCGTGGGCTACTTGGATTACACCCTTGGTCCACATGGGATGCAGCCAGAGGACGTATGGAGCTTGCAGCCAGAGTGGAGGGAGTTTTTCACACAGAGGTTGGGACCTCTAGTGGTCGGGAGCATGACACCATTGCTCCCAAGGGCCCAGTGTAGCAGCCAGTCAGTACGTCTTCCACTCCTACTACAGTTACAGAGGATACTTGGGAGCCAGATCTTGGACCCAAGCTTACTGGAGAGGAAAGACGGAGGGTTTGGAGGTTCTTGAGGAGTCACACGAGTTGTTTTGCCTTCAGTATGAAGGATTTGGGTGCTCTGAAGGGACCTGGTATACGGATTGAGCTGACTAGCGACACACCAGTTTTCCGACGTCCTTATCGATATAGTGATATGGAGAGGACATTGATTCAGAGCCGGAGTAGTGACCTTTTTGAGGCTGGTTTGGTGGAGATTTCACATGGAGAGTATGCATCAGCGACAGTGATGCCAACCAAGAAGGATATGCATGGCAACTATACAGATAGGCGGATGTGTGGAGATTACCGTCCTATCAACCGACAGACCAGGGCTGATCGGTATGCCATGCCTACACCGGAGGAGATTTTTGATGCGATTGAGCATGCAAAGGTCTTCAGTACTTTGGATCTTCGAGCGGGATATCATCAGTTGCCGATCAGGGAGGAGGATAAGTCCAAGACAACATTTTGGGCTATTGATCCTCACGGCAAGGATGTGTTATATCAGTGGAGGTTCTTACCATTTGGGTTAAAAAACGCTCCCGCTGAGTTCCAGAGGGTCATGGATAGGATCCCAGCTGGACTGGATTTTGCTCGGTGCTATATTGATGACATTTTGGTGTATAGCACTATTGTGGAGGAGCATGAGCGACAGTTGTTGGAGGTGTTTGAGAGGTTGAGATCTCATGGACTCAAACTACATCCTGGGAAGTGTAGGTTCTTCCACGAGCAGGTTGAGTATTTGGGTCACACTATCTACCCCGGAGGACTTGGTGTTTAGCAGACCAAGGTGGAGGCTATTGCACGTATTCCTCGGCCTACGGATGTGAGCAGAGTGCGAGCATTCCTTGGGTTGGCGAACTTCTATTGCCGCTATGTTAGAGGATTTAGTGCCATTGCCAAGGCCTTGACGAAGCTGACCAAGCTTACACAGGAGTGGTGTTGGGGAGATGAGCAGGAGAGAGCTTTTGTAGAGCTCAAGGAGAGGTTGACATCTGCTCCTATTTTGAGGAGACCGATCAGGGGACGACCATTTCAGGTTCATACTGATTGGATTATGTTGGGGCTTGGAGCGGTGCTCACCCAGCATGATGATGAGGAGAAGGAGTTTGTGGTGGCCTATGCTAGTCGCTCCAACAATTCAGCGGAGGCAAAGTATAGTTCATATGAGGGAGAGTGATTGGCAGCAGTTTGGGCAGTAGCACATTTCCGATGTTACCTATTTGGTAACCCCTTCACTCTCATCACTGATCATCAGCCGCTGAAGTGGTTGATGGAGTCCGACAAGCTTTCAGGGAAGCTTGCACGATGGGCTCTGATTTTATAGGAGTATGATTTCACGGTTGTTCACAGACCTAGAGTGGTGAACCGTGATGCAGATGGGTTGAGTAGAAACCCATGTCCCAACCAACAGGATCAGACCGGAGCACGTTGGCATGGTGAGACAAATGAGGAGATGGTGCTAGGTTGGCATGCATCAGCCTTTCTGTGTATATTTGCAGAGACATTGGTGGTATCTCTCTCAGCGCATACAGGAGGAGTTATTGAGGTCACAGATCCAGAGAGTGAAGATATTGGTACAGTTCAGCAAGACATTCATGATGATGTCTTAGTGATGGACTATCTTTGCATTGGTGTTGTGGGTGGCACAGTTGGGGCCAAGGAGAGAGACCGTGTTCTTCAGCGAGCCAGACGGTTCAGATTGGAGGGTAGACACCTTTTGCGTGTATGGGAGGATGGTAGAGTGCGAGTAGTACCACTTCCATCACAAAGACCACAGTTGGTCCGTCATGCTCATGAGGAGCTAGGACATTTTGGAGTAAAGCGTACATATAGCTTACTCCAGAGTCATTATTGGTGGCGCGGTATGCAGACCGAGGTACAGCAGTTTGTTGCCAGATGTGTGGTTTGTGACCGAGTTAGAGCATCATTAATGCTCCTACGCCACAGTTACACCCATTACCTATCATGGGATTGGGTTACCGTTGGAGTTTGGACTTCGCCGGACCTTTACCGCTGACTGTGAGACATCATCGGTATGTTTTGGTGATGGTGGAGCACTTCTCCAAGTGGATTGAGTGGGTGGCACTTCCTGACAAGTCTAGTGAAGGGACAACTTACTCGTTCCTGGATCGAGTTCTTAGTCATTTTGGTGCACCAGCTGAGGTTTTGACTGATCAAGGTACAGAGTTCTTGGGAGAGTTTCAGGTCTTGTGTGACAAGGCTTTGATTGATCATTGTACTACATCCCGAGATCACCCTGAGGCAGATGGCTTAGCAGAGAGAGTGGTTCAGACGGTGAAGAGAGGATTGCAAAAGTATGGTTTGCAGAGAGGCCACTTGGGAGATTGGGATCTCCAGTTACCTTGGTTGGCCATGGGCTATCGGTTCAACCGGCAAGCCTCCTTAGCATCCTTCTCTCCATACTTTCTACTCTATGGACGAGATCCAGATTTACCTGCAGCCATTCGTTGAGATGCTACTGTAGTTTTGGACTTGGATGACCCTGATGTATGGATGAGCGCATGTTCTCAGCGGGCAGAGATCTTTCGGAGAGTGATGCCGATGGCCTTCGAGAACTTGGCAATTGCTCAGCATAGAGATACTTTACGCTATGCTACCATTTGAGGAGGAGGTTATAGACCCTCGATCCGTTGATTTCATCCAGGCAACTATGTATATCTACAGCAGACAGCACCGACGACACTTGATGTTTCTACAGGCCGCACTATCTTGAGAGTGCGCAAGGTTTTGCCATCTGGAGTCCTTGTGTTAGAAGGACGTGATGGTGTTGTTTGGAAGGATCATGTGCGCAATTGTGCGCCATGCCACCTCCCAAACATTGATGGTACTATGGACCCAAGCTTGGCACTTGTACGTGCAGGCTTGAGGTGTATGTTATGTGGCTCTTCTGGTGGAGCTGCTACTATGTTAGTGTGTGATAGCTGTTCGAGAGGATGGCATATGGCATGTATGACTCCTCCCCTCACGGTGGTTCTTCAGGGACAATGGTTATGTCCTAGATGTACTTGACCTATAGCTCGTTCATTCTTTATATGGTATAGATTGCAGACATGCGACTAACGATGGGGCTCCATAGCACCCGGCCTCCTGATCTTTGCCCATTAGAGGGTATACCATATACTTAGAGTAGATGGCTATCTGGAGTTAGAGGGACCTAACCGCCAGCTAGGGGGGCGATTGTGGCACTTTAGAGTCTATGTATGACTTATGTGTGAGTTGTGCTTTTATAGTGTATGATGTTGACAGCGATGTATGTTGTGTAGCGATGTATATACGCACGACAGCTATCACGCCATTTGTAGTTCCGCATCTAGATGCTCGGACACTGGAGTTCCAGTGATGGTAGTTAGAGTTATTCTAGCTGTTTCTCAGGGACTACTTTCCGACGGTTAGATTTTGTGTTCGGGGTATTGACTTCACGGTGGGGCCCACCGTCACTTTGCACCGTTTGCACCGTCGAGTGTGCCGTCAGCGGGACCGTTAGGGTTTCAGGGCTAGCTCGAGTCCAGGGGGCATAGTTTCGAAGTGAGCTTCAGAGAGCTCACTTCTCTGATGTTGAGCCTTCGAGTTCCTGGCTATGGTGGACAGAGGCCGGCGAGCGTCACCTGGATTCTCTATGCGTGAGTGGGTGTGGCTTGACTGTAATCAGTGCCCAGTTGTTGGCAGTTTATAGAGTGACAGATCAAGTACTGATCTGAGTTGAGTTGAGTTGAGAGTGTTAAGCAATCTGATTACATCAGAGAAGTGAAGTCAGTATGACTTATGGTATTGTGGCACTTTAGAGTCTATGTATGACTTATGTGTGAGTTGTGCTTTTATAGTGTATGATGTTGACAGCGATGTATGTTGTGTAGCGATGTATATACGCACGACATAGCCCATGTGGTATATTTTAGCACAAAATTCTCTCAAGCATTATGAAAGTAAAACATAAAAGTGTTTAAACCAAAAATATAACCCTTTAGGTAATTTAGGATTTGTTTTAGTGTTTATAAATAGGGTTTAACATTATTTTTGCTTAAGATTTTGAATACATAATATCAATTTCCAATCTATCATTGTTTAATTTATTGAAGTACTCTTGTATGTTATTTCTTTAGGTCATGACTTTCCTTAATGTCTTCTTGGATTCATACCCTAAGTTTTTTTGCATCAAGAAGGAGACTATGAAGCTTACCTTTTAATTCAAATATTATGATGCTTTGTTGTATTAGGAGTAGATTTTTTTACATATCTTTCAATTGAGTATGCTTCTTGTTGGATAGATAGAGAAGGATACTACAAAGGTATGGAGGTATACTACCAATGCATCTACTCCTTTCTAAGATAGAATAAAACAAGCCATAAATAAGAACTTAAGCACCTAATGAAACTAATAATAAGATAATGAATGGTGAAGATATTGAGCACTAAATAAAGCAAATGTGCAATGAGGTAGTAAGGCTTATCAAGACTTTGGAGTACTTCTTAGAAAGGAATAACATTGAAGAAGACTATCTTTATTTTGAAGTTTATTTGAGATCAAGACTTGGTTATTTGAGTGCATATCACTCAATTATCATTATCTTCAGTTCATGTAGCAACAATGTGGACAGTAGAGGTGCTTTGTGTGTACAAGAACAAATCATCTAGTTTGTATTGTTTGATCTACACCAAATTAATAGTATTTATGGAGCTTCATGAAATAAAACAATGAAACCTTGACAAAACCACAATAAAATCATATATATGTAGTAGTAAATCAAAGGTTCTTGTGAAATCATATACAATGCTAGTGCACTTGAAAGATTCCATCTAAATAAGCCAACAAAGGAAAATTAGATCACTTATTACAATTAATAAAAAAAACAATTTATGGTAAGAAGAACTTTATTTGCAAGACAAATAAATGAGAGAGAACTCTCATTCATACAACCCCTTGATTATGAAATTAAGTCACAAGTATATATTAACATAAACATTTAGGTATGACTTGATCAATCCAAAAAAGTAGATATTTTATATCTTTTGTATGAACCACATTGTGGTGACTTAGTGTTGCCCAAAGACTAGTAAAGATGGTAAGAACATGTAACTTCTTTGAAGATACAGGTTATAAATGATCCCAAGTGAAAGGAAATATCACTAAGCTGCAATTCATTTACTATTTCCTATTTAACCTCTTGGGCAAAAACCACTCCCACCATTTGTAGAAGAGTTTAGTGTCATCCCTTTGTGGTGCAATACATAAAGGTGAAAACTAAAGATCACATTTGCTATAAAGTAGTTCTAAATTAATCTTGAAAGTGATGGCTTACTTCACTCTAAATGTTCTTTTGCTCCAAAGACTTTGACGAAAAAGATGCATATTACCCTTTTATGAAGACACAAATCCAAAGTTGTCTTTGCATTTTCCAAATTCCAAATACCTTTGTCTTTCAATTTTGTGATGCTCATAATGATTTGAATCAAGATAGAGTCCTCATTACATTGGTTTACTCCTTTGGATCCCTCAAAAATCATACATCTTGATCAAGCACAAGTATATAATTGGTCAACACCTTGTTTAAGAATTTTGTTTCTAGTGTCGTTGCCCTTGTTGGCCTTTATCATGACATTTGTAATGCCAAAGCTAGTTTTTTGATGTTAGAAGGTTAGTCTTGGCAGCCATAACGATACCAATAGCTACTCAAAGCCTACTTAATGATGGCCATATCTTATGTTAGGGCTATTGATCACACTAGTAGAGCTACTATTTGTTACACCATTCACACTGTAGGTTGGGCCATTAGATAAGCCATTAAGATTGGATTCTTAGCTACTTGTAATACCAATAGTTAGATATATCATCTAGAGTTGAAAATTGGCTTGGTAACATCTGGAAGGATGTTATGTATGATGGGATAGGTAGATCAGATAGAGGTGTCACCAAGTGGACTTCTACTAATAGGGTAAGAGCCAAAAATAACTTAGAAACTTCAAAGCCAATTTTGGAAGCCTAAACGGATGAATTAGGCCTAAAAATGTGCAACTTTTTCCCAAAAAAGGAAAGGCTAGCATTCTCTCCCTCTAGGTTTTTCTTATCAAGAGCTTTCAAAAAATATCTCACCCATGTGCTTTGGAGATTCCTATAAGAAGATTCCCTGAATATTCCCTTTGATCAAAGATGGTTTGACCAACCAAATAAGATCAAAACCTATATATCAACCATGCATGTAACCAATCTAAGGGCAGAGCTCACTTATAGGTCACCAATCCATGTATCTGATACAAGGGTGGAGCTTCCTTCAAAGGAGTCCTCCTGCTATATAATATAGTCAAGGTGCTCCTTTGGGGCATTAGAGGTTGAGTGTGAAATTGTGTGTTTCTTCTTTTATGTTTTTCTTCAAGTCTCTTATCTTCAAAAGATTACACTACTCTAGGAGGGTATATCTTTGAAGTGCATCTCCAAAGAGTTCACTTCTTTGATGTTGAGCCTTCAAGCTCTTGGGTTATGGTAGAAAAAGACAAGCAAGTGTCACCTAGAATCCTTTAGCTAGAGTGGGTGTGGCTTGAAAATGTAATCAAAGCTATTTTTGATAACATATTGAGTTGAGTGTTGAGTATTTTTTATCAAAGTTGAGTGTGTGATTTAATGCTTACATTAGAGAAGTTGGTGAAAGGGAAACTAGGTGCAAGAAGTGTGGGCATTGGTGGTATATTTTGGCCCAAGAGAACAATGATACCTTTGATCATTGTTATTTGATTTTTATTTTTATTTTAGTCAAGAGGGATCATGCATAGAAGTATTATGGAATTTATCATAGATTGATAATTGATTTGATAGTCAAGCAAATGGTATGTAGAAGTGCTACCCAAATTCAATGAAATTGAGTTCAAATTGAGGAGTGTGTGTTCAATTTTGCTGATTGAAGAGTTGATTTGGGAGTAGGAAGATGAAAGTGAAGGTTGGGTGTTGTGAATCAAGCCAAGGTGCAAAATCAAAGTTGGATTGGGAAAAAATCCACTCAAATTAGGGATTTGGAGTTCCTCATCAACCAAATTGGATAGATTTGCTTGATTTAGAGGTCCAAATTTGGCATAAGAGTAGGAGATCTACTCTATTAGTGGATGATTGACATCATTTGGAGGTTACTCAAGTTAGGATAAAATTTAGTGAAGTTGATTGGATCCGGAGAGGATTCTAAAGATTCTAGTTGGAGCTCTATAATTCTAAAATTTAGAATTATAGAGCTCCAACTATTGGCCAAGCTCAACTTCTAAAATTATATTTTGGGGGTGCTACTCTTTGACTCTTGCTTGCTAACCTAGCAACAAGATCCCATTTAGGACCATTGTGCCCCTCAAACCCCTTGCCAATGGATCATATACCACACTCACTTGTTGTCTTAGAGATTGGTAGACTCATATCTATACCTAGGTAGCTTTGGTTAGAAAAGGATAGTTAATATCATCCTTGTTGATCTTGGTAATGTAAGAGTAGATAGACATTTCTATTATGTCAAATGCCAAATGGTGGTAGAGTAAATTTAGTTTGGATTTGTGAGATGTTATAGTGTAGATTTTTATATTGATCCTTCCATTCTTTAGTTTGCACCATGTTTTGTGTGAGGTGCCTTGATTTTAGAGTGTTGGTGTTATGTTGTGCTCTTGGTAGTAAGGTTGGAGTGATGCCTAGTCAAATTGCTTATGTTTCTTTCCAATGTCATGGAGTTTAGTTTCCAACTAACAAAGATCAAAATCCATGTTGAATAGACTCAAGTATGGATATAATTGCTAATTTGGTTCAACTACTTCTCAATGCTTATTATTCCCCAAAAAAACATTGGGATGCCCATGGTTCATAGATTTATTATACTTGAGATATTCGTTAAGAATTCACAAAGTATAGTACATGTCACAACTATATGAAAGCTATTGTGGTTATCAACATATCCTAACTATCTTAAATCCCTTTCCTAATTATCATTAAATGCCAAATGTGCTCTTCTTCTTCTTAAGAATTTGAAATCTTGATCTCCCAATCAATACAACACAATCAAGAAACTTGAACCCTAAATTGTATCTCAAATCCCAAATCTATGATCCACCCTCTCCATCTCCAATCTTATTTTAATCTCATGTCCTTTGTCTTAATTTTTAATCCATTAATATGGATCCTTGATCACTATAACCAAAACCTACTACATTCTAAAGTCCAATAATACTTCAACAATTATCATGTAGAGTTATTTCCTTAGCAATTATATTGCTTGAAAATGCCTCATTGCTTGAGCCGTGGTCCCCAAAGAGAAATAAAGAACCAAGAATAACAATCCTAATACAAGCCCCCTCTCCCTTTAAATAAGGAATCCCAAGAACCAACACAAGTGTGCAAGTAGATACCAAGTGATATGCAAGAAGGCACATAAACATCAAATAACATGCAAGTAAGCACATAGATGCAAGATGTCATGATGTATGAAAAGCAAGTAAGGAAAACCAAAACTACATGAATCAAGTCCCAAAAGAGACATAAATTCAACTTCTTGTAACTTCTTTCCTAAACTTCTTTTTGCCATGATTTTGGTACCAATAAAAATCTTTTGAGAATATGCTTTCAATGAGATGACCCATACCTTATTTGGATCAATAACATGGAGAAATTAGCCATGAAATAAATTTTGGGATTCAATTGAGTGAATTTAGCTATAGGATTCCATGAAGGATGCGATGTGAGATGTCCTTGTAAGATTTGATTGCAAGATTCTCTTTATCAAAATCAAGTCCAAGGAAATAAGGAAATTCAACTGACTGTAACTTCTTCTCTAGACCTTAGATTGCAACAATTCTAATGTTTATGGAAAGCTCTCAAGAAGATGTTTCTAATGAGATAAAGCATGCATTGTTTGGACTAGTAACCATAGAGAAAATAACCCCAATGTGAATTGTGAGATTCCCTACAAGATGCCTTATGAAATGCTCACTTGCAAGATGACCTTTGGATTCTCTTTGTGTGATTCAAGTCTAAGAAAATAAGGAAATTCAATTGGCTATAACTTGTTCTCTAGACTTCCATTTATCATGAGTTTGATATCTATGAAAAAATATTTGAGAAGACTCTTCCACCAGAATCAATCACACCTTGTTTGGACTAGTAACCATGGAGAAAGTTATAAATTTTAAATTGTAAAAGTCTCAATGTAAATTGTAAGAGTATTTATAAGATGCCTTGTGGGATGCTCACTACAAGATGCCTTGTGTGATCCGATTGCAGAATTCTCCTTATGAGAATCAAATCTAGGAATATAAAGAAATTCCTTTGGCTATAACTTCTTCTCTTGATATTTTTTTGCCAAGATTCTAGTGTCTATAAATAGCTCTTAAGAAGATGTTTCCAATGAGATAAAGCGTGCACTATTTGGACCAATAATCATGGAGAAAATAGTCTCAACATGAATTGTAGGATTCTTTACAAGATGCTTTTTGGGATTTACCTTGCAAGATGCCTTGTGGGATTTACCTTCCAAGATGCTTTGTAGGATGCTTACTATAGGATTCCCACTACAAGATGCCATGAGTGATCCTTATTATAAGAATCAAGTATGGGAAGAAAAGAATCAAAATCAACTAGTGATAACTTCTTCTTTAGATCTTTGTTTGCCACAATCTTGCTGTCTACAAGAAAATCTTAAGAAGATGCTTCAAATAAGATAAAGCACACCTTATTTGGACCAATATTCATGGAGAAATTAGCCTCAATCTGAATTTTCTCCACCTTGTTAATAGATCATCCCATAGTCTAGCCCATAGTAAACTCATAAATCAACTTGTAGTAGCCAATATATCAACATGTAGAGTTACTCTTAACATAACATACTTTATAGAATTTAAGAGAAATTATATTGAAACAAGTTTTCAAATGAGTAAGCAACACACGTCATGACATTGGTGAGGCATGAAGTGATGACATGTAGATCATGAGTGTAACAATATGGAGGTTTACAAACAAGTTAATTGGGATTATTAAAGTAGCAAATAGACCAAATTAGCCAAAAAATAAGACTATTCTAGGAACATCTAGGAAGCTACTTGGTACTTTCCAAGTATTGGGTAATATGGATGCCAAGTGGTGACTTCTAGGAGGAAGTTTCTTGGAAAGCTTCCTAGCTAGCTTAGTTGCATGCCAAGTAGGTGGATTTTAGAAGGAAGCTTCCCAAATAGCTTAGCTTGCACACCAAGTAGATGGCTTTTAGAAGAAAACTTCTTGAGAAGCTTCTTGGTTAGCTTGGCTTGCATTCTAAAAACCAGTTTTTAAGAAGCTCCTTGAGAAGCTTTTCAAGGACCTTGGATGCCTCCTTATAAATACCAAGTCCAATCTCATGCTAGGCATTCAAAGCTTCCCTTATTCAAGAGTCCTAATGTGATCTTTCACTCAGATCTTCCATTCACCTATTTCTCTCCTTGGTCTTTTACATAGGTATCAAAACAAGAATAGGATGGATGGAATTTGTTGACCACCAAATCTATTTCTACCAAACCATTGGGATTTTTGTATCCAAGTATCATTTCATGTAGTCCATCATTTCACACTTTGGGTAATTTTTTTTGAATGTGATCACCATGTCACCTTGTCCCTTGGTACTTTTGATTGTAACTTATGTAGAACGGTGGACTTGTTTCATCTACATGTTAACTTAGATCAATTGTGGGTAGTTTGATAGAGTAGTTGCCATGGTAGAAATGCCAAAGTTATCATTACTATGCAATGACAAATTGAGTACCTTACTCAATTGTTAAAAGAACAAGATCATCAATGACAAGAGCATGTAGAGAGAGTATCATTTCAAGGAGAAAAACAAATCCAATTTCTAAAGCCCAAGGTATTTGAAGGTAAGAACCTCTTGGGCACAATGGAGAATTTTATGGTTTATTGTGAATGTTATTTTGAAGCTACAAATCTTCAAGACAAATGGAGATAGATTAAGTTGGCTTCAAGCTAATTGGATGGAAGGCAAAACTATGGTGACGTTTTTGAGTGGAGTGAGCTCAATGGTAGTTTTTTGCACCAACCTTGACATGAGAAGAATTCAAGAGTGTAATAACTTGGAAATTTCAAGCAATAAAATGCCACACAAGCCATACAAGATAGGTTGGCAAAATTAAAGCAAATTTGTTCTACAAGAAGATATATCACTCAATTCAAAAGCACCATAATGTAAATTCTATATATACTAGAATGTGAAGCTTTGGATCAATTTGTGAAGAGCTAGAAGTCACACAACAAATTGGAAATGACCTTGTGGGAGTTTAAACACTTGGAGGAAGCTATGCAATTGGCTGAGCGCTTTGATTCCTTGGTTGTGACAACTTGGTCTTGACCTCAACCTCCACAAAACCTACCCACACACTACACACAAGTGGAGGAGCCAACACTAGGAGAGATTGATGCTATCCAATGGAAACCACTTGGCCCTATAGATAGGAAAAGATTGAGACTAAATAGTAGTTGCTTTTATTGTTGCCAAATTAAGCATTGCTTTATGGAATATACACTCAAGAATGGTCAACCCTGACAAATTACCCATGTCACCCAAATGGAGTTTGTGGAGTGTAGTGATTAAAGAAATAAGGAATCCCAATAGGAGACCTCAAGCTAACTATTGGGAACTTGATTAGTTCCAATAAGATTGAAGACTCAATCTATGCAAGTTTGTTTCACTTGCAAGGTATGACATTTGATCATTGTAGGATTTTGGTTGATTTTGGAAGTCAAAAAATTTGCATGTCCATGTAATTAACAAAGGAATTAAGTATTCCTATCAAACCAATAATTGGAAGTAGATTGATGATGGTGGATGGTAGAAAGGGTTTTGCATACCATATCTCACATCTTGTTACATTCAAGATTGGCAAAGAGTATTTGGAATATATGAAGTTTGTAGTGGCACTCTACACTATGTCATTCCAAGTTTGCCTTGGCTTGAATTTCATAAGGTTCAATTTGATTGGACCAAATGAAAAAATTCAAGTACAACACCAAGACAAGAATTACCAATTAGGTTGCTTGGCACCTTTGAGTAAGACCCTTAAGAATAGTGAGTCCCAAGCTAGGAAGTTTGTTGGTAAAGTAGCCATAGAGCAAACTTTGGAGGAAGATGAACCTATTTTTGTGATGTAGATCAAGCCAATTATGCATGAAAAATCTGAGAAGGTTTGGAAGCCTCATCAAGCAATGGTTGATCAAATAGTTTAGGAGTTTGCAAATGTGTTTCCAAATGATTTGCCAAAGGGATTACCCTCCGATCATGGTATGCCCTTCAATATTGAGTTATTGCCAATAATTACTCCAATGAGTAGACCAATCTATCAACTCTTACCAAAGGAGTTGGATGAGCTTCAAACAACACTGATAAAGTTGATAGAGAAGGATTTCATATGATATAATACATCTCTTTTGGAAGCACCATACTATTTGTTCCAAAGGAGGATAGAAGACTTTGCTTTTGTATTGATTATCATGGTCTCAATAAAAAATATGAAGAATGCACATCCCTTGCCTCAAATTGATGACTTGCTAGATCAATTGACTAGAGTAAAATACTTCTCCAAGTTGGATCTCCAAAATGGCTATTAGAAAAATCCCATTGATAGAGAAGATGTGCAAAAAACTATCTTTTGCACAAGATATAAGCGTTTTGAATGGAGAGTTCTACCTTTCATGTTCACTAATACTCCAACAAATCAAGTCCATTACTGATTGGCCTACTCCAAAGAATGCCATAAGTGCAAGCATTTCATGGATTAGCAAGTTTTTACCTAGGATTCATTCACTATTATGCTCATGTGGCCATACCATTGACCAACCTCTGGGAGAAGACCTCAAGCTTTCAATGAACCACCAAGCACAAAGAAGCATTCCAAAGCTAAAGTATATGGTGTTTTCAAGACCTATTCTTCAACCATATGATCCTCAACTACCTTGTGTGGTTGATTTTGATGCTTTTAACTTTGCCATTGGAGCTATGTTGTAGTAGGAATTTCTAGATGAGTTACATCTCATTGCCTTTGTATCTCATCAACTAAACACTATAGAAAGGAACTACTCTTCTTGAGATCAAGAACAACTAGCAATAGTATATGCCACCACGGTATGGATGCATTATCTCTTGGAGAAACAAGTGGTCATGCAAACCAACCATAAACCCTTGTTGTAGATATTACATTTGGAGTACATGAAGAGTCAATATCAACGATGAGAGGAACAACTATAACTATTTGACCTCAAACTTAAGTACAAACCCAATAGGTTCTATATCATCCCCAATGCACTATCACAACAACCTGATTTGAAGTTCTTCTTATCATTGTGGCAATCACAATTGTGTTAGTCAATTCACAAGTCCAGATTGAGTTTAGGATGAGTTAACAACAAGATCTCTTCTTTTAGATGGTACAAGGTCATCTTGCAACACATAACAAGAAACAATGAATACAACACCTTCTCCTTCAAGGAAGGCAGTCTATTCTATGAGAACTAGATTTGTGTTTCAACCAAGTGTGATCTACGACTTGTGTGCCTTCAAGAAGCCCATGACTTACCAATCACTAGTCATATGGGTGTGAACAAGACCTTGAGTACCCTACAAGGCAAATGGTGGTAGCCCAACATGGCACAAGATGTTTGAGAGTTTATCCAATCTTGTGAGAGCTACTAATGCAATAAGGGTAACAACCAAAAATCAAGTGGCCTCCTTCAACCACTTCCCATCTCATCAACTTGATAGGGACACATGAGCTTAGATCTCATCACCTCCTTGCCCAAAACAAAGCAAGGTCACACAAAAACCATGGTGTTTGTGGATAATCTTAGTAATCAAATCCATTTGGCACCAATTTTTGATATAGTGGATGCTCCAATGTTGGCTCAAGTCTACTTTGACAATATCTTCAAGCATCATGAGCTATCTTGTGTACTCATCTTTGACCATGATCCTTGATTCAAATTTTTTTTTGGCAAACACTCTTCTAGATACTCAACTCTAAGCTTGCTTTGTCCATAGCCTATTGTGGTGCCCACATTTTTTGTTTTTCTTTGTTTATTAGTAATTAAGTGAAGAAGTAAGCACGGAAAGCCAAATTGTGAAAGAAGAATAGATGGAAGTGACTTTGGAGGACATCCAAAGAAGGCGACATCAGATCCAATGATGGAGGTACTCAGAAGAAGTGTATGATGGAAAAAAGTTTGAAGAGCACTATCTTTGGGTCAGAAGGCACAAGTGATACGAAGACCGTCTAACAACCTTGGTACATGGCAAGAAAGTACACTTCAAGAAATAGCAAAGGCAGAAGAAGCATGTCTTGATAGTGACCGGACATCAACACGCAGAAGAGGGGAGGTCAAATTTGAAATCGACTAAAGAATGATTGTAATTCGGGGTAATATAAGATTGCAATTGCGCAGGGATAAGTTGAATATGCCAAGTAAATTTCCAATTCCTTTGAGTAGTTGTCCTATAGTAATGTGTGTCCGAAAGCCAATTGAGAGTGAAATTTTCCAAAATCCAGAAGGGGTTAGAGTGTCTCGTTCAAGAGAGTGCATTGTCTTTTAGTGTCATAGAACGCAAGAGCAGATCATGGTGAAGAAGGTCACAAATGCGCTAGCGGTGTGAAGTTTTGCAATTCATAGGTTAGATGTAGTAGCTAGAATTGAAGTCTTGAATAGACTTTGTATTATGTTTTTATGGAACTAGAATTTCAGTTTCCCAAGAGTGATGGCAAAGATAGCTGCCAGTAATTGTGAGGAGGGTCCCAAAGTTGAAGGGAAGAGAGGAAATCCGGCTTGATGGATTGAGTTGGATTGGAGGTTAGTATTGGGGAAGGAAGTAGGAGAGCCGACGGGGATCACCTTCTATCGGAAGTGTGATGATGCAGAAGAGACGGCGGAAATTTGGAACTTGTTCTTTGCTCCAAGAACCATGAATAGGAGAAGTATCATGGGGGCAATGATGGCCATGTTCAAGCCAGAACAAACAATGTATGTGAACATGCAGCAAGTGGTCTTCTTCCACCAGATGTTTGCAGGGGTCAAGGTGAATTGGGCGAAGTGTTTTCACCACCAAACAAGGTAGATGGTGATCAATTGGCAAACAGGTTCTCCTCCTCATTATTTCACACCATTTGCAGTGCACTTCTACTTCGGGTTGAACTTGTTGACAGTAGAGGAGCAACATCGCATGGTGTCCTATTTCCATCCTGACTTAAGACGAGAAGCGGACAAAGAAGAGTGACAATATATGATACACCTGCAAGCCAATGACAATGATTTCTTGAAGACATGACAATGGAAGATAGAAGAAGTCACAAGTCCAAAGACAAAGAAGCGCAGTAAAACCAAAGAAGCAAAGTCACCTCCAGCTCAAAGGAAGACTCAAAGATTGGTTGTGCAGAATAAGAAGATGGTGAAAGAAGCATCATCGGAATTAGAGTCTGAAGAAGAAATAGAGTCACAAGAAGAGGAATCCAAAGAAGATGAACTCACCTTAAAAAGTGAGGAGTCTGGAAGTGATAGTGATGGGGAACCTGAGGTTCAGCAATCAATGGCGGTCAGTGAAGCTTGTCATGTGATGATTGATAGAGTACCCGGAACAACGAGTCATTGCGTAGCCATGGTGGTGAATAAGCAAAGACCAGAGGAAAAGGAGGAGTATCATGCGGGCCAAGTTCAATCAGCAAAGGACAAGAAAGTTCAGATGCGGTGTCTCTAAAGATACGAAGATCGCGACTTCGGATGAAGGAGCCGATGAAGGAGCCAAAGACTAAAGATGAAGATGGTGACAAAGATAAAGATAGCTTCCGTGGGATATTATATCTAACAAAAGTGGTTACCCCGTTGCTAGAGCTATTAAGGGAGCATTGGAATATAATTCCCCAAGATTGTAGGAAGGGGATGAATGAGTTGCAAATGGTGAAGCATCTATTGAGTGAAGTGAAGGGGTTGTAGGAGCAACAAGTCCGAAGAAATGATGAAATTGGAGAACTTCGGAGAGAGGAAGTCTTGAAGAAGAAGGCTTTCAAGATGTTACAAGAGAGCTGCAAGTCAAAAGAGAAAGAACTGCAGAGGCAAGCCAGAGAATTGAAGGAGCAGGCGATGTGGCTGAGCAAAATGAAGGAGGAAGTGAGTGATGTGCGCATCAAGAAAATTCATTTGAAGGCGACAATAGCAATAATGGAGCAAGAGTTGGACAGCTTGAAGAAGAGTGCAGTGGGGAAGGATCAAGCATGGCTGTGACAACCCGGCTAATATCACTTTTGCGGTAATCGGGTAAGTAAAGTTTGTTCCCGTAGAGATACTATCCAGAATTGGTCAAATACAAAGTCAAAAGTCACAATTGCAATTCTTCTTGGTTGCTTCTTTAATCTCTTAGGTAGAAACTACACCTAGAAGAGAGTAACAAGCTCACAATCTTGACAACTTGTCACAAATACACACCCATAATCACATCATAGCAAATTGTGTCCAAACAACTCTTGAGTGTGATGATTTAGATTCTCCCAAAGATGGCACTTCACTGCAAAGACCAATTTTGCCTCAGAATTGTGTTCCATCCCTCCACTGAAGGCACAACTTCCTCGATCAAAATTGCTTCACATCAACTTTGTACTTCACTCACAAATGCAGAATACTACCAACACTACAATTCCTCTTAGATCTGTCAAGGCATTACTCCGATGCACTTCACTCAGGATCAAACACACAGAATGAAGATCAAGGCTGTAGATTCCAACATCCACAAACACACTGACTTGCTCTCTGGAATTCTCCACACACTCACAAACACAAATACAAAATTGACAATCAGAATTAAGCTTAAGCGACGAGCATTGAGAACAACACTTCACTTTATCTATCTTCAAAAATATGAATATTGAATAACATCATACTGCAAATGCTCTTCTTAAATAGTGAAGCAAACGGCAGACTTGCCTACCTAGACACCACTTCCTAACATCTTTTCCTACTTACAGATCCCAAGTGACACTCTATCTCTTCATATTTGACTCTTCCTATCTCAAAATCGATACTTATCCCGATCCGATGTCTACCTCATCATCGGCTTCCAAACCCGATGATCTTCTTACTACTTTGCCTTCTTTGGGTATGGCTACATCTACCAAATCCTTCACTATTTCTGCTACTTCTTTACTAGAACCCACAATTGCACTAAGAAATGACTTCTCTAACTCATTATCTTCTGACCCAATCTTCTCTATTGTGTCAATCATCAAGTCCGATGACACTTTTACTCCTATGTCTGCAACATTGGGTCTCTTCTCCACTATCACACTATTCCAAATCTTCTCTAATTCCGAATTAACTAAATCTAGTCTAAGACTAACATTATTCTCTACCTCTAACATCTTCCGATCTACACGCTCCCTCAATCGAATCAGCAACGTGTTCATATCCACATCCTTGGCTTTTTGCTTCCGAGTCTCCTGCACAAGTAATTTCAACTCATGTAGGCAAGCTTCCTCCAATCTCCCTTCAGCCTCCGTGCTTAAAATCGCTCTTAACTTTCTTGCAACTTCCCCTACTGATTCCAATTCATATCCTCGAGAGCGCTCTACCTTCAGTTCTTCATGATACATCTTTAGCTCGTCTTCGTACTCTGCAGCAAGCATTTTCTTCTCCTCTACATACTGTGTACTTTGTAACTCAACACTTCTAACTAGCTCTCGTAATCGTTCTTCTTCCTCTTGGCTGGCTGCTAACTCCCTCTGCCATGCTTGATCTTTTGCTGCTGCACTCTTCTTCAAGCTATCCAACTCCTGCTCCATTATAATGTTCATTGCCTTCAAATGAACATTCTCGATGCGCACATCACTCACTTCTTCCTTCATCTTGTTGAGCCACATTGCTTGTTCCTTGAATTCTCCACCTCGCCTTTGCAATTCCTTTTCCTTTTCTGCGCAGCTCCCTTGAAGCATGGTCAACGTTTTCTTCATCAAGCTTTCCTCCCTCCGAAGTTCTTCCACTTCCTTGCTTCTTTGGACTTGTTGCTCCTACAGTTCTTTCACTTCACTCACCAAATACTTCACCATCTGCAATTCGTTCATCCCCTTCCTGCAATCTTGGAGAATTACTCTTTGATGCTCCTTCAACAGTTCCAGTAGTGGTGTTAACACCTTTGTCAGATAAGATATCTCGCTGAAATGCTCTTCCTTGTCATCGCCATCTTCATCTGGAGTCTTTTCCTCCGTCATCGGCTCCTTCATCCGAAGTCACAATCTTTGTATCTTCATCGTGTCGGCACTTTCTTTGTCTTGGCCTCTTGAACTCGGCCCCGCGGGATTCTCTGCTTCTTCTTCTGCTCTTGACTTGTTTGCTACCATCGTCTGACAAGCCTCACTTACTGCTGCCAATTGCTGGACCTCTGGCTCTCCATCACTATCGCTCCCAGACTCCTCACTTTTCAAGGTGAGCTCCTCTTCTTCAGAGTCCTCTTCTTGCGACTCAGTCTCTTCCCCAGACTCCAATCCCGATGATGCCTCTTTTACGATCTTCCCCGTCTTCAACATCAGCCGTTGAGTCTTCCTTTGCATGGGCGGTGACCTTGCTTCTTCGGGTTTGCTGCGCTTCTTTGTCTTTGGACTAGTAATTTCTTTGACTTTCCACTATCCCGTCCTCGCAAAGTATTCATCATTTGCTCAAAGATGTATCATATACTGGCGCTCTTCCTCGTCTGCTTCCTATTGCAAATTGGGATGCATGTGAGACACCATACGATGACGCTCGTCTTGGGATAGTAAATTCAGCCCAAAGTAGAAGTGGGCTGCAAACGGTGCAAAATAATGTGGTGGCAAGCCCGTTCTCCAATTCACCACCATCTACTTCATTCGGTGATGAAAGCACTTCACCCAATTCACTAGAGCTCCTGCAAACATCTGATGGAAGAAGATGGCCTGCTGCATGTTCACGTAAGTAGTTCGTTCTTGCTTAAACATGGCCATTATCGCCCCCATGATACTTCTTTGGATCAGGTCCCGATAGGACTCCACCTTGTAGCCATTCGTGGTTCTTGGAGCAAAGAACAAATTGCGGATTTCCGCCGTTTCCTCTGCAACATCACACTTCCAATAGAAGGTGATCTCTGTTGGTTCTCCTGCTTCTCTTCCCAATACCAACTTCAAATCTGACTCAGTCCATCGAGTTGGATTGCCTCTCTTCCCTTCCACCTCGGGACCCTCCTCACAATTACTGGCAGCAATCTCTGCCATCACTCCCGAGAAACTGAAATTCCAATTCCATGCTAAAAAGGTAATATGAAGTCTAATCAAGACTTTGATTCTCGCCACTACATCTACCCTTCGAATTGCAAAACCTCTCACCGCCAGTGCGTTGGCCACCTTCTTTGCCATGATCTGTTCTCTTGTTCTACAATGTTGGAAAATAAGACCCTCTCCTGGACGAGACACTCTGACTCCCTTAGGGTTTTGGAAAATCTCACTCTTGATGGGCTGCCGGACACGCATTACTGCAAGATGACTACTCAAAGGAAATGGAAATTTACTCAGAGTATTCAACTTCCCCCTGTGCAGTCGCAATTTTATATTGCTCCAAATCATAGTCATTCTTCAATCGATTTCATTTGTGAATTTCTCTCTTCTATGTGCACTCTCGGTCAATGTCAAGACATGCTTCTTTTGCCCCCGCTGTTTCTTGAAATGTACTTTCTTGCCACGTACAGAGGTTGTTAAAAAATCTTTGTCTTTCTTGCATCTTCCAACCCAAAGATGGTGATCTTTGGACTTTTTCCGGCATACTCCTCCTCCGAGTACCTCCATCATTGGATCCGATGTCATCTTCTTCAGATTTCCTCCGAAGTTACTTCCGTCCATTCTTTGTCCACAATTCGACTTTCCGTGCTTACTTCATCTCTTAAACACGACTTACCATAGAAAAAAAATGTGGGTACTACAATGGCAGAGAGAGTTATGTGGAGGAGAAGAAGATGCTTGCTGCGAAATATGAAGATGAGTTGAAGATGTACCGTGAAGAGTTGAAGGCAGAGCGCTCTCGAGGATATGAGTCAGAATCAATAGGAGAAGTTGTAGGGAAGTTGAGAGCAATCTTGAGCACGGAGGCTAAAGGGAGATTGGAAGAAGCCCGTCTACATGAGTTGAAGTTGCTTGTGCAAGAAAATTGGAAGAGAAAAGCTAAAGATGTGGATATGAACATGTTGCTGATCCAATTGAGGGAGCGTGTAGACCGAAAGATGTTAGAAGTAGAAGACAATGTTAGTCTCAGATTAGATTTAGTCAATTCAGAGTTAAAGAAAATTAGGAATAGTGTGACAGCGGAAAGGAAGTCCGATGTTGCAGAAGTAGGAATTCAAGTGTCATTGGACTTGTTAGTTGACATGTTAGAGAAGAGTGGGTCAGGAGATAAAGAAGTAGATGGAGTAACCTTGAGCTCAATTGTAGTTCCTAGTGTAGAAGTAGTAGAAATAGTGCAAGAATTAGTAGAATTAGATATACCCAAAGAAGGAGAAGTAGTAGGAAGATCATCGGGTTTGGAAGCCGATGATGAGGTAGACATCGTATCGGTGTAAGAAACAATTTTGAGATAAGAAGAGGCATATATGAAGAGATGGATTGTCAGTTTGGATCTGTAGGTAGGAAGAGATGTTAGGAAGCAGTGCATATGTAGGAAGAACTGCCATTTGCTTTGGTATTTAAGGGGAGCATTCGCAATATTATGTTGTTCAGTATTCAAATTTCTGAAGATAGATAAAGCGAAGTTTTGTTTTTAGTGCTCGTCGCTTGAGCTTATTTCCGATTGTCAATTTTGTGTTTGTGTTTGTGAGTGTGTGAAGAATTCCAAAGTGCAAGTCAATGTGTCTGTGGATGTTGGATTCTACAGTCTTGATCTTCATTTTGTGTGTTTGATCTTGAGTGAAGTGCATCAGAGCAATGTCTTGACAGGTCTGAGAAGAATTGTAGTGTTGGTAGTATTTTTCATTTGTGAGTGCATCACAAAGTTGATGTGAAGCAATTTTGATCGAGGAAGTTGTGCCTTCAGTGGAGGGGTGGAACACAATTCTGAGGCAAAATTGTTCTTTGCAGTGAAGTGCCGTCTTCGGGAGAATCTAAATCATCACAATCAAGAGTTGTTTGGACAGAATTTGCTATGTTGTGATTATGTGTGTGTGTATTCGTGACAAGTTGTCAAGATTGTGAGCTTGTTACTCTCTTTTGGGTGTAGTTTCTACCTAAGAGATTAAAGAAGAAATCAAGAAGAACTACATTGTGACTTTTGACTTCGTATTTGGACATTTTTGAATTGTATCTCTACGGGAACAAACTTTACTTACTTGATTACCGCAAAAGTGATATTTGCCGGGTTGTCACACCTATCATCTTAAAACTAATGGACAAACCAAATATGAAAATTGTACATTGGAAGATATGCTATGTACCTTGGTCAACATTCATCCTATAGATTGGTATGAATGTCTTGCAATTGCTGAGTTTGCCTACAATAATTCTAAATAGGTAAGCACCCAATTCTCTCCCTTCTCCCTTTATTTTGGCCAAGACCCACTTTTTCCACAGTCCTTTCTTGCTCCGCTCCCATCTAATGTCCACCATATTTCCATCTTCTTGACCACAATATCTAAATCCCTACAACAAGCTAAATCTCATCTTCTTGTTGGTCAAAATCATCAAAAACAATATGTAGACCAACATCATTGTGATCTCACTTTTCAACTTGGTGACA
This sequence comes from Lunularia cruciata, assembly GCA_948567375.1. Lineage (NCBI taxonomy): Eukaryota > Viridiplantae > Streptophyta > Marchantiopsida > Lunulariales > Lunulariaceae > Lunularia > Lunularia cruciata. Next base: position 15,388,147 of record OX419756.1, read on the forward strand.
AGATCATAATTTCTTCTAGTAAATTACCCCTCCCACTTGATACCCAAGTCCGTAAACGTGCTCTTAATTAGATAGGTCTATTTGATGTCATCCAAATCATTTCTCTAGTTGCTTATTAACTTGACTTGCCTTGTCATATTGTGACAACCCGACAAATATCAATTTTGCATTAATCGGGTAAGTAAAGTTTGTTCCCGTAGAGATACGAGTCAGAAATGTCCAAATACAAAGTCAAAGTAACAATTGCAGTTCTTCTTGGTTGCGTCTTTAATCTCTCAGGTAGAAACCACACCCAGAAGAGAGTAACAAGCATTGATTTGCAGTCTTGTCATAAAGTAACACTCCTTAATTACAACTCCAACAAATCTTTCCAAACAATCTTGATTGTGATGATTTAGGCTCTCCCAAAAACGGTACTTCACTACAAAACAACTTCACCTCAGAATTGTGTACTACCTCTCCATTGAAGGCACAACTTCCTCGATCAAAATTGCTTCACATCAACTTCACATTGCACTCACAAATGTAGAATACTACCAACACTACAATTCTTCTCAAATCTGTCAAGGTATTGCTTCGATTGCACTTCACTCAAGATCAAACACACATAATGAAGATCAAGGCTGGGGAATCCAACATCCAACAAGCACTCTAACTTGCACTTTGAAATTCTCCACACACTCACAAACACAAACACAAAGTTGATACTCGGAATCAAGCTTAAGTGATGAGCACTACTTCATAGCACTTTGCTTTATCTATTCTCAGAAATAATGAGCACTGAACAACATTTTATTGCAAATGCCACTCTTAAATAGTGAATAAATTGACAATTCTAACAACTATACTATTTTACAACAACTCTTCTAACCTATAGATCCAAAATGACAATGCACCTCTTCATATCTGCCTCTTCAAATCTCAAAACTGTTATTAATCCGATCCGATGTCTACTTCGTCATTGGCTTTCAAACCCAAACCCGAAGTAACTTTACTTCCTCCTATTCTATTGTCAGGTTTCACAACTTCTAATTCTTCTACTAGATCCAACAATTCTCTTTCTTGATCTGAAATTCCACTAGTAGGTAACTTATCTAACTCCTTATCTCCCGACCCACTCTTCTCTAATGTCTCCATCTCTAACTCCAAATTCATCTATACTCCTACTTCATCTACTTCGGGTTTGGCTCTGACATCCTTCCGAAGTTTGTCTATCTCTAATTTCACTAAGTCTAATCTAATCGTGATATTATCTTCTACCTTTAATATCTTCCTATCTACACGAGTTCTTAGACTGATCAACAAGGCATTCAAATCTGTGTCTTTTGCCTATCTTCTCCTCGTCTCCTACACCAACAACTTCAACTCATGCAGCCTCATCTCTTCAATCCAAATGCTGGCCTCTGTACTTAACATTGCGTTCGCCCTGAGGACAATCTCCTTCAATGGCTCCAATTGCATCTTCCTTTCATGCTCCTGATCTGCAAGCCAATCCTCTCTGTACATTGCCAACTCCGCTTTGAACTCGGCTTTCACTGTTTCTTTCTCCTTCTCCTTCTGTTCAATCTTCTCCTCTTGATTACGAAGTAACTCTCGTAATCTCTCTTCTTCTCTATATCGTACTGCCAACTCCCTTTGCCAGAGTTGTTTCTTCTCTTCTACACTCTCCATCACTCTATCGAGCTCTTGTTCCTTTGCTGCTACCCTCGCCATAGCATGGATAATTTCTACTCTTGAATCAGCAAATTGCTACTTCAAAATCTCATACTCTACTACTTGTCTATCCATTGCTATGTCACTCTTCTTCACAAGATCCTCTCGATACTTTACCTCTCTCTTCAAGTCTTCAATTACTTGGTTCTGCACTACTGCCTCTCCTCGCAGTACTTCCCTTTCCTCCTCACCTTGGGTTATAATCTTCTTCAGCCTTGAGTTCTCTTCTTCTAATCTTGACAACACCTGCAAGACAATCTTCACCTTTGGACATGTCGACTACATTTCCTTCTTCTTGTGCTCCAACTTCACCAGCAATGGACACACAATCTCTAGCAGGTACTCCACTCCATCACTTGCAACTACCTCCTCCTGCGTAGCAATCTCCCTTCTCACTTCTTGTTCTCCCAATACTTGCCTTCATCTCTGCAGTCTTTGTATTGGAATCGATGCCTCACTTCCCGAGCTAGCATTCACTTCTTCCTACGCCTTACTCGGACCCACTTCACACTTTGCCTTGCATCTTGAATGACCTCCCCTCTGGATTGTGATCTGCTTCTCTTCGGGCTCAAATATCTCGTCCTCCAACTTTGTGTTGTCCTCTGGCTTGAGCTCTCCTTGAACTTCTTCTTCCTCCTCCACAGCAGCTGGTACCAACATCATTTCTCCACCTTCATTGCTGTCACTACTTGTATCTCCACTTTGCAGCGTTAGCTCTGGTTCTTCCTTGTGTTATGAGTCTTTGGACTTGCACTCAGCTTCACCTTTTGAGTCTTTGTCTTATGACGCGATCACCACCATGCCTCTCCTCGGGTTTCCTCTCCTGGTCTTCCGAGGTCTTGTCTTGTCTTTGGCTTTGCCCTGCCAACTCCGCTCTTCAACTTTGGAGTACTTGCTTCTATCTCTATGCTCTTCCCCGTCTTCTTGTAGTACTCGTTCGTGCTCCGGATTTGAAGGATATACTGTTGCTCCTCTATGTTGACTTCTCTTCTCAAGTTGGGATGGAAGTACAACACCATTCGATTTTGCTCTACCGAGTTGAGCAAATTCAACCCGAGGTAAAAATGTGGTGCAAACGGCACGATGTAATGTGGAGGCGACTTATCCCACAGATTCCACACTATTTGTTGCATCCTTTCATGGAAGCACCTCACCTAGTTGATTGGTTCTCCTACAAACAGCTTATGGAAGAACACCGCTTGGTGTTTCATCACATAAGTCGTTCTCTCTGGCTTCAGGATTGCCATGAGAGCACTCACGATCCCTCTCTTCACTGAATCCTTGTAACTCTCAACCTTGTATCCGTTCTTTGTTCTCTTTGAAGAGAAAGCATCTCTCACTTCTTGAGTTTCCTCTGCTACTTCTCCCTTACCCAAGAATGTGGCATCCTGCTCCGTGCCTACTTCTCTCCCGAGCACTAATCTCCAATCCGACTCTATCCAACGAGCCGGATTTCCTCTCTTCCCCTCTTCCTTGGGGCCATTGAGACACTTGCTCTTGATAATTTTGGTCATGAAGCCTAGAAAATTGACATTCTAGTTCCATGCCAAGAACGTGATCCGAAGTCGGCTCAAGACTTTGATTCTTGCAATCACATCTAACCTCAAAATTGCATGATTCCTCACTACAAATTTGGAGTTCTTCTTTCCTCCTCCCATCTCTCTTGCTTTCTCACTATCTCACGGTTTCACTCTCTCGACTAGCACATCTTCAACTCTATTTCCCTTCACACGATCACTTGCAGGACGACTTCTCAACGGCAAAGGAAAATGCTTGCTTTGTCGTTAGCCCGATTTTTATAGAGTCGCGCTTTCTTTGTCTCTCTTCAATTTGAGTTTCTACCAAGAAATCACACCTCTTGCATACACCTATCACTGTCAATCGTATTTCATGCGTATGGGCCGCCGGTTTTGAACGGTCCTTTCTTGAATTCCTCGCCCCGACAAAAGGTTGTTAGACTATCTTCGCCTCGGGTTGAGCTCCACCCAATACGAAGACTCCTTACTTTGGGTTGTATGCTGACAAGGCATTTCCAAGTACGTTGCCTTATGACCCAAAGTCACTTTACTTTGGGTTTCATCCCAAAGACTCTTTTCTTCGCCTTCTTTGGCCATACAGGCGCAATTCAACTTCTCTATACACTTCTTCTCCTTTATTTTGAACAAACACAAAAAATGTGGGCACCACACATATGCAAATCCACTCTATCTTTCATGTTTCTAAGTTGAAACCCTTTATTTCTAATCCATCTTCTTTTTCCTCTCATATCCAACCTACTCTCCTCCCATCCCTCTCAATGATCATAAGGAGTATGAAGTTGATTATATTCTTGCACGTCACCACATTCAATGTGACCACCAACAACATACGGATCACAAAGTCCTTTGGAAAGAGTATCCCTTTCATGATGCCACTTGGGAGCCTCTTTCTCATCTTGAGAATGAAAAAATGGCCATCTAGGAGTTTGAAGCTTCCATGGTGACGAGGACATCACTAATTAGCAAAGGGAGAATATTTAAAAATATGGAGTACACCGATAAGTTAGTCAAGACTAATGAAGTAGCAAATATTTCTCTCCTTGGTCTTTTACAATGAGAGTACATTTTGTGATGGTAGGTTATAGGTCACCCTTTCTCCTAGTGTGATTATCATAGTCAAAGTTACATTAGTGGGTGGTGTTTGATTATTATTGGCATATGGGGTGGTACTTGGTAGTTACAATGGTGGTTTGGGGTATATTATCATGATAGAGTTCTTCAAGGATTCTATAGGAGATTTTTCTGCAATACAAAGTGGGTTTATACAAAGTGGCGCTTGGTATTAGCCTATATATCAAGTTCTAGTGAAGGAGTTGATTGATTTTAGTTTGGAGTTTGACATGAGAATTGATTCAATTGAGAATACACAATGTGTATCCATACCATTGTTATGGGACATGGATGAGATTGATTAGTCCTTGAAAATTCCCATGTGCTTGTAATACCATTATCTAAACAAATTATCTAGAGGTGAAAATTTATTTGGTAATATCTTTAAGGATGTTATATATGATCTTATCAATAGATCAAATAGAGGTGTCACCAATACTTCCATTAATAGAGTAGAGGCCAAAAACACCTTGAAAACTTTAGTCAATTTTAGAGTTCTACACAAATGAATTAGGCTTCAACATGAAAATTATTCCCTTGTAAAAGATAATAAATTGTCTTCTTCCTCTTGTTTGTCTCATCAAGAGCTTTCCAACGACACCTCACCTATGTTGTTTTGAGTTTCCTACAAAAAGATTCTTCAAAGATTCCCTTTAATCAAACTTGTTTCACCAACCAAATAGGACAAGGATAAACATGTCACCAATCAATGAAACTAATCTTAGGGTGGATCTTGTTGCCATGTCACCAATCCATATATTTGATCTAAGGATGTAGCTTATTTTGAGTAGATCCACTTTACTATGTGATAAAGACAAGGTACTCCTTTGGGGCATCGGAGTATTGAAGAATGAAATCTTATATTTCTCTGATGTTTTTTTTTCTTGTGTTTCTCTTAGGGTTTCTACTATCCTCAAAATGTTATAGCACTACTCTAGTACAATGGGTACCATTGAGTTGGATGATTTCATCCAAGAGTTTGATGGTTGGTGTGATCTGCAATAGATATGGAACCCGACTTTATTCACACCCTTCATATCATGGAAAGAGTTGTTCTAGCACTTGGAGAGTTTATTAATGGATGACTACCATGAGTTCAAGAGAGCACAGTTGGAGAAATTAAAGCTATGGAAATACTATTGGTCTCCAAACTACATCTCCATCACTTTAGGCTTGGTTTTTAAAGGTAGACCAATAATACCCACAAGTTCTAGCTCTAGTAGCATTGGTGTACCTAGTAGAGGTGCACTAGTTGGAGATGGTGCTACTACAAATAGATGTACCACTACAAGAGGTGGTGCAATATGGGGGTTTAACTCCATGGTAGAGTTCTTTAAGTGTTTGAGGTAGAACTACCAAGGAATGCGGACTAAAAAGCTAAAAAGCTTGTAAGAGTTCCAATGGAATGCTAGAGAGAGCCTATAAAAAGCATAAACTTGCATGAGATGGCTCTAGTTCACTCAAGGAGTTATTGAGGTCCAAATAGTCCAATTTTGGTATGGGATAATAGATAAGGAACTATGATGTAGGGTACATGATGCTATAATATGATAGGGACTCTTGCTAACTTTGGCAACTACTTTTGGTTTGACAAAGCATATTGAGTTCAACATGGTGGAGAAAGAGTGTTGACCTCTAGATTTGGTAGTGAGAGCCTTACCAAAGCAATCTTTCCTCCATAGTTATTACTTCTTCTAGAATGCAATAGAGTATACCACACCATATTGGCTTTCAAAGGTAGAGTGAAAAATCCTAATCTTATAAAATGAGTGGAAGGCCTAGATGCATGGTTCCTAGATATCCTAGTGTAGGTGTGGTACATAGTAATGGAGTGCAAGATGGACTAGATTCTAGTTAACTACTTACTTCTATTGAGACTTTATCTGATACAATGTTAGGGGTGGCTAAGTATACACTCCTCTTTGTTCTCAACTAGTGATATGTTTACATTGGAAGTTGACCCAACTCCAATCCTTATTTGGTTGGTATCCTTTGTGAGATTAGAAATGGTGTAGTTTTTTCTTCTAGAGTAGAGGTGGTTGATAGTGGAGCCAAATTGGTTGAGGAGTATGGGATCCATTTGGTTATTAATAGCTTATGACAAGTAGCCACTACTAGATTGGAGGAGTTACTTACTACACCCACGTTTAAGCAAGCTTGGCTTACCCCTAAGGTTGTACTATTGGACAAATAAAGTGTGATTTTTAGTTTAGTAAGGCCTTCAAGGAAGATCTAGACACCAAAAAGTACTTTATTAGACTCTAATGCATAACTCTTTATATAAGGGAAGGCTAAAATTATTGGTTGTGGGCTACAAAAGATCAACATGGAGAGATGCCCATTTAAAATCCAAACATCTTTAAGAGGTGGTTCCACAGAATACATCACATATGAGGAGATCATTGTCTAGATTCAACCAATACTTTGACTATAATTTTGTGGTAAGAGCTTAGGCCATTGCAACAATAGTAGAGTCATATGGTGTGCTATTTGGTAGAGTAATGTTATAATCCATGGGTTTCAACATTGACTATTAGAAGGAGATAACTTCTTATAGGTCAGGTTGGAAGTTAGGTGAAGAATGTATATGTTACCTATTGGTGCATTTTAGTAGTGGTTGTCATGGCTCACTGCAATCAAGGACTATAATATCAATCTTAGTTTTTAGTGGTTCTATTCCTTGGCTTGGTGAGTTATTGGAGGAGAATGCCTATATGGAGGATACCCCAATACCAAAGGAAATCACTCTAATTTGGAATATAAGTGGAGTTTTTGCATCCACCTTGGATGTTCTATTGTGGAGTTTAGATGAGTTGTTGTAACAACAAGCAGATCAATTGGTATAATAGGGTTGGAGTTGAGCCTTTGCACCTCCAATGGACTTATTTGAGGATGAACCTCCAAATTTTATTACCTTACCACCTTTGGATACCACACCTATTGCTTGGTAATATCTAGTGGATGGAGTATACCTATTGGATTTGTTTGGTAGGATCAACAATAGAATAGCTACAATATTGCAAGTAAACATATGTGTTTAAAGGTATTTGTATGTAGAGAGAGATGAGATTGCTAGACAAGTCTCTTTATATCATATAGCACACTTTGCCTCTTAGTATCTATAATTATTACCAATGCCAATAGTTAGGCGTTTCTAAAAGCCCTACCATTAGACATCTCTTTGTTGGGGGCATAGGATTTGGAGAGATATGGTACCATTTATTTGGTGATTTTAGATAGCCATGTCAAGGACATACCCATGCTAGACAAGGTAAGGGTCTATAGGATCTCCATTCTGGTATGTTTTAGGAGATGTTATATATATTATGACATCTCTAGGTTCATAAGGCCATTTCTTTAGTATACATTTTAGAGAATGTCCCTTTGATAGGTGATTCTTGCACATAGTGGTGGCAAGTACACAACAAGTTTGGTCTTGAATTAGACTTGTTATAGATGTTGTTGTTGGATGTAGCTATAGTTGGATCACTTGCTCATCATTAAGTCTTTGATGGATGAACCTCTTACTTAAAGAGACTTTAAAATGTGCCTATGATGACATTTAATGACTAGCCCATCTTACTATCAATGATATTTTGGATGTTGGACACCAATCTAAGATAGTAGGAGCGGTTGATAGATCACTTATGGCAATGGTGGACCTTTGTTGTACCCACATTTTTTGTTTTTCTATGGTAAGTAGTGTTTAAAGAGATGAAGTAAGCACTAAAAGTTAAATTGTGGACAAAGAATAAACGGAAGTAACTTTGGAGGAAATCCAAAGAAGATGACATTGGATCCGATGATGGAGGTACTCGGAAGAAGAGTACACCGGAAAAAGTCCAAAGATCACCATCTTTGGGTTGGAAGACGCAAGAAAGACGAAGACCATTTAACAACCTCTATACGTGGCAAGAAAGTACATTTCAAGAAATGGCGGGGGTAGAAGAAGCATGTCTTGATAGTGACCGGGAGTGCACACAGAAGAGAGAAATTCACAGACAAAATTGACTGAAGAATGACTGCAATTCGGGGCAATATAAAATTGCGACTGTGCAGGGAGAAGTTGAATACTCTGAGTAAAATTCCAATTCCTTTGAGTAGTCGTCTTGCAGTAATGCGTGTCCAGAAGCCCATCGAGAATGAGAGTTTTTGAAACCCTAAGGGAGTTAGGGTGTCTTGTCCAGGAGAGGGTCTTATTTTCCAACATCATAGAACAAGAGAACAGATCATGGCAAAGAAGGTGGCCAACGCGCTGGCGGTGAGAGGTTTTGCAATTCAAAGGGTAGATGTAGTGGTGAGAATCAAAGTCTTGATTAGACTTTGTATTACCTTTTTAGCATGGAACTGGAATTTTAGTTTCTTGGGAGTGATGGCAAAGATTGCTGCCAGTAATTGTGAGGAGGGTCCCAAGGTAGAAGGGAAGAGAGGCAATCCGGCTCGATGGACTGAGTCAGATTGGAAGTTGGTATTGGGAAGAGAAGCAAGAGAACCAACGGGGATCACCTTCTATCGGAAGTGTGATGCTGTAGAGGAGACGGCGGAAATCCGCAATTTGTTCTTTGCTCCAAGAACCACGAATGGCTACAAGGTGGAGTCCTATCAAGACCCAATCCAAAGAAGTATTGTGGGGGCGATGATGGCCATGTTCAAGCCAGAACAAACTACCTACGTGAACATGCAGCAGGCCATCTTCTTCCATCAGATGTTTGCAGGAGTTCTAGTGAATTGGGCAAAGTGCTTTCACCACCAAACAAGGCAGATGGTGGTGAATTGGGGAATGGGCCTGCCACCACATTATTTTGCACTATTTGCAACTCACTTCTACTTTGGGCTGAATTTACTATCCAAAGACAAGCATCATCGTATGGTGTCTCACATGCATCCCGATTTGCAACGGGAAGCAGAGAGGAGGAGTGCCAGTATATGATACATCTTTGAGCAAATGATGAATACTTCACGAGGACGGGACAGTGGAAAGTCAAAAAAATTACTAGTCCAAAAACAAAGAAGCGCAGCAAACCCAAAGAAGCAAGGTCACCACCCATGCAAAGGAAGACTCGACGGCTGATGTTGAAGATGGCAAAGATTGTAAAAGAGGCATCATCGGGATTGGAGTCTGGGAAAGAGACTGAGTCGCAAGAAGAGGACTTGGAAGAAGAGGAGCTCACCTTGAAAAGTGAGGAGTCTGGGAGCAAAAGTGATGGAGAGCCAGAGGTCCAGCAATCAGCAGCAGTAAGTGAGGCTTGTCAGACGATGGTAGCAAACAAGTCAAGAGTAGAAGAGGAAGCAGAGAATCCCGCGGGGCCGAGTTCAAGAGGCCAAGACAAAGAAAGTGCCGACACAATGAAGATACAAAGATTACAACTTCGGATGAAGGAGCCAATGACGGAGGAGAAGACTCTAGACAAAGATGGCGATGACAAGGAAGAGCATTTCAGCGGGATATCCTATCTGACGAAGGTGGTAACACCACTGCTAGAACTGTTGAAGATGTTAGAGGTAGAGAATAATGTTAGTCTTAGACTAGATTTAGTTAATTTGGAATTAGAGAAAATTTGGAATAGTGTGATAGTGGAGAAGCAACCCGATGTTGCAGACGTAGGAGTACAAGTGTCATCGGACTTGATGATTGACCCATTAGAGAAGATTGGGTCAGGAGATAATGAGTTAGATAAGTCATTCCTTAGTGCAATTGTAGTTTCTAGTAAAGAAGTAGCAGAAACAGTGAAGGATTTGGTAGATGTAGCCATACCCAAAGAAGGCGAAGTAGTAGGAAGATCATCGGATTTAGAAGCCGATGATGAGGTAGACATCAGATCGGGATAAGTATCGATTTTGAGATAAGAAGAATCAGATATGAAGAGATAGAGTAACACTTGGGATCCGTAAGTAGGAAAAGATGTTAGGAAGTGGTGTCTAGGTAGGCAAGTCTGCCATTTGCTTCACTATTTAGGAAGAGCATTCGTAGTCTTATGTTATTCAGTATTCAAATTTCTGAAGATAGATAAAATGAAGTGCTGTTCCTAATACTTGTCGCTTAAGCTTAATTCCAATTGTCAATTTTGTGTTTGTAATTGTGAGTGTGTGGAGAATTCCAAAGAGCAAGTCAATGTGTTTGTGGATGTTGGAATCTGCAGCCTTGATCTTCATTCTGTGTGTTTGATTCTGAGTGAAGTGCATCGGAGCAATGCCTTGACAAATCTAAGAGGAATTGTAGTGTTGGTAGTATTTTGCATTTGTGAGTGCAGTACGAAGTTGATGTGAAGCAATTTCGATCGAAGAAATTGTGCCTTTAGTGGAGGGGTGGAACACAATTCTGAGGCAAAATCGGTCTTCATAGTGAAGTGCCATCTTCGGGAGAATTTGAATCATCACACTCAAGAGTTGTTTGGACAGAATTTGCTATGATGTGATTATGTGTGTGTATTTGTGACAAGTTGTCAAGATTGTGAGCTTGTTACTCTCTTCTGGGTGTAGTTTCTACCTGAGAGATTAAAGAAGCCATCAAGAAGAACTGCAATTGTGACTTTTGACCTTGTATTTGACCAATTCTGGATAGTATCTCTGCGGGAACAAACTTTACTTACCCGATTACCGCAAAAGTGATATTTGCCGGGTTGTCACATGATTTTTGGTGCCGCTGCCGGGGATACAAATCTTGGAAGTAGAAGAATACAAAGCCAAATTTGAAACTAAGTGTCCATGCAATATGAATGTCTACATCGAGAGAACAACGAGAAGAGAGAGCTCAAAGACAAGCAGTGCAGCGTGAAGAAGATGAACGTTTGAAAGCCCCATCCGCTTCGGATGAAATCAAACGAGAAGAGTTGGACTTTCAACTCCTTCACAAAGTGCAAGCAGCCCTACGCAAACTCGACCAAAAGAGACGTGAAGGAGGTTGGCAAGGCTACTTTTCATCCCCGTCTTCCAAGAAAAAGAAAGACTCAAGCGGGCAGACATACGTGCTACGACCTTGTACACCGACTTCCCCTAAAGCTGTAAAGCAAGTCAATTTCATTAAGAAGTTCATTTGAGAAAAGATAGCACAAACACTTACAGAAGAAGAGTGTTAGCATATGGTACGAACAGTTCCCCGGTTATCCCAAAGAAGGTTTGAAGATCAGACTAAAGTTGTGGAACCTCTTACTTCTGATCGGGTTGAAGTCGACACAACCAGAGAAGAACAAATTGTCAAAGAAGACCCCAATTTGAACTTGACAAATTGGAACTCGTGGGCAAACAACACGGCGTCCATACCAAGTAGCTCTTTGGTTCCTGTAAGTTCAAACTTACCACAACCGAATCCGCCGCACCGAATGATGTCTTCGTTACACCCGTAACCCAACATGCTTATCAGAAGTATAAAGGTACAGAGCAAGACAAAGATCCTAACAAATTCATTAAGGAATTTGAAGTCATTTCCTTTGCCAACAAGGAACATGACTCTGCGGATCGACTGTGGATTTTTCCAAGTCTGCTCCAAAAGAAGGCTTGGAGCTGGTATACTCATGTAACACAAAAGGGATTCACACCAGCAAACTGGGCAGACTTACGGAATGGCTTCATGGAACGATTTTGGGAAGTGGATTATGACACAAGTGTCTTTGTGGCACTTAATGATTTGGATCGAGGAAAGAAGGAAAAATTGAGAGATTACTCTGAGCGGTTCATGGCCTTATTGAACCGAGTACCGAAGCAATCCGGGGTGGTGGGTTATTTCGATGCCCAAGCCATTACCTGGTTTCTTGGTGGGCTTTCACCGGAGATTCAAATCTTTGCCAGGAAGAGGAATGTAACTTCTCTGGACAAAGTCCTCAAACATGTTGCCTGATATGAGGCGGCTCATTCTAACTCGTCCATTAACCAAAGAAATTGTGAGAAGAAAGGCAAAAAGCCAAGACGAAGAGCTTCACGTAGTACTTCTCCTTCTTTGGAGGAATCCTCCACGTCTTCTAGTTCTTCTTCGGAATCCAACAAAGAACCCAAGCCAAGAAAAATATGAAGACACGGAGGAAAGAAGCAAGTAACACCGCCAGTAAAGAATGTATCTAAGGCGGATCAAAAGTTGGAAACTCTTATTAAAGAGTTTGCGGATTTTAAGATCTAGATGATTGGGACAAAGGACAAAAAAAAACCCCTTTCATTTGGGCAACCAAATGTATGGTGCACTACGTGTGGTAAATCCGGCCATGCTAATACGGAGTGTTTAACTCGCACGACATTTCCAGTGCAACAAATAGATTGGGTTCCTGGATGGGATCAAGGCGAAGAAGAAGAAACGGTTTACCAAACCCAAGATACATAGCCTCCATCAAGCCCATCATATCAAGGTCCTAGGTTTGGACCATGGGAGTACAATCCTACTGCTCCTCCATGAAGACCCCCAATGGGTGGTCAAAATAGACCTCAAAATGTTGCACCGGGTGCTTGTTACAATTGTGGCTTAATGGGACATTGGTCTCCAAATTGTCCGGAGCCAAGATAACAAATTGGGTACGTACCCCTTTGTGGGAATTGTAAAGGATCAGGGTGCATAGGAAACCAGTGCCCGCAACCACCCAATCCAAAGCCCCCTGTCAAGTATGTTCAGACTCCCACCGAGCGTGCTGCACTCCAGGCAAAGGGGGACACTAATGTTAATTGTATTACACTTGAGGAAGAGAGGCCTCAAGAAGGGAGTCCAGCTTCAGAAGGAGAGTGGCCGGACCTCAAAATTTTGAAGGTAGAAACTCATGTGGAGAGGAAGAATCGAGCTTCCAAAGAAGCAAGTATTGCATCTTCTTCCTCACAAAAAATTAAAAGACTGCGACCAAAAGCTATCCTTTCTGCGAAGGAGGAAAAGGTCCTAGCAAAAGCTAAAGCAAAGGCTTTGCAGAAAGAAATTAAGGAAGCAATAATACGCACGCGGGAGATGAGTGTAGAGGCAAATGCAAAGACACAACCTCCCGTATTTTTGGCGGATATCAGGTCTGAAGTAAAAGACCTGATCCAAGCCAAAGTTGGTCAACCTGATGATCATTGGGTCAAGCACCTACGCACTTTGGTTACCATCCTCAAGCATCCCGAAGTTTGCTTTGAACAGGCAAACAGTTTAGAACCAAAGCCAAAGATGAATCAAGTGAAATTGGGGGGAGTTCCACAATACAATATTGTGGCAGATATGGCGTCTACAAGCGCAAATGTCACGTTTAAACAATTATGGGAGGACAATAAGCTTTATAAAAAGCAGCTAAGTTCAGCCCTCAAGAAAGTAAGGTCAATGACAAAGAAAGACTTGCCTAGAATTTATCATATTGAATAGGAAGATTTGGGATCTCCTGAGGTGGATGCGGAGATAGCAGGCTGTATGATTACATCCATACCCATTGATTCGGGGTCGGGTGTTAATGTCATGACAGAAGACACTGCACATTGACTGGGGTACACAACATTTGAACCAACACCCCGAATACTTAAGTTTGCGGATCAAACCAAGAGACGGCCCTTGGGCATGCTGTCGAATATCACCACAATTATAGGAGGGGTGCCCTTCAAATTAAACTACATTGTGTTACGACCAGTAACCAAAACTGGGTACCCTCTCTTGATTGGGAGACCCTGGTTGTATAGTGCACAGGTTATGGTGGATTGGCACTAGCAAAAATTACGATTTAAAGACATTTTGTCTAAAGAACAAAAGCTCGTGACGGTGAGTTGGACAAAGGTTCCTCATCTTGGGGAAACTACTTTGTCAGAAGATGAGGATGAATCCAAAGATTCATTGTCTTCGTCTTCTGAGGACTCTGAAGCCGATGTCCAAGTAAATTATTTGGAATGCTACAAGGTAGAGGTCAACAAAGAAGACCCATACAACATTGCCTTGGGTGAACAAGACTTGGAGGAAGGGGGTTTGATGGCAGTACGTCTTGGATTGAGTCGAGTAAGTCACGTAGAAGGTGTCATTAACCCTGATGACTATCAAGATGTGGTCTTGACTAAAGAAAAGATTTTAAAGATTTCAAAGACAGTCACCGCCAAGGAGTTGGCAGGATACATTGCCTTGTTTATAGAGTTCCAGGATGTATTTGCCTGGTCTATTGACCAAATGCCGGGAATTCCACAAGAATTTGGCGAGCACTGGATTGATCTGGTCAAAGGTGCAGTTCCGGTTTGGCAAAGACAATACCGCCTGAACCTGAAGTACTCCCTCTTGGTAAAAGAAAAAATTGATAAGTACTTAGGGGCCGGAATAATTTTCCCTATTCTAAGCAGTGAGTGGGTTTCACCCATTGTCATCGTTCCAAAGAAGAAGACAGGGAAAATTTGAGTGTGCCAAGATTTTTGCAAATTAAATGCAGTCACCAAAAAGGACCATCATCCTTTACCATTTACAAACACAATTCTGGACCAAGTAGCTGGTCATCCATGCTATAGTTATCTTGATGGATTTTCAAGGTACAATCAAGTATCCATTTGAGAAGAAGACAAGGACAAAACCACATTCACGACTGATTGGGGTGCTTTTGCTTACAATCAAATGCCCTTTGGGTTATGTAATGCTCCTGCTGCTTTCCAATGGATGATGAACTCAATATTCAAAGATTTTCTGCATAAATTTGTGGAAGTCTTCATTGATGATTTTTGTGTCTTTGGGCAAAGAGATGTACATTTAGATTACCTTTGCCAAACTTTTGAAAGGTGTCGTTTTGCCGGCTTGTCATTACACCCGAAGAAATGCTTCTTTGCAATGAAGGAGGGAATTCTTCTGGGGCATCGGGTGTCAAGCCAAGGTATTGAAGTGGATGTCAAGAAGGTTAAAGTAATTGCAGCTTTGGAATCCCCGAAGAACCTCCGGGAGCTGAGAGCCTTCTTGGGACATGTTGGATACTACAGACGCTTTGTGTCAAATTATGCGGTGCTTGCTGCACCCCTTACCAAGCTTCTGAAGAAATCCAAAGATTATCTGTCGGAAGCAAATCAAGAAGAAGCTTTCCAGGTGTTGAAGAAGAAACTAGTTGAAGCACCAATTATGAGGGCCCCAAATTGGGACGTCCTTTTTCATGTATATGTGGACACTTTGTCCATGGCCATCGAAGTCAGAAGGACGAGAAGAAAAAGGACTACTTGGTATATTATGCCAGCCGACAACTTTCAGTTTCTGAAAAGAACTATTCAACAATTGAAAGAGAAGCACTCGGGATAGTGTATGCCTGCAAGAAATTTTGCCACTACCTGTTAGGATACAAATTCGTCTTCTATGTGGACCATTATGCACTGCAACACTTGGTCAAGAAGGCAGATTTGTCAAGGCAAATTGCACGATGGATCTTGTTGTTACAAGAATTCACATACACTGTACAAGTAAGGAAGGGAGCTTTGCATTCAAATGCGGACTTCTTATCCAGGTTAGAAACTCAAGACCAAGATTTGGAAATTGATGATTGGTTTCTTGATGAAGAGCTATATCATTTAATGGCTGTTTGAAGTACACAATATGCATCAGAATATCATTATTTGCATACGTGCCATTGTCCGGAGGGGCTGGATCCGGAACAAAGACTTCAAATTTTGGGGCATTGGTTCAAACATAGATTCGGGTATCATATGTTTGAACCAATGCCCCAAAATTTGAAGTTTGCATATCAAACAGGCATTGACATCTAGGGATATTGACCAATATAGTCACAATAATTGGAGTTGTACCATTCAAATCAAACTATATTCTACTGAAACCAGTGACCCAAATTGGTTATCCATTGTTGGTTGGAATACCCTAATTGTATAGTGCCCAAGTTGTTGTGGATTGGCACCAACAGAAGTTGAGGTTCAAGGACATCTTGTCCAAAGACCAGAAGTAGGTGTAGTGAGTTGGACAAAGATTCCCTTAGTGAAGAGAACACATTCCAAGGTATAAACTATATATCAAGTGTAGTTTGTCCCTTACTAGTGCATTTGCAAGAGAAGATGAAGAAAGATCATTTCAAGGTGAGGGATGAACTTTAGGTGGTGAAGATTCTTCATTGTACAAAAAAAAAGTTTGTTTTGTTGATCATTTATGTTGGTGGTCTGATCATCACTGGTAGTTGTCAAGATCACATTCAGCAAGTACAAGATCAGGTGAAGGGAGACTTGAACATGAAATACTTAGAAGAACTCAAATACTTCTTGGGTATTGAGTTTATTCTAGATGGCAATACCTTATGGGCCAATAGGGCCAATATTCTCTCAAGATGTTGGAGAAGTTTGGTATGATGGCTTGTAAGCCTATTTCTACTCCTCTCACAACTTCTATTAAATGCCAAAGATGGTGAGTTGTTGGTTGATCCAAATATGTATAGACAAATAGTTGGAAGTCTAATTTATTTGACTCTTACTAGACCAGATCTAAGCTTTGCTATTTGTGACAACCCGGAAAATATCACTTTGCGGTAATCAGGTAAGTAAAGTTCGTTCCCCCAGAGATATGATTCAGAATTGGTCAAATACAAAGTCAAACAGTAACAAGTAGTTTTTCTTGGTTGCATCTTTAATCTCTTAGGTAGCAACTACACCCAGAAGAGAGTAGCAAGCACTGATTCACAGTCTCGTCACAACAATTTGTCACCCATAATCACAACTTCATCAAATTTTTCCAAGCATCTTGATTGTGATGATTTAGTCTCTCCCAAAAATGGCACTTCACTTCAAAATAATTTCACCTCAGAATTGTGTTTCACCCCTCCATTGAAGGCATAACTTCCTTGATTGAAATTGATTCACATCAACACTACGTTGCACTCACAAATGCAAACTACTACCAACACTACAATTCCTTTCAGATCTGTCAAGGCATTGTTTCAATTGCATTTCACTTAAGATCAAACACACAGAATGAAGATCAAGGCCACAGAATCAAACATCCAACAAGCACACTGACTTGCACTTAAAATTCTCCACACACTCACAAACACAATCATAATTTTGATACTCAGAACTAAGCTCAACAACAAGCATTGCTTCACAACACTTTACTGTATCTATTCTCAAAAATTATGAGCACTGAATAACATATGATTGCAAATGCCCCCTTTTAAATAGGCAAAGCACTTGATAGTCACTGACAACTATACCGTTCTACAACTTCTTTTCCTACCTACAGATCCAAAATGACAATGCACCTCTTCATATTTGCCTCTTCAAATCTCAAAATGGTTACTACTCTGATCCGATGTCTACCTCTTCCTTGGCTTCCAAACCCGATCCCAAAGTAACCTCACATACTACTCTATTTTTGGGTTTCCCAACTACTAATTCTTCTATCAATTCTACTACTTCTTCTTCCTAATCTACAATTCTCATCATAGGTAACCTTTCTAATTCTCTATCTCTCGACCCACTCTTCTCTAATATCTCCAATGATAACTCCAAAGATATCTGTACTCTTATGTCATCTACTTTGGGCTTCACTCTTACATCCTTCCAAAGTTTGTCTATCTCCAACTTTACTAAATCTAATCTGATCATGATATTGTCTTCCACTTCCAATATCTTCCTATCTACACAAGTTTTGAGACTAATCAGCAAGGCGTTCAAGTCTTTATCCTTTGCATTTCTCCTCCTTGTCTCTTGCACCAACAACTTCAACTCATGCAATTGCGTTTCTTCAATTCTCACACTGGCTTCTGTACTCAACATTGCATTCATCTTTGCAACAATCTCCTTCAATGACTCAAGTCTCATCCCTCTCTCACATTCTTGATCCACCAACCAATCTTCTCTACACATTGCCAATTCTACCTCAAATTTGGCTTTCATAGTCTCCTTCTCCTTCTCCTTTTCCTTTTGAACAATGTTCTCTTCCAGATTACAAAGTAACTCCCTTAATCTCCCTTAATCATTCTTCTTCTCTATATCTCATTGTCAACTCTCTTTGCCAGAGCTGCTTCTTCTCTTCTACATTCTCCATCACTCTATCAAGCTCTTGCTCCTTCTTTGCTATTCGTGCCATATCATGGATGATTTCTAATTGTGAATCAACAAATTGTTGTTTCAAGATTTCATACTCCGCTATTTGTCTTTCTCTCTATGACATTCTGCTCTCTGTCATGCCATTTTTAGTGCCGCATCTAGATGCTCGGACATTAGAGTTCTAATGATAGTAGTTAGAGTTATTTCAGCAGTTTCTCATAGACTACTTTCCGGTGGTCAGATTTTGTATTTTGGAGTACTGACTTCACGGTGGAGCCCACCATCACTTTGCACCGTTCATATCATCGAGTGTGCCATCAGCGGGACCGTTAGGGTTTTAGAGCTAGCTCAAGTCTAGAGGGTATAATTTCAAAGTGAGCTCCAGAGAGCTCACTTCTCTGATGTTGAGCCTTCGAGTTCTAGGCTATGGTGGACAAAGGCCGGCGAGCGTCACCTGGATTCTCTATGCTTGAGTGGGTGTGGCTTGAATGTAATCAGTGCCTAGTTGTTGGCAGTTTATAGAGTGACAGATCAAGTACTGATCTGAGTTGAGTTGAGTTGAGTTGAGAGTGGTAAGCAATCTGATTACATCAGAGAAGTGAGATCAGGGGGAAATCGGGTGCAAGAACTTTGAGTGTTGGTGGTATCTCCAAGCTCGGTGGATCGTTGGTAGCTTGATTCAAGTTCAGTGTTTCCCTAGTGTGCAGAAGCTCATTTGATTGATGCAAATTAGGTAGTAAGGCAAACAGTGTGCAAAAGTGCTGGCTAAATTTTGAGCAAAGAAGGAGCAAATTTTGAGCAATGGTTGTGATTTTGAGCTCATGAGGTGAAGGCAGGACCAATTTGCTGCGAGTTGGGCTCAGAAAGTCAAATTGAAGGTGGAGTTGGGAAGCTATTCTCATGAATTTGTGATTTAGAAAAACCTATGTTGTCAATTTGGCTCAAGTGGAAAGTTAGCGGTGGATTTGGCCAATTTTAGGGTTTACATCAAATTTTACGTCAAATTTTGGCCAGATTTGGAGGAGTTTCGCTAGTTTAGAGGACTTTCACAGATTTGGAGAAGTTTCGCCAATTTTGGAGGAGGTTCAAAGTGGCAAGAAGAAAGGCCTCATTTGGCATTTAGATGCTTTGAGGCATAGGGCTGTGGGCTATGAGAGACTACAAAGGCCTAGAAGGGCCAGCAAGCCAGCTTGCTGGCGTGAAGCTAGCTAGTTTATAATAGATCTTGGTCATTGGTTGGCAAAATTTGCCTTTCTTGCTAGATTATGCGCAACAGGGTTTGACCTCTAAATCTCTTGTTCCTAGATTGGTGCCCTAGCCAATTGGTCCACCCTCACTTGTTGTCCAAGTGATTGTGCCACTGTTATCGATACACATGTAGCTTTGGCTAGGAGAGGCAGTTTGATCCCATTCTTGGTGATCCTGGTAGCTTAGGACTTCGATACAAACTTCTCTTATGTCAAATGCCAAATGGTGGTAGAGTTAGTCCCATGTTGTGTTATGAGATGGAGAGTTTTTGTTTAGATTTCTTGTGATTGGATCCCTTCCATTCTCTATTTCTTGTTTTTGCACCATGTTTGTGTGAGGTGCCTTGACTTTTGAGCGTTGGTGCTCTAGTGTGCTCTCGGTGGTGAGGCTGGAGTGATGACCAGTCAGACTACCTTTGTTTTTCTCCGGTGAGGCAGGAAGTGATGACCTGCAGATCGTGAGAGTGCGTGTTATGATGGCAGGTTACAGGTTACCCTTTCCCCTAGTGTAGTTATCTTGGTTAGAGTTACATTAGTGGGTGGTGCTTAGTTGGTGTTGGCACTTGGTGGGGCACTTGCGGTTGCGACTTGTGGTTGCAGTTGGTGGTTTGGGTTTGCTATTGTGGTTACTTTGTCACGATAGAGTTCTTTGGAAATTCCAGAGGAGTTAGCCTTGCAGTACGCAATGGGTTTACTCGGAGTGGTGCTTGGTATCAGCCTGTATCTCAGGTCCTAGTGAGGGAGGAGATTGACTCTGAGTTGGAGTTCGACACAGGAGTTGATTCAGTTGAGAGTGCACTTGGTGTGTCCGTACCATTGTTGTGGGACATGGACAAGATTTATGGGGCCTCCAAAGGCCCTAGGCGTTACTCTGGTACAGTGGGTACCATTGAGTTGGATGACTTCATCCAGGAGTTTGATAGTTGGTGTGATCTGTAGCAGATGCGGAACCCGACTTTGTTCACACCCTTCATGGCATGGAAGGGGTTGTTTCAACATCTAGAGGGTCCACCAATGGATGACTACCATGAGTTCAGGAGAGCTCATTTGGAGGAGATCAAGTTATGGAGATATTATTGGTCTCCAAACTATGTCTTTATCACTTCAGGTTTGGTGGCCAAGAGTAGATTGGCTGTACTTATGAGTTCTAGCTTGAGTAGTGTTGGTGGAGCTAGTAGAGGTGCACTAGTTGGAGGTAGTGCTACTACAAGTGGAGGTACCATTGGAGGAGGTGGTGTGGTACTAGGGTTTAAACCCATGGTGGAGTTCTTCCTATGTTTGAGGCAGAACTACCAAGGAGTGAGGACTGACAAGTTGAGGAGCTTGCAAGAGTTCCAGCGGAAGGCTGGAGAGAGCCTATGCAAGGCATACACTTGCATGAGGCGGCTGATTAGTTTCACTCAAGGAGTTACTGAGGCCAGGCAATCCAGTTGTAGTATGGGATACTAGACAGGGAGATACAATGAAGAGTTCGTGATGCTACGTTGTTACAGGCTACTTTGCCTACTTTGGCAGTGGTCTTTGGTTTGGCTGAGCGTATTGAGCTCAACATGGTGGAGGAGAGAGTGGTGACATCTGGATTTGGTAGGGAGACCTCATCCACGGCTATGACTTCTTCTAGAGTGCAGCAGAGTACACCACGCCCAGTTGGTTTTCAAGGACTGGATGGACAGCCCAGATCCTATAGAGCAAGTGGAGGGCCTAGTGGAGTTAGACCCTTACCCTCATTTTTGGATCAACAACAGCTAGTGAGTGGTGGTGTTGCTTGTTGGACTTGTGGTGGACCTCACCATCAAAGAGAGTGTACTCAAGGTAGTGGACCTAATACCTCAGGTGCATCATAGCTAGCATAGGGGCAATGTGAGCATTGCCATAGATTTTGTCACACTAGTGACCGGTGTTTTGACCTACACCTGGAGTTACGGAGTGGTAGGGCTGCTATGGTAGGTAGTAAAGGAGCTCCAGTTCATGGAGGATGAGGTGGTAGAAGTGGTGGTAGAGGATCTACACCTAGTAGGGGTGTAGTACATGCCCTTACTTCTGACACAGCTATGGCTACTCGGATTGAGCAGTTGAAGCAGAGATTGGCTAGTATGGCTATTGCTCAGAGGAGATCAGATTTGGGTGCTGAGGCTTCCCCCTCATATGCTAGTGATAGAGATGCTTTGGACTTCATGTGCGGAGCAGCACAGGTGGATGCATCTATAGCAGTGACTAGGAGTGCAGTACATGCTCCAAAGCCTAAGGAGCATTAGTGGAGTTGGACCCACAAAGAGGAGAGGTTGGGAGACAAGTCAGACTTCCCCAGTCTTTCACGCTATCTGAAGCATTGTAGATGACATCCATGGTTCCTAGACGTCCTAGTGCAGCTGTGGTAGGTGGTGATGGAGTGCATGATGGACTAGTTGCTAGTCAGCCACCTGCTACTACACAGATTGAGTCTAGCATGATGTTGGAGGCGGCTCAGCTGATTATGCGGCGTCCTTTGTTTTTGGCCAATGATATGTTTACATTGGGAATTGACCCTGCCCTAGTATTCTGCTTGGCTGCCATGTTGCCACCAAAGGGTACGGATGGTGCAGTTCCTACTACTAGAGTAGAGGTGGTTAGTAGTGGAGCTGACTTGGTTGAGGAGCATGGGATACGTTCAGCAACCAGTGGTTTATGGCAAGCAGCAACGGCTAGACTGGAGGAGTTGCCAGCTAGACCGGCCTTTGAGAGAGCACGGTTCACACTTGGTGTTGTCCTATTGGATAAGTAGAGGGAGATTTTTTGTTTGGTGGGACCTTCAAGGAAGGTCTATACACCACAGAGAGTCTTGTTAGACTTGGTATGCAGCCCTTTATGTTGGGGAAGGCTGTAGTTGTTGGTCTGGAGTTACAAAAGACCGATGTCGAGAGGTGTACATTTCAGATCCAGACATCTCTAGGTGGTGGTTTGACACAATACATCACACGTGGGGAGCTTGTTGTCCAAGTTTAGTCTGGTCATCCGACTGATAGCTTGGTGGTGAGAGCTCAGGCTATTGCAACAATAGCTGAGTCATATGATGTGCTAGTTGGGGGAGCAATGTTATACCCCATGGGTTTCAACATTGACTATTGGGAGGAGACAGCCTCTTATAGACCTGGTTGGCAGTCTGGTGACGGACGGGTATGTCGCCTACCAGTACGCTTCAGCAGTGGCAGTCTTGGCTCACTATAGTCCATGACCATGGCAGCATCAGTTTTAGCTTTCAGCGGTGCAGTTACTTGGCTTGGTGACTTGTTGGAGGAGAACGCCCATGCAGAGGATATTCTAGTACCAAAGGAGATCACTCGGCTTTGGAGTACAAGTGGGATTTTTCCATCCACCTTGAATGTTCCATTGTGGAGTTCAGAGGAGGCATTGCAGCAGCATGCAAATCAGTTGGTGCAACAGGCTTGGAGTGGAACCTTTGTACCATCAAGAGATAAGTGTGAAGATGAGCCGCTAGAGTCACTTACCTTGACACCTCTAGATACCACACTCATTGCTTGGTAGTATCTAGTAGAGGAGATATATCTATTGGAGTTGTTCGGTGGGATTAACACCGGACTAGCTACGGTGTTACAAGCGGGTATTCGAGTACAGAGGTACTTGTATGTAGAGAGAGATGAGACTGCTAGGTGAGTCTCTCTACATCATGTGGCACACTTGGCTTATTGGTATCCGGATGTCAGCAGTCATAGGTTACCAGAAGGCCCTACCAAGAGACATTTCCTTACTGGGGGCACATGACCTAGAGAGACATGGACCTATTCACTTGGTGATTTCTAGATGGCCATGTGAGGGACATACACGTGCTGGTAGAGGATTGGGTCTTCATGATCCTTGTTCTGGTGTATTTTGGGAGATGTTACGGATACTACGACATCTCCAAGTTCATCGGTTCTGTTTCTCTAGCTTACCTTTTAGAGAACGTTCCTTTGATGGGTGATTCTTGCACTAGAGTGGTGGCGAGTACACATCAGGTCCATTCTTGGATGGGACCTGCTATATTGCTAGATGCAGCTAGAGTGGGATCACGGGCTCATCGTCTTCATCTTTGGTGGATGAACCTCTTACCTAGAGAGGTTCTACAGCGTGCTTATGATGGGATTCAGCAACTGGACCACATTCTTGTTGATGATATCTTGGATGTTGGGCATCAGTCTCAGACAGTGGTAGTGGCTGATAGGTCACTTATGGCAATGGTGAACCTAGTTGGACAACCTAGAGCTGCATTTCCCACACTCATGAGTTTCTTAAGCTCTCATGCTTTTCGAGAAGGAGGACTTGGACTTGTTTGGGACTCACAGTTACAGCAGTTGGTGGAGCCCAACGCTAATGAGAGAGAACGGGTGATGGGTTTTTGCACCGGTATTACCGCTGTTTCAGCAGTGTTAGAGGCATCCAGGCGTCATGTGTTAGGTCAGGCTATGGACCTGAACTGTTTGACCTAGATTGTGAGCCTTGGCTTGGCAGAGCAACGTAGGATGCGCTTGATAGGCATCACCACTCTAACACTTGTGAGCCTTGTGCCTATCGAGACAATTCAGGCACATGTTGGGAGCGATGGACCGAGTGGACATGGTATTCTTGGGACACATCCAATAGCTACTAGGGAGAGTGGTCTACTTGGAGTCCATCCAGGTGAGCGTGGGCTACTTGGATTACACCCTTGGTCCACATGGGATGCAGCTAGAGGACGTGTGGAGCTTGCAGCCAGAGTGGAGGGAGTTTGTCATATAGAGGTTAAGACCTCTAGTGGTCAAGAGCATGACACTATTGCTCCCAAGGGCCCAATGTAGCAGCCAGTCAGATTGTCTTCCACTCCTAGTACAGTTACAAAGGATACTTGGGAGCCAGATCTTGGACCCAAGCTTATTGGAGAGGAAAGACGAAGGGTTTGGAGGTTCTTGAGGAGCCACACGAGTTGTTTTGCCTTCAGTATGAAGGATTTGGGTGCTCTGAAGGGACCTGGTATACAGATTGAGCTGACTAGCGACACACCAATTTTCCGACGTCCTTATTGATATAGTGATATGGAGAGGACATTGATTCAGAGCCGGAGTAGTGACCTTTTTGAGGCTGGTTTGGTGGAGATTTCACATGGAGAGTATGCATCAACGACAATGATGCCAGCCAAGAAGGATATGCATGGCAACTATATAGATATGCTGATGTGTGGAGATTACCATCCTATCAATCGACAGACCAAGGCTGATTGGTATGCCATGCCTACACCGGAGGAGATTTTTCATGCGATTGGGCATGCAAAGATCTTTAGTACTTTGGATCTTCAAGCGGGATATCATCAATTGCCGATCAAGGAGGAGGATAAGTCCAAGACAACATTTTGGGCTATTGATCCTCATGGCAAGGATGTGTTATATCAGTGGAGGTTCTTACCATTTAGGTTAAAGAATGCTCTTGTTGAGTTCCACAGGGTCATAGATAGGATCCTAGTTGGATTGGATTTTGCTCGGTGCTATATTGATGACATTTTGGTTTATAGCACTACTAAGGAGGAGCATGAGCAACAGTTGTTGGAGGTGTTTGAGAGGTTGAGATCTCATAGACTCAAATTACATCCAAGGAAGTGTAGGTTCTTCCATGAGCAGGTTGAGTATTTGGGTCACACTATCTACCCCGGAGGACTTGGTGTTTAGCAGACCAAGGTGGAATGTAACAATATGGAGTTTAGCGATGAAGTTAGTCGAGCTTATGAAGTAGATAATAAGACAAAATAGCCTAGAATATTCTAGAAGCATCTAAGAAGCTTCTTGGGAAGCTTCCTAACTAGTTAACTTGCGCCCTAAGCAGGTAGCTTCTAAAAGGAAGCTTCTAACTAGCTTAGCTTGCACGCCAAGTAGGCGGCTTCTAGAAGGAAGCTTCTTGAGAAGCTTCCTAGTTAACTTGGCTTGCACTCCAAGAAAGCGGCTCAAGGAAGCTTCTTGAGAAGCTTCAAGGGACTTGTATGCTACCTATAAATACCAAGGCCGAAGCTCATGCTAGGCATTCGGAGTTTTTCCCTCATTCAAGTGTCCCAATGTGAGCTTCCATTCTCCTATTTCTCTCCTTGGTTTCGGTCCTTTACATTGGTATCAGAGCAGGAATGAGATGGATGGAATTTATGGACCACCAAATCCACTTCCGCCAAACCATTGGGACTTTCATGTCAAGATATTACCAAAGCATCGTTTCACACAATTCATCACCTCACGCTTTGGGCAGGATTTTCTACATATGATCACCGTGTCAGAGGAACCCTTGATACTTCCAGTTGTAACTTATGGAGAACGGTGGACGTGTTGTATCTACGTGTTAATCAACTAGATAAATTGTAGGTAGTGGAATAGAGTAGTAGCGATGGCGGCAATACCGGATGTTATCCTTGCAATGCAACAACAAATCGAGCATCTTACTCAATTGTTGGATGAACGAGACGAGCAACGACGAGAACAGATAGACAGAGCGCCAGTTCGAGATGGAGAAGATCACATTTGATTTCCAAAACCCAAGGTGTTTGAAGGCAAGAATCTTCTAGGCACAATGGAGAATTTTGTGTTTGACTGTGAACGTTACTTTGAAGCCACCAATCTTCAAGACGAACGGAAACAAATTCTCTTGGCTTCTAGCCAATTGGATGGAGTGGCAAAACTTTGGTGGCGATTCCAAGTAGAAAGAGCTGAACGACAAATTGTTACACCAATTTTTACATGGGCAGAATTCAAGGATGCAATACTTGGTCGATTTCAGACTATAAATGCCACCCGAGCTGCACGAGATAAATTGGCGGAGTTGAGGCAAATTGGCTTAGTGAGAAGCTACATCACACAATTTCAGAATATCATCATGCAAATTCCAGATATCCAAGAAGGTGAAGTTCTGGATCGATTTGTGCGAGGATTGAAGTCACGAACCAGATTGGAGGTGACCATGCGAGAGCCACAGAATGTAGAACAAGCCATGCAATTGGCTGAGCGTTTTGATTCCTTAGTTGCGACAACTGGGTCTTGACCTCGACCTACACAAAACCCACCAGTACCACGAGTGGAAGAACCGGTACCAATGGAGATTGATGCTATCCAACGAAGACCACTTGGCACAGCAGATAGAGAAAGATTACGACAAAATGGAGGTTGTTTTTATTGTCGCCAGTTGGGGCATCGCATTGCTGAATGTACACTCAAGAATGGACGACCTCGACAAGTTGCCCAAGTGGAGGTTGTGGAGCGGAATGATCAAGGAAATGAGGAATCCCAGTAGGAGATTTTGAGCCGCCTACTGGGAGCTTGATTAGTTCCAATGGGATTGAAGGCTCGACCTATGCAAGTTTGCTTCACTTGCAAGGTATGATATCTAATCGGGGTTGTAGAATTTTGGTTGATTCTAGAAGTTCAGAGAATTGCATGTCTATGCAAGTAGCAAAGGAATTGGGTATTCCTATCAAGCCAGTGATTGGAAGTAGTTTGATGATGGCGGATGGTAGAAAGGGTTCTGCATTCCGCACCTTGCATCCTATTACCTTCAAGATTGGGAAGGAGTGTTTGGAGTGTATGAGGTTTGTAGTGGCACCTCTACACTATGATATCATTCTGGGTCTACCTTGGCTTGAATGTCATAAGGTTCAATTTGATTGGACCCGACACCAAATTCAAGTACAACACCAAGGTAGGAATTTCCGATTAGGCTGTCTGGCACCTCTGAGTAAGACACCTAAGAATAGTCAGTCCCAAGATGGGAAGTTTGTCGAGAAGGTAGCCATAGAGCAAATCTGGAAGGGAGATGAGTCCCAAGATGGGAAGTTTGCCAGGAAGGCATCCATGGAGCAAGCTCGAAAGAGAGATGAGTCCCTAGAAGGGAAGTTTGTTAATGAAGCAGCCATAGAGCAAGCTTTGGAGGAAGATAAGTCTGTATTTGCAGTGTGGATCAAGCCGATTGCACAAGAACAATCTGAGGAGGGCCAAGTGCCGCATCAAGCAACGGTTGATCGGATAGTTCAAGAGTTTGCAGATGTGTTTCTGGATGATCTGCCAAAGGGATTACCCTCTGATCGAGGTATGCCCTTCAAGATCGAGTTATTGCCAAGAAGTACTCCAGTGAGTAGACCAATCTATCGGCTCTCACCAAAGGAGTTGGAGGAGTTGCGAACAACACTTACAGAGTTGTTGGAGAAGGATTTCATACAACATAGTACCTGTCCTTGGGGAGCACCGGTACTATTTGTTCCAAAGAAGGATGGAGGACTTCGTTTCTGTATTGATTACCGTGGGCTCAATAAGCAAACCGTGAAAAATGCATATCCCTTGCCTCGGATCGATGACTTGCTTGATCAATTAAGTGGAGCACGATACTTTTCCAAGCTAGATCTTCGTAGCGGCTATTGGCAAATTCCTATTGAAGGAGAGGACGTGAAAAAGACTGCCTTTCGTACAAGGTATGGACATTTTGAGTGGAGAGTTCTATCTTTCGGACTCACTAATGCTCCAGCAGTCTTCATGGATCAGATGCATCAGGTGTTGGAGGGGCTATTGGATCAGTCTGTGGTAGTGTTCTTAGATGATATCTTAATCTATAGTAGG
Source organism: Lunularia cruciata (assembly GCA_948567375.1). NCBI lineage: Eukaryota > Viridiplantae > Streptophyta > Marchantiopsida > Lunulariales > Lunulariaceae > Lunularia > Lunularia cruciata. The sequence goes on from OX419756.1 coordinate 15,416,272, forward strand.
ACAGAGGCAGAACACATGAATCATGTGCGAGAAGTCCTAAGACGACTACGACATTGGAAATTTTATTGCAAGAAGTCAAAGTGTGCTTTTTGGCAGAAGGAGGTTACCTTCTTCGGTCATAAGATCTCATCAGAGGGGATCAAGATGGAAGAAGAGAAGATCAAGGCCATTACTGATTGGCCTACCCCAAAGGATGCTACCGAAGTACGAGCGTTCAACGGATTGGCCAGTTTTTACCGACGGTTCATCCACTATTATGCTCATGTGGCTGCACCATTGACTGACCTCTTGGGAAAGAACTCGAGCTTCCAATGGACCACCAAGCATGAAGAAGCATTCCAGAAGTTAAAGCATATGGTGTCTTCAAGACCCATTCTTCAACCATATGATCCTCAACTACCTTGTGTGGTTGATTTTGATGCTTCTAATTTTGTAATTGGAGCTGTGTTGCAACAAGAATTTCCAGATGGACTACATCCTATTGCCTTTGTGTCTCACCGACTAAATACAGCTGAAAGAAATTACTCTGCTCGAGATCGGGAACAACTTGCAATGGTATATGCCACCAAGGTATGGAGGCATTATCTCTTGGGGAAACAAGTGATCATGCGAACTGATCACAAGCCATTGTTGCAGACCTTACACCTAGAGCACATGAAGAGTCAACATCATCGATGAGAAGAGCAACTCCAATTGTTTGACATCAAACTTGAGTACAAACCAGGTCGGTTCCATGTCATCCCTGATGCTCTATCACGATGACCTGATTTGAAGTCTCTTCCTCTCATTGCGGCAGCAATTACGACGGTGTCAATTGATCCCAAGATTCATAACGAGTTTCGGTTAGCCCTACAGCAAGATCCCTTCTTCCAAATGGTACACGGTCGTCTAACAGCACGTGACAAGGAGTACAACACCTTCTCCTTCAAGGAAGGCCTTTTATTCCATGCAGACCAGATCTATGTTCCAACCAAAGGTGATCTTCGACTTGTGCGCCTTCAAGAAGCCCATGATTTACCAATAGCTGGTCACATGGGAGTGGACAAGACCTTGGGCACCCTCCAACGCCAATGGTGGTGGCCCAACATGACACGAGATGTTCAAGACTTTGTCCGATCATGTGAGAGTTGCCAACGGAACAAGGCCAGCAACCAGAAGCCGAGTGGACTCCTTCAACCACTCGCCATTCCATCCGCTCGTTGGGAGCATGTGAGCTTGGATCTCATCACATCCTTGCCAAAGACAAAACAAGGACACACCACAATTGTGGTGTTTGTGGATAAGCTTAGTAAGCAAATCCACTTGGCACCAACCTGTGATACCGTGGATGCTCCAACCTTAGTGCAAATCTACTTTGACAATGTCTTCAAGCATCATGGGATGCCACGTGTACTCATCTCCGACCGTGATCCTTGATTTACCGGGAAGTTTTGGCAAGCACTGCTCCAGATACTCGGCACCAAGCTTGCTTTGTCCACGGCCTATCATCCTCAAACTGATGGACAAACCGAACGCGCCAATCGTACATTGGAGGATATGTTGCAGGCCTTTGTCAATGTCCACCATACCAACTGGAATGAATGTCTTGCAGTTGCAGAATTTGCCTACAACAATTCCAAACAGGCAAGCATTGGATTTTCTCCCTTCTTTCTCAATTTTGGCCAAGATCCGCTTGTTCCAGATTCTCTTCTTGCTCCCCCTCCCTCTCAGGTTCCTCATACTTCTACATTCTTGACCGCTATATCCCAATCTCTCCAACAAGCCAAATCTCACCTCCTTGTTGCTCAGAATTGCCAAAAACAATATGCAAACCATCATCGTCGTGATCTCACCTTTGAAGTTGGTGATAAAGTCATGCTATCCTCTAGTAACCTCACTCTCCCACTTGATACCCAAGTTCGTAAACTTGCTCCTAATTGGATAGGACCCTTTGATATCACCCACATTATCTCTCCTGTTGCTTATCGTCTTGCCTTACCTTGTCACATGCGTATCCATCCTGTCTTTAATATTTCCAAGTTGAAACCCTTTGTTCCTAACCCTTCTTCCTTTTCCTCTCGAGTCCAACCTCCCCCTCTTCCTGTCCCTATCAATGATCATGAGGAGTACAAAGTTGATCGTATCCTTGCGCGTTGCCATATTCAACAAGGCCGTCACCAACATACGGAGTACAAGGTCCTTTGGAAAGGGTATCCCCTTCATGATGCTACATGGGAACCTCTTTCTCACCTCCAGAATGCACAGATGGCCATCAAGGAATTCGAAGCTTCACTGGCGACGAGGACGTCACCAGTGGCGGGGGAATATGTAACAATATGGAGTTAAGCGATGAAGTTAGTCGAGCTTATGAAGTAGATAATAAGACAAAATAGCCTAGAATATTCTAGAAGCATCTAAGAAGCTTCTTGGGAAGCTTCCTAACTAGTTAACTTGCGCCCTAAGCAGGTAGCTTCTAAAAGGAAGCTTCTAGAAGCTTCTAACTAGCTTAGCTTGCACGCCAAGTAGGCGGCTTCTAGAAGGAAGCTTCTTGAGAAGCTTCCTAGTTAACTTGGCTTGCACTCCAAGAAAGCGGCTCAAGGAAGCTTCTTGAGAAGCTTCAAGGGACTTGTATGCTACCTATAAATACCAAGGCCGAAGCTCATGCTAGGCATTTGGAGTTTTTCCCTCATTCAAGTGTCCCAATGTGAGCTTCCATTCTCCTATTTCTCTCCTCGGTTTCGGTCCTTTACATGGAAGCTATTGCACGTATTCCTTGGCCTACGGATGTGAGCAGAGTGTGAGCATTCCTTGGGTTGGCAAACTTCTATTGCCGCTATGTAAGAGGATTTAGTGCCATTGCCAAGGCCTTGACGAAGCTGACCAAGCTTACATAGGAGTGGTGTTGGGGAGATGAGCAAGAGAGAGCTTTTGTAGAGCTCAAGGAGAGGTTGACATCTACTCCTATTTTGAGGAGACCAATCAAGGACGACCATTTCAGGTTCATACTGATTGGAGTATGTTGGGGCTTGGAGCGGTGCTCACCCAACATGATGATGAAGGGAAGGAGTTTGTGGTGGCCTATGCTAGTTGCTCCAACAATTCAGCGGAGGTGAAGTATAGTTCATATGAGAGAGAGTGCTTGGCAGCAGTTTGGGCAGTAGCACATTTCCAATGTTACCTATTTGGTAACCCCTTCACTCTCATCATTGATCATCAGCCGCTGAAGTGGTTGATGGAGTCCGAAAAGCTTTCAGGGAAGCTTGCATGATGGGCTCTGATTTTACAGGAGTATGATTTTCACGGTTGTTCATAGACCTAGAGTGGTGAACCGTGATGCAGATGGGTTGAGTAGAAACCCATGTCCCAGCCAGTTGGATCAGACCAGAGCACGTTGGCATGGTGAGACAGATGAGGAGATGGTGCCAGGTTGGCATGCATCGGCCTTTTTGTGTATATTTGCAGAGGCTTTGGTGGTATCTCTCTCAGCGCATACATGAGGAGTTATTGAGGTCTCAGATCCAAAGAGTGAAGATATTGGTATAGTTCAGCGAGACATTCATGATGATGTCTTAGTGATGGACTATCTTTGCACTGGTGTTGTGGGTGGCACAGTTGGGGCCAAGGAGAGAGACCGTGTTCTTCAGCGAGCCAGACGGTTCAGATTGGAGAGTAGACACCTTTTGCGTGTATGAGAGGATGGTAGAGTGCAAGTAGTACCACTTCCATCACAAAGACCATAGTTGGTCCATCATGCTCATGAGGAGCTAGGACATTTTGGAGTAAAGCGTACATATAGCTTACTCCAGAGTCATTATTGGTGGTGCGGTATGTAGACCGAGGTACAATAGTTTGTTGCCAGATGTGTGGTTTGTGACCAAGTTAGAGCATCATTCAATGCTCCTATGCTATAGTTACACCCATTACCTATCATGGGATTGGGTTACCATTGGAGTTTGGACTTTGCCGGACCTTTACCACTAACTGTGAGATATCATCGGTACATTTTGGTGATGGTGGAGCACTTCTCCAAGTGGATTGAGTTGGTGACACTTCCTAACAAGTCTAGTGAAGGGACAACTTACTCGTTCTTGGATCGAGTTCTTAGTCATTTTGGTGCACCAGCTGAGGTTTTGACTGATCAGGGTACAGAGTTCTTGAGAGAATTTTAGGTCTTGTGTGACAAGGCTTTGATTGATCATTGTACCACATCTCGAGATTGGCTTAGCAGAGAGAGTGGTTTAGACGGTGAAGAGAGGATTGCAAAAGTATGGTTTGTAGAGAGTCCACTTGGGAGATTGGGATCTCCAATTACCTTGATTAGCCATGGGCTATCGGTTCAGGCGGCAAGCCTCCTTAGCATCCTTCTCTCCATACTTTCTACTCTATGGACGAGATCTAGATTTACTTGCAGCCATTTGTCAAGATGCTACTGTAGTTTTGGACTTGGATGACCCCAATGTATGGATGAGCGCATGTTCTCAACGGGCAAAGATCTTTCAGAGAGTGATGTCGATGGCCTTTGAGAACTTGGCAATTGCTCAACATAGAGATACTTTATGCTATGCTACCATTCGAAGAGGAGGTTATAGACCCTCGATCCGCCGATTTCATCCAAGCGGCTATGTATATATATAGCAGACAACATCAACAACACTTGATGTTTCTATAGGCCGCACTATCTTGAGAGTGTGCAAGGTTTTGCCATATGGAGTCCTTGTGTTAGAAGGACGTGATGGTGTTGTTTGGAAGGATCATGTATGCAATTGTGCGCCATGCCACCTCCCAAACATTGATGGTACTATGGACCCAAGCTTGGCACTTGTACGTGCAGGCTTGAGGTGTATGTTATGTGGCTCTTTTGGTGGAGCTGCTACTATGTTAGTGTGTGATAGTTGTTTGAGAGGATGACATATGGCATGTATGACTCCTTCCCTCACTGTGGTTCCTCAGGGACAGTGGTTATGTCCTACATGTACTTGACCTATAGCTAGTTCATTCTTTATATGGTATAGATTGTAGACATGCAACTAAAGATGGGGCTCCATAGCACCCGGCCTCCTGATCTTTGCCCATTAGAGGGTATACCATATACTTAGAGTAGATGGCTATCTGGAGTTAGAGGGGCCTAATCACCAACTAGGGGGGCAATTGTGGCACTTTAGAGTCTATGTATGACTTATGTGTGAGTTGTGCTTCTATAGTGTATGATGTTGACAACAATGTATGTTGTGTACCAATATATATACGCACAACAGCTGTCATGCCATTTGTAGTGCCGCATCTAGATGCTCAGACACTAGAGTTCCAATGATAGTAGTTAGAGTTATTTTAGTAGTTTCTCAGAGACTACTTTCCGGTGGTCAGATTTTGTGTTTGGGGTATTGACTTCACGGTGGAGCTCACCATCACTTTGCACCGTTTGCACCATCGAGTGTGCCATCAGTGGGACCATTAGGGTTTCAGAGCTAGCTCGAGTCCAAGGGGTATAGTTTTGAAGTGAGCTCCAGAGAGCTCACTTCTCTGATGTTGAGCCTTTGAGTTCCTTGCTATGGTGGACAGAGGTTGGCGAGCATCACCTGGATTCTCTATGCTTGAGTGGGTGTGGCTTGACTGTAATCAGTGCCCAGTTGTTGGCAGTTTATAGAGTGACAAATCAAGTACTGATCTGAGTTGAGTTGAGTTGAGTTGAGAGTGGTAAGCAATATGATTATTGTGGCACTTTAGAGTCTATGTATGACTTATGTGTGAGTTGTGCTTCTATAGTGTATGATGTTGACAACAATGTATGTTGTGTAGCAATGTATATACGCACAACATCTATTGCTCTCTCTCTATTCCCCACTTCCTTCTTTAAGTTTTCAATCACTTGGTTTTGTACTACTGCATCGTAGTACTTCCCTCTCCTCCTCACCTTGGATTATACTCTCCTTCAACTCCAATTTCTCTTCCTCTAATCTCACTAACACCTGCAACATTGTCTTCACCTTTAGACACTTCAACTGCATCTCTTTCTTCTTCTTCTCTAACTTCACTAACAATGGGCACACAACCTCCCACATATACTCTACTCCATCAGTATGATTTACCTTGACTTGTAGGCTTTTCTCCTTCTTTGCTTCTTCTTCATTAGACACTCTTCTTCTCAGCCGCAATCACCTTATTGGGATGGATTCTTCACTCTCCAAATTTCCACTCTCCACTTCTCTTCTTCTACTTGGTCCCACCTCATACATTGCCTTCCTTCTAGATTAAACACCCCGCTAAATGGTCACCCTCTTTTCCTCCTTCTCTGGAACTTTGTCTTCTTGTCTTGGGTTACATTCTTATGCTATCTCCATCTTTTCTTCTTCCTCCTATGGTACTAGCTTTGTCTCCACACCATCTTCACTCTCACTGCTTGCTTCACCACTCTACAATGTGAGTTCCGGTTCTTCCTCCGTCTCCGAGTCTTCTGACTTGTACTCGGCTTTGCCTTCTTATTCTTCACCGGACAACACAATTACCACCAAGTCCTTCCTTGGGTTCATCTTTCTGGTCTTCCAAGATCTTGTTGCTGCTACTTCTTCTTCTTCTTCTCCTCGTCGACTCCTCTTCTTCAACTTTGGAGTATTCACCATCAAATGCATACTTTGCTCCGTCTGCAAGTAGTACTTGTTGCTGCTTCTAACCTGCAAAATGTATTGCTGCTCCTCCGCATTGGCATCTCTTCTCAAATTGGGATGGAAGTGCAACACCATCTTCTGTCTCTCCGCCGCATTCAGCAAATTCAATCCCAAATAAAAGTGGGCTGCAAATGGCACAATGTAGTGTGGAGGCGACTTGTCCCGCAAGTTCCACACCATTTGTCTTTGTATGCTGATGAAAGCACTTCGCCCAATTGATTGGCTCCCCTGCAAACATCTTATAGAAGAACACCGCTTGATGTTTCATCACATAATTAGTATGCTCCGGCTTCAAGATAGCCATCATTGCCCCTATGATGCCCCTCCTCACAAGGTCCTTGTAGCTCTCAACTTTGTAGCCATTCTTTGTGCGCTTTGAAGAAAAGGCACCTCTCACCTCTTGGGTTTCTTCAGCTACTTCTCCTTTCCCCAAGAACGTGGCTCCTTGCTCTTCACCTGCCTCTCTTCTGAGTACTAACCTCCAATCTGACTCTGTCCACCGAGCCGGATTTCCTCTCTTACCTTCTTCCTCGAGTCCATCAAGACATTTACTCTCAATGATCTTGGTCATGAAACCTGGAAAACTAAGGTTCCAGTTCCATGCCAAGAATATGATCCAAAGCCTGCTCAAGACTTCTATTCTTGCGATCACATCTAATCTCCAAATCGCATGATTTCTCACTATGAATTCTGAGTTTTTCTTCCCACCTGCCATCTTACTCTCTTCCTCTTTGGGTTGGTGGCTACTCTTCCGACTGACTCCCGGACTAACTCTCTTGACTTCCTCTTGACACACCAGCGCGTCTCTTATTACACGTCCTTTCCCACGATCTACCTCAAGACGACTCCTTAATGGCAATGGAAAATTACTTGTCATCTCTTTGTCTCTATCCCAATTCTTATAGTGGTACGCTTCCTCCGTCCTTCTTCACTTTGAGTTTCTACCACGAAATCACACCTCTTGCATGCTCCTGTCACTGTCAATTTTCTCCCCCGCTCATAGGACAGCCATTTTTTGTGTGCGGTACCTTCTTGAATGTCCAACCCCAAAGGAAAGTTGTTACACTGTCCTCGCCTTGGGTTGAGCACCCCTGAGCCAAAGTCTCCACAGGGCCAATCCGAGTACTTTGTCTTCTGACACAAAGTCACTTTACCTCGGGTTACAACCTGAAGACACCATTCTTCACCTTCTGATGTCATACAGGCTCAATATGACTTCTTCTGTACACTTCTTCTTCAAAAATAAGAAAAAAAAATGTGGGTACCACACTGTTGGTCTAGTGAGTCAATTTTTGCAAGCACCAAGGAAGCCACATCTTGATACAGTTCAAAGGATTTTACGTTACGTGAAGTTTACCATCCAATTTGGTCTTCATTATTCAGCTGGTGGGTTTACCATTGTACAAGGGTTTACTGATGCAGACTGGGCAGGAAGTGCTCAAGATCAAAGTTCCACATCAGATTATATTTTCAGCCTCGGAAGTTCTTCAATTAGTTGGTCATCAAAGTTGCAACATACTGTTGCTTTCTCATCTCATCATTAGGGGTGCCACTAATGCTACATGTGAGTCTATTTGGCTTCACACCTTATTAGAAGATATGGGATATATATTTAATGATCCTATAATCTTATATACATAATATCAGCAGTATTAAACTTGCTAGCAATTCAGTATTTCCTGCATGGGCGAAACATATATAGGTCTATTATCATTTCATTAGAGTAAAGGTATTAGCTGGAGAAATAGATCTGCAGTATATTCCTACAGATGAGCAAGTCTCTGATATTTTCACCAAAGCTTTACCTAGAGATAAATTTGAGTATTTCAAATCTCATCTAGGAGTCAAAGATATTGACGTTAGCTTGAGGGAGAGTGTTGATAAAGTACTCCAAGCTAATACTCCTGGCGCTTAGTGCACGCAGGAGAGTTAATCCCTAGTCACACTTAATTCTTTACTCAGCAGTTCTCGTTAGTCATTACTTTAGAGTTATGGTGAAGAGTGACTACTTGTGTATTTCTTCTCTACCTATATATATTCGAGCTGGACTTGTGTCCCGCGAGTCTATTCTTTGGTGAACTTTGGTGTCTCCACTCTCATTATTCCTAACAGTATTCTGGCGTCAGCAGCAGCTTCCCGGTCTCTGTAGCGTCAGGATCCACAGCCCAATGCAATGGAGTGTACTCACAACAATCACCAGCATTCGAACAGAGATGAAGCATCGGCTTGATCTGATTCTGCAGTTGATGCTCCTTGTACGCCACGATCTGCAGATATGAGAAGAGTTGCAGTGTCTTCACATTGATGAACTCGCTAGTCTTTTGAGAGCCTTTGAGGAGAAACAAGTCAGCGGAATGTATGTGAGTTACCTTCCCCAGATAATCGGTCCGCAGCAACTGTTTGACAACTTTGTAATTGAAACTCCAAGTGGCCTAGTGCAAACGTGTCATCGCCCGGCTATCATGGAATGCACAGGAAAATCGAAGAGATTTGAATTCTTGACGTGGTCTTCCTTGTAAGCCTCTAACGATAATTTGACCACCGCTTCTTCCTTGTGGTAGGCATAGAGTTGACGAGCAAGCCAGCCCCGATGCCCCGCCGTCCGTTGCTTTAGTAGTTTGACCTGTACACGTTTCCTTCTTCCTCAGTCGTTTCAACTTGAGGCAGTAGAAGAAGTTTAACAACCTCTAACTGTTCAAATAGGACAGCAACATGGAGGATTGAGAGTTGACGTATGTCTTCCTTTGGCTCTTTCGAGTCCTGTAAACGAACCTCCTCCTCAAGGTTGGATGGGGCAACTTCGACCTGGATGTGTAGATCTGGATCTTTTCTGGACAGAAAGGAGAATTTCAGCATTACTTCTGTCGATCAGAGGAAGCTTCCCAGAAAGGTGACAGTAACGGTACGTGCAGCGTGCGACAAGCAGCGAAATATTACTCCCTCCAGCTGACCAATTTCTGTAGGTATAGGATCAAGAAACTTGAAAATCTGCTGTCCATACCTGACGAGCTTTCCGACCTATTCTCATAGCTTGAACACGTGATCAAGCATAATGCAAAAGCAAAGATTCAGGAAGGTAAATTTCGTTTCGTTGCAATACAGCAACTGATTCTTCAAACAGGCGCTCAAAAAATTAAAAGCCCCGGGATGTGGTGAAGACACGACGACAGTAGCAATTTTGTTGATAAAGCGAAGCATTGTTTACATTTCAACAACGCATTCAGATTCAGCAGTCTCACGTCATTGCAACAAAGTGCACGAGAAAATATTCCCGTGGAGGAGTAACGGTAGCTGTAGGCAAAGTGATAGAGATTTCACTCCCAGTTCAGAGAAGGAAGACAAGGTCTGAAGTTACAAGCAGCAGAGGTTCTGGAAACGAAGACAACGAAAGTGGTAAGTTATGTGGTTCTGTAACCAAATAGGTCATGATTTTAAGGAAAATATACTAAATATATGATGTATACTAAATATTCTTGATACCTAGAATGTTAGCTAAAGTTATTGCAGCCCTCCATTATATCGTACGATGAAGTTACAAGCTGATTTCTATGTTCGTATTTACAGGGTACTTTTAACGGCATGATTGTCTCAGAAGCGTTTGGGAGAGGGGATGTGGACGCGGCTTTGGCTGTGGATAAAGATCACTTTGACGTGATATCGGCAATTGACAGTCAGCTAGACACAAGGTACTTCTTTGTGGCAAGTCAAGTCGAGTGCTGGACAAGGAAGGGCGAAACAGTTTCAAATCTTTCTTGCCTGGTATTTCTTTATTCAATCACACCTACATTTGATCTTTTCTCTGTGTCTCCACTACTTCCTGAACCGTATTCGCTTTCTTCTATTTATCGATAGTCGAATCGGGAACGCACCGCTTCTATTTTATCCGCGCCATCATTACCTCTAGCCTTTCCTTTAAATTGGAAAATGGACGCGCCATAGGTTGTAAATGAACAAGGTGAAAACGAAATTCCGCTTCCAGAAGTTGGTGTAGATGCTGCAGCTTGATGCTGGTAACATCGTAAGTGGTACTTCAATGCTCAAGGGTAACATCTCAATTGTGACATCATCGCTGTCAGCACCGCATGTACAAGACCACAACTTGATACGTCCACATTTGAACTGAATCAGCACCAAAACAGCAAAATGCAATTGCAGAACAAACAGATATACTACACCAACATGAACGTGTACTTACAGGGAAACATCAGATGAACGCCGCAACTTTCAGATGCTCAGCTCCATATCCTCGCATACTTCGTTAAGAGCCTAAGGTGCGGAAGCTTTTGCAGGTCTGCAGACTGATTCTGACTTCTAGCAGCATCAAGAGAATTATGTTATGAATTATGTTGGTTCAGAAGTTTCGTTGGTGCCACCAGCAGCTGCGGGTCTGCATCCCGAGGATATGCAAGATTGTGATTAAAGTGATCTTATATTATAGTAATCACAATAATGTTCAGCATCCTTTTCAGCAGGCCTTAACGAAATTAGATACCTTCCATTGTGTAGCTGTAAACTGTTTGATAACCGAGCCGAACAAAGGTTATTATCTCAACTAACTGGATTTATACGCTCTTTGATGGGATCTTCGCATTCAATCTCAAAATTCGCCTTTCTTGGAGAATCTTATAATATTGAGTTGTTATGATCAGCGTTTAGAATGAGTACACGATGCGACAATTCACATTGTTAGTTGTTGCTGGAAACTCTTTCGCGGCGATGGAAGAACCAATGCAGATCTCTCCAATATACATTGTTTTCGAAGTCATGTTAGTGAGAATTTTTCAATGAACACGTTGAATTTTCCACAAAATTCATCGGCTGTCATGATCACGCTAGCTGACCGTACTTCTTAGCTAGAGAACGTAATAACTGGAAATAGCTAAAACATATGTCGTCTTAAGAACTGATGAACTCTCGGTGCTTCACTTTAAAGATAACTTACTGGTGTCCATATATATCTAAAGAATTCTGGTAAGATTTCTGCATTGGTCCCAAAAGTCACGCTGTCCCGACATGGAATGAGGTTCCCCTAATGCAAAAATCCCCAGACTCACAAGTGTACAGTGCATGATTGTGAGAACAATCTGAAATAATAAACGCTTGCTCATGTATATCAGATTAGGAAGAAAATACATGAAAATCACTCCCATTATGAGGCAGCCTGTTCGATTTCATTGCATAACCATGAACTTCGAACAGCTTTTCCACATCAATTAAATTATCTGAGACTCCTAGCGATCTTATGAGAGCATAAATCCAGATCGCATAACGATATCAAACTTTAGATGCATCCGTTTGTGCTTAATATGTAATCAGGAGTAAGAATCAGTCGAGATGATTGTTTGCAAACATAGCCGATTTATAATGCACATACCTCTACACTTGATATTCACAGCTTCTGCATTACCGGGTTATTGGGGAAGATCAACTTGACATGCATGTTCCGCTGCCAACGCTTTTGTAAACCTTTAAGTGACCATCTATGTTGCCTTTCCAGCGTGGAAGCAACTCGAGCAAGCCAGCATTTTAGTCCTTAGTTGCAATATTCGTTGATGCTATCATGGCAATATAAACTTATGGATAATGTGAGTCAAACATGTAAAGTCAGTAGAGATATTGCAGCAGTAGAGCTCTTATTTAATTGTAATATGCTATTATGTCATTATATTCGACAGATAATTGAAGGCAAGCAATTTAGGAAGGAAAATAGTTGACAGCAGATTATCAATCAGCACGGCGTGAAATTCTTTTGCTGATTGCCTCCTGATAATGGGTAAAAGTCCACCTGTTCAGGTTCTGTAAGAAGGTTCGAAGTCGACATATTGTTTGAAGGTGTGTGCGACCGCAAACTACATATTAATATTCAGAGTCCCAACAAGAGTTCCTTAAATATGGGATGTAAAGTATATACTAGGTTGGCAAAACTATAATGATCCTGTCATCGAGACGTGTTTGGAGGACTCAACATCACGTAGAATATCTTTACGTGTAGTTGCATGCACCCAGGGTCCTATTGACTGAATTTTTAAAAGAAGAGGTCCATCTGAAGCATGAGGTAAGCAATGTCTCATGTGCTTCAGCACTCAATGAAGTAACTACTAGTTTCAAGTAGCACTCCTAGATAAAGATAAATTGTACTTTTCGCATGAATATAGGTCACCATATCTCTTACGTGTACGAGACGACAACCAATCCAAGAACCAAACGTTAGAACGATCATTAAAACACCAATAGCAACAAAGCTCAAGCTCTATGTGACAAAACTAGCATCAATCTCACAAGATGTTGGATGGTTTATTGGTTTTGGTGCTATGCACTACATGTGTTACTAGCAAGCAACTTTAATTTTGTAAATTTTTATCACTTTCTTCAAAAACATATGTCTACCGAGGTTATGATAGCAAATTTCAAATTTCTGGGAGTGGTGATATCAATTTGTTTTAGATTATAACAGGGAAAGAGTAACTGAACATGTCCTCTCAGTTCTTGTTCTCACCATGAGTTTATTTTATACACATGAGCTTGCACGGCAAGTGGAAGCATATTGATACATGCTTCCACTTGAAAGTCTTCAAAGAATAGGAAGGGAAAAAATTATAATAGATTCTACACTTGAAATATTGGCCAAGCCTCTACTCTTGAATTGAGAACTGACTTCCAGCAACTACTTCTAGAAAATCTGTGGCAATAAAATAGGGCATGTTAGCTTACCAAGAATTTAGGAGATACAATGCAGAGAGATGATTAAGCATGGAGTCCTGATATTTAATATCTCTATTTTCATGCTCAGTATGTGGAGTGAGAATTATACTTGTTCGCAATTTTAGTATTGATATAAAGTACTTTTAACTTGTCTTGATGATTTAATTCAAATGAGCAAATCCGTTATGGTCCTAGAGTAAATAAAAGGCCTTCTTACTGCTAGATAGTTGCTTTTTTGATTTGAAGGAAATCTGTCAATATCTAGGCATGTAAATATATAGTTGTAATATATACCCCAAACCCTAAACAGAAGAAATACATTCAAATTTTAATTCAAGGAACTTCACGAGAGGAGCGTAAGCATATTCTCACTTCAATGGGACCTGGTTTGAAATTGAGGTCAAGTCCCTATCTAATAACTAATGTATGACACATAGTTTATAGGCATATTTTTATGCCTTAATACATAGGATGCCTTGCCAACAAGTTTTTGGGGGCCTGATGCGAGCTTAGAAATTTATACTTTGTGTACTGCTTCATAATTTCTATTCCATTAATAAAACCTTCATAGAAAGTCGAAATAAAGTTTTGTGTTACTTGATGGTAACCATCATTCTAGGATCAGGCTTCCACCACATTAATGATATACAAATTATCAACAGGTACTAACATACATATTGGGGACGCCACACTGACAGAAGAAAATCCATTACAGGTTATTACTTCCAGATTTACAACGAATCTTTCGACATTGAATCCACATTTTAGACATTGGCACAAACAAAACAGTCCTTCAATCTAGCGATGTATTTAGAACAGCTACTTCACGAGACACAAGGATCTTTTCCTTGTCTTTTCTTTACTCTCTCGTTCATGTATGTATAAGTTTACTGTATTAGATTTTTGTTAACTTTGTCTTGTTTAGAAAAGTAGTAAGTAATAGTGTATACATTTATTTCATTACGTTTTAGTGATTTGAATTTTGCACAGCAGTGTAACGGCAAACATAGCTTGGAGTTCAACGATTGCATTATTATGAACCAGAATTTCAATCGAGATGATAAATATCCACACTTATATTACAATCCATTATTTCTTATTTGATTGAACATAATATCGAGCTCTTACTCTTATTTTCTGCATTATCTTACTTTCACGTTTATTTTCTATCTCTATTTTTTATTCGTCGTCGCTTTCTTACAATTACAGGTACTTGAGCTTTAAGTCTTGAATAAGAACTAGAAAATCATGATCAATGTGAGATTTGACCCAATCTACCTATATTCATATATCCGAAGAATTTCATATATTATGGTAATATTCTTTCACATCTTTCACCCTGGTAATATTATGGCTCAACCTGCGGTGCATGTTCCTTTTGAACCATCTCCCAAGAAGCGGAAAGGTGAGTCAACATGGTAAGACCGCACTCATTGCCCACCTCGATTTCAGGAAGGAAAGACAAAGCTTGGAAGTTCACATTTCGGCGTTGAATAAGAACCGGTCCGTGCAATGTTACCAACTTCTCCAGATTCATCACACTGTCCGCATAAAGTTCTGCCACCTTTCTTCTGGCGCCAGGAAGCTAAGTTGACTCAACACTAGTCAGTGAGACACCCGCACGCTCCCTACTGTAGGGCAGCGCAGATTTGTAAGGAACACGTCTGGAGAAATGCCAGCCATGTTCGCGTACAGCATTCTTCTGTCATGCTCAGCACGTCTCTTCCACTGAATTTCCCTCTGTTCTACGGCCCTAACGTGCTGGAATTATCGAGAGAAATGGTGCGTAGCCTAAAGCTGCATTCTGACGTCCCGTTGTAAGGACTACAGAAGAATGATGATTCGGCTCGGAACACTCTCTGGATCATCCATGGTCTGAGATTGTAGAAGGCTACCTTCTTGAGAAGAAAATTGATGGAGCACAATCTCCAGATATTGCCAAATAAGCTGTGCTAGAGTATTCAGATGATTCTGCAGACCAGACGAATCGTACTCGTTCAGCCGTACAACCCTCTCATTAGCTGAAGCTGGAATATCCAGCTGGGACGAATTCACAATAACCACCTGTCTTAGCTTCGGTTGACCGTATCTCGACATTCGTAGATCGATGTGGGCTTTGAGGGACATGAGGATTCTACAGAGAGGAACACCAGTTTATCGTACGATTACATATTAATGAAGCATGATTAGCGGTGATTAGAAAGAAGGCGACCGCGTAGAATAAACGAAGGATGGAAGACCCCATCAAGCCGTACAAGGGAGATTAGCTGTGATTAGTAGGGAACCATATGCAGGCATGACAATTTTGTATTGGCATTTCTAACCTTGAAGGCGTTTTCATGGCATGGAAATGAGAGTAACGATCAAAGGTCGTTCCTCGAGACCACAGTGTCAATTCAGTATCATCGATCTATGTTAGGAGATCAACGTGGGTTTATACAATTTCGAGGACTCGACTCTTTATCTTTGAGGTTGAGTGCTAACACTCGAAGGTTTATACAATTTCCAGAACTCCAGTCTTTATCTTTGAGGTTGAGTTTAACACTCGAGGGTTTAGGTTATGAGCATTTCTGTATAATACAATCACCAATGTTGCGACAATCATTTAAATTTTATTAACGTATAGCTTAATTTCATATCGTTTCTTAGCGCTTCTAATGGGATAGGTAATTTTTATCAAGCCCTGATCAACGTTCATAGAGTCTTGACTGTTACAAGTCCAATGTTCTTGTTGGGGACATCCTCCCCTTTTTATCCTTATTCCTGATGACTAAGTGAAGCATGGTTTCAAAAATTCACGCAATAACGCATGCCCATCCTATCGAGATTGCCCGTGTGTATGTCATCAGCCCTTCTCGCCACGTCAGTTCTTTCATCTGATTCGGCCTATGCATTCCTCAGTGGGGTTCGAGGAAGCCTTCTCAGCGATACTCTTTGAATGAATCCTTTATCATATTGACACTGCCAGTCTAGCTTATTTCGTCCCCAAATTCAAACATATTCGCACCTGATTGTTTGTTTGGAGTCAAGCTTCACGTGGCGTTCCACATGACAGTAGTTGCAGTACGATGTCATGCAGATGTGTACCTTTCACGTTGAGCAAGTTGAGAGTATGCAGATTTTGAATGCAAAATTTCTAGTTCGTATTTGATCCTTCCAAGTTAGAGTTGACTCTGTTACTCAAAAGCTTTGAGTATGCTCTTGTACTCTAGTGAGAGTAACAGTTTAGTTTCAAACCCATTCTAAGCTCTAACATAGTACATATTTTTGCACCAACTATGATCGGGACTTCTCATTACAGTCGTGGTAGAACATTTAGCATTAATTCCCATGAAGCAGATTAGCTGTATCGGAAATTTGCGAGAGACACTTTCACCCCAGGTCCTCGGATTAGCCTATCAAAGGGAGATCTCAAGTAATTTACAAATTTTATATCATAGTGGCTGTGCATGTAAGCCATCGAAGGAAGCCGCGGCTTCAACTTAGTATACATATCCATTCCTGACACATTATGTACACATTATGTTTAGTGTCTGTGCTGGCTACAGGAGCTAGAAGTTCCTATCGACAGGTTAGTAGAACTATGAGTATCTTCTGCCGTGCAGTAGCTATGTCTGTCTTACTAATTAAACTATACAGTACAAGGTTGCATCAATTAGAAAAACTAGTAATATACATGTACATTTGTTGCTCCTTTTAATTAACAGTGGTAGAACAAGACTGATTAGCTGTTCAGGAGAGATAAGTCACAATTTGAATTTGAAGCATGAAGTTTCCATTTGTTCAACTGTTCGAGTCCTTTCAAGAGTTTAGAGTGCTCTTTCTGGTTAGTCCTGCTCATATCCGCTTTTGATCTTGTTTGAATGAGGTTCTGTTTGTAGTCCCCGGCTCTTATAGGCTTATATAAGCGAGGGTGACTTTCGTTGACAAGCTCATCTGGCGCGTTGTACATCGTACTGTCATCCAAGTTCCACAGTCCTGCAAGTGAAAGACGATGGGAATTTCTGTTGACTAAAACCCGATGCAAGACAGTCCTGTACATCCCGTTCGTCCATACCTGCAAGGTGCTAAATTTAAAAGTTAGTACATCTTAGCACCATCTTGTCCAAAAAGCCTGATAACATGCAGCTTCGTCCAGTTAGCTTCAACAGAGAGAATAAGCCCCTCGTATCATCTCACTTCCGTCATCCAATCACATCATTTCCCTAATTCAGGATAAAATGTAACTCAGTATCTGGGAGTTCTCCATTCTAGCCGTTCTCCCCAAAGTAGATTTTGTAATACCGCTAATTACTTCATTTTTCACGTCAAAGAATTTATTGATGCGGTACTAAGCTAATCAAAGTTCACATATAAGAGTCATATGCCGCCACAAATTTTACCAGATTTGCAGATTTCGTAGTCTACATAGATGTTAACATATGAAAAGTACGACCTTCAGACAGAACTAACTGCCACTGTCATTGCTTGATAATCAACTTGTAGATGCTGGAGTTCATCCAAAAGAAATACTAGTATATGCAAACTAGAAGGACTACTGATCTACAAGTGAAAGATTGGATCCAATCTTCAGTGGGGGACAAAGAAATTTCGTCCACTTATAAATGTTGGTTCTAGCTTTAAGCATCATGCTAGAAGAAGTGGAAGTAGGCCCATTCCATATCAAGAATCTCACTGAGCAACATATGTAAATGGACTGGAAGAAATTTCTTACGTGGAATCCGTCCGAAATATTTACAACTAGTGCCCCATCTATGGGTCGGACATCGAACCAGTGGCCATCTTTCTCAACTTGCAATCCTCCAACTTTGTCTTGAAGCAAAATAGTGACCAAGTTGGGGTCCGTGTGACTTTTCGCACCGAGTACAGTAGAGGGTTGTGGACAAACCGGGTAGTAATTCAACCGAATGCTCAGCTCAGATGCGTTTACGTGTTGCGAGAAGAAGGAACTTTCCAGTCCCAGATCTTCGGCATAAAGTTGAAAGAGTTCCTTTGTAATGTGTCCTAAATTGCGGACGTACTTGGCAATTGCTTCCCTGAAAATGACGAAGGAATCAATCTTGTGTCAGATCTAGAAGATTAGTTTTGAGCTTTAATTTAGCTACTAGTTTGAAGCGCAGACGATCCGTCAAGAAAAGTGCTGTTCAATGCAATTAGCCAATCTGACTACGATATTACGTTGTCAAATTCCATTTGCAAGCAGCCCGAGCGTCTGTCAGGACTACCACTTTTGTTGTTACGTAAGTGGTTGCTAAGTATCCGTGTATAGAAACTGAAGTTAATCTGTAGAAATGATTTGAAGACTGCCGGTGTACCTGAATGACTCATTGCCTTCTGGCCATGCAGAAGACACCTTTGCATCTAGATCGCTTCGAGGTCCAGTACCGTGGATCAACCAACTTTCAGCCCAGTGCAAGCTTGACATCCTTTCGCTAGTGTTATCCCCAATAAAAGACTTCGTTTGCTGCTTTCTCTCAGCAGGAAGCTCAAAATACTTGTAGCTTTCAGCTATCAAGTGCTGCAAGTGTTCCAGCGAAATGCCGTGATTGATGATCTGACAAGAACCCCAGGATCTCGCAGCATCCCCCATTTGCTTCGACAATTTGGCTCGGTCTGATAGTAACAATGAGAAATCTATAAGAGGCAAATTGCAGTGCATTGATTGGTCAGACTCATCTTGCACGTCTTTCAACGCGGGAAGGTCTTCCTCACTAAGCTCTAATGCTAGTGGAATTTCATCAACTCCAATCCTCCTGAGCGTCTCCGAAAGCTCACGTATTGTCGGTCCACGAGTTTCATGACCTCCTCGTCTGAAAGGCAGACTGTGAATCGGACTCGCAACTAGCGCCATTGTGGTGCGAAGTGAAACTTTTGACTACTTGCTTCGGAGGACAAATCAACTCTTTCGTGAATGCAGCGTTTTAATGATTCATCAAGACCTGGAGAATCCTCCACTAAGTCCAGGAAACAGTCCCACTGTTACTGGGGCTGGGCCTGTAAGTGGACGAGTGAGGGAGAGGATATGAGTGAAGGAGTGTTTTCATGCTCTTTTATACGCTATTCAGATGCGAGCAGTTCCTTTGCATATATACTCATTTTATATATGGTTTTTCAGGTCTGAACTAAGTCTGAGTAACGCCACGTCCTGGGCCCACTTTCTTAAATGTGGTATTTTGAATCTCTACGATGCACCTTAAGGCAATGAGTACTGAACAGTGTCCAGGCACAGTTTCCCCAAAGACCGGGGATGGAAAGTCTTCACTAGTTGTCTTATTGATATACGGAAGGCACGTACAGTGTACTGCATTCCGATGATTAAGCGCTAGCCAACATATTATGATCTCGTACTTATTCCATCCTATGCAGATTGCACGGGAATATAGTATCCAGACTCATCGCTAGATACGATTCATATCAAGGATTGGTTGACTGATGCATATGCTCGCGGTTTCGAATAGTGGGATATAGAGATTTCCTCTGCATTATTACTGCAAATAGTCAGAGAGAGCCCTTGGAATCATCGATTCGCAATCGGCTATGTTAAGCAGTCTCTTCCGTCGAGTAGGTTGCAAGTAGTAACCGGACCTCCAGGCACTTGCGTCATATCGTGGATTCGTTAGGATCACAAGAAGTTCACAGAAAATCAGGGACTATCACATGGCGATGTATAGGGGATGCTCCATAGGGGATGTCCAACTTCTATATCGCGGTACCTGAAGACAACCAGGAGATAGGCTTCCAGGTAAGTTGCCTTGATCTATAACCAAATCAACCACATATGTTTTCAACTATATAACCGAACCGTTTGGGCTTGTGACCACAAATAGAGAATGCAAAAGATAAGTGCGGAGATTTACATTGTTGCACGACCATGTAACTATGAAAATTCTGTTACTTGATCCTCAAGTTTGCTTATTAGGGAAAGCTGGTCACGTCATCTTGAAGATTTGGGCTAGCGTCCTGAACTGTAAGAGAACGCATAGAGAATTGTGAGCCTAAATTTTAGCATTTAAGATATGTACCTGTACTGTAAATAAGGATAGTGACGTCGCCTCATTAGTGATATTAAGGTAACTCATCCCAAATAAAATCCACCAACTACTTACAGCCAGCAATTATCAACGGCAACGTATTACTCTGCGCACATGTATTATTCTGGAACCACCTTCAAGTTTTACACTTGATCGTAGCTAGCTAAAAACAGGATGATTAGTCTTGACATGATCCGAATTCGCCAACATGGAGCTTTTTACTGATATTGGTAGATCACATGTATAGCAGAAAGATACTGATTGAACAGTAAGTGAACAAGATAGAAAGTGGAAAGAAAGGATATATACCTTGCTGATGGGTTACCCCTACGGTATAGCTGCAGATTTACAGGAGGCCTGTCTAAACATGTTTCTGGATTCAAATAGAGCAAGGTGGTCTCAGAATCCTCATCAGCAACAGTGACCAGAAATTTGTCAGGTATTCGTAGCGATTAGGAATAACCCTGATCTCTGTACGGTTGTTGAAATCCGTAGAATGAGCGAGTCTAAAGGATTCCACTGACTTAACCAAATGGGTGAGAAACTCACTGACAACTTGCAAAGTTTCGAACTACACGTGACAGATAGTTATAGCATTTTGACACTCTCTTGCTAATCTAATTCGTGGGCATGTCTGTAAAATTCATTACTGCTCCTTGCTATTAAGTTCTGGATGACATTGCATATAGTGAGCATTTCAAAGTTGCGAGTAAGATAACACGGTGGTCATGTGAGTCGCGCACCGATCAGATTGACAACGAGCTCGGAAGTCAGAAGACAGGAACCTAACCTCTGGGTTCTACTGTGACCCGAAAATCCTGGGAAAAAACATAGATCTAGAGAAGAGCTGGTTGTTGTAGTTTTAGTTTCCATGAAGTGCAAAGACACTCACAAATATATATCCCGAAGGAAGGAGAGAAAGAATACAAAGCACCAAAGAGTGCAAGAGGGAAACTGAGCAAGAAGCCCAAAGAAACCAAAGAGACACAAACCCCTTCAAGACCAAGACCACCAAGCCACCCCAAGGAGAGGCCACAAAGCAACCAGCTAACCAACAGCCAAAATACTACTGTTGGATGGTGTGATGGAGGTACTCTATAGTGTTCCAGAATGGTGATTTTCTTTATTTTGTTATGTTTTTCTTTATTTAGAGTAGAAAAAGGCATGGAATTTGGCCTTTGAGGAAGAAGTTCCTCAAAAAAATGGATTTTGGGTGAATTTTTGGAAGAAAAGCCTCTTGGCCAAATTTGCATCTTCACCAATATTGATCAAAATTTTCAGTGAAGATGAAGGCCCTTCTTTCAAAGACCATTTTTTTTGCCTCCCGAAGACGAAGATGATATTCGAAAGAGTGGGAAGACTTTTTGGTGAAGAATGATCAACAGTATACAGATTTCAAGAACATGCAAAGAGCGCCTCCAAGACGGCTCACACAAGTGGAGAGTGATGGGAGACTGAAGATCATTGTAAGCAGAGGGAAAAACTACTATAAACCTTGAGGTTTTTGCAGCAAAATAGGTTTGCAATTCTTGTGCTTTCTAGTCTCCATTACTTTCTGCTTCTTGGAATCAGAGCAAGTAGAGAGGAAACAGAGAGTGGGATGTGAGGAGATAGATCTCTAGCACAATGGTGAAATCCATCTCCCTTTGTATTACTAAGAGAGCTTTGAACCTGAAGGACCCGGTGTTAGATCCTTGGGAGATTGCAACTAGACAAGTGACATTGCAAAGGTTGAGAGTTAGCTTTCTCTTATGGAAATGGGAGTATACTTTGGATGCAATGGCTCTAGAACTTTGGAGGATGAAGAAAGTGGTGCCATGTAGGTTGAGAGAAAATGTGAGAGAATGTACATCCTTCCATTGGAGGAAGACATTGAGAAGAAAGCAAGGAGTAGCAAGGCGTTACATCTTTGATTTGCAGTTCAACATCAATATGAAAATGCAGGCAAGAATATATAAGGCCTTTGAGCATGA
The DNA here is from genome assembly GCA_948567375.1 of Lunularia cruciata. Lineage (NCBI taxonomy): Eukaryota > Viridiplantae > Streptophyta > Marchantiopsida > Lunulariales > Lunulariaceae > Lunularia > Lunularia cruciata. The sequence continues at coordinate 15,438,619 of OX419756.1, forward strand.
TAGGCATCCCACCAATGGATGGTTGGTGTCTGATCACAAGAACCTGGCTAGAAGGGAGATTGCTGGGGCTTGATAAAGATCTTCAAACCCGAATGAACCGCTTACCTCACAAATTTGCAGGTGGCATTCTTTGAATTCCTTTTTCTGGAATGGACCAATCGATTGGGAGCAGACCTTCCACTCTCATGTGCAAAAGATGTATAGTATTTCTGATTGATCCGGACCTCATTACCTGATGCCTTTTGTGGTTCATTTCTACATCAGCCAAGGTTTACTCACTGAGGAGGAGAAGGTTGAATTTCCAAGCCACAAAGTGCCATCTTCTTACTTAAAAGAAGTAAGATGGGCACTTAGGGCATGCACCAAATGGAGCTCATGCAAGAAGTAGATGAGAAGTATTGGAAGATGGGTCAACTTGTGAGCCCAGTGAAGGCAAAATCTCAAAGAGATGGCAAAATCTGAGGACAAGATCCTGCAATTGGAAGCACGGTTGAGGCAATTGATGACCAACCAAGCACTTGTGATCATCCAAGGCAAGCTATGAGCAAGCAGCAACCGCCTACAAGAGAGAGAACTATTTTGCATCACTGATAACCAAGAAATGGTGAAGAACTTGCATGAAAAATTGAAGTCAATGCACCAAGAACTCATACCACTACAATGTTTCTAAATGAAGAGAAGATAGAGAAGCTTCAACTCTTGGCAGTAGCTCCTACTTTTGCACCAATCCAGATTCTTGAAGATGGCAAAGTGGTGCTTTGATTAATGATTAAGGGATCAAAGGAGGACCAATGTCAGAATATGGGGAAGTGGGTGTGCAAAATCATAGAAGAGATGATGGTGGAGTTTGTGGAGACCACCATCACCACAACAATAGTCCAAGGGCTCAAGATAGCATGTCAAAAAACCTCATGGAGCCCCTTGAAGACTAAGATACTGGAGCAGATTGCCTTAGGACTTAGGTCTAGAATAGAGAGAAAGTTTAAAGAGTTGAGAGAGGGCTTGAGGACAACTTTGCTATTTTTTAGAGCTTGCTTTGATTAGGTAGTAGAGACTGTAGAGCCAGAGGAGGCATAGAGTCCTTAGAGCCAATTGAGGAGGTAGTAGTGCAGCACAATGTTCTTGTCGTACCATCTATGTACCCTCTTAAATCTGCATATCTTGTAGTGGCCATCATGAACTTTTAGGTTCATGATGGCCACTAGGCCATCTGTTAGTTAGTTTTGTAGATCTTAATTCCAAGTGTTTGTAGCTATTTGAGCATAGCATTTGAAGTTCTACACCATCTAGTATAAGATTGGTGAATAAAGTGAAAGAGCTGCACCACTCTTTTTCACTTTTCTCAAACTCTCATTATATTTTCTTGATTTTTGTTTGGACTTTGGTGAAGATAATAAAACATTGCTAGTTGCCTAGTGTATGTGATCACTAGCTTTGGTGAAATTGCCTAATACAATGCTTTGATGGACTTTGATCTGTAGTGTTGTTAGTAACCAAAGTGTGAAGACCAAATGGATAGATTGTCATTAAGATCTCGTAGTGTCTCAAAGATCATGCCTTACAAAGGACAAAAAATTTGAGTTATGGTGAAGATAGTGCCTTGTGAAGGGTAGAACATTGTTTCAAGAAGATATTGCCTTCTAAAGTGTAGAACATCAGGTTTCAAGCAAAGGCAATGCCTTGCAAAGGGGTAGAATATTCATCTTGGAAGAAGATGATGCACTCCAAAGGGTAGAACATTGCAATTTGCTAAAGAGAGTGCCTTTGGAAGGGCAAAACATTATCTTCAGTGAAGATGGTGCCTTTGCAAGAGGAGAAAATTGACTTCAAAGAATGCACGAGGTGCCCTTGGAAGGGGATGCACACTATCTTTGGAAGATGATAGATTCCAATCTTTGGAAGGAGTGAGAATCTTTGTGGAGGTAAATGTCCTCCAAAGAAGGGACGATCTTCAACTTCAAAAGACCACACCCCTTGTCGTTGGAAGGGTAGGACATTTACCTACCAAGGATCTTCATAATCTTTGTAGAAGAGAATCACCTTGCATACTAAACCATCATTCTCAGAATTCATTGGAATTATATAATTTTATCTAATTGATTATTCTTTGTTCTTTCCATAATGTGCATTCTTGGTGTTATTGTACTCATCTGGGATTTGTCTCTACACAAGAGGTTAAATAGTAAATAGTAAAGGAATCCAATGTGACACTCTTATTTGTATTCAATCATTTCTTACCCGTATCCTTGTGAGATCAACAAGTTACTTACTAAAATACTTCAATTGTGTGTTTGTTGTGTATTCTCTAATGGCGTATTTGGTAGGTGAGAAGGGAGAGCTCTAGACAAGGTGTGCACTCCTATTGCATGTCTATGAAGACTCCAGGCATGAGAGTGTTGTATTGTGCCTGAGATTCTCTGTCAGAAGTAGGAGGTAAGTATGGCTTGGGAGACAGTCATTGCCCCTCTCCTCCACAAGGACCTCATGATGCTTCCCTAAGCAATCAGTGAAAATTGAGATGAAGGTACCCAAAAATTCTCCACAGCCAAAGGAATGAAGGTCTTGGATGCAAGCCAAGGTGCATAATGATCTTCCTTTCCTTGAGCTACAATGATCACCACTACCTCGGCCTACATGCATGCTCATGCTAGGGTCTTTGCTTGTAGGTGGTTTGACACCACCACATCATACAAAGTATGCCAACCATTTGTGAATGTGATGATATTTGCTCTCACTCTACATGGAGTTGGTCTTGGTAAGTCCAACCAACCACTTGATCCGTACTTGGGACAGTGTTGATTGAAGTAACTAAGCCACTGTATCTCAGATGGCATCATAAACTCTTATGGGCTCTCCACCTATACCACAACATAGTAGATGTATGCCATGTGTGTCACAAGTGGAACCACAAGTGCATTGGTCACAAGTGCAGCGGTCTAGAAGGCCTATCAAGGCCGGATGAGTGAGACCTAAATGGAGGTGGAGTGCAGTAGAGAACTCCTTTGGTATGAATCTAAAATCCTCTATCAAAGGGGAAGCATGGAGCCAAGCTCTGTAGCTTTTGATTCCACAAGAAAGAATACTAACTTTATCACATAAATAATGGTACATTAGTGAGTATGTTGGTGAGGGTGTGGGTGTGCACACTCTCACAGATGTCTGCCTAAACCTTCTTAGAGTGAGCAAAGGCTAGGAGTGTTGTGCATACAGGACCTGGTAAGAGGTCAAGAGCAAACAGTAGATAACTCTAAAAAGCATGGGTAATTGAATCCACTATCTTGATAGTTACCAATAGAAATGAGAGACCATGGTGTAAGAACCTACTAGCTAAAGGGGGCATTAGAGCCCATGCACCTATAAAAGAGGCCGGTGCAGTGATCTCCTGGAGCCCCTTACCCTAGACTATATAATACATACTATTTCAATCTTATTTAACGAGAAGAATCCAAATCCAAAATTTTAAAGCTAACTGGGTGGCAGTCAAAGGATCGGAGCCAATAAAACGGTATGTATCCCTGGCTCTAAACTCGTTTAGCCGGCAACTTTGCTGATCATTCCTCCCTTACATGAACAATTGCATGATGTAAACTATCACATCTACCACAATACATGATTCAAATGCAACCGCCTCACCAGCATCCACTACAAGAGTAGAACTTACATCACACAAGCTAGGCATCCACATGCATCGGAATGTTGTTTCATCACAGTAGGTTAGAAGGGTGGGACGGAGCGACGTCAACTTTTTAATATGTTGGAAAACCTGTGTACAAATCAATACATAGACTTACATGTTTAAGAGGCTCAGTTCGTTTTCTCCTTAAGGTTTTTATTGTCATAGTGCCCTAATGGCTTCTCATCAGAGAGCCAAGATGCAGAATCCCAGAGAAAGTTTTTGCCAGCATTAACGTGTACTGAAAATGTGAAGGACCTAGAACTGAATTAGACCTAGAATTAGTCTAAATTCTGCAAGCGAACCTGCAGAAACTTCAAGTTTGCAACGTCAACCTGCCCTCTCATACGTGTTTCCATTTGACTTACTTCATCCTTTCTATTATGAACAAGGTCAGAAACATTGTATGCGTAGCTGCAGTGTTGTAAAAGATCATGATTGACGCTGGAGCGATCTGATGTACTCCAGAAAATTTAACGGATAGTTGAAGAGCCTTGAGATACTTGGAGATCGTGTCGATATGCATGAATGTTTGAGAATGGAATTACAACTGGGTAGGCGTAGAATGCATTATGACTGATGAGTATATGTTGCTCAGTTCCCTCGTCTAGCACCCCAGATTTTGTAGATATTTTGTACCGGCAAAGTGAAGGGTGTGGATATTTTGAAGGGACAAAGTGACTGGTGTGGCTTGATGTGGACTTCCCATCCTTCTTGTTATCCTACGCGGCCGGTTTTTCTTGTTTTACTGGTGTGGTGTTTGGTCCAATAATCTGCTGGTGGGTTCCATGACGCTGCAAAGAAGCATACTGTAAACGTAACTGTAAAACAGGTACGTCCTATATGCAGGTGATCATAGTTCTAATTGAAAAGAATTTGTTGGCTAGAGCTATGATAGCTACTTACTGCAAATAGAACTGCATGCTGTTTCTCCAGCCAATTTAATTTGGTGGTGTCATTCCGTGTCGCAACAAGCGGCAAGCAATATCGATGCAATATCAGATCTGGACTGAATGGCTCGAATAATGTGTTTTTTTTTTAAGTAGAACTTTCATTACTTGTCCTGGTACCTGTATCACGTGCTTCAAGTACCATCAATCTTGAATAAGAACTCATGGCATTGCGCAGCTAATCCTTTTAATATCGATATTCAGAACAATACCTGGCCCAGATTAAAGAACCCAAACAGCACAAGACTATTTTGAAAGTCCCTTGACATCCATATGCTGCGTTTTAACTGTACTCGAGCTCATTCATTTTATACAACCAGCATTCAGATCCTGCTTCATAGTTATCCTTATTAAATGGGGATCAATTGTCCCCACTGAAAACGTACCTAGGCATCATCAACACCGAATCTAGTCAATTTTCCGGGTGACTCAACTCGAAAAACTCCAATACAAAAGTTCTACATCAATCCTAGCAAAATTCACAACATAGTATAGTGGGAATACTTGATCAACTACTGTCAAGATCCTGATTCAAACAGCCATGTTCAGCTTGTCCACATAATTGACGCGCTCAATTGAATGAACGCGTGAGAGTTGACGTCGAACACAAAAGTTGAGCTACATAGCTTAACACAAGTTGATCTAGAATTCTGGGAACAATGTTGTCTGCCATAATTACGAGCAAAGTAATGGTGTCTCATCCGTGGTTTAATTTTTCAGCCTCGTGTCGCATGAATAGGCTGCCGTTACAATCATGCCATGTGTAGGTTTACTCCCTGCAGAGATACGAACGACATAGTACACATCATCACCTCTGAATCAGGGGTACAGCTCTGACTTCCTTCGAACGTCGATTCAGGGCGTCAGTCTCTTTTAAATTTGTAGAAAGGTCCAATTTTTTAATATTGCAACTTGTATTTGCATCATGATAATCACGCGTCATAGCTGCTTGCTACTATCTACTATCTTCCTTCTCATACGTCAATGCACCTTGAAACTGGGGCACACCACTGAGGTGGTCTCATACGGACCGCATACTTTTCTTAATCACTGCATATAGCTGAAAAATGCCCGGAACTTTACGTGCTAACCGTTACATTAAAAATGCTGCTAGCAGCTCGGAGTCCAAAGCCTCAAAAGCAGGAAGACAAAGTATGTTCTCAGATAATTGTAATGTTTCTCATTTTGTAGCCTGCAATTTGCTCCGTAGTTTCTCCTATTCTTGATTTGACAATCAACACCCTGGATTCTGTGCCAACATTCAGAACACTTTAAGATATATCTCAGGAGGAAATTTCCCGCATGCCCACAGCGTACTGTGCAGTTGATTAACCACCCCTCTATCACTGGCTCAATACATTTATGTTGTGTTTGTGATTGAACATACTGAAATTGCGATTCTTGTGCTCTCCATAAGAGTACAGGACTTCCATGATTAAGATAAAATCTGAATATGTGGACCTGGTAATCATATGATTTGTAAATCATGTGCAAATGTCTTCCCAGCAAACGCAATCCTGGATGTTTGTTAGATTTCCCACGATAAGGATCTTTGTCTATTGGTTCATTTAAGTAGAATCTCAACTACTTAACAGAATATAGCACAGAACCTCAACTACTTAACCGGAGGTCTTCACGGAATACTCATGAAAATACGTGGATAGATTCTATCAAATAAGTAAGTCGCTAGTGTAAACTCCACTCGCTCATTTTAAGCATTAACTGTGTTGGAGAATGGTTGCTTACGAAGGTACAGGAATACGGAATCCATTTTGTAACACCATCCCGAATCCTTTTCAATTGCATGTACGTGACGTTCAGGAGAATATCTAGCGAGTCACAGTAATAACAAGAACTGCTGTGTTTGATTTGTGAAGAATAGCAGGATATCGTGATTTCACCTCTTCGAAACTTCTTCAATTAGAATCTGCGTGTGCAATTGGACCAAAGAAATTCGAGGTTCGGTCACAGGCATTCGATGTAGGATCAGGGTTTTTGTTGTTCTCCAAATCTACGTCACTTTGTCTATACATGATGATCCGTATACAGGCAATTATTGCTCCTGGATTACATCATACAGTAACTGTATGATGTAATTGAGGAGCAACACAAAAGTGCGGATCAGACTTTTATTACAATTGTCTTTCTTGGCCTTCGATCGCTTTCAATTTATAAACTGACGGCTCTCCCTTCTATTCCTTGTTCGAATACCTAGGCTGCCCTCTCCAAAGTTTTCAGTGCCAGTTTCAAATTTCTTACGGAAACCACAACGTAACTCTCACGTTGTCTTTTTCTCCGTTTCATAGTGTTTACAGAATTCAAACCAGTAAAGCCGTCTACAACACCAGTTTACATCTCCAACGCACAGGTAAAGATGGGTTATCTATCTGCCCACACGCTAACAGGACAACAGATCTATCATCAGCAATTTCGAGTGCTAACACATGCTTCTCACCTCTGGACCGCTTTACCGTAAAGTAGCCCAACACCGTTGTGTTCTTCTCAGATGGTCAGAAGATGATCTCATCTCACGTGAGGAGATATCTTTGAAATCTACGGAGTCTAATCTAACAGGCTTAGGTTTTGTGGGTTGGTTCTTGAGTATGTGGAGAATTGATTAAAACCAAACAGCACTTCAGATCATCTGTTAAGCATCCCGGAATTTCTCAACCTCGGTGAAGTTCTTAAATCGTCCAAGTTTGGTCGAATTTCCCCTAGACACTTTACTGCCTTAATAGAATTCGAATAGCTTTGTATTGTTATTCCTCGCGATTAAGAATAACATCATGTTAGCATTCTTGGGGAAGAACCATGGTATAAGATGGTTATTCCCCATTCAGGAGAGAAATATTACCAGTAATGTGAAAAAAGTTACGTCGTATCCACATTAAATTCTAGTGTCTATTTCACGATTTTGTCCCAGTTGAAATGTGCCATCTTTGCTTACATAAGTGAAACAGATGACATGGTATTACGTTTTGGGATCAGTAATTGTTACCACGTGATCAGGAATAAAATGAAGTAGCTAAGGTAAGATTCATCTGTTTGCTTTTAAATAGACATATTGTTACAGACGATCGTACGGCAGTCAATCCAGAGAGTGGCGTCAGTCCGATCGACCGCATCTTCTTCTTCTTTTCCCCGAAAACAGGCATCCGGGGTGGTCGAACTTCTTTAAACAGAGCTGTCCAGATGCATCCATTTTATTTTATTTTATTTGCATCGCACGGTTTGGTAAATTGAGCCAAACAAAAGGAATAATTCTACCAATTTACTTCTGAAAATTGGTTGAATTGTGACTATGTGGCTTCCGCGCTGTAGCGGACATATAAGCTTTACATATCAAGTGAAGAAGATTTATTGAAAATAAAAGCAACGCTTGCAGTGAAAAAGCTCTTCCGGTAAAACTCCAAGACTTTCATCAGTAACCAGATGAAGACGGCATGTACATGTATAACTGTTCATAAGGACTCATACGCAATACTTAGGAAGCAGATCCCGATACACCTTAAAGTCTAATTGAAAACTATTATGCATGAATGATCTGTATAGACTTCAACTGGAATGAACTAGAAGTTTAAACTGCTGTCAGCCTGATGACAATGATTTAAACACATGGCTCCGATGAGAATTTTGAGCGCGTCGATCGTTGCATTGTTAAGCTCATAGCAGTAAAATGCATCATTTCCAAGATTAGTAACGGGTATATTCGGTAGACAGGTGATAAGCATCTAGAATACAGAGTTCGGCAAGTCCTGCAAAACCAATTGCACCTGCAACAAGAGCCCCAGTGACGTGATTACAGAATTCATTGAAGTCGTTACAAAATTGTCTCCACTCAGTATGTGAGTTCCCGTTCTGTCCGATCAATTCTATCGCCAGTGTCGAAGCACAAGCTGACATCAGAATGTTCATCATCATCTGCAACGTTAGACCGACTGGATAAGGTCAGGAATTTATCAAGAGTCCTTATTATGCATTGTCTCAAAGATCAATGTACGATAAGAATTAGAGTTCATGACATTCTCTGTATCATGTCTTTTATCTGAGTCTCAAGAATACTCATTGCGGCATCCTTCTTGCAGAGAGAGGACGTTGTGCTCACAGGTGCGGAATCTGTTCATTGTCTACTTTATTGCAATACCATATGAAGAAGTCAAAGAACTCATGATTAGAAGCAGTTAACCGAGGGTTGCACAGATGCCGCGTATAGAAGTCAACATTCTTTCAACAATGGAGATTCAGTAACATCAATTTGAAGAAATGAGGAGATACAGCTGACTCCTAGTGCCAGAAATATTAGTACACTGAGTTAAGGAGGTGCTTACGAGATCCATGACGAAAAGTACCCACATAAGGTAAGTGGAATGAGCGCTTTGTTTGAAAGACAGGCAGCCGCCCACAACCAGGGTCAGAAGTGAATAAACGAAAACGATGGCAGACGCTATAGCAAACCACCTGCATTCCAAGGCTTTCTCATTAGAAAGTGACAACAGTAGCCCGTTCTGCGCAGGAGGCTGCACATATGCGCTTTCTGCCACAAACACTCGCATCTTTGTATATCGCAGCTTACATCATACAGATTCCTAATCATGATATTTTGATGAACTGGTGTACTTACAGCTCTTTCGGTGTAAATATTCTCATCAATATGTATTATATCCCCCAGTATTGCTTGGTTCAGAAATAATCTGTCGTTACATACAATCTGAATTCGATCTGTATACTGCTTATGATGCACTAGAACGATGCGTTTGTGTGAAAACGATAGGGATTGATAACGAATTACATAATGTATCAAATTACTTACACAAAAGCGCTAACGTCGTGGAAGTGGGTGGTCAGTTCGTAAAGGTTACGGAGACTGAAAGCTGAAACCCTGGCGGTTTGCTTGTTCGTAACCATTACGACGAATGCGGCAAGCGTGGATCCGAACGTAATAAATCGGAGAGTGGCGCTCAAACCATGCTTCAAATTCCTTGGCTCTGGACGGTTGTTAGGGTGAATTGAACCATCTCCATGGTAGCTGTAATCTTCAATTCTGCCCTTTTCCAGGCCATCATTAGCCGTTTGCTCAGCCATTCCTGCTCTCTGTTCCTTTCTGCGCTGATCTTCTGAATGGACGTCTCGCTCCAGATCAACTCCCACACTCCTGGCTAGGCAATATATACTTAATCTTCTAACAGTATTCTGAATAGATTCAAAACTTTTCACTGGATTCAGCTCGTTGATTCATATCTCTCATGGGAAGAGGGCATGGAAATTTAAAGCTACGAACTTGTTTAACCTAACGTTACTTTCAAGAAGCAGATGTTTTAAATTACAACATCTCCAGCTGCAATGAAACCAATAGCGAAGAAGCCGAAATTAAAGAACGAGAAACATTAATTGATTGGATCACAGCAGCGTAGACAACACAAGCAACTAGTAAGTCCTGTATCTATCACTGACAACCACTAGAAGGGGGCTAGGCAGGACTTTACAGCTCAGGAAGTCCCCAAATCGATAGAATACCAAGCAGACCAAATTGATGAAGACGATCCCTCTTGCAAACTAGTACAAGTAAGTAAGGTGGCCTCTAAATTAATTTCAGTGCAATTTTAAGCAATTGCAAGTCGATAGAATGCGACAAGCCCCTCTCGTTCAAGTTGTTTCACACTCGGCTGCTTCACCTACTGAGTGACACCTACTATTTGTCTCTGTCACGATTCATTCCTCATGCACATCTCGAAAGATTCTGATGTGGATTGTAGTCAAGCGACTCTCTCCTTTCCTTCTTAGAGCGAGTGTACCTTTGGGTTAAGTTTCTTCGCACGTTTTGTTTGAAATTCGGGCATGCCTAGCTTGTCCCTGACCGTTCGACCGTTTGATAGCGATGTATACGCCAATAGGTCGTCAGATATAATCGTGGTTTCCTATACTGCAATTCAATAGCAGCAGTGTAGTCAATACTCTATACTCAAGAATATTCTAACAGATTCCTGACATTTTGTCTTTAACTTTCACCCTTGGTTAGTGCTCTGGTTTCAGGCAAACAATTTGTGACCGGACTCTTCTGAACCGTGTGCTAGTAGGTCAAGATGTAGAAATGACCACACTCCTAGCGTTGAAATTGGTGACCCTTGAAACCACCAACATGTGTCAGTGCAGATAAACTCATGTTACTGCTTTTGCAATTCGACTGTAGACACAGTACTGTCTTGAAGTTTGAACTTGTTTACATGTGTCCAGCTGATGTGATAAACCAATGTAGAATACACAACTCAGCGATCCCTGGCTTACGGCAGACGTTTAGTGACTTACCAGACAGCAAGCTACAAAATATGACTGTTCAAACTGCTCTATGTGATTTCGGCAGGTCCGGGCCACGTGCCTCAGACTTTATATCGCAGTGTCAGCTCATTTGATTGCAAGTTGGGAAAACTGGCCATCCTCCACCGCAAGGATTTTTCGGTAGTTGCCGTGTAGGCTTCTTGACTCGTTTCAAATTGATCCAATAAGGATTTTCCTTGAAATTTCGATCTAAAGTGGTCAAGATTTGAAGAATGTTTTCCTGGAGTGGAATCCACTTTCCAGTCATCATGGATTTCGAAATATGGATTGACGGGATGATAATCATCATGACCATATCGCTCTGTCGATGCGAACTGCGGGGTACGGATGAGCGTTCACATCTTCTCTCTGACTGAGTGTTATTATGGAGTCAGATGCATGTCGACTCCGTAATCCATTTCGTAATTTCGTATCCATTTCGTATTTTAAGCGGTCGCCTTTCAAAGATGGACTCAGGGTAAGGGTTACTTGTGGCAAGCTTTAGGGGAAGTTCGGGACAGCGCAAAGCAGAAAAGGACGTTCGGGGAATAAGAATTCATAATTTTCTTTTTCCTCTCCTTTTTCCATATATAATATAATAATAATAATAATAATTCTAGTAAATAATCTGTTAAATAAAATTTTATATTGGGGTATTTTATAGTCCATCAAATTATAAATCCATCAGAAAACTCAATTTGAAATTTGAGCTTTAAATTTGCAACATTTGTGCTTTGTAAGGAAATGGATAATAGTGGCAAATCTCCTTATGAAATTTATAATTAAAAAAAAAATTCTCTATCATTATAATATATTCTGACTATCTCACTTTGACCTCATTAGCGGACCAAAACGTTAATTGTCTCATGGAATATGATTGACACTTATATTAGGGCTTTTGGGCAGTCTTCAAGGTAATGAACCATTGCAAAAGCATATTTGATTAGCTCATCAATCATTTCTCGTCTTAGTCTTAGGAGAGAAGTACTCTTTCAAACCAACCCCCATAGTTCTATCCAATGCTTCATTTGATATTCTAGGTTGTAATTCTATGTCGTTTTTGAGGCATTTCTTTTTCCAATTAGATCATGGTTATACGGCTCCCGATTATTTAGTACTAGTTTGGCTTATTATCTTAGGATAGACTTGAATCTTTTTTTCGTTTATACTTCAGCTTAATGTTAATCTAGGGTAATCTCATGGATCATTTTCCTCATACTTGTTACCTATTACACAACTTCAACTACCGTACTCTAAGGAGACCAAGAGCAATACAGACCATTTGTGTTCTGGAGTCATAGTTAGATAAGAAAGACATAGTGATCTTAGACAACCATCTGATCCTAAGTATTATGTCTTTTGTTTACTCATTGATTGGATATTAGCAAGGATTGATATTTCTATAATTGCATGTGAGGCTGGAGTTGCTACGCTTTCTCTCCGCAATCTGTAAAATGAAGAGCAAGAGCTATGTGATCTTGAAGTTGAATTAGGAGGTCATATTGAGATCATGTCTAAGTGTATGACCTTTCTATCACAAAATATGTTTGGATTAACTAAGTTGTATAACTTTTGATTTGTTCCTTATATTTGGATCATTGGGACTTAATGATTGATCAAAATTTTTATTTGATTTAGTTTTATCTAATGTCATATTATTATTTTTCTAATTATTATTATTTTGAACATATTTTTCAAATTCTATATTAAATGAATTTTTCTAATCTGATATTTTTTGGTTATGAGAACATGTTAATGAGATTGCTACATGCTTTTCTGTCTATTTTTTATTATAATATTTCTCTAGTCACTTTTTAACTTTCATGAATTTTGATACCGATGGTTACAAAAATGATGATGTTTTACTTTTTATGGTCAGATGCAGCATCAAATTTTTTAATTCTCAAGCCACTACAATTTATTTCTCAATTGATTCCTCTTCTTAGGATGCCACTCAGAGTTGCAAGATATATGTTGTGGTCATGCTTTAATATTCATTAAGTCTTTGAGATCTTTTTTGTAAAATATTCTAGAGAAGAATGCACATACTAATATTGTGATTTTTTCTAGGTTCCATAAGTTTCACAAATGTTGATCTTTGAAAACCTTCTATGACGTAGATGATATGGAATTTTATCATTGAGGAGTTAAAAGGTAGATCCATCCTTGCTATTTATATCATTTTAAATTGTTGTCTTGTGTGTTGGGCTTATTACAGCTACTATATGTGTTGAGGTTGAATTATTTATTTCCACACTTTCACATTAGTAGATATATGGATTATAATCTAGAAACCATTGGCAGATTGGATAAATGTGGTCTTGAAGCAGAACAGAACCTTTACTATATGATAATAAATTCTCACTTAAGTAGTGTCTTTTCTCCTTTTTATTTGCAGAATAGTATATCTATTCTAAATTTAATTAATTATTTTTAATTTCAATTTTCTGTTCTAATATACCATTAGTTATCTAAGCTGATTGTTGGTGTGATTCACCAAGAAATGGATATCATGGTATAGTAATTCTTTGCTAAGCCAATCACTCATTCTCTCTCTTATACCAAAGCTGCCCAAAAATGACCTCCAAGGAAAAAATTCACCAACATCAACATAAAATATCTAACTCTCACACTCACAAAAGGGTCCACTAGAATTACTCCAAGATCAACACCATAATAACATCACTCTCTAATGGAAAATCTCAAACTTTACTTAGCAAGTTTAGGTAATACTAATAAAGCCTCATTCCCTTAACGCACTCCTTGCTCAAAGCTCACTAAGGATTCCCCTCCTAATCCTTTCCTTACATACCCACCATAATTACCATAGTAAGTACCTTGGTAACTTGATAAAACCCATACTTTTCCTACATTATCCTAGGTAAAGAATCCTTTATCAATGTACTATCTTGTGTATTTTGGCCCTCACAAACCTCCTTTTGGAAGCTTTTAAGCATATATCTTAGGAATCTAGGACCTTCTCCTAATAAAAAATAACAATATATTCTAAGGTCAAATTAAATCCACCTAACTTGACTACTCCTATTACCAAAGCTCTTGGTAAAGCCAATAGGAATTCTAACATCTCCTTTATATCAATCCAATTTGACCATGCAAAGTCCAAGATGAAGGTACTATTCCAATGTAATCTAATGATATATTCTCTAAATATTTCCTATTCTACTATAATCTAATTTAAAATTTGCTAAGGGAGCTCCATGAAGTATCCAACAATAAATAAGGAATTTCTCCTCCTATTTAGCCATTCTAAATTAGTTAAAGGTATGATTAACTGAGTCACTACTAAACTTAGATAAGTATAATTATCTCCGAAGTACTAGTAACAATCCATACCCTTCAGGTTGCACATCAAAATTTGATGAAAGAAAAAGTCATGTTAGAGTCACAACGCCAAGCCAACTCCAAATATTGAATGCAAAATAAACAGAAGCCACACTTCTTATTGAACCTTAATATCATCAACATCCATCTTCAAGGCCATCCCAACAAGCTCAAGATTTGTATTGCTTTGCTCAAGAGCCAAATATCTCATATGGGTAAAACCCCAAACAAGGACAGTGATTACAGCAACCAAGATTCAAAGCACCACGCAACACAAATCCTTCCTCTTCTTGACCCACACCACTCACCATACTACCTCAGTCCTTGAACTCCTTCATCCTCTAGCTTTTGTGACCTTTTACAACTATGCCCAATCAGGAAATCACCCCTCAACAATAACAAGAACCCTTGGCCAAAGTCTCTACACACCATCAAGCCATTACACACCATCAACAACAAGAACCTTTTGCCAAAGCCTCTATACTAGACCACTATTTTCCCTCCATTCTCCTTGACAAACCGTGCTTGCTATTCCCACTCTTAGACACAATTACTCCTTGGAACTCTCTCTAGCATCCTTGATTTTTTTACTTTCAACTCCATGCACCATTTTCCCCTCAAGAGAAAAAATGGTGAGGACTTGGTAAAATTCCTACCTTATGTCTACTCCAGGACCAAGATACACGGCCACATGAAAATTTTTCAAAATCATCATCATGGGTTAGCCTATATGAAATCTGCCATATAAAGCAAAGCATCATAGTACTCTATGAAGGATTCCTAAAAGATATAACCCCTCTTTGCACATTAGAGATTACCTGCCACTATGCACTTCTTTCTGATCATAGTATAGCTCCAAGATATTGCCAAAAATGCAAATCCTCACTAGTAAAAGAGCAAGTATAACCCAATGGAATTTTTTGTTGTCCATTATGTGCATCCTTCTGGCCAAAAACTCTTAGAGAGGGCCTTGAAAGGACAAAGTTAGCACACAATATCCAATCTCACTCCACACACTACTCCTTTCTACCCCATCTTGCAAACAGGAATAATAGCAAGCCTGTCTCTCACCTAAGGAATGCCTCTTAAGACAATTTTTATGTACACCATTTACTAGAACAAAGAACATGTTGGATTGAGCACCATCAAGTATAACAACTTAGAGAAAACATCTCTCATTCATTACCTTAATCTCTCATTCTATCCTCAAGTCACTCATACTCTCTCTCTCATGTCAAAGCTACTCCAAAATGGCCTCCAAGTGAACACTTTACTAATGTCAATACAGAAGATCCTTCTCTTACTCTTGCAAGAATTCCCTCTAGAATTGGAGGTTCTCCAAGATCAGCCCTATAGTAATGGAAAATCAGAATCTTTACTTAGAAAATATTAGAAAATATATTACTCACAAAGCTTCATTCCTCTCACTCACCTCACTCTCTAAGATTGCTAACTAATTGATCCATTTCACCTTCTAAGCCTCCAATTAAATACTTACTAGAATTGTTGTGGTAAATTCCTTGGTAATTGGTAAAAATCTTGTTTTTTCAAATTACCCTTGGTAAGTAATCCTTGATCTGCAGGCCGTCACATGGATTTTTGGCCTAACATACCTCCATTTGAAGCTTTTGAGCATATTCTTTTGAGAATCTAGAACCTTCTCCTAGTTAAACATTACAGTATATATCCAAGGTCAAGTTAAATTAACCAAACTTCACCTACCAAAGGTCACAAAACTTGGTCAAGCCTATAGGAGTTTGACACCTCCTCTATACCAAGTCAACTTGACCACACAAAGTCCAGATGGAAGTCCTACTCCAATATACTCTAATATAAAACTCCCTAAATGGTCCTACTGTAATATAATATTCTCTAAAGAGTTCCCACTCTAATATAGTATAACTCAAAATTCACCAAGGGTCTGAGTATCCAAAAATAAAATATTATACCTCTCTACTTATTTAGCCACACTAAGTTAGTCAGAGATATCTTTAACTTAGTTATTACTAAACTTAGCTACCTATAACTAGCTTAAAACCACCAACGTACTATCAATATAAAATGTGTACCATAAGATATGATAGCCTTGCAATTACTATTTGGATCTAGCAAGAGGCCTAAGAGACACTCCAAAAGTTGCATGAATTTACTGTTCAACCACTTACACTTGATAAATTCCACAATATGTGACAAGCTTTGTTTTAGTTTGCACTTGCACTTGATTATAGGTGCTACTCCCATGATATATTACCTGTAAAAGACCAAAACCAAGGAGAGAAATAGGAGAATGGAAACTCACATTGGGACACTTGAATGAGGGAAAACTCCGAATGCCTAGCATGAGCTTCGGCCTTGGTATTTATAGGTAGCATACAAGACTCTTGAAGCTTCTCAAGAAGCTTCCTTGAGCCGCTTTCTTGGAGTGCAAGCCAAGTTAACTAGAAAGCTTCTCAGGAAGCTTCCTTCTAGAAGCCGCCTACTTGGCGTGCAAGCTAAGCTAGTTAGAAGCTTCTAGAAGCTTCCTTCTAGAAGCTACCTGCTTAGGGCGCAAGTTAACTAGTTGGGAAGCTTCCCAAGAAGCTTCTTAGATGTTTCTAGAATATTCTAGGCTATTTTGTCTTATTCTCTACTTCATAAGCCCAACTAACTTTGTCTCTAAACTCCATATTGTTACATATTCCCCCGCCGCTAGTTGGTGACGTCCTCGTCGCTAGTAAAGCTTTGAAGTCCTTGATGGCCCTCTGTGCATTCTGGAGGTGAGAAAGAGGTTCCCATGTGGCATCATGAAGGGGATACCCTTTCTAAAGGACCTTGTACTCCATATGTTGGCAACGGCCTTGTTGAATATGGCGACGCGCAAGGATACGATCAACTTCATACTCCTCATGATCATTGATAGGGATAGGAAGAGGGGGAGGTTGGACTCGAGAGGAAAAGGAAGAAGGGTTAGGAACAAAGGGTTTTAACTTGGAAACATAAAAGACAAGATGGATACGCATGTGACAAGGTAAGGCAAGTCGATAAGCAACAGGAGAGATAATGTGGGTGATTTCAAAGGGTCCTATCCAATTAGGAGCAAGTTTACAAACTTGGGTATCAAGTGAGAGAGGGAGGTTACTAGAAGATAACATGACTTTATCACCAACTTCAAAGGTGAGATCACAACGATGATGGTCAGCATATTGTTTTTGGCGATTCTGAGCAACAAGGAGGTGAGATTTGGCTTGTTGGAGAGATTGGGATATAGTGGTCAAGAATGTAGAAGTATGAGGAACTTGAGAGGGAGGAGGAGCAAGAAGAGAATCTGGAACAAGCGGATCTTGGCCAAAATTGAGAAAGAAGGGAGAAAATCCGGTGCTTGCTTGTTTGGAATTGTTGTAGGCAAATTCTGCAGCTGCAAGACATTCATCCTAGTTGGTATGGTGGACATTGACAAAGGCCCGCAACATATCCTCCAATGTACGATTGGCGCGTTCGGTTTGTCCATCAGTTTGAGGATGATAGGCCGTGGATAAAGCAAGCTTGGTGCCGAGTATCTGGAAGAGTGCTTGCCAAAACTTCCCGGTAAATCAAGGATCTCGGTCGGAGATGAGTACACGTGGCATCCCATGATGCTTGAAGACATTGTCGAAGTAGATTTGCGCTAAGGTTGGAGCATCCACGGTATCACAAGTTGGTGCCAAGTGGATTTGCTTACTAAGCTTATCCACAAACACCACAATTGCGGTGTGTCCTTGTTTGTCTTTGGCAAGGATGTGATGAGATCCAAGCTCACATGCTCCCAACGAGCGGATGGAATGGCGAATGGTTGAAGGAGTCCACTCGGCTTCTGGTTGCTGACCTTGTTCCGTTGGCAACTTTCACATGATCGAACAAAGTCTCAAACATCTTGTGTCATGTTGGGCCACCACCATTGGCATTGGAGGGTGCCCAAGGTCTTGTCCACTCCCATGTGACCAGCTATTGGTAAATCATGGGCTTCTTGAAGGCGCACAAGTGGAAGATCATCTTTGGCTGGAACATAGATTTGGTCTGCATGGAATAAAAGGTCTTCCTTGAAAGAGAAGGTGTTGTACTCCTTGTCGCATGCTGTCAGACAACCGTGTACCATTTGGAAGAAGGGATCTTGTTGTAGAGATGATTGAAACTCATTATGGACCTTAGGGTCAATGGACACCGTTGTAATTGCTGCCGTGATGAGAGGAAGATCCTTCAAATCAGGTCGTCGTGATAGAGCATCGGGGATGACATGGAACAGACCTGGTTTGTACTCAAGTTTGATGTCAAACAATTGGAGTTGCTCTTCCCATCGATGATGCCGACTCTTCATGTGCTCCAAGTGTAAGGTCTGCAACAATGGTTTGTGATCAGTTTGCATGATCACTTGTTTCCCCAAGAGATAATGCCTCCATACCTTGGTGGCATATACCATTGCAAGTTGTTCCCGATCTTGAGTAGAGTAATTTCTTTCAGCTGTATTTAGTTGGCAAGACACAAAGGAAATAGGATGTAGTCCATCTGGAAATTCCTGTTGCAACACAGCTCCAATTGCAGAGTTAGAAGCATCAAAATCAACCACACAAGGTAGTTGAGGATCATATGGTTGAAGAATAGGTCTTGAAGACACCATATGCTTTAACTTCTGGAATGCTTCTTCATGCTCGGTGGTCCATTGGAAGCTTGAGTTCTTTCCCAAGAGGTCAGTCAATGGTGCAACCACGTGAGCATAATAGTGGATGAACCGTCGGTAAAAACTGGCCAATCCATTGAATGCTCGTACTTCTGTAGCATCCTTTGGGGTAGGCCAATCAGTAATGGCCTTGATCTTCTCTTCTTCCATCTTGATCCCCTCTGATGAGATCTTATGACCCAAGAAGGTAACCTCCTTCTGCCAAAAAGCACACTTTGACTTCTTGCAGTAAAATTTCCACTGTCGTAGTCGTCTTAGGACTTCTTGCACATGATTTCTGTGTTCTACCTCTGTCCTTCTATAGATTAAGATATCATCTAAGAACACTACCACGGACTGATCCAATAGTCCCTCCAACACCCGATGCATCTGATCCATGAAGATTGCTGGAGCATTAGTGAGTCCGGATAGTAGAACTCTCCACTCAAAATGTCCATACCTTGTGCAAAAGGTAGTCTTTTGCACGTCCTCTCCTTCAATAGGAATTTGCCAATAGCCGCTACGAAGATCTAGCTTGGAAAAGTAGCGTGCTCCACTAAATTGGTCAAGCAGGTCGTCGATCCGAGGCAAGGGATATGCATTCTTCATGGTTTGCTTATTAAGCCCACAATAATCAATACAGAAACGAAGTCCTCCATCCTTCTTTGGAAAAAATAGTACCGGTGCTCCCCATGGAGAGGTACTATGTCGTATGAAATCCTTCTCCAACAACTCTGTAAGTGTTGTTCGCAACTCCTCCAACTCCTTTGGTGAGAGCCAATAGATTGGTCTACTCACTGGAGTACTCCTTGGCAATAACTCAATCTTGAAGGGCATACCTTGATCAGAGGATAATCCCTTTGGCAGATCATCCGGAAACACATCTGCAAACTCCTAAACTATCCGATCAATTGTTGCTTGATGCGGCACTTGGCCCTCCTCAGATTGTTCTTGTGCAATCGGCTTGATCCACACCGCGAATACATACTTATCTTCCTCCAAAGCTTGCTCTATGGCTGCTTCATTAACAAACTTCCCTTCTAGGGACTCATCTCTCTTCAAAGCTTGCTCCATGGTTGCCTTCTTGGCAAACTTCCCATCTTGGGACTCATCTCCCTTCCAGATTTTCTCTATGGTTACCTTCTCAACAAACTTCCCATCTTAGGACTGACTATTCTTAGGTGTCTTACTCAGAGGTGCCAGAAAACCTAATCGGAAATTCCTACCTTGGTGTTGTACTTGAATTTGACGTCGGGTCCAATCGAATTGAACCTTATGACGTTCAAGCCAAGGTAGACCCAGAATGATATCATAGTGTAGAGGTGCCACTACAAACCTCATACACTCCAAATACTCCTTCCAAATCTTGAAGGTAACAAGATGCGAGGTGCGGAATGCAGAACCTTTTTTACCATCCGCCATCATCAAACTACTTCCAATCACTGGCTTGATAGGAATACCCAATTCCTCTGCTACTTGCATAGATATGCAATTCTTTGAACTTCCAAAATCAACCAAAATCCTCCAACCCAGATTAGATATCGTACCTTGCAAGTGAAGCAAACTTGCATAGGTCTAGCCTTCAATCCCATTGGAACTAATCAAGCTCCCAATAGGCGGTTCGAAATCTCCTACTGGGATTCTTTGTTTCCTTGATCATTCTTTTCCACAAACTCCATCTGGGCAACTTGTCTAGGTCGCCCATTCCTAAGTGGACATTCAGCAATGTGATGTCCAACTTGGCGACAATAAAAGCAACCTCCATTTTGTCGTAATCTTTCTCTATCTACTGTGCCAAGTGGTCTTTGTTGGATAGCATCAATCTCCATTGGTACCGGTTCTTCCACTTGTGGTAATGGTAGGTTTTGTGTAGGTCGAGGTCGAGACCAAGTTGTCGCAACTAAGGAATCAAAACGCTCAGCCAATTGCATGGCTTCTTCTATGTTCTATGGCTCTTGCATGGTCACCTCCAATCTGGTTCGTGACTTCAATCCTTGCACAAATTGATCCAGAACTTCACCTTCTTGGATATCTGGAATTTGCATGATGATATTCTGAAATTGTGTGATGTAGCTTCTCACTGAGTCAATCTGCCTCAACTCCGCCAATTTATCTCGTGCAGCTTGGGTGGCATTTATAGTATGAAATCGACCAAGTATTGCATCCTTGAATTCTGCCCATGTCAAAATTGGTGTAACAATTTGTTGTTCAGCTCTTTCTACTCGGAATCGCCACCAAAGTTTTGCCACGATATCCAATTGGCTAGAAGCCAAGAGAATTTGTTTCCGCTCATCTTGAAGATTGGTGGCTTCAAAGTAACGTTCACAGTCAAACACAAAATTCTCCATTGTGCTTGGAAGGTTCTTGCCTTCAAACACCTTGGGTTTCAAAAATCAAATGCAATCTTCTCCATCTTGAACTGATGCTTTGTCTATCTATTCTCATCGTTGCTTGTCTCGTTCATCCAACAATCGAGTAAGATGCTCGATTTGTTGTTGCATTGCAAGGATAACATCCAATATTGCCGCCATTGCTACTACTCTATTCCACTACCCTCAATTTATCTAGTTGATTAACACATAGATACAACACGTCCACCGTTCTCCATAAGTTACAACTGGAAGTATCAAGGGTTCCTCTGACACGGTGATCATATGTAGAAAATCCTGCCCGAAGCGTGAGGTGATGAATTGTGTGAAATGATGCTTTGGTAATATCTGGACATGAAAGTCCCAATGGTTTGGCGGAAGTGGATTTGGTGGTCCATAAATTCCATCCATCCCATTCTTGCTCTGATACCAATGTAAAAGACCAAAACCGAGGAGAGAAATAGGAGAATGGAAACTCACATTGGGACACTTGAATGAAGGAAAACTCCGAATGTCTAGCATGAGCTTCGGCCTTGGTATTTATAGGTAGCATACAAGACTCTTGAAGCTTCTCAAGAAGCTTCCTTGAGCCGCTTGCTTGGAGTGCAAGCCAAGTTAACTAGGAAGCTTCTCAAGAAGCTTCCTTCTAGAAGTCGCCTACTTGGCATGCAAGCTAAGCTAGTTAGAAGCTTCTAGAAGCTTCCTTCTAGAAGCTACCTGCTTAGGGTGCAAGTTAACTAGATGGGAAGCTTCCCAAGAAGCTTCTTAGATGTTTCTAGAATATTCTAGGCTATTTTGTCTTATTCTCTCCTTCATAAGCCCGACTAACTTCGTCTCTAAACTTCATATTGTTACATTACCCCTAAAGTTTTTGGCAATCCTATGGACTTACAAAATAAATCCATGAGACCTATAATATTTTAAGAACTTCTTCTACTTTGCTATCATTTGTAGGGACATCTATATAGGTCCTTGTATGATTTATCCTTTCAAGCATTGCTTATACCTATTCATATCCTCAAGTACACATTTAGTGTTATGCAAAGATTGATGAAGCCTTTGAATGCCTACTTCCATCTTTGGACCAAAGCCCTTAGTTATGTTTCTATAGGTTTTGCCAAGGTTTCCTAAATTTGAGCAAACAACCGACTCCAACAAGTGGAGCAATTGTCCCAAGAACAGTTCCACAAGTTAGCCATTCATCCTTAACAACAACTTGTAAGGGACATGGAACATAGTGTTGATGTACTTATCAAGCCAACTACCTAAAGTGATCAAATTTCAAATGTCAAATTTTCATTCAAATATATGAGGAAGATTTTGGAGTCCATACCTACTCAACACATCAAAAAAATCCTTTCTATAGACATCATGGAGGCTTATAGACTCTTTGTCATGGAATTAAACCCCAAACTCCCTACTCTCTAACAATTCCTTAGCTTACTCTGATGAGCTAAATGAGTTCCATTCAAAATAAGGACATGTGCCTCTTTTTGTTCCCAATCATCCTTGGCCACTGGGATAGTCTAAGATTAGGCAAAGATAACTATTAAAAATTTATCATAAAACACTTTCAAGCATATTTAGCATAGCAAGATGCTCCAAGATTTTCATATTTGTCATATAGAGAGTAATGCCAAAAGGATCTATAGAGTATTGGAGCATAGTGTATTCTAGGATGGAATATGCTCCAAATCAGTCTAAAGATTAGAAAGCTCTCGTGAGTGGCCCACAAAAAATCACATCATAAAGCAAACTAGCCAAAAAAAAAGGTTAGAGGGCAAAAAACTACAAGGATTGGACTGGTGCAAGTAATACTAAGTTTAATATAGTTCTAAGCAATATGAGTAATAGCCAAGGTCTATTCTTTTTTGGAAAGCAAAGGTTAAAGGGAGAAACCTTACAAGGATGGAACCAGTGCAAGTCATACTAAGTTTAATATAGTTTTAGGCAATATGATTAATAGCCAAGGCCTAGTGTTTTTTTGTGGTTTGCTTAATGAATCAAATAGTAATTTAGTGTTTTTTATCTATGTAAGTAGCTTTGTAGTAGATTATGTGAGTGATCTTATGGTTGATCAATTGCCATGTGAACCATCTATGTACATTCAAATGATTGGTTGTTTGTATTATGGTTTTATCCTCATCTAGGGTTTTGATATTTATAAGCAATGGAGACTTGGTAAAGAGCAATGTGTTATAGTTTTGGGAGTCTTGAGTGGTAGTAGAGCATTGGAGCAAAGTATGAGAGCTAGAGCATCTAAGTGGTGAGTATTCAGAGATGTTCTATGCTCTTGATCTTCCTCTCCCAAACCCTTTCTAATTGGCTTCAAATTATGCACCATGATCACTTTGGGCTTGGATTATAGTTTATTTTGGTCCTATGTTATTGACATTGGTGATGTAGAATCTAGATTTTATTATCCTCCTTATGCTTACTTTTGTGCAAGTTTATTATTTTAACCATTTATATCCTTTTGTAGAAGGACCAATCCCAAGGGTTTAGAGAGCTATTTGGTGAGAGGAGAGCATCATTGTTGAGAAGGTAGACAAGTTACAAGCAAGAGACCAAAAAATATGAGATTTGAGTTATTGATGCACAAGATATGATTGATTGAAGCAAGGGAGGTTTAATTTCTACCTAGGCATACAATTTTTGTGGAATATGGGAGTTCCACAATAGTTTCTAATGATTTGTTAATGAAGTTGAAGAGTAAAACAAATGTTGGTTGTGTTGCGCCCATAAAATTTCTACATTTGATTTGATTTTGAACCTGATGTGATCAATTGAAGTTGGTATGATTCAAATCAAGCCGTTGGGGTGGAGATTATAATCAAGTTTGTGCTTTTATCACATCTTAACTTTTGGTTTGAATCTACATATAAAATTTCTAGCATTTTTCCTAGTTAGGTCTTGTATCTCTATGTAAAATTTGACATAAATTACTCAAGTAGAGAATTCAAGATCTTCAATTAAGTATATTGGGTATATCAAGTATACTGTAGAGCTCAAAATTTTATCCAACATGTGAATTGATCCATATCTAAGGATTTATTCTGAATTCAAATGCAAAACTTTGTAAGGGATTAGACAAGTGTATGACAAAAAAACCTTATAAATTTCAGTTAGTTCAAGATCTACAAGCAATGAGATCTGAAGCAAAAAACTCCAATAAAAATATTGTCATAAGCTTTGATAAGTTATTCTATCTACAACTATAATTAATTGCAAAATTTTCCCATATGAGGTCATGCTTGAAAATATGACAACTTGCTAGAGGGTTCTTGGCACTTAAATAAATCCCTAAGCCAAAAATATGGCAAATTTTTTATATTAATTGGAAGTGACACCTAGATTAGGTGTTTAAAATTAGGGTTTGAGCCATAGAAATTAGACTAAGTTCATGAGAATGTCAGAAAAGATGTAGTGGTTAGATTGAGGCTTGCTATGCATCATTTAAAATTTTATTTTGCTGGCTTCCCCTTGAGTTCTAGAACATTTAAACTGAAGCTATGGAGTAGAAGTTAACTTAGTATGAGTCTTGGAGTTAATTCCTCAAGAAAAGGCATATAATTTCCCAATTTAGAATACAAGTTGAAATTAGTTCTTGGATAGAGCATGGTACTCTAAGGTGTTCTTTTACCAAAAGTATAGAGAGGTATTATTAAGCTATTTTTGTTTGGATCCTCTCAATACTTTACCTACTTGATTGTATGCTTAATTGGTTTGCATTAGTGTGCAAGTATTGCACTTAGGTTTTGTTTCCTTAGTTATTTCTGCCTGGTAATGCTTATATTGATGACAAACAAACTAGGAGTGCATATTTTGATGACAAGTTAGGTTGTCTTTTTCCCCTACCCATTAGAGGGAATATTGGAAATCAAAGTAGAAGGTTCTGACAATAAGGAATAGAAATGTGCACAAATTATTAGTGATAGGTCTAGATTTGACCTATTATACATAAGATCCACAACTAGCCATCAAGTGTGTTCCAAAGAGAACCAAGAAAAGTAGAAAATGGTGCTATATCCTATGATTAGTTCTGGTTTACCAATGAATTCTAGTTTTCTTATGCCATGGTCATGCCTCTCTTGCCCCAAGACTCTAACTTTCACTTCAGCTTATGGAGTTTCTCTTTGCTGATATATTACTCTCCATTCTCCATTTGTCTTTATGTATGGGTGTAAAATTTGGTTTCTCAACAATTTTGTGATTATCTCTCATTAAATATACCATATTCTAGTTTTCCCCTTCTTATTTGCTTTTTGTCAACACATGATCTTTAGTCTAGTGCCACTTAGAGTTGCATGCTAATTTGATTTCTTTCATCTCCTTGCACTTTCAAGGAGACCCTAGGGTATATCATATTGCTATAGGAGGCTTTTTCTATATTTTATCTCATATGTAATATATTAATAACTTTGATAATCTCTTTTATCATTTTTGTCTCCATATCAATTTTTTGTGGCTAAAGATATTTAGTTTTAGCATTAGAGCACCCTTGGACCTATATTAGGTGGTTTCTCAAGTAGATGCTTCAAATGCCTCCAATATTATTTCTCAATGGATTTTTTTCTTACTCTTTTTTTAATAAGGGATCATATCCCTTTCTTTATCCTATTCATACATACTTTACAAGTTCAGGTTTAGCTCTATTATATAGTCATCATACTACCACAAGAGATTTCAAAGTAATCTCCTTGGCAAGTACTTCAAAAACTCTTTAGGTTGGCCTCCATTTACCATGGTCACTTCATCACTCTAAGAGAGGTAGTGACTACTTTTCCATCATATCTCTTTCTCTCACTTCTAAATAATACTCACATACTATGCCTTACGGAGGTATAGCTAAAGCTTTGTCCCCTTTTACCCTTATTTATTATATTTAGTCTATATACTTTGGGTTTATGAATTACACTTATGAATACCAAGTTTGAAGTCCATGAGCTATTTTCACCCACTCAAACTTCACACTTGGGTTCTAATTACTAATAAGAGGTTTTAGAATTTTGGGCTCTCCTTAAGGAGGAATTTTTATTTTGCTGTTTCATCTTTGACACTTTTGTGTAGGCCATAACTCATGCTCATTTATTTTCCCATCTAAGGACTACACAAGTACCTTATTAGTTTTTGATATGATCTCATATCCCTAAAGCCTATTACTTAAAATGTGCTTGATCACCTTCATATGTACTCTTATTTCATATATGTAAATCTGATAGTACCATGTGTAACAATTTCTCTCCTTGCTAAGGCCAATTATGCTCCGATACTCAAATGAGTGGTGTAAGCTATAGATAACTCTCCATATAGTCTTAGAAGGATGTGGTCTCATACAATATTAGACCATTGCACATCAAGTCTTTTAGGTGCATGAGTTGTGATGACTTCCTTGCAAGTAGATAGGTTATTAAAACATGGTCATCCGTTTCTTGTAGCATATGTAACCACAGATTTAGGGATATATGATTTTCAATCATATCTGTGATTGGCTCATAATCTATCATATGCCCTTGGTATTATTGGAAACTTGCACAAAGATATGCACATGAGAACCAAGAAAGAAACACCTACAAAGAATTGATACATAGGATATACTTGATTTAATTTCTATCTTAGAAGCTATATCCATGGCAAAACACTCTCAGTAGTTCTTTACTTGAATATTGAATAATTTTGGATATTGCTATAACCTATCACAACCTCCAATAATACTATAAACTAGATGATGCTTGGTTGAAGCAAAGCCAAGTTTTTATAAGAGACTTCTTGAAATTGACTTTAATCTAGATTTACATTTATTTTGAATAATGCCTTATGATCTTTATCTCATTGTTTGGTCTTCTATGCATCTCATTCAATAGCAAAGTTAAAGTGGAATCTTAAGATTGGTCATATTTTTCCCATATAACAACTTAGTTACTAGATCATATAATGAAGGCAACAAAGTGAATAAAAATCATCAAAAAATCATTACTTATCTTCCTCTTCTAGTTGAACCTCTATACCCATCAACTCACAAATGATTTGCATTGAGGTGCTCTATCATACTCTAGCACTACCTCATCTACAACATATAGACATTTTGCCTCAAGTACAATCAATTTTTCAAGGACTTGATCATGTATAAACTCAAAGCTGATGAACTGTGTAGTCTTCAAGAGAGCTCAAAGTATGTTAAGCAACACCAGTTTGGAGAAGAGCTTTTAGGTGGAGGAAATATGCACTTCTTGTTATTTAGATGAAGAGTGTTAACATAGGCATGTTGTAATGGATGAGAGTGGGTCTTTACTGAAGAACCAAACTTGGAGATTGGTGAAATTACCAATTGGAAAGAAGGTCATTGGTTGTAGATGGATATACCATAAGAAATAATAGTTTCTTGAAGTAGGTGTAGACCAATAAAAGGCAATGCTTGTAGAAAAGAGGTATACCAAAAGTTATTGACTTCAACAAGATCTAATTATCAAAGGTAATGATATCTTTCATTCTTATATTATTAGTAATTGTAACATTGCATAATTTGAAGTTGGAGTGATTAGTTATTATAGTTTATTTCCTACATAAAAATTTGGAAAAGGAGAATAATATGCATCAACAAGATGGTTTTGCAACACTTGTTAGCCTTGTGAGTATGAAGTTTAATCTTTAGCCTATGGTTTCATTTTCTACCATAGAGGAAAAATGTATTGCTACACAAAAAAGCAAAAAAGATTGTATGGTAACAAAGGTTAGCCAAAGGTCGGTTTGATATTTATAAAAATGAAGTCTAAGTTGCATTATCATTGTCGGAGACAAGTGTATAGCAATTCACTTGGCTGGAAATCAGATGAACCAATCTTGAACAAGCATGTTGATATAAAATGCCATTACATGAAGGAAGTGCAACAAGTGGTGAGATCTGATTACAAAAGATAAACAAAAAAGTTGATGCATTAGATATGTTCACAAAACCTAATTCTATTAAGAATTTAAAAATTATGAATAAACTTGCTCAAAATACAAAATTGTTGATTTAGAGGATGTTTTAGTTGAATACAATCCAGGAATTTATTATCTAAAAAGAATACAAGCCAATGTAGAGGTTGCTACATATGTCTTGGTTTACTTTCTAGGAATAATTGGTTCTCAAAGTGGAGGCTAGGGTTCAACTAAGACTCACCATAATTTGTAGCATTCTTGGATGTTTTTGATACCTAGAGCAATATCTCAAAATGTATAGTATGTGCAATATTTCTTGAAAAATTGGTGAGAATGTTAAGCTATGTACATTGCTTCCAAGACAAGATGTGAACAACACTTTATCCAATGCATCAACTTTTTGTGTGTATTTCTTTCTCAATTGCTGTATGTATATCTCTATGTACATCTCTAATAACTCTCATAGCTCTCCTTGACTTTATAGACTTCTATGTTTAGACTCTAAGAAGATTTGGGTGGATCATATTGAGCATATGCACACTACACTCTTAATAGTATCCCCATTAAAATATTTTTTAATATATCTATAGTCTTTTATGTGGAGAAGGTGGGTTTAGAGCTTTGTTCTATGCTTCTTCTTTAATTGAGTACCTTTGCTTATTGTCCAAGAACTTCCCCATGACACTCCATCTATAGTTGGGTTTGCCATACCCAATACTTCTTGGTCTACTTGACTACTATTCTTGTCAATCCTGTATGATACATAGGGTATTTATATTTTACAATCTCTTTGGATGGAAAGTACACTAAAGTTCATGATGCCATTCAATACACAATAGCATAGGATCCTCCATTCCACATGGGTACAGATTGAGCAATTTTGAACTTGCCAAGACTATTTCCTTGACAAATGAGAACATAAAAGTAACTTTCATGGATGGAGTGATACACTCTACTTGATGTGGTGTTCGCCAACCTCTACAAGCAACCATTCATCCAAGAGCAACAATAACCAACTCCCATCACATCTAGGACATTTTCCTCCCCATCTACAAATATACTATGAGAGTACTTTTACCATACCATTTAGCAGAAGGTTATGTTGCTTCTCTTTCACATTGCTTACTCTTAGGGTCCATTGTATGGTGAATGGCATTGCACTATATCCTTGGACCTTGATGCCTTTCTTTTTGTTTGCATTTCACTTTGCCTTATATTCCTTCTTCTTTCTTCCTTTGTGCAAGCAGTAGCAATAGCTATCATAGCCCATGAAGGCAAAGAGTACTTTTATGCACCACAACTACACTTAATGCGTTTATACCCTTAGCTTTGGAGATTTTTGTACATCTTTATTATCATTTTGATGGTTTTTTAGGCAAGGCAACACTGGAATCCTTGGGTCCTTGTATAGGAGAGTAGCTATGGATATTTTGCCTACTATCTCAATCTCATGTTTTGACTTAGAGTCTAGTTTCAACTTATAATGTATCCAAATTTTGAGTCTTCATAGACATAATAACTCCCCCATATCTAGAGCCTCTCCCCTTGGTATACCAAAGTATAGCATATCCGGAACCTTTATACTTAGGTTTATTTAGATTTGCTTCTTTGTCCCATTCTTAATCTTAGTGCAGCACATTGGGGCCGTCATATAGGTTAGTGCTTTGCCCTTCTTCCTCCTTGGATCTTGTAGAAGGTTTATCATTTTGCGCCTCATAGTTCTTGTATATATTCTCTTTTCCGTTACCGAAATAATATTCGGGCCAGTTCTTCTCACACCACATATCAAATGCATCCGGAAGTCCAGGCAACGACAGTAGTATCCTACAGATTCTTTTACCTCGAGGTTCTGATCTCTAGTGAATTTCTTTTGGTTAAATTTTAACCGAGCGCGAACTCTCATCGAGCCCATAGTCTAATTATTTAAAATAAATTCTAATCATTTTTTGTGTATAATCATTACTTTCCATCTGAAAAATCTAGTTTTCTATGTCTGAACCTCGGGTTTTAAAGTCAAGTCGATTTCCTTATTTAACCCAAACATATAAGTTTCTCTGATTGAACTCCATATTGACCCGAAATTTATCCTCTTGTACTTCAAATTTGAATTCCACGCCGAATTCTTTCGGCTCGGAAGTCTTATCTATGTGTTTCTCGCTGAACTCCAATCCAGCCCAAGTTCGGCAGACAATAGGGGGTTTGTTCGAGTCGATTTTTAGCTCGATAGACAATAGGGGGTTTTTTCGAGCGACCTCCATAAAAATATTTTACATTTTTATTGATATAATTTAAAAATTATATAAAATTTTGTAAAGTTATTTGTGAAACACTTAGTCCAACTTATCCCGGCTCGAAGGTCTAATCTGCTCTGTTTCTCGTTGAACTTTAAACCAGCCGCACCCTCTAGTCAAATTCGTTGTTCCATCCGGAAATTTACCTTTCCCCGGTTGAACTTCCGTCGGGCCGAGTTTTTCGTTAAATTTCAAATTTTGACTTCTTCCAATTCGAGGTGGGGCTCCTGTCCGGAATTCTATCCAAATATTCGAACTCTAGATTCTCCCTATCCACCCACCATGTTCTTCTTAAACAAACCTACACTCTTGCGTTTGAATTACCGTATTCGTAAACTTCATCGCCGCGTAGAACTGACACGCCGCATGAGAGCTTCAACGTTTCGGCTAAATATATTGCTAAATTGACTTGACTAATGTCCTAACTTAGAAGTTTCCAGTGTCCAGAAACACGATGCGGACGTACATAACCATGCAAATCCTGATATTTGTCGCTTTCACATTAGAAATCGATATTCGGTGCGACTTTTGTTACTCTCCTTGTTATTCTGGATGATGATATCACCCGCAAGGCTTGAAATATATTCCACATGATGATATGAAATGGACATCGGTTACACATGGCATTGCTCGCAGGGCCAACTTTTCAACAAAGCACGAGGATTTCATCACTCCGGACATGTTTTTCAATGTGCAGACCATCCACGCGAGAATAATATTCCATTTCGATGAAAGGAACGTGTAGCTATGTTTGAATTTGAGGTCGCGTCTATATTCGTAAAGAAAATCGGTCAACGAAATTTTCCGCAGAATAAAGTAAATTTGCTAGAATAATATTAGATTCTAAGTTATTTTAGAGTTGTAGCACATGTAAGGCTATAAAGTCCAGCATCCACTAAATGTCAGGAATAAGATATTGCCCAAGGCCATACTCTTGTCGGTTTTCAGTCCCCTGTTGCAGCTTTTCATGTTTGAATGGATAAATATCTTGGATAATGTTGAAGTTGTTAATACAGGAGTTTCATGGGACTCATGAATTAAAAGAAATTGCATTCTCTTTAAGGATTTTAATGATTGTAAAAGATGAAAATTTTCATTCAATTTATACAAAAAAAGGAGGTCAACAATTCAAATCTAAGGATTGAATGGCATATAAATTGTAACTTTTCTGATTTAGAAGATATATTAGCTTCACTTTTATTTTTATTATGGATATATGTGAGAGATATTTACTTGAATTATTCAGAGGATTATGAAATTAGAGAATTTGTTTGAGCCCAAATGTAAAAATTATTTATTATTTATTTCCAAGAACATTTATTATCTAACAAAACCATGTTACAAAATACTAAAGATGATATGTAAAATTTAATATAATTATATGATCAATGAAAATTCATCCTGTTATATATCAAATGAATTTTCATTACATTTTTCTTATAAAAAGGATTTTGAAAACATTTTGTTTCCAAGGAAATAAACAATATCATAGTATAACTCACTATACCATATAATTTTATTCTAACATAAGATGCACAAAGTAGTAAGGATTCTTCTCAAATATATAGACTTCATACTTGTCAAATATTTAATTGCAAAATGTACTTAATATATAAAAAATCTACAAGCCATTAAGGTGATGTACTAATATGAAATAGAAAGACAATACAAATTAGTTTCCCTTGCATAATGATGGGATATGATGCAAAATATTACTGTTGGTGCAACATGAAACTTCCTTACTAGCAATAGTATTAATTGGAACTTTTAAATAATAAGAAATCAAAATACTAGTTAAGTAAAGACTATAAGCTTGTGAGGCTACTCTAACTCCATATGATTGTAAGTTGATGATGTCATGTTATGGTTTGCTTTGTGAGTGAAATAGTAGTACTAGTAGTAATATATATATATATATATATATATATATATATATATATATATATATATATATATATATATATATATATATAGTATTCACTTTTGGATTTGGATGGTAGCTCATTCTTGTCTTGGGTTCATGGTGTTTGTGATGGAGAACAAGGATCCTATTACTTATGAAAGTTTGGAATTTAATCATTTGTATTTTTTTGTAAAAAAATCTCACTCAATACTTTGGAGGTGGAGTTTGGAGATACATATGTACAAAAGGAAGAGTTTCCAAGTGTCCAAGGTGGAACACAAATTTTCATATCCTATTGAATTTAGGGTTTTGGATATTCAAGAGAGTTTGAGAAGAGCATCTAGGAACAAAGACCATCTCTAGAGAAACAAGCTATACTAAAAAGACCAAAAAGGCAATATTAGAGTTGCTAATGACCAATATATTGTCAATTGAGGAAAGGGGTCTAATTCATACCTAGGCAAACACTTTGGAGGATTTTGGTAGCTTTAAAAAATCTTTTGTTGATTTGTAAAATGGGGAGAGAAGAATTTTTTTAACTGTGCTCTGCTCAAGAAACATTTCTTTTGAGTTTATTTCAAACATAATATGATCAACTAAAGTGCAAGTAATTGAAACCAAGATGAATGTGTGGAGATTATGATTGAAATTTGTTATATATCGTTGGAAAGCTTATCTTGCAAGCTACATACAGAATTCTATAATATTTGATTTGGAACTATTGTGGAAAATTTATCTTTGACCTAGCCTTTTTGTTATTTTTATTACCAGATAAAACACCATCAACATGTGTAAAATTACTCTATTTGGAATACATGTTATTATTAGCACTTGAGACATTGGAAGAAGCTTTTGGATAGAGAAAAATTCTCTTGGGCACTTTTATACCAAAAGTATGGAGAGTTGTGGTTAATTTGCACATGTTTGGATCCTCTCCATGTTTTGGATGCTTGATTGATGTGTGTACATTATGCTTAGTTATCTTTTCCTTAGGTGTGTTGTGTATTTCTTTGGGGTAATACTAGAAGTAATGATTGACACACCAAGAGTTCATGTTGTGATGATTGGTTAAGTTGCCCTTTTTCTTATTTTTTGGTAGGAAAATTAGGAACTAGATAGAAGTTTGTGGCAGTTGGAAATACAAGGGTGCACAACCACCCACAATAGGTCTAGATAAAACTCTTGTCTTTAGAATCCATAGCTAAATACATGGTGTATTCCCCAAGAGAACAAGTTAAAGTACAACAACAAGTACTCTGCATCTTCCAATTAAGTAAAAGAAAAAAAGTAAGTTAAGAGCTTGTAAGCCATAGCCAACTATGGAAAAAAAATACAAAAGTGTAAGAAAGCTTATAAAACAAGGAAAATGGATACAAGAATATAAAAATTAAAATACATGTTGTGTAGGTACCAAAGATCTCAATAGCATCCTTTGGTTTAACAAGACCTAGCTACTTCTAGTTATTGTTGCATGATGAGATTTATCTAACTCTTAGAATATTGTAACAACTCCGTAAACACCAAATTGAAGCATTTTAGTAAGTAATAGTTTGTTCACATATGGATACAAATAAAAAATTATCAGATACAAAGAAAAGTGTCACATTTCAGTCCTTTACTATTTACTATGTAACCTCTTGGGTAGAGACAACTTCCAGACAAGGGCAATGTCACCAAGAAGGTGCACTATAGAAAATGACAAAGGAGAATTGCTCACACCAGATATAGATCTAAAGAAAACCAAGAAGTTTATTTTACCAATAAAACTTTATTTTGATAGTGTTATTTCCTTCCAAAGGGATCTTGAAGTTCCTTCCAAAGGCATGCATACTTTACTTCTCAAGGCATACTACTTTTGAAGGACTTTGCTTCTTCCAAAGATCTTGATGTCACTCATGACTCAAATCAAAATGTTTTACCCTTCTCAAGGCACTTCCTTTGGCAGAGCTTGATATCTTTTCAATAGTCACCCATTCCAATTGCATACTTTAGCTACTCACATTACTACAACATACTGAAATCCCATCAAGGTATTGTGTCAAACAATTGTAGAAATGCTAAGGATCAAAAACACAAAGCATTGAGAAATTCTTATTGAGATGTTTTGATGATTGAAGAACTAACTAGAATGAGAGGAAATTCATCTAGATATTGATGATTACCAAAATGTTACTTCACTTTATTCACCAATTACTTTGACTAAACAAAGAATCACTTTGAATACCAAAATAAAATAGTCACAAGCATTTAAGAATATCTAGGAAGAACCTAACAAATTGCTACCACTCAAGATGAAGAATCAAAAAAATCTCTAACTAATTGTCCTTTTGAGTCACTAACTATCTTATGGAACTAAGCAGATACAAAGGGGGTAGTGATGGTTTGACATGATCTTACTCTATTGATTCATCCACTTCTAAGTCATCTACTCTTAGATCTAATCCTTCCTATACTTTTTATAATGCTAAATGCAAGTTCTTCCTAATTTCTATAACCTTGCACTCAATCCTATCTCTAATTCCCAAGGCTATGTGTTTGATGGTCTGGTCCTCAAGAGGTTGCATCAGCTTCTATTGATAGAAGCTGATGGTTCTATGAACTCATGTTCTTCTCTCATGGTGGTGGTTGCTTTGATGAACTCCTTGATGATGTTAAACAATATTGCACATACTCTCTTGATGGTCTTTTTCCATTTCACCTTATTGGATCCATTTATATCCAACCACACAATTAATTCACTTTCCAAACATAATTCAAGTGATGAAGGCTTGGTTTATGTGACATCAGCATCCACTTCTTCTTCTTCTTCTTCTCATGATTTACCAGCATTATGGCAATGTGAAACTCTTGTTCAACTAAACTAACTTCTTTTGTGAGTTTGCAACTTCTTCTTGATACTCCTACAATCAAATGGTACAAAGACCTCCTCATAGCTTCCATTGAATATCCATCAATTTGTAATTTGATTTGGCCAGCTTGGATTGCAACTCCTTCAATGCCTCTTCAACTACCTTGCTCTCCCTTATTGAATTAACAATCAAGGCCTCCAATTCCTCATTCAATCTTGTGATTTGTTTGAGGTGTGCCTTTGCAAGGGCTTTGGTCTCCTTCTAAAAGTCTTCCAAATTCTCCTTCAAGAGGGTGTTCTTGCCATCCAACCTTACTTTCTCATATTTTGATAACTTTCAAAGATCTACCAACTCTTGCATCAATACCTTCATCTGCAAGGTTTTTTCTACATTGGCCTCCTTCATGGTATCCAACTTTCCTTGTAACATAGTTGCTTGGGAACCTTGCTTCCTCTACTCCTCGTGGTGATATGAGACCTCATTCCTCAATGCTCTCTCCTCTACTTTTTAATTCTCTAGCTAAATGTGCATTGTGTATACTATAGATATATACTCATACATGTCTAATAGTTCTCCTTCTATTGGGCATTGTATGTATCTAGAGTTAACATCAATGGCATATGGATAGAATATATTACTCTAGGCATCATTCTCAACACCTCTTTCTCTTCCTATGTGCTTAATTTGCACATTGGCTCATCAAATTGCTTTTGAATGGCCTTTGAATACATCTCATGAAAATTGCTTGCCTTATTTGATGATTCCTACAGAGATTTGGGAAATTTTGCACTATTGGGCTTGGGATGAAGGCATATGTTTCATGTTCCTTCTCTTCTTGGGGCTTTGGCTGTGGGGCCTATCTCAATTGCTTATATAGATAGGAGTTATCAATGAGTCTTTGCCAAGGAAATTTATTGGGCTACTTGGTGGATCCTCCTCAAACATCTTGCTTTCTTTGTTGGGTTCTTGATCTTCTTTGGGGTCTTCATCTAAGTCAATCTTCTTTGCTTTGGAAGGCATATCCTCTTCTTCACCTTTCAGAATATCCTCCTCAACTTTGGATTTGATCACTTGAGTCCTCTTTCTCTTTTGAGTAGGTGTCTTGCCAAGAGTGGTAGTCCCAAAAACCTAGTGCTTCTCCTTCTTGAGGAGGGATAAAAACTTCCTAGCTGAAATGTACTTTGCATTGACACTGCACATGTCTTTCAATTGTTGTTCTCTAAAATGGTCAGCATCAACTTACTCTTGGGACACTTCATGGCTTGGAAAGTGTTCCTTCTCCTCTATTGTAATCAATTTAGAAACGAGCAACAAAAGTCATTAGATAGGGAGGTTTGAGTACTTCAAAGCCATTATACATAATTTGGGTGTGCTGATGGAAGATCAGGCCCCAATGAATTTGATAGATATGTGGTCCTTCATAGGAAGAAAATTTTCACGAGTGCTCCCACAATGGCTCTTCATGCCGGATTCTTATAGTCAATCAACCATACATTCTTTTGATTCTTCTTCTTCACAAATGCCATTGCAAGATGCACACTCATCTTCTCACTCAATGGTGTAAAATTGTATTTGAAGGTGAAACCATTGGCATGTCTTGCACTCTCATCCAATAAAACTCTCTAATGGTAGGGTGTCCAAGCCCTCACCAACCTTTCAAAATTGAAAAGAAAAAGAAAAAGGAAAGGAAGCCCAATAAAATATAGACAAAAGGGAAAGAACACTAGAACAAAAAAAACACATAAAGGATAAAGGATAAAAAGCTCAAGAGTGCTTGCAAATTCTTCTAGACATAAAAATTACAATATCAAAGAAGCTAAAGAGAGCTTTTGAAAATATGCTAAATATGAAAAATATGAAAATATGAAAAATATTTGGGAAAAACTTACAAGAACTTGTAAGCTTTAAAATGAGGACTTAAGAGACTTCTATAGAAAGACATGGTAGTAGGTACACAAACATGTCAATTCCTTCTTTATTCTTGTAGCTAGAGGTAGTAAGAGTTTTGTGAAACATTTATGCATGGAAATGTACAATGACATTACATGGCTTGCTGCTTAGGTCTTTAGGAGGACTTCTATGGCCATTTTCTAGGCCCTAAAACCATATGGCTACATTTTCTAGTCAAAATGATTTGCACTTCTTATCATTTTTTGCTCTAAACTAAACAAATTGTCTTGAATCTTAGACTCCTAGCAAGAGAATTTTTAAACTTATGAGTTTTTTCAATTTCTCTCTACAAGGATTCCAATTTGTCAATTTCACCCAACTTACCGATTTTCCTTCCATGTTTTCTTGCAAATCTTGTTTTTGTTACAACCTTAAGGCCATATATAGTAACCTTAGAAATATCTAGCTTCTCTAAACACTAAGACATGAAACCTTCTTCTACTTTCTTGACTTTGTCCTCCACTACATGAAAAGCCAACTTAGCTATGATGATTACCCAAAAATTGTGTCTATTATACAAATGGCCAACCTAGCAATATTGATCATTTGAAATTGCACCTATCTTGATTAATTACTAGCTTACCTTCTTCTATGTGGTTCAAAATAACCTAAAGTTTACCTAAACCTTGATGATTAAACACAATCTCTAGCATATACAGCTTTTAGGATTGTTTCAGGTGATTATATGGCCTATTTTGATAGCAAAATTTTAACATACTAATAGTATAAACAATAAGAATAAGTTGTTCCATCAAGGATACATGTTAGAAGTGGCTAAAAGTGAAGGGAATGTCTCTCTAGCCACGATATGTTTGTTATTCTTATTTAAGCTCTTGGGCAAGAACCATTACTAGAGAACAGTAGCGTCACCCTAGCGTCACCCACTATATAAAAAAGAAAAATCCTAAATCACTTTCATTAACAATGCAACCAAAGTTTCTCATAAAGGTGATGGTTCACTTTGTTGCAAATCCTTTGACCCAATGTTATGTACTACCCTTCCAAAAGGCATGTCCTTGGAGGAGTTTTCTTGTCAGCCAAATACCATTGATTTCTGATTCCATGGTATTTGTAATTCTTTATATCAAGTAAATCCATCTCTACCCTACTTAGCTTCATTAGAACCTTGGAATCTAACATCCAATCAAGTGCAAATCTATCTCTCTATACTCAAGCACTTGTGTTCTTATTGTAGAATTCTTCACTTCTACTTATGCAAAGCCAGTTTTTGTTATTAAGGCTAAGTGATAGACTCAAAGAGAAAACGGACTTTGAATTGTATACAAAGTTGCATGGAAAAGTGGACTCTAAAATTATCAAGCCAAAGCCTTATATAGAATTTTCCTACTTCACCCCAAAGACTCTTAATCAATAGTGGATATCTTGGTACCCTCTTATCTCTAACTTATGATCCTATCCTATCTTATCATAATTTTAACTGCCTATTTAAGGTTTTAGTAAGTGTTTGGGAAGGTGTCAATTCCTCCTTGAAGTAAGTGTTTGAATGATGAATCCCCTCCAAATTTACCATTCCAAAGTGGTACTTGGCCAAGAAGGTGGCACAAATCTAAAGGCATTTTCCTTTGAAACTATTTGTAGTGCCAAATTTCTTTGGCTTCCTTATTACAACTTAAAAGGAACTTCATTAACAACAAAGTGATGAGTACTTCCAAGTAATTCCTATCACTCTATCTACAACTTCTAGTAGATATAACTAAGAAAGATTTGTGAAGGAAGACTTAGGCTACTCTAGCATGATCATTCCTCCCCTCAACCAGGTGTAGCACCTTTGTCCTAGTACTCTACTATGAAGAGCAATCATCTCCCTTGTGGTACCAAAGAACTTCCTCAGTTTGCTCCTTGTATCCCATGCTCTTGAGTAGATAGGTGTTACGTACTTTGTTGAATTTCCTATCCTTTGTTTTGACCCCTCTAATTATTTGCCCTTTGTTTGGAATTCTTCCTACAATGCCTCTTGCATTTGGGTTCTTTCTTCCTCTTTCTCCTTTGCTTCTTGTAGCTCCTTTGGTTGAGTCTCTACTTGTAGGGATACTCCTTCTAATACTTGGCCATCTGAATGTCTAAGGTAGTGAACTTGATCTTTGCATTGTTCATTGCATGACAAAGACTCTCCACTTCTTTGTCTCTTGGCCTCAATTGGTCCTCATAGTTGAAATGCATATTGTTCTTCTCTATTTATAGCTTTTTTAACTCAAGTTGTACTCAGCTCAATTATTTCTCTTTCTCCTTCTGCAAGACACAAACAAGGCATTCTTCCTTCTTACCTCAAATAACTCCTATATCAAGGAGTTCAACTTCTTGGCCTCATCCTTGAATTGATCTTGGGCCGTAGTCACATCCTCCTCCAATTTGCCTTCCCTTGCTTTCTTGGCATAGATTTGCTTGTGCATGCTTTCCACCAAGGTAGTATAGTCTACAATCTTGGGGCACTCCTTCACTGATATTAGGGAAGTAAGAGCTGCATCAATTGTAAAACCAAATGTATGATGAAGTGTGCACTATTTGCAACTTGGCTGGTGGTGGTTCTGCTTACTTTGCCTTCTCCTTCTTGGTGCAATTTTGGGAGAGGGATTTTGGTTTTAACTTCAAGTGGTTTTTGGCTCACTTTCTCTTCTTGCTAAAGGTCTTCTTGAACTTTGGAATCAAGTTTTTTCTCCTCTCTTTTCTTGGGATTTTAGGGTTCTTCCCTTTGAGTAGGGGTTGGGGAAGTAGGGTTGGAAAGTTGGTGAAGGTGCTATGAAGTTTCTTGATGCTCTTCTTGTTCATGTTCTTCATCTGGTCCGCATTAAGAGCTAATTGAGCATCTATGTAATGCATATCTTCTTCTTCTTCAAACCCTTGAAAAGTAAATGAACCTTTTTATTCTTCATCCTATTTGTCTTCTTTGGTGCTTCCTCCAAATTTGCTACTTCTTCTTCTTCATCCAAAGTTACATTGATAACTTGCAGATTCCTTCTTGCCTTCATCTTTGTTTAGATGGAGGCCTTTGGTGGAGGAGGAGTGTGCTACTTCTTCATCTTGGTACTGCACCTTCCTTGTCTAGAAGCACAAAACTTTTTGACTTCACATATTCCACATTTGCTTCTTGGTACTTCTTTATCATCAACTTCCCTTTGGTTGGGAAGTGAAATACCCTATGAGAGAGAAGTAAGTTGGGAACAACTTACTCTATTCATTATTTAGTAGGTTGACACCCATGTAGAAGAAGATTTCAAAATAGTGCTAGGTAAGTGGCTCCTCTATCTACTTTTAAATCTCAATAGATAGATCTTGCTTGAAGGTAGAACATATTTGCCTAGATCATTAGTTCCCATGTGTACATGTAACAAAACAAGACCACTTGGGTGATTCTTATGTAAGTCATTTTTTTGTGCAATAAAAACTACATAATGGCCTCCACAATTGCTCTTTGGGCTGGACCCTTGTAGCTTAGAACTCTCCAAACATTATTCTTGTTCCACTTGTCTCCAAAGGTGGCCTTGATTTCTTTGATTAAGTACTTTTTTGATTACTTGGTATCAATGGTCATTATTTCTGATGGTACTATATGTGGTTCTAGCACATTCCTAAAGTGCTCTTTGGTGCAACCATAGGGATTCCCTCTCAAATTTTCCATTATTTATTCCTCTTCTTCTTGTTGTTTTGTGAATGATCTCAAACTCATTCAGATGGAGTGTGATGGAATTGGGCTTCCTTGCTTTCTTAGTCCATGGTATGCAAATTTAATAGCCATCATAGGTTCATCTTGATTGAGACTCAAGCTAGCTCACATTTTGATTCCAATGTTGGGACCTCTCTAGAAAGCAATATAATGATCCATGCACAATTCTATATTAGGTAGAAGGAGGCTATGAGAGCTCACTTGGAGAGAACATTAGGGGAAGATAGGGCTAAACTAATGTTAGAGAACTTGGATCTGTTTGTATATCTTGTAGTTCATTACAATATTTTTGAGGTGATATTGTAAATATCATACACATGAGAGGATTTGGAGGATTATGTGAGGTGGATTGTAGATTTTGGGGATTATGGTGATTTTGGGCAAAACCTAAAGTTTGAAATCCGGACTTGAAATTTTCAAAGAGGATAACTTGGATTATATTTCCAATAGAACACTTAAAATTATTGTTAAGGCTGCTACACACACTAAGCTAGAATTTTTGGAAGGTGGTAGGGTAAAATATTCTTGCAAACTCCATGCTCTATGGAATTTTGTACAAAGTCTTCCATTCTTCATTTTTTATGGGGTCATTTTGAAATTTTCCAAGAAAATTCAATGCATAATATCCTGCCTTTTAGCATAAGAATCAGGGAGAGATTATTCTTGTGCATGAAGTTATGAGTTTTTAAAGAGAAAGAGGTGGTTTTCAGACCAAATCTGAAATATATGTGCTGAATAGAGAGATGCCTAGACCAAATAGCTTGATGAAAAGGGCTAAATTCTTACAAGAGAAGGAAAACTAGGGTGTTGAGCAAGTGGGAAAATTTCAAAGGCCTAAGAGGTATAATGTGGGAGAATTGGTTGACATTGTGACGAGGGTTCATTTCAAGAGAGTTAAGTTCTCATGGATGAGGAGTGTAGGTTTGACCAAAAGCATGTTAGAGTGTTTTGACTTGTCTTGAGAGCATGGAGAGCAATAATGAGTGTAAATTAATGTAACATAAGGTTCTTTAAGGGGTTGAAGTGATAATAGTGGCTGATTGAAGAAAGGAGAGTTTAGAGTAGAATTTGAAGACAGTGTTGAGAAGATTCAAAGAGCTTTTTTATTTGGAGAAAAGAGTGATTCTAAGTGCTTATTATATAGAGAGAAGGACACAAGGCAAGTTCATGTTTATTGAATCTTGACAGCAAGATATTGAGAGAAAGGAGAGGCTTACTTGAATTGGGATTGCATGTTGCAATTTCTTCACCAAGATTGGGAGGGACGAGATCTAGGACCAAGGAATAGTGTGAGGTTTTGGAGTGGAAGGACTTCCAAAGAGCCATGGGTGTAAGGAGTAGTAACTTTGTTGGAGACCTTGTGAAGGATCTTGGAGAGAGTCATAGTACTACTACAAAGAGACTACCACCTTTATCAAAAAATTCTCAAGATTTGTGATGGAGATAATCTTTCAATTGATGGATAAATATCCATGAGAGTTCATTTAATTTGCACCTTTTGGATTTGATCATGTATAGAAGTCATGGAGCAATCTAAACACTTTGTACTACCTAGAGTGGACTACTCTCAAATGGTGCTAGTCATGTATATACTCTATTAGTGTCTCCAAAAAGAAAGATCTAGCTTATTAACCCAATTTTCATTTATGGCCACTAACGTGATTTTGTCCAATTTTTATGGTATTACCGCTTAACACAAGAGATAACCGGCCAGTCATTGGATATGAACTAGATAGCCTCAATCTTCAAGTCAGATATTAGACAGAGAGGGAAATTAGACAAAAGAAATAGAGAGAGGAGAAAGGTAGTGAGAGGCTAAGATGGGAGAATTTCAAGTTTTCTTTGGCAAGAATGGAAAGGATGTGGAGGCTTTTTTGAGAGACTTCAAGAGGGCTTGCAAAGGAAACAATGAGAAGAAGAAGAATGAGTAGGCTTCCTACTATTGGATTTCTTTGACGATGCAACAATTACATGGTATGAATCAAAATACCAAAATAGAAAGAGTAGAGATAGGAAAGTTTGACTACCATACTCATTGAGAACTTTCTTTTGGATGAGATTTATGAGAGATTGATAAGTGAGTCTACCTTCTTCAAACAAGGAGATGGAAAGAAAGTGAAAGTTTGTGTAGAAAGAGTAGAGAAGGTCAAGTCTAGGTTCTGCATAGTGTTGAGGAAGAGTGGGGATGATGTGGAGACTCTCATGATTGGGATAAGAGCCATGCTCACTAAGAATTCTATGGGAGGGTTGAAACCACAAATTTGAAGCAAGGTGAGATATGAGAACATTCTTCCAAGGTAGAAGCTATCAAGATTGTAGCTCATATGGAGGAGAGTTTGGAAGAGGATTAGAGTGATTTGGTGGTGAAAGAGGTTGTGTGCAGTGCCCACATTTTTCATTTTTTCAAGTTTTAAAGAAGAAGTGCATTGGAAAAGCCAAAGGAGGGCTAAATGGGGAAGAAAAAAAGGATAGTGTGTTTAAGTCAACCTGAGGTTGACCTTGGGTCAAAGTCAGAAGGACTCGGGTCAGATAGAAGGAAGTATGAAGACAATGACAGTGGACT
The DNA here is from genome assembly GCA_948567375.1 of Lunularia cruciata. Lineage (NCBI taxonomy): Eukaryota > Viridiplantae > Streptophyta > Marchantiopsida > Lunulariales > Lunulariaceae > Lunularia > Lunularia cruciata. Next base: position 15,482,093 of record OX419756.1, read on the forward strand.
TTGTATTGGGAGCGCCCCCTAATCCAAAGAACCTATAACAACCTTCCTCAGGTTCTGCTAATCAAGAAAGGGCACAGGAAGAAAGTGACTACCTTGGGACCAAGATGTTCTTGAAAGTGATAGGAAACAAACTCATTGAATCGGTGAGTAACACGATGAAGCAATTGAAGAATGACCAATCAGCAAAGGATTGTAAAATTGGGATTTTAAAGAGGAAATGCTGCAATGTCTAGATGCTATCTTGTCCCTATTCAAAGGTGACCCAATGGAATGCAAATTGCAAGCACGCAAGAGGAGTGGATTAGAGTATCGGGTTTGATATTCCACAGATAAAGAGTGAGGAAGCACACAATAGCTCCAAAAGCGAATAAGCGGAGTGTGGTGAGGGGTCTGGAAATGTGTTGATTAGATGTTGTGGTGAGGATCAAAGTCTTATCAAGGCTTTGTATCACATTTTTGGCTTAGAACTAGAATTTGAGCTTTCCAAGGTTTATGGCTGAAATTGCTACTAGTGATTGCAAGGATGGCCTTAAGCATGAAGGGAAGAGAGGAAATCCAGCTCAATGGATTGAGTCAGATTGGAGATTAGTCCTAGGGAGAGAAGTAGGAGAGGTAGGAGGTGTCACCATCTATTGGAAGTGTGATGCTTCAAAAGAAATTGCCGAGGTGAGGAATTCTTTCAATAGACCTTGCACCAAGAATAGGTACAAGGTGGATAGTTATAAAGATCCAATATGAAGAGGGATCATGAGCGTGATGATGGCTATGTTCAAGCGAGAGTGAACCACCTATGTCATGATACAACAAGCAGTGTTCTTTCATCAAATGTGTGAAGGAGAGGTGGTGGACTGGGCAAAATGTTTGCACCAACATGTGGGGTAGATGATCAGCAGTTGGAGAATAGATATGCAGCCCCACTATTTTGTACCCTTTGCAGTTCATTTCTAATTTTGGCTCAATCTATTGAGCTTGGAAGAGAGAAGTAAAATGCAGTCCCACTTTCACCCGGATTTACAAAAGGAAGCCAACACAGATGAAAGATACTACATTGAGCGAGTTTGTGAAGGCAATGGTTACTGCATGAAGAGTGGAAGGGAGAACATAGTAGCAATAGATATACCCATGCCTAGGAAGCAGAGTAGACCCAAAGGACAAATTAAGTTGGTGCAGCCTTAGAAGCTCGTATTGGTGGAAGTGAAGGAATCAACTTTGGAGAAGGAATCAGAGGGAGAAACTAAGTCAAAGGGAGAAACCAAGTGAAAGGGACAACCATTGGGAGAAGAAGAAGAATTCCCATTATGGAGCAAAAAATCAACTAATGGTAGTGAAAGAGAAATTGAAGTCCAACAATCCGGAGAAAGGATTGTGGAAGTAGAAAAGCCAAGTTTGAAGTTGTCAACAACCAAGTGTGAGTATGAGAAAGAAGAAGAAGGGGCCTTGGTACTTCCAAGAGTTTCCAGGAGGAAGAGAAGTACTCAATTTATCATTGTTGGACCAAGCAAAGCTACAGTTGAGGAAGAAATTTCAAATGGAGAAATACTGAAGATACAAAGATTGTGTCTTTGGGTAAGGCACATGTCAAAGAACTACCTGCCAAAGGCAAAGATGTCAAATACCGCAAGGGATAATGTTTGAGTATCTATCAAAGATCATGTCCTTTGTTGGTGTTTTTGCAGCAAAAGAAAGCGGAGATGTCAAGTTCTCATCCGGAAGTGAAGGATGAGTTATTGGTTGTAACAAAATGGAGTGAGGAGACCTTGGTGTTGAGAAGCAAGTTAACTTGGGTAGAGAAGGAAGCCAAAGAACTTTGGGTGGAGGCAGTTTTTTGGAGTAAAAGCTCAGAAGCTGTGAAGGAAGATTTGGTGAAGCGTAGTGAGGAATTGAAGGAGAAGTTGGCATTGGTCGAGGTAATGAAAAGAGAAATTGCTGATGCACGAGTGGAGGTGATACATTCAAAGACAAGTGCAGCAGTAATGGAACAAGAGTTGGAGAGTATGAAGAACAGTGTGGCCTGTAACACCCATTTGTGCATGTGTGTGGTATTGTGATATTTAGCTTAGTATTACAAGTACTTAAGAGATATTATTTATATAGAGATAAAGGATGGTTCTATATTAGTCATGGTTAGCTAAAGTTAGTCATAGCTAAGATAGATGGGACCTTACTTTAGAGGAAGTAGAAAAGATGAGCACCACTATTTTGGATTTTAGTGTGTTGACTTGGTATTATTCCTAGGTGTTTGGCTTTGGGGAAAGAGTTGAGAACTCTTGGGCCCGCAAGCCTTTTTGTTTTGGATTCTTCTTTAGTCCAAGGATAGCCCATGTGAAGGAATCCTTGCTTTAGTGGTTGGGTCAAGATAAGGGGAATATGCCCATGTGAATGGATATTCCTTTCTACTTTTTGACTTTACTTGACTTTTAGTCTAGTAACTTGAGTTACTACGGTAAAAAGTAACTTTGGTACGTAACTATTTCACAAGTATATAAACAAGGGGTGAGGAGGTACTCATCATCCTTTCATTTGCAACTATCTCTCTCTCATTGAGTTCTCTAGTGAGCAATGTCTTGAGTCTTGGAGTGTTAGCCTTGGAGGAGTATGATGGAGTTGGGGTTCCTTGCCTTCTTAGTCCATGGTGCGCTACCATAATAGCCATCAGAGGTTCATCCTGAGTGAGAGACAGGCCGGCTCACATTTTTGGTTCCGTTGCCGGGACCTCTCTAGAAGGCAAGATAATGTTCCGCGTCCAATTCTACATTAGGCAGAAGGAGGCTATGAGAGCTCACTTGGAGAGAACATTAGGAGAGGAGATGGCTGAACTTATGTTAGAGAACCAAGATCCATTTGTATACCCTGTAGTTCATTATGATGTCTTTGAGGTGATTTTGTACATCTTGTACACATGAGAGGAATTGGAGAGATTGTGTGAGGTGGATTGCAGATTTTGGGGATTAAGGTGATTTTGGGCAAAATCTCAAGTTTGAGATCTGGACTTGAGATTTCTACACATGATAGCTTGGGTTATCTTTCAGTTAGCACACTTGAAATTATTGAGAGAGCTTCTATGCGCACTGGGCTAGAATTTTTGAAAGTTGATAGGGTAAAGTGCTCCCGCAACTGCATGCTCTCTGGAAAATTGTACAGAGTCTGCCATTTCTTCAAATTTTAGTGAATTGTCCTGAAAATTTCCAAGAAAATTCAGTGCATTGTATCCTACCTGGTGCCACAAAAATTAGAGAGAGATCATTTTTGCGCAGTGCGTTATGAGTTTTTGAAGTGAGGGGGGTGGTTTTCAGACCAAATCTGAAATATGGGTGCTGAATAGAAAGGTGTCTAGGCCAAATGGCTCAATGAAAAGATCTAAAATTTTGCAGGGAGGGACGCCCTAGAGTTGTGATCAAGTGTGGAAAATTTCAAAGGACTGTGACATATTCGTTGGGAGATTTGAGTGACATTGTGAGGAAGGGTCAATTCTGCAGAGTGGATATCTCATGCATGAGAAGTTTGAGATCAACAAAAAGCATGTTTGAGTGTTTAGATTCATCTTTGGAAACATGGAGGGTCATCAAGAGTGGAAATTGAGATTATGCAAGGTTCCCCAAGGGTTTGAGGTGATTGTAGGGGTGGATTTGAGGAAAAGAGAGTTTACAATAGAATTTGAAGAGAGTGTTGAGAGGATCCAAAAACCTACACCACTTGGAGGAAAGAGTGAGTCTAAGTGCTTTCTATGTGGAGAGAAGGGACATAAGGCAAGTTCATGTCCATTAACCTTTGAGAGCAAGAGATTGAGGGAAAGGAGAGACTTACTTGACTTGGGTTTGCATGTTGGACCTTCTTCACCAAGATTGGGAGGGAGAAGATCTAAGACCAAGGAGTTGTGTGAGGTTTGTGGAGTTGAAGGACTTCCAAAAGGACATGAGTGTAGTGGAGTAAAAGCACTTTTGGAAACTTTGGTGAAGGATCTTGGAGAGAGTCTTAGTATAGCTACAGAAATACTACCACCTTCATCAGCTAGTTCTCAAGATTAGTGATGGAGATAATCTTTCAACTTATGGATAAACTATCCATGAGAGTTAGATTAATATGCACTCTAGGATTTGATGTTGCTATAGAAATCTTGGAGCAACCTGAACCTTTTGTGTTCCCTAGAGTGGATTATTCTCAGATGGTGTTAGTCATGTATATACTCTATTAGTAATAGAGTGAGAGAAAAGAAAAGAGAAAAAAAAAATTAAGAGAAAAGAAAGATAGTGAGGGGTTAAGATGGGGAAACTTCCGGTTTTCTTTGGCAAGGATGGAGAAGATGTGGAGGCCTTTGTGAGAGACTTCAAGAGAGCTTGCATAGGAAACAATGAGAGGAGGAAGAATGAGTGGGCCTCATTATTACCAGATTTCTTTGAGGATGCAGCACTTACATGGTATGAGTCAGAATACCAAAAGAGAGAGAGGAGAGAGGGGGAAGAGGAGTCTTGGGAGACTTTGACTTCAGCACTCATTGAGAACTTTCTTCCTGATGAGAGTTATGAGAGATTGATGAGTGAGGTTACATTTCTCAAGCAAGGAGATGGAGAGAAAGTGAGGGTCTATGTGGAAAGAGTGGAAAAGTTGGAGTCCAGATTTCGCATAGTGTTGAGGAAGGGTGGGGATGATGTGGAGACTACAATGATTGGCATAGGGGCCATGCTCACCAAGAATTTTGTGGGAGGATTGAGACCACAAATTAGAAGCAAGGTGAGATATGAGAAACCTTCTTCCAAGGTTGAAGCTATCAAGATCGCAATTCGTATGGAGGAGAGTTTGGAAGGGGATGAGAGTGATTTGGTGGTGAAGGAGGTTGTGCATCCTCCTCAAGGCTACAAGTATGGTGGAACTTCTGATACTTTGGTGACAAGGGTTGCACCACAAGTAGTAGTTGCTCCAATTCTTGCACCTCCACCAAAAGATCCACTCCAAACCATCACAGAACAACTTGCGGATCTCAAGATCAATGTGGTGCAACTATGGGAGAAGAGAGAGGTGGATCAGAATGTAGGGAGAGGACCTAGGAGTTATGGAAACTATCCATATAGAGGAGGCCAACCAGCCAACAATTTCAATGATAGAAATTGTTTTGGTTGTGGAGGAAGAGGCCATATCCAAAGGAATTGCCCAAATTCCACTTACCATGGAGGAAGGGGTTATGAGGGAGCCAATAGAGGGAAAGAGGGAGGTAGTGAAACCCAAGTGGCTCCTAATCCCAACAAAGGTAAGGGGATAGCATCCATAGATGTGGTTGAGAGCAAGTATGAGAAGGGAGAGTGCTCAAACTCCAAGGGTCCTAATTTGGAGCTTTTGGCACAAGAGAAGAAGAGAGCTCGTTTTGCAGAGGATGTTCACTCTTCTCAAGGATTTACTTCAAGCAAGGATACTCCTATGTCTACTAGGAGCACTCGCACCTCAGCACCATCAACAACAAAGACTCCAAGGAAGAAGTTAGGGATGGAGGACTTCTTGATCTCAAAGCAACAATGGAACTACAATGTGTTGGAGGATGTTGGTAGTCACAAGGCTAACATCACAGTGGGCCAATTAATTGCTTTGAACCCTACCTTGAGAAAGGAGCTTAGAGGTGGTTTGAGTTCTACAAGGAGCAAGAAGAAGAAGAAGGCAAAAGTTCCAGTATCAATGGGGGTGGTGGATGCCAAGCCAGCACCATGGGAGGCTTGTGAATATGCCTCCAAGATTGATGTGAGAGTGAATGGTCACAACATCAAGGATGCATTGGTTGATGGAGGATCAGCAGTGAATGCCATGTCTGAAAGGTTGATGAAGAAGTTGGGTATGATACCCTCAAGACCTTCAACATTTGTGGTGAGCATGGCAAACAAGCAACAAGTTCGACCAGTAGGAGTGATGGATAAGGTGGTAGTTTCAGTTATGGGAGTCCAAAATCTCATGACTTTCCAAGTCTTGAAGGATTCAAGCTATGACTTACTTCTTGGGAGGCCATGGTTGAGAGCAGCACGCACAACTGATCGATGGCACAAAGGGTACTTAAGGATTGGGCCATCAAACCATAGAGTCACTGTTCCTGTGACTAACACCACCAACACTTCACATTCAGATACCCCATCTTCTGATTATTGGGAATCAGATTCTGAAGGAGGAGCTTCAGGTGTGGACACAAGCATGGAAGAGGAGACTTCCACGGAGGAGGATGAATCTGAATCTGATTCAGATGTGTATCCTTTATGTGCTATGGATTTTGCACCTAAGCTAGAGGTTTTGAAGGACCCAGATAAATCACCATTGACACTTGAGGAGGTAGAGAGAAGGTTATCTACCCTCAAGTATGGCCCAAATGTTACCAAGGAGGAGAAGGTGAGATTTGAGGAGATTTTCCGCAAGTTCATCCATGTGTTTGCTTTTAGTTACAAGGATTTGAAGGAAGTCACCTTGGAGGAGCACAAGATAGAGGTGGAGTCACATGCAAGACCAATCCGCCAAAAGCAACGTCGCATTAGCCCACCAATATCTTTGGTTGTGAAGGAGGAGATTGATAAGCTCAAGGAGGCTGGATTTATCTTTGAGGTGGAGAATTCAGAATGGGTGTCTCCAATTGTCATTGTGAAGAAAAAGAATGGCAAGCTTCGGGTATGTGTGGATTACAAGAAGCTCAATGCTGTTACAAAGAAGGACTACTACCCATTGCCATTCATTGATGAGATCTTGGAGGAGGTTGCAGGTCATGAGAGGTACAGTTTTGGAGATGGTTATAGTGGATATAACCAAATCAAGATTGCACCAGAGCATCAACAACTCACCACATTCACCACACCTTGGGGAACCTACGCTTTCAAGGTCATGCCTTTTGGGCTTTGCAATGCTCCAGCCACATTCCAACGGTTCATGAACAAGGTATTTGAACCTTTCATTGGGAAATTTGTGAGAGATTTCATTGATGACTTTTGTGTCTATGGGAGCAAGGAGGAGCACTTTGAGCACCTAATCAAAGTCTTGCAACGCTTGGATGAGGCAAATGCATCACTCAACCCAGAGAAGTGCATTTTTGGATGTGAAGAAGGTCTACTTTTGGGGCACATCATCTCCAAGGATGGAATAGCAGTTGATCCTGAGAAGGTGAAGAAAATCTCAGACCTTCCATTCCCTTCAAGCTTGACAAAGTTACGCCAATTCTTGGGAATGGTTGGGTACTACAGGAGGTTCATCTTCTCATTTTCCAACAAGGCTTATGCATTGACCATCTACATGAAGAAGGGTGTAGATTACATGGTGATTTTGGAAGACAAGGAGGCTCTCAAAGCTTTTGAGGAGCTCAAGCAATCCCTTGTTGTAGCTCCAATTCTTGCTAAACCTGATTGGAGTAAGCCTTTCATCCTCTACACTGATGCTTCTAATGTAGCTATAGGATGCACTCTTAGTCAATTAGACCAAGATGGGCATGATCATCCAATAGCTTATGCTAGTAGGCAGATGGTTTTAGCAGAGAAGAACTACTCTGTCACAGAGAGAGAAGGGTTGGCAGTGATCTTTGGTCTCAAGAAGTTTAGACACTACTTGATTGGAGGGAAAGCCACAATTGTCACGGATCACAAGGCTTTGAAGTACATCTTCAACAAGCCTAATGTTGAAGGGAGACTAGCAAGGTGGATGATACTCTTGTCTGAGTATGACTACACAATTGAGGATAGGCCAGGAAAGAAACATGCAAATGCTGATTTGTTATCTAGAGCCTATGATCATGATGGAGATGAGCCAGTAGATGATTCCTTCCCGGATGAGGAGCTCATGACAATCTCAGTCACTCAAGAGATTCCAATGGAGTACAAGGAGATTGTGGATTTTGTGACAAGAGGTAACTATCCAGAAGGGATGCATGCTAGGGAGAGGAAGGCCCTTGCAGCAAGATCTAGACCTTACACAATGGTGGAGGATATTCTTTTTCACCAAGGAGCAGATGGTCTACTTCGAAGAGCAGTGGGTAAGGAAGAGTCTATCCTACTCATAAAGGAGTTTCATGAAGGTTTAGTATGTGGAGGACACTTTGCAGGAAAGGTGACTGCTTTCAAGATTCTAGATGCAGGTTACCATTGGAGAGGGATTTTCAAGGATTGTCTTGATTATTGCAAAACTTGTCATGTTTGTCAAGCTTTTGCTAGAAAGTCTACATCCACTCCACCACTTAGATCAATTCCATTGCTAGGACCTTTTGAGAAGTGGGGAATTGATTTTGTGGGACCTCTCAATAGAACCCCAAGGAACAATCGGTACATTGTGGTAGTTACTGATTACCTTACCAAGTGGGTTGAGGCTAGACCATTGAGGGACAAGAATGAAGATGAAGTGGGTAGATTTCTTTATGAACGCATTATCACTAGGTTTGGATGCCCTTTGGAGTTGGTTTCTGATAGAGGAGGAGAGTTTACAGGAAGCATTACTACAGCCATGCTACGACATTTCTCTATCACACATAGAGTAACTACATCCTATAAGCCAAATTCCAATGGCTTGGCAGAGAGAACCAATCAGACCTTGTGCATGATGTTGGCCAAAGATGCAGAAATGGAGGGGGCTAAACATCATTGGGACAAGAGGATTCATGCAGTTTTGTGGGAGTATAGGACAACCATGAAGACTTCCACTGGATATTCTCCATTCCAATTGGTGTATGGTATTGAGTCTACCTTACCTATTCACTTTGATCTTCCTACCTTCCAAAGCATTCATAGGAGATTGAAGAAAGCACAAGGAAGTGATGCAGAGAAGTCAAGGAAGGATCAACTCATGGAGTTGGAAGAGGCAAGAGCAGTTGCTATGGTTCGAGTGGAGCAAGCCCAAAGGAAACAAAAGGAGAGCTATGACAAGAGGCAAGGCAAGAAGAAGGTGGAGCCTTTCAAAGAAGGTGATTGGGTAATGTTGTTTGATTCCATTCGATTCAAGAGAGTGCAAAAGAAGTTTTTGCCTAAGTACTTTGGACCTTTCATAGTAGAGAAGGTGTGGGGAAATTACACTTATGATCTCAAGGAGTTGGGAGGAAGACACTTTGATAGGATTAACCATGATAAGTTGAAGATGTACCATAGAAGGTAGAGAGACCTTCACTTTGAGGACAAAGTGAAAACTTAGTCCGGGGGTAAATGTAACACCCATTTGTGCATGTGTGTGGTATTGTGATATTTAGCTTAGTATTACAAGTACTTAAGAGATATTATTTATATAGAGATAAAGGATGGTTCTATATTAGTCATGGTTAGCTAAAGTTAGTCATAGCTAAGATAGATGGGACCTTACTTTAGAGGAAGTAGAAAAGATGAGCACCACTATTTTGGATTTTAGTGTGTTGACTTGGTATTATTCCTAGGTGTTTGGCTTTGGGGAAAGAGTTGAGAACTCTTGGGCCCGCAAGCCTTTTTGTTTTGGATTCTTCTTTAGTCCAAGGATAGCCCATGTGAAGGAATCCTTGCTTTAGTGGTTGGGTCAAGATAAGGGGAATATGCCCATGTGAATGGATATTCCTTTCTACTTTTTGACTTTACTTGACTTTTAGTCTAGTAACTTGAGTTACTACGGTAAAAAGTAACTTTGGTACGTAACTATTTCACAAGTATATAAACAAGGGGTGAGGAGGTACTCATCATCCTTTCATTTGCAACTATCTCTCTCTCATTGAGTTCTCTAGTGAGCAATGTCTTGAGTCTTGGAGTGTTAGCCTTGGAGGAGTATGATGGAGTTGGGGTTCCTTGCCTTCTTAGTCCATGGTGCGCTACCATAATAGCCATCAGAGGTTCATCCTGAGTGAGAGACAGGCCGGCTCACAGGCCGCGAAGGACCAAGCCTGTCAATGAGAGTTAATAGAGCATAGTCAAGAGGAAGAACAATTGCAAGGATTGTTGAGAGGAGTTGACGATCAACTAGTCTTGAATAGACAAGAGAAGGAAGCATTGAAGGCTGAGTTTGAGGATGAGTTGATGATGTATCAGAATGAGCTGGAGGAGGAGAGAAGTAAGGAGAAGATAGTTTTGAGGGTGGAGTTGGATGCAATAGGAGTAGTGGTAAATAAGTTGAAAGCAATGCTCACACTAAAGCTGAGATAAAGTTGGAGGAAGCAAGACTGCACAAGTTGAAGTTGTTGGTGTAGGAGACAAGGAAGAGGAAGGCAAAGGATACAAAATTGAATAATCTTCTGATTTGTCTAAGAGATTGTGTAGATAGAAAGATGTTAGAGGTAGGAGATAATGTGAGTCTCAAATTAGATCTTGTTAGATCAGACTTGGATAGACTTTGTAGTGAGATGAAGTTAAGTACAAAGTTTGAAGTAGTAGAAGTATGAATGCAAGTGTCTTCAAGTGAGTTACCAGAGACAGTAAAGAAGAGTGGTCAGAAGATAATGATGTAGATAAGGTAGATAGTGGTGCAATTGTAGTTCATTGTGAAGAGATAGTAGAAATAGAGGATTTAGGAGTAGAATTAGAGAGACCCAAAGAAGGTGAAATTCATGAAGGAACATCAGGTTTGGAAGCCTAGTTGAGGTTGATATTGGATCGGAGTGGTAACAGATTTGAGATATGAAGAGGCAAATATGAAGAGATGCATTGTCATTTTGGATCTACAGGTTGGTAAAGTTGTTGTAGAATGGTATAGTTGTTAGTTAACTATCAATGCTTAGCCTATTCAAAGGAGGCATTTGTAGTCTTATGTTCTTCAGTATTCATAATTTCTAAAGATAGATAAAGCAAAGTGCTGAGTTTAGTGCTCATTGCTTAAGCTTAATTCCGAGTATCAAGCTTGTGCTTGCGTTTATGGTATTGGGAGAATTTCAAAGTGCAAGTTAATGTGCTTTTTGGAGGTTGGATTCCACCGCCTTGATCTTCATTCTATATGTTTGATCCTGAGTGAAGTGCAATCAAAGCAATGCCTTGACAAATCTAAGAGGAATTGTAGTGTTGGGGAGTATTCTGCATTTGTGAGTGCAGCGTGAGTTTGATGTGAACCAATTTTTGATTGAGGAAGTTGTGCCTTCAGTGGAGGGGTGGAATGGAATTCTGAGACAAAGTTATTTTACAATGAAGTAGCCATCTTTGGGAGAATCTGAATCATCACAATCAAAGTTTGTTTGGAGAGATTGGATAGTATTGTGATTAAGGAGTATAACTTGTGATGAGATTGTGAGTCAGTGCTTGTTATTGTCTTCTAGGTGTGATTTCTACTTGAACGACTAAAGAAGAACTCAAGAAGCACTAAGTATTACTATTTGCTTTGTATTTGACCATTTTTTACTCATATCTCTATGAGAACAAACTTTATTTGCTTGATAACCGCAACATTGATACTTGTTAGGTTGTCACATTGTGCATCCTCTACAAGTCTAAAATTATGGTGGGATTTCTGATCCTTGGTGGCAAGAGTGACGCCACAAGTAGTTGCTCTTGTCCCCTTCAAACTATCATGGAGCAACTTGCAAATCTTAAGGTCAATGTAGTGTAACTATGGGAGAAGAGAGAGGTGGACCATAATGTTTGGAGAAGACCTAGTCATGATAGAAACTATTCATATAGAGGTGGCTAACCAACTAGCAATTTCAATGATGGAAATAGTTTTGGTTGTGGAAGTAGAGGCCACATCCAAAAGAATTACCTAAATTCCACATACCATAGAGAAAGGGGTTATGAGAGGGCAAATAGAGAGAAGGAAGGAGGTGGTGAACACCAAGTACCTCCTATGAAAAATAGAGATAAGGAGATAACATCCATAGATGTGGTGGAGAGCAAGTATGAGAAGGGAGAATGATCAAACTCCAAAGGTCTTAATCTAAAGCTTTTGGCACAAGAAAATAAGAGAGCTCTTTTGTAGATGCTATATAGCCTTCTCAAGAATTAATTCCTAGCAAGGATAGTCCAATGCCCACAAGGAATACTTGCACTACTAGTTCAACACCATTAACAAAGAATCCAAAGAAGAAGTTGGGGATGCATGATTTCTTGATCTCAAAGCAACAATGAGGTTACAATGTGTTGGAGGATATTGGTATTCACAAGGCCAACATCATGGTGGGGAAATTGATTGCCTTAAATCCTATCTTGAGGAAGGAGCTTAGGAGTGGTTTGAGTTCTATAAGGAGCAAGAGAAAAAAGAAAGCAAAGGCTCTAGTATCAATGGGAGTGGTGGATGCAAAACCAACACCATGGGAGGCTTGTGAATATGCCTCCAAGATTGAAGTGAGGGTGAATGATCACAACTTCAAGGATACACTTGTTGATGGAGAATTTGCAAAGACCACCATGTTAGAGAAGTTGATGATACCCTGTAAACCTTCAACGTTTGTAATGAGCATTGCAAACAAGCAATAAGTTCAATTGGTGTCGTGGGGATCATATGGTCTCGAGATTGCACTGGGCACCTGGCTGCCTGCGCCTAGGCTTTTGGAGTGTTTTGTCCTTCTTGTACCGTCTATTATTAGTCCCGGCTCATTATTCTTGACCTCTTGGTTGGTCTATTATCCTTGGCTTTAATATGTTTTGGGTTTGGTGGGTTTTGCAGTTCTGGTCCAGACTGATCTTCCAGAGAGAATGATCTGGTGGGGTTTTGTGGAGTTGTCCACAAGTTATGCAACCGGACTCAATCCCGGGCAATTAGTTAAATGTGCTGACCCATCTACATAATCCGGACTGAGTGTAAAAAAAAGAAGTAAAATAAAAAAAACATTATTATTATCTTCCCTACCGCTGTTTGCACATCAAGTCCCCACACTCAATCACTAGGAATCTCATTTCCATCTCAATTCCAAGTTTCACAGTTTATAATCCTTTGAGCCATGACACACGGCTCCTAACCAAACAGTGACCAAACCGAAGCACACTGACTAGCCAAGCACATGAAGAAAGAAAAGGAATTGAGCAGGTCCTATTTCCTATTCCTTACAACTCGTCATCTCACTGTTCTGCAACATCTCCAATTTGTCGTTCTTTCCAAGTCTCCACTGTCCAGTAGGTCCTTCCTCAGGATTCTCCTTTCTCTTTGATATTCCGGTATGTCAGATCTTCCCGAATGCTCTGCACTGCTCTTGCCAAAGGTCTCTACGCCTTGTAGAAGCTCCTGACAAATCCCGTATCGAGCTTCTATATCCAGTCCTCGTATTATCTTGAGCTGAACATGACTTCTCTCTTCTTTTGTTCATGTCCACCTTTCCTTTGCAAAGCTAGTCTGGCCTTTACCAAAAGCTCTCTACTGTCATTTCCCAAAAGCTCTCTGTCCAGCCCTCATTTTTCTCAAAAAATTTCACACACTGTCATCATGTGCACTCCCGCAAACTTCTCCTGTGAAAAATCTCACGTAGATCCACTAAAAAACCCCTGTTCAGCCCTTCTCCTTCTTGAAAATCTTGCAACCTCTCCTTTGCAAAGCTAGTCTGGCCTTTCCCAAAAACTCTCTACTGTCATTACCCAAAAGCTCTCTATCCAGCTCTCATCTTTCTTGAAATTTTCACACTGTCAGCATGTGCACTCCCGCAAACTTCTCCTTTGAAAATTCTCATGAAAATCCACTGAAAGACCCCTGTTCAGCCCTTCTCCTTCTCAAAATCCTGCAACCTCTCCTTTGCAAAGCTAGTCTGGCCTTTCTCGAAAACTCTCTACTGTCATTACCCGAAAGCTCTCTGTCTAGCTCTCATCTTTCTTGAAATTTTCACATTGTCAGCATGTGCACTCCCGCAAACTTCTCCTTTGAAAAATCTCATGTAGATCCACTGAAAACCCCCTCTGTCAAGCCTCACAATTGCAGAGAAAGAATTGTGATGCAAAAACAATGATGGCAGATCAATGTAGACTAATCTGCCAAAATCTACCTACTTTGAATGCTATCACGCCAGCAAAGCAAAAACAATCCACTTGATGCTGATTTCTTCCTACGTCCCACACAAATAGAGCTGCCAGTAAGGTAACTATCTATAGTCCCTAACATGCTGATGTCTTCCGGACATTTTGCCAGAAGTCAGCTCGTGTAATATCCATCACCTATTATTGAATGGGTTCCTCTTTGCTTAGCACTTAAACTTTATAGATTTCCAGTCTCCTTGAGATCCCATATCCAACATCCACTATGAAAGAGTTTCGGAACACCTACTGTCCACATTGTAGTGAGTATCTACTCCACGGCATGCCCGTCCACTTTAGCATCCCTAGTGAAATTTTCACCTGCTTGACGTGCCTTTCTAGTGACACTTTGTCTTTAAACACAACTCCACAACTTCCGTATACTACAAGATAGCTTCCACCCTTTCCATTCAGAGAGCCACCAACTCTCAGAAGTAAAATCCAAATCCCCTGGACCAGCTTGTGTCTCTCGTTCAATCTCTGTCTACTATCTTGCTGACACTAAACCAGTGTCAGGAATAACTCTTGGCCCCAACCTCCATCACCAAGACGTCTGCTTCTTCTATCTTCGAAACTTTTATTGCTCTCAACCCTTACCAGCAACTCTGTCGATCACCAGTTAAAGACAACACAACATAGATCCCTCCAGATAATCTCTAACGGTGAGATCACCTGTTACCGTCCCCGGTCTACTCAATGATGAAAGGTTGTTTGCAGTACACAACTATATTCGACATGAGCTCATAAGAAGGGCACGCTCTCCTGATTCTAACGAATTTACCCCAGCAGGCATAGAAGCAAGCCAGTAGTTCACATCCGATATTCCTTCAACGGCATTTCGCATTTCACAACCTCTCATCTTCCACAACATCTGTAATCCCTACCCCAACATCCCATCATCTCAACAAACAACCACTCCTATCCTTGATATTTTTCTCTCCGTGAGAATCGAAAGCCCTACCTTTCCTCATTATCCTCGATCCAGCACTCCAATTTTTCTCACTTCTTCCCTCCACCCCCAGATTCAAAACCCCCCCCTTCTCCTTATGTCCTCCTCTTCTTTTCTCTCCTTTCTGACTCTTCTTGTCCAGAAAAAAAACCCTTCGATCCTTCACTGTCTTCCCCAAACCCTATTAACCTTTCAAGATTTTTCTGTCCTCAAAACCCCCTTCGAACTGTTCCTGTCCCTCCCCAAAACCGTGATTTTCCTTGATTCCAGAACATTGATTTTCCTTTGTTGCCGCTACCCAACTCTGCCTTCCATTCTTTCCCCGTTCCCCTTTCTCTGCCACGATCTTCCTCTTTTCTTCCGTTTCTGTTTTCTCTTCCCTTTTGTTTTTCACTTCTTGATTCCTAAAACCTCTTTACGTTTAGGAGTCCCTTCTTGCTGCTCTGTTCTTTTATTCCTTTCCCCTTGCAGAAGTGCTCGATACCTCTCTATCCTTCAACAAAGCCCTTCCAGATCTATCTATCTTCTCCTTTCCTTCCTTTCTCGAAAATTCCAGCTACCACTCCTTACCAAGCTCATCTGACATACTTTTTCGAAAACTCTCTGCTGTCCAGTCCTCATCTGTCCCAAATTTTCATACCCTGTCAGCATGTGCCCTCCCGCAAGACTTTCACTAAAAAAGAAACCGTCTACTGTCCAGCTCTCCTCTTCTCAAAATCCTGCAACCACTCCTTACCACTCTCATCTGGCCTTTTCCCGACGACACCGGTGGGTGTGATGGACAAGATGGTAGTATTGGTTATGGGAGTTCAAAATCTCATTACTTTCCAAATTTTGAAAGATGCAAGTTATGATTTGCTATTTTGGGAAGCCATGGTTGAGAGCAACTTGAACAACCAATCAATGGCACAAAGGATACTTGAGAATTGGGCCATCAAACCATTGTGTTACAATTTCAATAACCAATACCAGCCATACATCACATTTAGATACACCATCTTCTAATTATGGGGAATCAATTTCAAAAGAAGGAGCTTCAAGTGTGGACACCAACACAAAAGAACAGACCTCATCAAAGGAGGATGACTCTTAAGCTGATTCTGATTGAAATGTGCATCTCTTATGTGCTATGGACTTTATCCCTAAGCTAGAGGTTTTGAAGGACCTTGATAAATCACCATTAACTCTAGGAGAGATAGAGAGGAGACTATCTACCCTCAAGTATGGTCCAAATTTTACAAAGGAGGAAAATGTAAGATTTGAGGAGATTTTTTGCAAGTTTATCCATGTGTTTGCTCTTAGTTACAAAGATCTCAAGGAAGTCACCTTGGAGGAGGATCAAATAGAAAGTCAAATCACATGCAAGACCAGTCTACCAAAAGCAATATCACATTAGCCCACCAACAGCGTTGGTTGTGAAGGAGGAGATTGATAAGCTCAAGGAGACTGATTTTATTTTTGAGGTGGAGAACTCAAAATGGTTGTCTCCAATTGTGATTGTGATGAAGAAGAAGAATGGCTTGTATATGTTGATTAAAAGAAGCTCATTGTTGTTACTATAAAGGACTATTACCCTTTGCCATTCATTGATAAGATCTTGGAGGAGGTTTTGGATCATGAAAGATATAGTTTAGATATGGTTATAATGGCTAATACTAAATCAAGATTGCACCATTGCATCAACAACTCACCATATTCACCACACCTTGGGGAATTTATGCTGTCAAGGTCATAACTTTTGGGCTTTGTAATGCTCTAGCCACATTTCAATGGTTCATGAACAAGGTGTTTGAACCTTTCATTGGGAAATTTGTGAAAGATTTCATTGATGACTTTTGTGTCTATGGGAGCAAGGAGGAGCAATTTGAGCACCTGATCAACGTTTTGCAACACTTGGATGAAGCAAATGCATCACTTAACTAAGAGAGGTACATCTTTGGTTATGAGGAAATTCTACTCTTGGGGCATATTATTTCCAAGGATGGAATAGTAGTGGATTCTAAAATGGTGAGGGAAATCTAAGAGATTTCATTCCTTTCAAGCTTGACAAAGTTACACCAATTTTTGGGGATGGTTGGATATTATAGGAGATTCATCTTCTTATTTTCCAACAAAGCTTATGCATTGACCAATTACATGAAGAAAAGTGTAGAATATATAGTGATTTTAGAGGACAAGGAAGCTCTCAAAGCTTTTGAGTAGCTCAAGCAATCCCTTGTTATGGCTCCAATTCTTGCTAAACCTGATTGGAGTAAGCCTTTCATCCTTTATACTGATGCTTTCAATGTTGATGTAGGATGCACTCTTAGTCAATTAGACCAAGATGGGCATGATCATCCAATACCTTATGCTAGTAGATAGATGGTCACAAAAAAGAAGAACTATTTAGTCATGGAAAGGGATGGGTTGGCAATGATTTTTGGCCTCTTGAAGTTTCAACACTACTTGATTGGAGGGAAAGCAATCATTGTCATAGATCACAAGGCTTTGAAATACATCTTCAACAAGCTAAATGTGGAAGGAAGGTTAGCAAGGTGGATGATTCTCTTGTTTGAGTATGATTACACCATTGAAGAAAGGTCACAAAAGAAATATGCAAACAATGATTTGTTTTCTAGGACCTATGTGTAATACCAATAGCTAGAAATATTATTTGGAGGAGAAAATTGGCTTGGTAACATCTAGAAGGATATTATATATGATGGACTAAGTAGATCAGATAGAGGTGTCACCAAAAGATTAATTCTAATAATAGATCAAGAGCCAAAAATAACATGAAAACTTTAGAGCTAATTTTGGAAGCCTAAATAGATGAGTTCGGCCTTGAAAATATGCAGATTGTCCATGGGAGATGTAAAAGACCGAAACCAAGGAGAGAAATAGGAGAATGGAAACTCACATTGGGACACTTGAATGAGGGAAAACTCCGAATGCCTAGCATGAGCTTTGGCTTTGGTATTTATAGGTAGCATACAAGGCCCTTGAGAAGCTTCTCAAGAAGTTTCCTCAAGCCGCTTTCTTAGAGTGCAAGCTAAGTTAACTAGGAAGCTTCTCAAGAAGCTTCCTTCTAGAAGCCGCCTACTTGGCATGCAAGCTAAGCTAGAAGGAAGCTTCTAGAAGCTTCCTTCTAGAAACTACTTACTTAAGGTGCAAGCTAAGCTAACCGGGAAGCTTCCCAAGAAGCTTCCTATATACTTCCAAAATATTCTAGGCTAATTTGTCTTATGTGCTACTTTGTGAGCCTGACTGACTTCATCGCTAAACTCCCCCGCCACTAGTTGGTGACCTCCTTGTTGCTAGTGAAGCTTCAAATTCCTGGATGGCCGTTTGTGCATTGTGGAGGTGAGAAAGAGGTTCCCATGTGGCATCATGAAGGGGATACCATTTCCAAAGGACCTTGTACTCCGTATGTTGGCAACGACCTTGTTGAATGTGGCGACGCGCAAGGATACGATCAACTTTGTACTCCTCATGATCATTGATAGGGATAGGAAGAAGGGGAGGTTGGACTCGAGAGGAAAAGGAAGAGGGGTTAGGAACAAAGGGTTTCAACTTGGAAACATGAAAGACAGGATGGATACGCATGTGACAAGGCAAGGCAAGACAATAAGCAACAGGAGAGACAATTTGGATGATACCAAAGGGTGCTATCCAATTATGGGCAAGTTTACGAACTTGGGTATCAAGTGGGAGAGGGAGGTTACTAGAGGATAACATGACTTTATCACCGACTTCAAAGGTGAGATCTCGACGATGGTGGTCCGCATATTGTTTTTGGCCATTCTGAGCAACAAGGAGGTGAGACTTGGCTTGTTGGAGAGATTGGGATATAGTGGTCAAGAATGTGGAAGTATGAGGAACCTGAGATGGAGGGGGAGCAAGAAGAGAATCTGGAACAAGTGGATCTTGGCCAAAATTGAGAAAGAAAGGTGAGAATCCGGTGCTTGCCTGTTTGGAATTGTTGTAGGCAAATTCGGCAGCGGCAAGACATTCATCACAATTGGTATGGTGGACATTGACAAAGGCACGCAATATATCCTCCAATGTACGATTTTCATGTTTGGTTTGTCCATCAGTTTGAGGATGATAGGCCGTGGACAAAGCAAGCTTGGTGCCAAGTATTTGAAAGAGTGCTTGCCAAAACTTCTCGGTAAAGCGAGGATCACGGTTGGAGATGAGCACGCATGGCATTCCATGATGCTTGAAGACATTGTCAAAGTAGATTTGCGCTAAGGTTGGAGCATCCACGGTATCACAGGTTGGTGCCAAGTGGATTTGCTTACTAAGCTTATCCACAAACACCACGATGGCGATGTGTCCTTGTTTTGTCTTTGGCAAGGATGTGATGAGATCCAAGCTCACATGCTCCCTACGAGCTGATGGAACGGCAAGCGGTTGAAGGAGTCCACCCGGCTTCTGGTTGTTGGCCTTGTTACGTTGGCAGCTCTCACACGATTGGACAAATTCTTGAACATCTTGTGTCATGTTGGGCCACCACCATTGACGTTGGAGGGTACCCAAGGTCTTGTCCACACCCATGTGACCAGCGATGGGTAAATCATGGGCTTCTTGAAGGCGCACAAGTCAAAGATCACCTTTGGCTGGAACATAGATCCGGTCCGCATGGAATAGAAGGCCTTCCTTGAAGGAGAAGGTGTTGTACTCTTTGTCACTTGTTGTTAGCCAACCATGTACCATTTGGAAGAAGGGATCTTGCTGTAGAGCTAACCAAAACTTGTTATGAATCTTGGGATCAATTGACACTATCATAATTGCTGCCGCGATGAGAGGAAGAGACTTCAAATCAGGTCGTCATGATAGAGCATCAGGGATGACATGGAACCGACCTGGTTTGTACTCAAGTTTGATGTTGAACAATTGGAGTTGCTCTTCCCATTGATGATGTCGACTCTTCATGTGCTCTAGGTGTAAGGTGTGCAACAATGGCTTGTGATCAGTTCGCATGATCACTTGTTTCCCCAAGAGATAATGCCTCCATACCTTGGTGGCATATACCATTGCAAGTTGTTCCCGATCTCAAGCAGAGTAATTTCTTTCAGCTGTATTTAGTCGGCGAGACACAAAGGCAATAGGATGTAGTCCATCTGGAAATTCTTGTTGCAACACAGCTCCAATTGCAAAGTTAGAAGCATCAAAATCAACCACACAAGGTAGTTGAGGATCATATGGTTGAAGAATGGGTCTTGAAGACACCATATGCTTTAACTTCTGGAATGCTTCTTCATGCTTGGTGGTCCATTGGAATCTCAAGTTCTTTCCCAAGAGGTCAGTCAATGGTGTAGCCACGTGAGCATAATAGTGGATGAACCGTTGGTAAAAACTGGCCAATCCATTGAATGCTTGTACTTTTGTAGCATCCTTTGGGGTAGGCCAATCAGTAATGGCCTTGATCTTCTCTTCTTCCATTTTGATCTCCTCTGATGAGATCTTATGACCCAAGAAGGTAACCTCCTTTTGCCAAAAAGCACACTTTGACTTCTTACAGTAAAATTTCCACTGTCATAGTCATCTTAGGACTTCTCGCACATGATTCTTGTGTTATGCCTTTGTCCTACTATAGATTAAGATATCATCTAAGAACACTACCACGGACTGATCCAATAGTCCCTCCAACACCCGATGCATCTGATCCATGAAGACTGCTGGAGCATTAGTGAGTCCAAAAGGTAGAAATCTCCACTCAAAATGTCCATACCTTGTGCAAAAGGTAGTCTTTTGCATGTCCTCTCCTTCAATAGGAATTTGCCAATAGCCGCTACAAAGATCTAGCTTGGAAAAGTAGCGTGCTCCACTTAATTGATCAAGCAGGTCATCGATCCAAGGCAAGGGATATGCATTCTTCACGGTTTGCTTATTGAGCCCACGGTAATCAATACATAAACAAAGTCCTCCATCCTTCTTTGGAACAAATAGTACCGGTGCTCCCCATGGAGAGGTACTATGTCATATGAAATCCTTCTCCAACAACTCTATAAGTGTTGTTTGCAACTCCTCCAACTCTTTTGGTGAGAGCCGATAGATTGGTCTACTCACTAGAGTACTCTCTGGCAATAACTTGATCTTGAAGGGCATACGTTGATCAGAGGGTAATCCCTTTGGCAGATCATCCGGAAACACATCTGCAAACTCCTGAACTATCCGATCAATCGTTGCTTGATGCGGCACCCGGCCCTCCTTAGATTGTTCTTGTGCAATCGGCTTGATCCACACCGCAAATACAGACTTATCTTCCTCCAAAGCTTGCTCTATGGCTGCTTTATTAACAAACTTCCCTTCTAGGGACTCATCTCTCCTCCAAGCTTGCTCCATGGTTGCCTTCTTGGCAAACTTCACATCTTGGGACTCATCTCCCTTCCAGATTTGCTCTATGGCTACCTTCTCAACAAACTTCCCATCTTGGGACTGACTATTCTTAGGTGTCTTACTCAAAGGTGCCAGACAACCTAATCTGAAATTCCTACCTTGGTGTTGTACTTGAATTTGATGTTGGGTCCAATCAAATTGAACCTTATGACGTTCAAGCCAAGGTAGACCCAAAATGATATCATAGTGTAGAGGTGCCACTCCAAATCTCATACACTCCAAATACTCCTTCCCAATCTTGAAGGTAATAGGATGCGAGGTGCGGAATGAAGAACCTTTTCTACCATCCGCCATCATCAAACTACTTCCAATCACAGGCTTGATAGGAATACCCAATTTCTTTGCTACTTGCATAGATATGCAATTCCCTGAACTTCTAGAATCAACCAAAATCCTAATTAGATATTATACCTTGCAAGTGAAGCAAACTTGCATAGGTCGAGCCTTCAATCCCATTGGAACTAATAAAGCTCCCAGTAGGCGGCTCAAAATCTCCTACTGGGATTCTTTGTTTCCCTGATCATTCTGTTCCACAAACTCCATCTAGGCAACTTGTCGAGGTCACCCATTCCTAAGTGGACATTCAGCAATGTGATGTCCAACTTGGCGAAAATAAAAGCAACCTCCATTTGGTCGTAATCTTTCTCTATCTGCTATGCCAAGTGGTCTTTGTTGGATAGCATCAATCTCCATTGGTACCGGTTCTTCCACTCGTGGTATTAGTAGGTTTTGTGTAGGTCGAGGTCGAGACCAAGTTGTCATAACTAAGGAATCAAAACGCTCAGCCAATTGCATGGCTTCTTCTACGTTTTGTGGCTCTCGCATGGTCACCTCCAATCTGGTTTGTGACTTCAATCCTCGCACAAACCGATCCAGAACTTCACCTTCTTGGATATCTGGAATTTGCATGATGATATTCTGAAATTGTGTGATGTAGCTTCTCACTGAGCCAATCTGCCTCAACTTCACCAATTTATCTCATGCAGCTCGGGTGGCATTTATGGTATGAAATTGACCAAGTATTGCATCCTTGAATTCTACCCATGTCAAAATTGGTGTAACAATTTGTCGTTCAGCTCTTTCTACTCGGAATCGCCACCAAAGTTTTTCCACGCCATCCAATTGACTAGAAGCCAAGAGAATTTGTTTCCGCTCGTCTTGAAGATTGGTGGCTTCAAAGTAATGTTCACAGTCAAACACAAAATTCTCCACTATGCTTGGAAGATTCTTGCCTTCAAACACCTTGGGTTTCAAAAATCGAATGCAATCTTCTCCATCTCGAACTGGCACTCTGTCTATCTGTTCTCGTCATTGCTGGTCTCATTCATCCAACAATCGAGTAAGATGCTTGATTTGTTGTTGCATTGCAAGGATAACATCCGGTATTGCCGCCATTGCTACTACTCTATTCCACTACCCTCAATTCATCTAGTTGATTAACACATAGATATAACATGTCCACCGTTCTCCATAAGTTACAACTGGAAGTATCAAGGGTTTCTCTGACACGGTGATCATATGTAGAAAATTCTGCCCAAAGCGTGAGGTGATGAATTGAGTGAAACGATGCTTTGGTAATATCTGGACATGAAAGTCCCAATGGTTTTGTGGAAGTGGATTTGGTGGTCCATAAATTCCATCCATCCCATTCCTACTCTGATACCAATGTAAAAGACCAAAACTGAGGAGAGAAATAGGAGAATGGAAACTCACATTGGGACACTTGAATGAGGGAAAACTCCGAATGCCTAGCATGAGCTTTGGCTTTGGTATTTATAGGTAGCATACAAGGCCCTTGAGAAGCTTCTCAAGAAGCTTCCTCAAGCCGCTTTCTTAGAGTGCAAGCCAAGTTAACTAGGAAGTTTCTCAAGAAGCTTCTTTCTAGAAGCCGCCTACTTGGCGTGCAAGCTAAGCTAGTTGGAAGCTTCTAGAAGCTTCTTTCTAGAAGCTAATTACTTAAGGTACAAGCTAAGCTAACCGGGAAACTTCCCAAGAAGCTTCCTAGATACTTCCAAAATATTCTAGGCTAATTTGTCTTATGTGCTACTTCGTGAGCCTGATTGACTTCATTGCTAAACTTCCTATTGTTACAGGAGATATAAGGATGGTTTTCCCTCCAACCTTTTTTGTCTCAGCAAGAGCTTTCCAATGATACCTTGCCCATGTGATTTTGAGATTCCTATAGGAAGATTCCTTAAAGATTCCCTCTGGTCAAAGCTTCCAAAGGGAATTTTCAAGGATTGTCTTGATTATTGTAAAACTTGTAATTTTTTTCAAGCTTTTGCTAGAAATTCTACCTCTACTCCACCTCTTAGATCAATTCTATTGCTAAGACCTTTTGAAAATTGGGGATTGACTTTATGGGTCCTCTCAATAGAACCCCAAGGAAAAATTGGTACATTATGGTGGTTATTGATTACCTTCTCAAGTGGGTTGAGGCTAGACCATTGAAAGACAAGAATGAAAATGAAGTTAGTAGATTTCTTTATGAATGCATCATCACTAGGTTTGAGTGCCCTTTAGAGTTGGTTTTTGATAGAGAAGGAGAGTTCATAGGAAGTATCACTACAACATTTATTTATCACACATAGATTGACTACCTCCTATAAGCCAAACTCCAATGGCTTGGTAGAGAGAACCAATTAAACCTTATGCCTAATATTGGCCAAAGATGCAAAAGTGGAGAGGGCAAAACATGATTGGGACAAGAGGATTCATGCAGTTTTATAAGAATATAAGACAACCATGAAGATATCCACCAGATATTTTCCATTTCAAATGGTATATGGTATTGATTCTCCTTTACATATTCACTTTGATGTTCCTACTTTTCAAACCATTCATAGGAAATGGAAGAAGGCACAAGGAGGTGATGTAGAGAAGTCAAGGAAGGAGTGGCGCATGGAATTGGATGAGGCAAGAGGAATTTTTGTGGTTTGAGTAGAGTAAGCCTAGAGGAAACAAAAGTTAAGCTATGATAATAGGCACGGTATGAAAAAAGTGGAGCACTTCAAGGAAGGTGATTAGGTAATGTTATTTGACTCCATTCAATTCAAGAGGGTACAAAAGAAGTTCTTGCTTAAGTACTTTGGACCTTTCATAGTAGAGAAGGTGTGGAGCAATTACCCCTATGATCTCAAGGAATTAGGAGGAAAACACTTTGATAGGATTAACCATGATAAGTTGAAGTTGTATTATAGTAGGTAAAGTGACCTTTGCTATGAAGTCAAAGTGCAATCTTAGTCCGTGAGTAAATGTAACACCCATTGATGCATGCATGCTCTATAGGGATATTAAATTTGGTATTGCAAGTAGTGGAGAAATATTATCTATATGGAGTTTTGCTAAGCTTCTTCATTAATCATGATTAGCTATAGTTAGTCCTTGTTAAGATAAAGGTGACCCTATTCTAGAAGAAAGGAAAAGAGTGAGCACCGTTATTTTGTCTTCTAGTGTCATGACTTGGTATTGTTCTTAGTTATTTGACTTTGAGGAAAGAGTTGAGAGCTCTTGGGCCCACAAGCCTTGTTGGTACCAAATTTTTCTATAGTCCAAGGATAGCCTATGTGAAGGAATCCTTGAATTTAATTGGTAGGTGAAGATAAGACCACCTACCCAAGGGATTATTCCAATGTGCTTGGATATTCCTTTAAAAAATTTCTTTATTTGACTTTTAGCTTGGTAACTTGAGTTACTCTAATTATTAGTAACTTTTGTGTGTAACTTTTTCATAAGAATATAAGCTAGGGGTGAAGAGGTTCTCACCATCCTTTCATTTGCAACTATCTCTCTCTTATTGAGTTCTCTAGTGAGCAGTGTCTTGAGTATTGGAAGTGCCTTGGAGTCCTAGCTTTGGAAGAGTGTGATGGAGTTGGGGTTCCTTGCTTTCTTAGACAATGGTGTGCTACCTTAATAGCCATTAGCGGTTCATCTTGAGTGAGAGACATAGAAACTCATAGTGCAAGCTTGTCCAATCTCAACCATTGTATCCTAATGTATTGTAGCCTTGATTCAAATCCTATATACCTTGGACAAACACAAGCATCTAATCTATTGGTTGTCATTTCCTAACATGCTAACCAAAATACTTGCCACATTCTACTCTTATCCATGGGTGCTAAGAACCTTTTGGAGGCTATTGTAGCTTGTTTGTCTAATCATCCTACTCTTAACACTCCTACTTGCTTGAATATTTTTTTGTATGTCCTCAAGCTTGTTTATCCTTTTGATCTTGATCCAAGGATCCACATGCTTACCATGTTGCCTTGAAGTGGTCTTTTTTTTATCACTTTTATGCAACCAAGGGAAACCACTCTCCAACCTTAAAATTGGTTCTTTTTCATGTTGATCCTCTTAGTATCATGTAAAAAGAATAATTTGACACCCTAAACTATAATATACTTTAAAAAATCATCAAATAAAAGATCCTAGACAAAATTTTGCTAATACTTATTGATGGTGAATTCAAAGCAAAAGTATACATGCCCTTGTTGAGCATTAGTGTGTGATTGCATATCCATAGTGCCAAGAGATATAATTTTCTATCTATGGCCAACTATTGTGTTTGCCTTTAATGTCTTTTCTTGTTAGAAGCACTTGGCTTCTTCAAGTGCTCTTATGATATGTTTTCTAGCAATAATAAGTCTCTTAGTGATGGATCTTCTATTGTTGATGGGATCTAAAATTATTTCCTACCTAAGAAGAACTGTAATTCATTTAGAAGCACTTGGCTTCTTCAAGTGCTCTTATGATATGTTTTCTAGCAATAATAAGTCTCTTAATGATGGATCTTCTATTGTTGATGGGATCTAAAACTATTCCCTACCTACAAAGAACCGTAATTCATTTGAAGAGGTTGAATTCTTGAAAATTGTTGGAAAGAAAGATTGTTAAGTATGTTTCAATGAATCACTAAATTGTGTTGTTATTATTTGTTGTTATACAAGTTTATATTATAGAAAAGTTACCTATCAAAGAAAGTTAAGGTTTATATTATGACATGGAATTTAATTGCTAGAGAAGTCATATGTTTTTTCCTTTTGAAGCTTGCATTGATGAGCAAGTTCTGGTCAAATGGCATTTTCTATAATCATCATTTCCAAGAAATCTTTCTACCATACTCTTTTTTTGTTTCTTTTGCTCTCAAATAGAGCACTAGATTATTTGCTAGGTTCTAAACTTGGTTTTGATGGTGATAATGGGTTGAGGAGACCAAGGCCTTTTACTATGGTTTCTAGAGCAATCATGGTGTAATTACTCTTGAGCTTGAATGACAATACGCCTAATGCTACTCACCATAACACATAATTTAAGAGTGGGTATATTTTATTTTATAGATTACCTTCTTATTAAAGCAAGGAAGAACTTTTTGAGGAGTTTATAAGGAAGATAGAAATGACATTTTTTCTCATACTAAAGGTTAAAGCATAAAATTTATGTGAGAAAGAGAAAAAAGACTTTAATAGTATTCTACTATTCCTAAAAAGGATCTAAACTATGATAGTTGATAGGAAATGATAATTCTAATTTCTTCTTCACCATCTTTGGATTAATAGCTACAGCTTCCTTAGACAATATGTGTTAAAAAAGACCTTCTATATGCCTAAATATGCATTTCCTTGAGTCTAGTGAACTATTAGTTTTATCTAATCTTTATATAACTCAAGTGATCAAAGTGCTCTTCTTTTCTCTCATAAACAGAAAAACATCAATGAAATCTCTCATAGAGTTTCCAATGAATGGTTAAAATGTCTTGTTCATGAGCATTTGAGAAATTCTCAAGGCATCATTACATAGACTAAAGATCATCACTAGAAAAGCAAACATATTAGAAGGTACAGCAATGGTTATCAAAGTTTGCTTATATGCAATGTGGATAATGGTATAACCATCATAATCATTTTTTTAACTGTACCATACATTGTTTCTAACAACTTCTTCCAAAATCTCATCAATGTTGTGCAAAGGATAATAATAATAATTCTTAATCACTACATTGAATTTCTTGTAGTCAACACATATTCTCAACATTCCACTCCTTGTTCACTATTATAGTAATAGAGTCCTATTTGAATTCTTTGTCTCACAGATGACACTATCACATATGGTAACTCAATGTCAACTTACTATAGTAAAATTGGTAAGAATAGGCCATCTCCTTGAGGATACAAGTTAGAAATAACAAGAAATGAAGATAAAGTGTCACAATAAGTTGTCTATTCTTGCCTATTTAACCTCTTGGGAAAAAACCACTCCTAAAAGAGGGTAGATTCACCACCTTTTGTGCTCAACAAAAACAGAGAACCACCAATAATCACACTCATGATATAGATTTAATCCAAAGGATTCCTGATTGTAATGGTTTATTTGTGATAAAGGTCACTTCACCTTGGAAATTCTGTACCTTCCTTGTTGCCCAGCAAAATTCCTAACAACTATTGTTGAAGCAATCATAAGTAATATAGTTTGCACTCACATCACAATGTTCAGGTCAGAAAAGATTGATAGTATTAAGGTGTCTCATAAATAGTGTCTTAGAATGTGAAACTAAGAGATAGTAAGATCTTCCAAGGATCCACTCTAACAACTACAATTGTGACATAACATTTCACCCTTCATAGAAGGCATGACATCACAAGAGTCTTGAATGACTATTGTTGAATCTTATGGGTTGGTATTACTTTACAATACTCCAAGTATGCAACATCTATCTTTGTATCATTCTTGACCTGTGTAGAGCCTTTAGAATTGCACATCTAGTTCCACATGGATAACTTCCCTCACTCAAGTGCTTCTACTCATGCATCATGATTCCTCACTCTCACTCAATCTAACCTACAATCACTCATACAAAGTGCAAACTAATACACATACACCAACTTGACAGTCTTGCTGGCATAAACTTCATTTATTACAATGAAAAAAATACACCAAATAAACCCCGTGAACATTGGGTCTAAGCCCTATATACAATCCTACTTAGCCACCAAAGAAATCTAATGGCTACAATGTACTAGAAATCCCTAATTAAATCTAATCAGCTTAGGGCTAATCACATGTTATCTACTTATCTAACCCTTAACCAAATCCTAAGTAGGTGTAGGCCATGCGGTATGGCCACTTGAGCCGCTTAACTTATTAGTTTCTACTATTATGTCGGGTTAAAGGTGTAATACAAGATCTTGTATCATAACCTAACTATTATGTACAAAATATGTATAGATATGAAATGTCATGTACTACAACTGCAAAAACTACCCTGTCATATCTATGAAATTTCTCTTAGTCATTTATGACAAAGTTAGATGCTGATCATTTTGTATGAAGTTGTTGATGGTGTGACTTGTATGCAAGACGATTTGGTACAAGATATGAGATACTAAGTACAAGGTAGGTGGTACAAGAAACAAAAGGAATGAAGTACATGAAACAAAGTTGAAGGTTAGGTATGAAAACAAAATATGAGCAACAAATAGCATGAGGTTGGAGATCAAGTACAAGTATGAGGTATAAGGTGTGAGTCCAAGATGAGTACAAGGTATGAATATGATAGAAATAGTATGCGTTCTTAGTACAAGATGAGCATGAGGTTACAAACAAGAAACAAAGTATGAGGTTACAAATGAAAAAAAAACACATGAGATTACAAAAAAAGAAAGAAGTATGAGGTTACAAACAAGAAACAAAGTACCAGGCTATAAACAAGAACTGAGCACAAGGTTAGCAACAAAAAATGATAACAAGGTTATGAACAAGTACAAGGTTACAAAAAGAAACAAATATGAGGTTACAAATGAGTACAAGGTTACAAATAAGAAATAAAGTATGTGGTGATAGACTAGAAACAAAGTACAAGGTTGCAAATGAGTACAAGGTCACAAAAAAGAAACAAAATATGAGGTTACAAATAAGTACAAGGTTATGAGTACGTAACAAAGTATGAGGTTACAAATGGGTACAAGGTTACAAACAAGAAACAAAGTACAAGGTTACCAATGAGAAACAAGTACAAGGTTATAGACAAGGTACAAGGTGTGGGCTAAACATCCAAATGTTGATACCTCATATGGTCATAACTTTTGCTACATACCTCCAAATGCTATGGTTTTGGTATCAATAGAAAGCCCTTGTGAAGCCAATTCTAATGAAATAATGATCACTCCATTTGAACAGATAATCTTAGAGATATAAACCCCAAAGTGCACATGGAAGAATTCCACCTCAAAGATGACTCTTCTAAGTTGAAGCCATTCCATTGATGGCAACAAGGATCTTCAAGGAAACCCTCTTTGTACCTTGGTTTATACAAAGATGAAGCTAAGCAATACCACATTGAGTGATCTCTTACCTTGAAATAATAATATGTTTCTTTTTTCCATCACAAAAGTAGAAAAATGGAACAAAATTGGACTCTTGAGAACAAGTGATGCATGACACAACCATTGCTTTTAGTAGGCTGATTTTTCTTTTTATTTTAGGGAATAAATCTAAACTTCTCCGCCAACTCAATACAATGATATTCTAAGTTACCTCTATCAAATCCTAATAGATTAAGGAAAAGAATGGATGGAGTATAGAATTTCTTAGTCTTGTCTTCTCTTGTCTCAATTCTCCCAATGTTACCTTCTCATTATATTTAGATTGGAAATCTTTCTCTGAATTTCTTCTTTGTCAAGGAATCATTTTAGATTCTTTGGAACTTGAGTTTAGGTAGGAGATCCATAATGTTCAAACCTAAGGTTATTTTTTTGTTGCTCACTTTTGTCTATTTTTTTGTGACTTCCTTACTATCATTCATTACTAGATGAGTCTAGACTAAAGTTCTCTTCCTTAAAATTTATCAAAAGTACATCAACACTATGGTTCTTAGGGTCTTTTATAAGATTTCTCTTGTGCTATCTATCAATAGTTCAAGCTTCTCTCAACCAAGGCATCCCAAGTTGGAGTTTATAATTTGAAATTTTTAGCACTTGGGAAGATATATTCATGTGAGCAACAATGACTAAGAGGATTACTTTATCTATTATCCCCAAAGGTAGGACCTTTTGCTTGTAAGCCATGCTAGCTACAAGCTTTGCTAGTCTTCTTCATAGAGCATAGAGAAATTACATTTATTGTTAAACTACCATCTATGAGCACATTTGTAAGGATGTATCCATTCAAGCTCACCTCAACATGAAAAATCTAATACAAGAATCTTACGGTATAGCATTTATCACACCCACCTCTACAAAGAGATTAATAGGTGTCATTTAGTATACTCTCTTCAAGTATCACTGGTTGATATGTAAAATCCTAAGGTGCATATTGCACTTGTAATACCCTAGAATGTATAGAAAATTATTTTTTAGTTGTTACCTTTGATGGCAACTTGTTCTTCCTTTTAGCATATAATGCACATACAAATCATTTCCTTATCTCCTAAGTGAGAGATAAGCTTGGAAAATATTTTATGTGCACATTGATTTACCTACTTTGCATAGTTCACCCTTTTCTAACCTTCATAGAACGTCCAAAAGCCTTTAATAATAGAAGAATCATGGGAGTCTTTGGTGATATGATTAGGTTAGCAACTTTTGATTGTGTGATATGAGACTTAGTATACAGAAAAATATATTATTAATTTTTTAAGAAGAGTAGGAATATTATATTTTAAATAGTTGAGCATTCTTTGCATCTTTTCTTTCTCTCTTTCCATTTTGTTGTTATTGATTGGCCAAACTTGGTGCTGTATGTGAATGAGGTGGAAGGGAGATCTTTTCTCTCCAAGCATTGCTATGGCAATTGACATATAGTTTGTCCTCTTGTGCATGAGATGATCCTCTATACTTTGCCTCTTGCATTCCAATTGACCCAAGGGTTTGCAATCTTCCTTGATGGATTGATAGGTTAAAGAGGCTTTGCATTCTCTCCTACTTTATCTATCCATTTCTTATGTTATTAGAGCATACCTTCCTTATTATTTTGGCAAGGGAGTAGGCTCTTGGATCCTAACTAGACCTTCTATTAGGAAATTTTGGCTTGCACCAAATTACTCTCTCTATAGCAATGAGAATCTGCATGGCCCAACCATGCACGTCTTCATTAATCACTCACTTGTGAGTGTGGTACCACCTTAGATGCAATAAAGGTCTATATGACTTGTTTCTCTTTTGAAGGATAGAAGATAACTACCCATGATGACATTAAAAATATTATATTTTTATATTTTCCTTCTAGTTAGGAAGTGTATCAGTCTTCTTGACTTCTTATTAAATTTTTTTATACTATTTAAACCTTTTTAGCACCAAATAATTCATTCAAGCAAGACTTAAGTAGATATCATGATGCGCTCATTCTTACAGTAATACCTTTAATCCTTTTGGCTTTTGGGAGTACTTTTGTAGGATACTTGGCCAAAGATGTGATGAGTGGTTTTGGTACCAATTATTGAGCTAATTCACACTTCATACCACCAAAAAAAATGAAATTTGAGTCAAATCTGAGTTTTCTAAGCCAACCAAGTATCCTAAGACAATCTATACCATGACATATCAATATTTTCTTAGATTAATTTTGGGTCGCTTGTAGTTTTTTGCTTTTATTTTCTTTAAGTTTAAATTTTTGGATTGGTCTTTGTTGAAAGAATCTAGGTGATTGTGGCCAAATATAAAACACCCCAACTACAATAGGCATTGGATTTTTGGGCCACAAACTAGGGAGTGATGGCATTAGAGAGTAGATATTTTATTTGGAAAGTATATATATATATAAGTATAAGCATGCATTGCTAACAAAATGAGTTTAGATAGACTTATATATCCAAGACAATCAAGTTGTAATAGTAGAGGTTGTGGGATATAGATTCTACACAAAATGCAAGATTAAATTGGAAGATTAACCATCTTCTTAGATATGTAGGAAGTAGATCAATAACAAATATTGTTTCTAAATATAAGGCACATAACAAGGTTAGTTCTTTGTTCCTCTAGCCTTAGAGTTATATTCAACTAAGGATGCAATAGGATGTTTCAATAATAGCTTTCATCAGACATTTATGGGTATTGGAATGATACTTGTAAAAATTATATATATTACTTGTAAACTAAATGTGTAGAGAAAAGGAACCCGATAAAATTTTTATGGGTATATATTGATCTTATGGTGTCATTTTGTGGAAGAGTACAATGGAAGAGTAGTTTAGTGTGGTTTATCTCCATATTATTAGAGTATATTGTATGACAAATCCCATGGTCAAGCTATTGCCATGTCAGAAATTTGTATACATTTAAGTGATGAGCCACATGGATTATAATCATTTTCTCTTTGAGTGCTTTGATTTTTATAGGTGGTAGAAATTTTTTAGACGGAGTGTGTTTTAGTTTTAGGAGTCTTGAGCAAGAGAAGGGCATTGAGAGTGAGAGTTGTAGTAGATTAAGAGGGCTATAACATCAAAGTAAGAGTTGGAACATGAGATGTTCTATGCTCTTGATTTGCCACTCTCAAATCTTTTTCTCATCAAACTTTCGATTCTACAATGTGATCACTGTCAAGGTTGGATAGTGATACATTTTTGGGCTATGTTCAATTTATATACTTTTGTAAAAGGAGAGGAGCTTAATTTTTTTCAAAGACTTCAAGATGGAGTTATGAGATCCATGTGTAAAAAAAGAAAAGCTAAGTGACAAAAATAGCAAGAATTGAATCCCAATAGGAGAACTTAGGAAGTTTATGAAATTTTGAGGGAGTTAGGGAAGAGCATGAAATGAGAGAAGACCCTATTTGGAGAGAGGAGCTAACATGCAAGATAGGAAACAAGGATTTGAGTGAAATCTAAATCTGATATGATCAATTGAAGCAAGATTGGGTCAAATTTATACCCTAGGGCACAAACTAGAGGATGTTGAGAGCTTTATGATAGATTTTGATAATCTGTCAATGGGGTTGAAAAATCAATAGAATGCTAGTGGTGCTCAGCTAAAAAATTCCAAGCTTTTATCAATTTCAAATCTGATATGATCAATTGAAGTTGGAGTGCTGGACAGAAAATTATGATCAGATTTCTGGTTTTGGCCACTTCTCAAGCTCTGTGGTTAGGTCTTGTACCTCTATGTGGAGGTTTCATGTGAATTATTTAAATAGAGAATTTAGGGTTTTGGATCAAGTATATTTGGGTCTATAGAGCTCAAAATTTAACTCAACTTTGGAATTGATCCACATCTAGGGATTGGAGTTGAGTTCAAATTCCAAATTTACCAAAGGTTTATGTAAAAGTACAACCAAAAATTTATGAAATCTAGTTGGCTCAAAATTTATAGAGAGATTTGATTAGATACAACAATCTATATTGCAAATACTATCATACTTTGAGGAATTACTCTATCACCAACTTCAATTGAATGACACTTCTCTCATTTGGCATCATGGTTGAGGATTTTCAATTTGGTGGATTTTTTTGAGGATTTACTTGAACCTTAAAATCAAAAATTTGGTGAGATTTTGTGAAGAACCAAGATTGAATCCTTAATTAGGGTTTGGATTACAACAAACACTAAACCAAGTTCAAGAGAAAGTCACAAGAGGTATAGTGGTCAGATGGTATCTTGACTTACATCATTGGAATTATATTTCACATGCTTTCCATTCAGCCCTAAACCATTTGAATCAAAGCTACATAGAGGAAGGTATCTTACTTTGATTCTTGCATATATTTTTCCACAAAAGTGCATAAAAGTCCAACTCTAGGAAGCAACACTTGGAGTACAGATGAAGAACATGTCTTGGATAGAGAAATTTTTTTTTGATGCACAATCTTATAAGAATCATGGAGAGTTGTTGTCAATTTTCTTGTGTATAGATCCTCTTTGTAGTTTGTATGCCTAATTGTACAACCAATTGGCTTGGATTGGTGTGTGTGCATTGTGCTTAGGTTCCTTTTCCTTAAGAGTGATGTGTATTTCTACATGGTGATGGCTGAAGTGATGTTCATCAGCCAGGAGTGCATGTTGTAAATGGCAAGTAAGGTTGCCCTATATTTCCCTACCCATTACAAGGAACTTATGGATCAAACTTAGGTTCTAATGGTTGAGGCAAACAAGTGGTCTCAAACTACTAATGATAGGGATAACTAATAAAGATACATTTACTATACATAAGCTCCATAGCTAGACATCCAATGGGTTTTTTGACAACCCAACAAATATCAATTTTGCGGTAATCAGGTAAGTAAAGTTCGTTCCCGTAGAGATACTGATCAGAAATGTCCAAATACAAATGTCACAATGTAGTCCTTCTTGATTTTATCTTTAATCTCTTAGGTAGCAACTACACCTAGAAGAGAGTAACAAGCACTGACTTGCAGTCTTGTCACAACAATTTGTCACACATAATCACAACTCCATCAAATCTTTCCAACAATCTTGATTGTGATGATTTAGATTCTCATGAAAATGTGTAATACCAAGAGCTAGCCATATGATCTAGATGTGAAATTTGGTTTGGTAGCATCTAGAATGATGTCATACATGATGATCAAAATAGATCAGATAGAAGTATCACCAAAAGAGTACTTCTACTAATAGAGCAGAAACTAAAATAGACTTGAGAACCTTAGAACCAATAGCTAGACATATGATTTAAAGGTGAGAATTGGTTTTTTAACATCTAGAAGGATGTTACACATGATAGACTAAACAGACCAGAAAGAGGTATCACCAAAATGGGACTTCTACTAATAGAGTAAGAACCAAAATATGCCTGAAATCTTTGAAGTTAATTTTGGAGGCCAAAACGGATGAATTAGGCTTCAAAAATGTGCTAATTTGCCCCCAATGGACAAAAGGTTGGCCTTCCCTCCCCCCTGGTTTGTCTCATTAAGCTTTCCAACGGTACTTCACGTGATTCTAAGACTCCTACAAGAAGATTCCCTAAAATATTCTCTCTGGTCAAAGCTTGTTTGACCAACCAGATAGGACCTAGACCGACATGTCACCCATCCAAATAAGTAATCCAAGGGTGGAGCTTGCTAACATGTCATCTATCTATGTGCCTAATCCTATGGTGGAGCCTCCTTGGAGGAGATCCTTTTTGTCTATATAATAAAGAAAAGGTGCTCCTTTGGGGCATCAAATGTTGAGTGTGTAATTTGTGTTTCTCTCTCTTCTCTTGTCCTTGGAGTATTACAATAGTATCAGAGCGAGTGTCTTAGTCCAAGAGAGTGGATCACCCCTCTTGGAAGAATGAACTACTGAAACCAAGTAATTTGAGGTGGAGAACATAGAGTAATTGCTAGACTTAGGAAGGACTTTAGAGAGCGGATGGGATGGATGCACTAGGAGGACAATTTCCTGCACCTAGCTTTCCATTCCCGAATCCATTCCACATCAAGGTTATATACATCCAGTGTGAGCAAATGAGGGTATTGCTAGTTTATCACTTTGGTGCAGAATTCATGGACAAGGTGATGAACTCACCAAACCAGGTGAGTCTACCTGTGGTGATATATGACAAAGAGTGGAATTTGACAATCTACATTCTACTATGATGATATGGATGTGAATATCCCAAATCCTCTCCCTTTCAACACCCAAGTTGAAATGCATTATGTTGCGAGACCGAAAGTGATGTTTAGAGATTTTGTGGTTAGAAATTTTGGCAGGGAGTATTATCAACGAGTGATAGCTTCAAAGGTCCCAATGTTAGTTTTGATAGTTTGTGCACCTTCCAGAGTGATCATATTGACTTTGTATTGAAGTAGACATTAGCAATTGAGTGTTTCAAGAACCATGGATCCGCAATTGCAAGAGCTGGTGCAAGGAATGCAAGGGATGTTGAACAAATTTTGAGAGATTAAGATGACCATTGAGACATTACAAAGTCAAGTGCAGATCCTCAGGAACAATCAAACCATACAAGAAGAAGAGCCGTCTCAAAACCCAATACCTACAACTGAAGTACTTGGAGAGGCACTTGTGCCTATGAACCCTATCAACAATGAAGCCACATTGCTACTCCAGATGAAGAAGACCTGCAACATTGAGCCTTACAAAGGGTAGCATATGATGGGAGTAGTGGAAAATTAGATCTCAAGAATGAATCAATGTTTTGATTTTTCTCAACACAGATCACGGAGCATGCTGCAGGCGTGTTTTCATGTGGGTACTTGACAGATAAAGCCCTCACATGGTATGATGCTTGGGAACGATCCATGTTGGCAGAGAGAAGGGAAGTCACATGGACATCAATGCAAGAAGGATTGTTGAAGAATTTCCAATCGGTGGATTTTGTGCAGATGGCTCAAACCCGACTAAGGAGATTGAGATAGAAGAACAGCGTACAAGAGTATGTGGAGGCATTTTTGGATCTACAAGTTGCAATAACCAACATGAGTCTAGCAGAGACTCTTGAAAATTTCAGACGAGGGTAAAAGGAGTGGATTTGCCAAGAAGTCATGGTGCAAAATCCTTGCATGGTATTTGAAGCCATTGCTTGTGCACAGAGAATAGCAAGAGCATTGGGTGGAGGTGAAGGAGTAGTTCCACTTCAACATTATTAGGCAGAAATGCTACACATTGGTGGACTTGTATCAATGGAATTGGGCAACCTTTGATTTTGAGATCAAGGAGCACAATCGCTTCAGGGGAGCATGGACGGGTAGAAGAACAAAGAGATGGAGTCCCATGAGGAGAACAACACCATTGTTACAATTGTGTCCGTATTGGGCACATATCTACCAACTATTGCACTCATTTCCCTAGAGGCCCTCGGCCTTCATATAGACAATCTTTGAACAACATGGAGAGGCGCATTGAAGAGGAGGAGGTGGAAAACACTTTAGAAAATGAAGATCGCCAATAAATGTACCTCGCGGCCTTAATGGCTCAATAAGGAAGAAGAGAAGAGATGGAAAGAAGAAGACTAATGTGAAAAGATCCTGAAAGGCAACCTCACAATTGATTGTCGTGAATGGAGTCCTAAAAGGCAATCAAGTGAGAGTATTGATCGATCCAGGAGCAACAAAGAATTTCTTATCTCGCTCTGTTGCAATAAGATTGGGAATGGATCTAGAGAGAGATGGGAGTGAAGAAGTAGAGTTGCCTAACAGGCAAATAGAGAGGATTGAATCATTACCTAGACGGGTCACACTCTTTGTAGGAGAAAATTAGGAAGCAATTGAGTGGCGAGTGATACAATTAGCTCGTTATGATGCAATCTTAGGCATGCCATAGATGGAGCATTATAACCATATGGTAGATCGGAGGAAGAAAGTAGTGAGAACCCACCCAATGGTCAATCATTAGGGTTAAAGAAAAATCACCTAGGTAGGATCTGCCTCTATATATCATATGGACAGCAATTGTCTGTAAGACTGATAGATGTTTCATGGGTCTAATAAGAGAAGTCTAGAGTGCACAACAACTCAATGGACAAATTCCTAAGAAATTGAAGGCTATGGTGGATGAATTTCAAGATGTCTTTCCCGATGATCTACCCTCAAGATTACCACCAAAAAGGAGAGTAGATCATAAAATTGAGACATTCCCGAGTAAGACACCTCCTTGCAAGGCCCCATATCGCGTATCACCTTATGAGTTGGACGAGTGTAAGACTCAAATTAAGGAGATGTTGCAGAAGGGGTTCATCCAACCTAGCATATCACCATATGGGGCTCCTATCTTGTTTGTGAAGAAGAAGGATGG
Source organism: Lunularia cruciata (assembly GCA_948567375.1). NCBI lineage: Eukaryota > Viridiplantae > Streptophyta > Marchantiopsida > Lunulariales > Lunulariaceae > Lunularia > Lunularia cruciata. Next base: position 15,519,967 of record OX419756.1, read on the forward strand.
TACAATGCACATGTGCATTGACTATCGAGGTCTCAATCAAAAAATAGTGAAGAACAAATAGCCCTTACCTCGCATGGATGACCTGTTTGATCAACTCCATGGAGCAAGATACTTCACCAAATTGGACTTGCGGAGTGGTTATAATCAAATCTGAATTGCAGAGGAGGATGTGTACAAAACTGCCTTTTGAACCAAGTATGGCCACTTTGAGTATCTTGTGATGTGTCGTGTGTATATACATCGCTACACAACATACATCGCTGTCAACATCATACACTATAGAAACACAACTCACACATAAGTCATACATAGACTCTAAAGTGCCACAATAATCAGATTGCTTAAAACTCTCAACTCAACTCAACTCAGATCAGTACTTGATTTGTCACTCTATAAACTGCCAACAACTGGGCACTGATTACAGTCAAGCCACACCCACTCAAGCATAGAGAATCCAGGTGACACTCGCCGGCCTCTGTCCACCATAGCCAGGAACTCGAAGGCTCAACATCAGAAAAGTGAGCTCTCTGGAGCTCACTTCGAAACTATACCCCTTGGACTCGAGCTAGCACTGAAACCCTAACGGTCCCGCTGACGGCACACTCGACAGTGCAAACGGTGCAAAGTGACGGTGGGCCCCACCGTGAAGTCAGTACCCCGAACACCAAATCTGACCGTTGGAAAGTAGTCTCTGAGATACTGCTAAAATAACTCTAACTACTATCACTGGAACTCCAGTGTCCGAGCTGTGAGCCGGCCTGTCTCTCACTCAGGATGAACCTCTGATGGCTATTATGGTAGCACACCATGGACTAAGAAGGCAAGGAACCCCAACACCATCATACTCCTCTAAGGCTAACACTCCAAGACTCAAGACATTGCTCACTAGAGAACTCAATGAGAGAGAGATAGTTGCAAATGAAAGGATGATGAGTACCTCCTCACCCCTTGTTTATATACTTGTGAAATAGTTACGTACCAAAGTTACTAATTACCGTAGTAACTCAAGTTACTAGACTAAAAGTCAAGTAAAGTCAAAAAGTAGAAAGGAATATCCATTCACATGGGCATATTCCCCTTATCTTGACCCAACCACTAAAGCAAGGATTCCTTCACATGGGCTATCCTTGGACTAAAGAAGAATCCAAAACAAAAAGGCTTGCGGGCCCAAGAGTTCTCAACTCTTTCCCCAAAGCCAAACACCTAGGAATAATACCAAGTCAACACACTAAAATCCAAAATAGTGGTGCTCATCTTTTCTACTTCCTCTAAAGTAAGGTCCCATCTATCTTAGCTATGACTAACTTTAGCTAACCATGACTAATATAGAACCATCCTTTATCTCTATATAAATAATATCTCTTAAGTACTTGTAATACCAAGCTAAATATCACAATACCACACACATGCACAAATGGGTGTTACATTTACCCCCGGACTAAGTTTTCACTTTGTCCTCAAAGTGAAGGTCTCTCTACCTTCTATGGTACATCTTCAACTTATCATGGTTAATCCTATCAAAGTATCTTCCTCCCAACTCCTTGAGATCATAGGTGTAATTGCCCCACACCTTCTCCACTATGAAAGGTCCAAAGTACTTAGGCAAAAACTTCTTTTGCACTCTCTTGAATCGAATGGAATCAAACAACATTACCCAATCACCTTCTTTGAAAGGCTCCACCTTCTTCTTGTCTTGCCTCATATCATAGCTCTCCTTTTGTTTCCTTTGGGCTTGCTCCACTCGAACCATAGCAACTGCTCTTGCCTCTTCCAACTCCATGAGTTGATCCTTCCTTGACTTCTCTGCATCACCTCCTTGTGCTTTCTTCAATCTCCTATGAATGCTTTGGAAGGTAGGAAGATCAAAGTGAATAGGTAAGGTAGACTCAATACCATACACCAATTGAAATGGAGAATATCCAATGGAAGTTTTCATGGTTGTCCTATACTCCCACAAAACTGCATGAATCCTCTTGTCCCAATGATGTTTAGCCCCCTCCATTTCTGCATCTTTGGCCAACATCATGCACAAGGTCTGATTGGTTCTCTCTACCAAGCCATTGGAATTTGGCTTATAGGATGTAGTTACTCTATGTGTGATAGAGAAATGTCGTAGCATGGCTGTAGTAATGCTTCCTGTAAACTCTCCTCCTCTATCAGAAACCAACTCCAAAGGGCATCCAAACCTAGTGATAATGCATTCATAAAGAAATCTACCCACTTCATCTTCATTCTTGTCCCTCAATGGTCTAGCCTCAACCCACTTGGTAAGGTAATCAGTAACTACCACAATGTACCGATTGTTCCTTGGGGTTCTATTGAGAGGACCTACAAAATCAATTCCCCACTTCTCAAAAGGTCCTAGCAATGGAATTGATCTAAGTGGTGGAGTGGATGTAGACTTTCTAGCAAAAGCTTGACAAACATGACAAGTTTTTCAATAATCAAGACAATCCTTGAAAATCCCTCTCCAATGGTAACCTGCATCTAGAATCTTGAAAGCAGTCACCTTTCCTGCAAAGTGTCCTCCACATACTAAACCTTCATGAAACTCCTTTATGAGTAGGATAGACTCTTCCTTACCCACTGCTCTTTGAAGTAGACCATCTGCTCCTTGGTGAAAAAGAATATCCTCCACCATTGTGTAAGGTCTAGATCTTGCTGCAAGGGCCTTCCTCTCCCTAGCATGCATCCCTTCTGGATAGTTACCTTTTGTCACAAAATCCACAATCTCCTTGTACTCCATTGGAACCTCTTGAGTGACTGAGATTGTCATAAGCTCCTCATCCGGGAAGGAATCATCCATTGGCTCATCTCCATCATGATCATAGGCTCTAGATAATAAATCAGCATTTGCATGTTTCTTTCCTGGCCTATCTTCAATGGTGTAGTCATACTCAGACAAGAGTATCATCCACCTTGCTAGTCTCCCTTCAACATTAGGTTTGTTGAAGATGTACTTCAAAGCCTTGTGATCCGTGAAAATGGTGGCTTTCCCTCCAATCAAGTAGTGTCTAAACTTCTTGAGACCAAAGATCACTGCCAACCCTTCTCTCTCCGTGACAGAGTAGTTCTTCTCTGCTGAAACCATCTGCCTACTAGCATAAGCTATTGGATGATCATGCCCATCTTGGTCTAATTGACTAAGAGTGCATCCTATAGCTACATTAGAAGCATCAGTGTAGAGGATGAAAGGTTTAGCAAGAATTGGAGCTACAACAAGGGATTGCTTGAGCTCCTCAAAAGCTTTGAGAGCCTCCTTGTCTTCCAAAATCACCATGTAATCTACACCCTTTTTCATGTAGATGGTCAATGCATAAGCCTTGTTGGAAAATGAGAAGATGAACCTCCTATAGTACCCAACCATCCCCAAGAATTGGCGTAACTTTGTCAAGCTTGAAGGGAATGGAAGGTCTGAGATTTTCCTCACCTTCTCAGGATCAACTACTATTCCATCCTTGGAGATGATATGCCCCAAAAGTAGACCTTCTTCACATCCAAAAATGCACTTCTCTGGGTTGAGTGATGCATTTGCCTCATCCAAGCGTTGCAAGACTTTGATTAGGTGCTCAAAGTGCTCCTCCTTGCTCCCATAGACACAAAAATCATCAATGAAATCTCTCACAAATTTCCCAATGAAAGGTTCAAATACCTTGTTCATGAACCGTTGGAATGTGGCTGGAGCATTGCAAAGCCCAAAAGGCATGACCTTGAAAGCGTAAGTTCCCTAAGGTGTGGTGAATGTGGTGAGTTGTTGATGCTCTGGTGCAATCTTGATTTGGTTATATCCACTATTACCATCTCCAAAACTGTACCTCTCATGACCTGCAACCTCCTCCAAGATCTCATCAATGAATGGCAATGGGTAGTAGTCCTTCTTGGTAACAGCATTGAGCTTCTTGTAATCCACACATACCCGAAGCTTGCCATTCTTTTTCTTCACAATGACAATTGGAGACACCCATTCTGAATTCTCCACCTCAAAGATAAATCCAGCCTCCTTGAGCTTATCAATCTCCTCCTTCACAACCAAAGATATTGGTGGGCTAATGCAATGTTGCTTTTGGCGGATTGGTCTTGCATGTGACTCCACCTCTATCTTGTGCTCCTCCAAGGTGACTTCCTTGTAACTAAAAGTAAACACATGGATGAACTTGCGGAAAATCTCCTCAAATCTCACCTTCTCCTCCTTGGTAACATTTGGGCCATACTTGAGGGTAGATAACCTTCTCTCTACCTCCTCAAGTGTCAATGGTGATTTATCTGGGTCCTTCAAAACCTCTGGCTTAGGTGCAAAATCCAAAGCACACAAAGGATACACATTTGAATCAGATTCAGATTCATCCTCCTCCGTGGAAGTCTCCTCTTCCATGCTTGTGTCCACACCTGAAGCTCCTTCTTCAGAATCTGATTCCCAATAATCAGAAGATGGTGTATCTGAATGTGAAGTGTTGGTGGTGTTAGTCACAAGAATAGTGACTCTATGGTTTGATGGCCCAATCCTCAAGTACCCTTTGTGCCATCGATCAGTTGTGCGTGCTGCTCTCAACCATGGCCTCCCAAGAAGTAAGTCATAGCTTGAATCCTTCAAGACTTGGAAAGTCATGAGATTTTGAACTCCCATAACTGAAACTACCACCTTATCCATCACCCCTACTGGTTGAACTTGTTGCTTGTTTGCCATGCTCACCACAAATGTTGAAGGTCTTGAGGGTATCATACCCAACTTCTTCATCAACCTTTCTGACATGGCATTCACTGCTGATCCTCCATCAACCAATGCATCCTTGATGTTGTGAAATTCACTCTCACATCAATCTTGGAGGCATATTCACAAGCTTCCCATGGTGTTGGCTTGGCATCCACCACCCCCATTGATACTGGAACTTTTGCCTTCTTCTTCTTCTTGCTCCTTGTAGAACTCAAACCACCTCTAAGCTCCTTTCTCAGGGTAGGGTTCAAAGCAATTAATTGGCCCACTGTGATGTTAGCCTTGTGACTACCAACATCCTCCAACACATTGTAGTTCCATTGTTGCTTTGAGATCAAGAAGTCCTCCATCCCCAACTTCTTCCTTGGAGTCTTTTTTGTTGATGGTGTTGAGGTGCGAGTGCTCCTAGTAGACATAGGAGTATCCTTGCTTGAAGTAAATCCTTGAGAAGAGTGAACATCCTCTGCAAAACGAGCTCTCTTCTTCTCTTGTGCCAGAAGCTCCAAATTAAGACCCTTGGAGTTTGAGCACTCTCCCTTCTCATACTTGCTCTCAACCACATCTATGGATGCTATCCCCTTACCTTTGTTGGGATTAGGAGCCACTTGGGTTTCACTACCTCCCTCTTTCCCTCTATTGGCTCCCTCATAACCCCTTCCTCCATGGTAAGTGGAATTTGGGCAATTCCTTTGGATATGGCCTCTTCCTCCACAACCAAAACAATTTCTATCATTGAAATTGTTGGCTGGTTGGCCTCCTCTATATGGATAGTTTCCATAACTCCTAGGCCCTCTCCCTATATTCTGATCCACCTCTCTCTTCTCCCATAGTTGCACCACATTGATCTTGAGATCCGCAAGTTGTTCTGTGATGGTTTGGAGTGGATCTTTTGGTGGAGGTGCAAGAACTGGAGCAACTACTACTTATGGTGCAACCCTTGTCACCAAAGTATCAGAAGTTCCACCATACTTGTAGCCTTGAGGAGGATGCACAACCTCCTTCACCACCAAATCACTCTCATCCCCTTCCAAACTCTCCTCCATACGAATTGCGATCTTGATAGCTTCAACCTTGGAAGAAGGTTTCTCATATCTCACCTTGCTTCTAATTTGTGGTCTCAATCCTCCCACAAAATTCTTGGTGAGCATGGCCCCTATGCCAATCATTGTAGTCTCCACATCATCCCCACCCTTCCTCAACACTATGCAAAATCTGGACTCCAACTTTTCCACTCTTTCCACATAGACCCTCACTTTCTCTCCATCTCCTTGCTTGAGAAATGTAACCTCACTCATCAATCTCTCATAACTCTCATCAGGAAGAAAGTTCTCAATGAGTGCTGAAGTCAAAGTCTCCCAAGACTCCCTTCCCCCTCTCTCCTCTCTCTCTTTTGGTATTCTGACTCATACCATGTAAGTGCTGCATCCTCAAAGAAATCTGGTAATAATGAGGCCCACTCATTCTTCCTCCTCTCATTGTTTTCTATGCAAGCTCTCTTGAAGTCTCTCACAAAGGCCTCCACATCTTCTCCATCCTTGCCAAAGAAAACTGGAAGTTTCCCCATCTTAACCCCTCACTATCTTTCTTTTCTCTCAATTTTTTTTCTCTTTTCTTTTCTCTCACTCTATTACTAATAGAGTATATACATGACTAACACCATCTGAGAATAATCCACTCTAGGGAACACAAAAGTTTCAGGTTGCTCCAAGATTTCTATAGCAACATCAAATCCTAGAGTGCATATAAATCTAACTCTCATGGATAGTTTATCCATAAGTTGAAAGATTATCTCCATCACTAATCTTGAGAACTAGTTGATGAAGGTGGTAGTATTTCTGTAGCTATACTAAGACTCTCTCCAAGATCCTTCACCAAAGTTTCCAAAAGTGCTTTTACTCCACTACACTCATGTCCTTTTGGAAGTCCTTCAACTCCACAAACCTCACACAACTCCTTGGTCTTAGATCTTCTCCCTCCCAATCTTGGTGAAGAAGGTCCAACATGCAAACCCAAGTCAAGTAAACCTCTCCTTTCCCTCAATCTCTTGCTCTCAAAGGTCAATGGACATGAACTTGCCTTATGTCCCTTCTCTCCACATAGAAAGCACTTAGACTCACTCTTTCCTCCAAGTGGTGTAGGCTTTTGGATCCTCTCAACACTCTCTTCAAATTCTATTGTAAACTCTCTTTTCCTCAAATCCACCCCTACAATCACCTCAAACCCTTGGGGAACCTTGCATAATCTCAATTTCCACTCTTGATGACCCTCCATGTTCCCCAAGATGAATCTAAACACTCAAACATGCTTTTTGTTGATCTCAAACTTCTCATGCATGAGATCTCCACTCTGCAGAATTGACCCTTCCTCACAATATCACTCAAATCTCCTAACCAATATGTCACAGTCCTCTGAAATTTTCCACATTTGATCATAACTCCAGGTCGTCCCTTCCTGCGAAATTTCAGATCTTTTCATCGAGCCATTTGGCCTAGACACCTTTCTATTCAGCACCCATATTGCAGATTTGGTCTGAAAACCACACCCTTCAGTTCAAAAACTCATAACACCCTGCGCAAAAACGATCTCTCTCTAATGTTTGTGGCAGCAGGTAGGATACAATGCACTGAATTGTCTTGGAAGTTTTTAGGACAATTCACTGAAAATTGAAGAAATGGCAGACTCTGTACAATTTTCCAGAGAGCATGCAGTTGCGGCAGCACTTTACCCTATCAACTTTCAAAATTTCTAGCCCAGTGCGTATAGAAGCTCTCTCAATAATTTCAAGTGTGATAACTAAAAGATAACCCAAGCTATCATGTGTAGAAATCTCAAGTCCAGATCTCAAACTTGAGATTTTGCCCAAAATCACCTTAATCCCCAAAATCTGCAATCCACCTCACACAATCTCTCCAATTCCTCTCATGTGTACAAGATGTACAAAATCACCTCAAAGACATCATAATGAACTACATGGTATACAAATGGATCTTGGTTCTCTAACATAAGTTCAGCCCTCTCCTCTCCTAATGTTCTCTCCAAGTGAGCTCTCATAGCCTCCTTCTGCCTAATGTAGAATTGGACGCGGAACATTATCTTGCCTTCTAGAGAGGTCCCGGCAATGGAACCAAAAATGTGAGCCGGCTTGTCTCTCACTCAAGATGAACCTCTGATGGCTATTATGGTAGCGCACCATGGACTAAGAAGGCAAGGAACCCCAACTCCATCATACTCCTCTAAGGCTAACACTCCAAGACTCAAGACATTGCTCACTAGAGAACTCAATGAGAGAGAGATAGTTGCAAATGAAAAGATGATGAGTACCTCCTCACCCCTTGTTTATATACTTGTGAAATAGTTACGTACCAAAGTTACTAATTACCGTAGTAACTCAAGTTACTAGACTAAAAGTCAAGTAAAGTCAAAAAGTAGAAAGGAATATCCATTCACATGGGCATATTCCCCTTATCTTGACCCAACCACTAAAGCAAGGATTCCTTCACATGGGCTATCCTTGGACTAAAGAAGAATCCAAAACAAAAAGGCTTGCGGGCCCAAGAGTTCTCAACTCTTTCCCCAAAGCCAAACACCTAGGAATAATACCAAGTCAACACACTAAAATCCAAAATAGTGGTGCTCATCTTTTCTACTTCCTCTAAAGTAAGGTCCCATCTATCTTAGCTATGACTAACTTTAGCTAACCATGACTAATATAGAACCATCCTTTATCTCTATATAAATAATATCTCTTAAGTACTTGTAATACCAAGCTAAATATCACAATACTACACACATGCACAAATGGGTGTTACAGAGCAGCTAGATGCGGAACTACAAATGGCGTGACAGCTGTCGTGCGTATATACATCGCTACACAACATACATCGCTGTCAACATCATACACTATAGAAACACAACTCACACATAAGTCATACATAGACTCTAAAGTGCCACAATCGCCCCCCTAGCTGGCGGTTAGGTTCCTCTAACTCTAGATAGCCATCTACTCTAAGTATATGGTATACCCTCTAATGAGGAAAGATCAGGAGACCGGGTGCTATGGAGCCCCATCATTAGTCGCCTGTCTGCAATCCATACCATATAAAGAATGAACTAGCTACAAGTCAAGTACATCTAGGACATAACCACTGTCCTTGAGGAACCACCGTGAGGGGAGGAGTCATATATGCCATATGCCATCCTCTCGAACAGCTATCACACACTAACATAGTAGCAGCTCTACCAGAAGAGCCACATAACATACACCTCAAGCCTGCACGTACAAGTGCCAAGCTTGGGTCCATAGTACCATCAATGTTTGGAAGGTGGCATGGCGCACATGATCCTTCCAAACAACACCATCACGTCCTTCTAACACAAGGACTCCAAATGGCAAAACCTCACGCACTCTCAAGATAGTGCGGCTTGTAGAAACATCAAGTATTGTCGGTGCTGTCTGCTATAGATATACATAGTTGCTTGGATGAAATCGACGGATTGAGGGTCTATAACCTCCTCCTCAAATGGTAGCATATCATAAAGTATCTCTATGCTGAGCAATCGCCAAGTTCTCAAAGGCCATTGGCATCACTCTCTGAAAGATCTCTGCCCGCTGAGAACATGTGCTCATCCATACATCGGGGTCATCAAAGTCCAAAACTACAGTAGCATCTCGACGAATGGCTGCAGGTAAATCTGGATCTTGTCCATAGAGTAGAAAGTATGGAGAGAAGGATGCTAAGGAGGCTTGCCGGCTGAACCGATAGCCCATGGCCAACCAAGGTAACTGGAGATCCCAATCTCCCAAGTGGCCTCTCTGCAAACCATACTTTTGCAATCCTCTCTTCACCGTCTGAACCACTCTCTCTGCGAAGCCATCTGCCTCAGGGTGATCTCGGGATGTAGTACAATGATCAATCAAAGCCTTGTAACACAAGACCTGAAACTCTCCCAAGAACTCTGTACCCTGATCAGTCAAAACCTCAGCTTGTGCACCAAAATGACTAAGAACTCGATCCAGGAACGAGTAAGCTGTCCCTTCACTAGACTTGTCAGGAAGTGCCACCAACTCAATCCACTTGGAGAAGTGCTCCACCATCACCAAAACATACCAATGATGTCTCACAGTCAGTGGTAAAGGTCTGGCGAAGTCCAAACTCCGACGGTTACCCAATCCCATGATAGGTAATGGGTGTAACTATGGCATAGGAGCATTGAATGATGCTCTAACACGGTCACAAACCACACATCTAGCAACAAACTGCTGTACCTCAATCTGCATACCGCGCCACCAATAATGACTTTGGAGTAAGCTATATGTACGCTTTACTCCAAAATGTCCTAGCTCCTCATGAGCATGACGGACCAACTGTGGTCTCTGTGATGGAAGTGGTACTACTCGCACTCTACCATCCTCCCATACACGCAAAAGGTGTCTACCCTCCAATCTGGACCATCTGGCTCGTTGAAGAACATGGTCTCTCTCCTTGGCCCCAACTGTGCCACCCACAACACCAGTGCAAAGATAGTCCATCACTAAGACATCATCATGAATGTCTCGCTGAACTATACCAATATCTTCACTCTCTGGATCTGTGACCTCAATAACTCCTCCTATATGCGCTGAGAGAGATACCACCAAAGTCTCTGCAAATATACACAGAAAGGCCGATGCATGCCAACCTGGCACCATCTCCTCATCTGTCTCACTATGCCAACGTGCTCCGGTCTGATCCTGCTGGCTGGGACATGGGTTTCTACTCAACCCATCTACATCACGGTTCACCACTCCAGGTCTATGAACAACCGTGAAATCATACTCCTGTAAAATCAGAGCCCATCGTGCAAGGTTCCCTGAAAGCTTGTTGGACTCCATCAACCACTTCAGTGGCTGATGATCAATGATGAGAGTGAAGGGGTTACCAAATAGGTAACATCGGAAATGTGCTACTGCCCAAACTGCTGCCAAGCACTCTCCCTCATATGAACTATACTTTGCCTCCGCTGAATTGTTGGAGTGACTAGCATAGGCCACCACAAACTCCTTCTCATCATCATGTTGGGTGAGCACCGCTCCAAGCCCCAACATACTCCAATCAGTGTGAACATGAAATGGTCGTCCCCTGATCGGTCTCCTCAAAATAGGAGCAGATGTCAACCTCTCCTTGAGCTCTACAAAAGCTCTCTCCTGCTCATCTCCCCAACACCACTCCTGTGTAAGCTTGGTCAGCTTTGTCAAGGCCTTGGCAATGGCACTAAATCCTCTAACATAGCGGCAATAGAAGTTTGCCAACCCAAGGAATGCTCGCACTCTGCTCACATCCGTAGGCCAAGGAATACATGCAATAGCCTCCACCTTGGTCTGCTGGACACCAAGTCCTCCGGAGTAGATAGTGTGACCCAAATACTCAACTTGCTCGTGGAAGAACCTACACTTCCCAGGATGTAATTTGAGTCCATGAGATCTCAACCTCTCAAACACCTCCAACAATTGTCTTTCATGCTCCTCCACAGTAGTGCTATAAACCAAAATGTCATCAATATAGTACCGAGCAAAATCTAATCCAGCTAGGATCCTATCCATGACCCTCTGGAACTCAGCAGGAGCGTTCTTCAACCCAAATGGTAAGAACCTCCACTGATATAACACATCCTTGCCGTGAGGATCAATAGCCCACAATGTTGTCTTGGACTTATCTTCCTCCCTGATCGGCAACTGATGATATCCCGCTCGAAGATCCAAAGTATTGAAGACCTTTGCATGCCCAATCGCATCAAAAATCTCCTCCGCTGTAGGCATGGCATACCAATCAGCCCTGGTCTATTGGTTGATAGGACGGTAATCTCCACACATCCGCCTATCTGTATAGTTGCCATGCATATCCTTCTTGGCTGGCATCACTGTCGCTGATGCATACTCTCCATGTGAAATCTCCACCAAACCAACCTCAAAAAGGTCACTACTCCGACTCTGAATCAATGTCCTCTCCATATCACTATATCGATAAGGATCTCAGAAAACTGGTGTATCGCTAGTCAGCTCAATTCGTATTCCAGGTCCCTTCAGAGCACCCAAATCCTTAAGATTGAAGGCAAAACAACTCGTGTGACTCCTCAAGAACCTCCAAACCCTCCGTCTTTCCTCTCAAGTAAGCTTGGGTCCAAGATCTGGCTCCCAAGTATCCTCTGTAACTGTAGTAGGAGTGGAAGACGTACTGACTTGCTGCTACACTGGGCCCTTGGGAGCAATAGTGTCATGCTCCCGACCACTAGAGGTCCCAACCTCTGTGTGAAAAACTCCCTCCACTCTGGCTGCAAGCTCCACACGTCCTCTAGCTGCATCCTATGTGGACCAAGGGTGTAATCCAAGTAGCCCACGCTCACCTGGATGGACTCCAAGTAGACCACTCTCCCTAGTAGCTACTGGATGTGTCCCAAGAACACCATGTCCACTCGGTCCATCGCCCCCAGCATGTGCCTGAATCGTCTCGATAGGCACAGGGCTCACAAGTGTCCAAGTGGTGATGCCTATCAAGTGCATCCTATGCTGCTCTGCCAAGCCAAGGCTCACAATCCAGGTCAAACAGTTTAGGTCCATAGCCTGACCTAACACCTGATGTCTAGATGCCTCTGACACTGCTGGAACAGCGGTAATACCAGTGCGAAAACCCATCGCCCGCTCTCTCTCATCAACATTGGGCTCCACCAACTACTGTAACTGTGAGTCCCAAACAAGTCCAGGTCCTCCCTCTCGAAAAGCATGAGAGCCTGGGAAACTCATGAGTGTGGGAAATACAGCTCTAGGCTGTCCAACTAGGTTCACCACTGCCATAGGTGACCTATCAGCCACTACCACTATTTGAGATTGACGTCCAGCATCCAAGATATCATCAACAAGAATGTGGTCTAGTTGTTGAATCCCATCATAACTACGCTGTAGAACCTCTCTGGGTAAGAGGTTCATCCACCAAAGACGAAGATGATGAGCCCGTGATCCCACTCTGGCTGCATCTAACAATATAGCAGGTCCCATCCATGAATGCACCTGATGTGTACTCGCCACCACTCTAGTGCAAGAATCACCCATCAATGGAACGTTCTCCAAAAGGTAAGCTGGAGAAACAGACTGATGAACGTGGAGATGTCGTAGTATCCGTAACATCTCCCAAAACACACCAGAACGAGGATCCTAAAGACCCAAACCGCGGCCCGCACGTGTATGTCCCTTACATGGCCATCTTGAAATCACCAAGTGAATAGGCCCATGTCTCTCTAGGTCATGCGCTCCCAGTAAGGAAATGTCTCCTGGTAAGGTGTTCTAGTAACCTCTTATTGCTGACATTGGTAATTACTCCGGATACCAATAGGCCAAGTGTGCCACATGATGTAGAGAGACTTGCCTAGCAGTCTCATATCTCTCTACATACAAGTACCTCTGTACTCGTATACCCGCTTGTAACACCGCAGCTAGTCCGGTGCTGATCCCACCAAACAACTCCAACAGGCATATCCCTCTACTAGATACTGCCAAGCAATGAGTGTGGTATCCAGAGGTGTCAAAGCAATTGCCTCTGGAGGCTCATCCTCACACTCATCTCCTGATGGTACGAAGGCTCCACTCCAAGCATGTTGCACCAACTGATCTGCATGCTGCTGCAATGCCTCCTCTGAACTCCACAATGGAACATCCAAGGTGGATGGAACAATCCCACTCGTACTCCAAAGCCGAGTGATCTCCTCTGGTACTGGAGTATCCTCTGCATGGGCGTTCCCCTCCAACAAGTCACCAGGCCAAGTAACTACACTGCTGAAAGCCAAAACTGATGCTGCCATGGTCCCAGACTGTAGTGAGCCAAGACTGCCACTACTGAAGCGTACTGGTAGGCGACATACCCGTCCCTCACCAGACTGCCAACCAGGTCTATAAGAGGCTGTCTCCTCCCAATAGTCAATGCTGAAACCCATAGGGTATAACACTGCTCCCCCAACTAGCACATCGTATGACTCAGCTATCGTCGCAATAGCCTGAGCTCTCACCACCGAGCTATCAGTCAGATGACCAGGCTGAACCTCGACAACAAGCTCTCCACGTGTGATGTACTATGTCGAACCACCACCAAGAGATGTTTGGATCTGAAATGGACACCTCTCCACAAGGGGCTGCGCACCAGAGTCTAACAAGACTCTCTGTGGTGTATAGACCTTCCCTGAAGGTCCCACCAAATGAAAGATCCCCCTCTGGTTATCCAATAGGACAACACCAGGTGTAAACCGTGCTCTCTCAAAGGCCGGTCTAGCTGGCAACTCCTCCAGTCTAGCCGTTGCTGCCTGCCATAAACCACTGGTCGTTGAACGGATCCCATGCTCCTCAACCAAGTTAGCTCCACTACCAACCACCTCTGCTCTAGTAGAAGGAACTGCACCATCCCTACTCTCACACAACGTGGCAGCCAACCGGAACACTGGGGCTGGGTCAACTCCTAATGTAAACATGTCACTGGCTGAAAACAAAGGATGCCGCATAATCAGCTGAGCTGCCCCCAACATCATGCTAGACTCAGTCTGTGTAGTAGCAAGTGGCTGACTAGCAGGTAGTCCATCAGGTAGTCCATCAGGTAGTCCATCACCACCTACCACACCTGCACTAGGACGTCTAGGAACCATGGATGTCGTCTGCAATGCCTCAGATAGCGTGAAAGACTGGGGAAGTCTGACCTGTCTCCCAACCTCTCCTCTCTGTGGGTCCAACTCCACTGATGCTCCTCTAGGCTCTGGAGCACGTATTGCACTCCTAGTCACTACTGTAGATGCATCCACCTGTGCTGCTCCGCACATGAAGTCCAAAGAATCTCTATCACCAGCATATGAGGTGGAAGCCTCAGCACCCAAATCTGATCTCCTCTGAGCAATAGCCATACTAGCCAATCTCTGCTCCAACTGCTCAATCCGAGTAGCCATAGCTATGTCAGAAGTAAGGGCAGGTACTGCACCCCTACTAGGTGTAGATCCTCTACCACCACCTCTACCGCCTCGTCCTCCATGAACTGGAGCTCCTCTACTACCTGCCATAGCAGCCCTACCACTCCGTAACTCCGGGTGTAGGTCAAAACACCGGTCACTCGTGTGACCAAATTTGTGGCAGTGCTCACACTGCCTCTGTGCTGGCTGTGATGCACCAGAGGTATCAAGTCCACTGCCTTGAGTACACTCTCTCCTATGGTGAGGTCCACCACAAGTCCAACAAGCAACACCACCACTCACTGGCTGCTGCTGACCCGAAAATGAGGGTAAGGGTCTAACTCCACTAGGCCCTCCACCCGCTCCATAGGATCTGGGCTGTCCACCCTGTCCTCGAAAACCAACTTGGCGTGGTGCACTCTACTGCACTCTAGAAGAAGTCACAACCGTGGATGAGGTCTCTCTACCAAATCCAGATGTCACCACTCTCTCCTCCACCATGTTGAGCTCAATACGCTTAGCCAAACCAAAGACTACTGCCAAAGTGGGCGAAGTAGCATGCAACAACATAGCATCACGAACTCTACATTGCAACTCCCTGTCCAGTATCCCATACCAAAACTGGACTGCTTGGGCCTCAATAACCCCCTGAGTGAAACTGATCAGCCGCCTCATGCGAGTGTATGCCTTGCATAGGCTCTCTCTAGCCTTCCGCTGGAACTCCTGCAAACTCCTCAGCTTGTCAATCCGCACTCCTTGGTAGTTCTACCTCAAACATAGGAAGAACTCCACCATGGGGTTAAACCCCGGTACCACACCACCTCCTGCAGCGGTACCTCCACTCGTAGTAGCACTATCTCCAGCTAGTGCACCTCCACTAGCTCCACCAACACTACTCGAGCTAGAACTCGTGGGTACAGCTGATCTACTCCTGGCCACCAAGCCTGAAGTGATGGAGACATAGTGTGGAGACCAATACTGTCTCCATAACTCAATCTCCTCCAAATGAGCTCTCCTGAACTCATGGTAATCATCCACCGGCGGACCCTCTAGATGCTGGAACAACCCCTTCCATGCCATGAAGGGTGTGAACAAAGTTGGGTTCCGCATCTGCTGCAGATCACACCAACTATCAAAGTCTTGGATGAAGTCATCCAACTCAATGGTACCCATTGTACCAGAGTAACGCCTAGGGCCTTTGGAGGCCCCGTAAATCTTGTCCATGTCCCACAACAACGGTGCGGACACACCAAGTGCACTCTCAACTAAATCAACTCCTATGTCAAACTCCAACTCAGAGTCAATCTCCTCCCTCACTGGGACCTAAGATACAGGCTGATACCGAGCACCACTCCAAGTAAACCCACTGCATATTGTAGGGCTAACTCCTCTGGAATCTCCAAAGAACTCTGCCGTGACCACGTAACTGCAACAGCAAACCCGAACCACCAGCTGCAACCGCAAGTCGCAACCGCAAGTGCCCCACCAAGTGCCAACACCACCACGTGCCAACACCAACTAAACACTACCCACTAATGTAACTCTAACCGAGATAACTACACTAGGGGAAGGGCAACCTATAACCTACCATCATAACACGCACTCTCACGGTGTGCAGGTCATCACTTCTTGCCTCACCGGAGAGAAACAAAGGTAGTTTGATTGGTCATCACTCCAACCTCACCACCGAGAGCACACCAGAGCACCAACGCTCAAAAGTCAATGCACCTCACACAAACGTGGTGCACAAACAAGAAGCAGAGAATAGAGGGGATCCAATCACAAGAAATCTAAACGAAAACCCTCCATCTCATAACACAACACGGGACTGACTCTGCCACCATTTGGCATTTGACATAAGAGTAGTTCATATCTAAGTCCTAAGCTACCAGGATCACCAAGAATGGGATCAAACTGCCTCTCCTAGCCAAAGCTACATGTGTATAGATAACAGTGGCGCAGTCACTAGGACAACAAGTGAGGGTGGACCAGTTGGCTAGGGCACTAGTCTAGGAACAAGAGATCTAGGGGTCAAACCCTATTGCGCACAATCTACCAGGAAAGGCAGATTTTGCCAACCAATGACCAAGATCTACTCTAAACTAGCTAGCCTCACGCTAGCAAGCTGGCCCTTCTAGGCCTTCGTAGCCTCGAAACACCTCGAAATTGAGCCAAATGAGGCCTTTCTTGCTGCCACTTTGAACCTCCTCCAAAATTGGCGAAACTTCTCCAAATCTGAAAAAGTACTCCAAACTAGCAAAACTCCTCCAAATCTGGCCAAACAGCAAAAACTCCTCCAATTTTGGCCAAAATCTGACATAAAATCTGACGTAAACCCTAAAGATGGCTGTCCGCCAAATCCTCCGCTAACTTTCCACTCGAGCCAAATTGACAAAATGGGTTTTTCCAAATCACAAATTCATGAGAAGAGCTTCACAACTCCACCTTCAATTTGACTTTCTAAGCCCAACTCGCAGCAAATTGGTCCTGCTTTCATCTCCTGAGCTCAAAATCACAACATTGCTCAAAAATTGCTCCTTCTTTGCTCAAAATTTGGCCAGCGCTTCCGCACACCGTCCGCCTAACTGCCAAATCTGCATCAACTGAACGAGCTTCTGCACACTAGAGAAACACAGAACTTGAATCGAGCTACCACGATCTGTAACACCCATTTGTGCATGTGTGTGGTATTGTGATATTTAGCTTGGTATTACAAGTACTTAAGAGATATTATTTATATAGAGATAAAGGATGGTTCTATATTAGTCATGGTTAGCTAAAGTTAGTCATAGCTAAGATAGATGGGACCTTACTTTAGAGGAAGTAGAAAAGATGAGCACCACTATTTTGGATTTTAGTGTGTTGACTTGGTATTATTCCTAGGTGTTTGGCTTTGGGGAAAGAGTTGAGAACTCTTGGGCCCGCAAGCCTTTTTGTTTTGGATTCTTCTTTAGTCCAAGGATAGCCCATGTGAAGGAATCCTTGCTTTAGTGGTTGGGTCAAGATAAGGGGAATATGCCCATGTGAATGGATATTCCTTTCTACTTTTTGACTTTACTTGACTTTTAGTCTAGTAACTTGAGTTACTACGGTAATTAGTAACTTTGGTACGTAACTATTTCACAAGTATATAAACAAGGGGTGAGGAGGTACTCATCATCCTTTCATTTGCAACTATCTCTCTCTCATTGAGTTCTCTAGTGAGCAATGTCTTGAGTCTTGGAGTGTTAGCCTTGGAGGAGTATGATGGAGTTGGGGTTCCTTGCCTTCTTAGTCCATGGTGCGCTACCATAATAGCCATCAGAGGTTCATCCTGAGTGAGAGACAGGCCGGCTCACATTTTTGGTTCCGTTGCCGGGACCTCTCTAGAAGGCAAGATAATGTTCCGCGTCCAATTCTACATTAGGCAGAAGGAGGCTATGAGAGCTCACTTGGAGAGAACATTAGGAGAGGAGAGGGCTGAACTTATGTTAGAGAACCAAGATCCATTTGTATACCCTGTAGTTCATTATGATGTCTTTGAGGTGATTTTGTACATCTTGTACACATGAGAGGAATTGGAGAGATTGTGTGAGGTGGATTGAAGATTTTGGGGATTAAGGTGATTTTGGGCAAAATCTCAAGTTTGAGATCTGGACTTGAGATTTCTACACATGATAGCTTGGGTTATCTTTCAGTTAGCACACTTAAAATTATTGAGAGAGCTTCTATGCGCACTGGGCTAGAATTTTTGAAAGTTGATAGGGTAAAGTGCTCCCGCAACTGCATGCTCTCTAGAAAATTGTACAGAGTCTGCCATTTCTTCAATTTTTAGTGAATGTCCTGAAAATTTCCAAGAAAATTCAGTGCATTGGATCCTACCTGGTGCCACAAAAATTAGAGAGAGATCATTTTTGCGCAGTGCGTTATGAGTTTTTGAAGTGAGGGGGGTGGTTTTCAGACCAAATCTGAAATATGGGTGCTGAATAGAAAGGTGTCTAGGCCAAATGGCTCAATGAAAAGATCTGAAATTTTGCAGGGAGGGACGCCCTAGAGTTGTGATCAAGTGTGGAAAATTTCAGAGGACTGTGACATATTAGTTGGGAGATTTGAGTGACATTGTGAGGAAGGGTCAATTCTACAGAGTGGAGATCTCATGCATGAGAAGTTTGAGATCAACAAAAAGCATGTTTGAGTGTTTAGATTCATCTTGGGGAACATGGAGAGTCATCAAGAGTGGAAATTGAGATTATGCAAGGTTCCACAAGGGTTTGAGGTGATTGTAGGGGTGGATTTGAGGAAAAGAGAGTTTACAATAGAATTTGAAGAGAGTGTTGAGAGGATCCAAAAACCTACACCACTTGGAGGAAAGAGTGAGTCTAAGTGCTTTCTATGTGGAGAGAAGGGACATAAGGCAAGTTCATGTCCATTGACCTTTGAGAGCAAGAGATTGAGGGAAAGGAGAGGCTTACTTGACTTGGGTTTGCATGTTGGACCTTCTTCACCAAGATTGGGAGGGAGAAGATCTAAGACCAAGGAGTTGTGTGAGGTTTGTGGAGTTGAAGGACTTCCAAAAGGACATGAGTGTAGTGGAGTAAAAGCACTTTTGGAAACTTTGGTGAAGGATCTTGGAGAGAGTCTTAGTACAGCTACAGAAATACTACCACCTTCATCAGCTAGTTCTCAAGATTAGTGATGGAGATAATCTTTCAACTTATGGATAAACTATCCATGAGAGTTAGATTAATATGCACTCTAGGATTTGATGTTGCTATAGAAATCTTGGAGCAACCTGAACCTTTTGTGTTCCCTAGAGTGGATTATTCTCAGATGGTGTTAGTCATGTATATACTCTATTAGTAATAGAGTGAGAGAAAAGAAAAGAGGAAAAAAAAAAATTGAGAGAAAAGAAAGATAGTGAGGGGTTAAGATGGGAAAACTTCCGGTTTTCTTTAGCAAGGATGGAGAAGATGTGGAGGCCTTTGTGAGAGACTTCAAGAGAGCTTGCATAGGAAACAATGAGAGGAGGAAGAATGAGTGGGCCTCATTATTACCAGATTTCTTTGAGGATGCAGCACTTACATGGTATGAGTCAGAATACCAAAAGAGAGAGAGGAGAGAGGGGGAAGAGGAGTCTTGGGAGACTTTGACTTCAGCACTCATTGAGAACTTTCTTCCTGATGAAAGTTATGAGAGATTGATGAGTGAGGTTACATTTCTCAAGCAAGGAGATGGAGAGAAAGTGAGAGTCTATGTGGAAAGAGTGGAAAAATTGGAGTCCAGATTTCGCATAGTGTTGAGGAAGGGTGGGGATGATGTGGAGACTACAATGATTGGCATAGGGGCCATGCTCACCAAGAATTTTGTGGGAGGATTGAGACCACAAATTAGAAGCAAGGTGAGATATGAGAAACCTTCTTCCAAGGTTGAAGCTATCAAGATCGCAATTCGTATGGAGGAGAGTTTGGAAGGGGATGAAAGTGATTTGGTGGTGAAGGAGGTTGTGCATCCTCCTCAAGGCTACAAGTATGGTGGAACTTCTGATACTTTGGTGACAAGGGTTGCACCACAAGTAGTAGTTGCTCCAGTTCTTGCACCTCCACCAAAAGATCCACTCCAAACCATCACAGAACAACTTGCGGATCTCAAGATCAATGTGGTGCAATTATGGGAGAAGAGAGAGGTGGATCAGAATGTAGGGAGAGGGCCTAGGAGTTATGGAAACCATCCATATAGAGGAGGCCAACCAGCCAACAATTTCAATGATAGAAATTGTTTTGGTTGTGGGGGAAGAGGCCATATCCAAAGGAATTGCCCAAATTCCACTTACCATGGAGGAAGGGGTTATGAGGGAGCCAATAGAGGGAAAGAGGGAGGTAGTGAAACCCAAGTGGCTCCTAATCCCAACAAAGGTAAGGGGATAGCATCCATAGATGTGGTTGAGAGCAAGTATGAGAAGGGAGAGTGCTCAAACTCCAAGGGTCCTAATTTGGAGCTTTTGGCACAAGAGAAGAAGAGAGCTCGTTTTGCAGAGGATGTTCACTCTTCTCAAGGATTTACTTCAAGCAAGGATACTCCTATGTCTACTAGGAGCACTCGCACCTCAACACCATCAACAACAAAGACTCCAAGGAAGAAGTTGGGGATGGAGGACTTCTTGATCTCCAAGCAACAATGGAACTACAATGTGTTGGAGGATGTTGGTAGTCACAAGGCTAACATCACAGTGGGCCAATTAATTGCTTTGAACCCTACCTTGAGAAAGGAGCTTAGAGGTGGTTTGAGTTCTACAAGGAGCAAGAAGAAGAAGAAGGCAAAAGTTCCAATATCAATGGGGGTGGTGGATGCCAAGCCAGCACCATGGGAAGCTTGTGAATATGCCTCCGAGATTGATGTGAGAGTGAATGGTCACAACATCAAGGATGCATTGGTTGATGGAGGATCAGCAGTGAATGCCATGTCAGAAAGGTTGATGAAGAAGTTGGGTATGATACCCTCAAGAGCTTCAACATTTGTGGTGAGCATGGCAAACAAGCAACAAGTTCGACCAGTAGGAGTGATGGATAAGGTGGTAGTTTCAGTTATGGGAGTTCAAAATCTCATGACTTTCCAAGTCTTGAAGGATTCAAGCTATGACTTACTTCTTGGGAGGCCATGGTTGAGAGCAGCACGCACAACTGATCGATGGCACAAAGGGTACTTAAGGATTGGGCCATCAAACCATAGAGTCACTGTTCCTATGACTAACACCACCAACACCTCACATTCAGATACCCCATCTTCTGATTATTGGGAATCTGATTCTGAAGGAGGAGCTTCAGGTGTGGACACAAGCATGGAAGAGGAGACTTCCACGGAGGAGGATGAATCTGAATCTGATTCAGATGTGTATCCTTTGTGTGCTATGGATTTTGCACCTAAGCCAGAGGTTTTGAAGGACCCAGATAAATCACCATTGACACTTGAGGAGGTAGAGAGAAGGTTATCTACCCTCAAGTATGGCCCAAATGTTACCAAGGAGGAGAAGGTGAGATTTGAGGAGATTTTCCGCAAGTTCATCCATGTGTTTGCTTTTAGTTACAAG
Source organism: Lunularia cruciata (assembly GCA_948567375.1). Taxonomy (NCBI): domain Eukaryota; kingdom Viridiplantae; phylum Streptophyta; class Marchantiopsida; order Lunulariales; family Lunulariaceae; genus Lunularia; species Lunularia cruciata. The sequence continues at coordinate 15,541,695 of OX419756.1, forward strand.
GATTTGAAGGAAGTCACCTTGGAGGAGCACAAGATAGAGGTGGAGTCACATGCAAGACCAATCCGCCAAAAGCAACATCGCATTAGCCCACCAATATCTTTGGTTGTGAAGGAGGAGATTGATAAGCTCAAGGAGGCTGGATTTATCTTTGAGGTGGAGAATTCAGAATGGGTGTCTCCAATTGTCATTGTGAAGAAAAAGAATGGCAAGCTTCGGGTATGTGTGGATTACAAGAAGCTCAATGCTGTTACCAAGAAGGACTACTACCCATTGCCATTCATTGATGAGATCTTGGAGGAGGTTGCAGGTCATGAGAGGTACAGTTTTGGAGATGGTTATAGTGGATATAACCAAATCAAGATTGCACCAGAGCATCAACAACTCACCACATTCACCACACCTTGGGGAACTTACACTTTCAAGGTCATGCCTTTTGGGCTTTGCAATGCTCCAGCCACATTCCAACGGTTCATGAACAAGGTATTTGAACCTTTCATTGGGAAATTTGTGAGAGATTTCATTGATGACTTTTGTGTCTATGGGAGCAAGGAGGAGCACTTTGAGCACCTAATCAAAGTCTTGCAACGCTTGGATGAGGCAAATGCATCACTCAACCCAGAGAAGTGCATTTTTGGATGTGAAGAAGGTCTACTTTTGGGGCACATCATCTCCAAGGATGGAATAGCAGTTGATCCTAAGAAGGTGAGGAAAATCTCAGACCTTCCATTCCCTTCAAGCTTGACAAAGTTACGCCAATTCTTGGGAATGGTTGGGTACTATAGGAGGTTCATCTTCTCATTTTCCAACAAGGCTTATGCATTGACCATCTACATGAAGAAGGGTGTAGATTACATGGTGATTTTGGAAGACAAGGAGGCTCTCAAAGCTTTTGAGGAGCTCAAGCAATCCCTTGTTGTAGCTCCAATTCTTGCTAAACCTGATTGGAGTAAGCCTTTCATCCTCTACACTGATGCTTCTAATGTAGCTATAGGATGCACTCTTAGTCAATTAGACCAAGATGGGCATGATCATCCAATAGCTTATGCTAGTAGGCAGATGGTTTCAGCAGAGAAGAACTACTCTGTCACAGAGAGAGAAGGGTTGGCAGTGATCTTTGGTCTCAAGAAGTTTAGACACTACTTGATTGGAGGGAAAGCCACAATTGTCACGGATCACAAGGCTTTGAAGTACATCTTCAACAAGCCTAATGTTGAAGGGAGACTAGCAAGGTGGATGATTCTCTTGTCTGAGTATGACTACACAATTGAGGATAGGCCAGGAAAGAAACATGCAAATGCTGATTTGTTATCTAGAGCCTATATCATGATGGAGATGAGCCAGTAGATGATTCCTTCCCGGATGAGGAGCTCATGACAATCTCAGTCACTCAAGAGGTTCCAATGGAGTACAAGGAGATTGTGGATTTTGTGACAAGAGGTAACTACCCAGAAGGGATGCATGCTAGGGAGAGGAAGGCCCTTGCAGCAAGATCTAGACCTTACACAATGGTGGATGATATTCTTTTTCACCAAGGAGCAGATGGTCTACTTCGAAGAGCAGTGGGTAAGGAAGAGTCTATCCTACTCATAAAGGAGTTTCATGAAGGTTTAGTATGTGGAGGACACTTTGCAGGAAAGGTGACTGCTTTCAAGATTCTAGATGCAGGTTACCATTGGAGAGGGATTTTCAAGGATTGTCTTGATTATTGCAAAACTTGTCATGTTTGTCAAGCTTTTGCTAGAAAGTCTACATCCACTCCACCACTTAGATCAATTCCATTGCTAGGACCCTTTGAGAAGTGGGGAATTGATTTTGTAGGACCTCTCAATAGAACCCCAAGGAACAATCGGTACATTGTGGTAGTTACTGATTACCTTACCAAGTGGGTTGAGGCTAGACCATTGAGGGACAAGAATGAAGATGAAGTGGGTAGATTTCTTTATGAACGCATTATCACTAGGTTTGGATGCCCTTTGGAGTTGGTTTCTGATAGAGGAGGAGAGTTTACAGGAAGCATTACTACAGCCATGCTACGACATTTCTCTATCACACATAGAGTAACTACATCCTATAAGCCAAATTCCAATGGCTTGGCAGAGAGAACCAATCAGACCTTGTGCATGATGTTGGCCAAAGATGCAGAAATGGAGGGGGCTAAACATCATTGGGACAAGAGGATTCATGCAGTTTTGTGGGAGTATAGGACAACCATGAAGACTTCCACTGGATATTCTCCATTCCAATTGGTGTATGGTATTGAGTCTACCTTACCTATTCACTTTGATCTTCCTACCTTCCAAAGCATTCATAGAAGATTGAAGAAAGCACAAGGAAGTGATGCAGGGAAGTCAAGGAAGGATCAACTCATGGAGTTGGAAGAGGCAAGAGCAGTTGCTATGGTTCGAGTGGAGCAAGCCCAAAGGAAACAAAAGGAGAGCTATGACAAGAGGCAAGGCAAGAAGAAGGTGGAGCCTTTCAAAGAAGGTGATTGGGTAATGTTGTTTGATTCCATTCGATTCAAGAGAGTACAAAAGAAGTTTTTGCCTAAGTACTTTGGACCTTTCATAGTAGAGAAGGTGTGGGGAAATTACACTTATGATCTCAAGGAGTTGGGAGGAAGACACTTTGATAGGATTAACCATGATAAGTTGAAGATGTACCATAGAAGGTAGAGAGACCTTCACTTTGAGGACAAAGTGAAAACTTAGTCCGGGGGTAAATGTAACACCCATTTGTGCATGTGTGTGGTATTGTGATATTTAGCTTGGTATTACAAGTACTTAAGAGATATTATTTATATAGAGATAAAGGATGGTTCTATATTAGTCATGGTTAGCTAAATTTAGTCATAGCTAAGATAGATGGGACCTTACTTTAGAGGAAGTAGAAAAGATGAGCACCACTATTTTGGATTTTAGTGTGTTGACTTGGTATTATTCCTAGGTGTTTGGCTTTGGGGAAAGAGTTGAGAACTCTTGGGCCCGCAAGCCTTTTTGTTTTGGATTCTTCTTTAGTCCAAGGATAGCCCATGTGAAGGAATCCTTGCTTTAGTGGTTGGGTCAAGATAAGGGGAATATGCCCATGTGAATGGATATTCCTTTCTACTTTTTGACTTTACTTGACTTTTAGTCTAGTAACTTGAGTTACTACGGTAATTAGTAACTTTGGTACGTAACTATTTCACAAGTATATAAACAAGGAGTGAGGAGGTACTCATCATCCTTTCATTTGCAACTATCTCTCTCTCATTGAGTTCTCTAGTGAGCAATGTCTTGAGTCTTGGAGTGTTAGCCTTGGAGGAGTATGATGGAGTTGGGGTTCCTTGCCTTCTTAGTCCATGGTACGCTACCATAATAGCCATCAGAGGTTCATCCTGAGTGAGAGACAGGCCGGCTCACAGATCCACCAAGCTTGGAATACCACCAACACTCAACGTTCCTGCACCCGATTTCTCCCTGACTTCACTTCTCTGATGTAATCAGATTGCTTAACACTCTCAACTCAACTCAACTCAACTCAGATCAGTACTTGATTTGTCACTCTATAAACTGCCAACAACTGGGCACTGATTACAGTCAAGCCACATCCACTCAAGCATAGAGAATCCAGGTGACGCTCGCCGGCCTCTGTCCACCATAGCCAGGAACTCGAAGGCTCAACATCAGAGAAGTGAGCTCTCTGGAGCTCACTTCGAAACTATACCCCCTGGACTCGAGCTAGCATTGAAACCCTAATGGTCCCACTGACGGCACACTTGACGGTGCAAACGGTGCAAAGTGACGGTGGGCCCCACCGTGAAGTCAGTACCCCAAACACCAAATCTGACCGTCGGAAAGTAGTCTCTGAGATACTGCTAAAATAACTCTAACTACTATCATTGGAACTCCGGTGTCCGAGCAGCTAGATGTGGAACTACAAATGGCGTGACAGATGCCTTTTGGCCTCACCAATGCACTTACCACTTTCATGAGTCTAATGAATGACATATTTTTTTCATACTTGGATAAGTTTGTTATCGTCTATTTGGATGATATCTTAGTATACAGTCGCACAATGACGGAACACAAACAACATCTACGAGAGGTCCTCCAAATTCTAAGACATTATCGATTGTACGCCAAAATCTCAAAGTGTGAGTTTGGCAAGTCTGAAGTAGACTACTTGGGGCATAAAGTAAGTGCAGAGTGCATTCAAGTATTGATAGATAAAATAGAGGTCATTCAAAAATGGAGTGCCCAAGAAGATCAGGCTCAACTCAAGAGCTTCTTGGGGTTGATAGGATTCTATCATAGATTTGTCAAGGACTTCTCCAAGGTTGCACAGCCTTTAACGGCAATACTTGGCAAGGGGAAGAAGTGGACATGGGGAACCGCACAAGAGTTGGCCTTTCAAGAATTGAAAGCCGCCTTGCTACATGCACCGATCTTGAAGTGGTATGATCCAAAACATCCAATCAAGTTGGCTATAGATGCATCAGGCGTAGCAATAGGAGCAGTCCTACAACAAGAGTGGCATGACGAATGGCATCCAATTGCATATTTCTCTCAAAAGTTGTTACCGACAAAGTGCAACTACCACACCATAGCATGAGAAGAGCTGGCCATTGTTCTGGCAGCCAAGCATTGGAAGCACTATTTGGGCAAGAAGGCATTTGTAGTAGAGACAGACCACAAACCTCTAGTCTACCTCGAGACGCAGAAGGATCTATCTTGTTGCTAGATTTGGTGGGCAGAGTGGCAACAAAGCTTCAACATGATAATCACTTATGTGGAATGTAAGAAGCAACTTGAAGATGCATGCACCCGCATACCAATGGCAAACAATTTGGTGGTAGAGGTTAAGATTAACCCTGAATTCTGGCTAGAGATTTTGGCTACTACAAAAATTGATCCACAAATTGTAGAAGCGCAATCATCCAAAGGTGTCACCAGCACCCAAGGACTCACCTTTTGTGATGGCAGATTATGGATCCTAAATGTCCCTAAATTATGCACCACCATTCTAGCGGAATGTCATGATTTGGCCATTGCAGGTCATGTCAAAGTGGACAAGACCTTGGATGCAATCCAACACCATTACTACTGGCTTAAGATGAGCAATGACGTGATGGACTACGTGCACAACTGCCTACTTTGTCAACAGAACAAAGCTTCTAATCAAGCTCTTGCAGGGCTCCTTCAACCTCTCCCCACGCCTACCCAACATTGGGAACAAGTGAGTATGGATCTCATCTGTGAATTACCCAAGACCACCTCAGAGTTTGACTCTACCGTGGTCTTTGTAAACCGGCTTAGCAAAATGATTCATGTACGCCCTACCACCAAGGATGTGACCGCTCCACAACTAGCTCAATTATACTTAGATGCAATCTTCTCTCACCATGGCTTGTCTAGAGTACTTATCACTGATAAAGGCACTCAATTTATGAGTTTGTTTTGGCAAACACTCTTTGGTTTCTTCAAAACCAAGTTGGCCATGTCCACAGCTTACCACCCACAAACAGATGGCCAAACAAAGCGGGCTAATCACATGATTGAAGACATGTTATGCGGCCTCACCTTAGAAGAGCAAGAGAGGTGGGACACCCTACTCCCATTGGTGGAATTTGCTTACAACAATTCAATGAATGAATCCATCCAAGTCACTCCGTTCTTCCTCATGTATGGTGAGCATCCCTTCACACCTTCTAGCTTGATGAAGATCCATCCAGTGGCTACCAAGGTGGATGTAGTCAACATGTTGGTTTCTAGAATCCAACAAGGTGTGAAGAGCGCCAAGCATAGATTATAGATTGCACAAAATAGACAGAAGCCATATGCTGATGCACACCGTAGGCACATGGAGTTCAATGTTAGGGATCAAGTGTGGCTATCAACAATCAACCTCACATTAGTTGGACCTTGCAAGCTCATACCTTGTTTTATTGGGCCTTTCTTGATCTTTTGTCGCGTTGGCACTGTGACCTATCACCTTGAGCTACCACCACACATGAAGATCCATCCCGTGTTCCATGTTTCTCTACTACGTAGACATGCTCCCCGCTCAAGCTAGGGTCATTCCACCCAAGACATTTGACCTTTTTCGACACTCATTGATGGCACAAAGGAATATGAAGTGGAGCGTATTCTCCAAAAATGCATGCGTGGTACTTGCCATCCACGGGTGGACTATCTAGTATAGTGAAAAGGTTACCCCCTCTATGAAGTAACCTAGGAGCCCACTGCCAATTTAACACATGCACCAGTGTTGGTGCAAGCATTTGAGCAACAATTGCACAATGAGAACATTGCACCTTAAAAGGAGGGAGGTCTGTAATACCAAGAGATAGCCTTATGATCTAGATGTGAAATTTGGTTTGGTAACATCTAGAATGATTTTATATATGATGGTAAAAATAGATCAAATAGAAGTATCACCAAAAGAGTATTTTTACTAATAGAGCAAAAACCAAAATAGACTTGAGAACCTTAGAACAAATAGCTAGACATATGATTTAAAGGAGAGAATTGGTTTGGTAACATCTGGAAGGATGTTAAATGATAGACTAAACATGATAGACTAAATAGACCAAAAAGAGGTATCACCAAAATGGGACTTCTACTAATAGAATAGGAACAAAAATATGCCTAAAATCTTTGAAGGCAATTTTGGAGGCCAAAACAGATGAATTAGGCCTAAAAAATGTGCAAATTTCCCCCTCTCGATAGAGGAAAGTCTGGCCTTCCCTCCCCCTGGTTTTTCTTGTCAAGAGCTTTCCAATGGTACCTCATGTGATTCTGAGACTCCTACAAGAAGATTCCCTAAAAGATTCCCTCCGGTCAAAGCTTGTTTGACCAACCAGATAGGACCTAGACCAACATGTCACCCATCCAAGTAAGTAATCCAAGGGTGGAGCTTGTTGAGATGTCACCTATTTGTGTGCCTAATCCTATGGTGGAGCTTCTTTGGAAGAGATCCTCTTTGTCTATATAATAAAGAGAAGGTGCTCCTTTGAGGCACCAAATGTTGAGTGTGTAATTTGTGTTTCTCTCTCTTCTCTTGTCCTCGGAGTGTTACAAAATGGCACTTCACTACAAAACAACTTCACCTCAAAATTGTGTTCTACTCCTCCATTGAATGCACAACTTCCTCAATCAAAATTGCTTCACATCAACTTTGCGCTGCACTCACAATTGCAGAATACTACCAACACTACAATTCTTCTCAGATCTGTCAAGGCATTGCTCCGATTGCACTTCACTCAAGATCAAACACACAAAATGAAGATCAAGGCTAGGGAATCCAACATCCAACAAATAGACTGACTTGCACTTTGAAATTCTACACACACTCACAAATACAATCACAATGTTGATACTCCGAATCAAGCTCAAGTGACGAGCACTGAAATCAACACTTTGCTTTATCTATTCTCAAAAATAATGAATACTGAACAACAACATACTACGAATGCTCCCTTTAAATAGGCAAAGCACTTGATAGTTAATAACAACTATACCATTTCCTAACAACTCTTCCTACCCACAAATCCAAAATGACAATGCACCTCTTCATATTTGCCTCTTCAAATCTCAAACCTATTACTACTTTGATCTGATGTCTACCTCTTCCTCAACTTCCAATCTTGAAGTCACCTCACATACTACTCTATCCTCGGGTTTCACAACTACTAATTCTTCTGCCAATTCTAACACTTCTTCCTCTTGATCTACAATTCTTGTCATAGTTAACCCTTCTACTTCTTTATCTCCTGATCCACTCTTCTCTAATATCTCCAATGGTAACTCCAAAGATATCTGTACTCCTATCTCATCTACTTTGGGCTTTGCTCTTACATCTTTCCGAAGTTTATCTATCTCTAACTTAACCAAATCTAATCTGATCATGATATTGTCTTCCACTTCCAATATCTTCCTATCTACACAAGCTCTGAGATTGATTAATAATGAATTCAAATCTTTATCCTTTGCAAATCTCCTCCTCATCTCTTGCACCAACAACTTCAACTTGTGCAATCTTGTTTCCTCAATCCGCACATTGGCTTCTATACTCAGCATCACATTCATCTTCATTACAATCTCCTTCAATGGGTTGAGTCTCATCCTTCTCTCACATTCTTGATCCGCCAGCCAATCTTCCCTATACATCACCAATTCTGCCTCAAATTTGGCTTTCACCGTCTCCTTCTCCTTCTCTTTCTGAACAATCTTCTCTTCCATATTACAAAGTAACTCCCGGAATCTCTCTTCTTCTTTATATCTCACTGTCAACTCTCTTTGCCAGAGCTGCTTCTTCTCTTCTACATTCTCCATCACTCTATTGAGCTCTTGCTCTTTCTCTACTACTCTTGCAATAGCATGGATGATTTCTAATCATAAATCAGCAAACTTCTATTTCAAGATTTCATACTCAGCTATTTGTCTTTCCCTCGCTATGGCATTCTGCTCTGTTACTTGCTCTTTACTTCCCACTTCCTTCTTTAAATTTTCAAATACTTGGTTCTGTACTACTGCATCTACTTGTAGTACTTCCTTATGCTCCTCACCTTGGATTATGCTCTCCTTCAACTTTGAGTTCTCTTCTCTAATTGCGCCAACACCTGCAACACACTCTTCACCTTTGGACATTGCAACTGCATCTCTTTCTTCTTCTCCTCTAACTTCACTAACAACAAGCATACAACATCCCGTAGATACTCTACTCCTCTGCTATGTTTTACCTTGACTTGTGGGCTTTTCTCCTTCTTTGCTTCTTCTTCACTGGACACTGTTCTTCTCAGCCGCAATTGCCTTATGGGGATGGATTCTTTACTCCCCAATTTTCCACTCTCCAATTCTCTTCTTCTACTCAGTCCTGCCTCATATGCCACCTTCCTAATGGAACAGACTCCTCTTTGAATGGTCATCCTCTTCTCTTCCTTCTCTGGAACTTCATCTTCTTGTCTCGGGTTACATTCTTCTGCTATTTCTAGCTTTTCTTCTACCTCCTTTGGTATCGGCTTTGTCTTCACACCATCTTCACTCTTGCTGCTCACTTCACCACTCTACAACATGAGTTTTGGTTCTTCTTCCTTCTCCAAGTCTTCATGACTTGTACTCAGCTTTGCCTTCTGATTCTTCACCCGACAACGCGATTACCACCAGGTCTTTCCTCAGGTTTACCTTCCTGGTCTTCCGAGGTCTTGTTGCCGCTACTACTTCTTCTTCTTCTGGTTGACTCCTCTTCTTTGACTTTGGAGTATTCACCTTCAACCGCATGCTCTGCCTTGTCTACACATAGTACGCGTCACTGCTTCTAATATGCAAAATGTATTGCTACTCCTCTACATCTACATCTTTTCTCAAGTCAGGATGGAAGTGCAACACCATCTTGTGTCTCTCCACTGCATTCAGCAAATTCAATCCCAAGTAGAAGTGGACTACAAACAGCACAATGTAATGCGGAGGTGACTTGTCCCACAAGTTCCACACCATTTGTCTCATATGCTAATGAAAGCACTTCATCCAATTGATTGGCTCCCCTACAAACATCTTTTGAAAGAACACCGCTTGATGTTTCATCACATAAGAAGTTTGCTCCGGCTTGAAGATAGCCATCATTTCTCCTATGATGCCTCTCCTCACAGGGTCTTTGTAGCTCTCAACTTTGTAGCCATTCTTTGTGCGCTTTGAAGAAAATGCATCTCTCACTTCTTGGGTTTCTTCAGCTACTTCTCCTTTCTCCAAGAACATTGCTCCTTGCTCCTCAGCCGCCTCTCTTTTGAGTACTAACCTCCAATCCGACTCTATCCAAAAAGCCAGAGTTCCTCTCTTACCTTCTTCCTTGGGTCTATCAAGATATTTACTCTCCATGATCTTGGTCATGAAACCTAGAAAACTAAGGTTCTAATTCCATGCCAAGAATGTGATCCAAAGCTTGCTCAAGACTTCAATTCTTGCAATCACATCTAATCTCCAAATTGCATGATTTCTCACTACAAATTCCAAGTTCTTCTTCCCACCTCCCATCTTACTCTCTTCTACTTTGGGTTGGTGGCTACTCTTCCGACTGATTCCCAAACTAACTCTCCTAACTTCCTCTTGACACACCAATGCGTCTCTTACTACACTTCCTTTTCCACAATCTCCCTCAAGATGACTCCTTAATGGCAATGGAAAATTACTTGTCATCTCTTTGTCTCTATCCCGAATCTTATAGTGGCGTGCTTCCTTCGTCTTTCTTCACTTTGAGTTTCTACCAAGAAATTACACCTCCTTCATGCTCTTGTCATTGTCAATTTTCTCCCACTCATAGGCCAGCCATTTTTGTATGCAGTACCTTCTTGAATGTCCAACCCCAAAGGAAAGTTGTTACACCGTCCTCGCCTTGGGTTGTGCATTCTTGAGCCAAAATCTCCTTACTTCAAGTTGAATGCTGAGAATGCCAACCTGAGTACTTCATCTTCTGATACGAAGTCACTTTTCCTTGGGTTACAACCTGAAGACACCATTCTTTGCCTTCTGATGTCATACAGGCGCAATACGACTTCATCTGTATACTTCTTCTTCAAAAATAAGGAAGAAACAAAAATGTGGGTACTACATGTTCACAAAGAGAAAGAAAAGTACAGCAATGGGCCTATTTCTACTCTCATGGTAGAATTATGGAAGTCCAAAGTTATAGGGCAAAATCAAAGACAAGATTCTATCTGTTAATAATGGACAAAGCTAACATTATTAGTACTAAGTAGAGTAGGACCTACATGGCAAGAGAAAACCCCTTGTAGAGTCTGAATGAACTCTACCAAACTTTGAATAACCAAACAATTTGAGTTGATCCCTTCCTTCATGCATCACATACCATACCACCACAATTTGAATTGAGGAGTTTTTATATTTAAGGATTTTGTTTTGCATAATCCATAATTTTGGGATTCCTTGTCCTTGTCCATGTTTCCTTTTTTACAATAATAAAAATGTGCAATGTGCTCTTCTTAACAAGTGAATGAAGTTTAATAAAATCAAGAATTGAAGAATAGAGTCCTGTTGATGTTAAATTACAAGTGAGGCTTTTGGGCGCCAAGACGTGACCTTGAGAGAACTGCTTTAGTGTAGCGGCATTTTAGGAATTGGATCTAATACCATTAGCTAGACATATTATCTAGAGGTGGAAATTGGCTTGGTAATATCTTGAGAGATGTTATATATGATGGTCTAAATAGACCAGATAGGGGTGTCACCAAAAACTACTTCCACTAATAGAGCATAGGCCAAATACACCCTAAAAAATTCAGGGCCAATTTTGGAGGCCTAAATGGATGAATTAGGCCTCACAAAATACCTGATTCTTTCTCTTTGGATTTGAAGGCATTGCTCTCTCCCAGTTGCTTGTCTTGTTGAGAGTTTCCAATGATTCCTCACATGCTGTTCTGAGTTTCCTATATGAAGATTCCCTAAAGTGAAAATTGTTTGACCAACCAAATAGGACAAGGATCAACATGTCACCAATCTATGCAATTAATCTAAGGGTGGAGCTCATTGACATGTAACCAATCTATGTATATGATCCAAGGATGCAACTCCCTTTGAGTGGATGTCTTTGCTATATAATAAAGACAAGGTGCTCCTTTGGGGCATTGGAGCATTAAGGGATGAGGTATTTTTTTTCTCTTGCACTTCTTCTCCTACATTTATTTGGAGATTTCTCCTGTCTTCAAAACATTACAATGGAGCAAGCATATTGGGAGGAGAAGAGAAGAGAACATAATTATGTTGGCTTTGTACTAGAATTGAGAATTAGAGAGCTCGTTAGGTGTAAATAAGGAGTGCACTTTCCCTCATTAGTTAGGAGTTCATTCTCCTGAGGAAAGTGACAATCCTTGCAAGTTTGGTTCAAATTTTACAGAAGTAGTTTCACCTCTCTTGTGAAATTTGGATTCAAAATCTAGTAAATCTATTCCACTTCTTTTGCCTAAAAAATTATAGGATTTGTTAAAAATGGTGTTTTCAAGATTGGTGGGAGCAGTGGGTCTTTCATCTATGAAGAGAGGTTTAGAATGGTTTCTTACCATTATTGGCAGATTTTGGACAATCTTGATGACCTTGAACATTTCAAACAAATACATGGAAGTAGTTGCAAGAAACCAATTCAGAAGAGTACAACTTCAGTTACATTACCACCTACCTAGTGAAGTCTAGAAAGGGTTTCCAAAATCCATGAATGAGGTTATACAAAAAGTGGGCTTGTTACAGGGCCTTGTATGAAAAGACTCAAACATGAAAAGGCAAGTTCATGAGGAAGTACTCATTAAAAAGGAGCTCAAACAAGGATGAAGGACAATCAAGTATAAGTTAAATCATCTATATCTTCATTATGCAGGAATAGATCTCCTATTTGGCACTCAAGCTAATATTTCTTCCCTGACCCTAGTGAGTTTAGGTGTAGAGAATGAATTTTCAAATATGGTCATACATAAAGAATCTGGTTCTAGACTTACATTTGACCAACCATGTGAGTTTGGATTTCTTGGGTTAGGAACCCAAATTTTGAGAAGATTGTAACATTGGTTGGCACATGGTGTCCTTGAAAGATTCATTGTATTATATGATGAAGTTTAGTTTGTGATAATTTATTGTGAGAGAAAGATAATAAAAACTCACTATGTAAATAAATGATTGCCCTTGCCCTTCATACATCATGCAACTTTTGAATCTACAAAATTCAGATTATGAGCTTGAAAAGTTACCAGTAACCTATGAACATCATCAAAGTCTAATGCTTTGCCATTATCTTTGGACAAAACTCAATCTTTTGAAGGGTTGGAGATGAAAGCTCTTGACTAATGTCCCAAGGAACACAAGATACTTTGTGGGTTCAAAGACTTGGGACCAAGGATTGTCAAAAAGGGTTGGGATATAGGTATATCAAATGGAATTGGATTCCATTGCAAACCTAATTGATCTCCCACAAATATGATGCATTTCCCCAAGGGAAAGGTGACTACATAGAAAAAAAGAAGGATGGGAAGACCCCATCAAGTTGTACAAAGGTGATAAAAAAGACATAAAATAGGGCTAAGTCCCAATGGTATTGATATGAGAAATCTGCCCTATTGCACCCTAGATATCAAAGCTATGCAAGTCATAAGGTCTATAAACTATTGGTGCATCCAAAGAAGCATCACCTAGTGTGATTGCACCAACCAATGCTCTCTATAGACTAACTATAGACACACCTTGTCTAAAATATGGTACAAATTATGAGAGTGAGAGTGGTACTATCTATTGTATAATATGATAAGCTCTTGCACTCTCCTTGACAAATATGTTGAACATTGTGTCCATCCCTTCATATAGCTTCAAGGCTAGAGGAACAAAGAGGTGACCTTGATGCATACTCCTATACTTGGAGATTTTGTGTGCTATTACTTTGCTTGCCACCCATCTAGGAAGACAAGTAATCATTTCTTCCAAAATTGCATCACATGTACGTTTGATAAGTATAACATCCTCTATTGTCACCTAATCATCTTAGGCCAAGTATAAGTCTGCCTTGACATGTGTCATTTTTGAAGCATACAAATGCTCCCTCCAAGCAAGGTATGCACTCTCTTGTGCCATAGAAAACATTATATCCTTGATGGTATAGCTATCCTTTGTCCTCCAAAAGAACACCATGTCATATGGACTGTTGTTGCATCAAGTGTAGAACCACTCTCATAAGTGAGTAATGAAGGCTCAAATGGGCGAACCAAACCTAGGCAAAACCTCATTGCTATAGAGAAAGTAGTTGATGCAAGTTGGAATGCCCTAATGCACAATCAAGCTAGGATCCAAGAGCATGCACTCTTGTTGGAGCAAGAGCAAAGACGTGCTCTAAAGCCCAAGGAAGGGTGATTCATTTAAGAGACAATGTGGCATATGTTGACAATGTTGCTCTATCAAGGAAGATTACAAGTCTCCAATCCAATCAGTAGGTAGGGAAGCAAAGGATGGAAGGTCAAGTCATGCTTGTAGGGATAGACCATCTCTCATCTACAATAATAAAATTTGGAAAGAAAAGCATCCCTCTTCCTTGATCAGATATGTCTCCAAAATTGGCCTATCAACAACTATAAAATGGGAGGAAAGTAGGATTGTTGAGAGAGCACAACTACCCAAAAATGCTATAGATGTCATCTCCTCCATAGATAGTAGGCCTACCCCTCCACAGAATATATGTAGAGATATTAAATTTGAGGATGAGACCCCAAAATATATTACCTTCTCACCTTTGGATGCCACACCTACTGCTTAGAAATATCCAATGGAAAGAGTATGTGTGGTACCCATATTTTTTGTTTATTTTAAGTTTTGTTCTATTTTGACAAAGAAGTGTATAGAAAAAGTTGAATTGAACCCAAAATAGGATTGGAAGGAGAAGAACTGTGTCTTTACGTTGTAACGAAGAAAAGTGACTTTGTATCAGATACAAAGTACTTGGATCGGATTTGTGAGAGCTGAACACAAAGTAAGGAGACTTTGCCTTGGGGAAATCCCACAAAAATGGCTAAGGCATGAACGGGAGAAATTGACAATGACAAGAGAAGTGCATGCAAAAGGTGTGATTTCTTAATAGGCAATCTTTCAAATAATGATTGAGAAATGTTAAACTATAAAGTCAAGTTTTGAATCAAGAACAAGACAAATGACAAGTAAATATCCTTTGCCTTTGCGGAGTTGACCTACGGGAGACCAAGCTAGAGGAGTGGTAGTGAGTGAAATTGTGAAGAATTCAGAGGACTTGAGAGTTGCACGTCCAAGGGATAGGAGAATTGTATTGCAGAAGCACATCACAAAGGAGAATAGAATGATGGGAATTAGGAAGTGTTTTACATTGGCAACAAGAACCTAGTGATTAGGAGGTTAGATCTGATGGGCCAGCAACAAAGGGGAAGAGATGCAATCCAGCTTGATGAACAGAGTTGGATTGGAAGTTGGTGTTAGAAAAAGAGAGTGGAGAGGAGCATGGGGCCACATTCTTGGGGAAGGGAGAAGTGACAGAAGAAACCCAAGAGATCAGAGATTCTTTCACCTCAAAGCACACAAAGAATGGGTACAAGGTGGAGATGTATTGAGACCCGGTGTGAAGAAGCATTGTAGGCACGATGATGGCCCTGTTCAAATCCAAGTGCACCACCTACATGACAAAGTAGTAGGCGGTGATCTTCCACACAATGTTTGCAGGAGAATTGATCAACTGGGCAAAGTGTTTTTATTAGCAAACCAGGCAGATGGTGCTGAATTAGAGGACGGTGACACCACCACATTACTTCATACCTTTTGCAGCACACTTCTACCTCAGCTGAACCTTTTAAGCAATGAGGAGAAGAAGAAGATCATCTTGCATTTCCATCCCAATCTACAACAAGCAGCCAATGACAAGGAGCAACAAAACATTCAGCAATTAAGAAGTAATGACGATCACTATGCAAGAACAAGACAGGATTGGAAGATGGTTGTGCCCTTGCTAGGCAAGAAGAAGAGAAATAGACCCAAGATGGAGAGCTTGCAAGTGCAGCCCCAGAAACTAAGAAAAATTGGGTAGAGAGAAGGGAAGCAATTCCAGCAGATTGCGCAAGAGGAAGTCAAATCAAAAGAAGAACAAGAAGATTTTGCGTTGGAAAGATTGGAGGAAGAAGAGGTGGAGTAGACCCTGCAAAGCAAAGAATCCAATGAAGAGATCAAGGGTGAACCCAAGGTACAGCAAGATCAAGAGAAGGAGATGTCTCTGCAAGAAGAAATTGAGCGGCAAGATGTGGAAGAAGAAATTATGGCCTGGTTAGCAATTGAGACAGAAGAAGGACTGGTGGCAAAGACGAGGTAGTACATAACAAAAGGAGAAGTTGTGCAGATGGCCAGGCAGATCATCGATTTGGATGATGAGGAGAGTTCAGCGGACAAGGAGTCACTGACAATACAAAGATCCCAACCTTGTATTAAGGCCTTGGGTTTGGAAGAAAGGCATCCAATCGCCGCAGTCACTGAAGAGAAGGTAGTAGAAGAAGCAGGATGCAAGGAAGTAGAGTATCTTTAGGATGTGGTATGTCCGCTGTTATTGCAGATAGAGAAGAAGAAGAAGGAGATGCAACATAGATATCCCAAGTACCGACAGTGTTGCAGGTGCTAGAGAGATTAGAATCTAAGAATCTGAAGTTGCAAGAGTATGATCAAAGGAAAGGATGTAATACCAAGGGTTAGCCATATGATCTAGATGTGAAATTCGGTTTGGTAACATCTAGAATGATGTTATACATGATGGTCGAAATAGATCAGATAGAAGTATTACCAAAAGAGTACTTCTACTAATAGTGCAAAAATCGAAATAGACTTGAGAACCTCAGAACCAATAGCTAGACATATGATTTAAAGGTGAGAATTGGTTTGGTAACATTTGGAAGGATGTTACACATGATGGACTAAACAGATCAGAAAGAGGTATCACCAAAAGGGGACTTCTACTAATAGAGTAGGAACCGAAATATGCCTGAAATCTTTGAAGGCAATTTTGGAGGCCTAAACGGATGAATTAGGCCTAAAAAATGTGCAGATTGCCCCCCCCCACAGAGGAATGGCTGGCCTTCCCTTCCCCCTGCTTTGTCTTGTCGAGAGCTTTCCAACCGTACCTTACTCACATGATTCTGAGATTCCTACAGGAAGATTCCCTAAAAGATTCCCTCCGGTCAAAGCTTGTTTGACCAACCAGATAGGACCTAGACCAGACAGGTCACCCATCCAAGTAAGTAATTCAAGGGTGGAGCTTGCTGACATGTCATCTATTTGTGTCCCTAATCCTATGGTGGAGCTTCCTTGGAGGAGATCCTCTCTATCTATATAATAAAGAGAAGGTGCTCCCTTGGGGCATCAAATGTTTGAGTGTGCAATCTGTGTTTTCTCTCTTCTCTTGTCCTCGGAGTATTACAGAGGAGGAAAGAGAAATATTGCGACATTGCAGAAGAAGATCAACAAGAATCTGCAAGAGAAGTTTGAGAAGCAGTGAAGAGAGTTGGCAATAAAAATAAAGGAGGTTACATAAGAAAGACTTTGGGTGGAGAAGTTACAAGTCAAAGTGAAGGTGGAGCAAGAGCAGGCTTGGAAGGGTTGGACGCATTCTGACAAAAGGTAGAAGAGAAGACACCAGCTGGGCAGGACTTTGCTAAGCAAGATCAAGAAGAAGGAAGGCTGAGAGATTTGGAACAGATGTTAGAGGCAAAGATTGACTAATATGTGAAGGAATTGGAGGATTGTACATCTGAGTATGAGGAGGAAGTTATGCCTTCAGTGGAGGGGTGGAACACAATTCTGAGGTGAAGTCATTTTGCAATGAAGTGTCATTTTTGGGAGAGACTGAATCATCACAAACAAGATTGTTTGGAAAGATTTGATGGACTTGTGATTAAGTGTGACATTTTTGTGTGACAAGACTATGAGCAGTGCTTGTTACTCTCTTTTGGGTGTGGTTCCTACCTGAGAGACTAAAGACGCAACCAAGAAGAACTACTTGTTACCATTTGACTTTTTATTTGACCAATTCTAAATTGTATCTTAGCGAGAACAGACTTTACTTACCTGATTACAGCAAAAGTGATATTTACTGGGTTGTCACATTATGCCTATCAAATTTGTTTGGTAGATCAAAATTTCATTAGTTGCAATATTGTTGGTGTGGTACCCACATTTTTTGGTTTGTTGTTGTTAAACATATTTTTTGAGTATATAGTTGAAGGTGGATTGAAACCAAATGGCAAAAGAAAGTAGAAGAATCATCTTTGGGTCATACATGAAGAAGCCTACTTTGTGTCAAGAGAAGGAGAACTCAGATCAGATTCATTGAAGGTGAAACCCAAAGTAAGAAGCCTTTGCCTTGGTGTGATCAACCTAATGCAAAGACATTGCAACAACTTTTCCTTAGGTGTGCTAATCAAGAATGTATGACCAAGAAAATGGTTGAGTCTCAAGGAGGAAAAAATTGATAGTGACAAGAACACATGAAAAAGGTGTGATTTTTCAATAAAGAGTGACTAAAGAGTGGCAACATATTGCAACAATATAAGGTTAAGACTTTGTTGAGGGAATTTCAAAATGTCTTGCAACTATTCTATGCCTCTTAGTAGTTGTGTTGAGGTAATGCAAAGCCATCTTAGAGTTCAATTTTCAAGAATCTTGAGGAAGTGAGTATTTCTCATCCAAGAGAAGAGATAGTTTTTTAGAGACAAAGAGTGAGAGACAGCACAATGCCAATGAGCGGTGGCAAGAAGAATCCCTCACTCTCAATGGGGAGTCCTATGGTCTGGAGGTTAGATGTTGTTGTGAGGATCAAAGTTCTGACCAAACTTCAGATCACCTTTTTGGCATGGAATTGGAATTTGAGTTTTCCAATGTTCATGGTAGAAATTGCTACAAGTAATTGTAAGGAGGGTCTGGAGGAAGTAGGAAAGAGAGGAAATCTGACACAATGGACAGTCAAATTGGAGATTAGTCTTGGGTAAAGAGGTCGATAAGGAGTCTAGAGTGAATTTCTATGGGAAAGGAGAAGCTGTAGAAGAGACTATAGAAGTAAAAAATTCTTTCTATGCTCCACGTACCAAGAATAGCTACAAGGTGGATACCTACTGGGACCCAATAAGTTAAAGTATTGTCGGGGCAATGATGGCAATCTTTAAGCCCAAGAGAACCACCTATGTTATGAAGCAGCATGCCATCTTCTTCCACCAGATTTTTGCAGGTGAATTGGTGAATTAGGCAAAGTGTTTTCACTAGTGGACAAGGCAAATGGTATGGAATTGGAGAGATAATATGTCTCCACATTATCTAGTGCCATTTGCAATGCATTTCTCACTCAGGTTGAACTTGTTGAAGGAAGAGGAGAGACAAAAGGTGGTGTCTCACTTCCATCCCAATTTGCAAAGAGAAGCAAATGATGAAGAGCAACATTATACCCAATGAATCCAAAGTAGTGATGAGCACTTTGCCAAGACAGGACAACATAAGAAGGTGGCAAGGACTACTTCAAGGACAAAGAAGAGATGTTGTCTCTAGTCCAGCCAAGGAAGAGAAGGAAAGTGAACCCGCAGCACAAAGTAGTAGTGCGTGACTTGTCATCAAGAATAGAATCAAAGGAAGAAGAAGAAGAAGAAGAAGCAGAATTGACATTGCAGAGTGAAGAGTCAAGCAGCAGGAGTGATAACAAACCCAAAGTTGAGCAGCCAATGGTGAAAGAGGCTAAGGAGGAAGATTGGGAGTTCCATATGGCAATTGATCATATGGAAGGAGGAGACATTTCTTGCTTGGAGTTGCCAGCAATTGAAATAGAAGAGAACCAAGAGGAAGAGCCAAGGTTGGTGATCCAATGAGGAACAAGGACAAAGAGAAATTTGCAAGCTATTGTTGCAAGACCAAGTAAAGCCAAGGCGGGAGAAGAAAGCTTGGAAGAGATGTCTCTAAAGATATAAAGATCAAGACTTTGTAGTAAAGTGCATGTCAAAGAGGAAGAAACCCCTACAGTCAAGCGCAAAGATAATGAAGTTGCAAGAGATGTTGATAGAGTAGCATACTTGTTGAAGGTTGTCTATTTTCTGCTATTGCAGTCAAAGTAGAAGACGGAAGAATTGAAGAAAATTCATCTGGAAGTGCAAGATGAACTGCAAGTAGTGAAGTATTGGAGTGTAGAAACCTTGGAGTTGCGGGAGAAGTTAAACCAAGGGGAAGAGGAAGGCTTTTGATAACTTGCAAGAAGAATTTACAAAGTAAGGAGTTGAGACAAAAACATAGGCCAACGATATACATTAGTAGAAGGCACTGAATGAGAAATTGAAGATGGAACTTGATGAAGCTCAAATAGAAGTCCTACACTCAAAAACCATTGCAGTAGTGATTGAGCAAGAGATAGAGAGTCTGAGTAAGAGAGCAAAGAACAAAGAAAGATGAAGCATGGCAACAAGAGTTGACAGACCAATGTCAAGAAGAAGATAGGTTGTGTGCAGTTTGATCAGAAGCATGGAAGTTCAACTTGGGCAGTATGCAAGGATGAAGGAGGCATTAAAAGCTGAATTTGAAGACAAGTTGTGAATGTATCAGGAGGAGTTGCAGGTACAGCAAGGAAGAGAGAAGAAGAACCAGTCGGAGGTAGTAGAAGAAATTGTCATGAGAGTGAATGCAATGCTTAGCATTGTGGCCGAGGTTCAATTGGAGGAAGCTAGATTGCACAAATTAAATTTGTTAGTGTAGGAGACTAGGAAGAAGAAAGTGAAGAGCATAGATATGAATCATCTTCTGATTCGCTTGAGAGAGAGAAAGAGTAGATTGGAAAATGTTGGAGTAGGAGACAATGTTTATCTCAAATTGGATTTTGTTAGATCAGACTTAGATAGGCTTCATAGTGAGATGAAGGTAAAAGCAAAGTCCAAAGTAGTAGAAGTAGGAGTGCAAGTGTCTTAGAGTGAGTTACTTGAGACATTAGGAGAGATTAAGTTAAAGAATAAGAATGTAAATAGATTAACCATGACTTCAATTTTGGTTGGGACTGAAGATATGGTAGAAATAGAAGAAGAAATAGGAGTGAAGGAATCCAAAGAACAAGATAGGAAGTTACATCAGGTTCAGAAGCTGAATTTGAGGTTGACATCAGATCGGATTAGAAACTGATTCAAAACTGATTTGAAGAGGTAGATATGAAGAGGTGGGTTGACATTTTGGATCTAGTTGGTAAAGTTGTTGATAGAATGGTATTTCAGTTAGTAACTATCAAAGTGATCAACCTATTTAAAGGAAGCATTCATAGTGTTTTGTTGTTCAATATTTATGTTTTTGAAGTTGAGTAAAGCAAAGTTTTATAACTTAGTGCTCATCGTTTTAGCTTAATTCCAAGTATCAATCTTGTGTGTGGGTTTGTGAGTGCTTGGAGAATTTTGAAGTGCAAGTCAATAAGCTTGTTGGATATTGGATTCTGGTAGTGTTGATTTCATTTTTTGTTTTTGATCTTGAGTGGATAGCAATCAAAGCAATGCCTTAATTGATCTGTGAGGAACTATAGTGTTGGTAGTACTTTGCATTTGTGACTGAAACATTAGATTGGTGCAAAGCAATTTCTATTGAGGAAGTTGTGCCTTTAGTAGAGGGGTGGAATAAAATTTTGAAGCAAAGTCATCTCATAGTGAAATAACCTTCTTTGGGAAGAATTGAATCATCACAATCAAAGTTTATTTGGAAAGAATTGACTGAATTGTGATTATGGGTGTGTAATTCATAACAAGAATTATTGTTGAGCGCTTGTTACTGAATCATATCTCTATGGGAAAAAACTTTACTTATTGACTATTGCAACAGTAATACTTGCCGGATCATCATAGTTGGCAAGCATATATGTTCAAAGGTACTTGTATGTGTATAGAGATGAGACTATTAGATAAGTCTCTTTACATCATATGGCCCACTTGGCCTTTCAATATCTAGACTTATAATAGATGTTAGCAATGAAGGGTTACCACAAAACACTACCATCAAATATTTCTTTGTTGGGAGCATAGGATTTAGAAAGACATGGTAGTATTCATTTGTTGATTTTTTGGTTGGCAATCTTCATGACACCTCCATGCTGGATGAGGTCAAGGTCTATAAGATCCCCATTTTGGTGTGTTCTGGAATATGTTATGTATATTATGATATCTATAGGTTCATCATGCACTTTTTCTAACAAATATTTTGGAGAATACCACTTTGATGGGTGATTCTTGCATATTGATGGTGGTAAGTACACATCAATTTTGGTTTTGGATTAAAAATGTTGTGTTGTTGGATGCAGGTCAAGTTAGATTATGTGCTCATCATCTTTGTCTTTGGTGGAAAAACCTCTTATCTAGAGATGTTTTACAACATGCTATGATTGGATTCAATGACTAGCTCTATTGATGATAATTTGGATGTTGAATGCCAATCTCAAATAATGGGAGAAGTTGATAGGTCACTTGTGGAAGTAGTGAACCTTGTAGGTCAACCCAAAGCTTATTTATCCACACTCATGAGTTTCCCTACCTCCCATGCTTATAGAGTAGGAGGTCTTGGACTTGTTTGGGACCCATAATAAAAATAGTTGGTGGAGCCCAATGCCAATAATATAGGGCAAGAAATGGGTTTTTGTACTAGTATGACCACTATTTCAATAATGTTAGAGAAAATCTAAGCATCAAGTGTTAGGTCATACTATAGATCTAAGTTGTTTGACCTGCATTGTGAGCCTTGGATTGGTAGAGCAACACAAGATATGTTTGATAGGTATCACCACTTGGACTCTTGTGAGCTCTATGCTGATTGAGATGATCTAGGCACATGCTTGGAGCAATGGACCAAGTGAGCATGGTATTTGGAACATAGCCAATGACTACTAGTGAGAGTGGTCTACTTAGATTACAGCCTTGGTCTACTTGGGATACAACTATAAGACATATGGAGCCTGCAACCAAAGCAAAGAGTTTTTTTTGCTATGAGGTTGGGGACTCTAGCAATTTGAGGCAGAATAGTATTGTTCCTAAGGCCATAATGTAGCAACTAGTTAGTACACCTTCCAATTCAGAACTAGCTATAATGGATATTGGGACCTAAACATTGGATCTAAGCTCAAGGATGGGAAATATGGAGAGTTTAGAGGTTCTTTAGGAGCTACACGAGTATTTTTACCTTCAATATAAAGGATTTAGGTGCTCTAAAAGGACCACAAATTTGGATTGAGCTGACTAGTGATACACTAGTTTTTTGATATCCCTATACATATAGTGACATGGAGAGAGCTTTGATTCAAAGCTAGAGTAGAGATCTAAGGTATCCTACCTTGCATCTCATTATGCAGATTTTTCTTTTCCCTTTTGTCATAATGATTCATTAAGCTTTTAGATTAGAATGCTAGCAAAAGATAGGATTTTTGGCTTATACTCCAATTACCCCAAAAACACCTACTAAAATGTACATAGGTAATTGGCAAAGTCATCACACCATCAAAGTGGGACTACCTCAAAACTACTAGAGTGGGACTAATTTGCAATTACAAGTACCAATTACCATGTTATCATCAATAAGTGAGTTGTCCATGCTGGCATTCACACCAACAAAAAATTGCAACATATTATAGAATTGATTTTGGCAACTTTTGATCCTTGTGACACTTCACACATGTGAGAAAAACAACATTTCACCACTAATGCATGCTATAATTTTGAATTGAGTTATTGATATGTACAAGTACTTCATCGCAACAAGGAGTAAGGTTCAGATTAGAATTGAGATCATGCCACCTCTAAGAATTCAGAATCAATAGAATCACAACACCACAACACATGAAGAAATGGGTTCTCGTTCAGATTTGGAGATTGTTAGGAAACAGTTTAGGTATTTAGATAACTATCAAGAGCTCAACTTATTTAAAGGAGGCATTTGCAGTGTGTTGTTGTTCAGTATTCATAAAGCAAAGTGCTGATCTTAGTGCTCATTGCTTGAGCTTAATTCCGAGTATCAATCATGTGATTGTGTTTGTGAGTGTTTGGCCAAATTCAAAGTGCAAGTTAGTGTGCTTGTTGGATGTTGGATTCCGCAACATTGATCTTTGTTCTATGTGTTTGATCTTGAGTGAAGTGGAATTGGAGCAATGCCTTGATAAATCTGAGAGGAATTGTAGTGTTGGTAATATTTTGCATTTGTGAGTGCAAAGTAGGATTTATGTAAGGCAATTTTGATCAAGGAAGTTGTGCCGTCAATAAAGAAGTGGAACACAATTCTGAGGCAAAAGTGTTTTGCAGTGAAGTAGTCATTTTTGGAGGAATTTGAATCATCAAAATCAAGATTGTTTAGAAAGTTTTGCTAGATTTGTGATTATGGGTGACAAATTGTTGTGACAAGACTGAACGTTAGTGCTGGTTACTCTCTTCTAGTTGTAGCTTCTACCTGAGAGATTAAAGATGCAACAAAGAAGAACTACATTGTTACTTTGCTTTGTATTTGACCAATTCTGAATCATATCTCCACGGGAACAAACTTTACTTACGTGAGTATTGCAAATGTGATATTTGTCAGAATGTCATATGATTTTTTGGCTCCCCTGCCAAGGATACACATCTCGGAAGAAGGAGAATACAAAGCCAAACCTAAATTGGGTTTTGAACTAATATGAATGTCTACATTGAGAGAACAACGGGAAGAGAGAGTTTAAAGATGAACTTTGCACCATGAAGAAGAAGGAACGCTAGAAGACTCAATCCACTTTTGAAAATCCTGAACGGGACGTTGGATTTTCAACTTCTTCACAAAGTTCAAGAAGCCTTGCAAGAGCTTGAACAAAAGAAACATGAAGGTCGGTGGCAAAAATACTTCTCATCTCCAGCTTCCAAAAAGAAGAAAGACTCAAGCAAGCAAACATACTTGTTGAGACCAAATACACTAACTTCTCTTAAAGTTGTAAAGGAAGTCAAGTTTATAAAGAAATTGATTTGTGAAAAGACAATAGGAATCTTAACAGAAGAAGAGAGCCAACAACTTTAACAAACAATTCCTTGGTTGGCTTGAGGGAATTTTCAAGAACACTCTCAAAGTGATTAACCTCTTACTCTGTTTCCACTCAAAGTTGACACTTTCAAAGAAGAAGAATCTATCGTAAAAGATCTCACTTTGAACTTGATTAATTGGAAGCCATGGGCTGTCAATACACATCAATACTAGCCAGTGCCTTAGGTCCATCAAGTTCAACCTTACCTCAGCCAATTCCTCAAAGCCCAAGAATGACTTTGTTACCTGTCACTTGACATGCCTACCAGAAGTACAAAGGGATAAAACAAGACGAAGACCCAGACAAATTCATCAAAGAATCTGAAGTTATTTCCTTTGCCAACAAGGAACATGACTCTAAGGATCATCTGTGCATTTGTCCAAGTCTGCTACAAAAGAAAGCCTGGAGCTGGTATACATATGTAACCCAAAAGAGGTTCACACCAGCCTATTAGGCAGACTTGCGAAATGGCTTCCTAGATTGATTTTGGGAAGTTGACTATGATACGAGTGTCTTTGTGGCACTCAATGATTTGGACAAAGGGAAGAAGGAGAAGTTGAGAGACTACCCTGAGCAGTTCATGGCCCTTTTGAACTGTGTCCTGAAGCAATCTGGTGTGGTGGGTTGGTTACTCCAATGCCCAAGCCATTACTTGGTTCCTTGAAGGACGGTCACTAGAGATCTGTATCTTTGCCAAGAAGAGGAATGTAACTTCCTTGGACAAGGTCCTCAAACACATTTCTTGATATGAGGCAACCCACTCTCACTCTTTTGGTAACCAAAGAAATTGGGAGAAGAAAGGCAAGGAGCCAAGAAGAAGAGCTTCTCATAATACATCTGCTTCTTCAAAGGAATCCTCCACATCTTCAAGTTCTTCTTCAGAATCCAAAGAAGATTCAAAGCCAAGAAGAATACAAAGGCATGGAGGAAAGAAGCCAATAACACCTCCAACAAAGATTGTAAATAAGTCTGATCAAAAGTTGGAGACTCTTATTAAAGAGTATATGGATTTCAAGATCCAAATGATTGGGACTAAGGACCAAAGAAAGCCTTTGTCATTTGGCAAACCAAATGTATGGTGCAATGCGTGTGGAAAATTTGGCCACGCTAATACAAAGTATTTGACCCGCACAACATTTCTAGTGCAACAAATTGATTGGGTTCCAAGTTGGGACCAAAGTGAGGAAGATGAGGCAATTTACCAAACCCATGAAGTAAAGCCTTAGGCAAGCACATCGTATCAAGGTCCAAGGTATAGACCAAGGGAGTACAACAACAATACTCTCCCATGAAGACTACCAATGGGTGGCTAAAAAAGGCCTCAAAATGTTGCATTTGGTGCTTGTTATAATTGTAGCTCAATGGGACATTGGTCTTCAAACTATCCGGAGCCAAGATGGCAAATTGGGTATGTCTCTTTATGTGGAAATTGTAAAGGATTGGGTCACACAGGCAACTAGTGTCCTCATCCACCCAACCCAAAGCCGCTTGTAAAATATGTACAAACTCTAGCCGAGCGTGTAGCGCTTTAGGCAAAAGGGGATACTACGGTTATTGTATAGCACTTGAGTAAGAGAGACCTCAAGAAGGGAGTCCGGCTCCAAAAGGAGAATGACCGGACCTCAAAAATTTGAAAGTTGAAACACACAAGGGCAAGAAGAAGTGTGACCTCAAGGAGCTAAGTACTACTTCCTAGTCTTCACGAAAGGCAAAGAGGTTGTGCCCAAAAGCAATTCTTTTTGCAAAGGAGGAGAAGATTCTTGCAAAAGCCAAAGCTAAAGCTTTGCAGAAAGAAATCCAAGAAGCTATACAAAGGACTCGGGAGATGAGTTTGGAGGACAATACAAAGACAAAGCCTCCAGTTTTTCCAATGGACATCAGATCCAAAGTAAAGGACCTGATACAAGCCAAGGTGGGCAAACCTGAAGAACCTTGAGTCAAGACCACCAGTATTTTGATCACCATTTTGAAGCGTCCCGAAGTCCAACTCAAATGAGAAGACTTTGAACCTAAAGACAAAGGCAACGAAGGTGAAATTAGGGGGAGTACTTCAATACATTATTGTGGCAGATTTGGCATCCATAAGTGCAAATGTCACATTTGAGCAACTATGGGAAGACAATAAGCTGTACAAGAAACAAGTAAGTTTGGCCCTCAAGAAAGTACGGGTGATGTCTCAAAAAGACCTGCCAGCCATTTATTGTATTGAGCAAGAGGATCTAGGATCTCCTAAAGTTGGTGCGGAGATTGTATGGTGCATGATAACATCAATACCCATTGATTTGGGTTTAGGTGTTAACGTCATGACCAAAGATACTACAAATTAGTTGGGGTACCATACGTTTGAGCCAACATCCCAAGTTTTGTAATTTGCAGACCAAACCAGGAGATGGTCTTTGGGTTTGTTGTCAAACATAACAACACTCATTGGAGGGGTGCCCTTCAAATTGAATTACATTGTGTTGCAGCCAGTCACCAAAACTGGCTACCCACTATTGATCAGAAGACCTTGGTTGTACAATGCCCAAGTTGTGGTGTATTGGCACCAACAAAGGTTACGGTTCAAGGACATTTTGTCCAATGACCAGAAGTTGGTGATGGTAAGTTGGACAAAGGTTCCCCGTCATGGGAAGACAACTATGTAAAAAGGCAAAGATGAATCCAAAGATTCATCATCTTCATCTTCAGATGACTCCAAAGACAAAGTCCAAGTCAATTACTTGGAATGCTACGAGGTGGACAAAGAAGACAAAGATCCAGATGATGTTGCCTCGGTGGACATGATTTGGAGGAAGGGGGTATGACTACAGTTTGACTCAGGTTAAGCCAAGTCAGTCATGTTGAAGGAGTCATTAACCCCAATGATTGTCAAGATGTTGTCTTGATTGAAAGAAAGATTTTGAACATTTTGAAGAAAGTCACTTTGGAAGAGTTTGTAGGATACTTGCCCTATTCATAGAATTCCAAGATGTATTTTCTTGGTCTATTGATCAAATGTTGGGTATTCCATGCCAATTTAGAGAACAGCGGATTGATCTGGTTGAAGGTGCAGTTTTGGTTTGGCAAAGATAGTATCACCTAAACCCAAAGTACTCACTCTTGGTAAAAGATGAAATTGACAAGTACTTAGGGGCCGGAATAATACTTACCATCTTAAGTAGTGAATGGGTCTCCCACATTGTCATTGTCCCAAAGAAGAAGACTGGGAAGATTTGAGTGTGCCAAGATTTTTGCAAATTGAATGCAATCACGAGGAAGGATCATCATCCCTTGCCTTTCACATACATAATTTTGGACCAAGTAGCTGGTCATCCTTGTTATAGTTTTCTTGATGGGTTTTGAGTGTATAATCAAGTATCCATCCAAGAAGAAGACAAGGACAAAACTACATTCAAAACTACTACCAATTGGGGCACTTTTGCTTACAATCAAATACCCTTCACATTGTGTAATGCTCTCGTTACTTTCTAGCAGATGATGAATACAATCTTCAAAGATTTTATGTGAAAATTTGTGGAAGTCTTCATTGATAATTTTTGTATGTTTGGGCAAAGAGAAGTACATTTGCATTACTTTTGCCAAACTTTTGAAAGGTGTCATTTGTCATTACACCCACAGAAATGCTTCTTTGCAATGAAGGAAGGAATTCTCTTGGGGCATCAAGTGTCAAGCCAAGGTATTGAAGTTGATGTCAAGAAGGTTAAAGTTATCTTAGCTTTGGAATCCCCTAAAAACATCAAGGAGCTGAGAGCCTTCTTGGGACATGTCGGATATTATAGACGCTTTGTGTCAAACTATGTGGTTCTTGCTGCACCCCTAACAAAGCTTTTGAAGAAGTCTGAAGACTACTTGCGGGAAGCAGAACAAGAAGAAGTTTCCCAAATATTGAAGAAGAAACTGGTTGAAGCACCAATTATGAGGGCTCCAAATTTGGATGCCCCTTTTCATGTGTATGAGGACACCTTGTTTATGGCAATTGGAGTTGTCTTAAGTTAGAAGGACAAGAAGGAGAAGGACTACCCAATTTATTATGCTAGCCAACAACTTTTAGTTTCAGAAGAGAATTATTTGATGACAAAAAGAGAAGCACTCAAAATGGTGTACGCTACAAGAAGTTTTGCCACTACCTATTGGGATATGAGTTTGTCTTCTATGTTCACCATTACACATTGCAACCTTTGGTCAAGAAGGCAGATTTGTGTAGGAGAATTGCAAGATGGATCTTGTTATTACAAGAATTCACATACACTATACAAGTACAAAAGGGAGCTTTGCATGCAAATGTGGACTTCTTATCTAGGTTAGAAACTCAAGACCAAGAGTGGGAGGTCAATAATTGGTTCCTTAACAAAGAGTTATATCATTTGATGGCAATGCAAAGTACAAAGTATGCGGCTAAATGAGGCCAATACACTATTTGCATACTCTCCACTAACTTGACGGGCTGGACCCGGAGCAGAGGGCAGTCTTCCTCAAGAAGATGGGACCATATCAGCTAAAACACAACATTTTGTTTAAGATGGGTGAAGAGAAAGTATTTTGGAGATGCTTGGAGGCATACAAAGTTGGAGAAGTAATAGAGTCTTTACACTCAAAATCATCAACAGGACACTATGCCTTGAAGAATAATTAAAGAAGATTCTTTCATCGGGGTATTGGTGGCCTATGATGTATAAAGACACTCACGCTCATATCCAAAGTTGTGATGCCTGTCAAAGAACAGGAAAGCTGACCGCTACTTCTTAGTGACCTTTGAGACCAATTTTGCCTTGGCTCCATTTGAGAAATAGGGTATTAGTTTCTGTGTCCAATTCAACTAGTGACCCAAGTCACAAGGAAGAGATAAATCTTGGTGTGCATTGATTATGCTACCAAGATGGTTGAAGCAAAGGCAATGCAGAGAGATGATGCAAAAATAGTTGCAGAATTTTTCTTCTGAAACATCATTTCACATTATGGATGTCCTCTGGAATTGGTCAGTGATCGGGAGACCTATTTTTTGAACTCCATAGTAGAAGCATAAACCAAGTACTTCTAGATTAAACATTGGAAGACTACTCCCTATAATCTAAAAGTGAATGGACTAATGGAGATAGCCAATAAATTGCTTTGTAAAATTCTGAGCAAGGTGACAATCAATTATGCCTACAACTGGGACACGAAGTTACCCGTAGCTTTATCGGCATATCAAATGACTGAAAAGATCACAACCAAACAAACTCCATACTTCTTGACATATGGCTTGCATCCCATTATACCAGTTGTATTTGAAGTACCAGCATATCCAATTTTGTGTGAGGAAAGATTGTCGGCAAAAGAAAGCCAAGATCTTTGGATCCATCAATTGATGTGGTTAGAAGAGAGAAGAGATGATTCAATGCCAACCACAAAGGCAATACATGAATAGAGGAAAGTCAGGCACAATAAGGGAATCAAGCTTATGGCTGTTCAGGAGGGTGATTTGGTGTCATTATATGACAATCACCAAATACTTTTTCTAGGCAAGTTGCATTTGAGGTGGATGGAGCCATACCTTCTTTTGCACATTTATGAGAATGGCTTGCTGCAACTTGCAGACCTGGAGGGCAATCCATTTGCAACCCAAGTAAACGGGTGGAGAGTTTAAAAATACTTAACCGTCAACCCGGCTTTGTATAGTCCCCAATTTCACCCCAACTTGTTGTTTGCATGGATGCTCACATTTGAGGAAGGAGGTATGTGGTACTCACATTTTTGACTTTTTTTGGTTCTAAGGAGTTTTAGACAAAGAAAGGTAGAGTTCACAAGGAACTCAATCCATTTCAGGAACAAAAGAGGAAGAAATGGAGTTCTCAAGAAAAAGCCAAAGAGATGTGACTTTGTGTTAAAAACTGTAAAAAATCCGGATACGAAGGGTCTGGTCTAAAGCCAAAGTAAAGAAGACTTTGCCTTGGGGTGATCAAACTAATGCAAAGAGAGCATAATAACTTTTCTTTGGACCGCAAATCAAGAACCAGTTATGAAATAGCAAGAGTAGTGCACCTTGACAATGATAGGAGGAACTCATGCAAAAGGTGTGATTTATCAGTCGAAGTATGGATGACAAATGATGGAGGATTACATCACTATAAAAGCAAGGTTTTCCCCAAGCAATGAAAGAAATATCCTATGCCCTTAAGAAGTTGTGTAGAGGAATCCCACAGGAAGCAACTAGTTATGAGAGAAATCCTTGAGTTGTCTATAAAAGCAAGAGTTTTGTAGCAAAGGGACGGGGAATTAATTTGAGAGTGTTTGAAACCGCAAAGAGAAGAGATGAGAGAATTCAGGAAGTGCTCTTCATTGGGAGTGCAAAATCATGCAATGAATAGGTTAGACATGGTGGCACTGATCAAAGTCTTGGTGAGACTTCATATCATGTTCTTGGCATGGAACAAGACCATGAACTTTCCAAAATTCATGATCGATAAAGTTGCAAGCAACTATGCCAAAGGCCCAAAAGCCATCGGGAAGAGAGGCAATCTGGCTCAATGGATAAAGTCAGATTGGAGGTTAGTGTTGGGAAGAGAAGTTGGAGAGGAGATGGGTTCTTCTTTCTTTGGTAAAGAACACCTGGGGGAAGAGACTCAAGAAGTAAAAGATTTGTTTAATTTGCACAGAGTGAAGAATGGGTACAAGGTGGAGAACTATCACAATCTGATCAGACATTCTATCATGGCAAGTTTGAGGGCAATCTCCAAACCAGAGCACACCACCTACATTACAAAGTACCAACGGTCTTCTTTCACCAGATGTTCGCGGGTGAGCCAGTCAATTGGGTAAAGAGTTTCTACAAATGCATGAGGCTGATGGTGTTGAATTGGAGAGATCAAACGCCACTTGTGACAACCCGGCAAATATCACTTTTTTGGTAATTGGGTCAGTAAAGTTAGTTCCCGTAGAGATACTACCCAGAATTGGTCAAATACAAAGTCAAAAGTCACAATTGCAGTTCTTCTTGATGGCTTCTTTAATCTCTCAGGTAGAAACTACACCCAGAAGAGAGTAACAAGCTCACAATCTTGACAACTTGTCACAAATACACACATATGATCACAACATAGTCAATTCTATCCAAACAATTCTTGATTGTGATGATTCAGATTCTCCTAAAGACGGCACTTCACTGCGAAGCCGATTTTGCCTCAGAATTGTGTTCCACCCCTCTATTGAAGGCACAACTTCCTCGATTGAAATTGCTTCACACCAACTTTGTACTGCATTTGCAAATGCAGAATACTACCAACACTACAATTCCTCTCAGACCTGTCAAGGCATTGCTCCGATGCACTTCACTCAGGATCAAACACACAGAATGAAGATCAAGGCTGTAGATTCCAACATCCCCAGACACACTGACTTGCTCTTTGGAATTCTCCACACACTCACAAACACAAACACGAAATTGACAATCGGAATTAAGCTTAAGCGACGAGTACTGAGAACAGCACTTCGCTTTATCTATCTTCAGAAATATGAATACTGAATAACATCGTATTGCAAATGCTTCACTTAAATACTGAAGCAAACGGCAGACTTGCCTACCTAGGCACCGCTTCCTAACATCCTTTCCTACCTACAAATCCCTATCAATAATCTATCTCTTCATATCTGCCCCTTCCTATCTCAAAATCAACATTTATCCCGATCCTATGTCTACCTCATCATCGGCTTCCAAACCCGATGATCTTCTTACTACTTCTCCTTCTTTGGGTATGACTGATTCTACTAATTTCTTCACTAATTCTACAACTTCTACACTAGGAACTACAATTGAGCTCATGGGTAATCCATCTACACTCTTATCTCTTGACCCACTCTTCTCTAATGTATCAATTCTCAAGTCCGATGATGCTTGAGTTCCTACATCTGCGACATCCGGTTTCTTCTCCACTGTCACACTATTCCGAATCTTCTCCAATTCCGAATTGACTAAATCCAATCTAAGACTAACATTATTCTCTACATCTAACATTTTCCTGTCTACTCGCTCTCTCAACCAAATCAGCAATGTGTTCATGTCCACATCCTTAGCTCTTTGCTTCCGAGTTTCCTGCACAAGTAACTTCAACTCATGCAGACGAGCTTCTTCCAATCTTCCTTCAGCCTCCGTGCTTAGAATTGCTCGTAATCTCCCAGCAAGGTCCCCTACTGATTCTGATGCATACCCTCAAGAACGCTCCACCTTCAACTCCACCCGATACATTTGCAACTCGTCTTCGTATTTTACAGCGAGCATCTTCTTCTCCTCTGCATATTGCACTTTCTGCTGCTCTGCACTCTTGACAAGTTCTTGCAAACGCTCTTCTTCTTCTTGCCTTGACGCCAATTCTCTCTGCCATGCTTGATCTTTTGCTGCAGCACTCTTCTTCAAGCTGTCCAATTCTTGCTCCATCACGATATTCATTGCCTTAAAATGGACATTCTCAACACGCACATTACTTACTTCCTCTTGCATCTTGTTGAGCCACATTGCCTGCTCCTTCAACTCTCCGGCTTGCTTTTGCAGGTCCTTCTCCTTTTTTGCACAACTCTCTTGTAACACGCTCAGCATTTTCTTCCTCGAGTCTTCCTCCCTCCAAAGATCTTCAATTTCCGCACTTCTTTGGATTTGATGCTCCTGCAGCTCCTTCACTTCCTTCAATAGATGCTTCACCACCTGCAGCTCATTCATCCCTTTTACTTGATCTTGGGGAATTCCTCTCCGATGTTCCTTCAAAATCTCCAGCAATGGTGGACCACCTTTGTTAAATATAATATCCCGCCAAAAGTTTCTTCTTCATCATTGCCTTCTTTGTCTGGAGTCTTTTCTTGTGTCATCGGCTCCTTCATCCGAAGTCGTGATCTTCATATCTTCAAAGTGTCAGTGCTATCTTCGTCTTGCCCTCTTGAACTCGGCCTCATGGGATATTCCTTCTTTGCTTTGGGTTTTGGCTTGTTCTCCACCATCGCCTCGCCCGCTTCACTCACCACCACCGATTGCTGGACTTTGGGCTCTCCCTCACTTTCACTACCCGACTCCACACTCCTCAACGTGAGCTCTTCTTCTTCTAAGTCTTCTTCTTGCGACTCTATTTCTTCATCAGACTCTGATCCCGATGATGCTCTTCTCACAACATTAGCGGTCTTCAACATCAGCCTCCGAGTCTTGCGTTGGATGGGCAATGGTTTAGCTTCTTTGGGTTTACTTTGCTTCTTCGTCTTTGGACTGGCCGCATCTTCGATCTTCCACTGTCTCATTCTCGCAAAGTATTCGTCATTCGCCCGCAGCTGAAGCATATACTGTCGCTCCTCCTTGTCAGCTTCTCGTCTCAAATCAGGGTGCATGTGGGAGACCATACGATGCCGCTCGTCTTCTGAGAGCAAGTTTAGGCCGAAGTAGAAATGTGCTGCAAATGGTGCAAAATAATGCGGTGGCAAGCCCATTTGCCAATTCACTACCATCTGCCTTGTTCGATGATGGAAACACTTTGCCCAATTCATGGGTACTCCTGCAAACATCTAGTGGAAGAAGACCGCCTGCTGTATGGTTACATACGTTGTTCACTCCGGCTTGAACATGGCCATCATCGCTCCTACTATACTTCTTCGGATTGGGTCCCGATAGGACTCCACCTTGTAACCATTCGTAGTTTGGAGCAAAAAACAAGTTACGAATCTCCGTTGTCTCCTCTGCAGCATCACACTTCCGATAGAAGGTGATGTCCTGTTGGCTCTCCTGCTTCTCTCCCCAGGACTAACTTCCAATCCGACTCAGTCCATCGAGCCGGATTGCCTCTCTTCCCCTCCACTTCGGGACCCTCCTCACAATTATTGGCAGCGATTTCTGCCATCACTCCCGGGAAACTAAAATTCCAGTTCCAGGCTAAAAAGGTGATACAAAGTCTAACCAAGACTTCGATCCTTGCTACTACGTCTACCCTTCAAATTGCAAAACCTTTCACTGCCAGCGCATTTGCCACCTTCTTTGCCATGATTTGTTCTCTTGTTCTACGCTGTTGGAAGATCAGCCCCTCTCCTAGATGAGACACTCTAACTCCCTCAGGGTTTCGGAAAATTTCACTCTCGACGAGCTTCCGGACATGCATTCCTGCAGGATGACTACTTAGAGGAATTGGAAATTTACTCAGCGAATTCAACTTCCCTCTACGCATTTGCAATTTTATATTGCCCTGAATCGCAATCATTCTTCAGTCAATTTCTTCTATGAGTTTCTCTCTTATGCGTGCTCTCTCGGTCACTGTCAAGACATGCTTCTTCTGCCCCCGCCGTTTCTTGAAATGTACTTTCTTGCCACGCACCGAGGTTGTTAAACGGTCTTCATCATTCCTGCATTTTCCAACCCGAAGACAATGATCTTCGGCGTCCTCCTCTTCCGAGTACCTCCATCATCAGATCCGATGTCAGCTTCTTCGGCTTTCCTCCAAAGTTATTTTCACCTCTTCGTTGTTTGCAATTCAACTTTTTCGTGCTTACTTCGTCTCTTAAACACTACTAACCATAAAAAAACAAAAAATGTGGGTACCACACCACCCCATTACTTTGTACTGTTTGCGGTTCATTTTTACCTCATGTTGAATCTGCTGCAAGGAGAGGAGAGAAACAGGGTGGTATTGCATTTCCACCCAGATTTACAAGAGGATGCGGATGAGGAGGAGAAGTTGTACATACAACAACTACACCGCAATGATGAGCTATACCAAAAGACTGGGCATGATCAACTGGCGGAGATGTCTCTTCCGAAGAGAAGGAAAAGGACAAGACCCAAAGAATGGAGTTTTCTTGTGCAGACTACAAAGGCAAGGAGAATGGAGGTAGTCCAAAGAATGCGGCTGTAGACTCCTACAATAGATGAAGAATCAGAAGGAGGGATTGAGTCAAAGTTGGTGGAGGTAGAGGACAAAGAAGCAGAGTTTACTTTGCAGAGCAAAGAGTTTGGAAGCAATGGTGAACCTGACATATAGTAGTTAGAGAAGAAAAACAAGAACTGCAAGAAGATATTGATCAAATCAAGGAAGGAGAGTTGCCAAGTTTGGAGTTGTTTAAGCAAGACAAAGATGTGCGAGTTGAAGAACCAACTCAAGATTTAGAAGAAGCAAGGAACTTGAGGAAGAAGGAAGTGGATGTAATTCACTTGGAAGATGATGAAAGTTCAGGCAAAGATGGTGTGTTACCAATCCGAAGATCCCAACTTTGGGTGCAAGCTCAGCTGAATGAGGTTGAAGAAAAACAGGAAGAGAGAGAAGAGGGTTGTGAAGGAGTGGAGTATCTTCAAGAAGTAGTGTGTCTTGTGAGCCGGCCTGTCTCTCACTAAGGATGAACCTCTGATGGCTATTATGGTAGCGCACCATGGACTAAGAAGGCAAGGAACCCTTACTCCATTATACTCCTCCAAGGCTAACACTCCAAGATTCAAGATTCTGCTCACTAGAGAACTCCATGAGAGAGAGATAGTTGCAAATGAAAGGATGATGAGTACTTCCTCATCCCTTGTTTATATACTTGTGAAATAGTTACACACCAAAGTTACTAATTACTGGAGTAACTCAAGGTACTAGGCTAAAAGTCAAGTAAAGTCAAAAAGTATAAAGGAATATCCATCTACATGGGCATATTCCACTAAGCATGTGATTTTATCTTGACCTAACCACTAAGTCAAGGATTCCTTCACATGGGCTATCCTTGGACTATAGAAGAATCCAAAACAAAAAGGTTTGCGGGCCCAAGAGTTCTCAACTCCTTCCTCAAAGCCAAACACCTAGGAATAATACGAAGTCAACACATTAGAATCTAAAATAATGGTGCTCATCTTTTTCACTTCCACTAAAGTAAGGTCTCCTCTATCCATAGACTATAGAAGAATCTAAAACAAAAAGGCTTATGGGTCCAATAGTTCTCAACTCTTTTCTTAAAGCCAACCACCTAGGAATAATACAAAGTCAATGCACTAGAATCTAAAACAATGGTGCTCATCTTTTCACTTCTTCTTAAGTAAGGTCCCTTCTATCTTACCTATGAATAACTTTATCTAATCATGACTAATCTAGAACCATCCTTTATCTCTATATACTCTCAAGTACTTGTAATACCAAGCTTAATATCACAATACCACACACATGCACAAATGGTTGTTACGTTTACCCCCGGACTAGTTTTCACTTTGTCGTCAAAGTGAAGGTCTCTCTACCTTCTATGATACATCTTCAACTTATCATGGTTAATCCTATCAAAGATTCTTGCTCCCAACTCCTTGAGATCATAGGTGTATCTTCCCCACACCTTCTCCACTATGAAAAGGTCCAAAGTACTTAGGCAAAAACTTTTTTTGCATTTTGTTGAATCAAATAGAATCAAACAACATTACCCAATCATCTTCTTTGAAAGGCTCCACCTTCTTCTTGCCTTGCCCCTTGTCATAGCTCTCCTTTTGTTTCATTTGGGCTTGCTCCACTCAAACCATAGCAACTGCTCTTGCCTCTTCCAACTCCATGAGTTGTTCCTTCCTTGACTTCTTTGCATCACCTCCTTGTGCTTTCTTCACTCTCCTATGAATGCTTTGGAAGGTAGGAAGATCAAAGTGAATAGGTAGTGTAGACTCAATACCATATACCAATTGAAATGGAGAATATCTGGTGGAAAAAATCTTCATGGTTGTCCTATACTCCCACAAAAATGCATGAATCCTCTTGTCCCAATGATTTTAAGCCCTCTCCAATTCTACATCTTTGGTCAACATCATGCACAACGTCTGATTGGTTCTCCCTACCAAGCCATTGGAATTTGGCTTATAGAATGTAGTTACTCTATGTGTGATAAAGAAATATTGTAGCATGGCTGTAGTGATGCTTCCTGAAAACTCTCCTCCTCTATGAGAAACCAACTCCAAAGGGCATCCAAACCAACTTAATAATGTGTTCATAAAGAAATCTACCAACTTCATCTTCATTCTTGTCCCTCAATAATCTAGCCTCAACCCACTTTGTAAGGTAATCAGTAACTACCACAATGTACTGATTGCTCCTTGGGATTAATTGAGAGGACCTACAAAATCAATTCCCCACTTCTCAAAAGGTCCTAGCAATGTAATTGATCTAAGTGGTGGAGTGGATGTAGACTTTCTAGCAAAAGCTTGACAAACATGACAAGTTTTGCAATAATCAAGACAATCCTTGAAAATCACTCTCCAATGGTAACCTGCATCTAGAATCATGAAAACAATCACCTTTCGTGCAAAGTGTCTTCTAGATACTAAACCTTCACAAAACTCCTTTATGAGTAAGATAGACTCTTCCTTGCCCACTAATCTTTGAAGTAGACCATCTGCTCCTTGGTGAAAAAGAATATCCTCCACCATTGTATAAGGTCTAGATCTTGCTGCAAGGGCCTTCCTCTCCCTTGCATGCATCCCTTCTGGATAGTTACCTCTTGTCACAAAATCCAGAATCTCTTTGTACTCCATTGGAACCTCTTGAGTGATTGAGATTGTCATGAGCTCCTCATCCGGGAAGGAATCACCCATTGGTTCATCTCCATCATGATCATAGGCCCTAGATAACAAATTTGCATTTGCATGTTTCTTTCCTGGCCTATCCTCAATGGGTTAGTCATACTCAAACAAGAGTATCATCCACCTTGCAAGTCTCCCTTCCACATGAGGCTTGTTGAAGATGTACTTCAAAGCCTTGTGATCTATGACAATGGTGACTTTCACTCCAATCAAGTAGTGTCTAAACTTCTTCAGACCAAAGATCACTTCCAACCCTTCTCTCTCTAAGACAAAGTAGTTCTTATCAAGAGTCTCCCTTCCACATTAGGCTTGTTTAAGATGTACTTCAAAGCCTTGTGATCCGTGACAATGGTGACTTTCCCTCCAATCAAGTAGTGTCTAAACTTCTTCAGACCAAAGATCACTACCAACCCTTCTCTCTTTAAGACAAAGTAGTTCTTCTTTGTTGATACCATCTGCCTACTAGCATAAGCTATTGGATGATCATGCCCATCTTGGTAATTGACTAATAGTGCATCAAATAGCTACATTAGAAGCATCAATGTAGAGGATGAAAGGCTTACTCCAATCAGGTTTAGCAAGAATTGGAGCTATAACAAGGGATTGCTTGAGCTCCTCAAAAGCTTTGAGAGCCTCCGTGTCTTCTAAAATCACCATGTTATCTACACTCTTCTTCATGTAGATGGTCAATGCATAAGCCTTGTTTGAAAATGAGAAGATGAACCTCCTATAGTTCCCAACTATCCCCAAGAATTGGCATAACTTTGTCAAGCTTGAAGGGAATGGAAGGTCTGAGATTTTCCTCACCTTCTCAGGATCAACTGCTATTCCATCCTTGGAGATGATGTGCCCCAAAAGTAGACCTTTTTCACATCCAAAAATGCACTTCTTTGGGTTGAGTGGGGCATTTGCCTCATCCAAGTGTTGCAAGACCTTAATAAGGTGCTCAAATTGCTCTTCCTTGCTCCCATAGACACAAAAGTCATCAATGAAGTCTCTCACAAATTTCCCAATGAAAGGTTTAAATACCTTGTTCATGAACCGTTG
The DNA here is from genome assembly GCA_948567375.1 of Lunularia cruciata. Taxonomy (NCBI): domain Eukaryota; kingdom Viridiplantae; phylum Streptophyta; class Marchantiopsida; order Lunulariales; family Lunulariaceae; genus Lunularia; species Lunularia cruciata. The sequence continues at coordinate 15,580,807 of OX419756.1, forward strand.
GAATGCGGTTGGGGCATTGCAAAGCCCAAAAGGCATGACCTTGAAAGCATAAGTTCCCCAAGGTGTGGTGAATGTGGTGAGTTGTTGATGCTCTGGTGCAATCTTGATTTGGTTATATCCACTATAACTATCTCCAAAACAATACCTCTCATGACCTTCAACTTCCTCCAAGATCTCATCAATGAATGGTAATGGGTAGTATTCCTTCTTGGAAACAAAATTGAGCTTCTTGTAATCCGCACATACTCAAAGCTTCCCATTCCTCTTCTTCACAATCACAATTGGAGACACCTATTCTAAATTCCCTTGAGCTTATCAATCTCCTCCTTCACAACCATTGATATTGGTGGGCTAATGCAACATTGATTTTGGCGGATTGGTCTTGCATGTGACTCCGCCTCTATCTTGGGCTCCTCCAAGGTGACTTCCTTCAAATCCTTGTAATTGAAAGCAAACACATGGATGAACTTGTGGAAAATCTCCTCAAATCTCACCTTCCACTCCTTGGTAACATTTCAGCCATACTTGAGGGTAGCTAACCTTCTTTCTACCTCCTCAAGTGGCAATAGTGATTTATTTGGGTCCTTCAGAACCTCTGGCTTAGATGCAAAACCCATAGCACAGGAGGGATACACATCTGAATCTGATTCAGATTCATCCTCCTCCATGCTTGTGTCCACACCTAAAGCTCTTTCTTCAGAATCTGATTCACAATAATGGAAAGATGGTGTATTTGAATGTGAAGTATTGGTGGTGTCAGACATAGGAACTATGACTCTATGGTTTGATGGCCCAATCCTCAAGTACCCTTTGTGTCATTGACCTGTTGTGCATGCTGCTCTCAATCATGGCCTCCCAAGAAGTAAGTCATAGCTTGAATCCTTCAAGACTTGGAAATTCATGAGATTTTGGACTCCCATAACTGAAACTACTACCTTGTCCATCACCCCTACTGGTCAAACTTGTTGTTTGTTTGCCATGCTCACCACAAATGTTTAAGTTCTTGAGGGTATCATACCCAACTTCTTCATCAACCTTTCTAACATGGCATTCACTATTGATCCTCCATCAACCAATGCATCCTTGATGTTGTGACTTGTGGTACCTACATTTTTCATTTTGGACAAGTTTTAAAGAAGAAGTGCCTTGCCGAAACCAAAATGAAACCAAATGGAGAAGAAATGAGTGGAAACTAGTGTTTTGATCAGGCCCGAGGAAGTAGACTTCATATTGGAGGAAGAAGGACTCAAATTTTATCAGACCCAAAGAAGCTTACTTTGAGTCAAAGGAGGAAAAAACTTGGACTAGACTTTGAAAGAGTGCTTCTTCGCATCAGAATAGAGGTTACAGGTCAGTATTATTGTGGGAGCTGTATCTGATTGAAAAAAAGTCCAAATCATATGTGCTATATCTTGTTGGAAGTGTATTGTTTAGGGCTTTCCATTAGCACCAAAATTATAGAGTTTGAAGGTCTTTAGAAGAAGTAACAAGTATTTGAAGGTTTGGGAGTAGATGTACAAAGTAGTTAAAGGACTTTGGGTTGGTGTCTTCAAGACTTTGGACTTTAGATTTTGGACTTTGGGTTTACATGACTTTGGGTCTAAAGACTTTACCTCAAGACATATGATTCAACCTGAGGTATTTGGACCTTGGAGTGTAGTGAAGGTGACTTCAAGAATCTTGCTAGAGGCGTTAGAGGAAGTTAGAGTAAGGAAAGAAGATATTTAGGATACCTATGATTTCAATTTCAATTCTAATTGAAGATATGATAGAATTAAAAGAGAAATAGCAATAGTGAATGAACCCAAAGTGCAAGATCAAATAGTAAGTATCTTTGGTCAGTTACATGAGTGATTAGGGGAAAGTGGGTTGCAAATTGAAAGTGTAGATAGTATACTCATGCTTTCAATTACAATTCTTGATGAGGACATAGTTGAATTAGTAAAGGAATTGATAGTAGTTAAAACCAAAGTAGGTGACATAGGAGTGCAGATAACTTTGGAATTACTATCGGAGGTATTAGAGAAGAGTGGGTGGGGAGATAGAGATTTAGAAGGCTTAACTATGATAGGAATTGTAAATCAGAATGAAAGAGTAGTAGAATTAGTAGAGGAATTATGAGTTATGAAACCCAATGATAGAGTAGTAAGTGAAGTTACTTTGAGATTGGAAGCCGAGGAAGAAGTAGACATCGGATTGGAGTAGTAGTAGATTTGAAATCTGAAGAGGCATATATGAAGAGGTGCATTATCATTTCAGATCTGTAGGTTAGAAGAGTTGTTAGGAAACAATATAGTTGTTAGTAACTATTGATTGCTTTACTATTTAAGAGTGGCATTTGTAGGAAAATGTTGTTCAGTGCTCATTAGTTCTAAAAATAGATAAAGTGAAGTGATGTGAAGCAGTGCTTATTGTTTGAGCTTGATTCCAAGTATCAATTCAGTGCTTGTGTTTGTGAGTGTTTAGAGAATTTTGAAGTGCAAGTCAGTGTGTTTGTTGGATGTTAGATTCCACTACCTTGATCTTTACTTTATGTGTTTGATCTTGAGTGAAGTGCAATTGAAGCAATGCCTTGAAAGATCCAAGAGGAATTGTAGTGTTGGTCATATTTTGTGAGTGCAACGCATTGTTGATGTGAATCAATTTTGATCAATGAAGTTGTGCCTTAAGTGAAGGAGTAGAACACAATTCTGAGGTGAAGTTGCTTTGCAGTGAAGTGCTGTTTTTGGGAGAGCTTAAATCATCACAATCAAGATTGTTTGGAAAGATTTGATGGAGTTGTAATTAAGTGTGACACATTGTTGTGACGAGACTACAAATTAGTGCTTGTTACTCTCTTTTGGGTGTAGTTTCTACTTGAGAAATTAAAGATGCAACCAAGAAGAATTGCATGGTGACTTTTAACTTTGTATTTGACCAATTCTGAATCGTATCCCTGCAAGAACAAACTTTACTTACTTGATTACCGCAAAAGTGGTATTTGCCGGGTTGTCACATGACCATTCACTCTCACATCAATCTTGGAGGCATATTCACAAGCCTCCCATGGTGCTGGTTTGGTATCCACCACCACCATTGATACTGGAACTTTTGCCTTCTTCTTCTTCTTGCTCCATGTAGAACTCGAGCCACCTTTAAGCTCCTTTCTCAAAGTAGGATTCAAAGCAATCAATTAGCCCATTGTGATGTTAACCTTGTGACTACCAACATCCTCCAAGACATTTAGTTCCATTGTTGTTTTGAGAGCAATAAGCCCTCCATCCCCAACTTTTTCCTTGGAGTCTTTGTTGTTGATAGTGTTGAAGTGCTTGTGCAAGTGCTCCTAGTAGGCATAGGATTATCTTGGCTAGGAGTTAATACTTGAGAAGAGTGCACATCCTCTACAAAACGAGCTCTCTTCATCTCTTGTGCCAAAAGCTCCAAATTAAGACTCTTGGAGTTTGAGCACTCTCCCTTCTCATACTTGCTCTCAACCACATCTATAGATGCTATCCCCTTACCTTTGTTTTGATTAGGAGCCACTTGGGTTTCACTACCTCCTTCTTTGCTTCTATTGGCTCCTTCCTCCATGGTAAATGGAATTTGGGCAATTCCTTTGGATGTGACTTCTTCCTTCACAACCAAAACAATTTCTCTCATTAAAATTGTTGGTTGGTTGGCCTCCTCTATATGGATAAATTCCATAACTCATAGGTCCTCTCCCAACATTCTGATCCACCTCTCTCTTCTCCCATAGTTGCACCACATTGATCTTGAGATATGCAAGTTGTTCTGTGATGGTTTGAAGTGGATCCTTTGGTAGAGGTGCAAGAATTAGAGCAACTACTACTTGTGGTGCAACTCTTGCCACCAAAGTATCAGAAGTTTCACCATACATGTAACCTTGAGGAGGATGCACAACTTCCTTCACTACCAAATCCTTCTCATCCCCTTCCAAACTCTCTTCCATGTGAATTGGAATCTTGACAGCTTCAACCTTGGAAGAAGGTTTCTCATATCTCACCTTGCTTCTAATTTGAGGTCTCAATCCTCCCACAAAATCCTTGGTGAGCATGGCCCCTATGCTAATCATAGTAGTCTCCACATCATCCCCACTCTTTCTCAACACTATGCAAAATCTGGACTCTAACTTTTCCACTCTTTCCACATAGACTCTCACTTTCTCTCCATCTCCTTGTTTGAGAAAGGTAACCTCACTCATCACTCTCTCATAACTCTGATCTGGAAGAAAGTTCTCAATGAGTGCTGAAGTCAAACTCTCCCAAGACTCTTCTTCCCCATCTCTTCTGTCTCTCTTTTGGTATTTTGACTCATACCATGTAAGTGCTGCATCCTCAAAGCAATTTGGTAATAATGAGGCCCACACATTCTTCCTCCTCTCATTATTTCCTATGCAAGCTCTCTTGAAGTCTCTCACAAATGCCTCCGCATCTTCTCCATTCTTGCCAAAGAAAATTGGAAGTTTTCCCATCATAACCCTTCACTATCTTTCCTTCCTCTCAATTTGTGTTTCCTTTTTCTCTTTTCTTTTCTCTCATTCTATAAATAATAGAGTTTATACATGACTAACACCATTTGAGAATAATCCACCCTAGGGAACACAAAATGTTCAAGTTGCTCCAAGATTTCTATAGCAATATCAAATCCTAGAGTGCATATTAATTGAACTCTCATGGATAGTTTATCCATAAGTTGAAAGATTATCTCCATCACAATATTGAGAACTAGCTGATGAAAGTGGTAGTATTTCTGGAGCTATACTAAGACTCTCTCCAAGATCCTTCACCAAAGTCTCCAAAAGTGCTTTTACTCCACCACACTCATGTCTTTTTGGAAGTCCTTCAACTCCACAAACCTCACACAACTCCTTGGTCTTAGATCTTCTCTCTCCCAATCTTGGTGAAGAAGGTCCAACATGCAAACCTAAGTCAAGTAAGCCTCTCGTTTCCCTCAATCTCTTGCTCTCAAAGGTCAATGGACATGAACTTGCCTTATATCCCTTCTCTTCACATAGAAAGCACTTAGACTCACTCTTTCCCCCAAGTGGTGTAGGTTTTTGGATGCTCTCAACACTCTCTTCATTTGTAAACTATTCTATTGTAAACTATTCTTTTGTAATTCAATTCTATAGTAAACTCTCTTTTCTTCAAATTCACTCCTAAAATCAACTCAAACTCTTGGGGAACCTTGCATAGTCTCAGTTTCCACTCTTGATGACCCTCCATGTTCTCAAGATGAATCTAACACTCAAACATGCTTTTTGTTGCTCTCAAACTCCTCATGCATGAGATCCCAACTCTGCAAAATTGACCCTTCCTCACAATCTCACTCAAATCTCTCAACTGATATGTCAAAGTCCGCTGAAATTTTTCACACTTAATCATGACTCTAGGAAATCCCCCTTTGCAAAATTTCAGATCTTTTCATCAAGTCATTTGGCCTAGACACCTTTCTATTCAACATACATATTTTAGATTTGGTCTGAAAAGCACCTCCTAACTTTAAAAACTCATAACGCCTTGTGCAAGAATGATCTCTCTCTAACTTTTTGTAAACAAGTAGAATATAATACACTGAATTTTTTTGGGAAATTTCAAAACAATCCAATAAAAATTGAAGAATTGGAAGACTCTGTACAATTTTCCAAAGAGCATGCAATTACGGGAGCAGTTTACCCTATCAAATTTCAAACATTTTAGCCCAATACGCATAGTAGGTCTCACAATAATTCCAAGTGTGCTAACTGAAAGATAACCCAAGTTATCATGTGTAGAAATTTCAAGTCCAGATCTCAAACTTGAGATTTTGCCCAAAATTACCTTATCCCCAAAATCTACAATCCACCTCACACAATCTCTCCAAATCCTCTCATGTGTACAAGATGTACAAAATCATCTCAAAGACATCATAATGAACTACAAGGTATACAAATGGATCTTGGTTCTCTTACATAAGTTCATTCCTCTCCTCTCCTAATGTTCTCTCCAAGTGAGCTCTCATAGTTCCTTCTGCTTAATGTAAAACTGAACGTGGAACATTATCTTGCCTTCTAGAGAGGTCCTGACAACAGAACCAAAAATGTAAGCCGGCTTGTCTCTTACTTAGGATGAACCTCTGATGGCTATTATGGTAGCACACTATGGACTAAAAAGGCAAGGAACCCCAACTCCATCATACTCCTCCAAGGCTAACACTCCAAGACTCAAGACTCAAGACATTGCTCACTAGAGAACTCAATGAGAGAGAGATAGTTCCAAATGAAAGGATGATGAGTACTTCCTCATCCCTTGTTTATATACTTGTGAAATAGTTACGCACCAAAGTTACTAATTACTAGAGTAACTCAAGTTACTAGGCTAAAAGTCAAGTAAAGTCAAAAAGTATAAAGGAATATCCATTCACATGGGCATATTCCACTAAGCATATGATCTTATCTTGACCCAACCACTAAGTCAATGATTCCTTCACATGGGCTATCCTTGGACTATAGAAGAATCCAAAACAAAAAGGTTTGCGGGCCCAAGAGTTCTCAACTCTTTCTTCAAAGCCAAACACCTAGGAATAATACCAAGTCAACACACTAGAATCCAAAATAATGGTGCTCATCTTTTTCACTTCCTCTAAAGTAAGGTCCCCTCTATCTTAGCTCTGACTAACTTTAGTTAAAAATGACTTATGTAGAACCATCCTTTATCTCTATATAAATAATATTTCTCAAGTACTCATAATACCAAGCTAAATATCACAATACCACACACATGCACAAATGGGTGTTACAGTCCGCTGTTAGTGCAGTTGGAGCAAAAGAAGAAAGAGGTATAATGCATACAACCTGGAGTGAGAAAGTCTTGCAAGTATTTAGAGCAATGGAAGAAGAGAATACCAAATTGAAGAAATGTCTGACCAAAGGAAAAGAAGAATTGGAGACATTGCGTGTGGATATGGTGTTTTAGAAGGAGGTACATGGAAATCTAGAAGAGAAATTTGAGAAGCAAGGAAAGTACTTGGCAACAAAAGTGACAGAAGTAACGTAAGAGAGACTTTGAGTAGAGAAATTGTAGGCCAAAGTAAAGATTGCACAAGAAGAAGTCAATGAAGAGAGAGGTGTAGTCACAGCAAAGGAATTTGAATTGGAAGCATTTAGTTTGAAGGTACAAGAGAAGGATGCAGCCAGGCAATGTGAATTAAGTAAGTGCCATGAAGAAGAAGGGAGATTGTGAGATTTGGTGACCACATTGGAAGCAAAGATTGGGCAGTATGAAAAGGAGTTGGAGGATTGCACTTTGAAGTACAAAGTAAAATTGTAGGTGGAGCGTGTTGTAGTTCAGGAAGAGCATGAAAGAAAAAGACCTTTAGACTCGGTGGAAGAGATAGTTGTTGGAGTAAAGGCCTATGAGCCGGCCTGTCTCTCACTTAGGATGAACTTCTTATGGCTATTATGGAAGTGCACCATGGACTAAGAAGGCAAGGAACCTGAACTCCATCATACTCCTCCAAGGCTAACACTCCAAGACTCAAGACATTGCTCACTAGAGAACTCAATGAGAGGGAGATAGTTGCAAATGAAAGGATGATGAGTACCTCCTCACCCCTTGTTTATATACTTATGAAATAATTACGTACCAAAGTTACTAATTATCGTAGTAACTCAAGTTACTAGACTAAAAGTCAAGTAAAGTCAAAAAGTAGAAAGGAATATCCATTCACATGGGCATATTCCCCTAAGCATGTGTTATCTTGACCCAACCACTAAGTCAAGGATTCCTTCACATGGGCTATCCTTGGACTAAAGAAGAATCCAAAACAAAAAGGCTTGCGGGCCCAAGAGGTCTCAACTCTTTCCTCAAAGCCAAACACCTAGGAATAATACCAAGTCAACACACTGAAATCCAAAATAGTGGTGTTCATCGTTTCTACTTCCTCTAAAGTAAGGTCCCTTCTATCTTAGTTATGACTAACTTTAGCTAACCATGACTAATATAGAACCATCCTTTATCTCTATAAAAATAATATTTCTTAAGTACTTGTAATACCAAGCTAAATATCACAATACTACACACATGCACAAATGGGTGTTACATGTACCCCCGGACTAAGTTTTCACTTTGTCCTCAAAGTGAAGGTCTCTCTACCTTCTATGGTACATCTTCAACTTATCATGGTTAATCCTATCAAAGTGTCTTCCTCCCAACTCCTTGAGATCATAGGTGTAATTGCCCCACACCTTCTCCACTATGAAAGGTCCAAAGTACTTAGGCAAAAACTTCTTTTGCACTCTCTTGAATCAAATAGAATCAAACAACATTACCCAATCACCTTCTTTGAAAGGCTCCACCTTCTTCTTGCCTTGCCTCTTGTCATAGCTCTCCTTTTGTTTCTTTTGAGCTTGCTCCACTCAAACCATAGCAACTGCTCTTGCCTCTTCCAACTCCATGAGTTGATCCTTCCTTGACTTCTCTGCATCACCTCCTTGTGCTTTCTTCAATCTCCTATGAATGCTTTGGAAGGTAGGAAGATCAAAGTGAATAGGTAAGGTAGACTCAATACCGTACACCAATTGAAATGGAGAATATCTGGTGGAAGTCTTCATGGTTGTCCCACTGCTCTTCAAAGTAGACCATCTGCTCCTTGGTGAGAAAGAATATCCTCCACCATTGTGTAAGGTCTAGATCTTGCTGCAAGGGCGGCCCTCTCCCTAGCATGCATCCCTTCTGGATAGTTACCTCTTGTCACAAAATCCACAATCTCCTTGTTCTCCATTGGAACCTCTTGAGTGACTGAGATTGTCATGAGTTCCTCATCCGGGAAGGAATCATCCACTTGCTCACCTCCATCATGATCATAGGCTCTAGATAACAAATCAGCATTTGCATGTTTCTTTCCTGGCCTATCCTCAATGGTGTAGTCATACTCAGACAAGAGTATCATCCACCTTGCTAGTCTCCTTTCAACATTAGGCTTGTTGAAGATGTACTTCAAAGCCTTGTGATCCGTGACAATGGTGACTTTCCCTCCAATCAAGTAGTGTCTAAACTTCTTCAGACCAAAGATCACTACTGACCCTTCTTTCTCCGTGATAGAGTAGTTCTTCTCTGCTGAAACCATCTGCCTACTAGCATAAGCTGTTGGATGATCATGCCCATCTTGGTCTTATTAACTAAGAGTGCATCCTATAGCTACATTAGAAGCATCAGTGTAGAGGATGAAAGGCTTACTCCAATCAGGCTTAGCAAGAATTGGAGCTATAACAAGGGATTGCTTGAGCTCCTCAAAAGCTTTGAGAGCCTCCTTGTCCTCCAAAATCACCATGTTATCTACACCCTTCTTCATGTAGATGGTCAATACATAAGCCTTGTTGGAAAATGAGAAGATGAACCTCCTATAGTACCCAAGCATCCCCAAGAATTGGCGTAACTTTGTCAAGCTTGAAGGGAATGGAAGGTATGAGATTTTCCTCACCTTCTCATGATCAACTGCTATTCCATCCTTGGAGATGATGTGCCCCAAAAGTAGACCTTCTTCACATCCAAAAATGCACTTCTCTGGGTTGAGTGATGGATTTGCCTCATCCAACCGTTGCAAGACTTTGATTAGGTGCTCAAAGTGCTCCTCCTTGCTCCCATAGACACAAAAGTCATCAATGAAGTCTCTCACAAATTTCCCAATGAAAGGTTCAAATACCTTGTTCATGAACTGTTGGAATGTGGCTGGAGCATTGCAAAGCCCATGACCTTGAAAGCGTAAGTTCCCCAAGGTGTGGTGAATGTGGTGAGTTGTTGATGCTCTGGTGCAATCTTGATTTGGTTATATCCACTATAACCATCTCCAAAACTGTACCTCTCATGACCTGCAACCTCCTCCAAGATCTCATCAATGAATGGCAATGGGTAGTAGTCCTTCTTGGTAACAACATTGAGCTTCTTGTAATCCACACATACCCAAAGCTTGCCATTCTTTTTCTTCACAATGACAATTGGAGATACCCATTCTGAATTCTCCACCTCAAAGATAAATCCAGCCTCCTTGAGCTTATCAATCTCCTCCTTCACAACCAAAGATATTGGTGGGCTAATGCGATGTTGCTTTTGGCGGATTGGTCTTGCATGTGACTCCACCTCTATCTTGTGCTCCTCCAAGGTGACTTCCTTCAAATCCTTGTAACTGAAAGCAAACACATGGATGAACTTGCGGAAAATCTCCTCAAATCTCACCTTCTCCTCCTTGGTAACATTTGGGCCATACTTGAGGGTAGCTAACCTTCTCTCTAACTCCTCAAGTGTCAATGGTGATTTTTCTGGGTCCTTCAAAACCTCTGGCTTAGGTGCAAAATCTATAGCACACAAGGGATACACATCTGAATCAGATTCTGATTCCTCCTCCATGCTTGTGTCCACACCTGAAGCTCCTTCTTCAGAATCTGATTCCCAATAATCAGAAGATGGTGTATCTGAATGTGAAGTGTTGGTGGTGTTAGTCACAAGATATGTGACTCTATGGTTTGATGGCCCAATCCTCAAGTACCCTTTGTGCCATCGATCAGTTTTGCGTGCTGCTCTCAACCATGGCCTCCCAAGAAGTAAGTCATAGCTTGAATCCTTCAAGACTTGGAAAGTCATGAGATTTTGAACTCCCATAACTGAAACTACCACTTTATCCATCACCCTTGCTGGTCGAACTTGTTGCTTGTTTGCCATGCTCACCACAAATGTTGAAGGTCTTGAGGGTATCATACTTAGCTTCTTCATCAACCTTTTTGACATGACATTTACTGTTGATCCTCCATCAACCAATGCATCCTTGATGTTGTGGCCATTCACTCTCACATCAATCTTGGAGGCATATTCACAAGCCTCCCATGGTGCTGGCTTGGCATCCACCACCCCCATTGATACTGGAACTTTTGCCTTCTTCTTCCTCTTGCTCCTTGTAGAACTCAAACCACCTCTAAGCTCATTTCTCAAGGGAGGGTTCAAAGCAATTAATTGGCCCACTATGATGTTAGCCTTATGACTACCAACATCCTCCAACTCATTGTAGTTCCATTGTTGCTTTGAGATCAAGAAGTCTTCCATCCCCAACTTCTTCATTGGAGTCTTTGTTGTTGATGGTGTTGAGGTGCGAGTGCTCCTAGTAGACATAGGAGTATCCTTGCTTGAAGTAAATCCTTGAGAAGAGTGAACATCCTCTGCAAAACGAGGTCTCTTCTTCTCTTGTGCCAAAAGCTCCAAATTAAGACCCTTGGAGTTTGAGCACTCTCCCTTCTCATACTTACTCTCAACCACATCTATGGATTCTATCCCCTTACCTTTGTTGGGATTAGGAGCCACTTGGGTTTCACTACCTCCCTCTTTCCCTCTATTAGCTCCCTCATAACCCCTTCCTCCATGGTAAGTAGAATTTGGGCAATTCCTTTGGATAGGGCCTCTTCATCCACAACCAAAACAATTTCTATCATTGAAATTGTTGGCTGGTTGGCCTCCTCTATATGGATAGTTTTTATAACTCCTACGCCCTCTCCCTACATTCTGATCCACCTCTCTCTTCTCCCATAGTTGTGCCACATTGATCTTGAGATCTGCAAGTTGTTCTGTGATGGTTTGAAGTGGATCTTTTGGTGGAGGTGCAAGAATGGAGCAACCACTACTTGTGGTGCAACCCTTGCCACCAAAGTATCAGAAGTTCCACCATACTTGTAGCCTTGAGGAGGATGCACAACCTCCTTCACCACCAAATCACTCTCATCCCCTTCCAAACTCTCCTCCATACGAATTGCGATCTTGATAGCTTGAACCTTGGAAGAAGGTTTCTCATATCTCACCTTGCTTCTAATTTGTGGTCTCAACCCTCCCACAAAATTCTTGGTGAGCATGGCCCCTATGCCAATCATTGTAGTCTCCACATCATCCCCACCCTTCCTCAACACTATGCAAAATCTGGACTCTAACTTTTCCACTCTTTCCACATAGACTCTCACTTTCTCTCCATCTCCTTGCTTGAGGAATGTAACCTCACTCATCAATCTCTCATAACTCTCATCAGGAAGAAAGTTCTCAATGAGTGCTGAAGTCAAAGTCTCCCAAAACTCCTCTTCCCCATCTCTCCTCTTTTTTTTTATATTCTGACTCATACCATGTAAGTGCTGCATCCTCAAAGAAATCTGGTAATAATGAGGCCCACTCATTCTTCCTCCTCTCATTGTTTCCTGTGCAATCTCTCTTAAAGTCTATCACAAAAGCCTCCACATCTTCTCCATCCTTGCCAAAGAAAACCGGAAGTTTCCACATCTTAACCTCTCACTATCTTTCTCTTCTCTCAATTTTTTTTTCTCTTTTCTTTTCTCTCACTCTATAACTAATAGAGTATATACATGACTTACACCATTTTAGCGTAATCCACCCTAGGGAACACAAAAGGTTCAGGTTGCTCCAAGATTTCTATAGCAACATCAAATCCTAGAGTGCATATTAATCAAACCCTCATGGATAGTTTATCCATAAGTTGAAAGATTATCTCCATCACTAATCTTGAGAACTAGCTGATGAAGGTGGTAGTATTTCTGTAGCTGTACTAAGACTCTCTCCAAGATCCTTCACCAAAGTTTCCAAAAGTGCTTTTACTCCACTATACTCATGTCCTTTTGGAAGTCCTTCCACTCCACAAACCTCCCACAACTCCTTGGTCTTAGATCTTCTCCCTCCCAATCTTGGGGAAGAAGGTCCAACATGCAAACCCAAGTCAAGTAAGCCTCTCCTTTCCCTCAATCTCTTGCTCTCAAAGGTCAATGGACATGAACTTGCCTTATGTCCCTTCTCTCCACACAGAAAGCACTTAGACTCACTCTTTCCTCCAAGTGGTGTAGGTTTCTGGATCCTCTCAACACTCTCTTCAAATTCTATTGTAAACTCTCTTTTCCTCAAATCCACCCCTACAATCACCTCAAACCCTTGGGGAACCTTGCATTATCTCAATTTCCACTCTTGATGACCCTCCATGTCCCCAAGATGAATCTAAACACTCAAACATGCTTTTTGTTGATCTCAAACTCCTCATGCATGAGATCTCCACTCTGGAGAATTGACCCTTCCTCACAATGTCACTCAAATCTCCTAACCAGTATGTCACAGTCCTCTGAAATTTTTGACATTTGATCACAACTCCAAGGCATCCCTCTCTGCAAAATTTCAGGTCTTTTCATCAAGCCATTTGGCCTAGACACCTTTCTATTGAGCACACATATTTCAGATTTGGTCTCAAAACCACCCTCCTCACTTCAAAAACTCATAACTCCCTGCGAAAAAACGATCTATCTCTAATTTTTGTGGCAGCAGGTAAGATACAATGCACTGAATTTTCTTGGGAATTTTTAGAAGAATTCAGTGAAAATTGAAGAAATGGCAGACTCTGTACAATTTTCCAAAGAGCATGTAGTTGCGGGAGCACTTTATCCTATCAACTTTCAAAAATTCTTGCCTAGTGCGCATAGTAGCTCTCACAATAAATTCAAGTGTTCTAATTGAAAGATAATCCAAGCTATCATGTGTAGAAATTTCAAGTCCAGATCTCAAACTTGAGATTTTGCCCAAAATCACCTTGATCCTCAAAATCTGCAATCCACCTCACACAAGCTCTCCAATTCCTCTCATGTGTACAAGATGTACAAAATCACCTCAAAGACATCATAATGAACTACAGGGTATACAAATGGATCTTGGTTCTCTAACATAAGTTAAGCCCTCTCCTCTCCTAATGTTCTCTCCAAGTGAGCTCTCATAGCTCCTTTTGCCTAATGTAGAATTGAACACGGAACATTATCTTGCCTTTCTAGAGAGGTCCCGGCAACGGAACCAAAAATGTAAGCCGGCCTGTCTCTCACTCAGGATGAACCTCTGATGGCTATTATGGTAGCGCACCATGGACTAAGAAGGCAAAGAATCCCAACTCCATCATACCTCTCCAAGGCTAACACTCCAAGACTCAAGACATTGCTCACTAGAGAACTCAATGAGAGAGAGATAGTTGTAAATGAAAGGATGATGAGTACCTCCTCACCCCTTGTTTATATACTTGTGAAATAGTTACGTACCAAAGTTACTAATTACCGTAGTAACTCAAGTTACTAGACTAAAAGTCAAGTAAAGTCAAAAAGTAGAAAGGAATATCCATTCACATGGGCATATTCCCCTAAGCATGTGGTCTTATCTTGACCCAACCACTAAGTCAAGGATTTCTTCACATGGGCTATCCTTGGACTAAAGAAGAATCCAAAACAAAAAGGCTTGCGGGCCCAAGAGTTTTCAACTCTTTCCTCAAAGCCAAACACCTAGGAATAATACCAAGTCAACACACTAAAATCCAAAATAGTGGTGTTCATCTTTTCTACTTCCTCTAAAGTAAGGTCCCCTCTATCTTAGCTATGACTAACTTTAGCTAACCATGACTAATATAGAATCATCCTTTATCTCTATATAAATAATACCTCTTAAGTACTTGTAATACCAAGCTAAATATCACAATACTACACACATGCACAAATGGGTGTTACGAACCTGCATTCTCCTCCAAGATCTCATCAATGAATGGCAATGGGTAGTAGCTCTTAATGGTAACAGCATTGAGCTTCTTGTAATCCATACATACCCAACGCTTGCCATTCTTTTTCTTCACAATGACAATTGGAGACACCCATTTTGAATTCTCCACCTCAAAGATAAATCCAGCCTCCTTGAGCTTATCAATCTCCTCCTTCACAACCATAGATATTGGTGGGCTAGTGCGATGTTGCTTTTGGCGGATTGGTCTTGCATGTGACTCCACCTCTATCTTGTGCTCCTGCAAGGTGACTTCCTTCAAATCCTTGTAACTGAAAGCAAACACATGGATGAACTTGCAGGAAATCTCCTCAAATCTCACCTTCTCCTCCTTGGTAACATGTGGTGCCCACATTTTTTTGTTTTTTCAAAATTAAGAAGGAGAAGTGTATAGAGAAGTTGGATTGCGCCTGTATGGCCGGAGAAGGCAAAGAAAAGAATCTTTGGGATGAAATCTGAAGTAAAGTGACTTTGGGTCCTAAAGCGAAGAACTTGGAAATGCCCTGTCAGCATACAACCCAAAGTAAATTGTCTTTCTATTGGGGGGAGCTAAACCCAAGGCAAAGACAGTCTAACAACCTTTCATTGGGGCAAGAAATTCAAGAAGGGACCGTTCAAAAACCGGCGGCTCATACGCGCAAAGGTTGATTGACAGTGACAAGTGCATGCAGGAGGTGTGATTTCTCGGTAGAAACTCAAAGTGAAGAAAGACAAAGAAGCGCAACTCTATAAAAATTGAACTCGCAACGACAAAATGTCGAGTAATTTTCCTTCGCCGTTGAGAAGTCGTCTTGCAGGTGATCGTGGGAAGGGAAATAGAGTTGGAATCGTGTTAGTGCATAAGGGAGAAGTCACGAGAGTGAAATTGAAAGATAGTGGGAAGGCAAAAGAGATGGGAGGCGGAAAGAAGAACTCTGAATTCGTAGTGAGAAATCATGCAATTTGGAGGTTAGATGTAATAGCTAGGATCAAAGTCTTGAGCCGAGTTTGGATCACATTTCTAGCATGGAACTGGAATGTAAGCTTTCCAGGATTCATGACAGAAATCATCAAGAGCAAGTGTCTCGATGGACCCAAGGAAGAAGGGAAGAAAGGAAATCCGGCTTGTTGGACAGAGTTGAATTGGAGACTTGTACTCGGGAAGGAAGCAGGCTCGGAGCAGGAGGCCATGTTCTTGGGAAAGGGAGAGATAGCTCAAGAGACCCAAGAGGTGAGAGATGCCTTCTAGTCAAAGCGGACGAAGAATGGGTACAAGGTTGAGAGCTACAAAGACCCTATGAAGAGAGGGATTGTGAGTGCACTGATGGCTATCCTGAAGCCGGAGAGAACCACTTATGTGATGAAACACCAAGCGGTGTTCTTTCACAAGCTTTTTGCAAGAGAACCAATCAATTGGGCAAGGTGTTTCCACGGGAGAACAAGGCAGATGGTGTGGAATTTGCGGGATAAGTCACCTCCACACTACATCGTGCCGTTTGCAGCACACTTCTACCTTGGGCTCAATTTGCTGAACTTGGCGGAGTGAACTAGGATGGTGTTGCACTTCCATCCTGATTTGCGAAAGAAAGTCGACGTCGAGGAGCAACAATACATCTTGCAGATCAAGAGCACCGACGACTACTACACAAAGACAGGGAAGAACGTGGAGGTCGTAGTGAGTAACTCCACTACGAAGAAGAAGAGTCGGCAAGGTGACACCGAAGACATGAAGAAACCTCGAAAGACACGGAGAGGCAACCCGAGGCGAGGTATGGTGGTAATCGAGTCGGAAGACAAAGACTCAGAAGGAGATGCCGAGCTCAAGACTGAAGACTCGGAACATGAGGAGGAGCCTGAGCTAACACTGCAGAGTAGAGATACAAGTAGCAATAGCGATGAAGGGGGAGAAATGACATCGGCGCCAGCGGCTGAAGAATACGAAGAAGAAGTGCAAGCAGAAATGGAAGCCAAAGATAATACAAAGTTGGAAGATGAAGTAATTGTGCCCGAGAGAAGAAGATCACAGTGCAGAGAGGAGTTCGCTCGAGACGTAAGGCAAAGTGTGAAGCGGAGCCGAGTAAAGCAAAAGAAGAGGGAAGCAAAAGCTCGGGAAGTGAGGCATTGATTCTGATACGACTACTGCAGCGAAGAAGTCGGGAGAACAAGAAGTGAGAAGGGAGATCACTCCGCAGGATGAAGTAGTTGCCAGTGATGGAGTGGAGTACCTAGGGGAGATCATGTGCCCATTGTTGGTGAAGTTGGAGCACAAGAAGAAAGAAATGCAGTCGACATGTCCGGAGGTGAAGATTGTATTGCAGGTATTGACCAGATTAGAAGAAGAGAACTCGGAGTTGAAGAAGAGTATAACCCAAGGTGCGGAGGAACGGGAAGTGCTGTGAGTGGAGGCAGTGGTGAGAAGTCAGGTAATTGAAGACCTGAAGAGAGAAGTAAGTTATAGAGAGGATCTTGTGAAGAAGAGTGACATAGCAAGAGAGAGACAAGTAGCGGAGTATGAGATCTTGAAGCAGCAGTTTGATGATTCAAGAGTAGAGGTAATCCATGCTATGGCAAGAGTAGCTGCAAAGGAGCAGGAGCTCGATAGGGTGATGGAGAGTGTCAAGGAGAAGAAGCAACTCTGGCAATGAGAGTTGGCGGCACGATGCAGAGAAGAAGACCGATTACAAGAGTTACTTTGTAATCAGGAG
Source organism: Lunularia cruciata (assembly GCA_948567375.1). NCBI lineage: Eukaryota > Viridiplantae > Streptophyta > Marchantiopsida > Lunulariales > Lunulariaceae > Lunularia > Lunularia cruciata. The sequence continues at coordinate 15,598,079 of OX419756.1, forward strand.
GAGAAGGTTGTCTAGAAGGAGAAGGAGAAGGAGTCGGTAAAAGCCGAGTTCAAGGCGGAGTTGGTGATGTACCGAGAGGATTGGCTTGCAGATCGTGAATGTGAGAGGAAGACAAGATTGGAGCCATTGAAGGAGATAGTCCTCCAAATGAACGCAATATTAAGTACAAACGCTAGCATTCGGATTGAGGAGACGAGGCTGCACGAGTTGAAGTTGTTGGTGCAAGAGACAAGGCAAAGACAAGCAAAGGATACAAATATGAATGCCTTGTTGATTAGTCTCAGAACTCGTGTAGACAAGAAGATCTTAGAGGTAGAAGATAAAATTGCGATTAGATTAGACTTAGTGAAAATCGAGAAAGAAAAGCTTCGGAAAGATGTTAGAGCAAAACCCGAAGTAGATAACATAGGAGTACAAATGTCTTTGGAGTTACCAGTGGAGACATTAGAGAAGAGTGGGTCGGGAGATAAGGAGTTAGATAGATTACCCACTAGTGGAATTTCAGATCAGGAAAGAGAATTGTTGGATCTGGTAGATGAAGTAGACGATATGAAGCTCAAGGAAAAAGTAGTAGGAAGTAAAGTTACTTTGGGTTTGGGTTTGAAAGCCGAAGAAGAAGTAGACATCGGATCGGATAAGTAACAGATTTGAGATTTGAAGAGGCAGATATAAAGAGGTGCATTGTCATTTCGGATCTGCAAGTTAGAAGAGTTGTTGTAGAACGGTATAGTTGTTAGAACTGTCAATTTGTTCACTACTTAAGAGTGGCATTTGTAGAGAAATGTTGTTTAGTGCTCATAATTCTGAGAATAGATAAAGTGAAGTGCTGTGAAGTAGTGCTCGTCGCTTGAGCTTGATTCCGAGTATCAACTTTGTACTTGTGTTTGTGAGTGTTTGAAGAAATTTGAAGTGCAAGTCAGTGTGCTTGTTGGATGTTGGATTCCGCAGCCTTGATCTTCATTCTGTGTGTTTGATCCTAAGTGAAGTGCAATCGGAGCAATGCCTTGACAGATCTAAGAAGAATTGTAGTGTTGGTTGTATTCTACATTTGTTAGTGCAGTGCGAAGTTGATGTGAAGCAATTTTGATTGAGGAAGTTGTGCCTTCAGTGGAGGGTGGAACACAATTCTAAGGCGAAGTCGTTTTGCAGTGAAGTGCTATTTTTGGGAGAGCTTGAATCATCACAATCAAGATTGTTTGGAAAGATTTGTTGGAGTTGTGATTATGGAGTGTGAATTTGTGACAAGACTGCAAATCCGTGCTTGTTACTCTCTTTTGGGTGTGGTTTCTACCTGAGAGATTAAAGACACAACCAAGAAGAACCGAAATTGTTACTTTGCTTTGTATTTGACCAATTCTGACTCGTATCTCTATGGGAACAAACTTTACTTACCCGATTACCGCAAAAGTGATATTTTCCGGGTTGTCACATAACATTTGGGCCATACTTGAGGGTAGGTAACCTTCTCTCTACCTCCTCAAGTGTCAATGGTGATTTGTTTGGGTCCTTCAAAACCTATGGCTTAGGTGCAAAATCCCTAGCACACAAGGGATACACATCTGAATCAGATTCATATTCATCCTCCTCCATGGAAGTCTCCTCCTCCATGCTTTTGTCCACACCTGAAGCTCCTTCTTCAGAATCTGATTCCCTATAATCAGAAGATGGTGTATCTGAATGTGTGACAACCCGGCAAATATCACTTTTGCGGTAATTGGGTAAGTAAAGTTTGTTCCCGCAAAGATACGAGTCAAAAATGTCCAAATACAAAGTCAAACAATAACACTTGCAGTTCTTCTTGGTTGCATCTTTAATCTCTCAAGTAGAAACCACACCCAGAAGAGAGTAACAAGCACTGACTCGCAGTCTTGTCACAAATTCACACTCCTTAATCACAACTCTAACAAATCTTTCCAAACAATCTTGATTGTGATGATTTAGGCTCTCCCAAAAACGGCACTTCACTACAAAATGACTGCCTCAGAATTGTGTTCCACCCTTCCACTGAAGGCACAAATTCCTCAATCAAAATTGCTTCACATCAACTTCGCATTGCACTCACAAATGCAGAATACTACCAACACTACAATTCCTCTCAGATCTATCAAGGCATTGCTTCGATTGCACTTCACTTAGGATCAAACACATAGAATGAAGATCAAGGCTGCGGAATCCAACATCCAACAAGCACACTGACTTGCACTTTGAACTTCTCCAAACACTCACAAACACAAGTAAAACGTTGATACTCGGAATCAAGTTCAAGCAACGAGCATTGCTTCACAGCACTTTGCTTTATCTATTCTCAGAAATTATGAGCACTGAACAACATTTCTCTGCAAATGCCACTCTTAAGTAGTGAAGCAATCGACAATTCTAACAATTATACCGTTCTATAACAACTCTTCTAATCTACAGATCTGAAATGACAATGCATCTCTTCATATTTTCCTATTCACATCTCAAAATTGTTATTAATCCGATCCGATGTCTACTACGTCATCGGCTTTCAAACCCGAACCCGATGTAACTTTACTTCCTACTACTCTTTCCTCGGGTTTCATATCTTCTACTTCTTCTACCAGATCCAACAATTCTCTTTCTTGATCTGAAATTCCACTAGTGGGTAACCCTTCTAAACCTTCATCTCTCGACCCACTCTTCTCCAATGTTTCCAATGGTAACTCCAAAGACATGTGTACTCCTATGTTATCTACTTCGGGTTTGGTTCTAACATCCTTCCGAAGTTTTTCTATCTCCAACTTCACTAAGTCTAATCTAATCGCAATATTATCTTCTACCTCTAATATCTTTCTATCTACACGAGTCCTGAGACTTATCAGCAGCGCATTCAAATCGGTATCTTTTGCCTTTCTTTGCCTCGTCTCCTGCACCAACAATTTCAACTCGTGCTGTAACACCCATTTGTGCATGTGTGTGGTATTGTGATATTTAGCTTGGTATTACAAGTACTTAAGAGATATTATTTATATAGAGATAAAGGATGGTTCTATATTAGTCATGGTTAGCTAAAGTTAGTCATAGCTAAGATAGATGGGACCTTACTTTAGAGGAAGTAGAAAAGATGAGCACCACTATTTTGGATTTTAGTGTGTTGACTTGGTATTATTCCTAGGTGTTTGGCTTTGGGGAAAGAGTTGAGAACTCTTGGGCCCGCAAGCCTTTTTGTTTTGGATTCTTCTTTAGTCCAAGGATAGCCCATGTGAAGGAATCCTTGCTTTAGTGGTTGGGTCAAGATAAGGGGAATATGCCCATGTGAATGGATATTCCTTTCTACTTTTTGACTTTACTTGACTTTTAGTCTAGTAACTTGAGTTACTACGGTAATTAGTAACTTTGGTACGTAACTATTTCACAAGTATATAAACAAGGAGTGAGGAGGTACTCATCATCCTTTCATTTGCAACTATCTCTCTCTCATTGAGTTCTCTAGTGAGCAATGTCTTGAGTCTTGGAGTGTTAGCCTTGGAGGAGTATGATGGAGTTGGGGTTCCTTGCCTTCTTAGTCCATGGTGCGCTACCATAATAGCCATCAGAGGTTCATCCTGAGTGAGAGACAGGCCGGCTCACATTTTTGGTTCCGTTGCCGGGACCTCTCTAGAAGGCAAGATAATGTTCCGCGTCCAATTCTACATTAGGCAGAAGGAGGCTATGAGAGCTCACTTGGAGAGAACATTAGGAGAGGAGAGGGCTGAACTTATGTTAGAGAACCAAGATCCATTTGTATACCCTGTAGTTCATTATGATGTCTTTGAGGTGATTTTGTACATCTTGTACACATGAGAGGAATTGGAGAGATTGTGTGAGGTGGATTGCAGATTTTGGGGATTAAGGTGATTTTGGGCAAAATCTCAAGTTTGAGATCTGGACTTGAGATTTCTACACATGATAGCTTGGGTTATCTTTCAGTTAGCACACTTGAAATTATTGAGAGAGCTTCTATGCGCACTGGGCTAGAATTTTTGAAAGTTGATAGGGTAAAGTGCTCCCGCAACTGCATGCTCTCTGGAAAATTGTACAGAGTCTGCCATTTCTTCCATTTTTAGTGAATTGTCCTGAAAATTTCCAAGAAAATTCAGTGCATTGTATCCTACCTGGTGCCACAAAAATTAGAGAGAGATCATTTTTGCGCAGTGCGTTATGAGTTTTTGAAGTGAGGGGGGTGGTTTTCAGACCAAATCTGAAATATGGGTGCTGAATAGAAAGGTGTCTAGGCCAAATGGCTCGATGAAAAGATCTAAAATTTTGCAGGGAGGGACGCCCTAGAGTTGTGATCAAGTGTGGAAAATTTCAGAGGACTATGACATATTGGTTGGGAGATTTGAGTGACATTGTGAGGAAGGGTCAATTCTGCAGAGTGGAAATCTCATGCATGAGAAGTTTGAGATCAACAAAAAGCATGTTTGAGTGTTTAGATTCATCTTTGGGAACATGGAGGGTCATCAAGAGTGGAAATTGAGATTATGCAAGGTTCCCCAAGGGTTTGAGGTGATTGTAGGGGTGGATTTGAGGAAAAGAGAGTTGACAATAGAATTTGAAGAGAGTGTTGAGAGGATCCAAAAACCTACACCACTTGGAGGAAAGAGTGAGTCTAAGTGCTTTCTATGTGGAGAGAAGGGACATAAGGCAAGTTCATGTCCATTAACCTTTGAGAGCAAGAGATTGAGGGAAAGGAGAGGCTTACTTGACTTGGGTTTGCATGTTGGACCTTCTTCACCAAGATTGGGAGGGAGAAGATCTAAGACCAAGGAGTTGTGTGAGGTTTGTGGAGTTGAAGGACTTCCAAAAGGACATGAGTGTAGTGGAGTAAAAGCACTTTTGGAAACTTTGGTGAAGGATCTTGGAGAGAGTCTTAGTACAGCTACAGAAATACTACCACTTTCATCAGCTAGTTCTCAAGATTAGTGATGGAGATAATCTTTCAACTTATGGATAAACTATCCATGAGAGTTAGATTAATATGCACTCTAGGATTTGATGTTGCTATAGAAATCTTGGAGCAACCTGAACCTTTTGTGTTCCCTAGAGTGGATTATTCTCAGATGGTGTTAGTCATGTATATACTCTATTAGTAATAGAGTGAGAGAAAAGAAAAGAGAAAAAAAAAATTAAGAGAAAAGAAAGATAGTGAGGGGTTAAGATGGGGAAACTTCCGGTTTTCTTTGGCAAGGATGGAGAAGATGTGGAGGCCTTTGTGAGAGACTTCAAGAGAGCTTGCATAGGAAACAATGAGAGGAGGAAGAATGAGTGGGCCTCATTATTACCAGATTTCTTTGAGGATGCAGCACTTACATGGTATGAGTCAGAATACCAAAAGAGAGAGAGGAGAGAGGGGGAAGAGGAGTCTTGGGAGACTTTGACTTCAGCACTCATTGAGAACTTTCTTCCTGATGAGAGTTATGAGAGATTGATGAGTGAGGTTACATTTCTCAAGCAAGGAGATGGAGAGAAAGTGAGGGTCTATGTGGAAAGAGTGGAAAAGTTGGAGTCCAGATTTCGCATAGTGTTGAGGAAGGGTGGGGATGATGTGGAGACTACAATGATTGGCATAGGGGCCATGCTCACCAAGAATTTTGTGGGAGGATTGAGACCACAAATTAGAAGCAAGGTGAGATATGAGAAACCTTTTTCCAAGGTTGAAGCTATCAAGATCGCAATTCGTATGGAGGAGAGTTTGGAAGGGGATGAGAGTGATTTGGTGGTGAAGGAGGTTGTGCATCCTCCTCAAGGCTACAAGTATGGTGGAACTTCTGATACTTTGGTGACAAGGGTTGCACCACAAGTAGTAGTTGCTCCAATTCTTGCACCTCCACCAAAAGATCCACTCCAAACCATCACAGAACAACTTGCGGATCTCAAGATCAATGTGGTGCAACTATGGGAGAAGAGAGAGGTGGATCAGAATGTAGGGAGAGGACCTAGGAGTTATGGAAACTATCCATATAGAGGAGGCCAACCAGCCAACAATTTCAATGATAGAAATTGTTTTGGTTGTGGAGGAAGAGGCCATATCCAAAGGAATTGCCCAAATTCCACTTACCATGGAGGAAGGGGTTATGAGGGAGCCAATAGAGGGAAAGAGGGAGGTAGTGAAACCCAAGTGGCTCCTAATCCCAACAAAGGTAAGGGGATAGCATCCATAGATGTGGTTGAGAGCAAGTATGAGAAGGGAGAGTGCTCAAACTCCAAGGGTCTTAATTTGGAGCTTTTGGCACAAGAGAAGAAGAGAGCTCGTTTTGCAGAGGATGTTCACTCTTCTCAAGGATTTACTTCAAGCAAGGATACTCCTATGTCTACTAGGAGCACTCGCACCTCAACACCATCAACAACAAAGACTCCAAGGAAGGAGTTGGGGATGGAGGACTTCTTGATCTCAAAACAACAATGGAACTACAATGTGTTGGAGGATGTTGGTAGTCACAAGGCTAACATCACAGTGGGCCAATTAATTGCTTTGAACCCTACCTTGAGAAAGGAGCTTAGAGGTGGTTTGAGTTCTACAAGGAGCAAAAAGAAGAAGAAGGCAAAAGTTCCAGTATCAATGGGGGTGGTGGATGCCAAGCCAGCACCATGGGAGGCTTGTGAATATGCCTCCAAGATTGATGTGAGAGTGAATGGTCACAACATCAAGGATACATTGGTTGATGGAGGATCAGCAGTGAATGCCATGTCAGAAAGGTTGATGAAGAAGTTGGGTATGATACCCTCAAGACCTTCAACATTTGTGGTGAGCATGGCAAACAAGCAACAAGTTCGACCAGTAGGGGTGATGGATAAGGTGGTAGTTTCAGTTATGGGAGTTCAAAATCTCATGACTTTCCAAGTCTTGAAGGATTCAAGCTATGACTTACTTCTTGGGAGGCCATGGTTGAGAGCAGCACGCACAACTGATCGATGGCACAAAGGGTACTTGAGGATTGGGCCATCAAACCATAGAGTCACTGTTCCTGTGACTAACACCACCAACACTTCACATTCAGATACACCATCTTCTGATTATTGGGAATCAGATTCTGAAGAAGGAGCTTCAGGTGTGGACACAAGCATGGAAGAGGAGACTTCCACGGAGGAGGATGAATCTGAATCTGATTCAGATGTGTATCCTTTGTGTGCTATGGATTTTGCACCTAAGCCAGAGGTTTTGAAGGACCCAGATAAATCACCATTGACACTTGAGGAGGTAGAGAGAAGGTTATCTACCCTCAAGTATGGCCCAAATGTTACCAAGGAGGAGAAGGTGAGATTTGAGGAGATTTTCCGCAAGTTCATCCATGTGTTTGCTTTTAGTTACAAGGATTTGAAGGAAGTCACCTTGGAGGAGCACAAGATAGAGGTGGATTCACATGCAAGACCAATCCGCCAAAAGCAACGTCGCATTAGCCCACCAATATCTTTGGTTGTGAAGGAGGAGATTGATAAGCTCAAGGAGGCTGGATTTATCTTTGAGGTGGAGAATTCAGAATGGGTGTCTCCAATTGTCATTGTGAAGAAAAAGAATGGCAAGCTTCGGGTATGTGTGGATTACAAGAAGCTTAATGCTGTTACCAAGAAGGACTACTACCCATTGCCATTCATTGATGAGATCTTGGAGGAGGTTGCAGGTCATGAGGGGTACAGTTTTGGAGATGGTTATAGTGGATATAACCAAATAAAGATTGCACCAGAGCATCAACAACTCACCACATTCACCACACCTTGGGGAACTTACGCTTTCAAGGTCATGCCTTTTGGGCTTTGCAATGCTCCAGCCACATTCCAACGGTTCATGAATAAGGTATTTGAACCTTTCATTGGGAAATTTGTGAGAGATTTCATTGATGACTTTTGTGTCTATGGGAGCAAGGAGGAGCACTTTGAGCACCTAATCAAAGTCTTGCAACGCTTGGATGAGGCAAATGCATCACTCAACCCAGAGAAGTGCATTTTTGGATGTGAAGAAGGTCTACTTTTGGGGCACATCATCTCCAAGGATGGAATAGCAGTTGATCCTGAGAAGGTGAGGAAAATCTCAGACCTTCCATTCCCTTCAAGCTTGACAAAGTTACGCCAATTCTTGGGAATGGTTGGGTACTATAGGAGGTTCATCTTCTCATTTTCCAACAAGGCTTATGCATTGACCATCTACATGAAGAAGGGTGTAGATTACATGGTGATTTTGGAAGACAAGGAGGCTCTCAAAGCTTTTGAGGAGCTCAAGCAATCCCTTGTTGTAGCTCCAATTCTTGCTAAACCTGATTGGAGTAAGCCTTTCATCCTCTACACTGATGCTTCTAATGTAGCTATAGGATGCACTCTTAGTCAATTAGACCAAGATGGGCATGATCATCCAATAGCTTATGCTAGTAGGCAGATGGTTTCAGCAGAGAAGAACTACTCTGTCACAGAGAGAGAAGGGTTGGCAGTGATCTTTGGTCTCAAGAAGTTTAGACACTACTTGATTGGAGGGAAAGCCACAATTGTCACGGATCACAAGGCTTTGAAGTACATCTTCAACAAGCCTAATGTTGAAGGGAGACTAGCAAGGTGGATGATACTCTTGTCTGAGTATGACTACACAATTGAGGATAGGCCAGGAAAGAAACATGCAAATGCTGATTTGTTATCTAGAGCCTATGATCATGATGGAGATGAGCCAGTAGATGATTCCTTCCCGGATGAGGAGCTCATGACAATCTCAGTCACTCAAGAGATTCCAATGGAGTACAAGGAGATTGTGGATTTTGTGACAAGAGGTAACTATCCAGAAGGGATGCATGCTAGGGAGAGGAAGGCCCTTGCAGCAAGATCTAGACCTTACACAATGGTGGAGGATATTCTTTTTCACCAAGGAGCAGATGGTCTACTTCGAAGAGCAGTGGGTAAGGAAGAGTCTATCCTACTCATAAAGGAGTTTCATGAAGGTTTAGTATGTGGAGGACACTTTGCAGGAAAGGTGACTGCTTTCAAGATTCTAGATGCAGGTTACCATTGGAGAGGGATTTTCAAGGATTGTCTTGATTATTGCAAAACTTGTCATGTTTGTCAAGCTTTTGCTAGAAAGTCTACATCCACTCCACCACTTAGATCAATTCCATTGCTAGGACCTTTTGAGAAGTGGGGAATTGATTTTGTAGGACCTCTCAATAGAACCCCAAGGAACAATCGGTACATTGTGGTAGTTACTGATTACCTTACCAAGTGGGTTGAGGCTAGACCATTGAGGGACAAGAATGAAGATGAAGTGGGTAGATTTCTTTATGAACGCATTATCACTAGGTTTGGATGCCCTTTGGAGTTGGTTTCTGATAGAGGAGGAGAGTTTACAGGAAGCATTACTACAGCCATGCTACGACATTTCTCTATCACACATAGAGTAACTACATCCTATAAGCCAAATTCCAATGGCTTGGCAGAGAGAACCAATCAGACCTTGTGCATGATGTTGGCCAAAGATGCAGAAATGGAGGGGGCTAAACATCATTGGGACAAGAGGATTCATGCAGTTTTGTGGGAGTATAGGACAACCATGAAGACTTCCACTGGATATTCTCCATTCCAATTGGTGTATGGTATTGAGTCTACCTTACCTATTCACTTTGATCTTCCTACCTTCCAAAGCATTCATAGGAGATTGAAGAAAGCACAAGGAAGTGATGCAGGGAAGTCAAGGAAGGATCAACTCATGGAGTTGGAAGAGGCAAGAGCAGTTGCTATGGTTCGAGTGGAGCAAGCCCAAAGGAAACAAAAGGAGAGCTATGACAAGAGGCAAGGCAAGAAGAAGGTGGAGCCTTTCAAAGAAGGTGATTGGGTAATGTTGTTTGATTCCATTCGATTCAAGAGAGTGCAAAAGAAGTTTTTGCCTAAGTACTTTGGACCTTTCATAGTAGAGAAGGTGTGGGGCAATTACACCTATGATCTCAAGGAGTTGGGAGGAAGACACTTTGATAGGATTAACCATGATAAGTTGAAGATGTACCATAGAAGGTAGAGAGACCTTCACTTTGAGGACAAAGTGAAAACTTAGTCCGGGGGTAAATGTAACACCCATTTGTGCATGTGTGTGGTATTGTGATATTTAGCTTGGTATTACAAGTACTTAAGAGATATTATTTATATAGAGATAAAGGATGGTTCTATATTAGTCATGGTTAGCTAAAGTTAGTCATAGCTAAGATAGATGGGACCTTACTTTAGAGGAAGTAGAAAAGATGAGCACCACTATTTTGGATTTTAGTGTGTTGACTTGGTATTATTCCTAGGTGTTTGGCTTTGGGGAAAGAGTTGAGAACTCTTGGGCCCGCAAGCCTTTTTGTTTTGGATTCTTCTTTAGTCCAAGGATAGCCCATGTGAAGGAATCCTTGCTTTAGTGGTTGGGTCAAGATAAGGGGAATATGCCCATGTGAATGGATATTCCTTTCTACTTTTTGACTTTACTTGACTTTTAGTCTAGTAACTTGAGTTACTACGGTAATTAGTAACTTTGGTACGTAACTATTTCACAAGTATATAAACAAGGAGTGAGGAGGTACTCATCATCCTTTCATTTGCAACTATCTCTCTCTCATTGAGTTCTCTAGTGAGCAATGTCTTGAGTCTTGGAGTGTTAGCCTTGGAGGAGTATGATGGAGTTGGGGTTCCTTGCCTTCTTAGTCCATGGTGCGCTACCATAATAGCCATCAAAGGTTCATCCTAAGTGAGAGACAGGCCGGCTCACAGTGCAGCCTTGTCTCTTCAATTCAAACACTGGCCTCTATACTCAACATCACGTTCATCCTGAGGACAATCTCCTTCAATGGCTCCAATCACATTTTTAATTCTTGCTCTTGATCTGCAAGCCAATCCTCCCTGTACATCACCAACTTTGCTTTGAACTTGGCTTTCACCGTTTCCTTCTCCTTCTCCTTCTGTACAATCTTCTCCTCCTGATTATGAAGTAACTCTTGTAATCTTTCTTCTTCTCTATATTGTGATGCTAACTCTCTTTGCCAAAGCTGCTTCTTCTCTTCTACACTCTCCATCATCCTATCAAGCTCTTGATCCTTTGTTGCTACTCTTGCCATAGCATGGATAAGTTCTACTCTTGAATCAACAAACTGCTACTTCAAGATCTCATATTTTGCTACTTGCCTTTCCCTTGCTATGTCACTCTTCTTAACAAGCTCTTCTTGATATCTCACTTCTCTCTTCAGGTCTTCAATTACCTGAGTCTTCACTTCTGCCTCCGCTCGTAGTACTTCACTTTCCTCCTCACCTTGGGTTATGCTTTTCTTCAACTCTGAGTTCTCTTCTTCTAATTGCGCTAAGACCTACAACATAGTCTTCACCTCTTGACACTTTGATTGCATCTCCCTCTTCCTGTGTTCTAACTTCACCAACATAGGACACACAACCTCCTGCAGGTACTCTACTCCATCACTTGCTCCTACCTCCTCTTGCGTAGCAGTCTCCCATCTCACTTTGTGTTCACCCGATACTCGCCTTTGTCTCTGCAGTCTTTGTATCGGAACTGACACCTCGCTTCCCAAGCTTTTGTTCATTTCTTCTTTTACTTTACTTGGACCTGCATCACATTTTGCCTTGCGTCTTGAGCGACCTCCCCTCTGAACTGCGATCTTCTTCTCTTCGGCCTCGGGTATCTCATCCTCCAACTTTGTGTTGTCCTTGGCCTCGGTCTCCGCCTGCACTTCTTCTTCCACCTCTACAGCAATTGGCACCGACCTCATTTCTCCTCCTTCATTGTTGTCGCTACTTGTATCTCCACTTTGTAGTGTTAGCTCGGGCTCCTCCTCGTGTTCCAAGTCTTTGGACTTGCACTTGGCTTCACCTTCCGAGTCTTCATCTTCTGACTCAATCACCACCATGCCTCGCCTTGGGTTTCCTCCTTTGGTCTTCCGAGGTTTCGTCTTGTCTTCGGCTTTGCCCTACCGACTTCTCTTCTTCAATTTTGGAGTACTCACTTTTATATCCACATTCTTCCCCTTTCTTCTTGTAGTACTTGTCGGTGCTTCTGATTTGTAAGATGTACTACTGCTCCTCTACATCGACCTCCCTTCTTAAATCGGGATGGAAATGCAATACCATCCGAGTTTGCTCCGCCGAGTTCAGCAAATTCAACCCGAAGTAGAAATGGGCTACAAACGGCACAATGTAATGTGGAGGCAATTTATCCTGCAGATTCCACACCATTTGTTGCGTTCTCCAATGGAAACACCTCACCCAATTGATTGGTTCTCCTGCAAATAATTTGTGAAAGAACACCGCTTGGTGTTTCATCACATAGGTTGTTCTCTCCGGCTTTAGGATTGCCATCAAAGCACTCACAATTCCCCTCTTGATAGGATCTTTATAGCTCTTGACTTTGTACCCATTCTTCATCCGCTTTGACAAGAATGCATCTCTCACTTCTTGGGTTTCTTCAGCTATCTCTCCCTTCCCCAAGAACGTGGTACCCTGCTCCGTGCCTGCTTCCTTCCCGAGTACTAATATCCAATCCGACTCTGTCCAGCGAGCCGGATTTCCTCTCTTCCCTTCTTCTTTGGGTCCATCAAGACACTTGCTCTTGATGATCTCTGTCATGAAACCTGGAAAACTAACATTCCAGTTCCATGCCAAGAATGTAATCTGAAGTTGGCTCAAGACTTTGATTCTTGCGATTACATCTAACCTCCAAATTGCATGATTCCTCACGGAAAATTTGGAGTTCTTCTTTCCTCCTCCCATCTCTCCTGCTTTCTCACTGTCTCTCAGTTTCACTCTTGCAACTTCTCCCTTACACACTAGGGCGTCTTCCACTCTATTTCCCTTCTCCCGATCACCTGCATGACTACTTCTCAACGGTTCGATCACCCCTACTGGTCAAACTTGTTGCTTGTTTGCCATGCTCACCACAAATGTTGAAGGTCTTGAGGGTATCATACCCAACTTCTTCATCAACCTTTCTGACATGGCATTTACTACTGATCCTCCATCAACCAATGCATCCTTGATGTTGTGACCATTCACTCTCACATCAATCTTTGAGGTATATTCACAAGCCTTCCATGGTGCTGGCTTGGCATCTACCACCCCCATTGATACTGGAACTTTTTCCTTCTTCTTCCTCTTGCTCCTTGTAGAACTCAAACCACCTCTAAGCTCCTTTCTCAAGGTGGGGTTCAAAGTAATCAGTTTGCGCACTGTGATGTTAGCCTTGTGACTACCAACATCCTCCAACACATTGTAGTTCCATTGTTGCTTTGAAATCAAGAAATCCTCCATCCCCAACTTCTTCATTGGATTCTTTGTTGTTGATGGTGTTGAGGTGCAAGTGCTCCTAGTAGACATAGGAGTATCTTTGCTTGGAGTAAATCCTTGAGAAGAGTGAACATCCTCTGCAAAACGAGCTCTCTTCTTCTCTTGTGCCAAAAGCTCCAAATTAAGACTCTTGGAGTTTGAGCACTCTCCCTTCTCATACTTGCTCTCCACGACATCTATGGATTCTATCTCCTTACCTTTGTTGGGATTAGGAGCCACTTGGGTTTCACTACCACCCTCTTTCCCTCTATTGACTCCCTCATAACCCCTTCCTCCATGGTAAGTGGAATTTGGGCAATTCCTTTGGATATGGCCTCTTCCTCCACAATCAAAACAATTTCTATCATTGAAATTGTTGGCTGGTTGAACTCCTCTATATGGATGGTTTCCATAACTCCAAGGCCCTCTCCTTACATTCTGATCCACCTCTCTCTTCTCCCATAGTTGCACCACATTGATCTTGAGATCCGTAAGTTGTTCTGTGATGGTTTGAAGTGGATCCTTTGGTGGGAGTTGCAAGAATTGGAGCAACTACTACTTGAAGTACAACCCTTGTCGCCAAAGTATCAGAAGTTCCACCATACTTGTAGCCTTGAGGAGGATGCACAACCTCCTTCACCACCAAATCCTTCTCATCCCCTTCCAAACTCTACTCCATACGAATTGCGATCTTGATAGCTTCAACCTTGGAAGAAGGTTTTTAATATCTCACCTTGCTTCTAATTTGTGGTCTCAACCCTCCCACGAAATTCTTGGTGAGCATGGCCCCTATGCCAATCATTGTAGTCTCCACATCATCCTCATCCTTCCTCAACACTATACAAAATCTAGACTAACTTTTCCACTCTTTCCACATAGACTCTCACTTTCTCTCCATCTCCTTGCTTGAGAAATGTAACCTCACTCATCAATCTCTCATAACTCTCATCAGGAAGAAAGTTCTCAATGAGTGCTGAAGTCAAAGTCTCCCAAGACTCCTCTTCCCCATCTCTCTTCTCTCTCTTTTGGTAATCTGACTCATACCATGTAAGTGCTGCATCCTCAAAGAAATCTGGTAATAATGAGGCCCACTCATTCTTCCTCCTCTCATTGTTTCCTATGCAATCTCTCTTGAAGTCTCTCACAAAAGCCTGCACATCTTCTCCATTCTTGCTAAAGAAAACCGGAAGTTTCCCCATCTTAACCTCTCACTATCTTTCTCTTCTCTCAATTTTTTTTTCTCTTTTCTTTTCTCTCACTCTATTACTAATAGAGTATATACACGACTTACACCATTTGAGAGAAATCCACCCTAGGGAACACAAAAGTTTTCGGTTGCTCCAAGATTTCTATAGCAACATCAAATCCTAGAGTGCATATTAATCAAACCCTCATGGATAGTTTATCCATAAGTTGAAAGATTATCTCCATCACTAATCTTGAAAACTAGATGATGAAGGTGGTAGTATTTCTATAGCTGTACTAAGACTCTCTCCAAGATCCTTCACCAAAGTCTCCAAAAGTGCTTTTACTCCACTACACTCATGTCCTTTTGGAAGTCCTTCCACTCCACAAACCTCACACAACTCCTTGGTCTTAGATCTTCTCCCTCCCAATCTAGGTGAAGAAGGTCCAATATGCAAACCCAAGTCAAGTAAGCCTCTCCTTTCTCTCAATCTCTTGCTCTCAAAGGTCAATGGACATGAACTTGCTTGATATCCCTTCTCTCCACATAGAAAACACTTGGACTCACTCTTTCCTCCAAGTGGTGTAGGTCAACACACATATTTCAGATTTGGTCTGAATTTACCCCCCTCACTTCAGAAACTCATAACTCCTTGTGCAAGAACAATCTCTCTCTGATGTTTGTGGCAGCAGGTAGGATACAATGCAAAAACTTTTCTTGGAAATTTTCAAGACAATTCACTAAAAATTGAAAAAATGGCAGACTCTGTACAATTTTCCAAAGAGCATGCAGTTACGGGAGCACTTTACCTTATCAACTTTCAGAAATCTAGCCCAGTGCGCATAGTAGCTCTCACAATAATTTTAAGTGTGCTTACTGAAAGATAACCCAAGCTATTATATGTAGAAATTTCAAGTCCAGATCTCAAACTTGAGATTTTGCCCAAAATCACCTAATCCCCAAAATCTGCAATCCACCTCACACAATCTCTCCAATTCCTCTCATGTGTACAAGATGTACAAAATCACCTCAAAGACATCATAATGAACTACAGGGTAAAAAAATGGATCTTGGTTCTCTAACATAAGTTCAGCCCTCTCCTCTCTTAATGTTCTCTCCAAGTGAGCTCTCATAGCCTCTTTCTGCCTAATGTAGAATTTGATGCGGAACATTATCTTGCCTTCTAGAGAGGTCCCAGCAACGGAACCAAAAATGTGAGCTGGCCTATCTCTCACTCAAGATGAACCTTTGATGGCTACTATGGTAGCACACCATGGACTAAGAAGGCAAGGAACCCGAACTCCATCATACTCCTCCAAGGCTTACACTCCAAGACTCAAGAACAGACTCAATGAGAGAGAGATAGTTGCAAATGAAAGGATGATGAGTACCTCCTCATCCCTTGTTTATATACTTGTGAAATATTTACGTACCAAAGTTACTAATTACCGTAGTAACTCAAGTTACTAGACTAAAATTCAAGTAAAGTCAAAAAGTATAAAGGAATATCCATTCACATCGGCATATTTCCCTAAGCATGTGGTCTTATCTTGACCCAACCACTAAGTCAAGGATTCCTTCACATGGGCTATCCTTGGACTAAAGAAGAATCCAAAACAAAGAGGCTTGTGGGCCCAAGAGTTCTCAACTCTTTCCTCAAAGCCAAACACCTAGGAATAATACCAAATCAACACACTAAAATCCAAAATAGTGGTGCTCATCTTTTCTACTTCCTCTAAAGTAAGGTTCCCTCTATCTTAGTTATGACTAACTTTAGCTAACCATGACTAATATAGAACCATCCTTTATCTCTATATAAATAATATCTCTTAAGTACTTGTAATACCAAGCTAAATATCACAATACCACACACTTGCACAAATGGGTGTTACAAGCCATGCTCAATATTGAATCTGAAGTATGTCTAGAGGAGATGCAATTACACAAGTTGAAGCTTTTGGTGTAGGAGACAAGGAGAAGGCAGGCAAAGAATGTTGATATGAACAAGTTGTTGATTCATCTCAGAGATTAAGTAGATAGGAAGATCAATGAAGTAGGAGACGATATAAGTCTCAGGTTAGATCTTGTGAGCGTAGAGTTAGATAGTCTTTGTAGTGAGTTAAAAAGTAGGCAGAATGTAACCAAAGGCATTATTCAAGGAGGTTTGGAACAGGAAGTTGAAGTGCAAGACCCAAGGATGGTTACTTTGGGTGTAGAAGGTGAAGTAGAAGTATACATCGGATCTTATTCATAACCGGTTTGAGATAGGAATTGATAGATATGAAGAAGTGGGTTGCCATTTTGAATCTAGAGATTGTTAGGAAGTAGTTTAGGAAGTTAGATAACTATCAAATGCTCAGCCCATTTAAAGGAGGCATTTGTAGTGTTATGTTGTTCAGTATTCATAATTTTGTAATTTTTCAGCATAGTGTTGATCTCAATGCTTGCCACTTGAGCTTAATGTTGAGTATCAATTCTGTGATTATGTTTGTGAGTGTTTGGAGAAATTTAATGTGCAAGTTAATGTGCTTGTTGGCTGTTGGATTCCGCAATGTTGATCTTCATTCTGTGAGTTTGATCTTGAGTGAAGTGCGATCATAGCAATGCCTTGATAGATCTGAGAAGAATTGTAGTGTTGGTAGTATTTTGTATTTGTGAGTGTAGTGTAGGGTTGATGCAAAGCAATTTTGATCAAGGAAGTTGTGCCTTCAGTGGAGTGGTGGAATACAATTCTAAGGGAAAAGTGTTTTGCAATGAAGTAGCTATTTTTGGAGGAATCTAAATCATCACAATCAAGATTGTTTGGAAAGATTTGCTAGATTTGTGATTATGGGTGACAATTTGTTGTGATGAGACTCAAAGTTAGTGCTTGTTACTCTCTTCTAGGTGTAGTCTCTACCTGAGAGATTAAAGACTCAACCAAGAAGAACTACATTATTACTTTGCTTTGTATTTGACCAATTCTAAATTGTATCTCTGCGGGAATGAACTTTACTGATTACCGCAAAAGTAATATTTTGCCGGGTTGTCACAATATTCTCTCCTCTCCTTTCTATAGCTTGCACTACCCTCCAATATTCACTCTTACCTTGCAAGGACATGGTTTTTTTTAGTTTGGAAGAAGCATTCCCTCTCATGTTGAGAACAATACTTGTTTTTTGGTTTGATAGAAGCATTACTTCTCATAACTACAAGTGCACCAATTTTTGGTTTGGAGGATGCATTACCTCCTAGTTCTATAAGAAAAGTTGTTGCCAAGCAAAGGGAAGTATTACCTCTTGTTTTTGGAAATACTACTAAACTCAATTTGGAGAATGCGCTACCTTCTAACTCAACAAGAGAGACATATTTTAATCATACATACTTTGGTTTTTTACCACGTGAAGCATTAGGTCTTGCTTTCACCAATACAATTGCAAAATCTCAAATTCAAGTAATGTCGTTGTTGATAGAAAGTACTTCTGCCCAAGGGAATCCCTCTATTTTGGCATCACAATTGGCAACTGCTCAAGCCCCATCAACAACACCAATCCCAACTCTTGTAATTCTTGTAGCCTCAACTTCAATGGCTTCTATCTCAAGAGGTAGAAAAAATTGTATAACTCCTGATATTGTAGTGTTTATAGGACATGAAAATTTTGAATCATTCTTACAAATGTTGAAGAGTGTTTGTATGGCATGAAATATCATGGATGATGTTGCCATGGCATGCCCAATGCTTTATTAGAGTAGCACAAAAGTGGTTCAACATCCTTGCTCCCACCACAAGGACAAGCTATGCATTGATACAAACAAAAGGAAGGCATGAATACATCTTGTCAAGACAACAAGAACACAATAAACCAACTATGCAGGTGTTTACTCAAAGGTTCCAATACATAACATCAATGATAACCCCAACTCCATATCCTACTTTGACGCTCAATTGGTTTAAGAATGCTCTACTTGAGGATATCCAAAAATTTGTAATCCATCTACAACAAGGCTACAAATCTAGCCAAAGACTTCAACGAAGCATGTAGTTGGGCTCAAGTTAATGAGTGGGATATGGCCTTGCTGGACCCTTGCTCCATCATCCCAAGATTCAAGGGAGATGTAATGTATAACTCCTACACTTCTCCTCAAGGATTCTCACAATAAAATTCCTTCTATAGGAGAACTTCCATAGTTATGCCAACCTAGTATGTGGTACTGCAACCAGTGCTTGTATATGATCCCTTGCCTATGGAAACTCCCATAGTTTCTCTCGTAGCTCCACTAGCACTATCAACTCCCATAGCTACCATTGTTCCTACAACAACCACCAAGATGGAAGATATTATGGTAAGGTTGGAATGCCTTGACAATCGTCACTTACCACACCAACCTAAAGCTCAAAACCCAATAAACACCACCACTTGAGGAGAAATCTTTTGTACTTGTTGAATGGGGCAAGGGAACACAATGCTTAATGTGCTACTCCAAAAATTCTGAATTTTTGTGTGCATTGTGAAAGGTATGGGAATATCATGGAAAATTGGAGAACACTACAAAGATATCATGAGCTTCAAGAAGAAAGAGTGCATTCTATGGATGTTTTCCCATAGTAGAACCACTTCAACTAACACTTATAGGACTTGCCATTCCAAGGTAGATGAGGAAACAGATAAGGAAGGAGACTGCCTGGACCCAATACACAGTATCATATTTGCAATGGGAATCACTATGTAAATCATTGTCCCAATAGGCCCACCCATTGTGCATTATACTTTTTCACACACAATATGGCACAATGCTCAGATTTTTGGAACTTTATCATGTAGGCATAGCAAGCGCCCATTTAAAATGAGCAACATGACAATGCTAGTCCTAACTAGAATATGCATTTCTTTATAGTAGAAGAAGCTTCCATTCCAAGAGAAATAGCCCCAACCAATGAAAGTGCTACCATGGAGGCAACCATCTTTCTTATAGCTCAATCCCACATGTATCATGTGCCTAATCTGATAAGTAACTCCAGCTTCAAGAGCTACCCTAGAAGTTTTGATGAAGAGACTATATGAGAAGAAATTACTTAGCCCATCTTGGAGATGTACAAGGTAGTACTCCATGTTTGATACTTTAGCAAGGCAACTGCCTACCTTTGTCATACATAACTATGACATCTTGACTAATTTGGCTAACATGAAAACCAATATTACTTTCAAATAGCTCTACAAAGTGTCCCTTATAGACCAAAGGAAACTTTAGAACTTTCAATTGAAGGAGTTGACCATATTATGCTTCAAGGAACTATTGATAAAATAAATTATGACTCCAATGTAACACCAATGATCCATGTATACTCTATAGAGATATTAAGTTTGGTATTGCAAGTGATGGAGAAATATTATCTATATGGAGTTTAGCTAAGCAACTACATAATTATGATTAGTTAGAGACATCCTAGCTAAGATGAAGGTGGCCTTATTCTAGAGGACAGGAAAAGAGTGAGTACCACTATTTTATCTTCTATTGTATTGACCTAGTATTATTCCTAATTATTTGACTTTGAGGAAAGAGTTGAGAACTCTTGAGCCTAAAAGCCTTGTTGGTACAGATTTTTCTATAGTCCAAGGGTAGCCTATGTGAAGGAATCCTTGACTTAGTTGGTAGGTAAGGATAAGACCACCTACTCATGGGATTATTCCCTTGTGCTTGGATATTCTTTTAGACTTTTAGCCTAATAACTTGAGTTACGATGATAATTAGTACCTTTGGTGTGTAAATTTTTCACAAGTATATAAGCTAGGGATGAAGAGGTTCTCATCATCCTTTCATTTTCAACTATCTCTCTCATCAAGTTCTGTAATGAGCAATGTCTTGAGTCTTGGAGGTGCTTTGGAGTTCTAGCCTTGGTGGAATGTGATGGAGTTGCAATTCCTTCCCTTTTAAGTCCATGGTGTGCTATCTTAATAGCTATCACACGTTTATTCTGAGTGAGAAACAAGCCAACTCACATTTTATGGTTGCATTGTGGAGACCTCTCTAGAAGGTAAGATAATGTTCCGCATACAATTCTATATTGGCAAAAGGAGGATATGAGAGCTCACTTGGAAAAAGGAGGAGAGTGCTAAACTTATGTTGGAGAACTTTGACCCATTTTTATACCTGTAGTAAAATATGATTTTTTGAGGTGATATTATACATTCTATACACATGAGAGGATTTGGAAAGATTGTGTAAGGTGGATTGTAGATTTTGGAGATTATGGTGATTTTGGGTAAAATGTCAAGTTTGAGATCTAGACTTCAAATTTACATAGAGAATAGTTTGGATTATCTTTTAGTTGGGACACTTGAATTATAATAAGGGCTGTTACACACAATAAGCTAGGAGTTTTGTAAGGTGGTAAGGTTAACTATTCCTATAAATTGCACGCTCTCCGGAATTTTGTATAGAGTTTGCCATTTCTTTATGTTTCATTTCTTTTGAAATTTTCCAAAATTTTTTTGATGAGAATATTTTATATTTAAGCTCAAGAATTGGGAAGAGATCATTCTTGCACATGAAATTATAAATTTATAAAGTAAGGGGGTGGTTTCAGGACCAAATTTGGAATATGTGTATTGAATAGAAGATGCCTAGGCCACATGGCTCAATGCAAAGGGCTGAAATTTTACACAAAAGGAAAACCTATGGTTTGATCAAGTTTGAAAATTTTTAAAGGATTGAGAGTGATAATTTAGGAGAATTAGTTGATATTGTAAGGAAGAGTCATTTCAAGAGAGCTAGGTTTTCATGAATGAGGAGTGTGGGTTTAACCAAAAAAATATTTGAGTGTTTAGACGCATCTTTCAGAGCATGGAAGACCATTAGGAGTGGTAAGTAAGGTAGTATAAGGTTCTTCAAGTCGTTGAATTGATGATAGTAGCTGATCTGAAGAAAAGAAATTTTAGAGTGGAATTTGAAGAGAGTGTTGAGAGGATTCAAGACCTTCACCATTTGGAGGAAAGAGTTATTCTAAGTGCTTCTTATATAGACAAAAGGGACACAAGGCAATTTCATGTTTATTGCATCTTGAGAGCAAGAGATTGAGAGCTTACTCGACTTGGATTGCATATTGGACTTTCTTCACCAAGATGAGGAGAGGGTAGATCTAGGACCAAGGAGTTGTGTGAGATTTGTGCAGTGGAAGGACTTCCAAAGAGCCATGAATGTAAAGAAGCAATAACATTGTTGGAGATCTTGTGAAAGATCTTGGAGAGAGTCATAGTACCACTACGGAGAAACCACCACCTTCATCAAAAATTTCTTAAGATTAGTGATGGAGATAATCTTTCACTTGATGGATAAAATATCCATGAAACTTTGCTTGATTTGCACCTTTGGATTGATCATGCCATAAAAATCATGGGGCAACATGAGCCCTTTGTACTACCTTAAGCGTACTACTCTCAAATGGTGCTAGTCATGTATATACTCTATTAATTACAAGGTGAGAGAGAAAATAGACCAAAAAAATAAGCAAGAGGAGAAAGGTAGTGAAAGGCTAAGAGTGGAAAATTCTAGTCTTCTTTGGCAAGATTGAAGATGATTTGGATTCTTTTGTGAGAGATTTCAAGGGCTTGTGTAACTTGTATGACTTGTATCACTTGTACGATAATTGGGTAAGTAAAGTTTGTTCCTGTAGAGATACTAATCAGAAATGTATGATTATAAAGACAAATGGTAACAAATGTGGTTCTTTTTAATTTCTTCTTTAGTCTCTTAGGTAGAAACCACACCCAAAAGAGAGTAACAAGCACTGACTCACAATCTTGTCATACAAAAATGTCACACTTAATCACAACTCCATCAAATCTTTCCAAACAGTCTTGATTATGATGATTCAGTTTTTCTTGAAAACAACACTTCATTGCAAAATGACTTTGACTCAGAATTGTGTTCCACCCTTCCACTGAAGGCACAACTTCCTTGATCAAAATTGTTTCACATCAACTCAGTGCTACACTCACAAATGCAAAATCTTACCAACACTACAATTCTTCTCTGATCTGTCAAGGCATTGCTCCAATTGCACTTCACTCAGGATCAAACACACAGAATGAAGATCAAAGTTGTGGAATCCAACATCCAATACACACTGACTTGCACTTAAAAATTCTCCATACACTCACAAACACAAACACAAAATTGATACTTGGAATTAAACTCAAGCAACAAGCAGTAAAATCAGCACTTTGCTTTATCTATCTTTAGAAATTATGAGCACTAAGCAACATTTTACTATGAATGCCCTCTTTAAATAGTAGAGCAATTGACAATTGCTAACAACTATACCGTTCTACAACAACTCTATAAACTTGTAGATCCAAAATGACAATGCATCTCTTCATATTTGCCTCTTCAAATCTCAAATCTGTTACTACTCCGATCCGATGTCTACCTTGACTTTGACTTCCAAACCCAATGATATTCCTATTACTTCTCCTTCTTTGGGTCTATCTTCAACAACCAAATCCTTTGCTTTTTCTACTGTTTCTTTGCTAACCTTTCTATCTCTTTATCTCTCGACCCACTCTTCTCTAAAGTGTCAAATGTCAAATCTGAAGACACCTGCACTCCTTCTTTTACTTTGGGTCTAACTACTATCAATTCCTTTGCTAATTCTATTATATCATCATCAAAAATTGTAATTGAAAGCATGGGTATGCTATCTATGCCTTTTATTTGTAATCCACTTTCCCCTAATTGCTCATGTAATTGACCCAAAGACACTTACTATCTGATCTTGCACTTTGGGGTTCATTCACTACAACTATTTCTCTTCTAATTCTATCATACATTCAATTAGAACTGAAATTGAAATCATGTGTATCCTAAATATCTTCTTTCCTTACTCTAACTTCCTTCGATGCCTTTGGCAAGACCCTCAAAGTCACCTTCACTACATTGTAAGCTCCAACTCCCTCAGATATGGTCACCTTTATCTTGAGGCAGAGAAGCCCAAAGTCATAGAGATCCAAAGAACATAGACCCAAAGTACTATGAATCCAAAGACACTCAACTACTTTATACATCTATTTGCAAAACTTCAAATGTTTGTAACTTTTGCTTAAGACCTCCAAACTTTGCGATTTTGGTGGCAATGGAAAGCTATGAACAAGACACTTCCAAAGAGATACAACATGCATGATCCAATGTTGTTGGTGCTATCTTCTGTAGATATACATAGTCTCTTGGATGATATCTACTGATTGAGGGTCTATAACCTCTTCCTTGAATGGTAGCATAGAGTAAAATATCTCTATGTTGAGCAATTGCCAAGTTCTCAAAGGCCATCGGCATCACTCTCCAAAAGATCTCTACATGTTGAGAACATGCGCTCATCCATACATCGAGGTCATCCAAGTCCAAAACTACAAAAGCATTTGGACAAATGGGTGTAGGCAAATCTTGATCTTGTCCATAGAGTAGAAAATATGGAGAGAAGGATGCTAAGGAGGCTTTCCGGATGAACCAATAGCCCATGGCCAACCAAGGTAACTAGAGATCCCAATCTCCCAAGTGGCCTCTCTACAAACCATACTTTTGCAATCCTCTCTTCATTGTCTGAACTTGATCAGTCAAAACCTCAACTGGTGCACCAAAATGACTAAGAACTTGATCTAGGAATGAGTAAGCTATCCCTTCACTAGACTTGTTAGGAAGTGCCACCAACTCAATCCACTTGGAGAAGTGCTCTACCATCACCAAAACATACCAATTTTGTCTCATAGTCAGTGGTAAAGGTCCGGTGAAGTCCAAACTCCAACAGTAACCCAATCCCATGATAGGTAATGGGAGTAATTGTGGTGTAGGAGCATTGAATGATACTCTAACTCGGTCACAAACCACACATCTTGCAGCAAATTGCTATACCTTGGTCTGCATACCACACCACCAATAATAGCTCTAGAGTAAGCTATATGTACGCTTTACTCCAAAATGTTCTAGCTCCTCATGAGCATGATGGACCAACTGTGGTCTCTGAGATAGAAGTGGTACTACTCGTACTCTACCATCCTCCCAAACACGCAAAAGGTGTTTGTCCTCAAATCTGAATTCTCTAGCTTGCTGAAGGACACAGTCTCTCTCCTTGGCCCTTACTGTGCTACCCACAACACCAGTGCAAAGATAGTCCAACACTAAGACATCATCATGAATGTCTCGCTGAACTATAATATCTTCACTCTCTGGATCTATGACCTCAATGACTCCTCCTCTATGCGCTAAGAGAGATACCACCAAAGCCTCAAAAAATATACATCAAAAGGCAGATGCATGCCAACCTGGCACCATCTCCTCATCTGTCTCACCATGCCAACGGACTTTGGTCTGATCCTGCTGGCTAGGACGGGTTTCTACTCAACCCATCTGCATTATGGTTCACCACTCAAGGTCTGTGAAAAACTATGAAATCATACTCATTTAAAATCAGAGCCCATTGTGCAAGCTTTCTTGAAAGCTTTTTGGAATCCATCAACCACTTTAGTGGTTGATGATCAATGATGAGCGTGAAGGGGTTACCAAATAGGTAACATTGGAAATGTGCTATTGCCCAAAAAACTACCAAGCACTCTCCCTCATATGAACTATACTTTGCCTCCATTGAATTGTTGGAGCGACTAGCATAGGCCACCACAAACTCCTTCCCCTCATCATCATGTTGGGTGAGTACCAATCCAGGCCCCAACATACTCCAATCAGTATGAACCTGAAATGGTCATCCTCTGATCAGTCTCCTCAAAATAGGAGCAGATATCAATCTCTCCTTGAGCTCTACAAAAGCTCTCTCCTGCTCATCTCCCCAACACCACTCTTGTGTAAGCTTGGTCAGCTTTGTCAAGGCCTTGGCAATGGCACTAAATCCTCTAACATAGCGGCGATAGAAGTTTGCCAACCTAAGGAATGCTCACCCAACATGATGTGATGCTCTGCTCACATTTGTAGGCCAAGGAATACGTGCAATAGCCTCTACCTTGGTCTGCTAAACACCAAGTCCTCTAGGGTAGATAATGTGACCCAAATACTCAACCTACTCGTGGAAGAACCTACACTTCCATGGATGTAATTTGAGTCCATGAGATCTCAACGTCTCAAACATCTCCAACAATTGTCTCTCATGCTTCTCCACAATAGTGCTATAGACCAAAATATCATCAATATAGCACCAAGCAAAATCCAATCTAGCTAGGATCCTATCCATGACCCTCTGGAACTCAGCAGAAGCATTCTTTAACCCAAATGATAAGAACCTCCACTGATATAACACATCCTTGCCGTGAGGATCAATAGCCCAAAATGTTATCTTGGACTTATCCTCCTCCTTGATTGGCAACTGATGATATCTTGCCCAAAGATCCAAAGTATTGAAGACCTTTGCATGCCCAATCGCATCAAAAATCTCCTTTGGTGAAGGCATGGCATACCGATCAGCCCTAGTCTGTCGGTTGATAGGACGGTCATCTCCACACATCCGCCTATCTGTGTAGTTGCCATGCATATCCTTCTCGGCTGGCATAACTATTGCTGATGCATACTCTCCATGTGAAATCTCCACCAAACTAGCCTCAAAAAGGTCACTACTCCGACTCTGAATCAATGTCCTCTCCATCTCACTATATTGATAAGGACATCGGAAAACTAGTGTATTGCTAGTCAGCTCAATCCGTATACCAAGTCCCTTCAGAGCACACAATTCCTTCATACTAAAAGCAAAACAACTTGTGTGGCTCCTCAAGAACCTCCAAACCCTCCGTCTTTCCTCTCCAGTAAGCTTGGGTCCAAAATCAGGCTCCCAAGTATCATCTGTAATTGTAGTAGGAGTGGAAGACGTACTCATTGGCTGCTCTACTAGGCCCTTGGGAGTAATAGTGTTTTCTCAACTACTAGAAGTCCCAACCTGTGTGTGAAAAACTCCCTCCACTCTGGCTGCAAGCTCCACACGTCCTCTAGCTGCAATCCAACTAGCCCATGCTCACCTGGATGGACTCCAAGTAGACCATTCTCCCTAGTCGCTATTGGATGTGTCTCAAGAATACCATGTCCACTTGGTCCATCGCCCCCAGCATATGCCTGAATTGTCTTGATAGGCATAGGGCTCACAAGTGTCTAAGTTGTGATGCTTATCAAGTGCATCCTACGCTGCTTTGCCAAGCCAAGGCTCACAATCCAAGTCAAATAGTTCAAGTCCATAGCCTGACCTAACACCTGATGCTTGGATGCCTATGACACTACTGGAATAGCGGTAATACTGATGCAAAAACCCATTGCTCCTCTCTCTCATCGGCATTGGGCTCCACCAACTGCTATAACTATGAGTCCTAAACAAGTCTAGGTCCTCCCTCTCGAAAGCATGAGAGCTTGGGAAACTCATGAGTGTGGGAAATGCAGCTCTAGGCTATCCAACTAGGTTCACCACTGCCATAGGTGACCTATCAGCCACTACCACTATCTGAGATTGATACCCAACATCCAAGATATCATCAACAAGGGTGTGATCAAGTCGTTGAATCCCATCATAAGCACGCTATAGAACCTCTCTGGGTAAGAGGTTCATCCACCAAAGACAAAGACAATGAGCTTGTGATAGCACTCTAGCTACATCTACCAATACAGCATATCCCATCCAAGAATGGACCTGATGTGTACTCACCACCACTTAGGTGCAAGAATCACCCATCAAAGGAATGTTCTTCAAAAAGTAAGTTGGAGAAATGGAGTGATGAACCTAGAGATGTTGTAGTATCCGTAACATCTCCCAAAACACACCAGAACAAGGATCCTAAAGACCCAAACCTCTACCAGCACGTGTATATCCCTAACATGACCATCCAAAAATCACCAAGTGAATAGGCCCATGTCTCTCCAGATCATGTACCCCCAGTAAGAAAATGCCTGTTGGTAGGGACTTTTGGTAACCTTTGACTGCTGACATTGGTAATAACTCCGGATATTGATAGGCCAAGTGTGCCACATGATGTAGAGGGACTTGCCAAGCAGTCTCATCTCTCTCTACATACAAGTACCTCCATACTCGTATACTCGTATATAGTTATATATCTGTAATACCGTAGCTAGTCTGGTGCTAATCTCACCAAACAACTCCAATAGGCATATCCCCTCTACTGTATACTGCCAAGCAATGAGTGTGGTATCCAGAGGTGTCAAAGTAAATGACTCTAGAGGCTCATCCTCATACTCATCTCCTGATGGTACAAAGGCTCCACTCCCAGCCTACTGCACCAATTGATCTACATGCTGCTACAATGCCTCCTCTGAACTCCACAATGGAACATCCAAGGTGGATGGAACAATCCCACTCGTACTCCAAATCCAAGTGATCTCCTTTGGTACTAGAATATCCTCTACATGGGTGTTCCCCTCTAACAAGTCACCAAGCCAAGTAACTGCGACACTAAAAGCTAAAACTGATGCTGCCATGGTCCCAGATTATAGTGAGCCAAGACTGCCACTACTGAAGCGTACTGGTAGGCGACATACCCGTCCCTCACTAGACTGCCAACTTAGTCTATAGGAGGCTCTCTCCTCCCAATAGTCAATGTTGAAACCCATGGAGTATAACATTGTTCCCCCAACTAGCACATCATATGACTCAGCTATTGTCACAATAGCCTAAGCTCTCACCACCAAGCTATCAGTCGGATGACCAGGCTAAACCTGGACAACAAGCTCCCCACGTGTGATATACTGTGTCAAACCACCACCTAAAGATATCTAGATCTGAAATGGACTCCTCTCCACATTGGTCTTCTGTAACTCTAGACCGACAACTATAGCCTTCCCCAACATAGAGGGCTGCGCACTAGAGTCTAACAAGACTCTCTATGGTGTATAGACCTTCCCTAAAGGTCCCATTGAATGGAAGATCCCCCTTAGGTTATCCAATAGGACAACACCAGGTGTGAACTGTGCTCTCTCAAAGGCCGGTCTAGTTGGCAACTCTTCCAGTCTAGCCGTTACTACCTACCATAAACCATTGGTCGTTGAATGGATCCCATGCTCCTCAACCAAGTTAGCTCCAATATCAACCACCTTTGCTCTAGTAGTAGGAACTGCATCATCCCTACTCTCACACAATAAGGCAGCCAACCAAAACACTAGGGCTGGGTCAACTTCCAATGTAAACATGTCATTGGCCGAAAACAAAGGACACCGCATAATCAGCTACGCCACCCCTAACATCATGCTAGACTCAATTTGTGTAGTAGTAGGTGGTTGACTAGCAAGTAGTCCATCATGTACTCCATCACCACCTACCACACCTGCACTGGGACGTCTAGGAACCATGGATGTTGTCTGGAATGCCTTGGATAGTATGAAAGACTAGGGAAGTCTGACTTGTCTCCCAACCTTTCCTCTCTGTGGGTCCAACTGCATTGATGCTCCTCTAGGCTCTAGAGCACATACTACACTCCTAGTCAATGTTGCAGATGCATCCACCTGTGCTGCTCCACACATGAAGTCCAAAGCATCTCTATCACCAACATATGAGATGGAAGCCTCAACACCCGAATCTGATCTCCTCTAAGCAATAGCCATACTAGCCAATCTCTACTCCAACTACTCAATCCGAGTAGCCATAGCTTTATCTAAAGTAAGGGCAGGTATTGCACCCCTACTAGATTTAGATCCTCTACCACCACCTTGTCCTCCATGAACTGGAGCTCCTGTACTACCTGCCATAGAAGCCCTACCACTCCATAACTTTGGGTGTAAGTCAAAACACCGATCACTAGTGTGACCAAATTTGTGATAATGCTTACACTGCCTCTGTGTTGGCTGTGATGCACCCAAAGTATCAAGTCCACCACAAGTCCAACAAGCAACACCACCACTCATTGGTTGCTGTTGACCCAAAAATGAAGGTAAGGGTCTAACTCCACTAGGCCCTCCACTTGCTCCATAGGATCTAGGCTGTCCACCTTGTCCTCAAAACCAGCTAGGCATGGTGCACTCTATTGCACTCTAGAAGAAGTCACAATTGTGGATGAGGTCTCCCTACCAAATCTAGATGTCATCACCCTCTCCTCCACCATGTTGAGCTCAATACGCTCAGCCAAACCAAAGACCACTGCCCCAGTAACTCAGTAACTCCTTGAATGAAACTCATCAGCAGCCTCATGCAAGTGAATGCCTTGCGTAGGCTCTCTCCAGCCTTCCATTGGAATTCTTGCAAGCTCCTCAACTTGTCAGTCCTGTAACACCCATTTGTGCATGTGTGTGGTATTGTGATATTTAGCTTGGTATTACAAGTACTTAAGAGATATTATTTATATAGAGATAAAGGATGGTTCTATATTAGTCATGGTTAGCTAAAGTTAGTCATTGCAAAGATAGAGTGAAAATTGAGTATGTTATATCTTACCTGCTGACACAAAAATTAGAGAGAGATCATTCTTGAGCAGGGAGTTATGAGTTTTTGAAGTGAGAGGCGTGGTTTCAGACCAAATCTGAAATATGTGTGCTGAATAGAAAGATATCGAGGCCAAATGGCTAAATGAAAAGATATGAAATTTTGCAAGGAGGGACACCCTAGAGTTGTGATTACATGTGAAAAATTTTGGAGAACTGTCACATACAAGTTGAGAGGTCTGAGTGAAATTGTGAGGAAGGGTAAATTCTGCAGAGTCGAGATCTCATGCATGAGGAGTTTGAGAGCAAAAAAAGTATGTTTGAGTGTTTAGATTCATCATGTGAACATGGAGGGTCACCAAGAGTGGAAATTGAGACTATGCAAGGTTCTCCAAGGGTTTGAGGTGATTGTAGGGGTGGATTTGAGGAAAAGAGAGTTTACAATAGAATTTGAAGAGAGTGTTGAGAGGATCCAAAAACCTACACCACTTGGAGGAAAGAGTGAGTCTAAGTGCTTTCTATGTGGAGAGAAGGGACATAAGGCAAGTTCATGTCCATTGACCTTTGAGAGCAAGAGATTGAGAGAAAGGAGAGGCTTACTTGACTTGAGTTTGCATGTTCGACCTTCTTCACCAAGATTGTGAAGGAGAAGATCTAAAACCAAGGAGTTCTGTGAGGTTTGTGGAGTTGAAGGACTTCCAAAAGGACATGAGTGTAGTGGAGTAAAATCACTTTTGGAAACTTTGGTAAAGAATCTTGGAGAGAGTCTTAGTATAGCTACAGAGATAATACCACCTTCATCAGCTAGTTCTAAAGATTAGTGATGGAAATAATCTTTCAACTTATGGATAAACTATCCATGAGGATTCAATTAATATGCACTCAAGGATTCGATGTTGCTATAGAAATCTTGGAGCAACCTGAGCCTTTTGTGTTCCCTAGGGTGGATAACTCTTAAATGGTGTTAGTCATGTACATACTCTATTAGTTATGGAGTGAGAGAAAAGAAAAGAAAAGAATAAAATTGAGAGAAAGAAAGATAGTGAGAGGTGAAGATGGGGGAAACTTCCGGTTTTCTTTGGCAAGGATGGAGAAGATGTGGAGGCCTTTGTGAGAGACTTCAAGAGAGCTTGCATAGGAACCAATGAGAGGAGGAAGAATGAATGGGCCTCATTATTACCAGATTTCTTTGAGGATGCAACACTTACATAGTATGAGTCAAAATATCAAAAGAGAGAGAGGAGAAATGAGGAAGAGGAGTCTTGGGAGACTTTGACTTCAGCACTCATTGAGAAATTTCTTCTTGATGAGAGTTATGAGAGATTGATGAGTGAGGTTACATTTCTCAAGCAAGGAGATGGAGAGAAAGTGAGAGTCTATGTGGAAAGAGTGGAAAAGTTAGAGTCCAGATTTTGCATAGTGTTGAGGAAGGGTGGAGATGATGTGGAGACTACTATGATTGGCATAGGGGCCATGCTCACCAAGAATTTTGTGGGAGGATTGAGACCATAAATTAGAAGCAAGGTGAGATATGAGGAACCTTCTTCCAAGGTTGAAGCTATCAAGATTGCAATTTGTATGGAGGAGAGTTTGGAAGGAGATGAGAGTGATTTGGTGGTGAAGGAGGTTGTGCATCCTCATCAAGGCTACAAGTATGGTGTAACTTCTGATACTTTGGTGGCAAGGGTTGCACCACAAGTAGTAGTTGCTCCAGTTCTTGCACCTCCACCAAAAGATCCACTTCAAACCATCACAAAACAACTTGCGGATCTCAAGATCAGTGTGGTGCAACTATGGGAGAAGAGAGAGGTGGATCAGAATGTAGAGAGAGGGCCTAGGAGTTATGGAAACTATCCATATAGAGGAGGCCAACCAACCAACAATTTCAATGATAGAAATTGTTTTGGTTGTAGAGGGAGAGGCCATATCCAAAGGAGTTGCCCAAATTCCACTTACCATGGAGGAAGGGGTTATGAGGGAGCAAATAGAGGAAAAGAGGGAGGTAGTGAAACCCCAAGTGGCTCCTAATCCAAACAAAGGTAAGGGGATAGCATCCATAGATGTGGTTGAAAGCAAATTTGAGAAGGGAGAGTGCTCAAACTCCAAGGGTCTTAATTTGGAGCTTTTGGCACAAGAGAAGAAGAGAGCTTGTTTTGCAGAGGATGTTCACTCTTCTCAAGGATTTACTCCAAGCAACGATACTCCTATGTCTACTAGGAGCACTTGCACCTCAACACCATCAACAACAAAGACTCCAAGGAAGAAGTTGGGGATGGAGGACTTCTTGATCTCAAAGCAACAATGGAACTAAAATGTGTTGGAGGATGTTGGTAGTCACAAGGCTAACATCATAGTGGGCCAATTGATTACTTTGAACCCTACCTTGAAAAAGGAGCTTAGGGGTGGTTTGAGTTCTACAAGGAGCAAGAGGAAGAAGAAGGCAAGAACTCCAGTATCAATGAGGGTGGTGGATGCCAAGCCAGCACCATGGGAGGCTTGTGAATATGCCTCCAAGATTGATGTGAGAGTGAATGGTCACAACATCAAGGATGCATTGGTTGATGGAGGATCAGTAGTAAATGCCATCTCAAAAAGGTTGATGAAGAAGTTGGGTATGATACCCTCAAGACCTTCAACATTTGTGGTGAGCATGGCAAACAAGCAACAAGTTCAACCAGTAGGGGTGATGGATAAAGTGGTAGTTTCAGTTATGGGAGTTCAAAATCTCATGACTTTCCAAGTCTTGAAGGATTCAAGCTATGACTTACTTCTTGGGAGGCCATAGTTGAGAGTAGCACGCACAACTGATCGATGGTACAAAGGGTACTTGAGGATTGGGCCATCAAACCATAGAGTCACAGTTCCTGTGACTAACACCACCAACACTTCACATTCAGATACACCATCTTTTGATTATTGGGAATCGTATTCTAAAAAAGGAGCTTCAGGTGTGGACACAAGCATGGAAGAGGAGACTTCCATGGAGGAGGATGAATCTGAATCTGATTTAGATATGTATCCTTTGTGTGCTATGGATTTTGCACCTAAGCCAGAGGTTTTGAAGGACCTAAATAAATCACCATTGACACTTGAGGAGGTAGAAAGAAGGTTAGCTACCCTCAAGTATGGCCCAAATGTTACCAAGGAGGAGAAGGTGAGATTTGAGGAGATTTTCCGTAAGTTCGTCCATGTTTTTGCCTTCAATTACAAAGATTTGAAGGAAGTCACCTTGGAGGAGCACAAGATAGAGGTGGAGTCACATGCAAGACAAATCCACCAAAAACAACATTGCACTAGCCTACCAATATCTTTGGTTGTGAAGGAGGAGATTGATAAGCTCAAGGAGGCTAGATTTATCTTTGAGGTAGAGAATTTGGAATGGGTGTCTCCAATTGTCATTGTGAAGAAAAAGAATGGCAAGCTTTGGGTATGTGTGGATTACGAGAAGCTCAATGCTGTTACCAAGAAGGACTACTACCCATTGCCATTCATTGATGACATCTTGGAGGAGGTTTCAGGTCATGAGAGGTACAGTTTTGGAGATGGTTATAGTGGATATAACCAAATCAAGATTGCACCAGAGCATCAACAACTCACCACATTCACCACACCTTGGGGAACTTATGCTTTCAAGGTCATGCCTTTGGGCTTTGCAATGCTCCAGCCACATTCCAAGGATATTCGAACAAGGTATTTGAACCTTTCATTGAGAAATTTGTGAGAGATTCCATTGATGACTTTTGTGTCTATGGGAGCAAGGAGGAGCACTTTGAGCACCTAATCAAGGTCTTGCAATGCTTGGATGAGGCAAATGCATCACTCAACCCAAAGAAGTGCATTTTTGGATGTGAAGAAGGTCTACTTTTGGGGCACATCATCTCCAAGGATGGAATAGTAGTTGATCCTAAGAAGGTGAGGGAAATCTCAAACCTTCCATTCCCTTCAAGCTTGACAAAGTTATGCCAATTCTTGGGGATGGTTGGATACTATAGGAGGTTCATCTTCTCATTTTCCAACAAGGCTTATGCATTGACCATCTACATGAAGAAGGGTGTAGATTACATCATGATTTTGGAGGACAAGAAGGCTCTCCAAGTTTTTGAGGAGCTCAAGCAATCCCTTGTTGTAGCTCCAATTCTTGCTAAACCTAATTGGAGTAAGCATTTCATCCTCTACATTGATGCTTCAAATGTAGCTATAGGATGCACTCTTAGTCAATTAGACCAAGATGGGCATGATCATCCAATAGCTTATGCTAGTCGGCATATGGTTTCAATAGAGAAGAACTACTCTGTCACGGAGAGAGAAGGGTTGGCAATGATCTTTGGTCTCAAGAAGTTTAGACACTTCTTGATTGGAGGGAAAGCCACCATTGTCATGGATCACAAGGCTTTGAAGTACATCTTCAACAAGCCTTATGTTGAAGGGAGACTAGCAAGGTGGATGATACTCTTGTTTGAGTATGACTACACCATTGAAGATAGGCCAAGAAAGAAACATGCAAATGCTGATATGTTATCTAGAGCCTATGATCATGATAGAGATGAGCCAGTGGATGATTCCTTCTCAGATGAGGAGCTCATGATAATCTCAGTCGCTCAAGAGGTTCCAATGGAGTACAAGGAGATTGTGGATTTTGTGACAAGAGGTAATTATCCAGAAGAGATGCATGCTAGGGAGAGGAAGCCCCTTGCAGCAAGATCTAGACCTTACACAATGGTGGAGGATATTATTTTTCACCAAGGAGCAAATGGTCTACTTTGAAGAGCAGTGGATAAGGAAGAGTCTATCCTACTCATAAAGGAGTTTCATGAGGTTTAGTATGTGGAGGACACTTTGCAGGAAAGGTGATTGCTTTCAAGATTCTAGATGCAGGTTACCATTGGAGAGGGATTTTCAAGGATTGTCTTGATTATTGCAAAACTTGTCATGTTTATCAAGCTTTTTGTGGTGCCCACATTTTTTTTTTCAAAATAAAGAAGAAGTAAGTGAAAGCTCGGGAAGTGAGGCGTCGATTCCGATACAAAGACTATAGAGAAGAAGGCGAGTATCAGATGAACACAAAGTACAAAGAGAAGTGGCCACCCAAGAAGAAGTAACCCCGAGCGATGGAGTAGAGTACCTGCGGGATGTGGTATGTCCTCTACTAGTAAAGTTGGAGTACCAGAAGAAGGAGATGCAGTCGACTTGTCCGGAGGTAAAGACTCTATTGCAGGTATTGACCAGATTAGAAGAAGAAAACTTGGAGTTGAAGAAGAGTATAACCCGAGGTGAGGAGGAAAGGGAAGTGCTGCGAGCGGAGGCAGTGGTGAGAAGTCAGGTAATTGAAGACTTGAAGAGAGAAGTCAGTTATCGAGCGGATCTTGTGAAGAAGAGTGACATAGCAAGGGAGAGACAAGTAGCTGAGTATGAGATCTTGAAGTAGCAGTTTGCTGATTCAAGAGTAGAGGTAATCCATGCTATGGCGAGAGTAGCTGCAAAGGATCAAGAGCTCGATAGGGTGATGGAGAGTGTCAAGGAGAAGAAGCAACTTTGGCAACAAGAGTTGGCAGCACGATATAGAGAAGAAGACCGATTACGAGAGTAACTTTGTAATCAAGAGGAGAAGGTTGTCCAAAAGGAGAAGGAGAAGGAGTCGGTGAAAGCCGAGTTTGAGGCGGAGTTGGCGATGTACCGAGAGGATTGGCTCGCAGATCATGAACGTGAGAGGAAGACAAGATTGGAGCCATTAAAGGAGATAGTCCTCCAAATGAATGCAATGTTAAGTACAGAGGCCAGCATTTGGATTGAAGAGACGAGGCTGCACAAGTTGAAGTTGACAGAAGAAGACAAGGCAGAAGGACAGAAGTGCAGAAGACAAGGCGAAGACAAGCGAAGGATACAGATATGAATGCCTTGTTGATTAGTCTCAAAACTCGGGTAGACAGGAAGATCTTAGAGGTAGAAGATAATATTGCGATTAGATTAGACTTGGTGAAAATAGAGATAGAAAAGCTTTGGAAAGATGTTAGAGAAAAACCCGAAGTAGATAACATAGGAGTACAAATGTCTTCGGAGTTACCATTGGAGACATTAGAGAAGAGTAGGTCGAGAGATGAGGAGTTAGATAGATTACCATTAGTGGAATTTTAGATCAGGAAAGAGAATTATTGAATCTGGTAGAAGAAGAAGAAGATACAAGATCCGAGGAAAGAATATTAGGAAGTAAAGTTACTTTGGGTTTGGGTTTGAATAAAGAAGAAGAAGTAGACATCGGATTGGATTAGTGTGACAACCCGGCAAATATCATTGTTGCGGTAATTAGGTAAGTAAAGTTCGTTCCTGTAGAGATACGAGTCAGAATTGGTCAAATACGAAGCAAAGTAACAATTTCAGTTCTTCTTGAGTTCTTCTTTAGTCTCTCAGGTAGAAACCACACCCAGAAGAGAGTAACAAGCACTGACTCGCAGTCTTGTCACAAATTCACACTCCTTAATCACAACTCCATAAAATCTTTCCAAACAATTTTGATTGTGATGATTCAGGCTCTCCCAAAAATGGCACTTCACTGCAAAACGACTTTGCCTCAGAATTGTGTTCTACCCCTCCACTGAAGGCACAACTTCCTCGATCAAAATTGCTTCACATCAACTTCACACTGCACTCACAAATGCAGAATACTACCAACACTACAATTCCTCTCAGATCTGTCAAGGCATTGCTTCGATTGCACTTCACTCAGGATCAAACACACAGAATGAAGATCAAGGCTAGGGAATCCAACATCCAACAAGCACACTGACTTGCACTTTGAATTTCTCCAAACATTCACAAACACAAATACAAAGTTGATACTCGGAATCAAGCTCAAGCGACAAGCACTGCTTCACAACACTTCGCTTTATCTATTCTCAAAAATAATGAGCACTGAACAACAATTTCCTGCAAATGCCACTCTTAAATAGTGAAGCAATCGACAGTTCTAACAACTATACCGTTTCTACATCAACTGTTCTAACCTGCAGATCCAAAATGACAATGCACCTCTTCATATCTGCCCCTTCAAATCTCAAATCGGTTACTAATCCGATCCAATGTCTACTTCTTCCTCGGCTTTCAACCCTGAACCCGAAGTAATCTTACTTCCTACTATTCTGTCCTCGGGTTTCACAACTCCTACATCTTCTTCCAGATCCAGCAATTCTCTTTCTTGATCTGAAATTGCACTAGCGGGTAATCTATCTAACTCCTCATCCTTCAACCCACTCTTCTCTAATGTCTCTGAGGGCAACTCCGAAGACATTTGGATCCCGATGTTATCTACTTCGGGTTTTGCTTTAACATCCTGCCGAAGCTTTTCTAACTCTATTCTTACTAAGTCTAATCTAATCGTGATATTCTCTTCTACTTCTAAGATCTTCCTATCTACACGAGTTCTCAATTTAATCAACAAGGCATTCAAATCTGTATCTTTCGCTTGTCTTTGCCTTGTCTCCTGCACCAACAGCTTCAACTCGTGCAGATGCGCTTCTTCAATTTGAACGCTGGCCTCTGTACTTAACATCGCATTTACCCTAAGGACTATCTCCTGCAATGGCTCTAATCTTGTCTTCCTTTCTTGTTCCCAATCTGCAAGCCATTCCTCTCTATACATTGCCAATTCTTCTTTGAATTCGGCCTTCACCGCGTCCTTCTCTTTCTCCTTCTGTGCAACCTTCTCTTCCTGATTACGAAGTAAGTCTCGTAATCTCTCTTCTTCTCCATATCTTGCAGCCAACTCTCGCTGCCAAAGTTGCTTCTTCTCCTCCATACTCTCCATCACTCGATCGAGCTCTTGATCCTTCGATGCTACCCTCGCCATAGCATGGATGAGCTCTGCTCTTGAATCAGCAAACTGCTGCTTCAAGATTTCAAATTCAGCTACTTGTCTCTCCCTTACGACGTCACTCTTCCTCGCAAGATCCTCTCGATAGCTCACTTCTCTCTTCAGGTCTTTGATTACCTGACTTCTCTCCACTGCTTCCGCTTGCAGTACTTCTCTCTCCTTCTCACCTCGGGTTATACTCTTCTTCAACTCCGAGTTTTCTTCTTCTAATCTCGCTACCACCTGCAATACAGTCTTTACCTCTGGACAAGTCGATTGCATCTCCTTCCTCTTCTTCTCCAACTTCACCAACAGCGGGCATACCACCATCTGCAGGTAATCTACTCCATTACTGATACCTTTGTCCTCCCGTGGAGTAGTCTCTCTTCTTTCTTCGTGTTCTCCCGATACTCACCTTCTTCTCTGGAGTCTTCGTATCGGAACTGATGCCTCACTGCCTGAGCTTCCTTCTACCTCTTCCTTCACTCTACTCGGTCCCACTTCACACTTCGCCTTACGTCTCGAGCGAATTCCTCGCTGTACTGCAATCTTCTTCTCCTCGAGCACCGGTACTTCGTCTTCCAGCGCCGCATTGTCTTTGGCTTCTACTTCGGCTTGAATTTCTTCTTCGTATTCTTCAGCCGCTGGTGCCGAGGTCATTTCTCCACCGTCTTCACTGTCACTGCTTGTATCTCCGCTCTGCAGTGTCAGCTCAGGTTCCTCCTCACGTTTCAAGTCCTCTGTCTTGAGCTCAGCTTTGCCTTCTGAGTCTTCATCTTCTGACTCAATCACCACCATTCCTTGCCTCGGGTTATTTTTTTGCATCTTCCGAGGTTTCTTGCTTTCTTCGGCGTCTGCTTGCCGAGTTCTCTTCTTTGTCAGGGTATTTTCAACGACCTCCACGTTCTTCCCTGTCTTTGCGTAGTAATCATCTGTGCTCCGGATTTGGAGAATGTATTGCTGCTCCTCTGCATCGACTTCTCTTCTCAAATCAGGATGGAAATGAGACACCATTCGATTACGCTCAGCCACATTGAGCAGATTTAACCCGAGGTAAAAATGGGCTGCAAATGGTACGATGTACTGTGGAGGCGACTTATCTCGTAGATTCCACACCATCTGCCTCGTTCTTCCGTGAAAGCACCTTGCTCAATTTATCGGTTCTCCTGCAAATAACTTTTGAAAGAACACCGCTTGGTGTTTCATCACATATGTAGTTCTCTCCGGCTTTAGGAGGGCCATTAGTGCACTCACAATTCCCCTCCTCACTGGGTCCTTATAACTCTCAACTTTATACCCATTCTTCGTCCTCTTCGACGAGAAGGCATCTCTCACCTCCTGCGTTTCTTGGGCTATCTCTCCTTTCCCCAAGAACGTGGCTTCCTGCTCCGAGCCTGCCTCCTTCCCGAGTACAAGTCTCCAATCCGACTCTGTCTAGCAAGCCGGATTTCCTCTCTTCCCTTCTTCCTCGGGACCATCGAGACATTTACTCTCAATGATTTCTGTCATGAATCCTGGAAAACTTACGTTCTAATTCCATGCCAGAAAGGTGATCCGAAGTCGGCTCAAGACTTCGATCCTCGCTACTACATCTAATCTCCGAATTGCATAATTTCTCACTGCAAATTCAGAGTTCTTCTTCCCTCCTCCCATCTCTTCTGCTTTCTTTCGGTCTCTCGATTTCTCTCTCTCGACTTCTCCCTTATGCACTAACACGAGTCCAAGTCTATGTCCCTTTCCCCGATCACCTGCAAGACGACTCCTCAACGGCAAAGGAAAATTGCTCAACATTTTGTCGTTGCAGTTTTGATTTTTATAGAGTTGCACTTCTTTGTCTTCCATCACTTCAAGTTTCTACCAAGAAATCACACCTCCGGCATGCACCTGTCATTGTCACCCCACCTTTGCGCGTATGAGCCGCCAATTTTGAAACGGCCCCTTCTTGAATTTCTCGCCCCGACGAAAGGTTGTTAGACTATCTTTGCCTCGGGTTGAGCTCCCCTCGAGCCGAAGACAATTTACTTCGTATTGTATGCTGACACGGCATTTCAGAGTACTTTGCCTTATGACCCGAAGTCACTTTACTTCGGGTTTCACCCCGAAGACAGTTTTCTTTGTCTTCTTTGGCCAAACAGGCGCAATCCGACTTCTCTATACACTTCTTCTCCTTTATTTTGAAAAAAACAAAAAATGTGGGCACCACAATTAGTAACTGATTTGAGATTTGAATAGGCAGATATGAAGAGGTGCATTGTCATTTTGGATCTACAGGTTAGAAGAGTTATTGTAGAACGGTATAGTTGTTAGAACTGTCAATTTGTTCACTATTTAAGAGTGGCATTTGCAATATCATGTTGTTCAATGCTCATAATTTTTGAGAATAGATAAAGCAAAGTGTTGTGAAGTAGTGCTCGTCGCTTGAGCTTGATTCTGAGTATCAGCTTTGCAATTGTGTTTGTGAGTGTGTGAAGAAATTTGAAGTGCAAGTCAGTATGCTTGTTGGATGTTGGATTCCACAGCCTTGATCTTCATTTTGTGTGTTTGATCTTGAGTGAAGTGCAATTGAAGCAATGCCTTGACAGATCTGAGAGGAATTGTAGTGTTGGTAGTATTCTGCATTTGTGAGTGCAGTGCAAGGTTGATGTGAAGCAATTTTGATCAAGGAAGTTGTGCCTTCAGTGGAGGGGTGGAACACAATTCTGAGGCGAAGTCATTTTGCAGTGAAGTGCCGTTTTTGGGAGAGCCTGAATCATCACAATCAAGGTTGTTTGGAAAGATTTGATGGAGTTGTGATTAAAGAGTGTGAAATTCGTGACAAGACTGTGAGTCAGTGCTTGTTACTCTCTTTTGGGTGTGGTTTCTACCTGAGAGACTAAAGAAGAACTCAAGAAGAACTACATTGTTACTTTGCTTTGTATTTGACCAATTCTGACTTGTATCTCTACGGGAACAAACTTTACTTACCCGATTACCGCAAAAGTGATATTTGCCGGGTTGTCACATGATTTTTGGCACCGCTGCCGAGGATACAAATCTCGGAAGTGGAAGAATACAAAGCCAAATTTGAAATTGGGTATCAACGCAATATGAATGTCTACACCAAGAGAACAACGGGAAGAGAGAGCTCAAAGACGAGCACTTCAGCGTGAAGAAGACAAATGTCTGAACATCCCATCGACTGTTGACAAAACTGAACAAGAGGCATTGGATTTTCAACTCCT
Source organism: Lunularia cruciata (assembly GCA_948567375.1). Taxonomy (NCBI): domain Eukaryota; kingdom Viridiplantae; phylum Streptophyta; class Marchantiopsida; order Lunulariales; family Lunulariaceae; genus Lunularia; species Lunularia cruciata. The sequence continues at coordinate 15,638,979 of OX419756.1, forward strand.
TCATGAAGTGCAAGAAGCCTTGTGAGAACTTGACCACAAGAAACTTGAAGGCGGTTGGCAAGGCTAGTTCGCATCTCCCTCTTTGTCCAAGAAGAAGAAAAAATCGAGTGGGCAAACATATGCATTGCGGCCCAGTACACCAACTTCCCCTAGAGCTGTAAAGGAAGTTGTATCCTTGAAGAACTTTGTTTGAGAAAAGATAGCACAAACACTTACTGAAGACGAGTGTCAACATCTTCTACAAACAATCCCTCGGTTGTCCCAAAGGGATTTTGAAGAACCAATCGAAGGTGTTGATCCTGAATCTTCCACTTGGGTTGAAGTCGACACCCTCATAGCAGAAATTGTCGAAGAAGATCCCACCTTGAATTTGACGAATTGGAACCCTTGGGCCGACAACACGGCGTCGATACCAGCCAATCCCTCAGTTCCATCAAGTTTAGCACTTCCTCAGCCAATCCCAGTGCATCAAACAATGACTTTGTTGCTTGTCACCCAACACGCCTATCAGAAGTACAGGGGGACAGAACAAGACAAAGATCCTGATGAATCCATCGAAGAATTCAAAGTCATCTCCTTTGCTAACAAGGAGCATGACTCGGCGGATCGACTCAGAATTTTCCCAAGTTTGCTTTGAAAGAAAGCTCGGAGCTGGTACACCCATGTGACCCATAAGGGGTTTGTACTAGCGGACTGGGCAGACTTGAGAAACAACTACCTGGAACAATTTTGGGAGGTTGATTACGACACGAGTGTCTTTGCGGCACTCAACGATTTAGACCGAGGCAAGAAGGAGAAGTTGAGAGACTACTTTGAGCGGTTCATGGCCCTATTGAACCGAGTTCCCAAGCAATCGGGGGTGGTGGGTTACTCTGATGCCCAAGCCATTACCTGGTTCCTCGGGGGACTTTCACCAGAGATACAAATCTTTGCAAGGGAGAGGAATGTAACTTCCCTGGACAAAGTACTCAAACATGTCGCTCGTTACGAGGCAGCCCACTCTCACTTTGCCGGCAATTAGAGAAATCAGGAGAAGAAAGGTAGGAAGCCCAGAAAGAGAGCTTTGTGCAGTACATCCCCTTCTTCGGACAAATCCTCCAGGTCTTCGAGCTCTTCTTTGGAATCCAAAGGAGAATCAAAGCCAAGACGAGTTAGAAGACATGGAGGCAAGAAACCAGTGACTCCTCCAACAAAGAGTGTAAATAAGGCGGATACCAAGCTGGATGCCCTCATCAAGGAATTTTTGGATTTCAAGATCCAAATGATTGGGGCCAAAGACAGAAGGAAGGCCCCAACATTTGGGAGATCGAATGTATGGTGCACCGCATGTGGCAAATCAGGCCACGCCAACACAGAATGCAACACTTGTAATCCATTCTTGGTGCAACAAATTGATTGGGTTCCGGGATGGAACCAAGACAAGGACAAAGAGGCTGTGTACCAAACGCAAGAAGTACAGCCTCAAGCGAGCACATTGTTTCAAGGTCCGAGGTTTAGACCAAGGGAGTATAACCCCAATACTCCTCCACGAAGACCATCAATGAGCAACCAAAATCGCCCTCAGAATGTTGCACCCGGAGCCTATTATAATTGTGGCTCGATGGGACATTGGTCTCCAAACTGTCCCAAGCCAAGAAGGCAAATTGGGTACATTCCCCTGTGCGGAAATTGTAAAGGATCAGGGCATACGAGTAACCAATGTCCTCACCCACTGAACCCGAAGCCGCCTGTAAAGTATGTACAGACCCCCGCTGAGCGTGCAGCACTTCAGCCAAAGGGAGATACTAATTGTGGTGCCCACATTTTTTGTTTTTTTCAAAGTAAAGGAGAAGAAGTGTATAGAGAAGTCGGATTGCACCTATATGGCCAAAGAAGGCAAAGAAAAAAGTCTTCGGGATGAAACCCACAGTAAAGTGACTTCGGGTCATAAGGTGAAGTACTCGGAAATGCCTTGTCAGCATACAATACAAAGTAAATTGTCTTCGGATCGGGGGGAGCTCAACCCGAGGCGAAGACAGTCTAACAACCTTTTGTCGGAGCAAGAAATTCAAGAAGGGGATGTTTCAAAACTGGAGGCTCGTACGCGCGAAGGTACAATGACAAGTGCATGCCGGAGGTGTGATTTCTCAGTAGAAACTCGAAGTGACGGAAGACGAAGAAGTGCAACTCTATAAAAATCAAAACTGCAACGACACAATGTTGAGCAATTTTCCTTCACCATTGAGGAGTCGTCTTGCAAGTGATCGAGGAAAGGGAAATAGAGTTGGACTCGTGTTAGTGTGCAAGGGAGAAGAGGCGAGAGAGAAATCAAGAGATAGTGAGAAAGCCGAAGAGATGGGAGGAGGGAAGAAGAACTCCGAATCTGTAGTGAGAAATCATGCAATTCAGAGATTAGATATAGTAGCAAGGATCAAAGTCTTGAGCCGACTTCGGATCACCTTTCTGGCATGGAACTGGAACGTAAGTTTTGTAGGATTCATGACAGAAATCATTGAGAGTAAGTGTCTCGATGGTCCCGAGGAAGAAGGGAAGAGAGGAAATCCGGCTCGCTGGACAGAGTCGGATTGGAGACTCGTACTCGGGAAGGAGGCGGGCTCGGAGCAGGGAGCCATGTTCTTGGGGAAGGGAGAGATAGCCCAAGAAATGTAGGAGGTGAGAGATGCCTTCTCGTCAAAGAGAACTAAGAATGGATACAAGGTAGAAAGTTACAAAGACCCTATCAAGAGAGGAATTGTGAGTGCTTTGATGGCAATCCTGAAGCCAGAGAGAACAACATATGTGATGAAACACCAAGCGGTGTTCTTTCATAAATTGTTTGCAGGAGAACCAATTAATTGGGCAAGGTGTTTTCATGGGAGAACGAGGCAGATGGTGTGGAATCTACGGGATAAGTTGCCTCCACATTACATTGTACCGTTTGCGGTGCATTTCTACCTTGGGCTCAATTTGCTGATCTCAGCGGAGCAAAATCAGATGGTGTTGCAGTTCCATCTGGATGTGCGAAAGGAAGTCAATGTCGAGGAGCAGCAATACATTCTCCAAATCCGGAGCACGGACGACTACTACACGAAGACAGGGAAAAACGTGGAGGTTGTAGTAAGTACCCCGACGAAGAAGAGAACTTGGCAAGCAGAAGCTGAAGAAAACAAGAAACCTCAGAAGATGCAAAAAAATAACCCGAGGCGAGGAATGGTGGTGATTGAGTCAGAAGATGAAGACTCAGAAGGCGAGGCCGAGCTCAAGACGGAGGACTCGGAACATGAGGAGGAACCTGAACTGACACTGCAGAGTGGAGATACAAGCAGTGACAGTGAAGACGGTGGAGAAATGACCTCGGCGCCAACGGCTAAAGAATACGAAAAAGAAGTGCACACCAAAGTAGAAGCCAAAGTAGAAGCTGAAGACAATGCGGCGCTGGAAGACAAAGTTCCGGTGCCTGAGGAGAAGAAGATCGCAGTACAGCAAGGAGTTCGCTCGAGACGTAAGGCGAAGTGTGAGGCAGGGCCGAGTAGAGTGAAGGAAGAGGTCAAAGGAAGCTCAAGCAGTGGGGCATCAATCCCGATACGAAGACTTCAGAGAAGAAGGCGCGTATCAAGAGAACACAAGGAGAAGAGAGAGACCACTCTGTGGGAGGAAGAAGTTGCCAGTGATGGAGTGGAGTATATGCAAGAGGTAGTGTGCCCGCTGTTGGTGAAGTTGGAGCAGAAGAAGAAGGAGATGCAGTCGACTTGTCCAGAGGTAAAGACTGTATTGCAGGTAGTAGCAAGATTAGAAGAGGAGAACTCGGAGTTGAAGAGGAGTATAACCCGAGGTGAGGAGGAAAGAGAAGTACTGCAAGCGGAAGTTGTAGAGAGAAGTCAGGTAATCAAAGACCTGAAGAGAGAAGTGAGTTATCAAGAGGATCTTGCGAGGAAGAGTGACATCGCAAGGGAGAGACAGGTAGCGGAGCACAAAATCTTGAAGCAGTTTGCTGATTCAAGAGTAGAGCTTATCCATGCTATGGCGAGGGTAGCATCAAAGGATCAAGAGCCCCATCGAGTGATGGAGAGTATGGAGGAGAAGAAGCAACTTTGGCAAAGAGAGTTGGCTACGCGATATAGAGAAGAAGAGAGATTACGAGAGTTACTTCGTAATCAGGAAGAGAAAGTTGTACAGAAGGAGAAAGAGAAGGAAGCGGTGAAAGCCGAGTTCGAAGAAGAGCTGGCAATGTACCAAGAGGAATGGCTTGCAGATCATGAACGAGAACGGAAGACAAGATTGGAGCCATTGAAGGAGATAGTCCTTAGGATGAACGCAATGTTAAGTACAAAAGCCAGCGTTCGAATTGAAGAAGCACGACTGCACGAGTTGAAGTTGTTGGTGCAGGAGATGAGGCAAAGACAAGCAAAGGACACGGAGATGAATGCCTTGTTAATAAAATTAAGAACTTGTGTAGATAGGAAGGTTTTGGAGGTAGAGGATAACATTTCATTTAGATTAGACTTAGTGAAAGTAGAGCTAGAAAAGCTTCGGAAAGCTGTTAAAGCAAAACCCAAAGTAGATAATATAGGAGTCCAAATGTCTTTGGAGTTACTATCAGAGACATTAGAGAAGAGTGGGTCAGGAGATAAGGAGTTAGATAAATTACCCACTAGTGAAATTTCAGATCAGGAAAGAGAATTGCTAGATCTGGTAGAAGAAGTAGAAGATCTGAAACCCGAGGACAAAGTAGTAGGAAGTAAGATTTCTTCGGGTTTGGGTTTGAAAGCCGAAGAAGAAGTAGACATTGGATCATAGTGGTAACAGATTTGAGATTTGAAGGGGCAGATATGAAGAGGTTGAATTGTCATTTTGGATCTGCAGGTTAGAACAGTTGTGGTAGAACGGTATAGTTGTTAGAACTATCAATTGCTTCACTATTTAAGAGTGGCATTTGCAGGAAAATGTTGTTCAGTGCTCATTATTTCTGAGAATAGATAAAGCAAAGTGCTGTGAAGCAGGGCTCGTCGCTTGAGCTTGATTCCAAGTATCACCTTTGCAATTGTGTTTGTGAGTGTTTGGAGAAATTTGAAATGCAAGTTAGTGTGTTGGTTGGATGTTGGATTCTGCAGCCTTGATCTTCATTCTATGTGTTTGATCCTGAGTGAAGTGCAATCTGAGCAATGCCTTGACAGATCTGAGAGGAATTGTAGTGTTGGTAGTATTCTGCAAAATTGATGTGAAGCAATTTTGATCAAGGAAGTTGTGCCTTCAGTGGAGGGGTAGAACACAATTCTGAGGCGAAGTCGTTTTGCAGTGAAGTGCCGTTTTCAGGAGAGCCTGAATCATCACAATCAAGATTGTTTGGAAAGAATTGAAGGATTTGTGATTAAGGAGTGTGAATTTGTGACAAGACTGTGAGTCAGTGCTTGTTACTCTCTTCTGGGTGTGGTTTCTACCTAAGAGATTAAAGACGCAACCAAGAAGAACTACATGTTACTATTTGACTTCGTATTTGGACATTTCTGACTCGTATCTCTACGGGAACGAACTTTACTTACCTGATTTCCGCAAAAGTGATATTTGCCGGGTTGTCACACTAATGTAAATTGCATCACTCTTGAGGAAGAAAGACCTCAAGAAGGGATTCCGGCCTCGGAAGGAGAATGGCCGGACCTTGAAATTTTGAAAGTTGAGACACGCTCCAGCAAGAAGAAGCGTGATCCCGAAGAACTGAGTACGACCTCGTTGTCTTCCAGAAAGGCAAAGAGACTGCGCCCAAAGGCAATTCTTTTTGCCAAGGAGGAAAAAATCCTTGCAAAAGCCAAAGCTAAAGCCTTGCAGAAAGAACTAAAGGAGGCACTACTCAGGACTTGGGAACTGAGTTTGGAAGAGGAGATGAAGACGAAGTCTCCAGTTTTTCCAACAGAGATCCGATCCAAAGTACATGGTCTGATCCAAGCTGAGGTGGGCCAACCCAAGGAACCTTAGGTTAAGGCCATTAGCAAGCCCGTCACTATTTTGGAATGTCCTAAAGTCAAGAGGGAACATGGAGAGACTTCGGACCCAAAGCCGAAGGCGAAGACGGTCAAATTGGGTGGAGTTCCCCAATACAATATTGTAGCAGATCTGGCAGCCACAAATGCCAACATTACATTCAAGCAATTGTGGGAAGATAACAAGTTGTACAAGAGGCAGCTGAATTTGGCACTCAAGAAGGTGAGGTCGATGTCAAAGAAGGACCAACCTGCTATCTATCGTATTGAGCAAGAAGATCTAGGATCTCCCAAGGTAGACACGGAGATTGCAGGGTGCATGATCACATCGATACCATTGACTTTGGGTCCGGTGTGAATGTCATGACCAAAGATACTGCAAATCAACTCGGGTATCACACGTTTGAACCAACACCCCGAGTGTTGAAGTTTGCAGACCAAACCAGGAGACGGCCTTTGGGCATGCTGTTAAACATCACCACGGTCATTGGAGGAGTACCTTTCAAGTTGAACTACATCGTGTTGTGACCAGTGACAAAGATTGGTTACCCTCTCTTGATCGGCAGACCTGGTTGTATAGCGCCCAAGTTGTGGTGGATTGGCATCAGCAGAAGTTAAGATTCAAGGACATTTTGTCCAAAGATCAGAAGCTAGTGACGAAGGTTCCCCACCTCTGGGAAACAAGTTCATCGGAAGAGGAGGACAAATCCAAAGACTCATCGTCTTCGTCCTCGGATGAATCCGAAGACGAAGTCCAAGTTAATTACTTGGAATGCTACGAGGTGGATGTTGAAGACAAAGATCCATATGACCTCGCCTCGGGTGAACCTGACTTGGAGGAAGGGAGTTTGATGGCAGCTTGCCTCGGATTAAGCCGAGTAAGCCACGTTGAAGGAGTCATCAACCCCGATGACTGTCAAGATGTTGTATTAATTGAAGGAAAAATTTTAAAAATCTCGAAGACAATTACTTTGGAGGAGTTGGCAGGATACACTGCCCTGTTTATAGAATTCCAGGATGTATTTGCCTGGTCTATTGATCAAATGCCGGGTATTCCATGATAATTTGGAGAACACCGGATTGATCTGGTTGAAGGTGCAGTTTTGGTTTGGCAGCGACAATACCGCCTAAACCCAAAGTACTCTTTGTTGGTGAAAGATGAAATCGACAAGTACTTAGGGGCTGAAATCATCTTCCCTATCTTAAGCAGTGAATGGGTTTCCCCCATTGTCTTTGTCTCGAAGAAGAAAATAGGGAAGATCCGAGTGTGCCAAGACTTCCGGAAGTTGAACGCAGTCATAAGGAAAGATCATCATCCCTTGCCTTTTACCGATACAATTTTAGATCAGGTAGTTGGGCATCCTTGTTATAGTTTTCTTGATGGATTTTCAGGGTACAATCAAGTATCCATTCGAGAAGAAGACAAGGATAAAACTACATTCACAACCGATTGGGGCACTTTTGCTTACAATCAAATGCCTTTTGGGTTGTGTAATGCTCATGCTACTTTCCAACAGAGGATGAATTCAATCTTCAAAGATTTCCTCTGCAAATTTGTGGAAGTTTTTATTGATGACTTTTGTGTGTTTGGGCGAAGAGATGTACATTTAGATTACCTTTGCCAAACGTTTGAAAGGTGTTGTTTTGCCGGCTTGTCATTACACCCGGAGAAATGCTTATTCGCAATGAAGGAGGGAATTCTTCTGGGGCATTGGGTGTCAAGCCGAGGTATTGAAGTTGATGTTGAGAAGGTCAAGATAATTGCAGCTTTGGAATCCCCAAAGAACATTGGTGAGCTGAGAGCCTTCTTGGGACATGTTGGATAGTATAGACGCTTAGTGTCAAACTATGCAATGCTTGCTGCACCTCTTACAAAGCTTCTGAAGAAATCCAAAGACTATCTATGGGAAGCAAATCAAGAAGAAGCTTTCCAGGTGTTGAAGAAGAAGTTGGTTGAAGCACTAGTTATGAGGGCTCCAAATTGGGACTTCCCTTTTCATGTATATGTGGACACTTTGTCCATGGCCTGTAACACCCATTTGTGCATGTGTGTGGTATTGTGATATTTAGCTTGGTATTACAAGTACTTAAGAGATATTATTTATATAGAGATAAAGGATGGTTCTTTATTAGTCATGGTTAGCTAAAGTTAGTCATAAGCTAAGATAGATAGGACCTTACTTTAGAGGAAGTAGAAAAGATGAGCACCACTATTTTGGATTTTAGTGTGTTGACTTGGTATTATTCCTAGGTGTTTGGCTTTGAGGAAAGAGTTGAGAACTCTTGGGCCCGCAAACCTTTTTGTTTTGGATTCTTCTTTAGTCCAAGGATAGCCCATGTGAAGGAATCCTTGACTTAGTGGTTGGGTCAAGATAAGATCACATGCTTAGGGGAATATACCCATGTGAATGGATATTCCTTTCTGCTTTTTGACTTTACTTGACTTTTAGTCTAGTAACTTGAGTTACTACGGTAATTAGCAACTTTGGTACGTAACTATTTCACCACTATATAAACAAGGGGTGAGGAGGTACTCATCATCCTTTCATTTGCAACTATCTCTCTCTCATTGAGTTCTCTAGTGAGCAATGTCTTGAGTCTTGGAGTGTTAGCCTTGGAGGAGTATGATGGAGTTGGGGTTCCTTGTCTTCTTAGTCCATGGTGCGCTACCATAATAGCCATCAGAGGTTCATCTTGAGTGAGAGACAAGCCGGCTCACATTTTTGGTTCCGTTGCCGGGACCTCTCTAGAAGGCAAGATAATGTTCCGCGTCCAATTCTACATTAGGCAGAAGGAGGCTATGAGAGCTCACTTGGAGAGAACATTAGGAGAGGAGAGGGCTTAACTTATGTTAGAGAACCAAGATCCATTTGTATACCCAGTAGTTCATTATGATGTCTTTGAGGTGATTTTGTACATCTTGTACACATGAGAGGAATTGGAGAGATTGTGTGAGGTGGATTGCAGATTTTGGGGATTAAGGTGATTTTGGGCAAAATCTCAAGTTTGAGATCTGGACTTGAGATTTCTACACATGATAGTTTGGGTTATCTTTCAGTTAGCACACTTGAAATTATTGAGAGAGCTTCTATGCGCACTGGGCTAGAATTTTTGAAAGTTGATAGGGTAAAGTGCTCCCGCAACTGCATGCTCTTTGGAAAATTGTACAGAGTCTGCCATTTCTTCAATTTTCAGTAAATTTTCCTGGAAATTTGCAAGAAAATTCAGTGCATTGTATCCTACCTACTGCCACAAAAATTAGAGAGAGATCTTTCTTGCACAAAGAGTTATGAGTTTTTGAAGTGAGGGGGGTGGTTTTCAGACCAAATCTGAAATATAGGTGCTGAATAGAAAGGTGTCTAGGCCAAATGGCTCAATGAAAAGATCTGAAATTTTGCAGGGAGGGACACCCTAGAGTTGTGATCAAGTGTGCAAAATTTCAGAGGACTGTCAAATATTGTTTGGGAGATTTGTGTGACATTGTGAGGACGGGTCAATTCTGCAGAGTGGAGATCTCATGCATGAGAAGTTTGAGATCAACAAAAAACATGTTTGAGTGTTTAGATTCATCTTGGGGAACATGGAGTGTCATCAAGACTGGAAATTGAGATTATGCAAGGTTCCCCAAGGGTTTGAGGTGATTGTAGGGGTGGATTTGAGGAAAAGAGAAATTACAATAGAATTTGAAGAGAGTATTGAGAGGATCCAAAAACCTACACCACTTGGAGGAAAGAGTGAGTGTAAGTGCTTTCTATGTGGAGAGAAGGGACATAAGGCAAGTTCATGTCCATTGACCTTTGAGAGCAAGATATTGAGGGAAAGGAGAGGCTTACTTGACTTGGGTTTGCATGTTGGACCTTCTTCACCAAGATTGGGAGGGAGAAGATCTAAGACCAAGGAGTTGTGTGAGGTTTGTGGAGTTGAAGGACTTCCAAACGGACATGAGTGTAGTGGAGTAAAAGCACTTTTGGAAACTTTGGTGAAGGATCTTGGAGAGAGTCTTAGTACATCTACAAAAATACTACCACCTTCATCAGCTAGTTCTCAAGATTAGTGATGGAGATAATCTTTCAACTTATGGATAAACTATCCATGAGAGTTAGATTAATATGCACTCTAGGATTTGATGTTGCTATAGAAATCTTGGAGCAACCTGAACCTTTTGTGTTTCCTAGAGTGGATTATTCTCAGATGGTGTTAGTCATGTATATACTCTATTAGTAATAGAGTGAGAGAAAAGAAAAGAGAAAAAAAATTGAGAGAAAAGAAAGATAGTGAGGGGTAAAGATGGGGAAACTTCCGGTTTTCTTTGGCAAGGATGGAGAAGATGTGGAGGCCTTTGTGAGAGACTTCAAGAGAGCTTGCATAGGAAACAATGAGAGGAGGAAGAATGAGTGGGCCTCATTATTACCAGATTTCTTTGAGGATGCAGCACTTACATGGTATGAGTCAGAATACCAAAAGAGAGAGAGGAGAGAGGGGGAAGAGGAGTCTAGGGAGACTTTGACTTCAGCACTCATTGAGAACTTTCTTCCTAATGAGAGTTATGATAGATTGATGAGTGAGGTTACATTTCTCAAGCAAGGAGATGGAGAGAAAGTGAGAGTCTATGTGGAAAGAGTGGAAAAGTTGGAGTCCAGATTTCGCATAGTGTTGAGGAAGGGTGGGGATGATGTGGAGACTACAATGATTGGCATACGGGCCATGCTCACCAAGAATTTTGTGGGAGGATTGAGACCACAAATTAGAAGCAAGGTGAGATATGAGAAACCTTCTTCCAAGGTTGAAGCTATCAAGATCGCAATTCGTATGGAGGAGAGTTTGGAAGGGGATGAGAGTGATTTGGTGGTGAAGGAGGTTGTGCATCCTCCTCAAGGCTACAAGTATGGTGGAACTTCTGATACTTTGGTGACAAGGGTTGCACCACAATTAGTAGTTGCTCCAGTTCTTGCACCTCCACCAAAAGATCCACTCCAAACGATCACAGAACAACTTGCGGATCTCAAGATCAATGTGGTGCAACTATGGGAGAAGAGAGAGGTGGATCAGAATGTAGGGAGAGGGCCTACGAGTTATGGAAACTATCCATATAGGGGAGGCCAACCAGCCAACAATTTCAATGATAGAAATTGTTTTGGTTGTGGAGGAAGAGGCCATCTCCAAAGGAATTGCCCAAATTCCACTTACCATGGAGGAAGGGGTTATGAGGGAGCCAATAGAGGGAAAGAGGGAGGTAGTGAAACCCAAGTGGCTCCTAATCCCAACAAAGGTAAGGGGATAGCATCCATAGATGTGGTTGAGAGCAAGTATGAGAAGGGAGAGTGCTCAAACTCCAAGGGTCTTAATTTGGAGCTTTTGGCACAAGAGAAGAAGAGAGCTCGTTTTGCAGAGGATGTTCACTCTTCTCAAGGATTTACTTCAAGCAAGGATACTCCTATGTCTACTAGGAGCACTCACACCTCAACACCATCAACAACAAAGACTCCAAGGAAGAAGTTGGGGATGGAGGACTTCTTGATCTCAAAGCAACAATGGAACTACAATGTGTTGGAGGATGTTGGTAGTCACAAGGCTAACATCACAGTGGGCCAATTAATTGCTTTGAACCCTCCCTTGAGAAATGAGCTTAGAGGTGGTTCGAGTTCTACAAGGAGCAAGAGGAAGAAGAAGGCAAAAGTTCTAGTATCAATGGGGGTGGTGGATGCCAAGCCAGCACCATGGGAGGCTTGTGAATATGCCTCCAAGATTGATGTGAGAGTGAATGGCCACAACATCAAGGATGCATTGGTTGATGGAGGATCAGCAGTAACTGATCGATGGCACAAAGGGTACTTGAGGATTGGGCCATCAAACCATAGAGTCACAGTTCCTGTGACTAACACCACCAACACTTCACATTCAGATACACCATCTTTTGATTATTGGGAATCAGATTCTGAAGAAGGAGCTTCAGGTGTGGAGACAAGCATGGAAGAGGAGACTTCTACGGAGGAGGATGAATCTGAATCTGATTCAGATGTGTATCCTTTGTGTGCTATGGATTTTGCACCTAAGCCAGAGGTTTTGAAGGACCCAGACAAATCACCATTGACACTTGAGGAGGTAGAGAGAAGGTTAGCTACCCTCAAGTATGGTCCAAATGTTACCAAGGAGGAGAAGGTGAGATTTGAGGAGATTTTCTGCAAGTTCATCCATGTGTTTGCTTTTAGTTACAAGGATTTGAAGGAAGTCACCTTGGAGGAGCACAAGATAGAGGTGGAGTCACATGCAAGACCAGTTTGCCAAAAGCAACTTCACATTAGCCCACCAATATCTTTGGTTGTGAAGGAGGAGATTGATAAGCTCAAGGAGGCTGGATTTATCTTTGAGGTGGAGAATTCAGAATGGGTGTCTCCAATTGTCATTGTGAAGAAAAAGAATGGCAAGCTTCGGGTATGTGTGGATTACAAGAAGCTCAATGCTGTTACCAAGAAGGACTACTACCCATTGCCATTCATTGATGAGATCTTGGAGGAGGTTGCAGGTCATGAGAGGTATAGTTTTGGAGATGGTTATAGTGGATATAACCAAATCAAGATTGCACCAGAGCATCAACAACTCACCACATTCACCACACCTTGGGGAACTTACGCTTTCAAGGTCATGCCTTTTGGGCTTTGCAATGCTCCAGCCACATTCCAACGGTTCATGAACAAGGTATTTGAACCTTTCATTGGAAAATTTGTGAGAGATTTCATTGATGACTTTTGTGTCTATGGGAGCAAGGAAGAGCACTTTGAGCACCTAATCAAAGTCTTGCAACGCTTGGATGAGGCAAATGCATCACTCAACCTAGAGAAGTGCATTTTTGGATGTGAAGAAGGTCTACTTTTGGGGCACATCATCTCCAAGGATGGAATAGCAGTTGATCTTGAGAAGGTGAGGAAAATCTCAGACCTTCCATTCCCTTCAAGCTTGACAAAGTTATGCCAATTCTTGGGGATGGTTGGGTATTATAGGAGGTTCATCTTCTCATTTTCCAACAAGGCTTATGCATTGACCATCTACATGAAGAAGGGTGTAGATTACATGGTGATTTTGGAAGACAAGGAGGCTCTCAAAGCTTTTGAGGAGCTCAAGCAATCCCTTGTTGTAGCTCCAATTCTTGCTAAACCTGATTGGAGTAAACCTTTCATCCTCTACACTGATGCTTCTAATGTAGCTATAGGATGCACTCTTAGTCAATTAGACCAAGATGGGCATGATCATCCAATAGCTTATGCTAGTAGGCAGATGGTTTCAGCAGAGAAGAACTACTCTGTCACAGAGAGAGAAGGGTTGGCAGTGATCTTTGGTCTCAAGAAGTTTAGACACTACTTGATTGGAGGGAAAGCCACCATTGTCACAGATCACAAGGCTTTGAAGTACATCTTCAACAAGCCTAATGTTGAAGGGAGACTAGCAAAGTGGATGATACTCTTGTCTGAGTATGACTACACCATTGAAGATAGGCCAGGAAAGAAACATGCAAATGCTGATTTATTATCTAGAGCCTATGATCATGATGGAGATGAGCCAGTGGATGATTCCTTCCTAGATGAGGAGCTCATGACAATCTCAATCACTCAAGAGGTTCCAATGGAGTACAAGGAGATTGTGGATTTTGTGACAAGAGGTAACTATCCAGAAGGAATGCATGCTAGGGAGAGGAAGCCCCTTGCAGCAAGATCTAGACCTTACACAATGGTGGAGAAAATTCTTTTTCACCAAGGAGCAGATGGTCTACTTCAAAGAGAAGTGGGTAAGGAAGAGTATATCCTACTCATAAAGGAGTTTCATGAAGGTTTAGTATGTGGAGGACACTTTGCAGGAAAGGTGACTGCTTTCAAGATTCTAGATGCAGGTTACCATTGGAGAGGGATTTTCAAGGATTGTCTTGATTATTGCAAAACTTGTCATGTTTGTCAAGCTTTTGCTAGAAAGTCTACATCCACTCCACCACTTAGATCAATTCCATTGCTAGGACCTTTTGAGAAGTGGGGAATTGATTTTGTAGGTGCTCTCAATCGAACCCCAAGGAACAATTGGTACATTGTGGTAGTTACTAATTACCTTACCAAGTGGGTTGAGGCTAGACCATTGAGGGACAAGAATGAAGATGAAGTGGGTAGATTTCTTTATGAACGCATTATCACTAGGTTTGGATGCCCTTTGGAGTTGGTTTCTGATAGAGGAGGAGAGTTTACAGGAAGCATTACTATAGCCATGCTACGACATTTCTCTATCACACATAGAGTAACTACATCCTATAAGCCAAATTCCAATGGCTTGGCAGAGAAAACCAATCACACCTTGTGCATGATGTTGGCCAAAGATGCAGAAATGGAGAGGGCTAAACATCATTGGGACAAGAGGATTCATGCAGTTTTATGGGAGTATAGGACAACCATGAAAACTTCCACCGGATATTCTCCATTTCAATTGGTGTATGGTATTGAGTCTACCTTACCTGTTCACTTTGATCTTCCTACCTTCCACAACATTCATAGGAGATTGAAGAAAGCACAAGGAGGTGATGCATAGAAGTCAAGGAAGGATCAACTCATGGAGTTGGAAGAGGCAAGAGCAGTTGCTATGGTTTGAGTGGAGCAAGCCCAAAGGAAACAAAAGGAGAGCTATGACAAGAGGCAAGGCAAGAAGAAGGTGGAGACTTTCAAAGAAGGTGATTGGGTAATGTTTTTTGATTCCATTTGATTCAAGAGAGTGCAAAAGAAGTTTTTGCCTAAGTACTTTGGACCTTTCATAGTGGAGAAAGTGTGGGGCAATTACACCTATGATCTCAAGGAGTTGGGAGGAAGACACTTTGATAGGATTAACCATGATAAGTTGAAGATGTACCATAGAAGGTAGAGAGACCTTCACTTTGAGGACAAAGTGAAAACTTAGTCCGGGGGTAAATGTAACACCCATTTGTGCATGTGTGTGGTATTGTGATATTTAGCTTGGTATTACAAGTACTTAAGAGATATTATTTATATAGAGATAAAGGATGGTTCTATATTAGTCATGGTTAGCTAAAGTTAGTCATAAGCTAAGATAGATGGGACCTTACTTTAGAGGAAGTAGAAAAGATGAGCACCACTATTTTGGATTTTAGTGTGTTGACTTGGTATTATTCCTAGGTGTTTGGCTTTGAGGAAAGAGTTGAGAACTCTTGGGCCCGCAAACCTTTTTGTTTTGGATTCTTCTTTAGTCCAAGGATAGCCCATGTGAAGGAATCCTTGACTTAGTGGTTGGGTCAAGATAAGATCACATGCTTAGGGGAATATGCCCATGTGAATGGATATTCCTTTCTGATTTTTGACTTTACTTGACTTTTAGTCTAGTAACTTGAGTTACTACGGTAATTAGCAACTTTGGTATGTAACTATTTCACCACTATATAAACAAGGGGTGAGGAGGTACTCATCATCCTTTCATTTGCAACTATCTCTCTCTCATTGAGTTCTCTAGTGAGCAATGTCTTGAGTCTTGGAGTGTTAGCCTTGGAGGAGTATGATGGAGTTGGGGTTCCTTGCCTTCGTAGTCCATGGTGCGCTACCATAATAGCCATCAGAGGTTCATCCTGAGTGAGAGACAGGCCGGCTCACAGGCCATCGAAGTCGTCTTAAGTCAGAAGGACAAGAAGAAGAAGGACTACCCGGTGTATTATGCCAACCGACAACTTTCAGTTTCCGAAAAGAACTATTCAACTATTGAAAGAGAAGCACTCGGAGTGGTGTATGCCTGCAAGAAATTTTGTCATTATTTGTTGGGGTATGAGTTTGTCTTCTATGTTGACCATTACACATTGCAACATTTGGTCAAGAAGGCAGATTTATCTGGGCAAATTGCAAGATGGATCTTGTTGTTACAAGAGTTCACGTATACTCTACAAGTAAGGAAGGGAGTTTCACATTCAAATGCGGACTTCCTGTCCAGGTTAGAAACTCAAGACTAGGAGTGAGAAATTGACGATTGGTTCCTTGACGAAGAGTTGTATCACTTATCAGCAATGCAAAGTACGAGGTATGCAGCTGAATATCATTATCTGAATACTCTCCATTGTCCTGAAGGGATGGACCCGGAACAGCCGGTAGTCTTTCTCAGGAAAATGGGGCCGTACCAACTTAAACACAATATTTTATTTAAGAAGGGTGAAGACGAAGTACTTTGGCAATGCTTGGAGTCATACAAAGTAGGAGGAGTGATTGAATCTTTACACTCCAAAGCATCGGGAGGACACTATGCTTTGAAGAATACTGTAAAGAAAATTCTTTTGGTAGGGTATTGGTGGCCTACAATGTACAAAGACGTGCATGCTCATATCCGAAGCTGTGATGGTTGTCAGAGAACGGGGAAGCCGGTGGCTACTTCTCAATGGCCTTTGAGACCAATTTTGCCTTTGGCCCCATTTGAGAAATGGGGGATTGATTTTGTGGGTCCCATTCAACCAGTGACCCGAGTCACAAGAAAGCAATACATTTTGGTTTGCACTGACTATGCTACCAAGATGGTCAAAGCTGAAGCAACTCGCAAAGATGATGCTGAAACTGTGATGGAATTCTTCTTTCAAAACATCATTTCCCGATATGGGTGTCCTCTAAAATTAGTCCATGACCGAGGAACACATTTTTTGAACTCTGTAATGGAGGCGTAACCAAGTACTTTCAGATTAAACATTGGAGACGACTCCTTATAACCCAAAAGCAAATGGCTTAACGGAAAAAGCAAATGGGTTGCTTTGCAAAATTTTGAATAAGGTGATTGTCAATTATGCCTATGTCTGGGATATGAAGTTACTAGCCGCGTTGTGGGCATATTGAACGACAGAAAAGATTACAACCAAACAAACTCCATACTTCTTGACATATGGCTTGCATCCCATACTACCGGTTGAATTTGAAGTACCGACATATCGGGTTCTTTGCGAAGAACGAATGTCGGAAGAGGAAAGCCAAGATCTTCGGATTCATCAACTGATGTGGTTAGAAGAGAAAAGAGATGAGGCAATGCAAACCATGAAAGAAGTACAAGCACAGAGGAAAGTCAGGCACGATAAGAGAATCAAGCTTGTAGCTGTACGTGAAGGGGATTTGGTTTTCTTATATGACAATCGCTGAATATTTTTTCCAGGCAAGTTGCATTTGAGATGGATGGGTCCCTATTGAGTTCTTCATCTTTACAAAAATGGGTCCATGCAGCTTGTAGACTTGGAAGGTAATCATTTTGCCACTTGAGTAAACAGGTGGAGAGTTTGGAGATATTGGACCATACACTTGGAAGTTTCTAAGACATCCGAGGTCTATGTTTGCGGGGACGTTCACATTTGAGGGAAGGTGTATGTGGTGCCCACATTTTTTTGTTTTTTTTCAAAATAAAGAAGAAGTAAGTGAAAGCTCAAGAAATGAGGCGTCGATTCCAATACGAAGACTACAGAGAAGAAGGCAAGTATTGGATGAACACAAAGTACGAAGAGAAGTGGCCAAGCAAAGGATACAGATATGAATGCCTTGTTGATTAGTCTCAGAACTTGGGTAGACAGGAAGATCTTAGAGGTAGAAGATAATATTGCGATTAGATTAGACTTGGTGAATATAGAGATAGAAAAGCTTTGGAAAGATGTTAGAGAAAAACCCAAAGTAGATAACATAGGAGTACAAATGTCTTTGGAGTTACCATTGGAGACATTAGAGAAGAGTGGGTTGAGAGTTAAGGAGTTAGATAGATTACCCACTAGTAGAATTTCATATCAAGAAAGAGAATTATTGGATCTGGTAGAAGAAGAAGAAGATACAAGACCCGAGGAAAGAATATTAGGAAATAAAGTTACTTTGGGTTCGGGTTTGAATAAAGAAGAAGAAGTAGACATCGGATCAGATTAGTAACCAATTTGAGATTTGAATAGGTAGACATGAAGAGGTGCATTGTCATTTTGGATCTACAGGTTAGAAGAGTTGTTGTAGAATGGTATAGTTGTTAGAACTATCAATTTGTTGACTATTTAAGAGTGGCATTCGCAGTATCATGTTGTTCAATGCTCATAATTTCTGAGAATAGATAAAGTGAACTGTTGTGAAGCAGTGCTCGTCGCTTGAGCTTGATTCTGAGTATCAGCTTTGAAATTGTGTTTGTGAGTGTGTGAAGAAATTCAAAGTGCAAGTCAGTGTGCTTGTTGGATGTTGGATTCCACAGCCTTGATCTTCATTCTGTGTGTTTGATCTTGAGTGAAGTGCAATCGAAGCAATGCCTTGACAGATCTGAGAAGAATTGTAGTGTTGGTAGTATTCTACATTTGTGAGTGCAGTGCAAGGTTGATGTGAAGCAATTTCAATCGAGGAAGTTGTGCCTTCAGTGGAGGGGTGGAACACAATTCTGAGGTGAAGTCGTTTTGTAGTGAAGTGCCATTTTTGGGAGAGCTTGAATCATCACAATCAAGATTGTTTGGAAAGATTTGATGGAGTTGTGATTAAAGAGTGTGAAATTTGTGACAAGACTGTGAGTCAGTGCTTGTTACTCTCTTCGGAGTGTGGTTTCTACTTGAGAGACTAAAGGTTCACTCAAGAAGAACTACATTGTTACTTTGCTTCGTATTTGACCAATTTTGACTCGTATCTCTATGCAAACAAACTTTACTTATCCGATTACCGCAAAAGTGATATTTGTCGGGTTGTCCCCAACAGCGGCGCCAAAAATCATGTGACAACCCAACAAATATCACTTTTGCGGTAATCGGGTAAGTAAAGTTTGTTCCCGCAGAGATACGAGTCAGAATTGGTCAAATATGAAGCAAAATAACAATGTAGTTCTTCTTGAGTTCTTCTTGAGTTCTTCTTTAGTCTCTTAGGTAGAAACCACACCCTGAAGAGAGTAACAAGCACTGACTCACAGTCTTGTCACAAATTTCACACTCTTTAATCACAACTCCATCAAATCTTTCCAAACAATCTTGATTGTGATGATTCAGGCTCTCCCAAAAATGGCACTTCATTGCAAAACGACTTTGCCTCAGAATTGTGTTCCACCCCTCCACTGAAGGCACTACTTCCTCAATCAAAATTGCTTCACATCAACCTTGCACTGCACTCATAAATGCAAAATACTACCAACACTACAATTCCTCTCAGATCTGTCAAGGCATTGCTTCAATTGCACTTCACTCAAGATCAAACACACAAAATGAAGATCAAGGCTTTGGAATCCAACATCCAACAAGCACACTCACTTGCACTTCGAATTTCTTCACACACTCACAAATACAATTCCAAAGCTGATACTTGGAATCAAGCTCAAGCAATGAGCACTGCTTTGTAGCACTTCGCTTTATCTATTCTCAGAAATTATGAGCACTGAACAACATGATACTACGAATGCCACTCTTAAATAGTGAACAAATTGACAGTTCTAACAACTATACCATTCTACAACAACTCTTCTAACCTGTAGATGCGAAATGACAATGCACCTCTTCATATCTGCCTATTCAAATCTCAAATCGGTTACTAATCCGATTAGATGTCTACTTCTTCTTCTTTATTCAAACCCGAACCCGAAGTAACTTTGCTTCCTAATATTCTTTCCTTGGGTCTTGTATCTTCTTCTTCTTCTACCAGATCTAGTAATTCTCTTTCCTGATCTGAAATTCCACTAGTGGGTAATCTATCTAACTCCTTATCTCTTGACCCTCTCTTATCTATGTCTCCAATGGTAACTCCAAAGACATTTGTACTCCTATGTTATCTACTTTGGGTTTTGCTCTAACATCTTTCCAAAGCTTTTCTATCTCTATTTTCACCAAGTCTAATCTAATCGCAATATTATCTTCTACCTCTAAGATCTTCCTGTCTACCCAAGTTCTGAGACTAATCAACAAGGCATTCATATTTGTATCCTTTGCTTGTCTTTGCCTTGTCTCCTACACTAACAACTTCAACCCGTGCAACCTCATCTCTTCAATCCGAATGTTGGCCTCTGTACTTAACATTGCATTCATTTGGAGGACTATCTCCTTTAATGGCTCCAATCTTGTCTTCCTCTCACGTTCACGATCTGCGAGCCAATCCTCTCAGTACATCGCCAACTACGCCTCAAACTCGGCTTTCACTGACTCCTTCTCCTTCTCCTTTTGGACAACCTTCTCCTCTTGATTATGAAGTAACTCTTGTAATTGGTCTTCTTCTCTGTATTGTGCCGCCAACTCTCTTTGCTAGAGTTGCTTCTTCTACTCGACACTCTCCATCACCCTATCGAGCTCCTGATCCTTTGCAGCTACTCTTGCCATAGCATGGATTACCTCTACTCTTGAATCAGCAAACTGCTGCTTCAAGATCTCATACTCAGCTACTTGTCTCTCCCTTGCTATGTCACTCTTCTTCACAAGATCCTCTCGATAACTGACTTCTCTCTTTAGGTCTTCAATTACTTGACTTCTCACCATTGCCTCCGCTTGCAGCACTTCCCTTTCCTCCTCACCTCGGGTTATACTCTTCTTCAACTTCGAGTTTTCTTCTTCTAATCTGGTCAATACCTACAATACAGTCTTTACCTCCGGACAAGCCGACTGCATCTCCTCCTTCTTGTACTCTAGCTTTACCAATCGAGGACATACCACATCCCGCAGGTACTCCACTCCATCGCTCGGGGGTACTTCTTCTTGCATGGCCACTTCTCTTTGTACTTTGTGTTCATCCGATACTTGCCTTCTTCTCTGCAGTCTTCATATCGGAATCAACGCCTCACTTCTTGAGCTTTCACTTACTTCTTCTTTATTTTGAAAGAAAACAAAAAAATGTGGGCACCACACTTTTGCTAGAAAGTCTACATCCACTCTTCCACTTAGATCAATTCCATTGCTATGACCTTTTGAGAAGTGAGGAATTGATTTTGTAGGTCCTCTCAATGGAACCCCAAGGAACAATTGGTACATTGTGGTAGTTATTGATAACCTTACCAAGTGGGTTGAGGCTAGACCATTGGGGGACAAGAATGAGGATGAAGTGGGTAGATTTTTTTATGAATGCATTATCACTAGGTTTGGATGCCCTTTGGAGTTGGTTTTTGATAGAGGAGGAGAGTTTACAAGAAGCATTACTACAGCCATGCTACAACATTTCTCTATCACACATAGAGTAACTACATCATATAATCCAAATTCCAATGGCTTGGTAGAGAAAACCAATCAGACCTTGTGCATGATGTTGGCCAAAGATGCAGAAATAGAGGGGGCTAAACATCATTGGGACAAGAGGATTCATGCAATTTTGTGGGAGTATAGGACAACCATGAAGACTTCCACCGGATATTCTCCATTTCAATTGGTATATGGTATTGTGTCTACCTTACCTATTCACTTTGATCTTCCTACCTTCCAAAGCATTCATAGGAGATTGAAGAAAGCACAAGGAGGTGATGCAGAGAAGTCAAGGAAGGATCAACTCATGGAGTTGGAAGAGGCAAGAGCAGTTGTTATGGTTCAAGTGGAGCATGCCCAAAGGAAACAAAAGGAGAGCTATGACAAGAAGTAAGGCAAGAAGAAGGTGGAGCCTTTCAAAGAAGGTGATTGGGTAATGTTGTTTGATTCCATTCGATTCAAGAGGGTGCAAAAGAAGTTTTTGCCTAAGTACTTTGGACCTTTCATAGTGGAGAAGGTGTGGGGAAGATACACCTATGATCTCAAGGAGTTGGGAGGAAGACACTTTGATAGGATTAACCATGATAAGTTGAAGATGTACCATAGAAGGTAGAGAGACATTCGCTTTGAAGACAAAGTGAAAACTTAGTCCAGGGTAAATGTAACACACATTTGTGCATGTGTGTGGTATTGTGATATTTAGCTTGGTATTAAAAGTACTTAAGAGATATTATTTATATAGAGATAAAGGATGGTTCTATATTAGTCATGGCTAGCTAAAATTAATCATAGCTAAGATAGAAGGGACCTTACTTTAGAGAAAGTAGAAAAGATGAGCACAACTATTGTAGATTTTAGTGTGTTGACTTGGTATTATTCCTAGATGTTTGGCTTTGAGGAAAATGTTGAGAACTCTTGGGCCCGCAAGCCTTTTTGTTTTGGATTCTTCTTTAGTCCAAGGATAGCCCATGTGAAGAAATCTTTGACTTAGTGGTTAGGTCAAGATAAGACCATATGCTTAGGGGAATATGCCCATGTGAATGGATATTCCTTTCTATTTTTTGACTTTACTTGACTTTTAGTCTAGTAACTTGAGTTAATGCAGTAATTAGTAACTTTGGTTTGTAACTATTTCACAAGTATATAAACAAGGGGTGAGGAGGTACTCATCATCCTTTCATTTGCAACTATCTCTCTCGCATTGAGTTCTCTAGTGAGCAATGTCTTGAGTCTTGGAGTGTTAGCCTTGGAGGAGTATGATGGAGTTGGGGTTCCTTACCTTCTTAGTCCATGGTGCGCTACCATAATAGCCATTAGAGGTTCATCCTGAGTGAGAGATAGGCCGGCTCACAATCCGCACACCCAGGTAATTCTACCTCAAACAATGGAAGAACTCCACCATGGAGTCAAACCCCGGTACCACACCACCTCCTACAGTGGTACCTCCACTCGTGGTAACACTATCTCCAGCTAGTGCACCTCCACTAGCTCCACCAACACTACTTGAGCTAGAACTCGTAGGTACTGCCAATTTACTCTTGGCCACTAAACCTGCAGTGATAAAGACATAGTTTGGAGACCAATACTATCTCCATAACTTGATCTCCTCCAAATGAGCTCTCTTGAACTCATGGTAGTCATCCATCAGCGGACCCTCCAGATGCTAAAACAACCTCTTCCATGAAAGGTTTAAACAAAGTCGGGTTCCGCATCTGCTACAGATCACACCAACTATCAAACTCCTAGATGAAGTCATCTAACTCAATGGTACCCATTGAACCAGAGTAATGCCTAGGGCCTTTAAAAGCCCCATAAATCTCATCCATGTCCCACAACAATGGTGTGGACACACCAAGTGCACTCTAAACTGAATCAACTCATGTATCAAACTCCAACTCAGAGTCAATCTCCTCCCTCATTGGGACTTGAGATACAGGCTGATATTGAATACCACTCCGAGTAAACCCATGGCGTATTGCAAAGCTATCTCCTCTAGAATCCCGAAAGAACTTTGGTGTGACAAAGTAAATCACAACCGCAAACTACAATTGCAAATTGGAGCCACAAATTGCAACCGCAAGTCATAACCGCAAGTACTCCACCAAGTGCGAATACCAACTAAGCACCACCCACTAATGTAACTGTAACCAAGATAATTACACTAGGGGAAAGGAAAACCTATAACCTGCCATCACAACACACACTCTCATGGTCTGCAGGTCATCACTTCTTGCCTCACTGGAGAGAAACAAAGGTAGTCTGACTGGTCATCACTCTAGCCTCACTGTCGAGGGCACACCTGAGCACCAACACTCAAAAGTCAGGGCACTTCACACAAACATGGTGCACAAACAGGAAGTAGAGAATGGAGGAGGTCCAATCACATGAAATCTAATCAAAACCCCTCCATCTCATAAAATAACACAAGACTGACTCTACCACCATTTGGCATTTGACAAAAGAGAAGTTTGTATCTAAGTCCTAAGCTACCATGATCACCAAGAATGGGATCAAACTGCCTCTCCTAGCTAAAGCTACAAGTGTATAGATAATAGTGGCACAATCACTAGGACAACAAGTGAGGGTGGACCCGTTGGCTACGGCACTAGTCTAGGAACAAGAGATCTAGGGGTCAAACTGTATTGCGCATAATCTAGCAAGATGTGCAGATTTTGCCAACCAATGACCAATATCTACTCTAAACTAGCTAGCCTCACGCCAACAAGCTGGCTTGCTGGCCCTTATAGGCCTTTGTAGCTTCTCATAGCCCACAGCCCTATGCCTTGAAGCCTCTAAACGCCAAAATTTAGACAAATGAGCCAAAATTTGATGTAAAATTCTGCCTAATGAGCCAAAATCTGATGTAAAATCTAACATAAACCCTAAAGTTAGCTAATTGCCAATTTTCCCATTAACTCTTCACTCGAGCCAAATTGAAAGCAAAAGTTTCTCCAAATCACAAATTCACAAGAATACCTTCCCAACTCCACCTTCAATTTTACTTTCTGAGCCCAACTCGCAACAAATTGGCTTGCCTTCACCTCTTGAGCTCAAAATCATAGCCACTTCTCAAAATTTGCTCCTTTTGTGCTCAAAAATTGGCCAAGGCTTCTGTACACTATCTGCCTTACTGCCAAATCTCCATCAAGCAACGAGCTTTTGCACACCAAGGAACAATTGAACTTGAATTGAACTACCAATGATCCACCGAGCTTGGAGATACCACCAACACTCAAAGTTCTTGCACCTAATTTCCCCCTGATTTCACTTCTCTGATGCAATCAGATTTTTTATCCCTCTCAACTCAACTCAACTCAGATCAATACTTGATCTATCACTCTATAAATTGCAAAACAACCGGGCATTGATAACAATCAAACCACATCCAATGTAGCTAAGAGAATCCAAGTGATGCTTGCCGGCCTCTATCCACCATAGCCAGGAACTCAAAGGCTCAATATCAAAGAAGTGAGCTCTCTGGAGTTACACTTTGAAAGTATACCCTTGGACTCGAGCTAGGTCTCAAACCCTAATGGTCCTACTGATGGCACACTTGACGGTGCAAACGGTGCAAAGTGACGGTGGGCCACATCGTGAAGTTAGTACCCTGAACACAAAATCTGACCGTTGGAAAGTAGTCTTTGACATACTGCTGAAATAACTCTAACTACTATCACTAGAACTCTAGTGTCCAAGCAATCTAGCTGTGACACTACAAATGGCGTGAAAAATTCTACCCTATCTTCAATCATAACTAAGATTGAAATCATGGGTATCCTAAATATTTTCTTTCCCTACTCTAACTTCCTCTAATGCTTCTAGCAAGACCCTCAAAAGTCACCTCCATTGCACTCTGAGGTCCAACTCCCTCACATCTGGTCACCTTTATCATAAGGCAAAGAAGCTTCTAACCCAAAGTGTAGAGACCCAAAGAACATAGACCCGAAGTACTGGGAGCCCGAAGACACTCAACTACTTTATACATCTACTCACAAAACTTAAAATGCTTGTAACTTCTGCTATAGACCTCCAAACTTTGCGATTTTGGTGGCAATGGAAAGCCCTGAATGAGAAGTTTCCAATGACATGTAACATGTAAGAGTTGGATATGTCTTTAATGAAATACAACCCCCACAAGAATCCTGACCTGCAACTTCCATTCCTCCTTCGGGTTTGCCCTCCTTTGGGTCCAATCCAAGTCATTCTTCTTTTGACACGAAGTAAGCTTCTTCAGGTTTGATCCAATCCAAGTCCTTCTTCCTCTAACTCAAAGTTAATTTCTTTGGGTCAAATCAAATATAGACTTCTCATTGTTTCTTCTCCATTTTGGTTCAATTTGGTTTCAATAATGCACTTCTTCTTTAAAACTAGTCCAAAATGAAAAATGTGGGTACCATAGCGTGCATAGGAAACAATGAGAGGAGGAACAATGAGTGGGTCTCATTACTACCAGATTTCTTTGAGGATGCAACTCGTATGTGGTATAAGTAAGAATACTAAAAGACAGAGAGGAGAAATGTGCAAGAGGATTCTTTGTGGAGTTTGATATAGCACTCATTGAGAACTTTCTTCTAGGTGAGAGATTGATGAGTAAGGTTACCTTTTTCAAGCAAGGAGATGGAAAGAAAGCGAGAATCTATGCAAAAAGAGTAGAGAAGTTAGAGTCCAAGTTCTTCACAGTATTGAGGAAGAGTGGAGATGATGTGGATGCTACCATGATTGGGATAAGAGGCATGCTCACCAAGAATTTTGTGGGAAGTTGAAACCACAAATCCAAAGCAAGGTGAGATATGAGAAACCTTCTTCCAAGGTAGACACTAGTAAGATTGTGGATTGTATGGAAGAGAGTCTAGAAGGAGATGAGAGTGATTTGGTCATGAAGGAGGTTATGCATCTCCACAAGTCTACAAGTATGGTAGGGCTTCTGATCCTTTGGTGGCAAGGGTGGTACCACAAGTAGAATTTGCTCCTATCTTTTCATTTTTGCCAAAAGATTCCCCTCAAATTATCATGGTCTTGCAGATCTCAAGATCAATATAATGCAAGTATGTGAGAAGAAAAAGGTGGACCAAAGTGTTGGTAGAGGGCTTACAAGTTATGGAACAATCCATATAGAGGAGGCAAACCAACTAGCAATTTCAATGATAGAAACTATTTTGGTTGTGGAGGTAGAGGTCCTATCCAAAGGAATTGCCCAAATTCCACATACCATAGAAGAAGGTGTTATGAGGAAGCAAATAGAGAGAAAGAGGGAAATGAAGCCCAAGTACCTCCTATGAACAATAGAGGTAAGAAGATAACATCCATAGATGTTATGTAGAGCAAGTATGAGAAGGGAGAATACTTAAACTCCAAAGGTCTTAACTTGGAGCTTTTGGCACAAGAGAAGAAGAGAGCCCATTTTATAGATGATAAACAGTTCTCTCAAGAACTCACTTCTAGCAAGGATAGTCCAATACCCACAAGGAGTACTTGCACTACAAGTTCAACACCATCAATGAAGACTCCATGGAAGAAGTTAGAAATGGATGATTTCTTGATCTCAAAGCAACATTGGGCTACAATGTGTTGGAGGATGTTGGTAGTCACAAGACCAACATCACATTGGGTCAACTGATTGCTTTAAATCCTACCTTGAGGAAGGAACTTAGAGGTGGTTTGAGTTCTACAAGGAAAATAAAGAGAAAAACAAAGGCTTTGGTATAGATTAGGGTGGTGGATGCAAACCCAACACCATGGGAGGCTTGAGAATATACCTCCAAGATTGATGAAAAGGTGAATGGTCACAACATCAAGGATGCACTTGTTGATGGAAGATCTATGATGAATGTTATGTTAGAGAAGTTTATGAAGAATTTAGGTATGATACCCTCTAGACCTTCAACATTTGTAGTGAGCATTGCAAACAACCAACAAGTTTGACTGATGGGTGTGATGGAAAATGTGGTAGTATTGGTTATGAGAATTTGAAATTTCATGACTGTCCAAGTCTTGAAAGATGCAAGTTATGATTTGCTACTTAGGAAGCCATGGTTGAGAGCAGCTCAAATAACTGATTGATGTCACAAAGGACACTTGAGAAATGGACCATCAAACCATTGGGTTATAGTTCCAATAACCAATACCAACATCTTCATCTATATCTCACATTTAGATATACCATCTTTTGATTATTGGAAAGTAGATTCAAAAGAAGGAGCTTTAGGTGTGGACAACATCATGGAAAAAGAGACCTCTTCAGATGAGAATGAATCTGAATCCAATTCAAATGTGCATCCTTTGTGTGTTATGGACTTTGTGCCTAAACTAGAGGTTTGAAGGACCTTAATAAATCACCATTGACACTAAAAGAGATAGAGAGTAGACTATCTACCCTCAAGTTTGGTCCAAATGCTACCAAGGAGAAGAAGTTAAGATTTGAAGAGATTTTCCATAAGTTTATCCTTTTTTTTTACTTTTAGTTACAAGGATATCAAGGAAGTCACATTGGAAGAGCATCAAATAGAGGTTCAGTTTTGGAGATGTTTATAATGGCTATAACCAAATCAAGATTGCACTAAAGTATCAAGAACTCATCACATTTACCGCATCTTGGGGAACTTATACTTTCAAGATCATGACTTTTAGGCTTTGTTAATGCTCCATTACATTTCAACAATTCATGAACAAGGAGTTTGAACTATAACACCCATTTGTGCATGTGTGTGGTATTGTGATATTTAGTTTAGTATAACAAGTACTTGAGAGATATTACTTATATAGAGATAAAGGATGGTTCTACCTTAGTCATGATTAGATAAAGTAAGTCATAGCTAAGATAGAGGGGATCTTACTTTAGAGGAAGTAGAAAAGATGAGCATCACTATTTTGGATTCTAGTGTATTGACTTTGTATTATTCCTAGGTGTTTGGCTTTGAGGAAAGGTTTGAGAACTCTTGGACCCACAAGCCTTTTTGTTTCAAATTCTTCTATAGTCCAAGGATAGCCCATGTGAAGGAATCTTTGACTTAGTGGTTGGGTCAAGATAAGACCACATGCTTAGGAGAATATTCCAATGCATATGGATATTCCTTTAGCTTTTTGACTTTATTTGACTTTTAGCCTAGTAACTTGAGTTACTCTAGTAATAAGAAACCTTGGTGCATAACTATTTTACAAGTAAATAAACTAAGGGTGAGGAGGTACTCATCATCCTTTCATTTGCAGCTATCTCCCTCTCATTGAGTTCTCTAGTAAGTAATGTCTTGAGTCTTGGAGTGTTAGCCTTGGAGGAGTATGATAGAGTTGGGATTCCTTGCCTTCTTAGTCCAAGATGTGCTTCCATAATAGCCATTAGAGGTTCATCCTAAGTGAGAGACAGGCCAACTTGCATTTTCGGTTACGTCACCGAGACCTCTCTAGAAGGCAAGATAATATTTTGTGTATAATTCTATATTAAACAAAAGGAGGCTATGAAAGCTCACTTGGAGAGAACATTAGGGGAGGAGAGTGCTGAATTATGTTAGAGAACTTGGACCTATTTTTATACCCTTGAGTTCATTATGATGATTTTGTATATCTTGTACACATGAGAGGATTTGGAGATTATGTGAGGTGGATTGCAGATTTTGGGGTTTATGGTGATTTGAGCAAAATCCCAAGTTTGAGATCTGGACTTGAAATATCTATACATGATAGTTTGGCTATTCTTCAAGTAGCACACTTGAAATTATTATGAGAGCTAGTACACACACTAAGCTAGAATTTTTCAAAGTTGATAGGGTAAATTGCTCCTAAAACTACATGCTCTTTAGAAAATTGTACAGAGTTTGGTATTTCTTCATTTTAAGTGGATTGTTGTGAAACTTTCCAAAATTTCTAGTTCATATTATTCTACCTTTTGGCCTAAGAGTTAGAGAAAGATCATTTGTGACAATCTACAAATATCACTTTTGCTGTAATCAGGTAAGTAAAGTTGGTTCTCATAGAGATACTATTCAGAATTGGTCAAATATGAAGTCAAAAGTCACCATGCAGTTCTTCTATGTTGCATCTTTAGTCTCTAAGGTAGAAACCACACCCAAAAGAGAGAAACAAGCACTTACTTACAATCTTGTCACAAATTAGCACTCCTTAATCACAACTCCATCAAATCTTCCCAAACAATCTTGATTGTGATGATTCAGGCTCTCCCAAAAATGGCACTTCACTGCAAAACAAATTTGCCTCAAAATTTTGTTCCAACCCCTCCACTAAAGGCACAACTTCCTTGATCAAAATTGCTTCATATCAACACTATGTTGCACTCACAAATGCAACATACTACCAACATTACAATTCCTCTCAGATCTGTCAAGGCATTGCTCCAATTGCACTTCACTTAGGATCAAATACACAGAGTAAAGATCAAGGCTGTGGAATCCAACATCCAACAAACACACTGATTTGCACTTCAAAATTCTCCCAATACTCATAAACACAAACAAAGAATTGATACTCGAAATTAAGCTCAAGCGACGAGCACTGCTTCACAACACTTTGCTTTATCTATTTACAAAAATTACGAGCACTAAACAACATAAGACTACGAATCCTCCCCTTAAATAGTAAAGCAAATGGTAGTTAACTAACAACTATACCGTTCTACAACAACTCTTCTAACCTGCAGATGCGAAATGACAATCTACCTCTTCAAATCTCAAATTTGTTACTACTCCAATCCGATGCCAATCTCCTCATTGGCTTTCAAACCCCATGATCTTCCTACTACCTCTCCTTCTTTGGGTATATTTGATTCTACTAAATCCTTCACTATTTCTACTACTTCTTCACTAGGAACTACAATTGAGGTCATGTGTACTCTTTCTAACTCTTTATCTTGCAACCCATCTTCTCTTATGTTTTGAATGTTAAATCCAAAGATACTTGCACTCCTACTTCTCTTACTTTGAATCTAACTACTATCAATTCCTTTACTTATTCTACTATATTCTCATCAAGAATTGTAATTGTAAGCATGGGTACACTATCTTTGCCTTCAATTTGCAATCCACTTTCCACTAATCACTCGTGTAACTGACCCGAAGACACTTACTATCTGATCCTGCACTTTGGGTTCATTCACTACTGCTATTTCTCTTCTAATTCTATTCTATCTTCAATCAGAACAAAAATTGAAGTCATGGGTATCCTAAATATCTTCTTTCCTTACTCTATCTTCCTCTAATACCTCTGGCAAGATTCCCAAAGTCACCTTCATTGCACTCCAAGGTCCAACTACCTCGGGTTGAATTATATTTGTCTTGAGGTGAAGTCTTTAGACCCAAAGTCATGTAAACCCAAAGTCCAAAGTCATATAGACCCGAAGAACCTAAACTACTTTGTACATCTACTCATAAAACTTCAAATGCTTGTAACTTTTCCTACATACCTCCAAACTCTGCAATTTTGGTGGCAATGAAAGCCCTGAACAAGACACTTCCAACAATATTTAGTGTGCATGATCTAGACATGTTGTCATTGAGATACAGTCCCCGCAAGAATCCTGACCTGTAACCTCTATTCTGCCTTCGGGTCTGCACTCATTCAGCATCTAATCCAAGTTTTTCCTCCTCTGACACGAAGTAAGCTTCTAACTTTGGAGGACATCCAAAGAAGACGACATCGGATCCGATGATGGAAGTACTCAGAAGAAGGGTACGACGGAAAAAGTCCAAAGAACACCGTCTTTGGGTCGGAAGGCGCAGGAGATACGAAGACCGTTTAATAACCTTGGTATGTGGCAAGAAAGTACACTTCAAGAAACGGCGGAGGTAGAAGAAGCATGTCTTGACAGTGACCGGACATCAACATGCAGAAGAGAGGAGGTCAAATTTGAAATTGACTGAAGAATGACTACAATTCGGGGTAATATAAGATTGCGACTACCCAGGGACAAGTTGAATATGCCAAGTAAATTCCCAATTCCTTTGAGTAGTCATCCTGCAGTAATGCATGTCCGGAAGCCCATTGAGAGTGAAATTTTCCGACATCCCAAAGGAGTTAGAGTGTCTCGTCCAGGAGAGGGCATCATCTTTCAGCGTCGTAGAACGCAAGAGCACATTATGGCAAAGAAGGTGGCCAATGCGATGGCGGTGCAAATTTTTGCAATTCATATGTTAGATGTAGTAGCTAGAATTGACGTCTTGACTAGACTTTGTATTACCTTCTTAGCGTGGAACTGGAATTTAAGTTTCTCGAGAGTGATGGCAGAAATAGCTGCTAGTAATTGTGAGGAGGGTCCCAAGGTGGAAGAGAAGAGAGGAAATCCGGCCCGATGGACTGAGTCGGATTGGAGGTTAGTATTGGGGAGAGAAGCAGGAGAGCCAACAGGGATCACCTTCTATCGGAAGTGTGATGATGCAAAAGAAAGGGCAGAAATTTGCAACTCATTTTTCACTCCCAGAACTACAAATGGCTACAAGGTGGAGTCCTATCGGGACCCAATTAGGAGAAGTATTGTGGGGGCAATGATGGCCATGTTCAAGCCAGAACAAACAATGTATGTGAACATGCAGCAAGCAGTCTTCTTCCACCAAATGTTTGCATGAGTTCCGGTGAATTGGGCAAAGTGCTTTCACCACCAAACGAGGCAAATGGTGATCAATTGGCGAACAAGTTCTCCACTGCATTATTTTGCACCGTTCACAACGCACTTCTACTTTGGGTTAAACCTGCTGACAATAGAGGAGCATCATTGCATGGTGTTGCATGTCCATCCTGACTTAAGACGAGAAGCGGACAAAGAAGAGCGACAATATATGATTCACTTGCGAGCCAACGATAATTATTTCTTAAAGACCGGACAGTGGAAGGTCAAAGAAGTCACCAGTCCAAAGACAAAGAAACGCGGTAAACCCAAAGAAGCAAAGTCACTTCCTACTCAAAGGAAGACTCAAAGACTGGTTATGCAGAATATGAAGATGGTGAGAGAAGCATCATCGGGATCAGCATCTGAAGAAGAAACCGAGTCGCAAGAGGAGGGATCCAAAGAATAGGAGCTCACCTTAAAAAGTGAGGAGTCCGGAAGTGATAGCGAGGGGGAACCTGAAGTTCAGCAATTGGTGGCGGTCAGTGAAGCTTGTCAGGTGATGGTGGACAGAGAACCTAGAACAACAAGTCATTGCGTAGCTATGGTGGTGAACAAGCCAAGACCAAAGGAGAAGGAGGAGTATCCAGCGGGGCCGAGTTCAATAGGTAAAGAAGAAGAGAGTACAGATACGGTGTCCTTGAAGATACAAAGATCGCAACTTTGGATGAAGGAGCCGATGAAGGAGGTGAAGACTCAAGACAAAGATGGCGACGAAGATGAAGAAAGCTTTGGTGGGATATCTTATCTGACAAAAGTGGTCACCCCGTTGCTGGAGCTACTAAAGGAGCATCGGAAAGCAATTCCCCAAGATTGTAGGAAGGGGATGAATGAGTTGCAGGTGGTGATGCATTTGTTGAGTGAAGTGAAGGGGTTGCAGGAGCAACAAGTCCAAAGAAATGAAGAAATGGAAGAACTTTGGAGGGAGGAAGTCTTGAAGAAGAAGACTTTCAAAATGTTACAAGAGAGCTGCGAGGTTAAAGAGAAAGAACTGCAGAGGCAAGCCAGAGAATTAAAGGAACAAGCGATGTGGCTGAGTAAAATGAAGGAGGAAGTGAGTGATGTGTGCATCAAGAATGTTCATTTGAAGGCGATGACCATCGTAATGGAGCAAGAGTTGGACAGCTTGAAGAAGAGTGCAGCGGGGAAGGATCAAGCATGGCAGAGGGAGTTAGCAGCCAGGCAGGAAGAAGAGGAACAATTATGAGAGCTAGTCAGAAGTGCAGAGTTGCAAAGCACACAGTATGAGGAAGAAAAGAAGATGCTCACTGCATAGTACAAAGACGAGCTGAAGATGTATCGTGAAGAACTGAAGGTAGAGCGCTCTTGAGGATATGCGTCGGAATCAGTGGGAGAAGTTGTGGGGAAGTTGAGAGCAATCTTGAGCAAGGAGGGTGAAGGGAGATTGGAAGAAGCCCGCCTACATGAGTTGAAGTTGTTTGTGCAAGAAACTCAGAAGAGAAAAGCCAAGGATGTGGACATGAAAACGTTGCTGATTTGATTGAGAGAGCGTGTAGACCGGAAGATGTTAGAAGTAGAAGACAACGTTAATATTAGATTAGATTTAGTCAATTCGGAGTTAGAGAAAATTCAAAATAATGTGACAGTGGAGAAGAAACCCGATGGAAGTAGAAGTAGGAATTTAGGTGTCATCGGACTTGTTATTTGACACATTAGAGAAGAGTGGGTTAGGAGATAAAGAGTTAGATAAGTCACTTTGAAGATAGATAAAGCGAAGTGCTGTTTTTAGTGCTTGTCACTTGAGCTTAATTCCGATTGTCAATTTTGTGTTTGTGTTTGTGAGTGTGAGGAGAATTCCAAAGTGCAAGTCAGTGTGTCTGTGGATGTTGGATTCTACAGCCTTGATCTTCATTTTGTGTGTTTGATCCTGAGTGAAGTGCATTGGAGCAATGCCTTGACAGGTCTGAGAGGAATTGTAATGTTGGTAGTATTCAGCATTTGTGAGTGCAACATGAAGTTGATGTGAAGTAATTTTGATCGAGGAAGTTGTGCCTTCAGTGGAAGGGTGGAACACAATTCTGAGGTGAAATTGTTCTTTGCAGTGAAGTGTTGTCTTTGGGAGAATCTGAATCATCACAATCAAGAGTTGTTTGGACAGAATTTGCTATGTTGTGATTATGTGTGTGTGTATTCGTGACAAGTTGTCAAGATTGTGAGCTTGTTACTCTCTTTTGGGTGTATTTTCTACCTGAGAGATTAAAGAAGCAATCAAGAAGAACTACAAGTTACTATTTGACTTTGTATTTGACCAATTCTGAATCGTATCTCTACGGGAATGAACTTTACTTACCCGATTACCGCAAAAATGATATTTGCCGGGTTGTCATAGCAAGGATGGAGAAGATGTGGAGGTCTTTGTGAGAGAGTTCAAGAGAGCTTGTAGAGGAAACAATGAGAAGAGGAAGAATGAGTAGGACTCATTATCACCGGATTTCTTTAAGGATATAGCACTTACATAGTATGAGTTAGAATACCAAAAGTGAGAGAGTAGAGATGGGTTAGAAGAATCTTGGAAGTTTGGCTTCAATACTCATTGAGAATTTCTTCTAGATGAGAGTTATGAGAGATTGATGAGTGAGATTACCTTCCTCAAACAAGGAGATGGAGAGAAAGTGAGAGTCTATGTAGAAAGAGTGGAGAAGTCAGAGTCCAAATTTTGCAGTGTTGAGGAAGGGTGGAGATGATGTGGAGACTACTATCATTGGCATAGCAGCCATGCTCACCAAGAATTTTGTGGGAGGGTTGAGACCACAAACAAGAAGCAAGGTGAGATATGAGAAATCTTCTTCCAAGATTGAAGCTATCAAGATTGCAATTCGTATGGAAGTGAGTTTGGAAGTGGATGAGAGTGATTTGGTGGTGAAGGAGGTTGTGTATCCTCCTCAAGGCTACAAGTATGGTGCAACTTTTGATACTTTGGTCGTAAGGGTTTCACCACAAGTAGTAGTTGCTCTAATTCTTGCACCTCTACCAAAAGATCCACTTCAAACCATCACAAAACAAGTTGTAGATCTCAAGATCAATGTAGTGCAACTATGGGAGAAGAGAAAGGTGGATTAGAATGTGGAGAGAGGACCTAGGAGTTATGGAAACTATCCAAATAGAGGAGACCAATCAACCAACCAAAAATTTCAATTATAGAAATTATTTTGGCTATGGAGGAAGAGGTCACATCCAAAGGAATTGCCCAAATTTCACTTACCATGGAGGAAGAGGTTATGAGGTAGCCAATAGAGAGTAAGAGGAAGGGAGTGAAACCCAAGTAGCTCCTAATCTAACCAAAAGTAAGGAGATAGCATATGTAAATGCGGTTGAGAGCAAGTATGAGAAAGGAGAATGCTCAAACTCTAAAGGTCTTAATTTGGAGTTTTAGCACAAGAGAAGAAGAGAGCTTGTTTTGTAGAGGATGTACACTCTTCTTAAAGATTTACTCCTAGCAATGATACTCTTATATCTACTAGGAGCACTTACACCTCAACACCATCAATAACAAAGACTCCAAGAAAGAAATTAGGGATGGAAGACTTCTTGATCTCAAAGCAACAATGGAATTACAATGTGTTGGAGGATGTTTGAGTCACAAGGCTAACATCACAATGGGCCAATTGATTACTTTGAACCCTACCTTGAAAAAAGAGCTTAGAGGTGGTTTGAGTTCTACAAGGAGCAAGAGGAAGAAAAAGGCAAAAGCTCTAGTATCAATGGGGGTGGTGGATGCCAAACCAGCACCATGGGAGGCTGGTGAATATACCTCAAGATTGATGTGAGAATGAATAGTCGCAATATCAAGGATGCACTTGTTGATGGAAAATCAATAGTGAGTGCAATGCCAGAAAGGTTGATGAAGAAGTTGGGTATGATACCTTCTAGACTTTTAGCATTTGTGGTGAGCATAGCAAACAAGCAACAATTTTGACAAGTATGGGTGATGGATAAGGTGGAAGTTTCAATTATGTGAATCTAAAATCTCATGATTTTCCAAGCCTTGAAGGATTCAAGCTATGGTTTGCTCCTTGGGAGGCCATAATTAAGAGTAACACGCTTAACTTATTGATGGCACAAAAGGTACCAGAGGATTGGGTCATCAAACCATAGTGTTATAGTTCTTGTCACTTACACCACCAACACTTCACATTCAGATACACCATCTTCTGATTATTGAGAATCAGATTCAAAAGAAGGAGCTTCAGTTGTGGATACAAGCATGGAAGAGGAGACTTTTGTGGAGGACGATGAATCTAAATCTGATTTAGAGGTGTATCCTTTGTGTGTTATGGATTTTTCCATTAAGCCAGAGGTTTTAAAGGACCCAGATAAATCACCATTGACACTTGAGGAGATAAAGAGTAGGTTATCTACTTTCAAGTATGGTCCAAATATTACCAAGGAGGAGAAGGTAAGATTTGAAGAGATTTTTTGCAAGTTCATCCATGTGTTTTCTTTCAACTATAGGGATCTAAGGGAAGTCACCTTAGAGGGGCACAAGATTGTGGTGGAGTCATATGCAAGACCAATCTGCCAAAAGCAACATCGCATTAGTCTACCATTATCTTTGGTTGTGAAGGAGGAAATTGATAAGCTCAAGGAGGTTGGATTTTATCTTTGAGGTGGAGAATCTAGAATGGATTTCTCCAATTGTGATTGTAGAAAAATGAATGGCAGGCTTTTGTGTATGTGTGGATTACAAGAAGCTCAATGTTGTTACTAAGAAGTGCTATTACACTTTTTCATTCATTGATGAGATCTTGGAGGAGGTTGTAGATCATGAGAGGTACAATTTTGGAGAAAGTTATAGTGGATATAACCAAATCAAGATTGCACCAAAGCATCAACAACTCACCACATTCATCACACCTTGGGAGACTTATGCTTTCAAGGTCATGCCTTGTGGGCTTTGCAATGCTCAAACCACATTCCAATAGTTCATGAACAAGGTGTTTGAACCTTTCATTAGGAAATTTGTGTAAGACTTCATTGATGAATTTTGTGTCTATGGGAGGAAGGAGGAGCACTTTGAGCACTTGATGAAGGTCTTACAATGCTTGGATGAAGAAAA
Organism: Lunularia cruciata; assembly: GCA_948567375.1. NCBI lineage: Eukaryota > Viridiplantae > Streptophyta > Marchantiopsida > Lunulariales > Lunulariaceae > Lunularia > Lunularia cruciata. The sequence goes on from OX419756.1 coordinate 15,675,764, forward strand.
AGCATCACTCAACCAAGAAATGCATTTTTGGTTGTGAAGAAAGTCTACTTTTGAGTCACATCATCTCCAAGGATGTAATAGCAATTTACCTTGAGAAGGTAAGGAAAATCTCAGACCTTCCATTCCCTTCAAGCTTGACAAAGTTATGTCAATTCTTGGCAATGGTTGGGTACTATAGGAGGTTCATCTTCTCATTTTCTAACAAGGCTCATGCATTCAAAATCTACATGAAGAAGGGTGTAGAATACATGGTGATTTTGGAGGACAAAGAAGCTCTTAAAGCTTTTGAGGAGCTCAAGCAATCCCTTATTGTAGCTCCAATTCTAGCTAAACTTGATTGGAGTAAGCTTTTCATCCTCTACATTGATGCTTTCAATGTAGCAATGGGATGCACTCTTAGTCAATTAGACCAAGATGTGCATGATCATCCAATAGCTTATGCTAGTAGGCAGATGGTTTCAGTAGAAAAGAACTACTCTGTTGTGGAAACAGAAGGGTTGGCAATGATCTTTGGTCTGAAGAAGTTTTGACACTACTTGATGTAAACAAAAGCCACCATTGTCATGGATTACAAGGGTTTGAAGTACATCTTCAACAAGCCTTATGTGGAAGGAAGGCTACCAAGGTAGATGATACTCTTGTCTGAGTATGACTACACCATTGAGGATAGGCAAAGGAAGAAACATGCAAATGCTGATTTTTTATCTAGGGCTTATGATCATGATGGAGATGAACAAATGGATGCTTCCTTCTCAAATGAGGAGCTCATGACAATCTCAATCAATCAAGAGGTTCCAATGGAGTACAAGGAGATTGTGGACTTTATAACAAGAGATAATTATCTAGAAGGGATGCATGCAAGGGAGGGGAAGGCCCTTGCAGGAAGATCTAGACCTAACATAATGGTGGAGGATATTTCTTTTCACCAAGGAGAAGATGATCTACTTTGAAGAGTATTGGGTAAGGAAGAGTCTATTTTAATCATAAAAGAGTTTCATGAAGGTTTAGTATGTGGAAGACACTTTGTTGGAAAGGTGATTGCTTTCAAGATTCTAGATCAAGTTACCATTTGAGAGGGACTTTCAAGGATTGTCTTGATTATTGCAAAACTTTTCATGTTTGTCAAGCTTTTGCTAAAAAGTCTACCTCCACTCCACCACTTAGATCAATTCCATTGACAAGAACTTTTGAGAAGTGGGGAATTGATTTTGTAGGTCCTCTCAATAGAACCCCAAGAAACAATCAGTATATTGTGGTAGTAATTGATTATCTTACCAAGTGGGTTGAGGCTAGACCATGGAGGGACAAGAATGAAAATGAAGTTGATAGATTTCTTTATGAATGGATTATCACTAGGTTTGGATGCCCTTTGGAGTTGGTTTTTGATATAGGAAGAGAGTTTATAGGAAGCATTACTACAGCCATGCTACAACATTTCTCTATCACACATAGAGTAACTACATCCTATAAACCAAATTCCAATGGTTTGGCAAAGAGAACCAATCAGACCTTGTGCATGATGTTGGCCAAAGGTGCAGAAATGAAGGGAGCTAAACCTCATTGGGACAAGAGGATTCATGCAGTTTTATGGGAGTATATGAAAACCATTAAGACTTCCACTAAATATTCTCCATTTCAATTGGTATATGGTATTGAGTCTACCTTACCTATTCACTTTGATCTTCCTACCTTCCAAAGCATTCAAAGGAGATTGAAGAAAGCATAAGGAGGTGATGCAAAGAAGTCAAGGAAGGATCAACTCATGGAATTGGAAGAGGCAAGAGCAATTGCTATGGTTTGAGTAGAGCAAGCCCAAAGGAAACAAAAGGAGAACTATGACAAGAGGCAAGGCAAGAAGAAGGTGGAGCTTTTCAAATAAGGTGATTGGGTAATCTTTTCTTTTATTTGATTCAAGAGAGTGCAAAAGAAGTTTTTACGTAAGTAATTTGGACCTTTCATAGTGGAGAAGGTGTGGGGAAATTACACCTATGATCTCAAGGAGTTGGGAGGAAGACACTTTGATAAGATTAACCATGATAAGTTGAAGATGTATCATAGAAAGTAGAGAGACCTTCACTTTTAGGACAAAGTGAAAACTTAGTCCGGGGTAAATGTAACATCCATTTGTGCATGTATGTGATATTGTGATATTGGTATTAAAAGTACTTGAGAGAAATCATTTATAAAAAGATAAAATATAGTTCTACCTTAGTTATGATTAGATAAAGTTAGTCATAGCTAAGATAGAGGGATCTTACTTTAGAGAAAGTAGAAAAGATGAGTGCCACTATTTTGGATTCTAGTGTATTGACTTCATATTATTCCTAGGTGTTTGGCTTTGAGGAAAGAGTTGAGAACTCTTGGACCCATAAGTCTTTTTGTTTTGAATTCTTCTATAGTCCAAGGATAGCCCATTTAGAGGAATCTTTGACTTAGTGGTTGGGTCAAGATAATATCACATGCTTAGGAGAATATTTCCATGAGTATAGATATTACTTTAGCTTTTGACTTTATTTGACTTTTAGCCTAATAACTTGAGTAACTCTAGTAATTAGTAACTTTTGTACGTAACTATTTCACAAGTATATAAACTAGGGGTGAGAAAGTACTCATGATCCTTTCATTTGCAATTATCTCTCTCTAATTGAGTTATCTAGTGAGCAATGTCTTGAGTCTTGGAGTGCTAGCCTTGGAAGAGTATGATGGAGTTGGGGTTCCTTGCCTTCTAAGTCCATAGTGTGCTACCATAATAGCCATCAGAGGTTCATCCTAAGTGAGAGATAGGCTGGCTCACAGAAATTTTCATTGGAAAATTTGTGAAAGACTTTATTGATGACTTTTGTGTTTATGGGAGCAAGGAGGAGCACTTTGAGCAGCTGATCAAAGTTTTGCAACACTTGGATGAAGCAAATACATCACTTAACCAAGAGGAGTGCATCTTTGTTTGTGAAGAAAGTCTACTTTTGGGGCATTTTATGTCCAAGGATGGAATAATATTGGATCTTGAAAGGTGAGGAAAATATCAGAGCTTCCATTCCTTTCAAGCTTGATAAAGTTATGCCACTTCTTGGGGATGGTTGGGTACTATAGGAGGTTTATTTTCTCATTTTCTAACAAGGCTTATGCATTCAATCTACATGAAGAAGGGTGTAGAATAAATGGTGATTTTGGAGGACAAAGAAGCTCTCAAAGCTTTTGAGGAGCTCAAGCAATCCTTTGTTGTAGCTCCAATTCTAACTAAACTTGATTGGAGTAAGCTTTTTACTCCTCTACATTGATGCTTCCAATGTAGCAATAGGATGGACTCTTAGTCAATTAGACCAAGATGTGCATGATCATCCAATAGCTTATGCTAATAGAAAAATGGTCTCAATAGAGAAAAACTATTCAATCATAGAAAGGGAAGGTTTGGAAGTGAATGTTGGTCTCAAGAAGTTTAGACACTACTTGATTGGAAGGAAGGCCACTATTGTCATGGATCAAAAGGCTTTGAGATACATCTTTAACAAGCCTAACATGAATGGAAGGTTAGTAAGGTGGATTATACTTTTGTATGAGTATGATTATATCATTAAAGAAAGGCCAAGAAAGAAACATGCAAATGCTGATTTGTTATATAGGGCCTTTGATCATGATTGAGCTCATGAATGGATGATTCCTTCATAGATGAGGAGCTCATGAAAATCTCAATCATTCAAAAGATTCTAGTGAAGTACGAGAAGATTGTGGACTTTGCTACAAGTGGTAACTAACCTGATGGGATGCATGTGTGACAACCTAACAAGTATCACTTTTGTGGTTATCAGGTAAATAAAGTTCATTCTCATAGAGATACAAGTCAAAAATAGTCAAATGCAAAGCAAATGGTGACAATTCAGTTCTTCTTGAGTTTGTCTTTAGTCTCTCAAGTTGAAACTACACTAAAAATAGAGTAACAAGCATTGACTCACAGTCTTATCATAAATTAATACTCCTTAATCACAATACTATCCAATCTTTCCAAACCAACTTCAATTGTGATGATTTGAATTCTCCCAAAGACAACTACTTCTTTGCAAAATGACTTTGTTTCAAAATTGCATTCCACCCCTTCATTTAATGCACAACTTCCTTGATCAAAATTGGTTCACATCAAACTCACGTTGCACTCACAAATGCAAAATACTACCAACACTACAATTCCTCTCAAATCTGTCAAGGCATTGCTTTGATTGCACTTCACTCAAGATCAAACACACAAAATGAAAATCAAGGTTGCAGAATCCAACATCCAACAAACACACTAAATTGCACTTCAAATTTCTCTAAATATTCACAAACATATCTTGATACTTGGAATTAAGCTCAAGCGACAAGCACTAAGATACAACACTAAGATTTATTATCTTAAAAATTATGAATACTGAACAACATAAGACTATGGATGCCTCCTTTAAATAGGTAGAGCACTTCAATAGTTAGGTAAATAAAATACCATTTCCTAACAACTTTACCAACTTGCAGATCTAAAATGACAATACACCTCTTCATATTTGCCTCTTCATATTTGACTCTTCATATCTCAGAACTGTTACTACTCTTATCCAATGTCAACCTCAACTTCGGCTTCCGAACCCAATTCTACTTCAAGTATTTCCCCTTCTCGGTGGAGAAGGATCAAGCTTGATCCTTCTCCACAACACTTGTCTTCAATCTCTCTAACTCTTGTCCCATTACTACCACCATAGCCTTTAGATGGATGACTTCTACTCGCATGTCATGCACTTCTGATCTCAAGGTCTCAATCTTTTCCATCTGCTCCTTCTGATCTTCTTCTTGCTTTGTCAAGGCTTTGCCTCTCTTTACAAAGTCTTTAGTTAGGCTCTCAATCTCCTTCCTCCTAAGCTCTACTTCAGTCCTAAGTTTTGCTAATTCCCACTCTCCATGAATTAACTTTCTTCTCAACTCCAAACTTTCTTCACTCATGTACTTCACTACTACCAATTCATCTTTCAATTTTGAGTGATCTCCTCTCAACTCTTCTTTCTTCTTCTTCAACTGCAATAACAAGGGAGATACTATCTACAACAAGTACTCTACCCCATCAAAGACTCTTACAATCTTAGGTTCTTTAGGTGTGACAGTCCTCACTTTGTTGATTGGAACTTGACTCCAAGGTTTTAATCTTCTCACTCATAAGAGCATCTTATCTGAGCTTTCTCTTCTTCCTCTACTAGGATTACATTGATTTTTTCCGCGCTAGCAGTAGAAATGCTTCTCTTTGACCTTCTACCCTTATGAAACTCCAACTTTGGCTTGGCTTTTGGAGTCTCTTCTGTCTCCATTCTTAGCAATTTTGGACACAAAATGTCTCCTCCTCCCATGCGGTCAATCGCTGCATGGAACTCTTGTTCTCCTATGTCAACATCATCTTCACCTTGTTGCTGAACTTCCATTTCACCATCACTTTTGTTGCATGATCCTTCACTTCTCAACATAAGCTTTGGTTCTTCTTCTTCTCCCAAGTCTTCTAACTTGTACTCAGCTTTGCCTTCTGACTATTTTGCCCCTAACGACTCATTGATCACTACAATGTCTTGCCTCAAGTTCACCTTCCTTGTCTTCCTGGGTTGGACCGGCGACATAGTCTCCTTGGAATGACTTCTCTTCCTCATCTTTGGGATATTAATTGATATCCTCATGTGTTGTCCCATTCTTGTATAGTGCTCATCACTACTTCAGATGTGTTGGATATACTGTTGTTCCTCCTCATTCGCTGCTTTTTGTAAATCCGGATGGAAGTGAGACACCATCTTCCTTTGCTCTTTCTCCTTCATCAAGTTCAAATCAAAGTATAAGTGTGCAGAAAATGGGACCAAGTAGTAGGGAGTGGCTTGATCTCTCCAATGCCACACCATCTATTGGATTCTTTGGTGAAAACACTTTGCCCAATTCACCGGCGCTCTTGCAAACATCTGATGGAAAAACAAAGCTTGATGCTTCATTACATACATAGTGTGATCAGGCTTGAAGAATGCCATCATCACCCCAATGATACTTTGCCTAACCTGGTCCCAATAGTTATTGACCTTGTACTTGTTCTTCATGCATGGCACAATGAAGGAGTTGCAGATTTTGTCAGTCTCTTCTATAGGCTCTCATTTCCCAAGGAATGTAGCCCCAATTTCCTCACCAGCCTTTGTTCCTATCACCAATCTCCAATCCAACTCTATCCATCAAGCCGGATTGCCTCACTTCCCTTCATTCTTAGGTCATTCCGCACAATCACTCAAAGCTACTTCTGCCATGAACCATGGAAAACTCAAGTACCAATTCCAGGCCAAAAAAGTGATCCAAAGTCTAGTCAAACTTTGATCTTGGCTATCATATCTAACCTTTGAATCATTGGATTCTCACTACAAGTGAGTGACTCTTCTTCTCACCCTTCTTTGGCATCATGCAATCTCTAACGCATGGTCTCTAAAAGATAATTCTATCGTCTCTTGGTCTCAAGATCCTAATTGCTTTAGGACTATTAAACATCAAACTATCAGATGGCTTTTCTATAGGTATACCTTTGGGTCGACTACTTAGTGGCTTAGGATACTTGTGTGATATTTTGAAATCCTTTCAACAAAGTGTTGATTTTATAGTTCTTTGCGGTGCGGTCATTCCTCCATCATTCTTCACTAAAAATCACACCTTTTGCATGAGTTCATCTTGGCGCTGCCAAGTTTAGTCTTTCACACCTTAGCCATCTTCTTACTTGTACTTTCTTGATTGACAACTCCAAAGGAAAGTTGTTATGCTATCTTTGCATTGGGTTGATCACCCAAAGGCAAATTTTCCTTACTTTGTGCCAAGTCCAATCTGAGTACTTCTGTCTAGACTTAAAGTCACTTTACTTTGGATTTCTCTCCAAAGACACAATTTTCCTTTTTTAATGCCATTTGGGTTCAATATGACTTCATCTATACACTTCTTCAAAATAGAACAAAACAAAAAATGTGGGTATCACATGCTAAGGAGAGGAAGGCCCTTGCAACAAGATCTGGATCTTACACAATAGTGGAGAATTATTCTTTTCATCAAGGAGCAGACGGTATAATTCAAGGAGCAAAGGTGAGGTGGAGTCTATCCTACTCATGAAGAATTTTCATGATGGTTTGATATGTGAGGGTAAATCTACAAGAAAGGTGGCCACTTTCAAGATTCTAGATGTAGGTTACCATTGAAGGGGAATTTCCAAGGATTGTCTTGATTATTGGTAAACTTGTAATGTTTTTCAAGTGTTTGCTAAGAAGTCTACTTCTACTCTACCACTTAGATCAATTTCATTGCTAGGACCTTTTGAGAAGTGAGGAATTGACTTTGTAGGTCCTCTCAATAGAATCCCAAGGAACAATTGGCATATTGTGGTAGTTACTAATTACCTTACCAAGTGGGTGAGGCTAGATGTGTGGTACCCACATTTTTTGTTTTTCTGTGTTTATTAGTGTTTAAGAGAAGAAGTAAGCATTGGAAGTTGAATTGCGGATGAAGAATGAACGGAAGTAACTTTGGAGGACATCCAAAGAAGATGATATCAAATCCGATGATGGAGGTACTTGGAAAGGAGTACGAAGGAAGAAGTCCAAAGAGCACCATCTTTGGGTCGGAAGGCGCAGAAGATACAAAGACCGTTTAACAACCTTGGTACATGGCAAGAAAGTACATTTCAAGAAACGGCGGAGGCAGAAGAAGCATGTCTTGACAATGACCGGGATTTGCACGCAGAAGAGAGAAAGTCAAATTTGAAATTGACTGAAGAATGACTACAATTCGGGGTAATATAAGATTGCGACTGCGCAAGGACAAGTTGAATGTGCCAAGTAAATTTCCAATCCCTTTGAGTAGTCATCTTGCAGTAATGCATGTCTGGAAGCCCATCGAGAGTGAAATTTTCCAAAATCCTGAGGGAGTTAGAGTGTCTCGTCCAGGAGAGGGTATCATCTTCCAGCATCGTAGAACAAGAGAACAGATTATGGCGAAGAAAGTGGCCAACGCGCTGGTGGTGCAAAGTTTTGCAATTCAAAGACTAGATGTAGTAGCGAGAATCGAAGTCTTGACTAGAATTCGTATTACCTTCTTAGCATGGAACTGGAATTTCAGTTTCTCGAGAGTGATGGCAAAAATAACTGCCAGTAATTGTGAGGAGGGTCCCGAGGTGGAAGGGAAGAGAGGGAATCTGGCTTGATGGACTGAGTCGGATTGGAGGTTAGTATTGGGGAGAGAAGCAGGAGAGCCGACGGGGATCACCTTCTATCAAAAGTGTGATGCTGTAGAGGAGACGGCGGAAATTTGCAATTCGTTTTTTGCTCCAAGAACGACAAATGGATACAAGGTGGAGTCCTATCGGGATCCGATTTGGAGAAGCATCGTGGAGGCGATGATGGCCATGTTCAAGCCAGAACAAACCACATATGTGAACATGCAGCAAGCCATTTTCTTCCACCAAAAGTTTGCAAGAGTTCCGGTGAATTCGGTGAAGTGCTTCCACCACCAAACAAGATAGATGGTGATCAAATTGGCAAACAGGTTCTCCACCGCATTATTTTGCACCGTTCCCATCACACTTCTACTTTGGGTTGAACCTGCTGATAGAAGAGGAGCGTCATTGTATGGTGTCTCACATTCATCCTGACTTACGACGGGAGGCGAACGAGGAAGAGTGCTAGTATATGCTACATCTGCGAGCCAACAATGAGTATTTCTTGAAGACCAGACAGTGGAAGGTCAAAGAAATCACCAGTCCAAAGACAAAGAAACATGGCAAACCCAAAGAAGCAAAGTCACCTCCCACTCAAAGAAAGACTTGACAGCTAATTATGAAGAAAATGAAGATGGTGAGAGAAGCATCATCGGGATCAGAGTCTGGGGAAGAAACCGAGTCGCAAGAGGAGGAATCCGAAGAAGAGGAGCTCACCTTAAAAAGTGAGGAGTCCGGAAGCGATAACAAGGGGGAGCCAAAAGTTCAGCAATTGGTGGCAGTCAGTGAAGATTGTCAGGCAATGGTGGTGAACAAGCCAAGGCCAAAGGAGAAGGAGGAGTATCCAGCGGGGCCGAGTTCAAGAAGCAAAGACGAAGAAAGTATAGACACAATGTCTTTGAAGATACAAAGATCGTGACTTTGGATGAAGGAGCCAATGAAGGAGGTGAAGATTCAAGACGAAGACGGCAATGAAGAAGAAGAGAACTTCAGGGGGATATCATACTTGAAAAAAGTGGTCACACCATTGCTAGAGCTACTAAAGGAGCATCGGAAGGAAATTCCCCAAGATCGTAGGAAGGGGATGAACGAGTTGTAGGTGCGGATGCATTTGCTAAGTGAAGTGAAGAGGTTGCAGGAGCAACAAGGCCGAAGAAGTGAAGAAGTGGAAGAACTTTGGAGGGAGGAAGTCTTGAAGAAGAAGACTCTCACAATGTTACAAGAAAGCTGCAAGGTTAAAAAAAAAGAATTGTAGAGGCAAGCCAGAGAATTAACGGAGCAGGCAATGTGGCTGAGCAAGATGAAGGAGGAAGTGAGTGATGTGCGCATTGAGAATGTTCATTTGAAGGCAATAACCATTGTAATGGAGCAGGAGTTGGATAGCTTGAAGAAGAGTGCAGCGGGGAAAGATCAAGCATGGCAGAGAGAGTTAGCAGCCAAGCAAGAAGAAGAGGAACGATTACAAGAACTCGTCAAAAGCGTGAAATTACAAAGCATGTAGTACGCAGAAGAGAAGAAGATGCTTGCTGCGGAGTACAAAGACAAGTTGAAGATGTATCGTGAAGAATTGAAGGTAGAACGTTCTCAAGGATATGCATCGGAATCAGTGGGAGAAGTTGCGGGGAAGTTGAGAGCACTTCTAAGCACAGAGGCCAAAGGGAGATTGGAAGAAGCCCGCCTACATGAGTTGAAGTTGCTTGTGCAGGAAACTTGGAAGAGAAAAGCCAAGGATGTAGACATGAACACCTTGTTGATCCGATTGAGAGAGCGTGTAGATCGGAAGATGTTAGAAGTAGAGAATAATGTTAGTCTTAGATTAGATTTAGTCAATTCAGAGTTAGAGAAGATTCGGAATAGTGTAACAGCGGAACAGAGACCCGATGTTGCAGAAGTAGGAACTCAAGTGTCATCGGACTTGATAACTGACACATTAGAGAGGAGTGGGTCAGGAGATAGAGAGTTAGATAAGTCACTCCTTAGTGCAATTGTAGTTCCTAGTGTAGAAGTAGTAGAATTAGTGAAGGATTGGTAAAATTAGCTATACGCAAAGAAGGAGAAGTGATAGGAAGATCATCAGGTTTGGAAGCCGATGATGAGGTAGACATCAGATCGGGATAAGTACCAATTTTGAGATAGGAAGAGGTAGATATGAGGAGATAGATTGTAAATTGGGATCTACAGGTAGGAAGAGATGTTAGGAAGCGGTGCGTAGGTAGGAAGAACTGCCGTTTGCTTCAGTATTTAAGGGGAGCATTCACAGTCTCATATTGTTCAATATTCATATTTCTGAAGATAGATAAAGCAAAGTGTTGTTCTCAGTGCTCGTCGCTTGAGCTTAATTCCGATTGTCAACTCTGTGTTTGTGTTTGTGAGTGTGTGGAGAATTCCAAAGAGCAAGTCAATGTGTCTGTGGATGTTGGATTCTGCAGCCTTGATCTTCATTATGTGTGTTTGATCCTGAGTGAAGTGCATCGGAGCAATGCCTTGACAGATCTGAGAAGAATTGTAGTGTTGGTAGTATTCTGCATTTGTGAGTGCAGCACGAAGTTGATGTGAAGAAATTTTGATCAAGGAAGTTGTGCCTTCAGTGGAGGAGTGGAACACACTTCTGAGGCGAAATTGTTCTTTGCAGTGAAGTGCCATCTTTGGGAGAATCTAAATCATCACAATCAAGAGTTGTTTGGACAGAATTTGCTATGTTGTGATTATGTGAGTGTATTTGTGACAAGTTGTCAAGATTGTGAGCTTGTTACTCTCTTCTGGGTGTAGTTTCTACCTGAGAGATTAAAGAAGAAATCAAGAAGAACTACATTGTGAATTTTGACTTTGTATTTGACCAATTCTGAATCGTATCTCTACGGGAACGAACTTTACTTACCCGATTACCGCAAAAGTGATATTTGCCGGGTTATCACAAGATGTAATACCAAGAGCTAGCCATATGATCTAGATGTGAAATTTGGTTTGGTAACATCTAGAATGATGTTATACATGATGGTCAAAATAGATAAGATAGAAGTATCACCAAAAGAGTACTTCTACTAATAGGGCAGAAACCAAAATAGACTTGAGAACCTTAGAACCAATAGCTAGACATATGATTTAAAGGTGAGAATTGGTTTGGTAACATCTGGAAGGATGTTACACATGATGGAATAAACAAATCAGAAAGAGGTATCACCAAAAGGGGACTTCTACTAATAGAGTAGGAACCAAAATATGCTTAAAATCTTTGAAGGCAATTTCGGAGACTTAAACGGATGAATTAGGCCTCAAAAATGTGCAGATTCCCTCTCATCAACGGAGGAAAGACTGGCCTTCCCTCCCCGCTGCTTTGTCTTGTTGAGAGCTTTCCAATGGTACCTTACGTGATTCCGAGATTCCTACAAGAAGATTCCCTAAAAGATTCCCTCTGGTCAAAGCTTGTTTGACCAACCAGATAGGACCTAGACCAGACATGTCACCCATCCAAGTAAGTAATCCAAGGGTGGAGCTTGCTGACATGTCACCTATCTATGTCCCTAATCCTATGGTGGAGCTTCCTTGGAGGAGATCCTCTTTGTGTATATAATAAAGAGAAGGTGCTCTTTTGGGGCGTCAAATGTTTGAGTGTGCAATCTGTGTTTTCTCTCTTCTCTTGTCCTTGGAGTATTACACTAGACTATTGAGAGACACAAATGAAGATGAAGTTGGTAGATTTTTTTATAAACACATCATCATTAGGTTTGGATGCCCTTTGGAGTTGGTTTTTGATCAAGGAGAGTTTATAAGAAATATCACTATAGTCATGCTATAACATTTTTTACCACACATAGAGTGATTATCTCCTATAAGCCAAGCTATAATGGCTGGGGAGAGAGATCTAATCAAACCTTGTGCATGATATTGGCTAAAGATGCAAAAATAGAGGAGGCAAACATCATTGAAACAATAGCATTCATGCAATTTGTGGGAGTACAGGACAACCATGAAGACATTGATTGGATATTCTCAATTTCATGTGGTATATGGTATTGAGTCTATTTTACCTATTCTTTGATCTTCCTACATTTCAAGGCATTCATAGGAAATTAAAGAATGCACAGGGAGATGATGTAAAGAAGTCAAGGAAGAGCAACACATAGAATTTGAAGAGGCAAGATCAATTGTTATGGTTTGAGTGAAGTAAGCCCAAAGGACAAAAAAGGAGAGTTGTGATAAGAGGGTAGGCAAGAAGAAAGTGGATCCCTTCAAGGAAGTTAATTGGATAATTTTGTTTGATTCCATTCAATTCAAGAGGGTGCAAAGAAGTTCTTGCTTAAGTACTTTGGAACTTTCATAGTGGAGAAGGTGCGGGCCAATTACACCTATGATCTCAAGGAGTTGGGAGGAAGACACTTTGATAGGATTAACCATGATAAGCTGAATTTGTAGCATGTGAGAGATGTCTCTTCTTCAAAGCGCGCGAATAATGGTTACAAATAGAGAGCTACAAGGATCCTATCAAGAGAGGGATCGCGAGTGCTCTAATGGCAATCTTGAAGCCGGAGAGAACGACTTATGTGATGAAGCACCAAGCGGTTTTCTTCCATAAGATATTTGCAAGAGAGCCAATTAACTAAGCAAAGTGTCTTCATGGGAGGACAAGACAGATGGTGTGGAATTTGCCGGACAAGTCACCTCCACAATACATTGTGCCATTTGCAGCCCATTTCTATCTGGGGCTGAACTTGCTCAATATGGCAGAGCGTAATAAGATGGTGTTGCATTTCCATCCCGACTTAAGAAGAGATGTCAATGCGGAGGAGCAGCAATACATTCTTCAGATCAGGAGCAGTGATGAGTACTACACGCAGACAAGGTAGAGTGTGCAGTTGGAAGTGAGTACTCCAAAGTCAAAGAAGAGGAGTCGACAAGGAGAAGAAGTAGAGAAAGCAAGACCTCGGAAGGCTAGAAGGATAAACCCAAGGAAAGACCTGGTGTTAGTCACATTGTCGGACGAAGAATTGAAAGAAGAAGCCAAGTGCAAGTCCAACAATTTGGAGAGAAGGAAGAGCCTAAGTTCACATTGCAGAGTGGAGACACAAGTAATGACAAAGACGATGGAGTGGAGATGAAATTGGTACCCAAAGAAGAGGAAGCCAAGATGGAGACGGAGGAGAAAAGTAACTCAAAACTGGAAGACAAAGTTCCAGAGCAAGAGTAGAAGAGAGTTACAATTCAAAGAGGAGTTCATTCCAAATGGAAGGCAAAGTATGAGGCAAGGCCAAGTAAGGTAAGAGAAGAGGAGGATGGAAGTTTGGGGAGCAAAGAATCCATACCTATAAGGTGAGTACGGCTTAGAAGGCAAGTGTCGAGTGAGGAAGAGGTGAAGAAGGAGATAAGTCTGCAAGTCAAGGTAACTCCGAGTGAAGGAGTAGAGTATCTGTGGGAGGTTGTGTGCCTGTTGTTAGTGAAGTTAGAGCACAGGAAGAAAGAGATGCAGTCAAAGTCTCCGGAGGTGAAGATTGTGTTGCAGGTGTTAGCTAGATTAGAAGAAGAGAACTTGGAATTAAAGAAGAGTATAATCCAAGGTGAGGAGGAAAGGGAAGTACTACAAGTAGATGTAGTAGTACAGAATCAAGTGATTGAGAATTTGAAGAGAGAAGCAAGGAATAGGGAGGAACTCATAGAATAGAGTGACATAGCAAGGGAAAGACAAGTAGCTAAGTATGAAATCTTGAAGCAACAATTTGTTGATCTGAGATTATAAATTATCCATGCTATGGCAAGAGTAGCAGAGAAAGAGCAAGACCTCAATAGGGTGATGGAGAGTGTAGAAGAGAAGAAGCAGCTCTGGCAAAGAGAGTTGACTGTGAGATAGAGAGATGAAGAAAGGTTGAGAGAGTTACTTTGCAATCAGGAAGAGAAGGTTGTGCAGAAGGAGAAGGAGAAGGAAACTATGAAAGCCGAGTTTGAAGCCAAATTGGCAATGTACAGAGAAGATTGGCTTGCAGATCGAGAACAAGATAGGAAAATGAGATTAGAGCCATTGAAAAAGATCGTGATCAAGATGAATGCAATGCTAAGTATAGAGGCCTGCGTGCGCATTGAAGAAATGAGATTGCACGAGTTGAAGTTGTTGGTGCGGGAGACGAGGAGGAGAAATGCAAAGGATAAAGATTTGAACGTGTTGTTGATCAGTCTCAGAACTTGTGTAGATAGAAAGATATTGGAGGTAGAAGACAATATCACAATTATATTAGATTTAGTTAAGTTAGAGATAGATAAACTTTAGAAGGATTTAAGAGCAAAACCTGAAGTAGATAACATAGGAGTGCAGATGTCTTTGGAGTTACCATCAAAGACATTGGAGAAGAGTGGGTTGGGAGATAAGGAGTAAGATAGATTACCCACTAGTGGAATTACATATCAAGAAAGAGAACAATTAGAATGGGTAGAGGAATTAGGAGTTATGAAACCCAAGGATAGAGTAGTAGTGAGTGAAGCAGTGCTCGTCGCTTGAGCTTGATTCTGAGTATCAACGTTGTGCTTGTGTTTGTGAGTATGTGGAGAATTTCAAAGTGCAAATCAGTGTGCTCGTTGGATGTTAGATTCCGCAGCCTTGATCTTTACTCTGTGTGTTTGATCCTGAGTGAAGTGCAATCGGAGCAATGCCTTGACAGATCTGAGAAGAATTGTAGTGTTGGTAGTATTATGCATCTGTGGGTGCAATGCAAAGTTGATGTGAAGCAATTTTGATCAAGGAAGTTGTGCCTTCAGTGGAGGGGTGGAACACAATTCTGAGGTGAAGTAGTTTTGCCATTTTTGGGAGAGCCTGAATCATCACAATCAAGATTATTTGGAAAAAATTGAAGGAGTTGTGATTAAGAAGTGTTAATTCGTGACGAGACTACAAATCAATGCTTTTTACTCTCTTCGGGGTATGGTTTCTACTTAATAGATAAAGATGAAACCAAGAAGAACTACATTGTGATATTTGACTTCATATTTGAACAATTCTGACCAATATCTCTGTAGGAACAAACTTTACTTACTCGATTACCACAAAAGTAATATTTGCCGTGTTGTCACAATTGCCAAACATTCTTGACATGCCTATTTTCCTAAAACTTGATGATACCTTCTTGGACTCAAAGGATGAATGCACTAAGTTTGGCAACATTATTTGCCATTGGATCAAGTTCCTTTGTCTTATATAAACGAGCATACTCTTGAAACCTTGACTAGATCCTATTTCTATATCAAGGATGATATTGATTGCCAAGATGATGAAATTTCCAAGGGATGTCTTCATCTTGATGGACTTCTTTGTAATATTACTCTTATTTCACTTAACAAAAGTCATCATAATTTCTATGCTCAAGGAGGATGGTTCTATTAAAATGATAAACAACCACTCCTTGCCCCCACAGTTCAACCCATCTTTGACACAAAGAACTTCCATCAAGGTAGATAATACCAACAGACCTATGAAGCAAGTTGTGAAGAAACAAGAAGTCCATCACAAAATCCCCAAAGACATATTACAAAGTTATTTTTTAAAGAAACTTCCAAAGTAGTCTTCCCGAACCATTCCTCTTCACATTAAGGTCATAGATAAGTTCCATGACCTTTATATTTCATGCATAGAGGAGAAGCCAAAACATGTGAAGGTTAGTAGCAACATGGCAAACAACAATAGGCTTGTCTATTAAATTCTCTGTTATAAGTTTAAATGTGTTTGCCTTTGACAGTACAAAGCTTTTAGGTGTCAACTCCCAAAGGTGTTAGCATCAGATTTTACTCAAACTAGATGCTACTCCAATCAGGTCCAACCTTATTGGTTGAACCCAACTTACTCTCAAAAGGTGCAAACTAGATAAGCTACTCAAGTGTGGATCATATATCTTGTAGGGGAAACAAAGTGGGCTTATCCAATCTTAATGGGGCCAAAGAAGGATATGGGCAAGATGAAATCTGTGTAGACTTTTGGAAGTTGAATGCCTCCACACCATCCCATACTCCTTTCCAATCTTGTTCATAGATACCCTATTGGACACCGTTGCACATAGCCAATGCTTCTCGTGCATGGATAGGTATTCAAGCTACAACCAAATCACTATTGCCAGGGAAGACCAACACAAAACCACTTTTGTCACCAAGTGGGGTGCTTGTGCTTATTAGGTGATGATTGTGGATCATAGAACACTCCCATAACATTCCAATGCTACATGATGAACTCCTTTGGCCAAATCAGGAAATAAATGGAACTATACCTTGACAACATGTGAGGGCATAATGCCACATTGACCATGTCTGGGCATTCCAAGCCATGTTAAACATTTGTAGGCAAGTATGGATTTTTCTCAACCTGTAGGAAGGTTTATTTGTAATGTCCTATGGCCCCTTCCTTGACCACCTCATTTATCATGGTAGATCCCAAAAAGATCCAAATCGTTTAAGAATTACCTACACCAAAAGACAATATGTGAGCTTTGCAGCTTTCTAGGCTATATAAGCTATCACCAGTGATACATCCACATGTATGCAAAAGATCACCTCCAAATATTGGCCCTACTACACTCTAGAATTGTATGGATAGACCAATGCATAGATGCTTTTGAAAACTTAAAAAAGCAGTTGGCTATTGCTCGAAGCTTGGCTACCCCTAATTAAGAGTTAGTCTCTCAAGTCTTTATTGATGCCTCAAACACCACAATGGGCACAATTCTTGCCTAATACAATGAGGAACTCCAAGAACACCTAATATTTTATACAAGCCCACAACTTAGATCGTCCAAAAAGAAATTACTCTACCATAGAGTGAGAATGCCTTGGGATGATCTTCATGGTGCAATCTTTTTGAAAATATCTTATTGGCAATAGTTTGTGTTCCATGTAGATCATGAAGCTCTCAAGTATCTAATTAGCAAACCATGTTGTGTAGGAAGATTGGCTCCTTGGATGCTACTCTTTCAAGAATTTCTTTCATAGTAGAATATTGGCTAGAGAAATCGCATGATAATGTGGATTTCTTCTCACATATTCCAAGATCTCTTGCATTTTTCTCCCTTAATACAGAACTCATAGATTTCCATCTGTTTGACATGCATCAAAGCGTGACTACCCAATCATCTTAAATGGTCCAAATCCAACATTACATCTCTATAGGCAATATTCCTTTTGATTTGTCAAAAGCTCAACACAAAGTGTTTCACATGTCAACACTTCCCTTCACTATATTGCAAAAAGACTTGTATTTAATGGGTGTCAAAAGGATGCCACATGTGCATCAGCCTGAAAGAAGTTGTAGTAGTATTCAAAGTGAGCCACTCGGATGACTAAGGGAGACATTTCTCTAGTGAGGCTATTATGCAAAAAGTGTACCTTGCTAGGTATTGGTGGCCATATGTCTTTCAACATGCCAATAGGTTTGCCCACATGTGTGATGTCTGTCAACACATTGGTAAGCCCTTATTGAGATATCACATGTACCTTCACCCGGTCTAAGCAGCTCAATTGTTCAAAATGAGGGATCAATTTTGTTGGACCTATCAATCTTACAACTTGTAGAACTAAACAACATCACATACTTATTGTGGTTGATATCATAAACAATTCATCCAAGGTATAATCTTTTTCCACAATTTTGCTACAATCACCATTTAGTTCCTCCACAAAAATATTGTCTCTCAATTTGGTATTCCATTGTCCATTATCACAAACAATGGTTTGCATTTCATCAACAAAGACATGCAGGACTCGACCACCACTTATGAGATTCATCACTATTGATCCTTTACCACACAAATGCAAATGGTCAAGTCAAAAAAGTGAATGGTATTCTATTAACAATCCTAAATAAATAGTAAGCTTAAACCCAATAGATTGAGTGACAACCCAGCAAGCATCACTTTGCAGTAATCAATAAGTAAAGTTCATTCCCACAAAGATATGAGTAAAAAATGGTCAAATATAAAGTAAAACATCATTAACAACTTTTCTTGATTTTGTCTTTAATGTCTTAGGCTGAAACCACATCCAGAAGACAGTAACAAGCACTCAATAGCAATTCTTGTCATGAATTACACATCCATTATCACAATACCTCAAATATTTCCAAAAAACTTTGATTGTGATGATTTAGTTCTCCCAAAGAAGGCTAGTTCACCATGAAACAACTTGCCTTGGAATTGTGTTCCCTCTTCTACTGAAGGCACAACTTCCTTGATCAAAATTGCTTCACATCAATTCAATATTGCACTCACAATTGCACAATACTACCAACACTACAATTCCTCATGGATTTGTCAAGGTATTGCTTTGATTGCTATCCACTCATGATCAAACACCCAAATGAAATCAGCTCTATAGAGTCCAACAAGATCATTGACTTGCACTTCAAATTTCTCCAAATACTCACAAACACATACACATGTTTCATACTCAAAATTAAGTTGAACGACAAGCACTAAGTTATAGCACTTCGCTTTACTCAACTTTGAAAATATAAATACTGAACAACAACTCACTGCAAATGCAATCTATCTTCCTCCCGGTGTCTATCTGCCAATCATGTTGCCAAGCTTGATCCTTCTCTATAACGCTCTTTCTTAGACCCTCTAGGAAAGTTGTTATAGGTCCTTCAAACCGGGTTGCACTTCCTGATACAAAGTCCTCTATCTTTGGCTTCATACTTCCATCCATCCGACCCAAGGTTGACTTTGGTTTTATGCCAAACACATGATCCTTCTTGTTTCTTCTCCATTTAGCCTTCCTTCAACTTTAACACCACAATTTTTCTTTAAAACTCAAAAGAATAAAAACTATGGAAACCGCAGATTGGGACAAAAAACTACTAGGTGCACTATGGACTTATTGCACCATAGTAAAGCTTACTATGGGCTTTATTCCATTCCAGCTTTCCTATGGGCAAGAGGCCATTTTTCCCATTGAGTTCTTGATCCCATTGGTCAGAGTACTTACAAGCAATTTGACTAGGATGTCTCTTTTTGAAGAAAGAGGGATCACTAAAGTACAAGTTTATGCATTGCATAACCTAATAGGAAAACATCTCTAGGCTGTTATATGAAATACACCATACAGGCTAGGTGTAGAACCTATTTTGACTCCCAAACCAAGGAACTCCCCATTTATAAGAAAGATCTGGTTTAAAGTTTTATGACAAGGTTGGCCAATTTCCTAGCAAAGTTGCAAAAACATGGCTAGGCCCTTATTGAATATGGGAATTTTTTAACAACATATTAGTACAATTAGAGACATTGGATGGAGAAATTTTGGAGTTTTGTACCAATGGTGCAAAGTGCAGACCTACAACTTGCACTTCATTCCATTGTAGGGTAAGGAAGAAAAGATCTTATGGAAAACCCGTTATTTTCTTGTCACAAAGGGAGATAGTGCAGGATCACCATTGCAAGAGTGCCCTCCTTCAAGATTTGAAGGACTTCTTGTAAGTGACAATAGTGACAAGTGATGGTAGGCACCACCATGTAGTCAGTACCTCAATCACAAAATCTGACTGTTGGAAAGTAGTCTATGAGTAACTGCCAAAATACCTCTAACTACTATCACTGCTACTCCAATGTTCAAGCAATCTAGATGCAATGTTACAAATGACATGATAGTTGTTGTGCATATATACAGTACTCCACAACATACATCATTGTCAACATCCCACACTATAGAAGCACAACTCACACATAAGTCATACATGGATTCTAAAGTGCCACAATCGCTCCGCTAGCTGGCACTTAAGTCCCTCTAACTCCAGATGGCCATATACTCCAAGTATATGGTATACCCTGTGGTGGGCAAAAGATCAAGAGGTCAGGTGCTATCGAGCCCCATCGTTAGTTGCTTGTCTGCAATCTATACCAGATAAAGGATGAACTAGCTAAAGGTCAAGTACATATAGGACATAACCACTATCCATGAGGAACCATTGTGAAAGCAAGAGTCAAACATGTCATATGCCATCCTCTTGAACAACTATCAAACACTAACATAATAGCAGCTCCACTAAAAGAGCCGCATAACATACACTACAACCATGCACGTACAAGTGCCGAGATTGGGTCCTTAGTACCATCAATGTTTGGGAGGTGGCATGACACAAAATTGTGCACATGATCCTTCCAAACAACACCATCATGTCCTTCCAACACAAGGACTCCAGATGGCAAAACCTCACACACTCTCAAGATAGTGCAACCTATAGAAACATCAAGTGTCGTTGGATTTGAACATTTGCTGATTAGTCTCAGAACTCATGTAGATAGGAAGATGTTGGATGTTCCTATCTACTTGTGTAGACAGGAACATCCAATATCTTCCTATGTACACAAGTTCTGAGCCTAATCAGCAAAGCATTCAAATCCTTATCCTTCACATTTCTCCTCCTTGTCTCCTACACAAACAACCTTAACTCGTGTAATCTTGTTTCTTCAATCCGCACATTGGCTTCTGTACTCAACATCACATTCATCTTTATTATGATCTCCTTCAGTAGTTCAAACCTCATCCTTCTCTCCCATTCTTGATCTGCCTACCAATCTTCCCTATACATTGCTAGTTTTGCCTCAAATTTGGCTTTCATCATCTCCTTCTCCTTCTGAACAATCTTCTCCTCCAGATTACAAAGGAGCTCCCTTAACCTCTCTTCCTCTCTATACCTCATTGTCATCTCTCTTTTCCAGAGTCACTTCTTCTCTTCTACACTCTCTATAAGTCTATTGATCTCTTGCTCTTTCTTTACTACTCTTGCCATAGCATGGATGATTTCTAACCTTGAATCAGCAAACTGTTGTTTCAAGATTTCATATTCAATTATCTATCATTCCCTTGCTAGGACATTCTGCTCTACTACTTGCTCTTTACTTCCCACTTCCTTCTTAAGATTCTCAATTACTTGGTTTTATACTACTGCATCTACTCATAGTACCTCCTTTTGCTCCTTTCCTCAGGTTATGATTTTCTTCAACTACAAGTTCTATTCTTCTAATTTTGCCAATACCTGCAACATAGTCTTTACCTTTGGATATTCTGACTGCATTTCTCTCTTCTTCTTTCTAACTTAATTAAAAATGTGCATACAACCTCCCCTAGATACTCTACTCCTTTGCTCTAATTTACCTTGGCTTGCAAACTTTTCTCTTTCTTCACTTCCTCTTCACTTGACACTCTTCTTCTCAACCAAAGTCGCCTTATTGGGATGGATCTTTTGCTCTTCAAACTTCCATTCTCCTCTTCTCTTCTTCTACTTAGCCCCACCTCACATGTCACCTTCCTTTTGGAACAAACACCTCTCTGAATGGTCATTCTCTTCTCCTCCTTCTCTGGAACTTCATCTTCTTGTCTTGGGTTACCTTCTTCTGCCATCTCATGCTTTCCTTCTTCCTCCTCTGGTACCAGCTGCATCTCCACTCCATCTTCACTCTCACTACTTGCTTCACCACTCTGCAACATGAGTTTAGGTTCTTCCTCCTTGTCCGAGTCTTTTGACTTGAACTCGGCTTCCCCTTCTGATACTTCTCCTGATGATGCAATCACCACCAGGTCCTTCCTCAAGTTAATTTTTCTGGTCTTCCGAGGTCTCATTGCCACTACTTCTTCTTCTCCTTCTTGTCGACTCCTCTTCTTTGCCTTTAGAGTATTCACCTCCAAATGCACGCTTTGCTCCATCTATGCGTAGTACTTGTCACTATTTTTGATCTATAGAATGTATTGTTGCTCCTTTGCATCAGCATCTCTTCTCAAGTCAGGATGGAAGTGCGACACCATTTTGTGTCTTTTTGCTGCATTCAACAAATTCAATCCCAAATAGAAGTGTGATGCAAATGGCACAATGTAGCATGGAGGCGACTTGTCCCGCAAGTTCCACACCATTGTCTCATGCGCTGATGGAAGCACTTTGTCCAATTGATTGGTTCCCCTACAAACATTGTATGGAAGAACATCGCTTGATGTATCATCACATAAGTAGTTTGCTCCGGCTTGAAGATAGCCATCATCACTCCTATGATGCCTCTCCTCACAGGGTCCTTGTAACTCTCGACTTTATAACCATTCTTTGTGTGTTTTGAAGAAAAGGTGTCTTGCACTTCTTGGGTTTCTTCAGCTACTTCTCCTTTCCTCAAAAATGTGGCTCCTTGCTCCCACCCTCCTCTCTTCCAAGTACTAACCTCCAATCCAACTCTATCCATTGAGCCGGATTTCCTCTCTTACCCTCTGCCTTGAGTCCTTCGAGACATTTACTCTCAATTATCTTGGTCATGAAACCTGGAAAATTAAGGTGTTAGTTCCATGCTTGAAATGTGATCCAAAGTCTACTCAAGACTTTGATTCTTGTGATCACATCTAATCTCCAAATTGCAAGATTTCTCATTGCAAATTCCGAGTTCTTCTTTCCACCTCCAACCTTACTCTCCTCCTCTTTGGGTTGGTGACTACTCTTCTGACCGACTCCCAAACTAACTCTCCTAACTTCCTCTTGATGCACCAGCGTGTCTCTTACTACACTCCCTTTTCCATGATCTCCCTTAGGACAACTTCTTAATGGTGATGGAAAATTACTTGTCATCTCTTTGTCTCTATCCCAAATCTTATAGTGGCGCGCCTCCACCGTCTTTCTTCACTTTGAGTTTCTACCAAGAAATCACACCTCTTGCATGCTCCTGTCAATGTCAATTTTCCCCTGCCCATGAGCCAGCAATGTGTAGTACCTTCTTGAATGTTCAACCCCGAAGGAAAGTTGTTATAATGTCCTTGCCTTGGGTTGAGCACCTCCGAGCCAAAGTCTCCTTACTTGGGTTGAATGCTGACAAGTCCAATCCGAGCACTTTATCTTCTGACACAAAGTCACTATACCTCGGGTTACAATCCAAACACACCATTTTTTGCCTTTTGATGTCAAACAGGTGCAATACAACTTCATTTGTACACTTCTTCTTCAAAAATGTGGGTACCACATACCCCTTCCCTCAAATGTGAGCATCACCGTGAACATAGACCTTGGGTTACTTCCCGGCCTCCGAGTCTATCATCCTATATTTCCAAACTCTCCACCCGTTCACTCAAGTGGAAAATGGTTGTCCCTCCAAGTCTACAAGTTGAATGGACCCATTGTCATAAAGATGAAGGACTCAATAGAGGCCTATCCATCTTAAATGCAGTTTGCCAAGAAAAATTATTTGGCAATTTTTGTGTAACAAAACCAAGTCTCCTTTGCAAATAGTCACATGCTTGATGTGCTTATTGTGCCTGAATTTCCTCTATTCTTGTACTTCTTTTGTGTTTTGCATTGCATCATCTCTTTTCTCTTCTAACCACATCAGTTGATGGATCCAAAGATCCTGACTTTCTTCCTTTGACAACCATTCCTCACATAGAATACAATACATTGGTACCTCAAATTCAATTGGTAGGATGGGGTGCAAGCCGTATGTCAAGAAGTATGGAGTTTGCTTGGTTGTGATCTTTTTGGTCCTTTGATATGCCCACAACGCGGCTGGTAACTTTGTATCCCAATCATAGGTATAATTGACAATCACCTTGTTAAGAATTTTGCAAAGTAACCCATTTGCCTTCTCCGTTAAGCCATTTGCTTTGGAATTATAAGGAGTATTCTTCCGATGTTTAATCTGAAAGTACTTGGTTAATGCCTCCATCACAAAGTTCAAGAAATGTGTCCCTCTGTCACTGACCAATTCTAGAGGACATCCATATCGGGAGATGATATTTCAAAAGAAAAATTCTGCCACTATTTCTACATCATCTCTGTGAGTTGCTTTGGCTTTGACCATCTTGGTAGCATAGTTAGTGCAAACCAAAAAGTATTGTTTTCTTGTGACTTGGGTTACAAGTTGTATTGGTCCCACAAAATCAATTCCCCATTTCTCAAATGGGGCCAATGATAAAATTGGTCTCAAAGGCCATTGGGAAGTAGCCGTCAGCTTTCTCATTCTCTAGCATCACAACTTTGGATATGGGCATGTGTGTCTTTATACATTGTGGGCCACTAGTACCCCACGAAAGAATCTTCTTTACAATGTTCTTTAGGGCATAGTGTCCTCCCGATGCTTTAGAGTGTAAAGACTCAATTATGCCTTTGACTTTGTATGCCTCCAAGCATTGCCAAAGTACTTTGTCTTTGCCCATCTTGAATAAAAATATTTTGTTTAAGTTGATATGGCCCCATTTTCTTGAGAAAGACTGCACTCTACTCCGGGTCCAACCCATCAAGACACTGGAGAGTATGCAGATAGTGATATTCTATTGCATACGTTGTACTTTGCATTGTTGCCAAAGGATATAGCTCTTTGTCAAGGAATCTATTGTCGATCTCCCATTCTTGGTTTTGAGTTTCTAACTTGGATAAGAAGTCTGTGTTAAAATGTGAAGCTCCTTTCCTTACTTGTATAGTATATGTGAATTCTTGTAATAACAAGATCCATCTGGCAATTTGCCCAGACAAGTATGCCTTCTTGACCAAATGTTGCAACGTGTAATGGTCAACATAGAAAACAAACTTGTATCCCAACAAGTAGTGGCAAAACTTTTTGCAGGCATAAACCATTCCGAGTGCTTCTCTTTCAGTCATCAAATAGTTCTTTTCTGAAATTGAAAGTTGTTGACTGGCGTAATAGATTTGGTAATCCTTCTTCTTGTCGTCCTTCTGACTCAAGACTACTCCAATTTCCATGGACAAAGTATCCACATATACATGAAAAGGGCATTCCCAATCGGAGCCCTCATGACTGGTGCTCCAACCAGTTTCTTCTTCATTACCTAGAAAGCTTCCTCTTGACTTGCTTTTCGTAGGTAGTCTTCAGACTTCTTTAGAAGCTTTGTAAGGGGTGCAGCAAGCACCATATAGTTTGAGACAAAACGTCTATAGTATCTGACATGTCCCAAGAAGGCTCTTAGCTCCTGGATGTTTTTTAAGAGATTCCAAAGCTGAGATAACTTTTACCTTCTCAACATCAACTTCAATACCTCGGCTTGACACCTGATGCCCCAAAATAATTCCCTCCTTCATTGCAAAGAAGCATTTCTCTGAGTGTAATGACAAACTGGCAAAATGACACCTTCCAAAAGTTTGGCAAAGGTAATCCAAATGTACATCTCTTTGCCCAAACACACAAAAATGAAGACTTCCACATTTGTGCAGGAAATCCTTGAAGATTGCATTTATCATCCGCTAGAAAGTAGCAGGAGCATTACACAACCCAAAGGGCATTTGATTGTAAGCAAAAGTGCCCCAATTGGTAGTGAATGTAGTTTTATCCTTGTCCTCTTCTTGGATGGATACTTGATTGTACCCTAAAAATCCATTGAGAAAATTGTAGCAAGGATGACCAACTACTTGATCCAAAATTGTATTGGTAAAAGGCAAGGGATGCTGATCCTTCCTTGTGATTGCATCCAATTTGCGGAAATCTTGGCTCACTTCAATCTTCTTCATTTTCTTCTTTGGGACAATGACAATGGATGAGACACACTCACTGCTTAAGGCATGAAAGATTATTTTGGCCCCTAAGTTCTTATCAATTTCATCTTTGACCAACAGTGAGTACTTTGGGTTCAGGCGGTATTGTCTCTGCCGCACCAAAACTGCACCTTCAACTAGATCAATCCGGTGTTCTCCAAATTCTCATGGAATCTCCAGCATTTGATCGATAGACCAGGCAAATACATCTTGGAATTCTATAAACAAGGTAGTGTATCCTGCCAACTTCTCCGAAATGATTGCCTTGGAAATTTTCAAAATTTTTCCTTTAGTCAATACAACATCACACTATCATCGGGGTTGATGACTCCTTCAACATGACTCACTTGGCTCAGTCCGAGTTGAGCTGCCATCAAACCCCCTTCACCCAAGTAATGTTCACCCAAGGCAAGGTCATATGGGTCTTTGCCTTTGACATCCACCTCGTAACATTCCAAGTAATTGACTTGGACTTCATCTTTGAAGTCTTCTGAAGACAAAGACAATGATTTTTTGGATTCATCCTTGTCTTCTGACAAAGTTGTTTCCCCAAGGTGAGGAACCTTTGTCCAATTCACGGTCACTAGCTTCTGGTCTTTGGACAAAATGTCCTTAAACCGCAACTTCTACTGGTGCCAATCCACCACAGCTTGGGCATTGTACAACCAAGGTCTTCCGATCAACAATGGATAACCAGTTTTGGTCACTGGTCACAACATAATGTAATTCAACTTGAAGGGCATCCCCCCCCCCCCCAATGATCGTGGTAATGTTTGACAGCATGCCCGATGGCCGTCTCCAGGTTTGGTCTGTAAATTTCAAAACTCGGGGTGTTGGCTCAAAATTATGATACCCTAGCCAATTTGCAGTATCTTTGGTTATGTCATTCACACCGGAACTTGAATCAATGGGTATCAATGTGATCATGCATCCTGCAATCTCTGCATCAACCTTGGGAGATCCTAGATCCTCTTGTTCAATATGATAAATGGCGGGCAGGTCTTTTTTAGACATCGCCCTTACTTTCTTGAGGGCGGAATTTAGTTGCTTCTTGTATATCTTATTGTCTTCCCATAGTTGCTTGAATGTGACCTTCGCACTTGTGAATGCCAAATCTGCTACAATTTCATATTGAGGTACTTCTCCTAGTTTCACCTTCTTTGCCTTTGTCTTCAGGTTCAAAGTCTCACCATGTTCAAATTTGACTTTGGGGCACTTCATGATGGTGATTGCAGTGGTAGTAGTCTTAACTCAAGGTTCCTTGGGTTGACCTACCTCGGCTTGGATCAAATCCTTCACTTTGGATCTAATATCTGCTGGAAAAACTTGACGTTTTGTCTTCATCTCCTCCTCCAAACTCATCTCCCAAGTCATAGTACTGCTTCCTTGTGCACTTTTTGCAAAGCTTTAGCTTTTGCAAGAATATTTTCCTCCTTGGTAGAAAGGATTGACTTTGGGTGCAGTCTCTTCACCTTTCGTGAGGACAAAGAGGTCGTACTCAATTCCTTGGGATCAATCTTCTTCTCATTGGCATGCTGTAATACTCCGAGGACAAGAGAAGAGAGAAAACAAAGATTGCACACTCAAACATTTGATGCCCCAAGGGAGCACCTTCTCTTTATTATATAGACAAAGAGGATCTCCTCCAAGTAAGCTCCACCATAGGATTAGGGACACAAATAGGTGACATGTCAGCAAGCTCCACCATTGGATTACTTACTTGGATGGGTGACCTGTCTGGTCTAGGTCCTATCTGGTTGGTCAAACAAGCTTTGACCAGAGGAATCTTTTAGGGAATCTTCTTGTAGGAATCTCATAATCACGTGAGTAAGGTACCATTGGAAAGCTCTCAATGAGACAAAGCATGGGGGAGGGAAGGCCAACCTTTCCTCAGTTGGGGGAGAAATCTACACATTTTCGAGGCCTAATTCATCCGTTTAGGCCTCTGAAATTGCCTTCAAAGATTTTAGGCATATTTTGGTTCCTACTCTATTAGTAGAAGTCCCCTTTTGGTGATACCTCTTTCTGATCTGTTTATTCCATCATGTGTAACATTCTTCCAGATGTTACCAAACCAATTCTCACCTTTAAATCATATGTCTAGCTATTGGTTCTAAGGTTCTCAAGTCTATTTCGGTTTCTGCCCTATTAGTAGAAGTACTCTTTTGGTGATAATTCTATCTAATCTATTTTGACCATCATGTATAACATCATTCTAGATGTTACCAAACCGAATTTCACATCTAGATCATATGGCTAACCCTTGGTATTACAGACCTCCCTCCTTTTAAGACGCAATGTCCTCGTTGCGCAATTGTTGCTCAAATGCTTGCACCAACACCGGTGCATGTGCCAAATTGGCAGCGGGTTCCCAAGTTGCTTCATTGAGGGGGTAACCTTTCCATTGTACTAGATATTCCACCCGTGAATGGCGAGTACCACGCATGCACTTTTGGAGAATCCGCTCCACTTCATATTCCTCTATGCCATCAATGAGTGTCGGACAAGGTCGAATGTCTTGTGTGGAAGGACCTTGGCCTGATCGGGGAGCATATCTGCGTAGTAGGGAGACATGGAACACTGGACGGATCTTCATGTGTGGTGGTAGCTCAAGGTGATAGGCCACAGCACCGATGCGACAAAGAATCGAGAAAGGCCCAATAAAACAAGGTCTGAGCTTACGAGATCCAACTAATGTGAGGTTGGTTGTTGATAGCCGCACTTGATCCCCAACATTGAACTCCATGTGCCTACGGTGTGCATCAGCATACTTCTTTTGTCAATTTTGTGCAATCTGTAACCTGTGCTTGGCACTCTCCACACCTTGTTGGATTCTAGAAACAAATGTGTTGACTGCATCAACCTTGGTGGTCACTGGACGGATCTTCATCAAGCAAGAAGGTGTGAAGGGATGCTCACCATACATGAGGAAGAACGGAGTGACCTGGGTGGAAGCATTCACTAAATTTTTGTAAGAAAATTCCACCAACGGTAGTAGGGTGTCCCACCTCTCTTGCTCTTCTAAGGTGAAGCCGTGTAACATGTCTTCAATCGTGCGATTAGCCCGCTCTGTTTGGCCATCTGTTTGTGGGTGGTAAGCTGTAGACATGGCCAACTTGGTTTTGAAGAAACCAAAGAGTGTTTGCCAAAACAAGCTGGTGAATTGGGTGCCTCTATCGGTGATGAGTACTCTAGACAAGCCATGGTGAGCAAAGACTGCATCTAAGTATAGTTGAGCTAGTTGTGGAGCGGTCACCTCCTTGGTGGTAGGGCATACATGAATCATTTTGTTGAGCCGGTCCACAAAGACCACAATGGAGTCAAACCCTAAGGTGGTCTTGGGTAATTCGCAGACGAGATCCATACTCACTTGTTCCCAATGTTGGGTAGGAGTGGAGAGAGGTTGAAGGAGCCCTACAAGAGCTTGATAAGAAGCTTTGTTTTGTTGACAAAGTAGGCAGCTACGCACATAGTCCATCACGTCGTTGCTCATCTTGGGCCAATAGTAATGGCGCTTGACTGCATCTAAGGTCTTGTCTACTCCGACATGAGCTGCAATGGCTGAATCATGACATTCCGCTAGAATGGTGGTGCGTAAGTCTGGGACATTTGGGATCAATAATCTGCCATCCCGAAAGGTGAGTCCTTGGTTGTTGGTGACACCTTTGGATGATTGCGCTTCTACAATCTGTGGATCAGTTTTTGTAGCAGCTAGAATCTCTTGCCAAAATTCAGGGTTAATCTTAACCTCTGCCACCAAGTTGTTGGCCATTGGCATACAGTTGAATGCATCTGCCAGTTGTTTCTTACCTTCCACGTAGGTGATTGTCATGTTGAAGCATTGTCGCCACTCTGCCCACCAAATTTGGCAACGAGATAGATCCTTCTACATCTCGAGGTAGACTAGAGGTTTGTGGTCTATCTCTACTACAAATGCCTTCTTGCAGGTAGAGCTTCCAATGCTTAGTTGCTAGAACAATGGCCAGCTCTTCTTGTTCTGTGGTGTGGTAGTTGCGCTCTGCCGGTAACAAGTTTTGAGAGAAATATGCAATTGGATGCCATCCGTCATGCCACTCTTGTTGTAGGACTGCTCCTATTGCTACGCTTGATGCATCTATAGCCAACTTGATTGGACGTTTTGGGTCATACTACTTCAAGATTGGTGCATGTAGCAAGGCGGCCTTCAATTCTTGAAATGCAAACTCTTGTGCGGTTCCCCATGTCCACTTCTTCCCCTTGCCAAGTAGTGTTGTTAAAGGCTGTGCAACCTTAGAGAAGTCCTTGACAAATCTACGATAGAATCCCGTCAACCCCAAGAATCTCTTAAGTTGAGTCTGATCTTCTCGGGCACTCCATTTTTGAATGACCTCTATTTTATCTGTCAATACTTGAATGCCCTTTGCACTTACTCTATGCCCTAAGTAGTCTACTTCAGACTTGCCAAACTCACACTTTGAGATTTTGGCGTACAACTGATTCTGTCTTAGAATATGGAGGACCTCTCATAGATATTGTTTTTGTTCTGTCATCGTGCTACTATATACTAAGATATCATCCAAGAAGACGATAACAGACTTATCCAAGTATGGACAAAATATGTCATTCATTAGGCTCATGAAAGTGGCAGGCGCATTGGTGAGGCCAAAAGACATCACAAGATACTCAAAATGGCCATACCTGGTTCAAAAGGCAGTTTTGTACACATCCTCCTCCGCAATTCGGATTTGATTATAACCGCTCTGCAAGTCCAATTTGGTGAAGTATCTCGCTCCATGGAGTTGATCAAACAGGTCATCCATGCGAGGTAAGGGGTATTTTTTCTTCACTGTTTGCTAATTGAGACCCCGATAGTCAATGCACATGCGCATTGTACCATCCTTCTTCTTCACAAACAAGGCAAGGGCCCCATATGGTGATACGCTAGGTTGGATGAACCCTTTCTGTAGCATCTCCTCAATTTGAGTCTTACACTCCTCCAACTCATGAGGTGATAGGCAATATGGGGCCTTACAAGGAGGTGTCTTCCTCGGGAGTGTCTCTATTTTGTGATCTACTCGCCTTTTTGGTGGTAATCCTGAGGGTAGATCATCGGGAAAGACATATTGAAACTCATCCACCACATCCTTCAATTTCTCAGGAATTTTTCCAGTGAGTTGTGCACTCTGGACTTCTCTTATTAGACCCATAAAACATCTATCGGTCTTACAGACAGTTGTCGTCCCTACAACATATAGAGGCAAATTCTGCCTGTGTGATTTTTCTTTCACCCCAATGATTGACCATTGGTGGGTTATCACTATTTTCTTCCTCCAATCCACCATTGGGTTGTACTGCTCCATCCATGGCATGCCTAAAATTGCATCATAACGGGCTAACTATATCACTCGCCACTCAATTGCTTCCTGATATTCTCCTATAGAGAGGGTTACCCGTCTAGGTAATGATTCAATCCTCTCTGTTTGCCCATTTGGTAACTCTACTTCTTCACTTCTATCTCTCTCTAGATCCATTCCCAATCTTATTGCAACAAAGTGAGACAAGAAATTCTCTGTTGCTCTCGGATCTATTAATACTCTCACTGATTACCTTCTAGGATTCCATTCACAACAATCAATTGTGAGGTTGGCTTTTGGGATCGTTGCGCATTATTCTTCTTCCTTCCTTTGCTTCTCTGCTTCCTTATTGAGCCAATAAGGCCGCAAGGTACATTTACTGGCGATCTTTGTTTTCCGAAGTGGTTTCCACCTCCTCCTCTTCAATGTGCCTCTCCATGTTGTTCAAAGATCGCCTGTACAAAGGCCAAGGGCCTCTAGGGAAACGAGTGCAACAATTGGTAGATATGTGCCCAATATGGTCACAATTGTAACAACGGCGTTGTTCTCTTGAGTCCCTTCTCCTTGTGGGACTCCATCTCTTCGTTCTTCTACCCGTCCCTGCTTCCCTTGAAGCGGCCGTGCTCCTTGATCCCGGAATCGAAGGTTGCCCAATTCCATCGGTACTGGTCCACCCATGTGTGGCATTTCTGCCCAATAATGTTGATTTGGAACTACTCCTTCACTTCCATCTAATGCTCCTGCTATTCTCTGCGCACAAGCAATGGCTTCAAATACCATGCGAGGGTTTTGCACCATGACTTCTTGGCGAATCCGCTCTTTCAACCCTCGTTTGAAATTGTTGAGAGCCTCTGCTAGACTCATGTCGGTAATTGCGACTTGTAGATCCAGAAATGCCTCCACATACTCTTGTACGCTATTCTTCTGTCTCAATCTCCATAGTCAGGTTCGAGCCATCTGCACAGAATCCACCGATTGGAAATTCTTCAGCAGTCCTTCTTGCATTGCTGTCCATGTGACCTCCCTTCTCTTGGCCAGCATGGATCGTTCCCAAGCATCATACCATGTGAGGGCTTTATTGGTCAAGTACCCACATGCAAACATGCCTGCAGCATGCTCTGTGATCTCTGTTGAGAACAATCGGAAATATCGATTCATTCTCAAGATTCAATTTTCCACTTCTCCCATCATACGCTGCCCCTTGTAAGGCTCGATGTTGCAAGTCTTCTTCATCCGGAGTAGCAATGTGGCTTTATAGTTGATAGGGTTCGTAGGCACGGGTGCCTCTCCAAGTACTTTGGTCGTAGGTACCGGGTTTTGAGACGGCGCTTCTCCTTGCATGGCTTGATCGTTCCTGAGGATCTGCACTTGACTTTGTAATGTCTCCATGGTCATCTTAATCTCTTGAAATTCATTCAGCATCCCTTGCATTCCTTGCACTAGCTCTTGCAACTGCGGATCCATGGTTCCTGCAACACCCAATTGGTAACGTCTACTTCAATACAGAGTCAATATAATCACTCTGGAAGGCGCATGAACTATCGGAACTACCATTGGGACCTCAGAAGCTATCACTCGTTGGCCTCACTACATAACGGATTTCTTCTTGAGTGTTGAAAGGGAGAGGATTTGGGACATTCATATCCATTTTATCATAATAGAATGTAGATTGTCAAATCCCACTCTCTATCATATATCACCATAGGTGGAATCACCGGGTTTGGTGAGTTCATCACTTTGTCCATGAATTCCGCACCAAAGTGATAAACTAGCGATACCCTCATCTGCTCACGCTGGATGTACATAACCTTGATGTGGAATGGGTTTGAAAATGGAAAGCTAAGTGCGGGAAATTGTCCCCCCCCGGCGCATCCATCCCATCCGCTCTCTAAAGCCCTTCTTAAGTCTAGCGATTACTCTATGTTCTCCGCCTCAAATTACTCAGTTTCAGTAGTTCGTGCTATTCCAAGAGGGGTGATCCACTCTCTTGGACTAGAACACTTGCTCTGATACCATTGTAATACTCCAAGGACAAGACAAGAGAGAAAACACGGATTCCACACTCAAACATTTGATGCTCCAAGGGAGCACCTTCTCTTTATTATATAGACAAAGAGGATCTCCTCCAAGGAAGCTCCACCATAGGATTAGGGACACAGATAGGTGACATGTCAGCAAGCTCCACTCTTGGATTACTTACTTGGATGGGTGACCTGTCTGGTCTAGGTCCTATCTGGTTGGTCAAACAAGCTTTGACCGGAGGGAATCTTTAAGGGAATCTTCCTGTAGGAATCTCAGAATCACATGAGTAAGGTACCATTAGAAAGCTCTCGACAAGACAAAGCAGGGGGAAGGGAAGGCCAGCCT
Source organism: Lunularia cruciata (assembly GCA_948567375.1). NCBI lineage: Eukaryota > Viridiplantae > Streptophyta > Marchantiopsida > Lunulariales > Lunulariaceae > Lunularia > Lunularia cruciata. Next base: position 15,709,158 of record OX419756.1, read on the forward strand.
CTCCTTTGTTGGGGGGGGAATCCACACATTTTCGAGGCCTAATTCATCCGTTTAGGCCTCCAAAATTGCCTTCAAAGATTTCAGGCATATTTCGGTTCCTACTCTATTAGTAGAAGTCCCCTTTTGGTGATACCTCTTTCTGATCTGTTTATTCCATCATGTGTAACATCCTTTCAGGTGTTACCAAACCAATTCTCACCTTTAAATCATATGTCTAGCTATTGGTTCTAAGGTTCTCAAGTCTATTTCGGTTTCTGCCCTATTAGTAGAAGTACTCTTTTGGTGATACTTCTATCTAATCTATTTTGACCATCATGTATAACATCATTCTAGATGTTACCAAACTGAATTTCACATCTAGATCATATGGCTAACCCTTGGTATTACACACGTATCTCAACCTTCAAAATTTTGAGGTCCGGCCATTCTCCTTTAGAGGCTGGGCTTCCTTCTTGAAGTCTCTCCTCCTCAAGTGTTATAAAATTTACATTTGTATCTCCTTTTTTTTGAAGCGCAACACGCTCAGTTGAAGTCTGAACATATTTTATAGGTGGCTTTGGGTTTGGTTGATGAGGGCATTGGTTGCCCGTATGACCCAATCCTTTATAGTTTCCACACAGGAAAACATAACCAATTTTCCGTCTTGGCTCTAGACAGCTCAAAGACCAATGTCCCATCAAGCCACAATTGTAACATGCTTTGGGTGCAACATTCTAAGCTCATTTTTGGTTTCTTGCATTGGTGGTCTTTGTGGGGGAGCATTGGGGTTATAATCCCTTGGTCCATACCTCAGACCTTGGTATAATGTGCTTTCCTGAGGCGGTACTTCTTGGGTTTGGTACACCGCCTCCACTTCCTCTTCTTGGTTCCATCCTAGAACCCAATCAATCTGCTGCACCGGAAATGCATTATGAGTATTGCATTCTGTGTTTGCATAGCCTGACTTGCCACACACGGTGCACTATACATTAGATTTTCCAAATGATGGAGGCTTTCTTTGGTCCTTCACCCCAATCACTTGGATCTTAAAATCCAAAAACTCTTTGATAAGAGCATCCAGCTTGTTGTCTGACTTATGTACACTCTTTGATGGGGGTGTCAATGGTTTATTGCCTCCACATCTTTGTATTCTTCTTGGCTTTGATTCTTCTTTGGATTTCGAAGAAAAACTTGAAGATGTGGAGGATTCCTCCAAAGAAGCGGATGTACTATGGGAAGCTCTCCTTCTAGGCTTCTTGCCTTTCTTTTCCTGATTTCTTTGATTACCGACATAGTGAGAGTGAGCCGCCTCATAGCGGGCAAAGTCTTTGAGTACCTTATCTAGGAAAGTTACATCCCTCTCCTTGGCAAATATCCCAATCTCTGGTGAAGTCCTCCTAGGAACCAGGTAATGGCTTGGGCATTAGAGTAACCCACCATACCCGATTGCTTTGGGACTCGGTTCAAGAGCACCATGAACCGCACTAAATAGTCTCTCAACTTCTCCTTCTTGCCTCTATCCAAATCATTGAGCACCGCAAAGACACTTGTGTCATAATCAACTTCCCGAAAGCATTCTTGGAAATTGTTTCTCAAGTTTGCCCAGTCCGCCAATACAAATGCCTTCTAGGTTACATGAGTATACAAACTCTGAGCCTTCTTTTGGAGCAAACTTGGAAAAATTCTCATGCAATCCGCTGAGTCATGTTCCTTATTAGCAAAGGAAATGACTTCAAATTCTTTGATGAATTCATCAGGGTCTTTGTCTTGTTTTGTCCCCTTATACTTTTGATATGCATGTTGGGTGATAGGTAATGAAGTCATCGTTTGGCTTGGTGGAATAGGTTGTGGTAAAGTTGAACTTGAGAGAGCCAAGGAACTGGCTGGTATGGACGCTGTATTGACAGCCCAGGGATTCCAATTAGTCAAGTTCAACGTCGGGTCTTCTTTGACAATTACTTCCTCTTTGATTGTGTTGACTTCAACTTGAGTAGAAGAAAAAGGCTCAACACCTATGAAGTGTTCTTTGAAACTCCTTCAAGACAATCAAGGGATTATGCATAGAAGGTGTTGACACTCTTCTTCTATTAGTGTTCATGTTGTCTTTTCCTGAACAAATTTCTTGATAAATTTGACTTCCTTTACAGCTTTAGGGGAAGTCGGTGTATTGGGTCATAATGAATATGTCTGCCCACTTGAGTCTTTCTTCTTCTTGGTAGAGGGAGATGAGAAATTTCCTTGCCAACTGCCTTTGTGTTTCTTTTGATTGAGTTCTCACAAGGCTTCTTGCACTTTGTAAAGAAGTTGAAAGTCCAATGCCTCCCGTTTGGTTCCGTCAAAAGTGGATTGGATCTTCAAGCGTTCTTCTTCTTCATGATGCAATGTTAGTCTTCAAACTCTCTCTTCCCATTTTTCTCTCAATCTAGACATTCATATTGCTTTGACACCCAGTTTCAAAATTGGTTTTGTATTCTTCTGTGACAACCCAGCAAATATCACTTTTGTGGTAATCAAGTAAGTAAATTTTGTTCACGCAAAGATACAAGTCAAAAATGTCCAAATACAAAGTCATACAGTAACATGTAGTTCCTCTTGGTTGCATCTTTAATCTCTCAAGTAGAACCACACCCAAAAGAGAGTAACAAGCACTGATTCATAGTCTTGTCAGGGATTAACACTTCTTAATCACAACTCTATCAAATCTTTCCAAACAATCTTGCTTGTGATGATTTAGGCTCTCCCAAGAGCAACACTTCACTGCAAAATGACTTCGCCTCAGAATTGTGTTCTACCCTTCCACTGAAGGCACAACTTCCTTGATCATAATTGCTTCACATCAACTTTGCACTACACTCACAAATGCAGAAAAGTACCAACATTACAATTCCTCTCAGATCTGTCAAGGCATTGCTTTGATTGCACTTCACTCAAGATCAAACACATAGAATGAAGATCAAGGCTGTGGAATCCAACATCCAACAAGCACACTAACTTGCACTTCAAATTTCTCTACATACTCACAAACACAAACACAAAGTTGATACTCGGAATCAAGCTCAAGCAATGAGCACTACTTCACAACACTTTGCTTTATCTATTCTCAAAAATAATGAGCACTGAACAATAATTTCCTGCACATGCCACTCTTAAATAATGAGGCAAATGACAGTTACCTTCCTAATGTACCTATTCCTAACAACTCTACAAACCTACAGATCCAAAATGACAATGCACCTCTTCATATCTGCCTCTTCAAATCTTAAAACTGTTACTACTCCGATCCGATGTCTACTTCTTCCTCGGCTTTCAAACACAAACCCAAAGTAACTTTACTTCCTACTACTCTATCCTCGGGTTTCAAAACTCCTACATCCTCTACCAAATCTAACAATTCTCTTTCTTGATCTAAAATTTCACTAGTGGGTAATCTATCTAACTCCTTATCTCCCAACCCACTCTTCTTTAATGTCTCCAATGGTAACTCCAAAGACATCTTCACTCCTACTTCATCTACTTTGGGTTTTGCTCTAACATCCTTCCGAATTTTATCTATCTCTAATTTGACTAAGTCTAATCTAATCGTGATATTTTCTTCTACTTTCAATATCTTCCTATCTACACAAGTTCTTAGACTGATCAATAAAGCATTCAAGTCTTTGTCCTTCGCATGTCTCCTCCTCGACTCATGCACCAACAACTTCAACTCGTGCAACCTTGTCTCTTTGATACGCACATTGGCCTCTGTACTCAACATCACATTCATCTTGATTACGATCTCCTTCAATGGCTCCAATCTCATTTTCCTCTCCCGTTCTTGATCTGCAAGCCAATCTTCTCGGTACATTGCCAATTCTACTTCAAACTCGGCTTTCACAGCCTCCTTCTCCTTCTTGTTTTGTACAATCTTCTCCTCCTGATTGCGAAGTAACTCTCTCAACCTCTCTTCTTCTCTATACCGCAATGTCAACTCTCGTTGCCACAACTGCTTCTTCTCTTCTACACTCTCCATCACCCGATTGAGCTCTTGTTCCTTCTCGGGTACTCTTGCCATAGCATGGATAATCTCTAATCTCAAGTCAGCAAACTGTTGCTTCAGGATTTCATACTCAGCTACTTATCTTTCCCTTGCTATGTCACTCTGCTCTATGAGTTCCTCTTGATTCCTTGCTTCTCTCTTCAAGTTCTCAATCACTTGATTCTATACAACTGCATCTACTCATAGCACTTCCCTTTCCTCCTCACCTTGGATTATACTCTTCTTCAATTCTGAGTTCTCTTCTTCCAATCAGCCCAACACCTGCAACACAATCTTCATCTCCGGACACTTTGACTGCATCTTCTTCTTCTTGTGTTCTAACTTCACCAATAAGGGACACACAACCTCCCACAAGTACTCCACTCCTTCACTCATGGCTACTTTGACTTGCACAGTGATCTCCTTCTTCACCTCTCGATACTCACCTTCTTAGCTGCAGCTGTCGTATCGAAATAAATGCTTCACTTCCCGAACTTGCGTTCTCCTCTTCTCTTACCTTGCTTGGCCCCACTTCACACTTCACCTTTTGCCTAGAACTAACTCCTTGTTGAATGGTAACTTTTCTCTCTTCCGGCTCTAGCACTTCATCTTCTAACTTTGCATTACCTTCCTCCTCTATCTCCATCCTAGCTTCTTCTTCTTCAAGTACCGATTCATCCCTCCTCCATCGTCACTGTCAGTACTTGTATCTCCATTCTGTAGTGTGAGCTCAGGTTCTTCTTCTCTTGCCGAGTCTTTGGACTTGCACTCGGCTTTGCCTCTTCCTCCGATGATGCAATTACCACCATATCTTTCCTTGGGTTTACCCTTCTGGTCATCCGAGGTCTTATTTTCTTGACTTTTTCTCCTTCTCCTTGTCGACTCCTCTTCTTTGACTTTGGAGTACTCACGTCTAATTGCACACTCTTCCTTGTCTGCGTGTAGTACTCATCGCTACTCTTGATATGAAGAATGTATTGTTGTTCCTCCGTGTCAACCTCCTTTCTTAAATTGGGATGGAAATGCAACACCATTCTGTTGCACTCTGCTGCATTGAGCAAGTTCAGCCCCAGATAAAATTGTGCTGCAAATGGCACAATGTAATGCGGAGGCAATTTATCTCGCAAATTCCACACCATCTTTTGTGTTTGCCCATGAAAGCACTTTGCCCAGTTAATTGGCTCTCCTGCAAACATCTTATGGAAGAACACCGCTTGGTGCTTCATCACATAAGTTGTTCTCGCCGGCTTCAAGATTGCCATTAGAGCACTCACAATCCCTTGCTTGACAGGATCCTTGTAGCTCTCTACTTTGTATCCATTCTTTGTGCACTTCAAAGAGAAACCATCTCTCACTTCTTGGGTTTCTTCTGCTACCTCTCCCTTCCCCAAGAACATGGCACCTTGCTCCGTGCTTGCTTCTCTTCCGAGTACTAATCTCCAATCCAACTCCGTCCAGCGAGCCGGATTACCTCTCTTCCCCTCTTCCTCGGGGCCATTAAGACATCTACTCTTGATTATCTCATTCAGGAACCTTGGAAAGCTCACATTCCAAGAATGTGATCCAAAGTCTACTCAAGACTTCAATTCTTGCGATCACATCTAACCTCTGAATTGCATGATTTCTCACTGCAAATTCAGAGTTCTTCTTCCCTCCTCCCATCTTTCTTTTTTCCCCACTGGGTTGGAGACTATTCTTCCTACTGACTCCTAGATTAGCTCTCTTGAATTCTCCCCTACACACCAAGGCGCCTTTGACTCTACTTCCCTTCCCATGATCTCTTGTAGGACAACTTCTTAACGGCGAAGGAAAATTGCTTGTCATTGCTTTGTCTTTAGCCCAATTTTTATAGAGTCACGCCTTCTTTGTCTCTCTTCAATTTGATTTTCTACCAAGAAATCACACCTCTTGCATGCTCTTGTCACTATCAAGTGTCTTTCACACGTATAACCGCCATTTTTGAATGGTCCCTTCTTGAATCTCTCGCCCATAAGGAAAGTTGTAACACTGTCCTCGCCTCAGGTTGAGCACCCCCAATACAAAGACTCCTTACTTCAGGTTGTATGCTGACAGGGCAATTCCGAGTACTTTGCCTTATGACCTGAAGCCATGTTACCTCGGGTCTCATCCCAAAGACTCTTTTTTTTGCCTTCTTTGGCCATACAGGTGCAATCCGACTTCTCTATACACTTCTTCTTCTCCATTTAAAAAAAACCAAAAAATTTGGGTACCACATCTTCCACTTCCAAGATTGTTATCCTTGGCAACGGTGCCAAAAATCATGTGACAACCCGACAAATATCACTTTTGTGGTAATCAAGTAAGTAAAGTTTGTTTCCACAAAGATATTAGTCAGAATTGGTCAAATACAAAGCAAAGTAGTAATTTTAGTTCTTCTTGGGTTCCTCTTTAATCTCTCGGGTAGAAACTACACCTAGAAGAGAGTAAGAAGCACTGACTCGCAATCTTGTCACAACAATTTTGTCACCCATAGTCACAACAATTTGTCACCTATAATCACAACTCCATCAAATCTTTCCAAAAAATCTTGATTTTGATGATTCAAATTCTCCCAAAAATGGCACTTCACTGCAAAACTACTTTGTCTCAAAATTGTGTTCCACCTCTCCACTAAAGGCACAACTTCCTCGATCAAAATTGCTTCACACTCACAATTGCAGAATACTACCAACACTATAATTCTTCTGAGATCTATCAAGGCATTGCTCTGATTGCACTTCACTCAAGATCAAACACACAGAATGAAGATCAAGGCTATGGAATCCAACATCCAACACACACACTGACTTGCACTTCAGAATTCTCCACACACTCACAAACACACACAGTGTTGATACTCAAAATCAAGCTTAAGCAACGAGCACTAAAATCAGCACTTCACTTTATCTATCCTAAAAAATAATGAATATTGAACAACATATGACTGCAAATGCCACCTTTAAATAGTAGAGTACTTCAGTAGTTAACCAACTTCCTAAACTACTTCCTAACCACTCTAACAACCTGCAGATCCAAAATGCAATGCACCTCTTCATATCTGCCTCTTCAAATCTCAAATCTATTTCTAATCCAATCCGATGTCTACCTCTTCTTCGGCTTCCAAACCCAAAGTAACCTCACATACTACACTATCTTTGGGCTTCACAACTACCAATTCTTCTATCAATTCTAACACTTCTTCACTCTGATCTACAATTCCTTTCATAGTTAGCCTTCCTAAATCTTTCTCCCCCGATCCACTCTTCTCTAATATCTCCAATGGTAACTCCAAGGATATTTGTACTCCTATCTTATCTACTTTGGGCTTTGCTCTTACATCCTTCTAAAGTTTATCTATCTCTAACTTAACTAAATCTAATCTAATTGTCATATTGTCTTCCACTTCCATTATCTTCCTATCTACACAAGTTTTGAGACTAATCAACAAAGCGTTCAAATCCTTATCCTTTGCATTTCTCCTCCTCGTCTCCTGCACCAACAACCTTAACTCATAAAATCTTGTTTCTTCAATCCACACATTGGCTTCTGTACTCAGCATTGCGTTCATCTTATTATGATTTCCTTCAGTGGCTTGAAGCTCATCCTTCTCTCCCGTTCTTGATCCGCTTGCCAATCTTCCCTATACATTGCTAGTTTTGCCTCAAATTTGGCTTTCACCGTCTCCTTCTCCTTCTTGTTCTAAACAATCTTCTCTTCCAGATTACAAAGTAACTCCCTTAACCTCTCTTCCTCTCTATACCTCATTGTCATCTCTCTTTGCAAGAATTGCTTCTTCTCTTCTACACTCTCCATCACTGTATTGAGCTCTTGCTCCTTCTCTACTACTCTTGCCATAGCATGGATGATTTCTAACCTTGAATCAACAAACTATTGTTTCAAGATTTTATGTTCAGCTATTTGTCTTTCCCTTGCTAGGACATTTTGCTCTTTTACTCACTGTTTACTTCCCACTTCCTTCTTTAGATTCTCAATTACTTGGTTTTGTACTATTTGCATCTACTCATACTACCTCCTTCTGCTCCTCTCCTCGGGTTATGATTTTCTTCAACTCCGAGTTCTCTTCTTCTAACTTTACAAATACTTGCAACACAGTCTTTACCTCCAAACATTCTGACTGCATTTCTCTCTTCTTCTCCTCTAAATTTATTAACAATGAGCATACAACCTCCCATAGATACTCTACTCATTTTCTCTAATTTACCTCAGCTTGCGGACTTTTCTCTTTCTTCACTTCCACTTCACTTGACACTCTTCTTCTCAATTGCAGTCGCCTTATTGGGATGGATCTTTTGCTCTCCAAACTTCCACTCTCCTCTTTTTTTCTTCTACTTGGCCCCACCTCACACATCACCTTCCTTCTGGAACGGACACCTCTCTAAATGGTCACCTTCTTCTCCTCCTTCTCTGGAACTTTGTCTTCTTGTCTCGGGTTACCTTCTTCTGCCATCTCTAGTTTTCCTTCTTCCTCCTCTGGTACTGATTGCATCTCCACTCCATCTTTACTCTCACTACTCTCTTCACCACTCTACAACATGAGTGCAAGTTCTCCCTCTTTCTTTGAGTCTTCTGACTTGTACTCGGCTTCCCTTTTGATTCTTCTTTTGACGATGCAATCACACCATGTCCTTCCTTGGGTTTATTTTTTGGTCTTCCGAGGTCTCATTACCGCTACTTCTTCTTCTTGTTGTTGTTGACTCCTCTTCTTCAACTTCAAAGTATTCACCCCCAAATGCACGCTCTACCCCGTCTACATGTAGTACTTGTCATTGCTTGTGATCTGCAAAATGTATTGTTGCTCCTCTGCATCAACATCTCCTCTCAAGTTGGGGTGGAAGTGCAACACCATTTTGTGTCTTTCTACCACGTTCAACAAATTCAATCCCAAAAAGAAGTGGGCTGCAAACAGCAAAATGTAGTGTGGAGGCAACTTGTCCCGCAAGTTCCATACCATTTGTCTCATGCATGGATGGGAGCACTTTGCCCAATTGATTGTTCCCTTGCAAACATCTTATGGAAGAACATCGTTTGATATTTTCATCACATAAGTAGTTTGCTCTAGCTGTAATACTCTGAGGACAAGAGAAGAGAGAGAAACACAAATTACCCACTCAACATTCGGTGCCCCAAAGGAGCACCTTCTCTTTATTATATATACAAAGAGGATCTCTTCCAAGGAAGCTCCACCATAGGATTAGGCACACAGATAGGTGACATGTCAGCAAGCTCCACCCTTAGATTACTTACTTGGATGGGTGACATGTTGGTCTAAGTCTTATCTGGTTGGTCAAACAAGCTTTGATCGGAGGGAATCTTTTAGAGAATCTTCCTATAGGAGTCTTAGAATCACGTGAATAAGATACCGTTGGAAATCTCTCAACAAGACAAACCAAGGGGTAGGGAAGGCTAGCTTTTCCTTTATTGGGGGGAATTTGCACATTTTCAAGGCCTAATTCATCCATTTAGGCCTTCAAAATTGCCTTCAAAGATTTCAGGCATATTTCAGTTCCTACTCTATTAGTAGAAGTCCCCTTTTGGTGATACCTCTTTTTGATCTGTTTAGTCCATCATGTGTACCTTCTAGATGTTACCAAACCAATTCTCATCTTTAAATCATATGTCTAGCTATTGGTTCTAAGGTTCTCAAGTCTATTTCAGTTTTTGCTCTATTAGTAGAAGTACTCTTTTGGTGATACTTCTATCTGATCTATTTTGATCATCATGTATAACATCATTCTAGATGTTACCAAACCAAATTTCACATCTAGATCATATGGCTAGCTCTTGGTATTACACTAGCTTGAAGATAACCATCATTGCTTCCACAATGCCTCTCCTCATAGGGTCCTTGTAACTCTAGACTTTATAACCATTCTTTGTGCGTTTTGAAGAAAAGGCATCTCGCACTTCTTGGGTTTCTTTAGCTACTTCTCCTTTCCCCAAGAATATGGCTCACTGCTCTTAACCCGCCTCTCTTCCGAGTACTAACCTCCAATCCGACTCTATCCATCAAGCCCGATTTCCTCTCTTACCCTCTGCCTTGGGTCCATTGAGATATTTACTCTCGATGATCTTGGTCATGAAACCTGGAAAACTAAAGTTCCAATTCCATGCCAGAAATCTGATCCAAAGTCTACTCAAGACTTTGATTCTTGCAATCACATCTAATCTCCAAATTGCATGATTTCTCACTACAAATTCAGAGTTCTTCTTTCCACCTCCTACCTTACTCTCCTCTACTCTAGGTTGGTGACTACTCTTCCGACTGACTCCCGGACTAACTCTCCTTACTTCCTCTCGATGCACTAGTGCGTCTCTTACTACACTCCCTTTTCCATGATCTCCCTTAGGATGACTTCTTAATGACGGTGGAAAATTACTTATCATCTCTTTGTCTCTATCTCAAATCTTATAGTGGCGTGCCTCCTTCATCTTTCTTCACTTTGAGTTTCTACAAAGAAATCACACCTCCTGCATTCTCCTATCACTATCAATTTTCCCCCACCCATGGGCCAGCCATTTTTATGTGCAGTACTTTCTTGAATGTTCAACCCTAAAGGAAAGTTGTTACACTGTCCTCACCTCAGGTTGAGCATCCTCAAGCCAAAGTCTCCTAACTTTGGGTTGAATGTTGACGAGTCCAACCCAAGTACTTCATCTTCTGACACAAAGTCACTTTACCTTGGGTTACAACCCAAAGACATCATTCTTTGCCTTTTGATGACATACAAGTGCAATATGACTTCATGTGTATACTTCTTCTTCAACAATGAGAAAAAAACAAAAATGAGGGTACCACATGTAGAGTAGGTGGTTGACTAGTGTGGTGCCCACATTTTTTTTGTTTTTTCAAAATAAAGAAGAAGAAGTGTATTGAAAAGTCGGATTACGCCTGTATGGCCGAAGAAGGTGAAGAAAAGAGTCTTTGGGATGAAACCCAAAGTAAAGTGACTTCGGGTCATAAGGCGAAGTACTCAGAAATGCCCTGTCAACATACAACCAAAAGTAAGGAGTCTTCATATTGGGGGGGGGCTCAACCCGAGGCAAAGTCTGTCTAACAACCTTTTGTCGGGGCAAGAAATTCAATAAGGGACCGTTCAAAAACCAGTGGCCCATATGCGCAAAGTATGATTGACAATGACAGGTGCATGCAGGAGGTGTGAATTCTTGGTAGAAACTTGAAGTGAAGAAAGATGAAGAAATTGCAACTCTATAAAAATTGAGCTCATGACGAAGCAATGTCGAGTAATTTTCCTTCGCCATTGAGAAGTCATCTTGTAGGTGATCGTGGGAAGGGAAATAAAGTTGGAGACGTGCTATTGTGTAAGGGAGAAGTTGCAAGAGTGAAATCGAGAGACAATGAGAAAGTAGGAGAGATGGGAGGAGGAAAGAAGAACTCCAAATTTGCAATGAGAAATCATGCAATTCGGAGGTTAGATGTGATTGCGAGGATCAAAGTCTTGAGCCGACTTTGGATCACCTTCTTAGCGTGGAACTTGAATGTGAGTTTTCCAGGTTTCATGACAGAGATAATCAAGAGCAAGTGTCTCGATGGACCCGAGGAAGAAGGGAAGAGAGGAAATCCGGCTCGCTGGACAGAGTCGGATTGGAAGTTAGTACTCGGGAAGGAAGCTGGCCCGGAGTAGGGTGCCACGTTCTTGGGGAAGGGAGAGATAGCCGAGGAAACCCAAGAAGTGAGGGATGCATTCTCATCAAAGTGTAATACTCCGAGGACAAGAGAAGAGAGAAAACATAAATTGCACACTCAAACAATTGATGCCCCAAGGGAGCACCTTCTCTTTATTAAATAGACAAAGAGGATCTCCGCCAAGGAAGCTCCACCATAGGATTAAGGACACAGATAGGTGACATGTCAGCAAGCTCCACCCTTGGATTACTTACTTGGATGGGTGACATGTCTGGTCTAGGTCCTATCTGGTTGGTCAAACAAGCTTTGACCTGAGGGAATCTTTTAGGGAATCTTCCTATAGGAATCTCAAAATCACATGAGTAAGGTACCGTTGGAAAGCTCTCGATGAGACAAAGTAGGGGGGAGGGAAAGCCAGTCTTTCCTCTATTGGGGGGAATCAGCACATTTTCGAGGCCTAATTCATCTGTTTAGGCTTCCAAAATTGTCTTCAAAGATTTCAAGCATATTTTGGTTCCTACTCTATTAGTAAAAGCCCCCTTTTGGTGATACCTCTTTCTGATCTGTTTAGTTCATCATGTGTAACATCCTTCCAGATGTTACCAAACCAATTCTCACCTTTAAATCATGTGTCTAGCTATTGTTCTAAGGTTCTCAAGTCTATTTTGGTTTCTGCCCTATTAGTAGAAGTACTCTTTTGGTGATACTTCTATCTGATCTATTTTGACCATCATGTATAACATCATTCTAGATGTTACCAAACTGAATTTCACATTTAGATCATATGGCTAGCTCTTGGTATTACATACCTCCCTCCTTTTAAGATGCAACGTCCTTGTTGTGCAATTGTTGCTCAAATGCTTGCACCAACATAGGTGCATGTGCCAAATTGGCAGCGGGCTCCCAGGTGGCTTCATAGAGGGGTTAACCTTTCCATTGTACTAGATAGTCCACCCGTGGGTGGCGAGTACCACGCATACATTTTTGGAGAATCCGCTCCACTTCATATTCCTCTGTGCCATCAATGAGTGTTGGACAAGGTCAAATGTCTGGTGTGGAATGACCTTGGCCTGATCAGGGAGCATATCTGCATAGTAGGAAGACATGGAAGACTGGATGGATCTTCATGTGTGGTGGTAGCTCAAGGTGATAGGCCACAGCGCCGATGCGACAAAGAATCGAGAAAGGCCCAATAAAACAAGGTCTGAGCTTACAAGGTCCAACTAGTGTGAGGTTGGTTGTCGATAGCCACACTTGATCCCCAACATTGAACTCCATGTGCCAACGGTGTGCATCAGCATACTGCTTTTGTCCATTTTGTGCAACCTGTAATTTGTGTTTGGCGCTCTCCACACCTTGTTGGATTCTAGAAACAAATGTGTTGATTGCATCGACCTTGGTAGCCATTGGACGGATCTTCATCAAGCTAGAAGGTGTGAAGGGATGCTCACCATACATGAGGAAGAACGGAGTGACCTGGGTGGATGCATTCACTAAATTGTTGTAAGTGAATTCCACCAATGGGAGTAGGGTGTCCCACCTCTCTTGCTCTTCTAAGGTAAAGCCGCGTAACATGTCTTCAATTGTGCGATTAGCCCGCTTTGTTTGGCCATCTATTTGGGGGTGGTAAGCTGTGGACATGGCCAACTTGGTTTTGAAGAACCCAAAGAGTGTTCGCCAAAACAAGCTGGTGAATTGGGTGCCTCTATCGGTGATGAGTACTCTAGACAAGCCATGGTGAGCAAAGACTGCATCTAAGTATAATTGAGCTAGTTGTGGAGTGGTCACCTCCTTGGTGGTAGGGCGTACATGAATCATTTTGCTGAGCCGGTCCACAAAGACCACAATGGAGTCAAACCCTGAGGTGGTCTTGGGTAATTCACAGACGAGATCCATACTCACTTGTTCCCAACGTTGGGTAGGAGTGGAGAGAGGTTGAAGGAGCCTTGTAGGAGCTTGATTAGAAGCTTTGTTCTATTGGCAAAGTAGGCAGCTACACACATAGTCCATCACGTCGTTGCTCATCTTGGGCCAATAGTAATGGCGCTTGACTGCATCCAAGGTCTTATCCACTCCGACATGAGCTGCAATGGCCAAATCATGACATTCCGCTAGAATAGTGGTGCGTAATTCTGAGACATTTGGGATCCATAATCTGCCATCCCAAAAGGTGAGTCCTTGGGTACTAGTGACACCTTTGGATGATTGTGCTTCTACAATTTGTGGGTCAGTTTTTGTAGCCGCCAGAATCTCTTGCCAGAATTCAGGGTTAATCTTAACCTCTACCACCAAGTTGTTGGCCATTGGCATGCGGGTGAATGCATTTGCAAGTTGCTTCTTACCTTCCACATAGGTGATTGTCATGTTGAAGCGTTGTCGCCACTCTGCCCATTGAATTTGGCGACGAGATATATCCTTCTGCGTCTCAAGGTAGATTAGAGGTTTGTGGTTTGTCTCTACTACAAATGCCTTCTCGCCCAAGTAGTGCTTCCAATGCTTGGTTGCTAGAATGATCGCCAGCTCTTCTTGTTCTCTGGTGTGGTAGTTGCGCTCTACTAGTAACAACTTTTGAGAGAAATATGCAATTGGATGCCATCCGTCGTGCCACTCTTGTTGTAGGATTGCTCCTATTGCTACGCCTGATGCATCTGTAGCCAACTTGATTGGACGTTTTGGGTCATACCACTTCAAGATTGGTGCATGTAGCAAGGCGGCCTTCAATTCTTGAAAGGCCAACTCTTGTGCAGTTCTCCATGTCCACTTCTTCCCCTTGCCAAGTAGTGTCGTTAAAGGCTGTGCAACCTTGGAGAAGTCCTTGACAAATCTACAATAGAATCCCGTCAACCCCAAGAGCTCTTAAGTTGAGTTTGATCTTTTAGGGCACTCCATTTTTGAATGACCTCTATTTTATCTATCAATACTTGAATGCCCTCTGCACTTACCCTATGCCCTAAGTAGTCTACTTCAGACTTGCAAAACTCACACTTTGAGATTTTGGCGTACAACTGATTCTGTCTTAGAATCTGGAGGACCTCTCATAGATGTTGTTTGTGTTCTGTCATCGTGCTACTATATACTAAGATATCATCCAAGAAGACGATAACAAACTTATCCAAGTATGGACGAAATATGTCATTCATTAGACTCATGAAAGTGGCAGGTGCATTGGTGAGGCCAAAAGGCATCACAAGATACTCAAAGTGGCGATACCTGGTTCGAAAGGCAGTTTTGTGCACATCCTCCTTTGCAATTCAGATTTGATTGTAATCGCTTTGCAAGTCCAGTTTGGTGAAGTATCTTGCTCCATGGAGTTGATCAAACAGATCATCCATGCGAGGTAAGGGGTATTTGTTCTTCACTGTTTGCTGATTGAGACCCCGATAGTCAATGCACATGCGCATTGTACCATCCTTCTTCTTCACGAACAAGACAGGGGCCCCATATGGTGATACGCTAGGTTGGATGAACCCTTTTTGCAACATCTCCTCAATTTGAGTCTTACACTCCTCCAACTCATGAGGTGATAGGCGATATGGGGCCTTACAAGGAGGCATCTTCCCCAGAAGTGTCTCAATTTTGTGATCTACTCGCCTTTTTGGTGGTAATCCTAAGGGTAGATCATTAGGAAAGACATCTTGAAACTCATCCACCACATCCTTCAATTTCTCAGGAATTTGTCCATCAAGTTGTGCACTCTGGACTTCTCTTATTAGACCCATAAAGCATCTATCGGTCTTACAGACAATTGTCGTCCCTACAACATATAGAGGCAGTTTCTGCTTGTGTGATTCTTCTTTAACCCCAATGATTGACCATTGGTGGGTTCTCACTACTTTCTTCCTCCAATCCACCATAGGGTTGTACTTCTCCATCCATGGCATGCCTAAAATTGCATCATTACGAGCTAATTGTATCACTCGCCACTCAATTGCTTCCTAATATTCTCCTATAGAGAGGGTTACCCGTCTAGGTAATGATTCAATCCTCTTTGTTTGCCCATTTGGTAACTCTACTTCTTCACTTCCATCTCTCTCTAGACCCATTCCCAATCTTATTGCAACAGAGTGAGACAAGAAATTCTCTATTGCTCCCGGATCTATTAATACTCTCACTTGATTACCTTCTAGGATTCCATTCACGACAATCAATTGTGAGGTTGCCTTTTGAGATTGTTGCGCATTATTCTTCTTCCTTCCCTCGCTTCTTTGCTTCCTTATTGAGCCAGTAAGGCCGTGAGGTACATTTACTGGCGATCTTCATTTTCCGAAGTGATTTCCACCTCCTCCTCGTCAATGTGCCTCTCCATGTTGTTCAAAGATCGCTTGAATGAAGGCCAAGGGCTTCTAGGGAAATGAGTGCGACAATTGGTAGATATGTGCCCAATACGGCCACAATTGTAACAATGGCGTTGTTCTCCTTGAGTCCCTTCTCCTTGTGGGACTTCATCTCTTCGTTCTTCTACCCGTCTCCGCTCCCCTTGAAGCGGTTGTGCTCCTCGATCCCGGAATTGAAGGTTGCCCAATTCCATCGGTACTAGTCCACCCATGTGTGGCATTTCTGCCCAATAATGTTGAGGTGGAGCTACTCCTTCACCTCCACCTAATGCTCCTGCTATTCTCTACGCACAAGCAATGGCTTCAAATACCGTGCGAGGATTTTGCACCATGACTTCTTGGCAAATCCGCTCTTTCAACCCTCATTTGAAATTGTCGAGAGCCTCTGTTGGACTCATGTTGGTAATTGCGACTTGTACATCCAGAAAAGCCTCCACATACTCTTGTACGCTATTCTTCTGTCTCAATCCCCATAGTCAGGTTTGAGCCATCTACACAGAATCCACCAATTGGAAATTCTTCAACAGTTCTTCTTGCATTGCTGTCCATGTGACCTCCCTTCTCTTTGCCAGCATGGATTGTTCCCAAGCATCATACCATGTGAGGGCTTTATCGGTCAAGTACCCACATGCAAACACGCCTGCAGCATGCTCTATGATCTCTATTGAGAACAATCTGAAATATCGATTCATTCTCGAGATCCAGTTTTCCACTACTCCCATCAAACGCTGCCCCTTGTAAGGTTCGATGTTGCAGGTCTTCTTCATCAAGAGTAGCAATGTGGCTTCATCGTTGATAGGGTTTGTAGGCACGGATGCCTCTCCAAGAACTTCAATCATAGGTACTGGGTTTTGAGACGGCTCTTCTTCTTGCATAGCTTGATCATTCCTGAGGATCTGCACTTGACTTTGTAATGTCTCCATGGTCATCTTAATCTCTCGAAATTCATTCAACATCCCTTGCATTCCTTGCACCAACTCTTGCAATTGCGGATCCATGGTTCCTGCAACACTCAATTGCTAATGTCTACTTCAATACAGAGTCAATATAATCACTCTGGAAGGTGCACGCACTATTGGAACTACCATTGGGACCTCAGAAGCTATCACTCGGTGATAATACTCCTCACCAAAATTCCTAACCACAAAATCTCTAAACATCAATTTTGGCCTCACTACATAACAGATTTCTACTTGAGTGTTGAAAGGGAGAAGATTTGGGACATTCATATCCATTTTATCATAATAGAATGTAGATTGTCAAATCCCACTCTCTGTCATATATCACCACAGGTAGAATCACCGAGTTTGGTGAGTTCATCACTCTGTCCATGAATTCTATGCCAAAGTGATAAACTAGCGATACCCTCATCTACTCACGTTGGATATACATAACCTTGATGTGGAATGGGTTTGAGAATGGAAAGCTAAGTGCGGAAAATTGGCCTCTCGGCGCATCCATCCCATCCGCTCTCTAAAGTCCTTCCTAAGTCTAGCAACTACTTTATGTTCTCCACCTCAAATTACTCAATTTCAGTAGTTCGTGCTATTCCAAGAGGGGTGATCCACTCTCTTGGACTAAAACACTCACTTTGATACCATTGTAATACTCCGAGGACAAGAGAAGAGAGAAAACACAGATTGCACACTCAAACAATCGATGCCCCAAGGGAGCACCTTCTCTTTATTATACAGACAAAGAGGATCTCCGCCAAGGAAGCTCCACCATAGGATTAGAGACACAGATAGGTGACATGTCAGCAAGCTCCACCCTTGGATTACTTACTTGGATGGGTGACATGTCTGGTCTAGGTCCTATCTGGTTGGTCAAACAAGCTTTGACTGGAGGGAATCTTTTAGGGAATCTTCTTGTAGGAATCTCAAAATCATGTGAGTAAGGTACCGTTGGAAAGCTCTCAATGAGACAAAGCAGGGGGGAGGGAAGGCCAACCTTTCCTTCATTAGGGGGGGAATCTGCACATTTTCGAGGCCTAATTCATCCGTTTAGGCCTCCAAAATTGCCTTCAAAGATTTTAGGCATATTTTGGTTCCTACTCTATTAGTAAAAGCCCCCTTTTGGTGATACCTCTTTCTGATCTGTTTAGTCCATCATGTGTAACATCCTTCCAGATGTTACCAAACCAATTCTCACCTTTAAATCATGTGTCTAGCTATTGGTTCTAAGGTTCTCAAGTCTATTTTGGTTTCTGCCCTATTAGTAGAAGTACTCTTTTGGTGATACTTCTATCTGATCTATTTTGGCAATCATGTATAAAATCATTCTAGATGTTACCAAACCAAATTTCACATCTAGATCATATGGCTAGCTCTTGGTATTACACAAAGCGGACGAAGAATGGGTACAAAGTGGAGAGTTACAAAGATCTTGTCAAGAGAGGAATTGTGAGTGCTCTGATGGCAATCCTTAAGCCGGAGAGAATAGCCTATGTGATGAAACACCAAGTGGTGTTCTTTCACAAGTTGTTTGCATGTCAAGAGAGGAATTGTGAGTGCTTTGATGGCAATCCTGAAGCCGGAGAGAACAACCTATGTGATGAAACACCAAGCGGTGTTCTTTCACAAGTTGTTTGCAGGAGAACCAATTAATTAGGCGAGGTGTTTCTATGGGAGAACGTGATAAATGGTTTGGAATCTGCAGGATAAATCGCCTCCACACTACATCGTGCCGTTTGCACCTCATTTCTACCTCAGGTTGAATTTGCTGAACTCGGCGGAGCGCAATAGGATGGTGTCACATTTCCATCCTGATTTGAGAAGGGAAGTCGACATAGAGTAGCAGCAGTACATCCTACAAATCAAAAGCACCGACGAGTACTACAAGAAGACAAGGAAGAATGTAGAGATAGAAGTGAGTACTCCAAAATTGAAGAAGTGAAGTCGGAAGAGCGAAGCCGAAGACAAGACAAAACCTCGGAAGACAAGAAGAGGAAACCCCAGGTGAGGCATGGTGGTGATCGAGTCAGAAGATGAAGACGCGGAAGGTGACGCCGAGCGCAAGACCAAAGACTCGGAACACAAGGAGGAGCCCAAGCTCATGTTACAGAGTGGAGATACGAGTAGCGATAGCAATGAAGGAGGAGAAATGACATCGGGGCCAGCTGCTGCAGAGGAGGAAGAAGAAGTGCAGGTAGAGACCGAGGCCGAGGCCGAGGACAACATGAAGTTGGAAGATGAGGTACCCGAGGTCAAAGAGAAGAAGATTGCAGTTCAGAGGGGAGTCCGCTCAAGACGTAAGGTGAAGTGCAATGCAGGTCCGAGTAATGTGAAAGAAGAAGCGAATGAAAGCTCGAGAAGCGAGGTGTCAATTCCAATACAAAGACTGCAGAGAAGAAGGCGAGTATTGGATGAACACAAAGTACAAAGAGAAGTTGCCATGCAAGAGGAGGTAGTAGCAAGCAATGGAGTTGAGTATTTGCGGGAGGTCGTGTGTCCATTGTTGGTAAAATTGGAGCACAAGAAGAAGGAGATGCAATCGACTTGTCCAGAGGTGAAGACTGTCTTGCAGGTGTTATCAAGATTAGATGAAGAGAACTCGGAGTTGAAGAAAGTCATAACCCAAGGAGAGGAGAAAAGTAAAGTATTGCAAGCGGAGGCAGTAGTGAGGACTCAAGTAATTGAAGACCTGAAGAGAGAAGTGAGATATCGAGAAGAGCTTGTTAAGAAGTGCGACATAGCAAAGGAAAGGCAAGTAGCAGAGTACAAGATTTTGAAGTAGCAGTTTGCTGATTCACGAGTAGAACTTATCCATGCTATGGCGAGGGTAGCGGCAAAGGACCAAGAGCTCGATAGGGTGATGGAGAGTGTAGAGGAGAAGAAGCAACTCTGGCAAAGAGAGTTAGCAACACGATATAGGGAAGAAGAGAGATTATGAGAGTTACTTCGTAATCAGGAGGAGAAGGTTGTACAAAAGGAGAAGGAGAAGGAAACGGTGAAAGCCAAGTTCAAAGTAGAGTTGGCAATGTACAAGGAGGATTGGCTTGCAGATCAAGAGCAAGAAAGGAAGATGCGATTGGAGCCGTTGAAGGAGATAGTCCTCACAATGAACGCAATGTTGAGTACAGAGGCCAGTGTTCGAATTGAAGAAATGTAACTGCACGAGTTGAAGTTGTTGGTGTAGGTGACAAGGCAAAGACAGGCAAAAGACACCAATTTGAACACGCTGCTGATAAGTCTCCGGACTCGTGTAGATAGGAAAATCTTAGAGGTAGAAGACAATATTTTGATTAGATTAGACTTAGTGAAATTGGAGATAAAAAAACTTCGAAAAGATGTTAGAGCCAAACCCGAAGTAGATAACATAGGAGTGCAGATGTCTTTGGAGTTACCATCGGAGACATTTGAGAAGAGTAGGTCAAAAGATGAAGGTTTAGAAGTGCTACTCACTAGTGGAATTTCAGATCAGGGAAAAGAAATGCTGGATCAGGTAGAAGAAGTAGAAGATATGAAACCCGAGGACAAAGTAGTAGGAAGTAAATTTACTTCGGGTTTGGGTTTGAAAGCCGATGACAAAGTAGACATCGGATCAGATTAGTAATAGTTTTGAGATATGAAGAGGCAGATATGAAGAGGTGTAGTGTCATTTTGGATCTGCAAGTTAGAGGAGTTGTTATAGAACGGCATAGTTGTTAGAACTGTCAATTGTTCACTACTTAAGAGTGGCATTTGCAGAGAATTGTTGTTCAGTGCTCATAATTTCTGAGAATAGATAAAGCAAAGTGTTGTGAAGCAGTGCTCGTCGCTGGAGCTTGATTCCAAGTATCAGCTTTGCAATTGTGTTTGTGAATGTTTGAAGAAATTCAAAGTGCAAGTCAGTGTGTTTGTTGGATGTTGGATTCCACAGCCTTGATCTTCATTCTGTGTGTTTGATCTTGAGTGAAATGCAATCGGAGCAATGCCTTGACAGATCTGAGAGGAATTGTAGTGTTGTTAGTATTTTGCATTTGTGAGTGTAGTACGAAGTTGATGTGAAGCAATTTTGATCGAGGAAGTTGTGCCTTCAGTGGAGGGGTGGAACACAATTTTGAGGCAAAGTTGTTTTGCAGTGAAGTGCCATTTTCGGGAGAGCCTGAATCATCACAATCAAGATTGTTTGGAAAGATTTGATGGAGTTGTGATTAAGGAGTGTGAATTTATGACAAGACTATGAGTCAGTGCTTGTTACTCTCTTTTGGGTGTGGTTTCTACTTGAGAGACTAAAGAAGAACTCAAGAAGAACTGAAATTGTTACTTTGCTTTGTATGTGACCAATTCTAGATAATATCTCTATGGGAACAAACTTTACTTACCCGATTACCGCAGAAGTGATATTTGTCGGGTTGTCACAACTAGCAAGTAGTCTATCATGCACCCCATCACCACCTACCACACTTGCACTAGAACATCTAAGAGCTATGAATGTTATCTATAGTGCCTCAAAGAGTGTTAAAGACTAGGGAAGTTTGACCTATCTACCAACCTCTCCTCTCTATGGGTCCAACTCCATTGATGTTTTTCTAGGCTTTGGAGCACATACTACACTCCTAGTCACTATGGTAGCAAATATCACTTTTGTGGTAATCAGGTAAGTAAAGTTTGTTCCCGTAGAGATACGAGTCAAAAATGTCCAAATACAAAGTAAATAATAACAATGTAGTTCTTCTTGGTTGCATCTTTAATCTCTCAGGTAGAAACTACACCCAAAAGAGAGTAACAAGCACTAACTCGTAGTCTTATCACGAATTAACACTTCTTAATCACAACTCAATTGAATCTTTCCAAACAAACTTGATTTTGATAATTCAAGCTCTCCCAAAAATTGCACTTCACTACAAAATGACTTTGCCTCAGAATTGTGTTCTACCCCTTCATTGAAGGCACAACTTCCTCAATCAAAATTGCTTCATACCAACTTCACGCTGCACTCACAAATACAGAATACTACTAACACTACAATTCCTCTCAGATTTGTCAAGGCATTGCTCTGATTGCATTTCACTCAGGATCAAACACAAAAAATAAAGATCAAGGCTGCAGAATCCAACATCCAACAAACACATTGATTTGCAGTTTGAAATTCTCCCAACACTCACAAACATAGACAAAAAGTTGATACTTGGAATTAAGCTCAAACAACAAGCACTATTGCACAACACTTCACTTTATCTATTCTCTGAAATAATAAGCATTGAACAACAATTTTTCTATGCATACCACTCTTAAATAGTGAAGCAAACGACAGTTACAAACAAAAAATACTGTTCTACAACTCTTCTTCTAACCTACAGATCCTAAATGACAATGCACCTCTTCATATCTGCCTCTTCAAATCTCAAAATCTATTACTAATCCGATTCAATGTCTACTTCTTCCTCGGCTTCCAATCCCAAAGTAACTTCACTCACTACTACTTTGTCCTCGGGGTTCACAACTGCTAAATCTTCTACTAATTCTAACATCTCTCCTTCCTGATCTGCAATTCCACTAGTGGGTAATCCATCTAAACCTTTATCTCTCGACCCACGCTTCTCTAACATCTCCGATGGTAACTTTGAAGTCATTTGCACTCCTAGGTTATCTACTTTGGGTGTAACTACTATCAATTCCCTTCCTAATTCTACTATGTCTTCAGTAACTGAAAGCATAGGTATACTATCTATGTTTTCAATTTGCAACCCAATTTCCTCTAATTGCTCATATAATTGACCCAAAGACATTTACTATCTGATCTTGCACTTCGTGTTCATTCACTATTGTTATTTCTCTTCTAATTCTATCCTATCTTCAATCAAAACTAAAATTTAAGTCATGGGTATCCTAAATATCTTCTTTCCTTACTCTAACTTCTTCTAATGCCTCTGTCAAGATTTCCAAAGTCACCTTCACTGCACTCCGAGGTCCGACTACCTCGGGTTGTATCATATTTTTCTTGAGGCAAAGTCTTTAGACCCAAAGTCCAAAGTCCAAAGACACCAAACTACTTTATACATCTACTCCCAAAACTTCAAATACTTGTTACTTCTTCTATAGACCTCCAAACTCTAAAATTGTGATAGCAATTGAAAGCCCTGAATGAGACGCTTCCAACGAGATGTAGCATGCATGATTTGGATTTTTCATCATTGAGATATGGCCCCCGCAAGAATATTGACCTGTTACATCCATTTCAATGCAAAGAACCTTCAGCGTCTGGTCCGAGTTTTTCACTCCTCTGACACAAAGTAAGTTTCTTCAATTTTGATCCAATCCAAGTCCTTCTTCCTCCAATCCAAGTCCTTCTTAGTCCAATCCAAGTCTACTTTCTTAGGCCTGATCAAAACACAGGTTTCCCCTCATTTCTTCTCCATTTGGTTTCAGCAAGGCACTTCTTCTTTAAAACTCGTGCAAAATGAAAAATGTTGGTATCACATGTATCTACCTATGCTACTTTGCACATGAAATCTAAGACATCTCTATCACTAGCATAAGGTGGAAGCCTCAACATCCAAATCTGATCTCCTCGAAGCGATGGCCATGCTAGCCAATCTCTGCTCCAATTGCTCAATCCAAAAAGCTATAGCTATATCTAAAGCAAGGGTAGGTATTGCACCCCTTGTGTGGATCATCTACCACCTTGTCCTCTATGACTTGGAGCTCCTCTATTACCTACCATAGCAGCCCTACCACTCTGTAACTTTGGGTGTAGGTCAAAGCATTGGTCACTAGTGTGACTAAATCTATGGAAATGGTCACATTGTCTCTATGCCAGCTTGGATGCACTAGAGGTATCATCTTTTCTGCCCTAAGTGCCACCATGGGGTTAAACCACTTGTTGGACTTGTGGTAGACCTCACCACAAGAGAGATTGCACTAAAAGCATCGGACATGATACCTCTAGTGCATCACAACTAGCATAGAGAAAATATGACCATTGCCAAGTCCACCTCTTGTAGTAGTACCTCCACTTGTAGTAGCACCATCTCTAATAGATCCACCAATGTTACTAGAGATAGAACTCGTGGGTGTTGCCAATCTATTGCTAGAAATTGCTTGAAGTGATGGAGATGTAGTTTGGAGACCAATATTGACTCCATAGCTCAATCTTCTCCAACTGAGCTCTACTAAACTCATGATAGTCATCCATTGATGGACCCTCCAAGTGTTGAAACAACCCCTTCCATGCCATGAAGGGTGTGAATAAAGACAAGTTCCGCATTTGTTGTAGATCACATCAATTAACAAACTCCTAAATGAAACTATCTAACTTAATGGTACCCATTGTACCAAAGTAACATGTGTGGCCTTTGGAGGCCCTATAAATCTTGTCCATGTTCCATAACAATGGTCTGAACACACAAAGTGCACTCTCATTTGAATTAGCTCTTGTATCAAATTCCAACTCAAGGTCAATCTCCTCCCTTACTGAGATCTAAGATACAAACTAATATTGAATGCCACTCCAAGTAAACCAATTGCATATTATAAAGCTATCTACTCTTGAGTCCCCAAAGAACTTTGTCATGACAAAGTAACCATAAATTACAAATTGCAATCATAACCACCACAAGTACCCCACCAAGAAATACCACCAAGTGCCAACACCAACGACCATTACCAACCAAACACCACCCACTAATGTAGCTGTAACTATGACAACTACACTAGGGAAAAGGATGATCTATAACCTACCATCACAACACGCACTCTCACGGTATGTAGGTCATAACTTCCTACCTCACCAAAGAGAACATAAGCAATCTGACTGGTTATCACTCCAACTTCACTACCAAGAGCACACCACTGCATTGATGCTCTAAATTTAAGGTACCTCACACAAACATGGTGCACAAACAAGAAATAGAGAATGGACGGAGTACAATCACAAGAAAGCTAAACAAAACCTTCAACTCATAAATCAGCATTGGACTGACTATGCCACCATTTTAGCATTTGATATAATAGGAGTGTCTATTTCTAAGCTACCAAGATCACCACAAATGGGATCAAATTGTCTCTCTTAGGGTATAGGTATCAGTGGAATAGTAAATAAGACAACAAGTGAGGGTGGACCCAATTGGCTTAGGCACCAATTTAAAAATCAAAGATCTGGGGTTCAAACCCTATTGCGCACAATCTAGCAAGGTGGGCAGATTTTGCCAAACAATGACCAAAAACTACTCTAAACTAGCTAGGCTCACACCAACGAGCTTGCTTGTTGGCTCTTTGTAGCCTCTTGTAGCCCCATGCCTCAAAGCCTCTAAACGCAAAGCTTCCCCAACTTGAGCCAATCATGTCCAAAATTTGAAGTAAATTTGACATGAATCCTTTATATTTGGCAGACCGCCAAATCCTCTACTAAATCTCCACTCAAGCCAGATAAGGCCTTCTCCTTGCCACTTCAAAACCTCTCTAAATTTGACATACCTTCTCCAAATTTAGCTAAGCTTCCCCAACTTGAGCCAAATTTGGTCTAAAATCTGACATAATCTAGAGTAACTTCTTTAATTTGGCAAATCGCCAAATTGGAAGGATAGGGTTCTCCAAATCACCAATTTGAGGGAATGAGTTCCCAAATCCACCTTCATTTTTTACTTTCAAGCTCAACTTGACCTGATTTCACCTCTTGGTCTCAAATCAAACAACACTACTTATAATTGACTCTCTTCTCAAGGAAATTTGGCTAGCGCTTCTGCACACCATCTGCCTTGCTGCCAAATCTACATCAATTCAAAAAGAATTTACACATCATCACTCTTAGGGAAAATTTGAACCATGAATCAAGGTACCAACAATCAACAAGACTTGGAGATACTACCAATACCCTCAGTTCTTACACCCGATTTCCCTCTAACTTCACTTCTCTAATGTCATCAATTCTTCATCAGCTCAAATCAACTCAAATCAACTCAAATCAGATCAGTATTTGATCATTCACTCAAAAATTTGCCAACCTATGGGCATTGATTATAGTCAAGTCACACCTACTCTAGCTAAGAGACTACATGTGACACTTGCCAGCCTTTGTCCACCATAGCCAAAAACTTGAAGGCTCAACATCAAAGAAGCAAGCTCTCTAGAGCTGCACTTTGAAAGTATACCCCTAATTTTGACCTAGGTCTCCAACCCTAACGGTCCCACTGAAGGCACATCCAATAGTGCGAATGGTGCAAGTGATGGTAAGGCACACCATGTGATCATTAGCTCTAAGATGAAATTGGACCACCAACAAGTAGTCCGTAAGTAACTACCTAAATACATATAATTACCAACACTACTACTCCAGCACCCAAGCAATCTAGCTACGATGCTACAAATAGCATGACACATCACTTCTTCTTATAGAGGTTTCTTTGTCAATTTTGGGTCTTGTGCAAAGGAGAAGAGTGTTCTATGAACTAATCCCATGCACTTGAGGAATCCCTTTCATCCAAGACCTTCAAAATCCATTTTCTCTCTTCTCTATCTATTCGTATCACCATCTTAGCCAAATTAGATAAAATGGCAATGATAACTCCCTTTGTAAATCTAGTAGTGGATCACCACAAATTAATTCCTCTTGCTATAAGAGCTCTATTTTGTGGCCAAACTGATCTAATGCCAGAGAAAATTGAATCCACATAGGGTATGGTTTTTTCTTGACTTACTCTTTCAAGAGACATCATGATTTTTAACAAGCTCCAACAAAGTATAAGCACACATACATCTTTTTATTTTGTTTGTCAACTCTTGCCAAGTATTAATACGGGGCATGTCAATATTTAAGGGCGGACCAACCTTTTCTTCTCTCAACTCTCTTTGCCAATTAGTGCTCTGTTTATGAGATCAACCCTCTTCCACTTGGGTAATTTTTTCCAATGACTATACTGAATTCTCTTATGTGAGATTGAACCTATTGCACACTTGGGTCCATTTTTTCACTAAATTAAACACTCAAATGTGAAATTGACCTTCTTGCACTCACTAAATTTTGGTGGATGAATTCAACACTAATTGGCTAAGCTCTACGCTCAAGTAATTTATATTGATGATGTTAAAGAATACTAATTCCACTTCAACTACCACTATATTCACATAATTTCTATTGATGATGTTCAATCCTACCAATGCCCCTTCCACTACTGCTAGAGTGTACAAATTTCTCTAAGCTTGCAAAAAGATTTCCACCCAATTCTATTTTCACATTGGAAGCATTGTGCAAAACCAAACCCTGATTGCAGTATTCTTGTTTGATTTGTGTGTCTTCCATTTGCAACTGGAGCTTCTTTATTTCTGCTACTTTTCTCTCAAGTCCCTCAGATTTGAATCACAAAAACTCTTTATAATGCACTTATCATAAGCTGAATTAATGTTCAAGTCAGATTATTATTATTTATGGGAGTACCCGTAACCAGTAAAATCCTATGCTTCACAATTTCTAGTGCACATGAAAGTTTTATGACTATGGATGTAGGGGTACTTGTAAATTTTTATGGGTATCTCTATGAAATGGGTACCCATACCCAACAAGTATTTATATAGAAATTTACAAGTACCCCACACCCCTCTAGTCGTAAAAAATTACAATACTACTTGTAAATATTTTTATGGGAATTGAAACCTTGTTTTTGAAACCCCCAATGATTGTGTGGGAATTTACTGTACTAGATGACAATGAATATAAATTTAATTTTTTTATTTTATGGTTTACTTTAGATCATGGGTGTCCATTAATTGAATTGTGTAGTGCAATCCATAGAAGAGTAACCATACTAGGTGATGCTTCTTTAAATGCTCTAGTAGATTATTTACTTACATTACTTCGATGATATTTTGAGTATATCATGATAGATACTTCATTAAAGCTTACCACATTTTACCCCCTTTACGTTTATACTTTTATCCTTGCTGGGGTAGATGGTGCATTCACGTCCTTCTTGCTATCCTATGCGGGTAATGTTTTTTTCATTCAATACGTTTATGAGGAAGGTTTATATGGTTTATCATCTAATAACATATCTTTTGTATAAATGGGTACAAAAGAGATATAAGACAAACGTTGGGATCTGAATATAGTAACCTCTAACTAGGCTATCATATGGTGATGTAATCTATGTGAATACCATCCTTAGACTTAGCACGAAGAATGCCATGATCGTAAGGTGGAGTGATTCTAAAGGTCGACTTATTCTAGAGTTTATTGCGTGACTAGGATATCTTAGTCGAGGTAGTCAGATTTCTCATATCTATACTATTGGGGAATAGCCCCACTTCACTTCTTTTGTCTTTCCCTTGTCCAGCTTGACGGGGTCTTCCCGTTCTTCATGTGTTCTATGTGGTCTTCCCTCTTCGCTTATTCTAGAGAAGACAATGAACATCATATCTAATCACTGTACCAAATCAGTACACATTTCACGAGACGTACAAACTGCATTGTATTATCTTAGATTGATTTTTACTGAAATTGTTCTTATCTAAGAGCTGGAAATGGATCAATCCCTTATCGGTTCGTGACTTTAAATTGTAAACTAGTAGTAGCCATGGAAAACTTATTTTTTTATAAATGCGATCTTGGATACTACGAGCTAATCTCCTTAGTTCAATAAACAAATAAGTAGGCCAGGCAAGTATATATTATTAAGGGAAGATTAGGTCTACGGAAAGCCATAAGGAGCAGAGCGGCGATATACCACTTATAAATCCATAGAGTCTGCTAAATTAAAGATTGAGACGACCGAACATAATAGTATAGGATAAACTTTGGGACTACGTTTTAATATATATATTAAAAACATTTCAATGGTATTCAAGAGGGACATTTGATTATGATGATACCCTAATGATTAGAAATTTTTTTACTTGCTTTAATTATTCGTTTTAGATCAAAGACTTTATGGACTAATGATGCTTGAAAATGGTAATTTCTTCGTTGAGAGTAAGAAAGCGGCATTGAAGTGGAGGACATATGTTGTGCTCGGGTGGGATGGACCAGGCTCCTTTGATTCTTTTATTAAATTAAAACATTCTTTTATTAATGTCAATTTTGATCGAATTATCTAATTAATTTTTTTCCAAATAGAGGTTTATAATTTCTCTTATAATCTGTAAATATATAAGAATAGTTAAATAATCTAAATTTCTTATACATTTTAATCAAAATCTTAAATTATATAACATAATATATTGAAAAATATATCAGAAATATAATTTTCTATATAATTTAACATAATTTAATATTTATAGTTTCATATAATTTTAGATAATTTCATAAATATATAAAATAAAAATAATTTATATAAACTTTCAGCATTAGTATATTTTCCAGAAAATTTTTCCATAAAAAAAGAAAAAAATGCAAATAGTTAAGACCATTATAAAATATAGTATTCCGTATCTTAATTTTATTCTAAATAGAAAGTTTTATAATGAAATACAAGGGAAAAAATTAATCTCCAAATAAATAAACAATTATTTTTTATTATTTTACTTGGAAACAATCAATATTTTAACTTAGATCTAAGACCATTTAGGTGTATTATAAATTTAATATAAATAAGAATTTGGAATTTGGAATTTTTTTATGGTTACATAAAATAATATTTTATTAATTACAACAGAGGAAATATATTATAAAATAATGTATCTGTAATTTTATATTTATAATAATATAAAAATAAAATAAAAAATTTTAACCTAAATAAGAGTATGAATATATCAATATATTCGATGGATTTATTTTACAATTAATTATATTTTTTGACATTGAAGTGTTTTACAATATGGAAAATAATATTACAATAGAAATATAACGTATTAGTATTCAATAATATCAAAAATTTATTCAAAATCTTATTTTTGATATTAAAATTTGTTAAAAGCTTTTTAGGTATATAATCACAAAACATAGAAATTTTGTAACATTTCAAATATTTGTATAATTCTTAATATTAATTCAGTAGTGTTAATAAAATCATGTTAGTAATGTACCAATGAAATTTAAAATTTGTTACATCATTTCATTTTGTACATTAATATATATTTTGGTATTTTTTAATCTAATTTCTTAATAAATTCTGTGTCTATATTTATATTAAATTAAATTAATTTTTAATAGAATTTTTATATATTTGACATGAAATTGTTTTGTGTGAAAAAATTTTAAATGTACATATTCTATGTCGTTTTTTATCTAACATGTAATAGCTGTAGATATATTCTATATTTACTTCATTTTTTATGTTCAAACTATTTGAAACAGCATACTAGAGATATTTAAAATTATTTGATTTAATGTAAATATTTATGCAGTGTTGTGTGTATTTTTTATAGGTATCGATTCATTAGAAAATATGAGTTATTTGGATTTAACTCTTTATAGTAATCTATCATAAATTTACTGTATTTTATATCTAATTTTTTTGTTTTCTATTTAAATTTTTAGAATAAGTTTTAATTATGGAAAAATAATTTTATATGACTATAAATTTTTTTTAAGAAGTAAATTTATTCATGTTATATAAAATTATATATTTTAAACATTTTAAAAATAATTTTAAACTTTAAATTTAAAAAAGTACTATGTTTTGACAATCAAATGAAAATCTAGATAATCCAGATATAGGCATGAAAATCTAAATAATTTAAATTATGAGAGGATTAACTCTTTTAGATTAGATATAATTAAATATACGTATTACATTAAATAAACTCATTATCAAAACCGGAAGGCGGGGCGATGTTCATACATCAATTTGAACTGAAAACAGTCAGATTTGACTAGCGTCCACTCCTGCGACGTCTTTACGCAGAAGTCAAGTGTAATAATCATTCCGGGCAGATAACTATTCACATAACAGCCAAAAATAGCCTAATAAAAGTTTGCCGCAAGACAACCAAAGTTAACTCCCAAAATCCGAGCAGGAAGCCAGCCGTGGAAGGGGTGGTTCAGTTGTTCCGCACTGATGATAGAGCTAGGCCAATAATTAATCTGGCCACAGATATACCTACCAGTTACAACGGGTAACGTTGCAGCTTAATCTGAACCGTGTCAACTCAACATTCTGCGGTACGACAATGTGAGCACAGATACAGTAATGCACCAGTAGATGGCACCCAGGACCTCATCCCCATCAACCACGCAAAACCTGGAATCGCATTACAGTAATACCCAGCTGCACGGACGTAACCATGGTAGCCTGGATATAGTTAGATATATTTTGATGAGACATCCGAAACTAAATTTGTTGCGACCGTAGCTTTTGTCAGTGAAGAGCAATTGTAGTACCGTTGAATATACAGTGATTCACGTTTAAAGAGTGTTTATAAGCAGATTCGCCTTGAACTTTTCATTTTGTCTAGTTCTTTGCAGAACGTGTCTGTGGGTCAAATGAGAAGAAATTCAAGAACTACGATGTGGAGTTGACGAGGCACCAAACTATTAGGTGTAAATGGTTAGTACACCTAATCGTGAGGAGTTCAAAGGAACTTGAGTCTTTGCTGGTTGGGAAAGAAAAGAAGTTTACTATTATTGGTTCGTCTATAAGTGGCGATTAGCCACAATTAGCCTTGGACAATTGAGAACTAAGAAAAAGAAATTTGGTCATGATTAGGAGTAACTGCAGTTTTGTGGCGACCAGTCACAAACTGCAGAGGGACCTGCTACAGGATTCATGTTCTTATTTTGATACCAGATTTCGCGAAAAGCACGAAAACACGGCGAATGGACAAAGTGCGGAGACCTTAAAAATCTCTTTTACAGCTTGAGTATATTTGAACATGATAACAGCGGTCTTCGAAATTGTTATCAATCCCGAAGCACCTCCATTTCGTCGACGTCTTTGAGAGCTGCAATTCACTTCTCCATGTTTTACAGAGCGTTTGTAGTGGAGTCATCTCACATCTCGAACCGTTATTGTTGCAGGTCTGTTGCACTTGTTTGCATGCATGCCATGAATTCGAGCCTCGGTTCTCTTCCCTGAACTCTGATAAGCCTGGGAATCAACAGGGAAATATCGTGCACGTGGACGAGGCAAATTCGCTCGCTCTAAATGGCAGCTTCCAACCAATCGCGTGCTGAGAGCAATGAGGTCACCATCCCGAGCACCCTACGGAAATATAGCCCAGTAAGTGTCAGATTGTTTTAACTCAATTCCTCCAATATGCAGTGAGAATAGGAGTTCAAGCGTTCGCTTCTTGACTTTCAGGAACAGAGGTGGTGGTTCGAAATCCACACTTCGTTTGGGAATCCGAGCTTTTGATTGACTTAAGAGCTAAAAGAATTGAAGTAACGACTCCGTTCTGGTGTAGGGGTAAAGTTTTATACTAAATTTCTGTTTCTTTTTTAGTTCATGTGCTGGACCTAAAGGGTTCGAAGAAATTCAATACTATGCATAATGAAGAGTGTTCAATTGCAATAGAACACCGGAATTACTGCTCCACAATCCTGCTTCTGCCACGAATAGACCATCAGGAATCAAATTTTGATCGCAGAGTCTACATTAGAACGCATGAGCATGCCATGATAATCTGCGAGGAGAAGATATATTTCTTTTGATCTTTCAGTACTTTAACAAGCTACAAATTGCTGGAAAGGTTCTTTTGGATGCCACTTCGAGTCAGTCTCATACATATGGTTCTGATGATAGGTGCACAGGTAAACATTGCCAAACAGATGGGTTTTGTATCTTCGAAAAGTGACGTCTTCATGCCCAAGCCAGCTCATTATAAGCTTTCCTGTAAGATCTTTGTACCAGTTGTAGTTCGAACTTCATTGTCCTGAGAGGTCGGACCTCGATTGCGATTTACGTGTCAGAAGATTTGAAACCGCTTCACATTGTTGTGACTGTCCCCAATTCGATGTAGCTCAAGATGACCCTCACCTTGAAGTCTAAGAACATTCTCCTGCCGTGTAGGTTTGTACCAAAGGTGATGGATTACTCTAACTTTCATGAGGACAGTCAATTTCCTCTAGGCTTACCAAATTTAATTATTTTCTGATCACTTGCTGTCCAGAAGGTCCCGTAACTAACAGCATTCGCACTGTTTTATTCCAGCCCGAGACAGAGATATGATGGAATGCTCATCGAAAAAAGGTATCTCTGGTGTGAAACTTGAAGACAAGAAGGGATTGGGGGGTTGCAGAATCCAATAGTGTTGAACCAGAAAATATGACAGCAACTTCCGGCTTTATTATTGTATCAACTGAACCTTGGAATGTGTACTTTTCTTCTTGGTAATAACTGTGGACAACAGGCGTACGTCTAGCATATGTGATTTATGACAGACATCGGCAATTTAAGGCATCGAGGATTCATTCTTATGATTACCTTAAGAGGACTACCTCCTCATTATTGCTTTCTCTTTGGCTGCCAATGTATATATAGATCAAATTAGTTCTCACCACGATAACACGTGTAGCCAGCTTTTGCTGTGAATTCTCAAGACCTCGACCAGACCATGGCCTGGCATTTTAGAGAGAAAAGGAGTTAAGTGTGTTGCGGTCGACGGCCGTTTGAAAACCACTGGTAGAGGAAATTCATCCGCTTCCTTCGATGGATAAAAGTATACAATTCTACTCCACACGAATTCTGGCACTGCAGTTGATGTTGGACTTTCGAATGAATCAGAGCTGAACCAATTGCAATCCATGATTCACCTGTAGACATCTGTCTCCAATCTAAGCATAATTGGAGGCCAGGATGATAAAGCTTGATTCAATATGCTGGCTTTCAGCCTGTATGTAAACTTAAGCCAACCTCGAGCATGAGAGATACTCGTCTCAAATTTACTGACCTGGAAATTCATCTCGGAAGGTAGGGAATGACCGTGATGGCGATGCACTGGATCAGTGGTTTTATTTCTCTCTTAAATTGACTTGGACGGTAAGAGTGCTTAAAATTTTAAGTCAAACAGCCTGCAAGCTATCAATGATTCATACTCATTGTCAAATCCCTATAAATGAGAGAAGTAAATCTCAATTTCTAGTGAACATGGTAACGTGCATCCATAGCCAGCATGAAGCGAGTTCCACTTGTCACATTGTCAGTTACACGTATAAACTGCATATATTCTAAATGGCGAGATGTAAATTCTTCAATCTCATGTTCAAGCGAACACTATGTGTTCAGCTCCACGGTATATTTGTTTTGAACATTCTAGTGGCAAGTCTCAAGTCCACATATAATCCCAGTATGAGCCACGTTCCAATTTTCACGTATTACATGTTTTGAAAGTGATTTAACGTGTTGACCAGCTTTTCACTCCTTTACGCATGTCGGGTTTTAAATCAGCAAAATGAACATGCTGCGAAGAATATTTTAGCTTCTAGCACTTGAATTCTTTACCGAAAGGTAAAGAATTCCGACCTCCTAGGATTCTTCTAGTAGCAATGGACTTAATAAAACAAACTCAGCAGGAGCTTTTCTTTACGCTGTAGTTTAGCACTGACGTCGACTTGGAAACTCAGTTGGAAAGTACTTATCAACTTCATTTGAATGTATCATGTGACCTACATGTGATCGGGAAAAGAAGACTAGAAGATGTTTCCTCTCATCAACAAAATGTGAATGTAAGTTCATACCGATGAGTGTGCAAGTTGGTATCCACGTGCTCTGTAGCCAAATTTGTCGTCGAGGGATACGCAGTTTATTGCTATACACGAGTTCCGTAAGAGAGGGTCTTCATGATGGCACTCGATGACTACTCGAAGTTACCTATCCCTCAGACTCAATGTTCGAACTAGAGTACGGTAATTTGCTCTCTCCGTTCTACAACAGTCGTCACAAGTAAGGGTAGTAAGTAAGGTCAATAATAATCTAAGATTGATCTTATCGTCACATCTTTCCGCAGATATGTTCAGGACTACAAGTTCTATCCCCATTATCTGTTAAGTTGAATCATAATTATACAAGTGCTCGTCAGTTTGAACATGACGAAAAGCCTAGCTTGTAAGCATATGGATAGATGCTCATTAAATCCAGGGCATGCTTTGAGTCGAACAAAACACAGAAAGCATCAAATGTTAGTCTCTACAGGCAGCCGCCGACGGATCACCTGCATGAGTAAGTGATCTTTCTCCTTCGTTGGTATTAGACTAGCCGACGACAACTTCGCTGCAATGGGTGGGGTTGGGTAGTGCAAACCACGACCACTGATGCGTAATCTATTTCGAACTGAAACAGACGGAAAGCATCAACATCTTCCTCTGTTGTTTGTATTAGTACTAGTTTCAGATCGTGCTAGAAATTTGAAGTTGGACAAGACGGCTGTAGTGACCAAGAGGATCGCAGATGAGATCCGAATGCCGGCCTTGTTCCACGATTTCTCCGCCCTGCAACACAGCTATGCTGTCGGCAGTTCGCACTGTGGACAGGCGGTGAGCAACAATTACTGTAGTACGCTGTCTCATCAGTCTGTCTAATGCCGCCTGCACGACCTTCTCGGACGCTCCATCCAAGGCGGAAGTCGCCTCATCTAGAAGAAGAATGGAAGGATTCTTGAGGATAGCACGAGCAATGGCTATTCTTTGCTTCTGACCTCCGGAAAGCTGTGCTCCTTTCTCACCCACATCAGTCCTGTACCCTTCGGGTAAACCGCTGATGAATTCATGGGCGTTGGCAGCTTGCGCTGCTTGGATCACTTCAGCCTCCGAAGCCGACTGGTTACCGTACAGAATGTTCTCCATTATGGTCATTGCAAAAAGTGCAGGCTCCTGTTGAACCAAAGCAATGCTTTTCCTCAAGGATTTAAGGTTGTATCTTCTGATGTCTTCACCATCCACTCTGACGCAACCAGAAATTGGATCGTAGAATCGCTCGATCAAGGCTATGACGGAGCTTTTTCCGGATCCGCTGGGTCCTACCAGGGCAATACTTCTGGCAGGATGCACGACAAGGTTCAAGTTTCTAAAGATCACGACACTGGGTCTCTCAGGATACGCAAATTTCACCTGCAGGAACTCTATGTGTCCTCGAATTTGACCAGCTTTCAGTCCTTTGCGGTCATCGGCGTCAATCTTTGTCGGTCTGTCTAGAAGCTCGAACATGGATTTCATGGCAGTACTTCCTTTGAGCAGTTCAGGAGCTAAAGCCAAAATCTCCGACGTTGCGAAACAGGCAATAATCATAGTGAGAAAT
This sequence comes from Lunularia cruciata, assembly GCA_948567375.1. Taxonomy (NCBI): domain Eukaryota; kingdom Viridiplantae; phylum Streptophyta; class Marchantiopsida; order Lunulariales; family Lunulariaceae; genus Lunularia; species Lunularia cruciata. The sequence continues at coordinate 15,745,235 of OX419756.1, forward strand.
GCTGAGAGGACTTCTTGGACTGTGGCGTCTCCTTTAGCAACCAAGCGCCCTCCATACCAGAGAATCAATCCGAATGAGAAGTATTGCAGGAACTGAGTAAAACCCAATGCAAACCCTGCGACATGCCCACGACGATAGCTTCTTTTCGATGGACCTTCAAGCTCTGCAGAAAACCGCTCTACCACCTTCTTTTCAGCATTGAAAGCTGCCACTGTTCGAATGTTGCTCACTGCTTCTCCTGCCAACTGGCTTGACCTTTCTTGCGCTTTTGCCAGATCGCCCGTCACTCCTCCAGCAACTTGCTTCTGAAGTTCCACAAGATAGTCCAACCAATTTAGCAGGTAGAGATATAAATGAATCGCAGGTGCAACGATCATGATATTTACATAGAGTCTACAGTAGAGATGGAACAAGTTGCGAGTGGTAGAGCGCACCTCTACCAATCCGGCAATGGCAATGAGAGGGAAGATTGGGATGGAGATAGCGGCAACCAATGGCTGCATCCGGAAACTGTAAGTGTAACATGCTGCGAGGAGAGATACTGTCGATGCAGGTACACCGAGCCGGTCTGTGATGGTCGACTTTATCATTGCAGAATCAGCAGAAATACGGGCTGCCAGTTGGCTGCTACTATGTTCATCTTTATCGAAGAAGCCGACTTCATTCTTCAAAAGCACTGCAATTCGACATCCGGATGAGATCGACGAAGGATTTTTCCAGCGCTTCTAAACCGTTTGAGATATCGACAAGCCAAAGCAAAACACCAGCAGTATCATTTACATCAAATGCTGATAAAGTTTATCCGTACCAGCAAATATTCTCTCCCGCATACGCTGTGAAATATTTTCTCCCATCCTCCCGAGAAAGTAGTGCTGGATAGGGTAAATTAAGGGCGTGAGCAGACCCATGATACCCATGAAGACAATTTTGTTGGCAATTTCCTCTTCCATTTTCTTCAGATCTTGTTGGTAAAATACACCGAGCAGGGTTGATAGCATGACTGCCAAGGCTGGCATTACAAGCCCTCCCACGAACGCTCCAAATACTCCAGCAAGTCCGAGTGTCCATTCCTTTTTATGGAGTTTCAGGAGCCGACAGAACCCGCCGTTCGGTGACTTCCTTCTTGGATGCGTGGCCTCCATGTCGCTGCTCTCCTCAAATGACTCCATTTCTGCTTTTGAAAAGTCGTTGACCATCGAGGTTGAGTTGAATTCCATAGTCACATATGACTTTGGGCCGAAGTCCCTGGATTCAACTGCTCTTGGTCCGAAGTCCCTGGATTCAAAGGCTCTGATATCATTTATAGATCTACTAGGAGTACCAATCGGGGATCTGAACGGTGACATCATCAGAGCTACATTCGGAAGAGGGCTGAATGCTCCACTCCGGTCTACGTAGGTAGTTGACATATGTGTACTTCGTCGCCATGGCACTTGAGGGGATTCTGCTCCAGAATATGGACTTCTGCGTCCGGGCCTGTTTCATTCACGTATAAGGAGCCGTGAAATTTTTATCATTAATTAGATCATGGACTGAACATCAAAAGCACTAAATACCGCAAAGAGAACCTTGGGCAATGAAGAGACTCGTTTTAGCTATCAAGTCTACAAATGGTGTCTACATGATTATTAGTTCGGTTGTCAATCCATTCAAGTATTCTGAACTCATTAGTCATACTGCAGGAAACGGGTCGCCGATAGTCACGCTAGATTATATGCAAATACGTGGACAAGATGTTGTAGAAAAGTCAAATTTGAGTCAACTCAAAACCTAATTGCTTTTGCACATGAATTCTTGAATTCAAATCTAGCGACTTGCAATCTTCGGAGTCGGAGTTCGCAGTATTTTACAGGTGAAAGATTAGAGTAACAACCTCTTGTAGTCTCTTAAAAGAAGCTTAGATCAATTAGGAGCAGGGTTTGGAATGTGGCCTTGATAGATCCAGAGACTTACGTGTAAGCAGGTGAAACAGCAGCACTGGGAAGGCGTGAATTTTGGCGAGGTCCATCCTGCATCTGCACCATCTTGGCGTAAGTTCCATTGAGGTCCAACAGGCGGTCGTGATTTCCCTTCTCAACAATCTTCCCGTTCTGAAGCACAACAATCATGTCAGCATTTGTAATGGTAGTCAGCCTGTGAGCAACCATCACGGTTGTACGCCCGATCATAAGTGAGTCCAGAGCCTCTTGCACCATCTGCTCAGAATTCGTATCCAGTGCACTTGTTGCCTCGTCTAGTAACAAAATTGGAGGATTTCTGATCATAGCCCTCGAGATGGCAATCCTCTGTTTCTGCCCTCCTGATAGTTGACTACCCTTGTCCCCAACCTGTAGGAGTACAACAATAAAAAATTATCAGCTTCAGTCTGGGCTCTTTCAAATTCCTCTAACCTTTTCGGGGCTGTCAAGATCACAAGAATTTTACAATTCTGACCTTTACAGCAATAATATTAAAAAAGGATATAGCAAAACAAGGAATTGCATTTAATAAGAAGGATACTCTCCCACAATCTCGAGAAGAGACATCGTTAAATTTGTGCCAGTGAGCAGGGTGTTCGAATTTGAACGACTTTACCTCCGTGTCGAAGCCATCCTTCAATTCAGTAATAAATTTGTAGGCATTTGCAGCTTTAGTCGCTTCCACTACTTCCTCCATCGTAGCATCAGGCTTCCCGTACAGGATATTCTCCCTAATGGTAGTTGCAAACAGAGCTGGCTCTTGGCTAACGAGCCCTATCTGACTTCTTAACCACTTCAAATCCAAGGTCTTCGTATCAATTCCATCGAGAAATACAGTCCCTGAAATGGAAGCAACAGTCGCACATGAAAATGAGAGTAAGAACCCCATAAAAACCTTTAAATTTTGAGAGATTCTCTACTTTGTTCTGGTCAATACATGTCTGCGATAAATTTGCAGTAAATTTTCAGATGACTTTACTTATTCGCTTATGACGCCAAGCAGTCATAGTACTTTGGCGTTTTCTGCTTTCTCATTATCCCCTGACTGTAGAAATAAAACTTATTCATATCTGGGCTCTTACCTCTGTCAGGTTCATAAAAGCGTTCAACAAGTTGGATAATTGTGCTCTTCCCTGATCCACTGCTTCCCACAACTGCCAGAGTCTTTCCTGCTGGAATAGACAGTGAGAAGTTTTCAAAGATTTGCACATCCTTTCTTGTGGGGTATGCGAAGTACACGCTGCGGATTTCAATATGTCCACTGACGGCTTTGAGCCGATGCTTCCGTAAAGACTTTCCATTGTTGTTACTCCCTTGAAGTTTTAGTACGTTGACAGAGGCATCCTCCTTGAGCACATTTTTTATTCTAACACCTGCCATCCTTGCAACTGAGAGTGCTGCACCTGAATTAAGGGTTTGCCCCAAAAACCTGAAAATAGGGGAATTATTAGAAATAGAAAGGAACCACAATGGTTTTTTATCCATTGTGAAGTGCAAGACGAAATTTTTAGGTCAGTCCCTACAACTAGTAAATTGCCCGTGGGAGAGGAGAAGGATACGTTAGCCACATCGTCACAGTAACACAGACGTTAGAGAACATATAATAGATATGAAATACTCACAGAGAACCTACGACGACAGCGAACAGCGTGGTCAAAACTTCGCCTCCGGAAGCCTCGCCATTTCGAACACAAACTCCGCCAAACCATAACATCAGGCAGTACGACAAGAACACACTTCCCCACAAGGAGCCAACGCCAACACCTTTTACCAGTCCACTTTTATATCCAGCGCTCAATGACTTGGATAGAGCTGCTGAGTATCGCTGTACTGACCGATTCTCAGCAACAAAAGAGAGCACTGTCCGCACCTGAGACAAAGTCTGTAGCCACAGAGTTTTTAAATCTAGATTAAAACTCTTGAGGGCTTTGGTCGTAGCAAATTAAACCGTTTTTCTAGGAGTTATTCCATAATTTGACAGTGACGACGTCTCCATTTGAGTTGAATCACCCACCTCCTCGGCGATCTGTCCGGCTTTTGCATAATTTGCTTGAGTCTTGTTTGTGAGTCCCATTAGGACGTAAGCGTAGACTCCTCCTGTTGTTGCTATGACTGGTATGATTACCAAGCTCACTAAGGCGAGCTTCCACACGGTCGTCAATGCTAACACGAAACATCCAACGAAACTGCATAAGGAGGATATGAAGTTCCCGACCTGCATATTTTCCCATACAGTTGGTGAGTATGAACATTACTTGTGACATGACGCTTGGAAATCCAGCTATGTTGTATTAACATTCTTGAGACTTTCAACCCTTCATCTACACTGTGTTTCTTTTAGGACAAATGTTCCAAATAAACCCAGGTGATTGATTCACTACGATGAAAAAGACCCACCTGAATTAGCTGTGAACTAGATCATATATACACACCTTATCTGCAATTGTTGTTTGCAATATTGTAGCGTCGTTCTGAAGATGAAAGAGAATACTGCCAGTGGTCTCCTCTGTGTCGAACCACTCCATATTTTTCTTCAAAAGAGCTTCAACGTACATCCTACGCATTTTCGTCGCTTGACGTTCGCCGGAGATCTGAAAGCAGGCAATCTCTGCATATCTCCTTCGTCAGTCAGTGAATTAAAAGCAGTCAGTTATGTAAGCTAACCGCTTAAACTACAGTACATGTACAAGAAATGCACTTTCCGTGTGAGACAAAGTCTGTCCGATTGTCTGTACGAGATTTTCACGAACATCGAGAAATGTTAGCTTCGAATCTAAGATCGATACGTCTGTAGTCGTCCATGGAGATTCACCAGACAATTCAATTTTTCACTACTTGGTAGAAAGAAAGCTTGTCACGAAAGAAAGAAAAAAGTCTGGTCGGAACTTACCTGTCCAACCGGCAATGAACATCACTAGTCCCTGGATTAAGAAATAGATGAAGTACTGTTGCAGGACACAGACATTTCAGCTTGTCAGAAACGCAGAAGCACAAATAAAATACCGACTCCACACTTCTCACGGAGAATTTCTATTACTCTAGATCCAAGTCTTTACTGAAGAGATTTGCTATCAAAAAAATGAAGTCCTGAACTCCTCTTGTTCTGCATTACTTGAGAAGGGCTGGTTCTATTGTCATAATTATAAGCTTCAAGTCTTTTGATATGAATCTTATTATGATTGATCACATGAAGAGTTACTGGGAACATATAACGTGTATATGGACTGCGGGTTATCAATAGAAGCGCTAAAAACTTATCATGCATGCATATTCAGTCAAGAGTTAGTCAAGACCTTGCACTTGCAGGCTTGTGCCGTTGATTGAGAATGTGCAAGGAACGAATTTTAGTTTCCTATAAATAAAAAGCGGAAGCGGTCCTCACTTTCAGAACACCATCGGGTCCGCTGGGATTGAGTTGAATAACACTAATTTCGTCAAAGGCTTCACCCATGAACTTGTTATAGAACACCATCCCTGTTCCCACGACGGCGGCAGAAACTGCTCCCAGTATAAGAAGTAAGATATCCAAAGGTTCAGCGAACATAAATATCTGGGAGAGTGGAATCATCTCGGGTTGAGGCGCCGCCACCACCGGCTTCTTAACATGGTTTTCATCTACTCCAGCTTTTCTCGCGTTTCCATTCTCAACCTCCATTGCCTTAACAGACTTCTCCGAGGGCTCCTTCTTCCATCTATCCTGCATGATGAGCTCCGGTTCTAGACTGACCAATTAAAACACTTCTTTGGAGTAAGCTACTGTTAATGTTACTATGCGTTATTGCTGGAAATTAGATACGATGTAGAAGAAATGTATACAACTATCTATCAACCTGCTAGACAGATCAGACAATCTCATCAATGAGCCGCTGCTCCATGAAGCTCTTTTGCTACATCTCACTGCAGCAGAGGCAGCTTGGTGAATTCAGGTAGGAAGTCAAGGTGTTATAAAGGTCCCGAGTGGTTTGGTGGAGCTGAGCCGTACAATGCGGCCTGCCGCTTCCGCTGGTGCAGAAACCTCTAGTGCTGTTTATCGACGACATAACTGATCCTGCAGCTCATTCACAGTTATCATACTCATCGTGTCGATTCCACAGTTTAAACAATTAAATTGTGGTTTTGTACTTCGTCAGGGCGTGAAAAGCTATCCCTTGTTGGCCGTTTCGACGAGAAAATTCTACTGTCCCATATTTCCGTCGCAACTTTCTCAACATCGCCCCTCAGGATCTTTCCTTACTGTGGGGTCGCATAAGACGTCAGATCCTCACGTCCTTCGGATGCTCCCGTTTGGAGAAGCCACTGCCGCCATATGTCAGACGCTCTAAGTACCGAATAAAGGACACGTCTAGCGGCGTGACACCGTGTCCGTACCCACAAGCTTTAGAAGCTTAAGTACTACAGCCCAAATTTGTCTCGCCTGCCGCATCTCGGACATTCCTAATGAATCTCACACCATTTTAGCTCGAAACTAGATATGTTGATACTTATCCCAGACTATCAACTCCAGATTGGCGGAGACTGTGGAGGCTTGGTAGCATTACCAGTCATCGATGCCGAGTTCGGGAGAAAAAGTTGTAGCGGATTCCGAATGGGGCCAACACGGAAGTGCGATGGCCAGTGCGGTCTACGTGCATGTCCGTGCCTTCCACTCGGGCATCCAGATGGAACTTGTCAGTATTGTAGGAGCTTGATTCATCTCAACTTAGTGTCTTCTCACTGATAGTAATTTGATTACATACTCTGCCTTATTGAAATCAAAGGTAACGCAATAGACTTTGGCTCTACAAAGCTGGAAGTTTAATTTCGAAATGCAAATATCTTGTGCATTTTTCTTTAACTGTCCCTATCACCATGATCTTGTCCGCGAAACTCCTTGGTGATTCAAAGAGGAGACCGCGTTGGATAACAAGAAGGATAGGAAGACCCATCAAGCCGTACAAGGATAAAACAACATGGGTAACAAGGTGCTAGACTCCAATAGTATCGGTACGAGAAATCTGTCCTTTTTCACTTAGGATATGTGGCGATTCCCTTGTACTTAACTGGTGGGTTTCATCAGGAACACACGGAAAGGGTTGCTTTTTGCAATGCTCTCTTGAATGAGGATGCGTTTAGGGGGCGTGGGCCACTGCAGGTTTTGTATTCTGGATGGTTGGTTGCAAGATGGAAAAAACCTTCGGCGGGATCAGAGCCTACGTACGTTTTTTCAGCGGCTCAGCGACGGAGGAGAAGTACAGTACTTTCTGGTAGTATCAAGCTGATCTACTTTGGTCTAGAAGTAGAGTACTCTCTGGAACTGAGACCTTCAATTTCAACAGAACTGCTGATAGATCTTTATTATAAGAGCAAAAAGTTAAATGATTAAGATTTGAGAGGCGTTTAAGTTCCAAGTTGGTAACCCGTACATTCCTGGATTCGAATGCGAAGAACTATACCTCAACAGTTTGTACATTCAATCTTAACAAATCCGGCCTATACATGTTTGATGAGAAGTGCAAGAGTTCAATCGACTGAGATTCGAAATGAACTTGAAGTTGTTAGAGAATCGCGTCCAGTCGAATGTAGAAATCTACCGGTACTTCGATACACATCGGAACATTCCATGTTAAGTTCCACGGACTTGAAGACCACTGCCGTTCAGCTATAACAGGATATCGATGATTAACATGATATACGATCCATTTGAACCGACAAAGAGAAACCGACCCACATAAGATAAGGAGGACCCATCCTAATGCCAACAAAGATAAAACCTAAGAGCTAAAAGGGGCTACCCCAATAGCATCGAAATGAGAAATCGATCCTACTGCGCCAGGGGTTCTGCACCTGATCAACTCTGGATTTGTTCCTGGTTATATCTGAATCCAGAGTCGAACAGAATAAGAACGCCAACATCAAATTGTACTGTTACGGTAATAAGACATGTTGGTTAAAATGAGAAGCGTGTTCCATGCAAACAGTCTTCAGTACTTTCGGTTATATGCCTACGGAAAGCGGACCTTACTGCGCTGAATCTGATTCCATCCTTCTCCGATACTGTCCACAACAATGCTCAAGTACCTCTGGCTACATGCCTACAGAAAGCAGTATCCTACAGCGCTGAATCTGATCCATCCTGCCTTTATACTGTCCACAAACCTGGTTCAGGAACATGTATGTGATCTTCTGTTTTGGTACTTTGTTATAAGATTTACACCATTGTCTATCAGGTTCTACATGCAGCACAATCTAAAATAGTGTGTTGTCACCACCTACAGAGTGGACTAGAATTATTCATAAGCTTTATTTTAGCCCAACTCTAATCTCAAACATCTGAGATTTCCTGCACCATTAAGATCCATTTGATGAAATCATGGATTTGTATTATCCATCCGTGTATTTGTATCAATCCATGATCAACATTTGAATGTTACTAATATTCATACGCACAACTGGTTTTGCATCAAACTCGTGCGGTCTTCTGGTCCGAGGGAAGCAAATGCACACAGTGAACAATATTTCCTTGCTTTCTAAATTGGCGGGACTGCCCACAGTGCTGCTGACTTAGGCTTGCCCTTTCTTAAGGTATTCTGTCCATATTTGTGAAACTGCAAGGTTGTATGGATCTACTTCACCGTGCAAGTTTTGTATCCATCTGTAGTAGTTGATTTCGTTCTCCGCAAACTGCTTGCCCACGGCCTTTCGGGGTTACTTGTATTGGAAGATCCTCAGTTGACTCTCGCCTTAATGCCTTGCCTCCTGTAGTGGTATCAATATGTATATATATGTAGTGTCCGGTTTGAGTGCGAAACTGTGAGGTTCCTGACACCGTGGTCCACAAAAGGCCCAAGCACCTATCGAGTGGAAGACAACATGTATTGTAGGGGCAAGCAACGCTACTCCATAAAGATCAAAAACTTCTTGTCCATTCTGGTTCCAGGGACAAACAATCCCATGTTCAAGTTGTACCAAACACCGAGTTTATTATTGCTATAAAAACTTGCTGCAGTGGACTTCGACAATACGAGATACGAAGACAAGGGAAAACCTTCAAAGCGCTTATCCCAAAACCTGATACGCGCTTAGGACTGATTTGAAGTACACACATTCACAGGTCGGGAGAAACAATGGTCCAAAGACCCAATCACCGTCGGAATCCCTTAACGTGCAACCAGCAAGTTCATAGGGTAGACAGGTCCTTACGGTTCAACCTCATCTCAAATAAACAACCAAGGCATTGATGTGGGTTCAGTCAGGACAGTAGCTTGGAACCAATAAGCCAGCGACCATAAGGAGTGGCACCTTCTCGCTACTGTCTTTAGCTAACCTGAAAGCCATATCATCATTCGCACTATCACCAAATTAAAACAAGCCTTGAGAAGAGGCCCGCGGGAAACAGTAATGGAGGAAGAAGACTTATCTTCAGTGTTCACCCTTCTAGCGACCTTCAACATGATAGGCAGTAACGAGATTATAAGGGCCTCTATGTTCTGCACATACGACCTCGTTACTAGCTGTCATTACCCTTTCCTCCCACAAGTCCGTATATCCAAGGCTATCTTCTATCTCTGGCGCCTCCCTAATAACCAGGTTCGCACATTTGATGTCTGTCGCCTCTTGATACGTAGGCTAGAAATAAGGTAGCATGATAAGAAAGTAGTACTCTATTCCAGCGTCCAAATTACCTCGAGTTCACTCCTCCGAGGGAAAGATGAACCTTGAACAACCATGCTACTTCTCTCGCCACAATATCAGTTAAAACCCAGCAATTGAAACGTCAGTCAGTTAGTACGCTATGACTAAAATGGCAGAAGTAAGGATTGGAATAATTTGAAAACTAAAATATTCTATACTAGAGTGTTAAGAAATTGTGGAGGATTAGAAAGTGCTATAGGGTCAGCAGAAAGGACGACCCAGAGCCAGAATAATAAGAATGTGAGAGTAGTAAATCGGGTAATGCCTGATAAGAAATATCCCAGCAGATAAACAAAAGTCAAAGAAAACTAAGAAGTCTACCTGGTCCTCACCTAGTGTGTTATCCAAAGACGTGAAAAGTTCAGAACGTGCAGCAGCGCTTGAGACTACAATGACGGATGCTTTACATCCCACGTTTGCTTCTAAACTCCTCAAATTACCAGTAGCCAAAAGGACTTACAAAAAGGAAAATCAGGATGATTGTTAGTTACAACTAGCACATATGTTTGGTAGAGTCCAGGTTTCGTTTGCACCTCTTCCTTGGCTTCGTCTCATCCCAGCTATGGCCCTGAACAAATTAGTCCACATACAAACAGGTAGTTGGTTCATAATTGGATCGTTCTGATACCATTACTCTCATACCTTGGATGTTGAAACATATACACCACCGATGCATGTCATTCACCTACCACAGCAAATCCACGGTACATCCAGAGCGAAATACTCTGCCTCGAAAGTGAGGCATTTTCTCCAACCAATCTCAACACCTAGCAGTGGACACCAAGAAACAGCACAGAAGTTCTTCCCCATATAAGAACCGTCTTCGACCTAACATACGCTATGAAACAAGCGGAGATACGAGAAATCACTAGCTTTCAGCTTCTTTGTCAAGCTTAATCCAGATCTACTATAAAACATAATTTTGTTAAACAGCGACTGAGTCCAGGCCTCAACCAGTGAAGGTAGCTGTAAACCGTCCCACATTCGAATTGATATGTGAAGACAAAGTTCCCCGAGTATGTCTCTCGCAGCCACAATACCGTTGTGCCTGAACTCCACAAGCGACTTTTGGCATCAAGAAGTGCAGGCCAGCTTTAACAGCTACACCTTCACTTCTCAGCAGTGCAAATGGCCAAATTTCCAGTACCTGAATGGTCACAGCATAATTGCTCCTCTCTTCGTACAGTGGGAGAAAATACGCATCACGCGCACTCAACTACCTTCTTCCCAAAGAGTGCACTGAGGGAGGGAAAAAGTTTCAAAACAATTGGGCGCGCAAACTTGCATGTCTGATGTCCACCTTAATTGCATGCGGCAACAAGAGAATACTCAAGAAAGTGGAGCACTTCCGGTGATTTTTGAACAAATATCATTGTGCCAATTGGAGCTTGTGCTTGGGGCACGCAAAGAGGGCTCCACAGCAGCAAACCCATCTCGAAAATCCTCCCAACTTTGGAACTTTGGCCGGAATGTCCCGAACTCCGGTAACCAAGTAAATGTACATGGTTTGTTCGAAAACACGTAGCACCGGGAGAAATCGTATGCCACGACTCTCCAATCGTGCGTTTCCTCCCCACCAGGCTTTGTCCCAACAGCAAAGATCAAGTCACCTGCTCCAACAATCCCCCACCATACGCGTTCAGTTCCGTCATCCATGTCTCCAGCTACCTTTGCTGCAGTCAGCAGCTGCTGCGCATAATTTATGGAGAATGTATAACCGGATTTCGGACCCCAGTACTGCAGTTTTTCAATCTGCAGTCCTGGCAGATAAAGACCCTCTGGTCCTGGTTCAGGCCAAACGATGGAGCGGTATTCCCCTGAGACTAGGAGCACATTCCCCCGACGCTCTAATAGCGATAGATGCGCTCCCAACCGAGAATTCTCTGTACAGTGAGCCGGCACCGAGATTGATGTCCAGTTATCCCCTGCAACATCGTACTTAAGCAAAAGCGCAAGCCACTCTGCGTCAGCATCGCCTTCGGAGTCTTCAAATACCAACCCACTTATCAGGAAGAACAAATTTCCATTGCAAGACACACTTCTCCCCTCGACTTGGATGTTCTGTGCTTCGGCTGGTAGATCAGGAAGATCAGCACCCTGTCTCCAAGCACACAAAGATGAATTGTAGCAATAGGTTTTCGAACTCAAAAGATCTGCCAACAAGACCTTGAAGCCTGCTGGGGCATACTGATCAACCACGAGTCCCACAACTAACTCGTGATGCATCTGATGGTAATTGACAGTTTCTGGAGCTTGAAGAGCCTCCCATCTTTTTGTGGCCGGGTTGCAGACCACAAACGATCCAGAGTAATTGCTGAAGCAAAGAAGACCCCCAGCTGATGCGATCAACGAGAAGTCAGAGCGAAGAAATGGCAGAGGCTCCTGGTCCCAATAATTCTGCTTCGAATCGTAAAACGTCAAGCACCTCTCGGTCTTGTGGTAATATACGGGCACACACTTGGGGTTCTGAGGATGAACAGGCGAGAAGCGAGGAGACAAGATGAATGCATTCCACTTCTTACAAAGCGTTCGAAGTTGAATTATGCTGGAGAACGGCAGACGCTCAAACACCCTCTCTACAATCTCCTCAGGCAGTAAGCTCCAAAGCGCAGCGTCCATCGGAGTGATGCATCCAAAAGCAGACTTCTCTCTTTCTGCTCTCGCATCACTTGGGCTTTATGATCGGAATGAAGGAATTGAACCCGAGAAAACAGGAAGCAGAGTAGACGAAGAAAGTACTTCAGAGTACCCCTGGAATTCACTTATGTACCAGATCTTATGACCATGGGAAGGATGATGGGCTAATCCTCGCTTTCGAGATGATGACGACAGGTCATTGTTGTTTAATATGTACAGACTTGAATAACAAGAGGAGAGCCGGCATCTTAGGGAACGAACGACGTAAGGATTGTTGGCTAAACTTTGGCTTCACGATGAGTGGATTGTCATCTAAGATGTACATAAGAGGGCCGTCAAATTCCACATCAGTAGTAGCATACAGCCGGCACTAGCATACGACAATGATTCTTCAAGTAAACAGCACATTGGGATCCACGCACTTCCATTTGGACGTGTTTTGTATTACGGGAGCGATGAATCATGTAAAAATATTGTGATAATTCAGCATAAATCTTTATTTACTTACTGAATTTATCATTATATTTTAATTAATTATATTATTATAAAAATGTTAATATAATATTTAAATATTATTATTACTGAAAGTTGTCTATGGCATCCTACCAATGGAATATTTTCAAATGTTCATACAATATCATGAGCAAGAGATTCCTCTCCTAATGGATAGATATGACTAAAATGATTTCAAGAATTCTAACGTCTAAAAGAGGGACTCAAAGAGTGCACATGGGAATCTATGTGTGAAACCAGGACCCACGGACCTGTAAGAAAGTGTAACCTGTACAAGTGTAACCTATGGACTTCTTTATCGGAATCATTGAAAAAGTATGTTCTACATTGGTGCACTTTTCTATAACCCTAATCCTCAACTAACCCATTTCTTCATTACATACCTTACTTATCAAGTGTTTTGTCTTGCCGTCAACACAATTCCGTCCTCTTCATTTCCATATTGATGCATTTGTATCAATTCCATCTGTCATCATTTAACTTATGCAAGTGCACTCAAATGGAGATCAAAATGAGTATTGTCTTTACTTCTAACTGATTGTTAGATGATCTAGTAATTAGATATAGTAAATACAAAAAATTCCCATTTTCTCTTGTGTTTCGTGATGGTGTTTACATGAGGCAATGTGCGAGAAAAAACTACAATGATCTACCGGCAAATCTATATTATTCATAAAATTAGAGGTCTAAAGGGGAGCACGTCACTGGAGTAGTCAATAGAAGTCACCTTTGAATAGGTTGAATGAGTCATTTGAGATGAGTTTAAGCAAATATTATTGAAAAAGTGTTTATTCATCCGTTTAGGCCTCCAAAATTGCCTTCAAAGATTTCAAGCATATTTCGGTTCCTACTCTATTAGTAGAAGTCCCCCTTTGGTGATACCTCTTTATGATCTGTTTAGCCCATCATGTGTAACATCCTTCCTGATGTTACCAAACCAATTCTCACCTTTAAATCATATGTCTAGCTATTGGTTCTAAGGTTCTCAAGTATATTTCGGTTTTTGCCCTATTAGTAGAAGTCCCCTTTTGGTGATACTTCTATCTTATCTATTTTGACAATCATGTATAACACCATTCTAGATGTTACCAAACCGAATTTCACATCTAGATCATATGGCTAGCTCTTGGTATTACAGACCTTCCTCCTTTTAAGACACAACGTCCTCGTTGTGCAATTGTTGCTCAAATGCTTGCATCAACACCGGTGCATGTGCCAAATTGGCAGCAGGCTCCCAGGTTGCTTCATAGAGGGGGTAACATTTCCATTGTACTAGATAGTCCACTTAACTTACTCAACTAATTGAGTAAGTTCTCAAATTCTCTAAAATTGGAGTTAATCCAATTTTTAATATTGGATAGCAAGTGCATGCCACTAGGTTCTGATTATTCCATTATTATTACATACATGGCATGGGTACCCAACTACTAGTGTCTTAATGTTGTGTTATAAGACATTCTAAACTTGTTTCTAATGTTGTGTTCTAGGACATTCTCAAATTGTTTCTAATGTTTTGTTCTAGGACATTCTCAACTTGATGCTGGCCACCTCAAGCTTTGAGGTTGTGTTATCAGCATCAGGTTTGTTTGACATCATGAGTACTTATCTAGCAATCCGTTTTTGCAAATAAATACAAACAGTCAATAGTATATATTTCTTAATTCAAGCTAGCTCTCATCATGGTGGAAAGGAAAGTGATCATATATAGATACACCTCTCCTTCTATCACACATGTATGATGCATTTTTTGCATTGAACTTGGTGGCAGAAAAAGATTTCTCTTAGGGGGCACACACTTCTCTCACCTTGAGATGGATTTCATGACAAGTATCTGGTTGAGTAGTCACCACAGTAATAGCAAGAAGCTGGTCTAAAAATGTGTAGCATAGCAATTGTCAAAACCATGTGATATATGTCTCCAAATTGAAGGTGAAAGCCTAATATAACATCATTAGCTAAAGAAAGTGGAGAAACAATCAAAATCAGCCCGGCCTGTGATAATTTTAAACCATCAAATTGCTCTAGACCCAAGCTATGGGAAACCACATAGCAAGGGTTGTGTTCAATCTTCACTTGCCTAGATGTGAAGCAACATTTTGGAATACTTAAACCCTTTTCTAACCAAAATTTTTCAGAAGACAAAGTTCTAATATAGGTTACTAAAGTATTTTTCTTGATATTGAACAAAAAAAGTCTTTGCATACTCATTACATGCTAAGTATGGATTCAACACTTCAAGAGTGAATATACTGATTGATAGTGATATTATTGGCCTAGGACACAATGGCTATGCTTGAAAGAAAACATAGAATAATATAGAAACAAACAAAGCATTGCAAAACTTAAATGAGAAAAATAGCTTGAATGAGAGAGATACATGCAGAAGAAAAAGATAATGAAGAGCAACAAGATTGGAGAGATTTTTGAACAATAGAAAAAGGCAATTCATATATTGCGTGATAATTATGAAACCAATTCATTAGCTAAAAGGTAACCTTAGGTTTATCCAACTAACTATTATAATCAGAACAACATCCTAATGATTGGTGAAGTAGGACAAACTCTAATATCTTTGTTATATTCTAAACTATTTCTACATTGACAAATATGATGCTTATGATAAAAACATAATAAATTCAGGACAAGTTCATGCATTATGTCCAATAGACTTACAGATTCCACAACATCTAAGTCTTCCTTGTGAACTTGATACCTCCACCAACTCATATTGTGAGGTCTCTCTTTGCATAGAGGACTTAGCTCTTCCAACACTTTGGTTTGTTTGTTTGTGATTCCCTTGAGAGATTTGAGGAAGTACATGAGTACATTGCATTGATGGATTCTCTAGAGCAAATATTCCAAAAGCAATATTTAAGAGCTGACTCCATATTTGCTCTTGTTGATGAGGTGGTACTAGTTGATAAATTTTGATGAACAGTACTAAAAAATGTCTAGGCTTGGTTGCATTGGTGGATTCTCCAAAGCCAATGTTCCAAGAGCAATATTTAAGAGCTAACTATGCATTTGCTCTTGTTGATGAGGTGGTACTAGTTGATGAATTTGATGAACAATGCTAAAACTAGGGTCTAGGCTGGTTGCATGGATTCTTAAAAGCCAATGTTCCAAAAGCAATATTTAAGAGTTGACTACATATTTTCTCTTGTTGATGGAGTTGTACTAGTTGATAGATCTGATGAATAACACCAAAAATAAGTTCTAGGCTTGGAAGGATAACAGACTGAAGAATATCAATTGGTCTCAACGTGATAGTCTCACACAAATGTTCAATGTTCACCAAATGCCACATAGGATGAAAATCATCCATTGAAAGCAAATCCTTACCATTCAACATTTGCAAAATATGATACCTACAAGGCAATCCAATTATCTTCATGAAGATATTAAAACAACTCTACAATTCTTCACCTCCTTCCTCTTGTGCCATCAGCATATATGTGTGAAATTTCTTCAGAGCATAGAATGATACTCATTGGATTCCATTTTGATAAAATGCTTGATTGTGATTATGCAAAACCCAAATATGTTCCATGTCTTGTTGTGCTTTAATTTTCTTGAGTTTATTCTCAAAGGCATGAGATAGTCAAACCTCTAAACATTTTGCATATTTTTAGTGGAGAACTTCAAATATTGTTTTATTGTTGAGTGTTGACCTACCCTTAGCTCAAGAAAATGTAAAATTGCCAAAATGAATATCCTCATTTGTCCATGTTGCTACAAAGCTTTCTCTATATATACAATTCATGTTGTCCTCATATATAGTTGATCATTGTTTGAATCAAGTCATATATTTCACATAAAACACTCCATAATCTAGTAAATATTTTTGGAATTTTGAATTCCACCACATTTTTACTTTCACTCATGAATGTATTGCAGTCATCTTTAATACCAAAGTATTTCTTACAATTAGCTAAAATTTTCTTTTGAATGTGCCAAATACAAAGATATGCTGAAGTAGGGAATGAGGATGGAAGAGCATTCATCAAATAAAGCTCACAATCTGTCACAATTGTAAGTGATTTGATAGGATTGTACAAGGATGCAATGTGATCTAAAGCTCATTGGTCGTATGGTTGTGTTTCTTCTTGTAAGAAGGCAACTTCAACTATAAATGATGTGTTGAAACTTGTGACGCCAATAGCATGAGCATTGACATTTTGAAAGCAAATTTTTTTTTATGCACAATCCATCACCAAAGAGTATGGACATGCTTGAGGCAAACAACTGCAATTAGGATGTGCACAGAACAAATGAGTAACCTCATTTGCATTATTTCACAAATAGTCACTTTAGTAGTTGCTAAAAGTATCTAAAAGACCAAGATTTGGTGGTCTATTAGCAAGTTCTTTTTTTAAAGCCATGCTTGCTCATTGTATATTATTCTTGCTATCATATCAATGTTAGGAGTAATTTTTTGCAAAGCTAGGAGAACATACTTTGGAGTAATGTTAGTGCTCACATTTGAGATGTCATTACATGTTGCTTTGGTTGAAGATGATGGACAACAAGATGACCACAAATGCAAGTTGAAGGATCATGATAGTGCTCTCTATTAAAAACATTAAGATGCCAACATCCATAAGATTTCCACAAGCATATATAGAGCATGAATGTGTAGTCAGTCAAGCAGGAGCTATGAGTTATATGGCTTTGTACAATAGTGGTTCAAGCTCTTAAAGCATAGTATGTGCATCCTTGGTCACATTTGAGGGTAACTCAATTCATGTCTGATCAATTTCTAACAACGTCATATCCTTGAGAATGCACAAAAGCATTGATACTTTGCAGCATTTTATCAAGGGAAATTTAAGAAGGTTTAGCATGATGGAAGTTAGGAAGTCGGATCAGGTGAATTCCTATGGCACATAGTCATGGGTTTTAGAATTTTTGAGTATCTTCCTAGATGGTGAACTCCTTAGAATTTGCTCCTTACGCTAGCAATTCAAAATCAGCAAGAAGAAATCCCCAAAGTGGTACTTAGTAATCTAGGCATGATCTTCATACATAAGTGGTAATAAGGAAGTGATTCACACTTTTCTTGTTTTAGGAAAAATGCTAAAAATCATATTGGAAGAGACATACAATGCTAACTGATATGGAGATACATATGAGTAAGCAATCCAAATAGAACTTTTGGCTTGTAGACCACTTTTTTTGGACGTGAAGCCGAGAGATTGATATATTGCACAAAGTGACAATCACCAACAAAGATTAGAAGACTTTGTTAAACCTGATGGAATTACTCACATGAAATTTCTTTGGATTGTCTTTGCTATGCTATGCAAAGGCCTTGGAATTCAATCACTTGCAAGTGTTTCTATAGGTTTTTTTTTTATGTGGGAGGAGCCTGAAAAGAGCGTAACTTAAGAGTTAGTTAACCAAACATATACTTAGAACATGACAACAGCTGGGATATGACAAGAAGCTAGTGGTAAGAAGAGAGAACCATACCATTAAGTTGATATCAAATTTATTTGGTCTCCCAACATCCAAAGCTACACTGCTTAGACCATCAGTCCTCAAGCATAATTCCAACTTAGATTTATCTATAGGTTGCTTTTTGCATTGAGTTAATATGTTTTTGCACCTATATGGTTTTGGCTCTTCCTCGCATATGATTTGTGAGTTAGCTTGCACATAGTTATTAGTTAAGATTATGTGGTGGATAGTTGTATGATTTAGCTGGTTTGTGCTCTAATGCTCCAGGCATTTGTCCGCCACTTGAAAGGCTAAATACTCATAGTTCACCGATTTTAGACTATTGCATCTAGGAGATGAGCGTTGTTGTTGTATGTGGTGAAAATTTTGGGCAGTTTAAAGGGCAGATAACAAGTAGTATGCTATTGTTGCTAATATTATTTTTGTGTTTTCACAATGGAAACATTGCAATGAGGAAAGTAGTGTCTTAGCTATGCCAATAACACCTACAATTATGGACAATCTGTTGATGGTAATGTATGAAAATTACTGTCTCAAGAAGATTGCAATGCACATCACTACTCCTTTAGCTATGCTTGTTGATATGTTGAAGCCAGCATCCAAAGAGATGCACATGTTAAAGGAGTTGTGATTGAGCTTGCCTTGGAGAACCTTGAAAACTTACATGTACATACTTCTACAGTTGGTATGTGTCATGCAAACTTACAAGCTTCAGCTTTAGATCCAGAACTACGTTCTAAACTCTCTCCTTGATATTGGCTCTTTGATAGTACATTATATGGTTGTAATCATAGGCAATCACTCTGTGCACTATAAAAAGCCTAAATTTTGGTGCTACCTTGGGTATTTGAGGACAGTGCCTATTGCATTGGCCCAGTTTCGAGATTGTGTTGATAAGGAATTACCTAGGATGTTTGATTGGTTTACATATTGAGGCCTATGTCTGACCTTGTAATTCTGCCTTGAAGCTCATGAGGATCTTTAAGGGAGATCAGTAGACAAAGTCATCCATAAATGTTCATTTTTTTCTCCTTGGAGAAATTCAAGACCATGTAGTACTTTTCTTTCAAACTGGCCGATGCCTTTATTGTAAGCTATCGCTAACTTAATGCCAACTACAAACTCATAGTCCTTGAAAACCTAAACCTCATAGTAGCTGCTTGACACTCAATATACTCTCCTTCAAATTGATAGCAAAAATGCATTAAGGCATCTGAAATTAAGATTATGCAACCAGAGGTGTGCATATTCTGCACTAGAGTTTGGAGAAGCCTACCCTGACTCTATATTATAAAGTAGTTTTCAGTAATCTGTAGTCTCATAGTTCGTAACATTCAAATTTCCCTAATGCCAGCTTTGTTCAAATATTTCTCTTCGACCAGCTCTTCTCTCTAAGGTGAAGCTGCAACTCCTGTATTGTCTTCTCAACCCACTTCCTACCTCTTAAGTTATATACTATTCTAAATCAACTCTACATTAACAGCTATAGTACTGTTTTGAAAAAGAATAGTTATGCTTAGATCTAAGTTCAAGTAGTGACATGGTGGATAGCCAGTTTGATCAATTTTAATGAGTAAATAATATATAATTAAATATTAAGAAATGTAAGATTATGAGAAAAGACTTCTACTTGGATCTATATTTGTGCATATAGAGAAATTTCTCAAAATTTTGTAAATTAATAATATAGTGGATGCATTCATCTATCACTCTCTCGATCCTTTCAATGATAATGTTATCTATTTTCTGGTATCAAATTATTGTATCTTAGCACTCTTTATTTTACTTCTCCATCTTAATATACCCAAAATAATCATGAAGCAAATCATTTGTAGCAAGTATTGTTACTAATTATCCTTCTCCTAACTCTTTTAATTACCCACTTTAGTATAACCAAATCAAATACTTTTATATCTTACCAAGGTTACTTTATGCTTGCATAAAATAAAGAGGTCTACGGTGTCCAAACAACCATATCTACATTCCATTGCAAAATAATAACCTCTTCTTGTTGAGGTTGTAATCCATTTGTAGTCAGCGTAGTTAGTAGCCATGGCCAACCCGTTTGCCAAAGTTCCATGTTCCTAACTTATCCACTTTTCGTATAGGCCATATAGGGCAAGTCCTGGATTTCTAAAAATTTGGTACTAAGAGGCTCTGGGTGCCAAAATGAACTCTATGAGTTTTTTAGTTGAACGCAAATCCTTAATATGAGCTAGAATGCAATAGCAAACTAAAAAGTAAACTGAGAATTCTACTATTCTATACCGTAGAATGAAAAAAAACATGATACAACAATTTCTTTCTTTGTGTGTTCAAAACCTTGATTTGGTTTGGATATTCTAGTTCTCTTCTTCTCTTGCTGCCCAGCTTTTTCCACTCAGCTACTCTTTACCATAGATTTGAGTTGTACCAGGAAGGACTACATGATCTCCCTCCTATTCACTGGAATTGCAATGAGATATTAGACTCATTTAATTAATTGCTATTGTTGAAATGGTTGAGAAGCATTTTATGTAGATCTGTCACTATTTTATGGATGTACTTAGAAATGCACTCTTCGTAAACGTTTGGTTGATGATTATAAATTCATAGTCGATCTGATAAGCTATTATTATTTTTTACCAATAAAAAAGACATTCATTGATTCATAAATTTAAATTCACTATCAAATAATTATTACTATTTTCCTTTTGATTGACATCGGGCTACTTAACTTTTTGAACAAAAAATCATTTGATAGTTGTTAGCATAAGGATCTGATGCGGATTCTATCAAGTTATATAGTCTAAATCAGCAGCATACAGAGCCAACCAAAAAGTATGTGGATCCAGCCAAAAAACCCAAACTTTAATCTCACACTACATGATAGAAGATTCTACTTGTCGTGTTGTTTCCAGTAAAAATCTACGGAAATTTATGTTTTATTGTGGAAATAAATCGAATCCTTTCTTTTTGACTCATTACCAGAAGCAGCAGGTTCATACTGAGTGCATGGAATTGCTACATTGGACAATGTATGATAAGAAAGTTCTTGGGTTTTGATCGATGATTGTCGATCTCACTTCTCAAAATCCCTACATAGTTTACGATCCGGAATAAGTACTTCACCCAACCCCACCTGTAACAGGAACCTTTCACAAGAAGTCAGGTGTTTTTCCAGCTGATACCATTGATTCAGGATTCGACACACGTAAACCAGATTCAGCATCACTGTAGGCAGAACCATGCTCATTTTCATACTTTAAGCTCGAGCTCCCCTGTGCTCCTCTTCTTGGCGTTTCTGTCAGCTTTGATATTCGTCAGTCCTAACCTCTCCGGAAGAAGACTACTTAGATCTGCGAACGAGGCCTCTGGAAAGTGTAGCTCAGCGGATTCAAATCTCCTAATTTAGCTGAATGCAGAGCACAATATCTGAAGGATCGGTTTACGATCTTCATTATCTTCGTAATAAATTATACTAAATAGCATGGGTTTGTCCCCAATCAAATCTGAAAGGGTGTCAGAGGTCATACCAATACTCTATATTCGTTTATTCCCCACATGTTGGTAGGCCAGTCACGGAACAGTAGTAGGCCGCCCTTGAAGTCACATTGTCATCGAATATGTTTCTGCTCATTTTGAAAAGGCCCAGTGGATCGCTACATCTGCACAGGCTCAGCAGGAATAAACGTAGATTAAAGATGAGAAGAAAGTGAATTGACGACATGGCGCCGGCTAGAGTCAACGAACAATTGGTGTCTCGGCTGTGTTCATGACTTCTGAAAACCTGGAGAGTCAACCCGCGATATGGTCCGAGACGTACTAGGAGACTGACTTCAATAACTTATTGTACACCTCTTATAAAACATTCCGTGCTTATGCAGCAAAACCTCTGTGCTGAAAGAGCAATCTGCAGCTGCAAGACCTCGAAAATTGTGACAAGAAGATTTGTGAAGCTAAAAGTTAGATGAAGGACAACCAGTTTAGGCCCTTCGTTTCGGTTCGATGCCGTCGGAATTTCACAAATGATACAATTTTACGACATCTGACATCTAGTTCGAGTTGAGTTGAGGATAGGGGTGACACCATCGATTCTTATTAAAGCAGTCCACACCCAAAGCTTCAGCGGGGAAAATTACAATTCTGCAGGCTTGAACGTCAAGAGGAACAATTCTTCAATTTTTTCGGACATCAACACCTCAACACCAACGAAGGAAAATGGAAGCAGGATCAGAGATGACGCGGGCATCTATCTGTTTGATTGCTCTCTTATCTTCGTACATCACACTTCAGGTATCAGCAGCCACGTTCAGCATCGAAAATAAGGCCCTGGCCACGCCAGGAGGACAGCGATTAGAGGACGAGTTCGGGAATCGGGCTTTGACATCTGCTCTTCAAAACGCACAAACTTTGATCCTGCATGAATTCTCCATGAGCAACGGCCCAAAAATCGACCACATTACGCTCTTTGTCGAGGACATAGACGGAGTGGCATATACTAGAGGTTCAACTATTCATCTTTCTGCAAGATATGTAGCGCACCTTTCGCCCCGAAACTGGTATCTGTGGAAGAGGGAAATCATCGGAGTTTTATATCACGAGATGGCACACATCTTCCAGAATATTCCATGTGATTACAACGAACATCACTACATGCGAGGTGTGGTTCAAGGTGCATCTTATAGCATCATCCAGCTACCCTGTGATTACAATGACAGCATTTACCTGAAGGGTGTAGTGGAAGGTGTAGGGGATTTCATCCGACTTCGGTCTGGCTACCAGTCGTGGAGGAGGCAAAGTGGTGGGCATTGGTTTGACGGCTACTCCACCACTGCTTTCTTCTTTGATTGGATTGACAAGACTCAGATCAGTAAGTTTGTGAACCGGCTGAACCAAAAGATGGGACAGATGCCATGGACGAACGACTTCTTCCGGCAGATTGCAAAGAAGGATGTGGATACTTTGTGGCAAGATTATCAAAAGAGCTTGGCATTGGGAGATTCGAATAAAATTTCTTACATTACAGCTTGACAAGCATCGGATTCCTATGGGGATCCAGATCCGCATCCAGAAGCCATTCAACAGCAGTAGGTTCAGGGATGAAATTTAGATACTCCTTTCTAAATTTCATCCCTGAACACTGACATCCGCGAACTCGCTGTCGATCGTATTTCCAATTTTGATAAATACGTGTAATTTTACATTCTTGATCCGCTTAGTGACGATATTTCTTCTCAATTCCATTGCATTCCATCTGAATGAGAAAATGCAGTTGCATGGCCTTCTTGGTTATCGACGAACTAGCTTTTGAAACGTAGTTCTGCATAAAGAAAGCATTTTAGAACACTAAACTTGCATTGAAGTGACATTGCAAGATGTTATCATCTGTTCTCCGAAACAGAGATGTGGCCTCCGGTTTACATAAGAAAGTGCTCCCCTAAGATTGGTAAATGGTGCACCACAGATCATAAATTTATCTGACTCGCAAAGTGGTCGAATCAATTGCAACTATTAAGTAGATGTGAAGCTACTTCATAGAAGTCAAACTCACAAACTCACAAGTTGATGACTTTATTCGGTCTTCGAAACCGATTAGCGACCAGAAATGGAATCATTGATAGTTTGCTTGTCCCTCGGTTTCAAAGGAAAACGTTTCTGCCGGCACATGGCAAGTGAGTTCGAAAAGACGAAGTTTGGTATCGCTAATGCCACACTCTAAGAACCTGTATTAGACAATGCACTAGACAAAATTACTGCCGAGTAGCCAAAAGGTTATCATCTGCACAAGCAGACTGCAGCTACGCCGATATCTGGATCAATTGACTCTGCTGACAGCTTCGGGGGTAACTTCTCACTCAAACTAAACAGGATAATGATATTCATATTTTTACACAAGAACCTGAGACAGACAAAATATCTATGATATACTATTAGGCCACAGCATGTTTCCTTTCCTAAAGGTTTCCGAAAGGGTACTTGGTCCCATAAAGCCATGATCCATGACGTTCAAAGAGCTTTTCTTGGTCTTTCGTAGATTAAGAGGCACACGAGCAAGTCGTTTGAGTTTGAAAGCGGCCGGCCAAGTGGTGGCTTTCTGGATTGGTTTACTGAAAATCAATTTCACCTTTATTAGTGTGGTATCTACGGAGAAACTTAAGGAGGTCATGCTATCATTCGCTTGAGTGGAATTCAATCAATCATCAACCCCATGCTACAGGTTGCAAGGGGGGACACTCATTTCTTGATCATGAAACAGTGCCCTTACTTGAATTGAGATGTTCTCCATGATGATGAGACCTCCAGCCGGGTATGTTAGATTTAGTTAATCTTTACTTTAGAACATTTTCTAGTTTTCGTATTTTCAGTTTAGGTATTTGTACTTTTAGTTTAAGTACCTCTAGAATTCAAATATCTCATTAGTGTAAAGTGGTGCGCAGTAACACTTAGTGTTAACAAAACAATCTACTTGTTTCTCCATTGTGTATATAACAGTGTTTTTGAGCTTGGAATAGTCAGTTCTCCTCCAAGGGCCATTCCTAGCACTTTGTACATGGTTTTAGGTATTTCCTGAACTGCTTACCTTGGGATGTCTATCATGATGTGAGAGTGAACTATTGTGTACTATCTCTAAAGGCTATGAGAGGGAGAGAGTGTGAGTCAAGTGAAGTATTGTGTAATAATTTTAAAGGGTATGAGAGGGAGAGAGTATGAGTTGAGTATTTTTGTGAGCAATAAGGAGTGCCTACTTTGGTGAGATTGGGAAAGCTGATGTAGGATGTCTGATACATCAAAAGTCAGAATGACCAACAATAGAACTTCAACTTTGTTCAGAGGAAACAACAATTCTTATCAGGTTGTGAGCCCACGGTTGGCACTACATTTGATGGGAGAAATCAAAGAGCTGGAGAAATTGGGTGAGCACAATTACATGATTGTGTAATGTGATGTGAAATCTATTCTAGATAGTTATGATTTTTTGGACATGGTATTAGAAATTCATGATACCAATGACATAGAGTCCAACATAGTGGAGAAAGTGAAGCACTCTACAACTAGGACATTTCTCTTACGTGCTCTTGTAGTGCTTCCATTTCTTCAAAATTTACTTTTGTTGATCATATCAAGCTTAAGTGCTAGAGAACCACACGGATACATAGAATTATTGGAAGAAGTGCCGCAAATGGAGAGGTATTCAGAGGAATGACCTTGGCAAGCTAGGATGGGAGAAGCACTCTGAGTGTTGTAGGATAATTTTGAGGACTTTCAGGATGTCCAGCACTTAGAGTGATGTAGCATAATCTTGAATGCTAACAAGAAGAATGAGTTTGGAGGCCACATGAGCTACATGGCCAAGTATCATGGTGGCAAGTGAAGTTGTGTCACGAAGGAGATGAGAAGCACTCGGCAAGGTGTAGAATGATCCTGAGTGCCTGAGGATGGAACAACACCCAGAGTGCTGAGGGATCATTCGGAATGCTTGTAGGATATGCGACACTCTGAGTGCTGGTAGGTGAGACATACAGCCCTGAGTGTTGAGTGTCACCTTGGCACTCGGATGGAAGTGCCACCATAATTTGAACTTGCTGCCAATGGCTCTTACCTCCAATGGCACTTGCCACCAAGGACTGTTACCTACAAGATAACTGGTTGGCACTCAGTGGGCAAGTGTGGCATGGGAGAAGTTGGTCGGCAAATGGATTTCAAGCATGTGGGAAAGTGATTTTGCATCAAAAAACATGTAGAGGCCTTTGCCTGCATAATATTGAGTATCTACATGCTTTGTAACCTCATGAGTGTTGAGGAATGACCAGGATCTGGGTGTATAAATTGAAGTGTCTAGCTTGCAGTGACACTTTTTGCAAATCAGTCTTCCTACTTAGTTAATAGAGTAGTGTCCTGCAAATTTTTGTGAAGAAGTAAGTACTAAGAGTTGTTTTTGAGATGTGCACTCAGAGTGAATTGAGGCACTTGGTGTAGTATATTATTAGCTTGTAGCATCCTTTTATGTGCAAGAACCATGGTAGTCACTCCTAAGACTTACAAGAAGGAAACTAAAGCCCTCCTTAGATTTCTTGTTGCAAACAAATGTGCAATATAATATTGAATGAGTGTGACTAGAAGTAAGCACTTGGGATTCCTACTTTGGAATTGGGAGTTTTTTGACTTCCATATGATCCATGAGATGAGAGGCAAACAAGACTTCAAGGGGAATGTGGGGTAACCCATTGAATTGGATGAAGGACCATTGGAAAACGGTACTTGGCCCATATATTGGGGTTGCAAGAGCCATGAAAATGTAAATTTATAGACAAGGAGCTAATCCCTGAGGTCAAGAGCCACTTTAACAGCAAGCACACCAAGACAATTGATAGAGTGTAGCCAGTTGCAAGGAGAGCCATTGTAGAAGCCATTATGAAGCTTTTCAAAAACAAAATGAACCACCTACTTAACAAATGGCCAGGTAGTGTTCTTTGATTACATGTGCATAGGAGAGCTTGTAAATTGGACCAAAATGTTTGACAAGCAATGCAAGCTCTTGCACCAAGACTTTGAAGATGAAGGATTAGTCACTTACATTGCTCCTTTTGCAGTGCACTACTACATGGGGACAAATCTTCTAGCAAACCAAGAAAGGAAGAGGTTCCCTACACATTTCATCTTGCATATTATTTTGAAGCACAACCTGAAGGACCTACATAGATTGCCAAGTATTGGCTGGCAGATCTGAAGTTTGTAAAGACTGGCCAATTTTTGCTTGTAGAAGAAGAACTTGCCTTGCCCAAGGCTCCAAAGAGGAAGAACACCACTCCAAAGAAGAAGCCACTTCCTCTAGCCAAGAAGTCAAAGGCAAGTGCACTGATTGTTGAAGTGTCCTCTTCAGAAGATGAAGCCAAGGACACTAAGGTGGATGAAGACAAAGACAAAGAGGAGCAAGGATCCTTCACTCTACAAGGATCAACCTCCACCTTAGGAGACAACAAAGAAGGAGAAGAAACCTGGGAAGATGCCCAGTCTGATACCATTGTACTGCCCAAGTGCAAGACCATAACATGGACGAGGGCCCTGCAGATGAAGAAGAGCACATGGTGGAGGAAGTGTCAATGCCACGGCATCCACCATTGAGTCCAGATGTGCAGAAAGAAGAAGTGCAATAGAAATGCAAGATTGGGCTGAGTGCTCAAAGGACCAAGAACTTTGGCCAAGAAGAGAAGAGGATCAAATCAGAGACAATGCAAAGAAGAAGAGAGGTTGACATTGTAACTGATCTTCTTGAGGAGGTTGCACTTGAAGTGCAGATCAAAGTGCAGGAGGCACCCACAAGTTCCAAGTTGGTGCAGGTGCATGAAGGCTTGAGCTTCATCATCTACTCATGGGCATTACACTGCAATTATTGGAGGTGTTGCTGCCCAAGTATCAAATTGAGTGCCTTGATGTAGTGGACTACACCATGTTGATCAAAGCCATGCACAAGCAAGTCTACAATTAGAAGGCAAGAGAAGACATGGTGAAGGACAAGGGAACAAAGGGCAGAGATCTGTACAAGGCAAAGGATAAGTCCCTTGCTGCAAGAGAACTAGGAGCTGAAGAGGAGAAGTGTTATTGCAAGAAACAAACAATATCATCAAGCATCAAAGACCAAATGTTTGAAGGAGATTGGAAGGGACTCCACCTTGAGTTTCACCAATTCAAGAAGGAAGCCAAAGACCAACTTTGCAGCAAGTGCTAGGAATGTGGAGAGCACTTGGAGTGCTCTAAAGGAGAAACATGACTGAATAGTAACATTGGAGTTCCAGATGCAAGATTACCGGAAGGAAGTATCAATGCAACTTGAGAGTGCTACCAAGGAGGCAGAGGATGAGAGAATTAAGCATCTGGAAAGCCTACAAGTGCAAGAAGATTAGAAGGCCAAATGGAGCAGGCAGTCAAAGTAGAGAGAAGAAGACCAATTGAAGGCATTGTGCCAACTAGAAGAGACTCAAGCCCCATTCATGGAGATGCTGAAAGAAGAAGGAGCAGTGTGTGCCCTGAGGACCAAATGCCATGGATTGAAGATGCATGTCCAATGCTTACAAAATCAAGCCTATGAGGAAGAAGGAATTAATAGCATATCCTTACACTTGGAGGAGCACTCAAACAAGAAGTTCAATGAAGTATGCTAGACCTTCTTGCTAGAGATAGCTAGGTATCAAGCCCAGCAGACCAACTCATTGGATACCTAAGAGGTGAATGAAGTCCTTCACCCCCAATAGTTCTAGGCCAAGGCACTCCCTCAAGAGGAAGTCGTTACGTAAATCAAGCACTCTTTAGTAAAGATTAGATACTCAAAGTTGTGCAATAGTTGAGCACTCTGAGTAGGCTAGTTGTTTCTACACTCAACATTGTATGTATTGTAGAGGAGTGCTCTCAAAGTTTAGTGGCACTTAGAGTTGTATAGAGTTGAGGACAAGTGCCCTTTGAATTGTATTGCACTTTGACATGTATATATATTTGTGTAGGAGTGCCCTCAAGTTTGTATAGGTACTCGGGGTTTGATGTATCCCTTAACACGTGTAGGAGCCTAATAATTCTGTAGATGATTAGGATAAGATAAGATATTAGGATAGTAAAATCAGGAGTGGACAGGTTAGATCAGGATTTTTTAAGGATTGACTTGAGACTTTGATCCCTCTAGCTTGGAGCAAAGTTTATAAATAAGGTTGAGTGCCACTTGCACTTGTGTTTGTTTGTTTGTGTAATGCAAACTTTGTTTACCAGTAAAGAGTGAGCCTACTCCTTTGCAAGTTAAGTGTCCTTCACTTTGTATGTTGTTCAATGTTTAAGCAAGAGTAGAGGTCAAGAATTTCACACTAGGTCTTCAATGCTTAGTGCCAAACAAGTACTCACCCTTGATTAAGGTGAAAATTGAATGATTTGAAGGAGTAAACTTGTGCAATGAGTGGATTGAGAAGCTCACCACACAAGCAGTATTAAGGAGTCAAAATTTTAGGCAAGGAGTAGCATGAAGTTTAGTCTTGCAAGTTGTGCTTTTTGTAAAGGGTAGAACACATTTGTAGGGATTGCATCTTTGGAATGGAATGGCACTTGGAGTTGGACAAACCATCACCTTTCAAGAGCAATCTTGGCTAGATCATAGAATGGAAGTGATTTTTTTCCTTTTGCTTTATTGCATCATAAAGGGTGACACTTCCTTCTTTTGGGAGTGGTTCCTGCCCAAAAGATTAACAAGAAACAATAAATGAACTGAGATTTGGAGACAAGTGTTTTGCTTTATTCTTAGGTTTTTCCAAACAATATCCTTGTGGGGACAAATTGCTCTTATTCTCCACACTATAAGTACGTCAACACTGAGTTGTCACAACTCTACAAGAGCAAATCAAAGACATGGCAAATAGATACTCTTGAAGTTGGTAAATTTGGATGAAGAGTTTGTTTAACTCAAGAGATTGGAGATTGGGCAATGCTGATATTCATATAAATACAAGAGGGTGATGAGTTCAACAAGCACTTGTGAATAATATAGAAAAGCTTCAAGATGCTCAAAGATGATGGGTTACTGTTTGCATAGAATACATGATTAATCATCTCTTATACACTCTTCCTCCAAGCTATGGATCCATATTAGTAGCTCTAAAGTCTCAACATGTTGAGGTTATTGCATGGGTGTATGTTGCAACTAACTTGATAGAGTTCAACATAGACAAAAAGGTCAAAGAGAATAAGTGTCACGCCATTTGTAGTTCCGCATCTAGATGCTCGGACACTGGAGTTCCAGTGATGGTAGTTAGAGTTATTCTAGCTGTTTCTCAGGGACTACTTTCCGACGGTTAGATTTCGTGTTCGGGGTACTGACTTCACGGTGGGGCCCACCGTCACTTTGCACCGTTTGCACCGTCGAGTGTGCCGTCAGCGGGACCGTTAGGGTTTCAGGGCTAGCTCGAGTCCAGGGGGTATAGTTTCGAAGTGAGCTCCAGAGAGCTCACTTCTCTGATGTTGAGCCTTCGAGTTCTTGGCTATGGTGGACAGAGGCCGGCAAGCGTCACCTGGATTCTCTATGCTTGAGTGGGTGTGGCTTGACTGTAATCAATGCCCAGTTGTTGGCAGTTTATAGAGTGACAGATCAAGTACTGATCTGAGTTGAGTTGAGTTGAGAATGTTAAGCAATCTGATTACATCAGAGAAGTGAAGTCAGGGGGAAATCGGGTGCAGGAACGTTGAGTGTTGGTGGTATCTCCAAGCTCGGTGGATCGTGGTAGCTCGATTCAGGTTCTGTGTTTCCCTAGTGTGCAGAAGCTCGTGTAGTTGATGCAAATTTGGCAGTTAGGCGGACGGTGTGCGGAAGCGCTGGCCAAATTTCGAGCAAAGAAGGAGCAATTTTCGAGCAGTGTTGTGATTTTGAGCTCAAGAGGTGAAGGCAAGACCAATTTGCTGCGAGTTGGGCTCAGAAAGTGAAATTGAAGGTGGAGTTGGAAAGCTCTTCTCATGAAATTGTGATTTGGAAAAACCCGTTTTGTCAATTTGGCTCGAGTGGAAAGTTAGCGGGGGATTTGGCGGACATCCATCTTTAGGGTTTACGTCAGATTTTACGTCAGATTTTGGGCCAGAATTGGAGGAGTTTTGCTGTTTGGCCAGATTTGGAGAAGTTTCGCTAGTTTGGAGGAGTTTCGCAGATTTGGAGAAGTTTCGCCAATTTTGGAGGAGGTTCGAAGTGGCAACAAGAAAGGCCTCATTTCGGCGTTTAGAGGCTTCGAGGCATAGGGCTGTGGGCTATGAGAGGCTACGAAGGCCTAGAAGGGCCAGCAAGCCAGCTTGCTGGCGTGAGGCTAGCTAGTTTAGTGTAGATCTTGGTCATTGGTTGGCAAAATCTGCCTTTCTTGCTAGATTGTGCGCAACAGGGTTTGACCCCTAGATCTCTTGTTCCTAGACTGGTGCCCTAGCCAACTGGTCCACCCTCACTTGTTGTCATAGTGACTATGCCACTGTTATCTATACACATGTAGCTTTGGCTAGGAGAGGCAGTTTGATCCCATTCTTGGTGATCCTGGTAGCTTAGGACTTAGATACGAACTACTCTTATGTCAAATGCCAAATGGTGGCAGAGTCAGTCCCGTGTTGTGTTATGAGATGGAGGGTTTTCGTTTAGATTTCTTGTGATTGGATCCCCTCCATTCTCTGCTTCCTGTTTGTGCACAACGTTTGTGTGAGGTGCCTTGACTTTTGAGCGTTGGTGCTCTGGTGTGCTCTCGGTGGTGAGGCTGGAGTGATGACCAGTCAGACTACCTTTGTTTCTCTCCGGTGAGGCAGGAAGTGATGACCTGCAGACCGTGAGAGTGCGTGTTATGATGGCAGGTTACAGGTTGCCCTTCCCCTAGTGCAGTTATCTCGGTTAGAGTTACATTAATGGGTGGTGTTTTAGTTGGTGTTCGCACGCGGTGGTGCTGGCACTTGGTGGGGCACTTGCGGTTGCGACTTGCTGTTGCAGTTGGTGGTTCGGGTTTGTTGGTGTGGTTACTTTGTCACGACGGAGTTCTTTGGAGATTCCAGAGGAGTTAGCCCTGCAGTACGCAGTGGGTTTACTCGGAGTGGTGCTCGGTATCAGCATGTATCTCAGGTCCCAGTGAGGGAGGAGATTGACTCTGAGTTGGAGTTCGACACAGGAGCTGATTCAGTTGAGAGTGCACTTGGTGTGTCCGCACCGTTGTTGTGGGACATGGACGAGATTTATGGGGCCTCCAAAGGCCCTAGGCGTTACTCTGGTACAGTGGGTACCATTGAGTTGGATGACTTCATCCAGGAGTTCGATAGTTGGTGTGATCTGCAGCAGATGCGGAACCCGACTTTGTTCACACCCTTCATGGCATGGAAGGGGTTGTTTCAGCACTTGGAGGGTCCACCGATGGACGACTACCATGAGTTCAAGAGAGCTCATTTGGAGGAGATTGAGTTATGGAGACAGTATTGGTCTCCACACTATGTCTCCATCACTTCAGGTTCGGTGGCCAGGAGTAGGTCGGTTGTACCTACGAGTTCTAGCTCGAGTAGTGTTGGTGGAGCTAGTGGAGGTGCACTAGCTGGAGATAGTGCTACTACGAGTGGAGGTACCGCTGCAGGAGGTGGTGTGGTACCGGGGTTTAACCCCATGGTTGAGTTCTTCCTATGTTTGAGGCAGAACTACCAGGGAGTGCGGACTGACAAGCTGAGGAGCTTGCAGGAGTTCCAGCGGAAGGCTGGAGAGAGCCTATGCGAGGCATACACTCGCATGAGGCGGCTGATCAGTTTCACTCAGGGAGTTACTGAGGCCCAGGCAGTCCAGTTTTGGTATGGGATACTGGACAGGGAGTTGCGACGTAGAGTTCGTGATGCTACGTTGTTGCAGGCTACTTCGCCCACTTTGGCAGTAGTCTTTGGTTTGGCTGAGCGTATTGAGCTCAACATGGTGGAGGAGAGAGTGGTGACATCTGGATTTGGTAGAGAGACCTCATCCACGGTTGTGACTTCTTCTAGAGTGCAGTAGAGTGCACCACGCCCAGTTGGTTTTCGAGGACAGGGTGGACAACCCAGATCCTATGGAGCGAGTGGAGGGCCTAGTGGAGTTAGACCCTTACCCTCATTTTCGGGTCAGCAGCAGCCAGTGAGTGGTGGTGTTGCTTGTTGGACTTGTGGTGGACCTCACCATAGGAGAGAGTGTACTCAGGGCAGCGGACCTGATACCTCTGGTGCATCACAGCCAGCACAGAGGCAGTGTGAGCACTGCCATAGATTTGGTCATACTAGTGACCGGTGTTTTGACCTACACCCGGAGTTACGGAGTGGTAGGGCTGCTATGACAGGTAGTAGAGGAGCTCCAGTTCATGGAGGACGAGGTGGTAGAGGTGGTGGTAGAGGATCTACACCTAGTAGGGGTGCAGTACCTGCCCTTACTTCTGACACAGCTATGGCTACTCGGATTGAGCAGTTGGAGCAGAGATTGGCTAGTATGGCTATTGCTCATAGGAGATCAGATTCGGGTGCTGAGGCTTCCACCTCATATGCTGGTGATAGAGATGCTTTGGACTTCATGTGCGGAGCAGCACAGGTGGATGCATCTGCAGCAGTGACTAGGAGTGCAGTACGTGCTCCAGAGCCTAGAGGAGCATCAGTGGAGTTGGACCCACAAAGAGGAGAGGTTGGGAGACAGGTCAGACTTCCCCAATCTTTCACGCTATCTGAGGCATTGCAGACGACATCCATGGTTCCTAGACGTCCCAGTGCAGGTGTGGTAGGTGGTGATGGAGTACTTGATGGAGTACCTGCTAGTCAGCCACCTGCTACTACACAGACTGAGTCTAGCATGATGTTGGGGGCGGCTCAGCTGATTATGCGGCATCCTTTATTTTCAGCCAGTGACATGTTTACATTGGGAGTGGACCCAGCCCCAGTGTTCCGGTTGGCTGCCACGTTGTGTGAGAGTAGGGATGGTGCAGTTCCTACTACTAGAGCAGAGGTGGTTGGTAGTGGAGCTGACTTGGTTGAGGAGCATGGGATCCGTTCAGCGACCAGTGGTTTATGGCAGGCAGCAGCGGCTAGACTGGAGGAGTTGCCAGCTAGACCGGCCTTTGAGAGAGCGCGGTTTACACCTGGTGTTATCCTATTGGATAACCAGAGGGGGATCTTTTGTTTGGTAGGACCTTCAGGGAAGGTCTATACACCACAGAGAGTCTTGTTAGACTCTGGTGCGCAGCCCCTTATGTTGGGGAAGGCTGCAGTTGTTGGTCTGGAGTTACGGAAGACCGATGTGGAGAGGTGTCCATTTCAGATCCAGACATCTCTTGGTGGTGGTTCGACACAGTACATCACACGTGGAGAGCTTGTTGTCCAGGTTCAGCCTGGTCATCCGACTGATAGCTCGGTGGTGAGAGCTCAGGCTATTGCGACGATAGCTGAGTCCTATGATGTGCTAGTTGGGGGAGCAGTGTTATACCCTATGGGTTTCAGTATTGACTATTGGGAGGAGACAGCCTCTTATAGACCTGGTTGGCAGTCTGGTGAGGGACGGGTATGTCGCCTACCAGTACGCTTCAGTAGTGGCAGTCTTGGCTCACTACAGTCCGGGACCATGGCAGCATCAGTTTTGGCTTTCAGCGGTGCAGTTACTTGGCCTGGTGACTTGTTGGAGGGGAACGCCCATGCAGAGGATACTCCAATACTAGAGGAGATCACTCGGCTATGGAGTACGAGTGGGATTGTTCCATCCACCTTGGATGTTCCATTGTGGAGTTCAAAGGAGGCATTGCAGCAGCATGCAGATCAGTTGGTGCAGCAGGCTTGGAGTGGAGCCTTCGTACCATCAGGGGATGAGTGTGAGGATGAGCCTCTAGAGGCGATTGCTTTGACACCTTTGGATACCACACTCATTGCTTGGCAGTATCCAGTAGAGGGGATATGCCTATTGGAGTTGTTTGGTGGGATCAGCACCGGACTAGCTGCGGTATTACAGGCGGGCATCCGAGTACAGAGGTACTTGTATGTAGAGAGAGATGAGACTGCTAGGCGAGTCTCTCTACATCATGTGGCACACTTGGCCTATCGGTATCCGGAGTTATTACCGATGTCAGCAGTCAGAGGTTACCAGAAGGCCTTACCAGGAGACATTTCCTTACTGGGGGCGCATGACCTAGAGAGACATGGGCCTGTTCACTTGGTGATTTCTGGATGGCCATGTCAGGGACATACACGTGCGGGGCGCGGTTTGGGTCTTCAGGATCCTCGTTCTGGTGTGTTTTGGGAGATGTTACGGATACTACGACATCTCCAGGTTCATCAGTCTGTTTCTCCAGCTTACCTTTTGGAGAACGTTCCATTGATGGGTGATTCTCGCACTAGAGTGGTGGCGAGTACACATCAGGTCCATTCATGGATGGGACCTGATGTATTGTTAGATGCAGCCAGAGTGGGATCACGGGCTCATCGTCTTCATCTTTGGTGGACAAACCTCTTACCCAAAGAGGTTCTACAGCGTGCTTATGATGGGATTCAGCGACTGGACCACATTCTTGTTGATGATATCTTGGATGTTGGGCGTCAGTCTCAGACAGTGGTAGTGGCTGATAGGTCACCCATGGCAGTGGTGAACCTAGTTGGACAGCCTAGAGCTGCATTTCCCACACTCATGAGTTTCCCAGGCTCTCATGCTTTTCGAGAGGGAGGACTTGGACTTGTTTGGGACTCACAGTTACAGCAGTTGGTGGAGCCCAATGCTGATGAGAGAGAGCGGGCGATGGGTTTTCGCACCGGTATTACCACTGTTCCAGCAGTGTCAGAGGCATCCAGGCGTTAGGTGTTAGGTCAGGCTATGGACCTGAACTGTTTGACCTGGATTGTGAGCCTTGGTTTGGCAGAGCAGCGTAGGATGCGCTTGATAGGCATCACCACTCGGACGCTTGTGAGCCTTGTGCCTATCAAGACGATTCAGGCACATGCTGGGGGCGATGGACTGAGTGGACATGGTATTCTTGGGACACATCCAATAGCTACTAGGGAGAGTGGTCTACTTGGAGTCCATCCAGGTGAGCGTGGGCTACTTGGATTACACCCTTGGTCCACATGGGATGCAGCCAGAGGACGTATGGAGCTTGCAGCCAGAGTGGAGGGAGTTTTTCACACAGAGGTTGGGACCTCTAGTGGTCGGGAGCATGACACCATTGCTCCCAAGGGCCCAGTGTAGCAGCCAGTCAGTACGTCTTCCACTCCTACTACAGTTACAGAGGATACTTGGGAGCCAGATCTTGGACCCAAGCTTACTGGAGAGGAAAGACGGAGGGTTTGGAGGTTCTTGAGGAGTCACACGAGTTGTTTTGCCTTCAGTATGAAGGATTTGGGTGCTCTGAAGGGACCTGGTATACGGATTGAGCTGACTAGCGACACACCTGTTTTCCGACGTCCTTATCGATATAGTGAGATGGAGAGGACATTGATTCAGAGCCGGAGTAGTGACCTTTTTGAGGTTGGTTTGGTGGAGATTTCACATGGAGAGTATGCATCAGCGACAGTGATGCCAGCCAAATGCCAGCCAAGAAGGATATGCATGGCAACTATACAGATAGGCGGATGTGTGGAGATTACCGTCCTATCAACCGACAGACCAGGGCTGATCGGTATGCCATGCCTACACCGGAGGAGATTTTTGATGCGATTGGGCATGCAAAGGTCTTCAGTACTTTGGATCTTCGAGCGGGATATCATCAGTTGCCGATCAGGGAGGAAGATAAGTCCAAGACAGCATTTTGGGCTATTGATCCTCACGGCAAGGATGTGTTATATCAGTGGAGATTCTTACCATTTGGGTTGAAGAATGCTCCTGCTGAGTTCCAGAGGGTCATGGATAGGATCTTAGCTGGACTGGATTTTGCTCGGTGCTATATTGATGACATTTTGGTGTATAGCACTACTGTGGAGGAGCATGAGAGACAGTTGTTGGAGGTGTTTGAGAGGTTGAGATCTCATGGACTCAAATTACATCCTGGGAAGTGTAGGTTCTTCCATGAGCAGGTTGAGTATTTGGGTCACACTATCTACCCCGGAGGACTTGGTGTTCAGCAGACCAAGGTGGAGGCTATTGCACGTATTCCTCGGCCTACGGATGTGAGCAGAGTGCGAGCATTCCTTGGGTTGGCAAACTTCTATCGCCGCTATGTTAGAGGATTTAGTGCCATTGCCAAGGCCTTGACGAAGCTGACCAAGCTTATGGGGGACGACCATTTCAGGTTCACACTGATTGGAGTATGTTGGGGCTTGGAGCGGTGCTCACCCAGCATGATGATGAGGAGAAGGAGTTTGTGGTGGCCTATGCTAGTTGCTCCAACAATTCAGCGGAGGTGAAATATAGTTCATATGAGGGAGAGTGCTTGGCAGCAGTTTGGGCAGTAGCACATTTCCGATGTTACCTATTTGGTAACCCCTTCACTCTCATCACTGATCATCAGCCGCTGAAGTGGTTGATGGAGTCCGACAAGCTTTCAGGGAAGCTTGCACGATGGGCTCTGATTTTACAGGAGTATGATTTCATTGTTGTTCACAGACCTGGAGTGGTGAACCGTGATGCAGATGGGTTGAGTAGAAACCCATGTCCCAGCCAGCAGGATCAGACCGGAGCACGTTGGCATGGTGAGACAGATGAGGAGATGGTGCCAGGTTGGCATGCATCGGCCTTTCTGTGTATATTTGCAGAGACTTTGGTGGTATCTCTCTCAGCGCATACATGAGGAGTTATTGAGGTCACAGATCCAAAGAGTGAAGATATTGGTACAGTTCAGCAAGACATTCATGATGATGTCTTAGTGATGGACTATCTTCGCACTGGTGTTGTGGGTGGCACAGTTGGGGCCAAGGAGAAAGACCGTGTTCTTCAGCGGGCCAGACGGTTCAGATTGGAGGGTAGACACCTTTTGCGTGTATGGGAGGATGGTAGAGTGCGAGTAGTACCACTTCCATCACAGAGACCACAGTTGGTCCGTCATGCTCATGAGGAGCTAGGACATTTTGGAGTAAAGCGTACATATAGCTTACTCCAGAGTCATTATTGGTGGCGCGGTATGCAGACCGAGGTACAGCAGTTTGTTGCCAGATGTGTGGTTTGTGACCGAGTTAGAGCATCATTCAATGCTCCTACGCCACAGTTACACCCATTACCTATCATGGGATTGGGTTACCGTTGGAGTTTGGACTTTGCCGGACCTTTACCGCTGACTGTGAGACATCATCGGTATGTTTTGGTGATGGTGGAGCACTTCTCCAAGTGGATTGAGTTGGTGGCACTTCCTGACAAGTCTAGTGAAGGGACAGCTTACTCGTTCCTGGATCGAGTTCTTAGTCATTTTGGTGCACCAGCTGAGGTTTTGACTGATCAGGGTACAGAGTTCTTGGGAGAGTTTCAGGTCTTGTGTGACAAGGCTTTGATTGATCATCGTACTACATCCCGAGATCACCCTGAGGCAGATGGCTTAGCAGAGAGAGTGGTTCAGACGGTGAAGAGAGGATTGCGAAAGTATGGTTTGCAGAGAGGCCACTTGGGAGATTGGGATCTCCAATTACCTTGGTTGGCCATGGGCTATCGGTTCAGCCGGCAAGCCTCCTTAGCATCCTTCTCTCCATACTTTCTACTCTATGGACGAGATCCAAATTTACCTGCAGCCATTCGTAGAGATGCTACTGTAGTTTTGGACTTGGATGACCCTGATGTATGGATGAACGCATGTTCTCAGCGGGCAGAGATCTTTCAGAGAGTGATGCCGATGGCCTTCGAGAACTTGGCGATTGCTCAGCATAGAGATACTTTACGCTATGCTACCATTCGAGGAGGAGGTTATAGACCCTCGATCCGTCGATTTCATCCAGGCGACTATGTATATCTACAGCAGACAGCACCGATGACACTTGATGTTTCTACAGGCCGCACTATCTTAAGAGTGCGCGAGGTTTTGCCATCTGGAGTCCTTGTGTTAGAAGGACGTGATGGTGTTGTTTGGAAGGATCATGTGCGCAATTGTGCGCCATGCCACCTTCCAAACATTGATGGTACTATGGACCCAAGCTTGGCACTTGTACGTGCAGGCTTGAGGTGTATGTTATGTGGCTCTTCTGGTGGAGCTGCTACTATGTTAGTGTGTGATAGCTGTTCGAGATGATGGCATATGGCATGTATGACTCCTCCCCTCACGGTGGTTCCTCAGGGACAGTGGTTATGTCCTAGATGTACTTGACCTATAGCTAGTTCATTCTTTATATGGTATAGATTGCAGACAGGCGACTAACGATGGGGCTCCATAGCACCCGGCCTCCTGATCTTTGCCCATTAGAGGGTATACCATATACTTAGAGTAGATGGCTATCTGGAGTTAGAGGGACCTAACCGCCAGCTAGGGGGGCGATTGTGGCACTTTAGAGTCTATGTATGACTTATGTGTGAGTTGTGCTTTTATAGTGTATGATGTTGACAGCGATGTATGTTGTGTAGCGATGTATATACGCACGACAGCTGTCACGCCATTTGTAGTTCCGCATCTAGATGCTCGGACACTGGAGTTCCAGTGATGGTAGTTAGAGTTATTCTAGCTATTTCTCAGGGACTACTTTCCGACGGTTAGATTTCGTGTTTGGGGTACTGACTTCACGGTGGGGCCCACCGTCACTTTGCACCGTTTGCACCGTCGAGTGTGCCGTCAGCGGGACCGTTAGGGTTTCAGGGCTAGCTCGAGTCCAGGGGGTATAGTTTCGAAGTGAGCTCCAGAGAGCTCACTTCTCTGATGTTGAGCCTTCGAGTTCCTGGCTATGGTGGACAGAGGCCGGCGAGCGTCACCTGGATTCTCTATGCTTGAGTGGGTGTGGCTTGACTGTAATCAGTGCCCAGTTGTTGGCAGTTTATAGAATGACAGATCAAGTACTGATCTGAGTTGAGTTGAGTTGAGAATGTTAAGCAATCTGATTAATTGTGGCACTTTAGAGTCTATGTATGACTTATGTGTGAGTTGTGCTTTTATAGTGTATGATGTTGACAGCGATGTATGTTGTGTAGCGATGTATATACGCACGACATAAGAAAGGTCAAATGAACTACAAGTAAGGTTAATAGAGCTACAAATGAACTATTGGATGTTGCTTCTATTTAGTGCTTATTCACCATCAAGGAAAGGACAAGGTAGAAGATCAAACATACCTGGAAAAAGAAGTTGATGTTAGCAATAAACTTATTTTTCTGCCATGAAAGAGGTCATATTGCACTTTTATGTCCTAAGAAAGAAGAGAGGAGAGACAAAGAAGGCAGGAAGGCAATCACATCTAGCAAAGCGATACAAGCAAAGCATACAATGCATAGAACATTTGAGTGATGAGGAAGGATACTCAATTGAAGAGTTGGATTGGAGAATGTTTGTAGAAACGTGCAGGTGCTAAAATGGTTCAAGATGGTTCTTGGATTTTGGAGCTACCTCTCACATCTGCTACCAAAAGGAGTTGTTCTCAATTCTTCAACCTCTAAAGATTCCCAAGAGTGTTTGTTGTGAACTTGTGTAATACAAATAGCTAGACATATGATCTCGAGGTGAAATTTGGTTTAGTAACAACTTAAAGGATTTTATACATGATAGAATAAATAGATCAGATAGAGGTATCACCAAAAGAGTACTTCTCTTAATAAGGTAAAAACCAAAATATGTTTGGAAACCTTAAAACCAATAGCTAGACATATAATCTAGAGGTGAAATTTGGTTTAGTAATATCTCGAAAGATGGTACACATGATAGACTTAGTAGATCAGATAGAGATATCACCAAAAGAATACTTTTACTAATAGAGTAGAAACCAAATTATACTTGAACTTGAGGCAATTTTGGAGTGCAAAATGGATGAATTAGGCCTCAAAAATGTGCAGATTCCCCACCCCTCCAACAATGAAAAAGTTGGCCTTCCTCTCAAATGCTATGCCTTTCTCTTCTGTGTCTCTCTCCTATCTTCAAAATATTCCAATGGTACCAGAGTGAGTGTTCCAATCCGGGAGAGTGGATCACTCCTCTTGGAAGAACACGAGCTACTGAGACTGAGTAAGTTTGGAGGAAATGTAGAGCAATTGATAGGTTAGGAGTATTTTAAAGAGAGGATGGGATGGAAGGTCCTAGAGGACAATTTCCTATACACCATTTTCCATCCTTGAATCCATTTCACATCAAGATCATGTACATCTAGTGAGAACAAGTGAAAGTATATCTCGTTTACCATTTCGATGTAGAGTTCATGGACATAGTGATGAATTCACCAAACCTATTGATTCTACCTATAGTGATCTATGATAAAGAGTGGGATTTGACATTATAATGGATCTGAATGTCCCAAATCCTCTCCCTTTTAATACTCAAATAGAAATTTGTTACATAGTTAGACAAGAAGTGATGTTTAGTGATTTCATAATCAAGAATTTTGGTGAGGAATGTTCTCAGCAAGTGATAGCTTTTGATGTCCCAATGGTAGTCCCAATAGTTTGTGCACCCTCTTGAGTGATCATATTAACTCTCTATTGAAGTAAGAAGTAGTAATTGAGTGTTTGCAAGAACCATGGATCTGTAGTTACAGGAGCTAGTGCAAGGAATGCAAGGGATGTTGAACAAGTTTTAAAAGATGAAGATGACCATAGAGGCATTGTAGACTCAATTACAGAGTCAAATATAGACCTTCAAGAACAATCAGGCAATTCAATAAGGAGAACCATCTCAAAACCCAATCCTACAATTGAAGTACTTGGAGAGGCATCCATATCAATGACATCAAACTTGGTCAATGATGAATCACATTGTACTATGCATCTAACATATGCAATGAGACAGATAATGATCCTAGGACACTAGAGCAAGCAATGTTTAGACCAGAATGGAGTTAGTCGGACAGAAAAAGAAAGAAAATATTGTGGAGTTAGTTGATTATGCTATACAAGAAATGACAACAAATCTGTTTACAAAAGCACTACCTAAAGATAAACACATAAAATGTACAATATACATGGTAATTGTCCTAAATTCTCATTAAGGAGGAAGTGTTAGATTTAATTTATCTCTAGTTTAGAGCAATCCCTAGTTTTTGTGGTTCTAGTTTAGGTATCTCTAGGATTCAAATATCTCATTAATTGGGGTGCAACTACACTTAGGGTAAGGAAAAGTTACCTCCTTGCTTATGCTTCTATGGATAATTGCCTTTTGAAGCTTTCAATATTAAGTTCTCTTACAAGTGCCATTCCTAACACCTTGTACATGGTTTCAAGTGTTTTTTGTGTTGCTTACCTTGGAGTATCTACCGTGCAGCACGAGTGAAATGTTATTAATTATCTCTAAAGGCTAAAAGAGAGAGTATTGTTGTGAGAAATCAGGAGTGATTACTCTCATGATACTATTAAAGCTTAGTGCTATGATGTTTGATACATAAGACTTCAAAATGATTGAGGATTAGAAATTCAACTTCATTCAGAGGAAACAACAATTCTTATAAGGATATATGCTTGAAAATTTATACTTTGCAACAACTGATCCATATTAAGAATTCCAGATCTAGAACACACCAATATTAAAGGTATTTGTAACTTCCCCTGCAAAATGTAAGCAGTTTTTGGCATGCCTCTCTAGTTGTGAAAATTCAATGTCTTAATATCAACAGCATTGAGGAGAGCATCTTATAGAAACTGTATGTACATTGAGGTATACAAGATGCTCAGCCATTAGCTTTTGTCTTCAGCTCTTTGTTTAAAGATACAGCACAGTTGTGAAATATCAAAGGTGCTCTCTAACACTTTATATTATCATGGAAACTAAGAAATGAAAAAAGTCTATGCTTCAGCTTTCAGCAGTCAATTACTAATGGAAGAGATGCAAAGTCTAAAATATAGTAAGAGAAATGGAGACTGCATAGAAACCACAAGGATGGAAAACCCCATCAAGTTGTATGAGGATGAGACAAAAGAGGTAAAATGGGGCTAAGCCCCTATAGTATCAGTATGAGTAATTTTCCCTATTTCAACTAAGATATCTCCGCTATGCAAGATCTAAGGTCTAGAAACTATTGGAGCATCCAAAGAAGCATCACCTAGTGTAATTGCTCTCTTATGGATTGCACCAACCAGTGCTCTTTGTAGAGTAATGGACAAATGTTATCTGAATATGCTACAAAATATGAGATTGAGAATGACACTCTTGATGTTTAATATGATATGCTCTTGTGCATTCCTTGAAAAATGCATCTAATGTCATATCCATCACTCCATAGAACTCCAAAGGCTAGCGGAACAAAGAGGTGACTTTGTTGCACACCCCTATACTTGCAGACATTGCCTACTGCTCCTCCACTTGCCACCCATCCAAGGGGATGAGTAATCACCCATCCAAAATTGCATCACATGTAGGGTCCATAATCATTAACATCCGCTATTGTCATTTGATCATCTCGGACCAAGTATAAGTCTGCACTGACCTGTGTTGTTTATAAAGTATTAGAATGCTCCTTCCAAGCAAGGTATTCATTGGTTTGAGCCATAGCAAACACTATATCCCTATTTGCATCATGGGCAGCTATACTCTATGTTCCAAAAGTGCAATCATGGGTAGCTATCTTTTATGTTCCAAAAGGAAATCTAGTCATAAGGGCAGCTGCTGCATCTAGTGTAAAACCAAACTCAAACATTATATCTCTGATTGCATCATGGGTAGTTATCCTTGATGTTCCAAAAGGGCACCTAGTCATATGGACCTTTGCTGCATTTAATGTAAAACCACACTCACAAGTGAGTAATCAAGATGAGTAAATATAGCAAGATGTTAGTAGCTTAGAAATGCTAATTTCACAAGGAGGTGAAATCTTGTCCTTTAGCGCGCGCATCTGCATAGTGAACATGATACTGACGTAAAATTTATTCATTCAGCATCTCGCCAGGGTAAAGTGAATCCTTGTATGTAAAGAGAGTTAAAAAGATATAGACGGAAGCTAAACTATAATATTGATGAAGCTACGCAGAAGCGTAAAATTCTTCATTGGAGTAAACGGTACCAAGCCTCCAGTCCAGTGTCATACC
The DNA here is from genome assembly GCA_948567375.1 of Lunularia cruciata. Lineage (NCBI taxonomy): Eukaryota > Viridiplantae > Streptophyta > Marchantiopsida > Lunulariales > Lunulariaceae > Lunularia > Lunularia cruciata. The sequence goes on from OX419756.1 coordinate 15,789,032, forward strand.
AGAATGAATTCTTATTAAGAAGCATAATGTGAAACTGCATCAAGATTTAGTGACGATCGGGTTTGACAATCACTCACGTCAACGTTTCAGTTGATTCGTACAGCCAAGTAACTATGGTAAGCATAAGAGTAATGACTGAAGAATGACAAAGCTTAATAGAGAATGTGATACCCAGACTCCGATGCATATGTATCTTTTAAATTGGCATATATTTCTCATTACTTTGTGAATGTGGTCCCTGATCCAACTGATTGGCGGCAGGCCCTCCGACATTGTCTCCTCTATGGGACGAATGTCAAGTTGACACAGGCTCCAGAGAACATGGTCGCCCAGATAAGTCCAAGTACAAGTTGGGGATCATGAAACCACCCAGATTGACACCAGTATCCAGATTCAAGTTCGTGATAAGGTTGCCCGGCAAATAGCATTTCCTCGATCCTGAAAGAGGTTAAGATCTAGAAAGAAAGTCCTGTATGTGAATAATCTCTTCTTGTTTGCCTCTACAAGCTTAAGTCGGCTCTATAAGTAACCAGAAAATGGATCTTTGCGTTAGACACTTTTCTTTACACCTAAAAGGTTCATGTATATGATTAGATTAGAAGATAGTGAACTGTAAAATCAACTGCTAAGAACTTTACACCCACTTCTGAAGTGAAAAGTTGCAGGATCGATGAGTGCACCTGGGACGTACCACTAGATCTCAAAGTCTTGGCATGATCCTGCTCGTCCAAAACAATCGGCTTGTAAGAGATGTAACAAGGCCTTCAACTACAGTTACAAGAAGCATGTACCTGCATCTAGCATCATCACCTGCTTCTGTATTTTCTGGTGACATGCTCTGTGAACGAATGCTAGCTGGTCAACTGCGCATGCTTGGTGAGGCCTTGGAAGCATGTCCATATTTTAATTGTTATTGGATACAATTTCTGAAGATTGCATACAGGCGTGAGGATTATATCGCATGCACATATATCTATATATGTGTGTACACATAGATCAATTTGAAGCTTTACTTCTTTTTGTGCAGAAGATATAATAAAATTGCACCTGTAAGTATCACGTGCTGGTGCGCATCTATCTATGAATAACAAATCCGCAGTCACTATGGTGAGCTAGAGGTTAATTCCTGAATAATTACTCAGGGCAATTAACACATCGCTTACTACCACGCTGAACCTACCGGAGATTTCATTACCTGGGATGATGTAGCCTTTTTTTGGGCGTTTTTCGGAATTGCAGATCAGTAGATACTGCACGAGTAGTGTTTGGTACAGCTTCGCTCTTTCTCCGGCCTGCTTCGGTAACAAGGAAATCACAACGATATTGCAACGTCAAGCGTCAGTCTTACAAACAGTCTTAACAACTTTTACTTCAGATCATTTACTAGCTATAGGCGACTGATCATCCATACAGTGAGAAACTGGGCGTTTTAAAGCGCGTGATCAAGACGTACTTAGAGTAAATGTATACTAGCCTGGCTTATGTTGAAGGACACTACCATCGTTATCCAGTTTATGAACTAAGTTCAGTTGGACGTGTTTCATTCAGGTGTTCTGAAATTTTTACTGTTCATGTCATTGCTTTCATGAACAGCGCAATTCATCAAGTAATTTTAGACTCTCTGTAGTCCTCATCCACTGAATTTCGCGTCGGGTCTTGCCCTCCACGTGTATCCAAAGACAATTTCTGACAGCCTGAACCCGTCCTTGTATTGATCCTTGAGTCCACTGAAGAAAAATCTTTCCTTAGTCGACTCAGCTGTTGGAAAGCATATTCAATGGCTACTGCGTAGCTGTGATGAATATTTCTTGATTGTATTACCGATTAACTTATGGAAGTTCTTGCAGACGGATATTTTAATCATTACTGCTTCTCCGCACTCTATCATCACCTAGTTCATGCTGTACACAGCCGAGGGCTGTCCATAGCTTGAATACTAACTGTCTTCTTCTTCCTTCCAAGCAACAATTTTCGAAAGGCACAAGCGGAAGGATCAAGGAATAGGGACTCGAGATGTTGAAAGGTCTTGCCCACGCAGTAGTTTCTATTCTTGAATTATCTTCGGCCTACCTCGTCATGGATCTACCTTCGGCTTTGACTTCATCTGCCTTTCCGCCATCGGATGATGTACATTTTGATGTGGATGGGAAGGCTTACATTTTCGTAACGATCTCCGTTTCGCTGTTGTGCCGATTGTTTAATTGGTATGTTTTACATGTGCGAGAAAATTTGTTTCAAGTAATTGATGGATTTCTTAATGGTGGATGCAAGGCATCTGATTGAAGCTACGGCAGTGCAACGACGGTTGACGTGAGAGGATGCCTGAAGTGAGCGTTATTGATGGCACGTTATCGACCTTTGCGATACTTTACACGTATATCATTGCAAGGTACTTGCAATGTTTGCTCTCGATTACTGGTAATGGGCAAGCAGGTTGGCAAATTGTGCTGAACGTGTGCCTCCGGGCGGTCGCAAGGGCATAAGTTTGTCTTTATCTGCTTGCTCATAGCCAATAGTGTGAGCAGAGCAGGGAGCAAATAGCAGGCGAGCGCGAGGCGAAGCAATTTGACAATTCCAGTGTGTGAAGAATTTCCACTATCCAATTGAAGGGCAGTCTATCAGTTAGGTTAGACAACTCCCGTGCAGTAGCTGGACTCAGAAGGGAAACGACAAGTATTTTACCAGCTCTCATCAAACTTTGGATCGACATTTCAAGACAAGTTGATTTCCGCACCAACTCGGGAGGAAGCATTGGACAACAGCTCAAACGTGTAAAAAGTGCGTACTAAGCCTCGTACTACGTACGATCTCAAGTAAGTATTAGATCTGGGAGAGCATGAGCTGTATTCAAACCTGAACTTGAATATGCAGTTACATGATTCTGGGATGTGGGTCATGTCTTGTACGTCCACAAGTCTTGTGGGGGAGAGGAATATCAATAACGTGGCAGACAATTTATCTGTGTCCTTTCTAGTACAAGAAGGGCCGGTTCTTTCTTCTAGTCTAATCCTTGCCAGGTGTAGGGTTATTTTGCTGTTATGTTTTGCGACTTAAGACTTCTGATACTTCATATTTGTTAATGCTATAGCTATATCAATCCTAAGTGGCCAAACAGAGACTGCACTTCTAAAATGCTGCCAGCTTCATACGATGCAATAATGTATTACCGCGAGCTATCTCAGTACAATTCATCAAAGAACATGTTTACGGAGTATTTGACAATAAAACCATTTACGAAATCAGGCTTGGCAACGTTGACAGCCGCGTACCCCCTGGCCCCTCTGAAGGTGCCAGTTCCACCAGTGATGGCCATTTCCCAAGAAGGTCTTGTTTGATCAAACCTTCCTTGAGCCGTGTACGTCCCCTTGTACTTAGAAGTGGTGATTTCAGCTGTGTAAGAGATGAAGTTTAGGGTTGGCTTCGAAAGTGCAGCCAAAAATCCTGAAGAGAAACCCAGTTGAGTCGAGCTTTTGCTGATTGTCGTCCTCAAAGGACTGTCGAACACATTGACGTCTCCGAAGACCTGCATTCCTGTGAAATTGCCATTTGCGGATGCAACCTGGACGCCAGTTATCGGTGGAAGGAAACTATCGTGCAGATAGTACGTGAGATTGATCGTCTTCCTTGCACTCGAGAGCTCGAATTTAAGAAATAACCACCAATGTGAGCACCAGGAACGTAAATGTTGAGCGTTTGGTCGTCGACCAACCCATCTTTGCGAACCGTTCTTCCTCGGCAACGGAGCAAACTAGCAACCAGGTCTGGAATCTGCGATAATCAGAAATGTGGCATGTACTTTTCGTCACATAGCATCCGCTCCTGTAATATGGAGTGAATCAGTTGGTACCCTCTCAACTTGTGCAGGCTATGAAGTATGGTACGATGTTCATGTGATTCTTTGAACCATCTAAGTGAATTTATAACCTTCGTTGATAGTTTGAGCTGGATTCTCAGAGGCAGAATATCCCGGGTCAACGCCACAGGGTCGATTTGTAAATAGAGCTTATCAATAATCCGAATTTACTGCGTCCGGATTATCAGCCTTCGAATTAGTGTATATCGGTGGTATTTGAAGAGAGGTTTTTCAGAGTTTAGTTCGTCACCGTAGTCTAAGATCTATATTTAGGATAACTCGTTTTCTCTGGATCGATATCTCATAGATATTTCTAACTATCTAGTGAGAGACGACTTCGTAAGCAGTCAAGTGGATGCGTAAATGATCTTCGAATTAGTATGAACCCATGGTTGACACATGATTGAGTGTGCGGCCTATCAAGATCACTGAGAGGTACAGAAGTCTCTAGTGGATACGAACATGTTTGGGATTGTCCTGGTCTGTTCGCTTCTTTATGAGTTCGTGATAGATTGCGACGGCGTCCAAGGCTAAGCAAACAAGCTATACTTCTCCTTTGATTAGAAATACATGACCAAGCATAAAAGAAGGTCATGAACATCAGTCCAGGAAAGGCAGTGGGCATCTCCTCCAGAAGGCCAAAGCTATTCTGTTCAATTCAACGGAGGCCTATATCCTGTCCTTGTGGGCAGCAACTGATTATTGCTACACGATCCGTGGAACACTATATACTCTTGAAAGAGCCTTACGTCAGTGATAGATCAATCGCTACGTTAATGTCTGTCACAACGGAGGAATGTTCAAGTTGTATACTGGGCTTCTACAGCCCTTAGCGTTGAATTGCCAGACAAGATTCTTATCCACATAAGAATGTCGAAAAACTTCGTATTTGTTCGATCGTCGATATCCTGGACTTTGAATGCAACTCTGCACCGCGTCCTCACCGTGGATCATGATCCCCGGTAAGCAGAATGCAGGAGGAGGCCAGCAAACTGCTGTTTTCCGATATCACTTTATAAAAACTCAAGTTTTACCACTGCAGCGGGTATGGGTTTCATGCTGAGCAGCCCGGTCTTAATCCTTGAATCATCACTGTTCCTTGTTGGTGGTCTTAGACTAGTTAACTTCACTGCAGTCGTAAATATAGCATTGCAAATATAGCGAAGAATGATGTTTACGTAGCTCCCAAATGGTAAACCTCAAGGGAGAATGCGCAGATCGATAACTAGCATGTGAGCATTCGAAACTCAGTAGTTGTATTAAAAGTTTCAACTATCACGAGTGTCTTGAAAATAAATAAATATTTATTTATTTATTTATTTATTTATTTATTTATTTATTTATAAAGAAGTCCACCTCCTATATGTGGATTTGGGGACATGGGAGGTGAATGTCCCCAGAGGTCGGCAATTGGAACTAAGATAGAGAACAAATCAGACTGAATAAAAGGAGACAAACAATAAATTTAAGGTATGTCTCACAGGGGAAAAGAAGATATGACTAGAATGATTATAATAACAGGACGAACATTCGTGGCGTTCCCCATATTTTAATCATTTGGGATACCGGTATGATAAATGCAAGAAAAAATAACCTGATATGCATCTTGTAGTTCCTGAAATCATAAGTACTGAACATCAATATCTGCAGTGTTAGTTTTAGAGACTCACTGAAGGATACTATCCAGCAGTAGTGAATTCATGGAAAAGAATATTTACAAAGCTTTTAGGAATTTTAAGACCAACTAGGCCTTAGTATATCTACATCTGCCATGTTCACATGCGCAAGAAAGAGATGGTTTAGCATCCTCATCACCCAGCAATATCTAATTGACCCCTCTTAGTTTTACAGACTATTAGTGTATCAACTTGCACAAACTTGCATAAACTTAACTTACAATGGACTCAACGTGCCTTGCAAATATGACACCAGTTCAGCACTTTTGACTTCAAGGTCAAATTTGTTGCAAGGTTGAGCGGAGAAACCATTGATGCTGCCATCGTAACCACGGACTACCCTAGACGTCAATTGCACCTTGAAGAAGTTACAGTAATTATTATGGTAACGTGTCTACGAGGAAGGTTCCAGTCTCCGAGACTTGACTGTTGGTACCATTTTCAGAGTGAAGCTGAACTGCAAGGATTCCCTACCGTTCCGAGTTTGAACCATGTGAGACGACAGATTTTGATCCACTGTGAAAGAAACCACCTTGGTCGACATATTCATCGACACAGAGTAAAGAAAAGAGTAACGCGAGCTCTGTTACGCCAATTTGTCTTCATTATATTCAGAGCATCGCTTAGTTTGTAACCAAGAAGGGCTCTTGAGAGGCTGAATGAAATGCGAGAGAACAACGTAACAGCTCTCTGTCGGCTACAGACTTCAGAATCGAATGCACAAGAGCTATAGATACCTCGTTAGGGTACACAAGGTGCTACACAACTGAGTCAAAAGCAGCCAGAGCATCGGCCCTGGACTTGAGTGGATCGTTTTCAGAAAGAATTCTCATGTAGAAACCGATCAGCCGCCATAGGTGAAGGTAGGCATCCACTTGTTCTGACGATAGATGGATTGCCATCTTCTCAATGCCATGATCACTGAGATGGAGAACGCGTAGAGAGTTGAAATGCTGTCTGCTTGATTGACAGGGATACCTTACTCTTGCACATTGTAATACTCTGGATAAGCTTCTGCAAGAGAAAGAATGCGGAGACGAACCTGAGAGTGTAGGAGGCGAACTTGGATGGTGGATTGCCAACCGACTCCAGTGATACAGGGAAGGGCCCGCTTATCTCTTGTGCAATTTACCACGAATTCTAAGGTTTCGAAGAGTCTTCGGTAAGTTTGAGCCGGACCGGAAAGTAATTTGTGCATGTTAGAGTCTTTGCTACCCGCGGAGCAGAGAAGCCTCCGGTAAGAGAATACTGAAGTAGGATGACATTCATAGGTCCTGCGTATGTCCTGGAAATTGAGAATAACAAGATTAAACGAGAATAACAATCCAGTTAAGCGAAACATCTTCAGGGTCCCTTTTATTCTACAATGCAAAGATATGAGAATAAGACAAGATACATTCTCTTTGAAGAATAACTGCATCTGCATTCGAACCTCGGGTGATCGGACTGTGCTTTCCCACCCAGTGAAGCATCCTTTCGGCTGAGCTTCTCGACGACATAACATGTTCAGATTCAGAAGTCTTGCAGGATCAGTTCAATTCAGTTATAATCTCAAGAGGTACTTCATTAACCGGTATAATTCTTGACCTTTCTTTATGAGGTCCCAATCGACCCAGTATGGAATGGTGGTGACTTCCTCTTGGAATACCCTTGGAGCTTTCGATTCCTGCTCGCAAATCGGTTTCGAGATGTAGCTATTGGGACTGTAGAGAACATTGGCGCCGGGCTTCACTACAAGGGCTTTTACGCATTCATCTGCCAGTGGGTCGCCCATACGGCCAAGGGGCTCCAGTTTTTCAGGGTTTTCATGACGTTCTGTCCATAGTATGTCATGGAGGCTGTGCTTAATGCGCTCTCCAACTCTTGGGTTCAAGATATAGCTCAGGATTGTTGCTGCTTCCCAATTTATCCATCCCCAGATCCTTCTCTGCCATAGTAACAACTTGTGACCTGCAGTTACGGAACAGGTAAAGTACGAGTATCAGTTTCCCGGCAATGATTTAGAGGTATTTCTATGCAAAACAAGTATTGATTGTGAATTACTTTGAGTATGTAAACTACTCATTTGAGTTGTCACACATTTCAATCCTTTGCAAAGCCAGTATCAGCAGCCTTTAGCTACATTCGTCGAACACACATTTTTTTGCATGCTTTCATGAAGTGATTTTCTCCCGAAACTGAAAACCAAGAGTCTCGATGCGCGAATCAAATTCTGCATGCCCCCATCAGTAGATGCAGACGGCAAAAATGTCAAATCTCACTCATTTAGTGTCCATAATTCGAATGAGCTCATTGTAGGTATTACACTCTCAGCACTTTCGGGGTATGAACCCTCGAACAGCCCATGAAATCCAGACTTTACCAGATTATGTCAGTGACTTCCAGAGGGCGAGAGTTTGAGGAACTGCTGGAGGACCGAGAACGCGAAAGAGCGCCAATGCTCCAAACCAGTTCATTACAGTGACTTGCATTCCTTCGGTGAAAGGGGAGGGGCAAGAACTATGAATAATAGCAATTGGGGATGAGAGGAGATGATCCGAGTGTACAATTCTGTTGGTGGCAGAGTGAAGTGCTTCCGATAGAGGACAAGTATGAAACGCAAAGAGATCTCGTGTTTCATACAATTCCACTCATAGTGAAGTGAAAGCATCCAAACTAAATACCTTTCGCAAGAAACTGTTATGAAGGGATTTTCTAGACAAACACAAAGTATCTCATATCCAAAGGAAATATTTGGCTTATTAGGGGGTTTAGAAATAACTTTACTACGAAGTTCTGTTTATTTACAAAAAGTGCGATAAATCTGAATGGGCGCCAGAAAAAGCACATTCGGGGTAGATTGCCGAGATTCGTCTAAGTTCCTTTTATTTTTAAAGAACTCTACAATAGTTTAAAACTCCTTAATAGGTATAATAGGTGAGATTCGTCTATGTTCTTTATTTTCAAAGAACTTTACAATAGTTTAAAACTCCATCATAGATGGGTAGTAGGAAATGAGGGTTACTAATGGGGTGCTAGACAATCATATTGGGGTAGATCCATCTATGATTCTTTATTTTTAACAAATTTTATAATTACTTTTCACAAACTCCATAGCCATAATAGAGTCACCATCTTGGAGTCAACGGTTTGCGCATAGGTGAGATCAGTTAGGGGGGATCTTTATTTTTCACGGCTCACTTTAGAGTTCTATTATTTACTATTTTGGCCATGCTTGGTTGTGTAGTTTGTCCCTTGCTAGATGATACACACATCATGGACCTTGTAGATCACATTTGTGCAGTTTATTCCTTGATAGATGATACACACATCATGGACCTTGTGTATCAGATTAGGCAGACCTTTGACCATTTGACTACCGAGCTAGATCTAGTAGGCTTGAGAGTCAAGATGTCAAAGTTCAAAGTGCAAAGCATAGTCTCCTTTAGGTATCTCTCTCCACCTTGAGCTTCAAGAGAAGTGTATCACATTTACTATTTGTTCTTGGAGTGCCAGGAGGATCCGAGGATTTTGGCACATGCTTCTCAGATGTTGCCCTTGTAGAGTATGTTCTCCATGTGGATGACCTTCCTTGATATAATTTTGGATGGAGTGATTACCCTTCTCCCTAGATAGGCAGCGAGTGCAACAATAGCAGCTCGTAAGGTCACCAAGTATAGGGGTATGCAGCGAGGTCACCTCTTTGTTTCTCTAGCCTTGGAGTTATATGGAATGATGGATATGGCGTTCGACACATTTGTCGAGGAGTGCACAAAAACTTATCATGTTATGCGCCAAGGGTACCACTCATACTTTGTAGTTTATTTTAGACAGTGGGTGTCCATTGCTCTACAAGGCAGTGGCTGGTGCAATCCTGAGTAGAGTAATCACACTAGATGATGTTTCTTTGGATGCTACAATTATTTGTAGACCATATGATTTGCATAGCTCGGATACCTTAGGTGCAGTAGTGCAGATTTCTTATATCTACTCTATTGGGGCTTAGCCCCATTTTATCTATTTTGTCTTACCCTTGTATGGCTTGATGGGGTCTTCCCATCTGTCGAGTTTTCTAAGTGGTTGTCCTTTTCTCATGGCAATACTAGACTATTCTTAAGAAATAAAGAATATGGACTTTGCACAATAATTCCCTTAACATTAATTAGCATTAATTCAGAGTTAGTAATAAATTATTTGATTTAAATTTGATTTAAATGATTAAAGAAGGCATCCAGAGGTACCCAGGGCACCCGCTTTTCATTTCAATGAGGTTGGTGTTGGTTGGCACCAGATGATATTGGTTGATGTTGATTTTTCAAATATATTATTGTAAATTTTATGATAATCCAAATTGTCATTCACCTCACTTACTTGATCTAACATTTATTTCATTTCAAACACACCCAAACATCCATAATCAAAAATCTAATTTTAGATATGGATAGAAGTTACATTAATTTTTCATTAAAAAATTTTATGGGATGGTTAATTATTAATTCATTGGTGAATTATAAAATTTATTTAAAATTATTATGAAATTTTCAACTTATTCAATAAACCTCATTGGATCCATTATTAACTCATTAGAGAGTTCTAAAATTCATTGAAAAATTATTATTTATCGACTAAACATAATCCATCAAAACTATTTCTGGAACCTCTATTGTGTTAAATTATTTCTTTTTTTTCTCACCATAAACATATGGTTCTTCACTAACTTCTAGTGTAACGTAAATTTCGGCCCGTCTTCGACAACACAGCTTAGCAACGACCACGATAAATACCTCCTCTGACAAGACTTTGTTACGAAGAACTGTAATCACATAGGTGCATAGAAATCTACAACATGGCGCATTCAACTCGTACACACATTTAGAGAGTGTCTAGAGCCACCGTACATGTATGCCAACAGGTGCAGCAAAATATTCCTCGCTCAGGTTCTGTAACTTTTGAAGTCGTAAAATTACTGGAGAGTATCAATACGGTAATTCCACGCATTTATCTTCTTCTAAAGAGCGCAGAACAAAAGGAAGGTGGGGCAACGGCACTGGCAGCAGGCACGCACCTACTCGTCCGTGAGTGCGAGTCAGTTCCGACCTGCCGGATTCGAACCAGCGACCTAGAGATGTCTGATCACACACTACAGTCTCCCGCTCTACCAACTGAGCTAAGGTCGGGATGGGTAACTTCACAACAATAAAATATCTCAAAACAGCTATTTTTCTCCTGAGAAGAAGATGAGTTATTGACTCGCTTAATGTAGGCGAGAATAGTAGGAAGAGGTTAAACTATGAACTCCACACTGATCTATTTTGTTAAGGAGAAACACCTTATATGAGGACAATTGGAGGCTTAGTCCCATTTTACCTCTTGGATATTATCTTTGTTCGGCTTCACGGGGTCTTTTCATCCTTCTTCTGTTCCTATGTGTGTCGGATGTTTACTAGAAACCAATAGCTAATCACCTCATCCTGAGAGTATGTCTATCGTACTGTTGGACTTACAAGTCCACCTAAAGTCCATAGCTTTCAGCTAGATTTATAGTACCTAGGATTCAATTCAATACTTCTTTGTCTTTATGTAGCCATACTATAAAAGGAATAAAAGGTCCAAGAGAAATTATTTGGGCAGAACTTGCTGAATTAACCACTTTATTGATGTAAAAAATTCTCATATATTGAATAAAATGGTCTGTACTTTGCCTAACTAATTTATCTCATTAGTAAAATTGATTCATCAATAAGATTTATCCTAGTTTATATTAGACTATTCTAAATCTTTTAGTTAGATATCAGATTAAAGCATGTAAATAAATTCATTCATGACAAATATACTACCACGTTGGCTTAAACAAGCCTCATGATGAAAACACCCCATTAAATTAATGTGATCTTTTATTATTTGCTAAAATGAGGTTGTAATTTATGACAAGATTTGATGACACAAAATAAATCAAAACTCTTTCAAATAAAATATGACTTTATTAGGATTAAAACTAATTAAATATTATAAAATATAGATATTTAAAAAAAATCTTCAGATTTCTTTTATTGGAAAGCATAAGTGCTTAATTAATTTTCAATAAGAAGATTTTTGGATTGAGTAAAATATTTAGACTAAGAACTCTATTTAATATTTTTTTAATTCAATTTAAAATAAAAAAAATAAAATGAATTTTAAAATAAACCAAACTAAGAGAAACATTTAGGTTACATTAAAAGAAATTGTTAGTACTAATGACTAGCCAGAGCACTAAATCCCTATTAGTCGGAACCATATACTTGATCTACTTCAGATTCTACAAAAAGTAATTAATCATCTATATTCAGGCAGCATCAATGTGCATTCCGTGCATTAGCTCTTCTTGCTCCACCAAATCCAGATCAGTTAACAATAACTCTATTGTGTTGATGTCATCACTTTCTTGTCCTTCAATAGAATCAAGTTGAAGTGGACTATTTGGTGCACTTCCAACCACATGCAAGTTGTCTCCATGATTAAGATCATCCTTGATAGGGCTGCATATAGGTATGATAATTTTCTCATAGGGTTGGTATTTGTCACAAAGAATTCATTTTTCAATTGCAACATTGTGCATCATAGCAATTTGACACTCCACCTTTCCATACCAAATTTGATTACTACAATAAGTATGCATCCACTTGCTCATGTTATGTTTTCACTCAATTCCTAAAGGTGATCCTTGTCCATTGTATACCTTAATATATGTGAACATAAACATAAATGAAGCAAAAGCATAAGAAGTTGCCATTGTTGGTGAATTACTTTCCAAGACACCCAAGTACTTAAAAATAGGGTCAAATAGATTGTCAAAGAGAGGAATGTTGCACCAAAAGTGAGAATCTGAAACAATATTAAAAAAATTTGATGGTAGATCATAGTCTTCATTCATTCTTCTTTCTTGTCTCTCACTCTCAACTGTAAATGGCAACAAGGTGATTGGTCTTTTGGCACATAGAAGACGGCAAAGCATATAATTTACACTAGACCATTGTTATGTTGAATATAAAATCATGGGCCAACACCTTCGTAAGCGTCTCTTCATTGAAGGCTGCATAAATCTTGTACAAAAGGCACTGATTTATTATGCTCTTGGAGACAAGAATCTATTTCTTCAAAACTGATTTGAACGGATCTAATTTAATCAGATCCTTGTAGAAATAATTTATCAAATGTGCTCCATGCTTGTAAACATAATTAACATGGCAATTCTTCAACAAATTTCATTTAACTGATCTCATCTCTCATTGCATGAATTAAAAATATAAGCTATCATTGTTTTCTCACCAACAAAACAATGGAACTTGTTGATACAACCAAAAAACTACATAGCCAACTCAGCCTCAGATTCCTTTCTTAAGTCAGCTCAAAAATACTCCAAAGACCATGGTCGTGGGTGATGACTGATGATATTGGTAATGCTTCTTGACAACATGTTTGTGACACCGTTGAAACCAATGATTACTATTGGAGATGCAATCAACATCTTGGACATTTACATCTACACCTCAATGTACTTTTCCAAAAACATGTCTATACTTATTGATGCATGTGAGGGTGTTGTCCACGATGGGCATAAACATCTTAAAAATATTCTGCTATGATGCATGATAAAAAAAATCAAAAAGAGTTGTAGTTTAATGTACAACATCATTGAAAGCATAATTCAACATTTTCTTTTCCTCTTAATTGTAACCAGAGTAAACTTTAAAATTCATCATATCAATTTGCTCTTTCTTGCAAGAATGATGATGAGCAAGATGAGAAGTGACTTGCAAGCATGCCAACTTCAGAACCATAGTTTCAATCTAAATTATCTTTCAAAATATGTTGGACTAGTTCTAAGTAACCAATGTTGCATAGTAACTTCAAGCAATTTGAAGCATGTGTTTTCATATTTTTTGATGTGATGGGCACACTTGTAGAGCAATCTAAACATTTTGTGTGTTTTGCTTTGAACTCTAGTTCTTTGAATGCATGACCAAAATATTCCAATGATCTCCTTTCTTGTGCTCCTTATTTGACATGATGAACCAGCCCAACTTCAGATGAATACCAACAATAATGTAATAGGAATACTAATCTCTTTATAGTCTATTTCAACTCTATTGCAGATTTATCATTGAGAATTCCCAATGCTAATGAGACCTCGGCTAGGAGCCTAGACTCCCGCCACTACTTGCTATTGTAAATTAGATGTAGTCTTCTATAAAAATATAATAAGAACATTCAGAAAATTTTTTAATGTTTAGTTTGCACTATCTATAATATCATAACTAGACATATTATCTAGAGGGGGAAATTGGCTTGTCTAATATCTTGAAGGATGTTATATATGATGGTCTAAGTATATCAAATAGAGTTATCACCAAAAGAGTACTTCCACTAATAGGGTAGAGGTCAAAAACACCCTTAAAATTTTAGAGCCTATTTTGGAGGCTTAAATAGATGAATTAGGCCTTAAAAAAATTAAGGAATCCCCCCTTCAAATCAAGGAAAAAGGTGTTTCCTTCTCTTCTCCTTGTTTAATTAATCAAGAGCTTTCCAATGGTACCTCACCCATGCAGTTCTAAGTTTCCTATAAAAAATATTCTCTAAAAATTCCTTCTGGTCAAAATTGTTTGACCAACCAAATATGACAAGGATTGACATATCACCAATCCATTCAACTAATCTAAAGGTGGAGATTGCTAACATGTCACCAATCCAGGTATATGATCCAAGGGGTGTAGCTTGAGTGGTTTCTCTTTGTTGTATAATAAAGATAAGGTGCTCCTTTGTGCCATTCTTGAGTTCTAAAGTCTTGTATTTTTTCTCTTGTACTTCTCTTGGGATTACTCCTATCCTTGGACCATTACACTATATTAGAATAATATTTCAATAACAAATTCAGAAGAATAAATTTTATAATTATCATTTTATTATAGATGTTCTTAATAATTATATAATTATTTATTTTATTTCTAATTTTATTGGCAATTTGAATCTAAAATTGATTCTCTTTACATAATATTCTCTTTAATAGTAAGTGTATTATACTAGAAGAAACATTTTTTATTTCATAGATCTTTGTGTTTTACTTTTGATATATTTGATAATTTTTTGTTTTGTTTTTATACAAGTGTTCCTAATTGAAATTTCTAACATGCTTTTGATCATCTCATTACATATCATTTATCAATAGTCATAACTTTCATTCAAGTTGGGATATAAAACTATGACTATAAAATATGTATTTGTTTATCATTTCCTTTCTAGTGCCAACACATAAATAACAGAAATCAACAGGAAATGAGTGGGAAGATAAAAAAATTCAGCGACGAAAAGATCTTTTAATTAGACATATAACATTAGCCTCTCATGGAGAGTTTGATCCTGGCTCAAGATGAACGCTGGCGGCATATTGAAATAAAAAAAATAACATCAAAAATAATAACTATAACTTCTTTTAAATTGACAATATTATTTATTGATTTGTTTTTTTTATAAAAATCAAGAAAAATAGATTTTCAAATTGACATTACAAAAGAAAAATCACTTTTTTCTTTTTTGGAAAATAAAGTTCAATTAAATCTTTGTCTTTTAAATTTTTATCTTTATAAAAAAAATAAAAATTTTCAAGAATCAAAAATAATTTATACTATTTTCAATAAAATTAATAAATCCAAAAACTCTAATTTCATTTTACAAGACTATAAAATAGAAAAAAATAAAATTTTGTTTAAAAAAATAAAATTTTAACTTGTCCATTTTTTCTTAAAATAAAAAAAATGGTATATTAAAGAATAATGATATTTTTGCAATTTTAGATGATCCTAAATATCAATTAAAAAAATCCGGAATTTTAAAGTATGGTAATATTAAAGTTGATTTAATTAGTAAAAATACTTGTTTTGAAGATCCAAAAACAACATTATTTAGACCAAGATATCCAATTATTAAAGAAGGTAAATTTTTTTTCATTCCTGAAGAAGTACATATTTTAACTCAATCTTTATCTTCTATTTTTTAAAAAAATAATAAATTTATTCAAGCAGGTACACCTATTACTTTAAACATTAATAGTAGTATTAGTGGATTAGTTAAAATACATAAAAAATGAAATAATAACTATGAAATAAAAATATTACCTGGAACTATATATTATCCAAATGAAACATATAAAATTTCAAAACAAATAAGTATTTTAATTCCACCCGAAAAAAAACTTTTTAATGAATTTGAATGCAAAAACTGGACATATCTTCAGTGGATTATGCCATCTAAAGAAAAACCTTTTGTTTTAATTAGACCAGCTATTGAATATAAATTATCTAATAAATCAAATAATTCAACCCTTTTGAATTTATTAAAAAAAAATAAAAATTTAGAAATTAAAACTATAAATTATCTTCTTTATGAAGATGACGAAAAAATTCAAATAATAAATGAAAAAAATGTTCAATTAATTCAAACTTGTTTAAGTGTACATTGGAAAAAAAATATTTTTAAAAAAAAGCTAATGTTTCTTTTTTTAAAATAAAAACAAAAAATAATTTTATAAATTTTCTTCAAATAAGTTTAATAAGTTATTCTATGTTAGAAGAAAAAAAAAACATATTTCAGAAAGATAAATGCCCTAAAAAGATTCATACAAAAAGGAATAAATTAAGTTTAAAGATATTCTAATTAAATATAAATATTATCTTTTTTTATTTTTATTTTTATTAAATAATATTTAATTTTTATTTTATTTATAATGATCTTTTCATACTCCATATTGCACTATTTTATACATACTTTAGAATGAATATAAGGAGAAACGAGACTTCTTAGAAATATATCTCTAATGAGTTATATACATTTTTTCAGCTCCTTATGTCTTCATTAATGTTCCAATGCTTATTGATGATACAAGACACTTAATTATGTGGGGCAGTGCTCATTCTTATTTACATTAAATTACTATGTATATAAAACAATATACACATATTTTTTAATAGTTTAATTTAGGCCATTTGCCAACTCCTCAAACATTAAGATGTTTAAGATAATAGACATATTAATTCTTATCATGGAAATTATGTCAAAGACTTTGTGGAGGTATTAGAGAAGAGTTTAATATATCAATTAAAAAGAACTAATAATTTATATTTAATTTCAAAACGATTTTTCTGTTCCCATAGTAATTCATTATTTTCATAGTAGCTCCTGATCTTATGTAAGTAGAGGATTTGTAAGTAGATGATTAAAATAAGTTTTAATGAAGATTCCAGTGACACACTCCTATGATCTATTTTGCAACCAAGTTTACACAAGTGATGCTTCTTGGTCTTTATTGAAAGTCTTATTTACCATAACACAAAAATAATTATATTTAATTATAACATGGAATTTGAAATTTTAGTGTGATGGCAATTTCTTCTTAGACAATCATGGTATCCCACTTAGAATTTATCTTCTAGCAAGTGATAGTTTTGATGTTCAATCAATAACTTAAAAAAGATTTAGTCAAAATTTTGAAACATAATTTTTAATTGAAATTGTTTTTGATTTCTACGTAACAACACAATGTCATTCAAATTTGCAATATCATGGTAAGAACTGCTAGATCCCAAGATACGAGTTGGATATGACAAAAACAAGATAAAGGTGTCACAATGATTTACAGTCTGTTGTTTCATATTTAACCTCTTGGTGAAGTCATTCCTAGAAGAAAAGAGGATAGTATCATCCTTATTGGCATACTACAAAAATATAGATAACCACAAATAACTTTTATGCCACATATAGTCCAAAGAACTCTTGAAGGTGATGGATCATTCATAACAAAGGTCACTTTGCTTTGGAATTTCCTTTAACCTCCTTAGCCCGACTTATTTCATCGTGATAGTCCCAAGGTCTACAATCTGCACTACCTTTACAAAATTTGGGTTGGACAAGATCAGTAGTGCTTAAGGTGTCTTCAGAGTAGTAAGATGGAACATAAAAACTAAGTAGGAGTCAGATCTTCCAAGTATCCTATCTCTCTAACATCTACAACTTTAACATAGTGTTCCATCCTTCTCAAAGGCACTACTTTACAAGAGGTTAGAATGGTTCATGATGCTTAGTCTCTAAATAAAAATACATAGGCCTATAACAGTCCATTAAAATATTTTTCAGGACCTATGTAGACACCTAGAGGTCCACACTCTAATTTCACACAAATTATTCCTTCACTCCAATGCTTACGCCTCTACACCAAGATTTTTCATGCCTAAGTGACTAAGTATGCAGATATTCATACAAAGAGAAAACACATACACATACACCAACTTGACTGTCTTGATGGTATAAGCCTTGTTTATTGCAATGAAAGATGCACCATATGAATGCAATAAACATTGAGTCTAAGCCATATATACACTTCATATTTAGCTACTAAAGAGATCTAGTGGCTATAAAGGGCTGGAAATCTAGTAGGTGTATCTAATCCTCACTAATAAGATTCCTATCTTATTCTAATCCAAGTGGGCATGTCTGACATGGAATTGCCACCTCAATGGATTTATTGTATCTTTATTTGTCACATAGGGGTCCACTTGGATTTTGTATTTATACTAAGTTGTTTGAAAAATTTTCAAGTACAAAGTATCTTGGCTATGACTACAAGATGTGGAAAAAAAACACAAGATGTATCCCTTCTTATTGAAGTTTGCCACGGAGCAATTTGTAAGACATTGTTAAGATCATTACTCATATGTAGGATGATCCAGCAGTGCCAATGAACTATCCATACCTTTTTAGATTTGAATGAGCTCTTTCTTGTACTTGGCAAACTTGTTTGTGCCTCTTTGAACTTAGAGCTTGTATGACTTTGCAACTTTGAGTGTAAGTCCATAACTTGGTTGCTTGTATAGACCTTCCTCTTGAGAGTCTTGATTTATGTACTAAAGTCCTTGATCTTTGTTCAATTCATTGTTTTGTTGGCAAGTTCTTTCAACTGGCCCAAGATTTGCATCACTATATGCTCTATGGTTGTAAGAAGGGTAGTGCACCTGTTTGTCAAGTCATCTTATTCTCATTGGAGTTTTGCCTTCATTGTTTTTTTACTTTGTCTTGATTTCCTCTTCCTAGTCTTAGGATCATTTCAGGCTCATTATGAGTTCTTGCACACAAAGGTTGGTACACCCCTTCAAGTTCCTATACCAATCTTGCATTGCAGCTACCTTAGAAATGGCAGCCTTGGATCTATCTTGATGGTTGTCACCTCTTTGTCTCTTGCTCTGATTTGTTCTTTGTGTTGGGCTCCGCAACTTTGTCTTGTATTGCATTGACCTCCATTTGTAAGCATCATAAGATCACCTTATGCTGCTCTTGTAATGGCAATTCCTGTTTCTAGAACTTCTCCAACAACCAATCCTTTTCTTGTGATGATGCAATCTCCTTCAGAAGGCATTTTTGACTTCATTCAGTTTGGTACAAAACATGGCTTTTTCTTTCACAATTACACTCTACTTGTCATGGAGGTACTTCATGAGTATTATTGGCGTGTCAGGCATGGAATCCAGCTCTTTGTAGAATGGTAAGATATTCTCAAATATTTCTACCGCAAGAGTTACTGCATGCAAACAATACACCAATATCAACTACACAAGAAAATTATTATCATACTTAAGATGACAATAAATATCCTCCATCATGTTTGTTGTCCCTATTTGGTTCCTCTTGTACAAGATGTTGAGCTTGTGGAGTATTGTTAGGATTACCATCCATCTTGATGTGTTTTGACATCATTTCATTGGCTGCTCTTATGAGTTTGTCCCCTTCTTACAAGTGCCCTCATGTGGAGTCTTCTTAATTTAATTTCCAAGCCTCTATGGCAAACGTATGTAGCTTGGCTATAATTGGGCCTCATTTGGACAATCTTACATTGTCAGTTTTTGCAAAAAAAATGATATCAATGAGGTTTATGGTTGGACTCTTAGGTTGAGGAGGTTCATTTGAGAAGAGCAACAAGTGCATTGGTAGTTTCTTCAGACTTGCAATTGGAGTGTCTTTGTTTTCTTCCATTGTTGCCTTCCTCTTGCCCTTAGGTGCTTTTCCAAGTGGTGGTGATGACTGCACTTTGTCATTCCTTGGTTCCCTAGTGGCTTTGTTATTTGCATATGGAGATGAATTGTGTGTAAACAAGTTGTCACTTCTTGACTTGTCCTCATTTTTAGAGGTTTCCTTTCCCTTGTTGGCCATATTTTGGGAATTGGAATGTCCTTTGTCAATCATGGGGCCTTCATTTCTACCTGATCCTCTAGTCTCTCCACCACTTCCATTTCCTCTTAACAATACATTGATACTCTGAGTTTTTTCCACTTCTTGGAAACTAAGTTTTGGTTTTTGCAGTAGGCACCTTCTTACAAATTGTAATCACATTGTATGATTTGTTGATGTGCATGAACTTCTTTGTATGAGCATACTCCTTGTTTGCCTCATGGTATTTGGTGATTCCTTGGCAAGATCAAGATGTCTATTGAAGTAGGTTAGTTGGGAAATTTCTCCTTCTCTTCTTTTGTAAATAAGTTCATTTTGAGATAGAAATGTACAATGAAAGGGGGCTATGATTGGAGCTGATCCTATTGCCATTTCCTTTAAGAGCTAGTTGACTTGTTCATGGAACATGTGCCCCCAACTCATAGGTTTCCCATTTTGCTAGAGTTTGAAAAGGACAGCTTGGTTAAGATTTACAAACAAGGTTTATTTTGATCAAAAAAATTTCATCATTGACTCCGTTATAATCCATCATATGGAGTACTTTAAGCATTCTGTCTTGTATCCTTAAGTGGACTTCACTCCAACAAATGAATCTTCTATCTTGGATTTCAGGTTCTTGCTTAATGTACAATGAAGAGTATTAAGGTATATCTGCCTGAATGATGCACACTTCTCCCCTAAGACTCATTGCCAATAATCTTTTGTCCACATGATTGGATTTCCTCTCAATGTCTTGCCAATTTTTTAAGTGCTGTTCCTAATTTTTTTCTAGCAAGGATACATCCATTAGGCTCCAGTCCCATGATAATAAGTCTAGATTTCTACTTTTTACATATTTTGCCCTACAATACAATCCCCACTTGAACAGTTTTGGTGGTTTACAAACAATCTTATCCTAGTTTTGTTGCTTGACATCTGTTTTGATCACCATCATTTGGTCTGCCATCATTAATTGAGAGATAATTTTGATCATATTACACCCCTCTCACTCTAACTCACTATTTTGCACTCAAGTTTACCACAACAAATCTTGGGTAGATGTTTGTGCAATCTCTTGCACGATAAGAATAGAAAATGAAAAAGTGAAAAGTAACTTCTCATAAAGTGGGGTCACACTTTATAGTTTTTCCCACTTGCCATTCCTCAGCCATCAAGATAATTGGTAAAGGGTGAGAGTCAAATGATGCATATGTGATCTCTTTGCAAGAAATGGTTGCAAATTGTTCTTTGGTGACATGCCAAAAATCTCTATTTGTGGATTTTGAAATGGTGGTAGGAATGGTTGGAAATTTGTTTTGACTGAGTTTTGTTGTGCCACAACTCATATGAAGAAGTTCAATTGAATTGCCAATATTGTTGTGAGCAAGCTCGGATTGTACACCTCGTTGGGACAGTCATATAGTACAATGGTGATTATGTTATGACCCCAATGTCTTTTAGCTATAGATACAAGGATTCAGGTCTTTGTTTTGTAAACCTGTAATTGCCAGGAGGTTTGTCGCACTTGGATCTGACATCCTAATTTCACAAAGGACTAGGCCCAAACGAATTGTTTTGTCTTCCATATGATTCCGCTAGTGCTTTCAATACTGCCTATAGCACTATAAAAAAACAAAAATGAAGAAAATTGGATCACCTAGAAAAAGTGGATCTTGATATTATGGACATGATATAAGATTTTCTTTTAAAGTTTGTATGTTATGGTTAACATCAAATATTGAGACACAAAATCTACAATTAACTACAAGGATTCTAATGCTAATTTTGGTCTATACTACAACATATTGAATCTAGATTTGATTTTTCTAATTAACTCCAAAATATTATTATCATAATTAAAAGAAACTCTTTTCAATCATCAATTCTTTTTCAAATATGTAAATGTTAGATGAAAATTATTAACCTTAGAATAATGAACTCCCACTCTTATTAATGTTAGTGATTTTACTAGTAATGATAAATAATAGTTTAACTATGTATGGGACGTGTCCACAGTATTGATGGGATGGATATAAGAACTGTAATTTTTTTAGTTCTTTGTTAATTTTTCAGGTTCCACATTCATGCCATTTCCATCAAGGCATTTAGATATTTGGTTTATATCTAACAAAAGTTTTAAGTAATCTTTGTGAATTCAGTATGGGTGTCAATTTTATTCCGATGATAATGATTAACGATTAATGATGAGTAAAGATTTCTGTACAAATACGAAATAAAAAAACTAGTATGATTTTCCACTCATTTGATATGTTGTGGTGATGCTTTAAAGGTAGATTTTGCTTCAACCACTTCTTAGGAGTGCGCCTATTTACTTGTCCATAATGCTTTTACCAGCCCATTCGACACATCGTCCCAATTTGGGACAAAATTCACCTTCTTCCTGTCAACAGAACCCTAAACTTTATGTATAAAGACCATTATTAACACGAGCGATAAGAAATAACACACCACTTGACGAAGTAATGGTTGTTCTTTGAAGTTTACTCCTGCAAGAACAAGGTACAGCTTCAGTACTATTTTATTCATACCCCGTAAATACGCTTGTAGGTGAAAAGCATGAGTGTTATTGTTTATGATCTTTTACAGTTCCTTCGAATACAGGTAAAAAAACATACCAGACATGACATTATAATGAAAGACAAAAGTACTCACTACAGTGTAAATATCTAATCCATTTGAAGAAGTTTTATCTCCATATATCTTGAACGCCAATCACGGCTATATTCTATATTATAATATCTTATTTGTTCTAATCAGGCTCATGTATTTGTATTACCCATTCCTTCGAAGTCAAGTTGAATGATTCAAAGTCTGTTCTATTTCGGGACATCCAAGCACGTGTTTTACCAGTGAAGATCGTCATATCGATCTGAATCTCCTTTCTAAATTTGGTGTCCTTATCAGCTTATGCTTTAGGAAATTCAAAGTAGATCTACAAACTTAGAACTTGATAACCTGAAGAGAATTGAAGATAAAATAAATTTGTTACTGATCATTACAATCACCGCTTGTCAAAGGAGGTATCTTCGTTATACTAGCCTTTTAAGTAATTATAATATGGTCATCGTCATATTGATGCATCCAATGTCATGCATATGGTGGACCTTTATAGTTTCGATTTTGGAATATCTAGATACACTTGAACAGGATCAAATATAGGTTATGATATGTATTTGAATGAATTTGATACTCGGTCAATTTATCTCAAGTTCTCACATGAGGGTGAATTTGGTTAATATTCTTGAATGGTCTGCTCTTGGCAACATTGAAACAGTTATGAGGGTTTCTAAACCATAGATAATGATAAGAAATAACATTAAAACTTGAGCTTTATATTAGAAGATAGATCAATTTAATATTATCAAAATTAATAATGACATCTTCAGATTCAATTTTTCTTTTTGTAAAATCCAAGTATTTCACACAGGAAATAAATTTTAGAGGAATGTTTGGGAAAGCATTCACATTAATTAAACAATGTCAATTAAAAAATGATTATGATTATGAAGACTTTGCAAGAACTAGTGAACTGTCAATAGATAGAAATGACTAGATATAATACTATTAGTTACATATATTATCTAGAGGTGGAAATTTGCCTGGTAACATCTGGAAGGATGTTATATATGATTCACTAAGTAGATCAGATAGTGATTTTACCAAAAGAGTACTTCAATTAATAGTGCAAGAGCTAAAAATACCTTGAAAGCTTTAGAGCTAATTTCAGAGGCCTAAATTGATGAATTAGGTCTTGAAAATGGAAAGATCCTCCCACTTGTAGGAAAAGGGCTTGCCTTCTACTCTATGTTGTTTTTCTCATCAAGAGCTTTCCAAATATAGCTCATCCATGCGATTATGAACACCATACAAGAACATTCTCTATAGATTCCCTAAAGATTCCACCTAGTTAAACATGTTAGACCAACCAGATAAGACAAGGACAAACATGTCACCATTTATATAACTAATCTAAGGGTGGAGCTTGCTGACATGTCACCAATCCTTGCATTTGATTCAAGGGTGAAACTTCCTTTGAGTGGATCCTCTTTATTATATAATAAAGACAAGGTGCTCCTTTGGGGCATCAGAGTATTGAGTGTTGAAACTTTGTGCTTCTTCTCTCTTGTTTCTCTTGGGGGTTCTCATGTCCTCAGAATATTAAACTAGATGTCTAAGAAGAGTCAAGTCATAATCATTAGAAAATCTTCTTCATAATCAATCTTATAATAATATTTAAAGATTAACCAAAACACAAAACCTTACTATTCTTAAGAAATTATATCTTTCCAAATATCTTCAAATATGATGATAGTATTATACAAAGCCATCAAATTTATAAGGCTTAAAACATACAAATTTTGCAAAAATAAGTTATCGTAAAAGAGACATACAAGGTTCAAAAGCTCTAATTCTAAAATCTAGACATTTTGATAAAGGTTTGGATCTTTCATAGAAATAAGTCAAAATTTCATTTAATAGTCCATATTTTGATAAGCTAGAGTAGTTCACTTCAACTGAGTGATTCAAAACACTTTTTCAAGGCCCCAAACCATTATTTTGTTGCCTAGACCAAACTATTGTCAAAGTCCAAACCCCTGAAAGGCAAGAGTATGGAGCCCTACCTTGAGCTCTGAATCCTTTACTAGAGGTTTGGACTACCATTTTGCACTTGGGATTAAAATATTATCAAAGGTTAGACCTTTCAATGTTGAATTTTAGACTTCTGCTTTAAACCTCTCAATCCTTTAGCAAAGATGCATATCATCATTCAATAGTCCAAACCAAAGCATTCATAAAGTCATATTCACTCCTTGGGCTTTGTTTAGATTTGGACTTTGTAAAAGAGATCTAGAGCCTAATCATACCATTTTCAAGATCTTTTGATCTTATTTGTTTTTTTGAAGTATATAGTAAATGTCTTGACACAAAAGGTAGAGTCCTGGAGCTTCCACCTTTGCAAAAGGAATGGAAGTTTAAAGCAAAGAGCCCAATAGTTTCCAACTCAGATTTTGGGATAGAGTCATAAGATTCTCATCATTTTTAATAGAGAATTTTGTAAAAATCAAGAGCATAGTCGATCTAGATCATTAACATCATAAATAGTATAAACTAGCATTTGAATTTACTTTGACTATAATTGAATGTTTTTCTTATGGTCTAAACTAGCATTTGATTTTACTTTGACCATAATTGAATGTTTTTCTTATGGAAAACATCTTAACTAAATTTCAAGCAATAAGTGGAAAGAAACTTAAGAAGTTGGGAGCTGAAGTTTCTCAAGATGTAGCAAAGGGTTCTTAATGTTTAATTTCTCTCTATTTTGTAGAATATAGTTCATTTTGGAGAGTACAATATTGATGCACAAAATAGGTTATATTTTATGATAGGTATATTCTAGATGTTCCATCTTAGGAAAGATTTTAGAAATATGAAATATCCAAATATTACATATTTTCTCTAAGTGTAAAATTTAACTTTACTAATTTAAAAATATATGGAATTTACAATATTGAGATGATATAATAACCATTTTCTTTCTCTTCCTTTGTGAATATCACATCTCGAAAATAAAGTAACTTAAAAACAAAAATATTATCTTAAAATAATAATGAATTATATAATATGTTTTTATATTTTATCTCTATTTCTTCATATATTAGGTTTAGAGTATTATATTAGAATAATTATGCTAATATGATTCATATATATTACAATACAATTAAGTTTTAACTAAATCTTCAAACATGATAAGTTAGATTTAAACATTTAATCAAAAATTGTTTATTTTAATTAAAATTTATTTGAATAAAAATAAAATGTGATTCCTCTTTCTAAAGAAAAGTCATCAAAGCAAAGTATTAAAATAGTGTTCAAGATCTTTGTGGTGCCCACAATTTTTGTTTTTTTAAAATAAAGAAGAAAAAGTGTATAGAGAAGTCGGATTGCGCCTGTATGGGCAAAGAAGGTGAAGAAAAGAGTCTTCAGGGATGAAACCCAAAGTAAAGTGACTTCGAGTCATAAGGCAAAGTACTCAGAAATGCCCTTTTAGCATACAACCCAAAGTAAGGAATCTTCGTATCGGGGGGAGCTCAACCCAAGGCAAAGACAGTCTAACAACCTTTCGTCGGGGTGAGAAATTCAAGAAGGGACCGTTCAAAACCGGTGGCCCATACGCATGAAGCATTGATTGACAATGACAGGCGCATGCAAGAGGTGTGATTTTTGGGTAGAAACTCAAATTGAAGAGAGACAAAGAAAGTGAGATTCTATAAAAATCGGGCTCACGACGAAGCAATGTTGAGCAATTTTCCTTTGCTGTTGAGAAGTCATCCTGCAGGTGATCGTGGGAAGGGAAATAGAGTTGAAGACGCGCTAGTATAGAGGAGAAGTCGAGAGAGTGAAACCGAGAGACATTGAGAAAGCAGGAGAGATGGGAGGAGGAAAGAAGAACTCCAAATTTGCAGTGAGGAATCATGCGATTTGGAGACTAGACGTGATCGCAAGAATTGAAGTCTTGAGCCGACTTTGGATTACTTTCTTGGCATGGAACTGGAATGTCAGTTTTCCAGGCTTCATGACCAAGATAATCAAGAGCAAGTGTCTTGATGGCCCCAAGGAAGAGGGGAAGAGAGGAAATCCGGCTCGCTAGATAGAGTCGGATTGGAGATTAGTGCTCAGGAGAGAAGCAGGCACGGAGCAGGGTGCCATATTCTTGGGTAAGGGGGAAGTAGCAGAAGAGACTCAAGAAGTGAGAGATGTTTTCTCTTCAAAGAGAATGAAGAATGGGTATAAGGTTGAGAGTTACAAGGATCCAGTGAAGAGAGGGATCGTGAGTGCTCTCATGGTGATCCTGAAGCCGGAGAGAACAACTTATGTGATGAAACACCAAGCGGTGTTCTTCCATAAGCTGTTTGCAGGAGAATTGATCAATTAGGCAAGGTGTTTCTATGGAAGAACAAGACAAATGGTGTGGAATTTGTGGGATAAGTTGCCTCCACATTACATCGTGCCGTTTGTAGCACACTTTTACCTCGGGTTGAATTTGCTCAACTCGGCGGAGCAAAATCAAATGGTGTCTCACTTCCATCCCGACTTGAGAAGAGAAGTCAATGTAGAAGAGCAACAGTACATTCTTCAAATCTAGAGCACGGATGAGTACTACGCGAAGACGGGGAAGAGTGTAGAGATAGAAGCAAGTACCCCAAAGTCAAAGAAGCAGAGTTGGTACGGAGAAGCCAAAGACAAGACAAGACCTTGGAAGACCAGGAGAGGAAACCCGAGGAGAGGCATGGTGGTGATTGCGTCAGAAGATGAAGACTTGGAAGGCGAAGCTGCGTGCAAGTCCGAAGACTTAGAATGCAAGGAAGAACCAGAGCTAACGCTGCAAAGTGGAGATACAAGTAGCGACAATGATGAAGGTAGAGAGATGATGTTGGTACCAATCGCTGCGGTAGAAGAAGAAGAAGTTTGGGTGGAGCTCAAGCCAAAAGATAATGAGAAGTTGGAGGACGAGATACCTGAGGCCGAGGAGAAGAAGTCTGCAATCTAGAGGGGAGTTTGTTCAAGACGCAAGGCAAAGTGTGAAGCGGGTCCAAGTAAGGTGAAGGAAGAAGTGAATGAAAGCTCAGGGAGTGAGGTGTTGAGGTGTCCGATATGAAGACTGTAGAGACAAAGGTGAGTATCGGGTGAACAAGAAGTAAGGAAGGAGATTGCTATGCAGGAGGAAGTAGTTGCGAGCAACGGAGTGGAGTACTGCAGGAGATTGTGTGTCTATTGCTGGTGAAATTGGAGCATAGGAAGAAGGAGATGCAGTCAACATGTCCAGAGGTGAAGACTGTCTTGCAGGTGTTATCGAGATTAGAAGAAGAGAACTTGGGGTTGAAGAAGATTATAACCCGAGGTGAGGAAGAAAGGGAAGTACTGCGAGGGGAGGTAGTAGTGCAGGGTCAAGTAATTGAAGACTTGAAGAGAGAAGTGATGTATCAAGAGGAACTTGTTAAGAAGAGTGACATAGCAAGGGAAAGACAAGTAGCAGAGTATGAAATCTTGAAGCAACAGTTTGCTGATTCAAGATTAGAACTTATCCATGCTATGGCGAGGGTAGCAGCAAAGGAACAAGAGCTCAATAGAGTGATGGAGAGTGTAGAAGAGAAGAAGCAACTCTGGTAAAGGGAGTTGGCATTATGATATAGGGAAGAAGAGAGATTACGAGAGTTACTTCGTAATCAAGAGGAGAAGATTGAGCAGAAGGAGAAGGAGAAAGAAACGGTGAAAGTTGAGTTCAAAGTAGAATTAACAATGTACAAAGAGGATTGGCTTGCAGATCGGGAGCATGAAAGGAAGACGAGATTGGAGCCATTGAAGGAGATCATCCTCAAAATGAACTTGATGTTAAGTACAGAGGCCAACATTTGGATTGAAGAGACGAGGCTGCACAAGTTGAAGTTGTTGGTGTAAGAGACAAGGAGGAGATAGGCAAAGGACACAGATTTGAACGCACTGTTGATTAGTCTCAGGACTCGTGTAGATAGGAAAATACTAGAGGTAGAAGATAATATTGTGATTAGATTAGACTTAGTGAAATTAGAGATAGACAAACTTCGGAAAGACGTTAGAGCCAAACCCAAAGTCAATGAAGTAGGAGTGCAAATGTCTTTGAAGTTACCAGTGGAGATATTAGAGAAGAGTAGGTCGGGAGATAAAGAGTTAGATAGATTACCCACTAGTGGAATTTCAGATTAGGAAAAAGAATTGCTAGATCTGGTAGAAGACGTATGAGATGTGAAACCCAAGGACAGAGTAGTCGGAAGTAAAATTACTTTGGGTTTGGGTTTGAAAGCCAAAGAAGAAGTAGATATTGGATCGGATTAGTAACCAATTTGAGATTTGTATAGGGTTTTTGTATAGGTAGATATGAAGAGATGCATTGTCATTTTGGATCTGCAAGTTTGTAGAGTTGTTAGGAAGAGGTGCATTAGGAAGATAATTGTCAATTGCTTCACTACTTAAGAGTGGCATTTGCAATATTATGTTGTTCAGTGCTCATAATTTTGAGAATAGATAAAGCGAAGTGCTGTGAAGCAGTGCTTGTTGCTTGAGCTTGATTCTGAGTATCAACTTTGTGTTTGTGTTTGTGAGTGTGTGGAGAAATTTGAAGTGCAAGTTAGTGTGCTTGTTGGATGTTGGATTTTGCAGCCTTGATCTTCATTCTGTGTGTATGATCCTGAGTGAAGTGCAATCAAAGCAATGCCTTGATAGATCTGAGAGGAATTGTAGTGTTGGTAGTATTCTGCATTTATGAGTGTAGTGCAAAGTTGATGTGAAGCAATTTTGATCAAGGAAGTTGTGTCTTCAATGGAGGGGTGGAACACAATTCTAAGGTGAAGTCGTTTTGCAGTGAAGTGCTATTTTTGGGAGAGCCCAAATCATCACAATCAAGATTGTTTGGAAAGAATTGATGGAGTTGTGATCAAGGAGTGTTAATTTGTGACAAGATTGAGAATCAGTGCTTGTTACTCTCTGCTGGGTGTGGTTTTTACCTGAGAGATAAAAGACACAACCAAGAAGAACTACATTGTTACTGTTTGACTTCAAATTTGGAAATTACTGACTTGTATCTCTGCAAGAACGAACTTTACTTATCTGATTATTGCAAAAGTGATATTTGCCGGGTTGTCACAATCTTTCTAGAGAAATGAGTGGAATGGATTGTAGGAAAACAAAGGACTTGATAAGACAATGTTTCCATAAGTTTGAGGTAAATTAATGTACAATTATAAAAGCATCCTCTAAATAGCAATTGTAATATAGTGAAGTGGTATTTCAAAATCTTTCTTATGATAAAACATATAGTCTTTCTAATAGTAGAGAAAAACTCCTTATTTTAGAAAAATGAAAGAGAAAAAAAGATCCTTACTTTTGTATTTGGAAGTAAATATGACATAGAGAGAAATATGTGAAGAAGATAAATATAAATATAAATATAATACCCTAAAAGAAAGGGGAAAGGAGTCCAAGGCACAACCTTGTGTGGAGAGGAACAGAGGATGCAAGACCCACAAGTCCCAAGTGACCATGAAAGAAATAGAAACAGGCCCAATGGTTCACTTAGGGAAAAATTGCATTACCAACAAGCACCAAGGAATCCAAGGATAGTGAAGCCAACTCAACTCTACTCCTCAACTATGTGGTAGAGGTACTCCAACGGCATGTTTGGTAAGTTGGGGGATGGGTTGGGAGGAGTACACTAGCCTTGCTAGGTATTCCTAATGTAGTTGCTCCTCAATTAAGCCCAAAGCCCAAGCACATTGTAAAGTAAATTCTATGCACTATTAATAAAATGATGAGCATGATTGGAGAGACAACCATTGCCCCTGCAAGGAACCTAGTGTTAATTACTTGAGGTGGCCATCAAAGTGGTGATGAAGATGCCCAAAAATCTCAATCTTCAAGGGAAAAAATGTATCCAAGGATAGCCAAGGCATGTAGTTGTCCCCCTTGTCTCTAGAGACAATGGTTGTAGATGCTCTTACTTTTTCACCTACCCATACTAATAACTTTGTTAGTAGAGGGCTTGCCACCACCACATCATGGAAAGTGCAACAACAATATCCGCTCACACCCAACAGATGGGTGGTCCTCATAAATCCAACCATTGCTCAATCTAAACATGGGCCCATGTAGCTTATAAGTTCTGAGCTATTGTATCATGAAATACATCATGGAATCTTTGTGCTCTCCTTCTAATGCACATTGTAAACAATGTATCCCCTGTATGTCATATAAAAGACCACATGCATATTGGTTTGGAAGCCCTATGATAGCTAGATGTGGGAGACTTAACCTCAATCATAATGTTGTGGTAAAATCCTCAAAAATAAACTAAAAGTCATCAATCAAGAGAGAGCATGGGCTAGGCTCTAGAGCCTTTCCCACCATAGGAGAGAATCCTATCTCTATCAAGTAAAGATGCATCAATAAGGATGCTAGTAAGTGTGTGAGTTTGCATACACTCATTAAGATTTTCATGGAGCTTTTAGAGTCTAAGGATACAAAGTCACTAAAATCAAGGAATGACATATGTGTAGGGCTTAGCAATAATTTGTGAGCCAATCAAAGATATGACTTGAAGGTATAAGTGCTTAAATTCACTAGTGATAGATCCCAATAAAAGAGGATGACCCTCATGTAGGAATATGTTAGCTAAATAAGAGACCAACCACTAGAGCTCATGCTCCAATATATTTTGTTGGTGTTAAAGCCTCATGTCTTAGGAGGCCGCACCTACTCATGACTATAAAGAGAGCTATTTGTTGCCTACATTACTCATATAATAGTTGCAAGAGCATGCATTGCCCTAATAGAGTGGAGAAAGTATGGAAGATAGTATTGTCAAACATCCATAAATATGACAACAATGCTTCTATAGGAAAAGAAGTTTATGCCAAATACAAGGCCCTAAGGGTGTAATATTGAGTAACACTTAAGAATTTACCAACTAGAGGATGAAGCAAGCATGGGCTATAGCTTATTATAATTATATGGAGTTAGTAGATAAGTTAGTAAAAGCTAATGAGTTAGTAAGTTAAGTCAAATACAACTAAGAACTCTAAGAATATCTGGAAGCATCTAGGAAGCTTATTGATGGAAAGTTTTTAGGTACCTTCTAAGGATTGGGTAACTTACACACCAAGTTAATGGTTAGCTTAGCTTATATACCAAGTAGATAACTTCTAGAACAAAGCTTCCTTGGAAGCTTCTTGGGTAATTTAACTTGCATTCCAAGCAAGTGGCTTCAAAAGGGAAGTTTCCTTGGAAGTTTTTCAAGAGAAATATATTGCTTCACTATAAATACCAAAGTCCAAACTCATACTATGTAATTGGAATTTCTCTCAAATAGCATTTGGAATTTCCCTCATTTGAGAGTTCCAATGTGTTTCTTCTATTATGATATCCCATTCTCCTATTTCTCTCCATGGTCTTTTACATTGCTATCAAAGTAGGAGTAGTATGGATGGAATCCATAGACTACCAAATCCATTTCTCCAAATCTCTCCTCAGTCTTTTACATTTGTATCAAATAGAAATGGGATGGATAGAATCTATGGACTACCAAATCAATATCTCCCAAACCATGAGGAGTTTTTGTCCATATACTACCAAAGGATGATTTTACATACTTCATCACTTCATGCTTTGGGCAAAATTTTCTAAATTTTCTAGTATGATGAACTTTGATCCTTATGTTTGTAACTTATATGGAATGGTGGACAAATGTTAAATTAGATAATTACAAGTAGATAGTTTGGTGGAGTAGTAATCATGGTGGCAATGCACCAAGTTATCATTGCTATGCAGTAACAATTGAGCACCTTATTTGAATATTGAAAGAGATAGATCATCAATGATAAGAGCAACTACAAAGAGTAACATTTTGAGAAAGAGAAGAGGAAATTTGATTTCCAAAGCTAAAGGTATTTGAAGGCAAGAATCTATTGGGTGGAGTAGATAATTTAGTGTTTGATTGTGACATTTATTTTGAAGCTATAAAATTTCAAGATGAACATAGATCAATTCTCTTGGCTTCAAGCCAATTAGATAGAGTGGAAAAATTATTGTGGCAATTTCAGATGGAGCAAACTCAATGGAAGCTTGTTGTTCCAATCTCAACATGAGAAGAATCCAAAAGAGCAATAATTAGGAGATTTCAAGTGGTGGATGTTGCATGAGCTGCACAAGATAGATTAATAAAATTGAAGCAATTTGGTATTGTGAGGAGTTATATCACTCAATTCTAAAAACCCATAATATAAATTCCAAAGATACTAGAAGGTGAAGCTCTAGATCAATTGTGAGGGGCTTGAAATCATGCACCAATTAGAACTAACCATGTGGGAGCCCAAATACTTAGAAGAAGCCATGCAATTGGCTGAGTTTTTTGATTTCTTGGTTGCAACAACTTGGTCTTGATTGAGATCTTCACAAAACTTGCAAACACACCACACATGGGTAGAGTAGCCGGCACCAATAGAGATTGATGTCATCCAACAAAGACCATTTAACATGGCAGACCAATAGCAGTTGTACAAAATGATGGTTGTTTTTATTATTGCCAAATTAGGCATAACATTGCTAAATGCACACCTTGGAATGATGACCCTAATCAATGCACAAATGGAGTTCATGGAGTATGATGATCAAGGAAACAAAGAGATATTGGGCCAATATTGAGCCAATTATTGACAACTTGATTAGTTCCAACAAGATTGAAGTCTTGATATATGCAAGCTTGCTCCAATTGCAAGGTATGATATTTGATCATGATTGTAGAATTTGATTGATTCCAATATTTCAAATTTTTTTATGTCCATGCAATCATCAAAAGACTTAGGGTATTCATATAAATTTAGTATTAAGCAACAAATTGATGATGGTGGATGGTAGAAAAAACTTTGCATTTTGAACCTCACAACCTACTGCATTCAAGATTATGAAAAATTATTTTGAGTACATGAGATTTGTAGTTATCTCCTTACCCTATGACATCATCCTAGGTTTTCCACCAAAGAGACAAGACTGCACAAGTTGAAGTTGTTGGTGCAGGAGACAAGGAGGAGAAATGCAAAGGATAAGGACTTGAATGCCTTACTTATAAGTCTCAGAACTCATGTAGATAGGAAGATATTGGAAGTGGAAGACAATATCACAATTAGATTAGACTTAGTGAAATTAGAGATAGATAAACTTTGGAAGGATGTAAGAGCAAAGCACAAAGTAGATGACATAGGAGTACAAATGTATTTGGAATTACCATTGGAGATATTAGAGAAGAGTGGGTCGGAAGATAAGGAGTTAGATGGATTACCCACGAGAGGAATTGTAGATCAAGAAGAAGTAGTAGAATTGGTAGAGGAATTAGTAGTTATGAAACCCAAGGACAGAGTAGTGTGTGAAGTTGTTTTGGGATTTGAAGCTGAGGAAGAAGTAGACATTGGATTGGAGTAGTAATAGTTTTGAGATTTGAAGAGGTAGATATGAAGAGGTGCATTGTCATTTTGGATCTATAGGATTGTAGAGTTGTTGTAGAACAACATAGTTGTTAGTAACTATCATTTGCTTCAATATTTAAGAGGTGGCATTTGTAGTAATATGTTGTTCAATGCTCATTATTTCTAAGAATAGATAAAGCAAAGTGCTATGAAGTAGTGCTCGTTGCTTGAGCTTAATTCCGAGTATCAATTTTGTTTCAGTGTTTGTGAGTGTGTGGAAAATTTTGAAGTGCAAGTCAATGTGTTTGTTGGATGTTGGATTCTGGAACCTTGATCTTTACTCTATGTGTTTGATCCTAAGTGAAGTGCAATCGGATCAATGCCTTGACAGATCTAAGAGGAATTGTAGTGTTGGTAGTATTCTGCATTTGCAAGTGCAGTGTGAAGTTGATGTGAAGTAATTTTGATTGAGGAAGTTGTGCCTTCAGTGGAGGGGTAGAACACAATTCTAAGGCAAAGTTGTTTTACAGTGAAGTGCTATTTTTGGGAGAGCCTGAATCATCACAATCAAGATTGTTTGGAAAGATTTGATGGAGTTGTGATTAAGTGTGACACATTGTTGTGATGAGACTACAAGTCAGTGCTTGTTACTCTCTTCTGGGTGTAGTTGTTACTTGAGAGATTAAAGAAAAAATCAAGAAGAACTACATGTTATTGTTTTGCTTTGTATTTGACCAATTATGACTCGTATCCTTATGGGAATAAACTTTATTTACCTGATTACCGCAAAAGTGATATTTGCTAGGTTGTCACAATGTTCTTGGATGATATTTTTAATCAATAATAAGATGGAGGTAATGGAAGAAGGGAGAGAACCCAATGCTTGCCTACTTTAAATCTCCCTTCTTCCATAATTTTGGGCAAGATCCATGTGTTCTGGATTCCCTTCTTGATCCCTTGCCATCTTACATTCCTCATACTTCCACCTTCTTATCCATGTTATATAAATCCTAACACTAAGCCAAGTCTCATCTTCTTGTTACTTAAAATCTGCAAAAGCAATATGTTTAGAAGCATGATGTGATAACCCGACAAATATCACTTTTGCGGTAATCAAGTAAGTAAAGTTTTTTCCCATAGAGATACTATTTGGAATTGGTCAAATGTCAGAAATGTGGTTCTTCTTACTTTCTTCTTTAGTCTCTCAGGTAGAAACCACACCCAAAAGAGAGTAACAAGCATAGACTCGTAGTCTCATCACACAAAAATGTCACACTTAATCACAACTCCATCAAATCTTTCCAAAGAATCTTGATTGTGATGATTTATTCTCTCTTAAAAATGACATTCACTGTGAAACTACTTTGCCTTAGAATTTTGTTCCACCCCTCCATTGAACGCACAACTTCCTCGATCAAAATTGTTTCACATCAACACTACGCTGCACTCACAATTGCAAAATACTACCAACACTACAATTCTTCTCAGATCTATCAAGGCATTGCTCCAATTGCACTTCACTTAGGATCAAACACACAAAATGAAGATCAAGGTTGCGGAATCCAACAAACACTCTCCTTGACTTGACTTGCACTTTAGAATTCTCCACACACTCACAAACAAAAACACAACGTTGATACTTGGAATTAAGCTCAAGCAATGAGCACTACAATCTTCACTTTGCTTTATTGATTCTTAAGAATAATGAATATTGAACAACAACATACTATGAATGCCTCCTTTAAAAAGTAGAGCAATAGACAACAATTATCTAACAATCATACCATTCTACAACAACTTTACAAACCTACAAGTCCAAAATGACAATGCACCTCTTCATATCTGCCTCTTCATATCTCAAAATTACTAATCTGATCCAATGTCAACTTTGACTTTGGCCTTCAAACCCAATGATACTCCTATTACTTCTCCTTCTTTGAGTCTATCTTCAACTACCAAATCCTTCATTATTTCTACTATTTCTTCACTATGAACTTCTATTGAGGTCATGGTTAACCTTTCTAACTCTTTATCTCTTGACTTACTCTTCTCTAAGGTCTCAGATAACTGATCCAGAGATACTTGCACTCCTATCTCTGTTACTTTGGGTCGAACTCCTATCAATTCCTTTGCTAATTCTACTATGTCCTCATCAAGAATTGTAATTGAAAGCATGGGTACACTATCTACGCCTTCAATTTGTAACCCACTTTCCCCTAATTGCTCATGTAACTGACCCAATGGCACTTACTGTCTGATCCTGCACATTAGGTTCATTCACTACTACTATTTCTTTTCTAATTCTATACTATCTTCAATCAGAACTGAAATTGAAGTCATGGGTATCTTAAATATCTTCTTTCACTACTCCAACTTACTTTGATGCCTTTGGCAAGACTCCCCAAGTCACATTCACTGCACTCCAAGGTCCAACTCCCTCTGATCTGGTCACCTTCGTCCTAAGGCAAAGAAGCTTCTAACCCAAAGTCGTAGTGACCCAAAGAACATAGACCCAAAATCTTGTGAACCTGAAGACACTAATCCCAAAGATACTCAACTACTCTATACATCTACTCCCAAAACTTCAAATGCTTGTAACTTCTTCTATAGACCTCTAAACTTTGTGATTTTGGTGGAAGCGGAAAGCCCTAAACGAGATGCTTCTAACAAGATATAACACACATGATTTGGACTTTTCATCATTAAGATATACCTCCCCCAATAATCCTGACCTGCAACTTCCATTCCTCCTTTTGGGTCTGCCCTCCTTTGGGTCCGATCCAAGTCCTTCTTCCTTTGACACAAAGTCAACTTCTTTGTGTCAAATCAAAATATAGGCTTCTCATCATTTCTTCTCCATTTGGGTTCAATTTGGTTTCAGCAAGGCACTTCCTCTTCAAAACTAGTCCAAAATGAAAAATGTGTGGACCACACATTATCACAATCTTACATTTCAACTAGGTGACAAGGTCATGCTTTCTTCCAATAATCTTCCTCTCTTGCTAGATACCCAAGTTTGAAAACTTGCACCTAATTGGATAGGTCAATTTGAGATTACTCAAATTAGTTCTCTTATTGTTTATTGACTTGCTGTCCCATTTTGTATTCAGATCCATCATTAGAAGCAAACTGTTTTAGGGCTAAAACAATTTAGTTCAAATCCATCTTTCTTTACTTCATGTCCAACTCAAGCCAACCCTCTCTTCCTCTCATCTCTATCAATGATCATGATGAATACAAAGTTGATTACTTGCATGGCGTGATATCCAACCTGACCACTAATGAAACATCAAACATAAGATAGTTTTGAAAAGATATCCTCTTCATGATGCCATATGGGAACCTATTTCTCATCTCCAAAATACACATTGACCATATAAGAGTTCAAAGATTCTATGGCAACAAGGACATCACCAACAAAAAATTGGGGATATGTAATAATATAGAGTTAGTAGATAAGTTAGTAACAAATAATTAGTTAATAAAATAAGCCAAATATATCTAAAAGTTCTAAGAATATTCTAGAAGCATTTAGAAAGCTTCTTGGTACAATGTTCTAGAAACACCTTTGAAGCTTGTAGATACATTCTAAGGATTAGGTAACTTACACACCAAGTTAATGGCTAGCTTAGCTTGTATGCCAAATAGATAGATGCTAGAAAAATCTTCCTTGGAAGCTTCTTGGGCAGCTTAGCTTGCACTCCAAGAAGGCAACTTCAGAAAGGAAGCTTCCTTGGAAGTTTCTCAAGAGCCTTGTATTGCTTCACTATACCTACCAAAACCCAAGTTCATGTTAGGCATTTTGTGTTTCATTTATTTGAGAGTTCTAATGTGATTCGTTCACTATGATATTCCATTCTCTTTTCTCTCCTTGGTCTTTTACACCTATACTAATGTAACAAAATGGAGTTTTCAATGAGTTAGCCAATACTAATAAAGTAGCAAATAGGCCAAATTAACTAAGAATTATAAGAATATGCTAGAAGCATCTAGGAAGCTACTTGGTACCTTCTAACTATTGGGTAATATGTATACCAAGTGATGACTTCTAGAAAAAAGTTCCCAACCAGGTTAGCTTGCACCCCAAGTAGATGGCTTTTAAGAAGAAGCTTCTTGGGAAGCTTTCCGACTAGCTTAGCTTGTATGCCAAGTAGATGGCTTCTAGAAAAAGGCCTCTTGATTAGCTTAGCTTGCACTCTAAGAAGGCGGCTTTTAGGAAGCTTCTTGAGAAGATTCTCAAAAGCCTTATATATTCCTTGTAAATACCAAAGCCCAAGCTCATGCTAGGTATTTAGAGTTCCCCTCATTCAAGTGTCCCAATGTGATCTTCCATTTCTTATTTCTCTCCTTGGTCTTTTATATTGGTATCAAAACAAGAATGGGATGGAATCTATGGATCACAAAATCTATTTCCCCCAAACCATTGGGATTTTTTGTCCATATAATACCCAAGTGTCACTTCATGCCATTCATCATCTCACACTTTGGGCAAAATTTTCTCAATGTAATCATCTTATTTGATGAACCCATGATACTTTTAATTGTAACTTATGGAGAACAATGGATGTGTTAACTGAGATAATTGTAGATAGTTTGATATATAAGCAACTATGGTGGCAATGCCCAAATTTATCATTGCTATGTTATAACAAATCAAGCATCTTACTTCATTGTTGGAAGAAAGAGACCATCAGCAATAAGAGAATAGAGAGAGCACCATTTTGAGAAGGAGAAGAGAAAATTGAATTTCCAAAGCACAATGCATTTGAAGGCAAGAATCTCCCAAGTGCAATGGAGAATTTTGTGTTTGATTGTGAATGTTATTTTGAAGTTACAAATCTTCAAGATGAACAAAGATAAATTCTCTTGGTTTCAAGCCAATTAGATAGAGTAGAAAAATTATGATGGCAATTCAAAGTGGAGTAAGTTAGACAATAGTTTTTTTATAGCCATCTCAACATGGGAAGAATTCAAAAGTGCAATAATTGGGAGATTCTAAGTTATAAATGTTACACAAGTTACATGAGATGGATTGGTAGAATTGAAGCAGATTGGTTCTATGAGAAGCTATATCACTCAATTCAAAAACACCATAACAAAAATTCTAAATATACTAGAAGGTGAAGCTCTGAATCAATTTATGAGGGGCTTGAAATCATGCACCAAATTGGAAATGACCATGCTAGAGCCCAAACATTTGAAGAAGCCATGTAGTTGACTAAGTGCTTTGATTCCTTGGTTACGACCACTTGGTCTTGACCTCAACCTTCACAAAACCTACCAACACACTACATTCAAGTGGAGGAGGCAACATTGATGGAGATTGATGCCATCCAGTGAAGATCACTTGGCACTACAAATAAAGAAAGATTATGACAAAATGGTGATTGCTTTTATTGTCACAAACTTGGATATCTCATTGTTGAATGTCAACTCAAGAATGGGTGACCTTGAAAAATTGCCCAAATGGACTTTGTAAAGAGTGATAATCAAGGAAACAAAGAATCCCAATAGGAAAGTCCAAGCCACTTATTGGGAACTTGATTAGTTCCAATGGGATTGAAGGCTTGACTTATGTAAGTTTGTTTCACTTGCAAGATATACTATTTGATCATGGTTGTAAGATTTTGGTTGATTTTGGAAGTTCAAAGAATTGCATGCCCATGTAATTAACAAAGGAATTAAGTATTCCTATCAAACCAATAATTGAAAGTAGATTGATGATAGTAGATGGTAGATATGGTTTTATATTCCACACCTTACATTTTATTAGATTCAAGATTGGGAAAAAGTATTTGGAGTGTATGAGGTTTGTAGTGGCACCTCTACATTATGATATCATTCTAGGTTTACCTTGGCTTAAACATCATGAGGTTTAATTTGATTAGACCCAATGAAAAATTCAAGTACAACACCAAGTTAAGAATTGTCAATTTTTTGTAATTCTTACCTTTGATTCTTACCTTTGGTAATTCTTAATTAGGTTTGCTAGCACCTTTGAGTAAGACACCTAAGAATAGTCAGTTTCAAGTTGAGAAGTTTGTTAGTAAAGTAACTATATGGCAAGCTCTGGAGGAAGATATCTTATTTTTGTGATGTGTATCAAGCTGATTGTGCATGGAGAATCTGATGAGTGTCAAAAGCCTCATCAAGCAATGATTGATCAAATAGTTCAGGAGTTTACAGATGTGTTTCTAGATGATTTTCCAAAGGAGTTACCCTCCAATTTTGGTATGCCTTTCAAGATAGAATTATTGCCAAGAAGTACTCCAATGAGTAGAATAATCTATTGGTTCTCACCAAAGGAGTTGAAAGAGCTTCAAACAACAATGGTGAGTTGTTAGAGAAGGATTTCATACAACATAGTACATCTTTTGGGGGATCACCGATACCATTTGCCTCAAAGAAGGATGGAGGATTTTGTTTCTATATTGATTATTGTGGCCTCAATAAACAAATAGTGAAGAATGGATATCCCTTGTCTCAAATTGATGGCTTGCTAGATCAATTGAGTGGAGCATGATACGTGTGGTACCCATAGTTTTTGTTTTTTATGAGTTTTAAAGAAGGGTATTGTTGAAGCTGAATTGCATCCTAATGAAGAAGAAAAGAGAAGAATAGTGTGTTTGGAGTAGACTCAAAGAAGTCAATTGTGTGTCAAAGGAAGAAGGACTTGGATCAGAATTATGGGGTGGTAGATCTAAAGTAAGGTTACTTCACATTGGGATGATCAACACAACCCAAAGAAATTGTAACAACTTTTCCTCGGGCCTAGAAAATCAAGAAAGTATGGGTGAAGAAAATGGCTGCTTCAAGGGTATGAAAGTTGAGAGTGACAAGAAACATACACATAGAATTTGTGTGTCAATTGAAGATCAACTAAAGAATGACCATGTAGCACAACACTATAAGATTAAGACTTCATTGACGAAGTTCTAAAATGTCATTACTATATCTTATGCTTCCCAATAGTGGTCCTAAAGGAGTTTGAATCTTGGACCCAAGTGAGGTTTGATCTTTCAAAGACCAAGGGTTAGAACACACATGATGCCAACAAAGGGTAGTAAGCGGAGTCCTTCACTTGCAATGAGGAGTCTGCCAATTTGGAGATTAGATGTTGTGGCAAGGATCAAAGTCTTGAGTAGACTTTGGATGACATTCTAGCATGGAATTGGAACTTAAATTTTCTAGGATTCATGGCAAAAATAGTTGTTAGTAACTGTGTGGATGGCCCCAAGACAAAAGGAAAGACATGAAATCTGATTCAATGGACAAAGTCAGATTGGAGATTGGTCTTGAGGAGAGAAGCACAAGAAGTAGGAGGAATCACCTTCTATCATAAGTGTGATCCTTTCAAAGAGACTATAGAGGTGAGGAATTCCTTTAGTGCTCCTTGCACTAAGAATGGGTACAAGGTGGATAGTTATAAAGAACCAATAAGGTGAGGTATAGTCAAGGCTTTGATGACAATGTTTAAGCCATAGCAAACCACCTATGTAATGAAGTAGCAAGCATTATTCTTTCATTGGATGTTTGTAGGGGAAAAGCTTAATTAGGCAAAGTGCTTTCACAAAAGAGCAGGCCAGATGACTGGGAGTTGGAGAATGTACTTGCCACCCCACTAATTTGTGCTCTTTGTAGCCCATTTCTATTTGGGATTGAACTTATTGAAGGTGGAGAGAACATGTGGAAATACATCAGAATCGGCATGAGAGATTGTTGGGAGGATGAAGATGATGTTGAGTACAAGTTAAAAATGAAATTGGAGGAAGCAAGACTACATGAGTTGAAGTTATTAGTGTAGGAAACTCAAAAGAGAAATGCAAAGGATATTGACATGAAAGAATTATCAATTCACCTTAGAGAGAGGGTAGATAGGAATATGTTAGAAGTAGGAGACTATATGAGTCTTAAATTAAATTAAATTAGATAAGAGTTAGATAAAATTTGTGGAAGTGTAAAGGAACAACCCTGATGCAAAGTAGTAGAAGTAGGAATGCAAGTGACTTTGGGTGAGTTACTTGACTTCATTGAAGGAGTTAGAGTAGAGAAGGAAGAACTAATCAGTACAATTATGACTTCAATTTCAATTCAAACTGCAAATGTGATAAAAGAAGTAGTGGTAGTACCCAAAATGCAAGAGACAATTTGTAGTTACATTGGTTATGAAAGCCAAAGTAGAAGTAGACTTCAGATTGAATTAGTAATAGTTTTGAGATTTGTAGAGGTAGATATGAAGAAGTGGAATATCATTTTGGATCTATAGGTCGGTAAAGTAGCAATTGAAGCAGTTAGATAATTAGATAACTATTGAGTGCTTTGCCTATTTAAAGGAGGCATTTGTAGTGTTATGTTGTTTAGTTCAATATTCATATTTTTGAAGTTGAGTAAAGCAAAGTGCTGGAACTCAATGCTCATCATTTCAACTTAATTTAGAGTATCAATCCTCTGTGTGTTTGTGAGTTTTTGGAGAAGTTTGAATTGCAAGTAGTGTGTGTAAGTAGTAGATATTGGATTATATAGTGCTGATGTTTATTCTATGTGTTTGATCATGAGTGGATGGCAATGCCTTGACAAATCTGTGAAAAATTGTAGTGCTGGTAGTATTCAACATTTGTGATCATAGTGTTGGAATGATGCAAAGCAACTTTGATTGAGGAAGTTGTGCCTTCAATGGAAGGGTGGAACACAATTCCAAGGTGAATTCATTTTTTGGTGAAGTAGCCTTCTTTAGGAAAAATAAATCATCACAATCAAGATTGGTTTGGAAAAAAATTGGAAGAATTGTGATTATAGATGTGGAT
This sequence comes from Lunularia cruciata, assembly GCA_948567375.1. Classification (NCBI taxonomy): domain Eukaryota; kingdom Viridiplantae; phylum Streptophyta; class Marchantiopsida; order Lunulariales; family Lunulariaceae; genus Lunularia; species Lunularia cruciata. The sequence continues at coordinate 15,831,582 of OX419756.1, forward strand.
AATTTATGACAAGATTATGAATTGAGCACTTATTACTCTCTTTGGGTCTGGTTTCTACCCAAGAGGCTAAAGACACAACCAAGAAGAACTACTTATTACTATTTGCTTTGTATTTGACCATTCTTGACTCGTATCTCTATAGGAATGAACAGTTATTATCACAAAATTTATACTTGATGAGTTGTCATAATACTTCTCCAAGTTGGATCTTTGAAGTGCTATTGTAGATTTCCATTGATAGAGAAGATTGCAAAAGACAAAATCAAAGGTTTCCCAATTCCATTGGTACGGGTCTACCCATGTGTGGCATTTCTGCCCAATAATGTTGAGGTAGAACTACTCCTTCACCTCCACCCAATGCTCATGCTATTCTTTGTGCACAAGCAATAGCTTCAAATACCATACAAGAATTTTGCACTATGACTTCTTGGCAAATCCGCTCCTTTAACCCTTGTTTGAAATTGTCAAGAGCCTATGTTGGACTCATGTCTGTTATTGCGACTTGTAGATCCAGAAATGCCTCCACATACTCTTGTATGTTGTTCTTTTGTCTCAATCCCCATAGTCAGGTGCAAGCCATCTGCACAAAATCCACCAATTGGAAATTCTTCAACAATCCTTCTTGCATTGATGTCCATGTGACCTCCCTTCTCTCTACCAACATGGATTGTTCCCAAACATCATACCATGTGAGTGATTTATCTCGCATACCACATGCAAACACGCCTACAGCGTGCTCCGTGATCTCTGTTGAGAACAATCAGAAATATCGATTCATTCTTGAGATCCAATTTTCCACTACTCCCATCATACGCTGCGCTTTGTAAGGCTCAATGTTGCAGGTCTTCTTCATCCGGAGTAGCAATGTGGCTTCATCATTGATAGGGTTCGTAGGCACAGGTGCCTCTCCAAGTACTTCAATCGTAGGTACTGGGTTTTGAGATGACTCTTCTTCTTGCATGGCTTAATCGTTCCTAAGGATCTACACTTAACTTTGTAATGTCTCCATGGTCATCTTAATCTCTCAAAATTCATTCAACATCCATTGCATTCCTTGCACTAGCTCTTCCAATTACAAATCCATTGTTCTTACAACAGTCAATTGCTAATGTCTACTTCAATACAGAGTCAAGATGATCACTCTGGAAGGCACACTAACTATTGGAACTACCATTGGGACCTCCAAAGCTATCACTCGTTGATAACACTCCTTGCCAAAATTTCTAACCACAAAATCTCTAAACATCACTTTTGGTCTCACTACATAACGGATTTCTAGGAGTGTTGAAAGGGAGAAGATTTGGGACATGCACATCCATATCATCATAGTAGAATGTAGATTGTCAAATCCCACTCTCGGTCATATATCACCACATGTAGAATCACCGGGTTTGGTGAGTTCATCACCTTGTCCATGAATTCTGCGCCAAAGTGATAAACTAGCAATACCCTCATTTGCTCACACTAGATGTACATAACCTTGATGTGGAATGGATTTGGGAATGGAAAGCTAGGTGTGGGAAATTGTCCTCCTAGTACATCCATCTCATCCGCTCTCTAAAGTCCTTCCTAAGTCTAGCAATTACTATATGTTCTGCACCTCAAATTACTCAGTTTTAGTAGTTTGTGCTCTTCCAAGAGGGATCCACTCTCTTGGACTTAGACACTTGCTTTGATAGCATTGTAATACTCTGAGAACAAGAGAAGAGAGAGAAATATAAATTACACACTCAACCTTTGATGCCCCAAAGAAGCACCTTCTCTCTATTATATAGACAAAGAGGATCTCCTCCAAGGAAGCTCCACCATAGGATTAGGCACACAGATAGGTGACATGTCAGCAAGCTCTACCCTTGGATTACTTACTTGGATGGGTGACATGTTGGTCTAGGTCCTATTTGGTTGGTCAAACAAGCTTTGACCGGAGGAAATCTTTTAGGAAATCTTCCTGTAGGAGTCTCAAAATCACATGAGTAAGGTTGGAAAGCTCTTGATGAGACAAACCAGGGGGGGGGGTCTACACATTTTTGAGGCCTAATTCACCCATTTAGGCCTCCAAAATTGCCTTCAAAGAATTCAAGCATATTTTGGTTCCTACTCTATTAGTAGAAGTTCCCTTTTGGTGATATCTCTTTTTGATCGGTTTAGTCCATCATGTGTAACATCCATCCAGATGTTACCAAACCAATTCTCACCTTTAAATCATATGCTTAGCTATTGGTTCTAAGGTTCTCAAGTCTATTTTGGTTTATGCTCTATTAGTGGAAATACTCTTTTGGTGAAACTTCTATCTGATCTATTTTGACCATCATGTATAACATGATTCTAGATGTTACCAAACCAAATTTCAGATCTAGATCATATGGCTAGCTCTTGTTATTACACATACATTGATGGAAGCAATTTGCCCAATTGATTGGCTCCCCTGCTAACATCTTATGGAAGAACACCGCTTGATGTTTCATCACATAAGTAGTTTGCTCTAGCTTGAAGATAGCAATCATTGCTCCTATAATGCCTCTCCTCATAGGGTCCTTGTAGCTCTCGACTTTGTAGCCAATCTTTGTGCGCTTTGAAGAAAAGGCGTCTCCCACTTCTTGGGTTTCTTCAGCTACTTCTCCTTTCTCCAAGAACATGGCTCTCTGCTCCTCACCCACCTCTCGTCTAAGTACTAACCTCCAATCTGACTTTGTCCAGCAAGTGGGATTTTCTCTCTTACCTTCTTCCTCGGGTCCATCGAGACATTTACTCTTGATGATCTCAGTCATGAAACCTGGAAAACTAAGGTTCCAGTCAATGCCAAGAATATGATCCAAAGCTTGCTCAAGACTTTGATTCTTGCAATCACATCTAATCTCTGAATTGCATGATATCTCACTAAAAATTCCGAGTTCTTCTTCCCACCTCCCATCCGATTCTCCTCCACTCTGGGTTGGTGGCTATTCTTCTAACTGATTTCTGGACTAACTCTTCTGACTTCCTCTTGACACACCATCGTGTCTCTTACTACACTTCCTTTTCCATGATCTCCCTTAGGACAACTCCTTAATGGTAATGAAAAATTACTTATCATCTCTTTGTCTCTATCTCGATTCTTATAGTGACGCACTTCCTCCGTCTTTCTTCACTTTGAGTTTCTACTAAGAAATCATACCTCCTCCATGCTCCTATCACTGTCAATTTTCTCCCGCTCATAGGCCAGCCGTTTTTGTGTGCGGTACCTTCTTGAATGTCCAACTCCAAAGGAAAGTTCTTACACTGTCCTCGCCTCAAATTGAGCAACCCCAAGCCAAAGTCTCCTTACTTTGGGTTGCATGCTGACAAGGCCAATCCAAGTACTTTGTCTTCTAGTATGAAGTAATTTTACCTCAAGTTACAACCCAAAGACACCATTCTTCACCTTTTGATGGCATACAGGTGCAATACAACTTCATATGTACACTTTCTTCTTCAAAAATAAGAAAAAAACAAAAATTTGGGTACCACAGCTTCCTAGATACTTCCGGAATATTCTAGGCTAATTTTTCTTATTTGCTACTTTGTTAGCCCTACTAACTTTGTCACTTAACTCCATATTGTTACACCAATAATATCTCATAGTCAATAGTAAAGGTCCAACAAAGTCCAAACTCCAACGTTTACCCAATCCCATGATAGGTAATGGGTGTAACTATGGCGTAGGAGCATTGAATGATGCTCTAACTCAATCACAAACCACACATCTGGCAACAAGCTATTGTACATTGGTCTGCATACCACACCACCAATAATGACTCTAGAGTAAACTATATGTACGCTTTACTCCAATAAATCCTAGCTCCTCATGAGCATGACGGACCAATTGTAGTCTTTGAGATAGAAGTGGTACTACTTTCATTCTACCATATTCCCATACACAAGAAAGGTGTCTGCCCTCCAATCTGAACTGCCTAGCTCATTGAGGAACATAGTCTCTCTCCTTGGCCCCAATTGTGTCACCCACATCACCAATGCAAAGATAGTCCATCACTAAGACATCATCATGAATGTCTTGCTGGACTATACTTCTATCTCCACTCTCTAGATCAATGCTCTCAATAACTCCTCTTGTATGCATTGAGAGAGATACCACCAAAGTCTCAAAAAATACAAAGATAGGTAGATGCATGCCAACTTGGCACCATCTCCTCATTTGTCTCACCATGCCAACATGCTCCGGTCTGATCTTGTTGGCTAGGACATGGGTTTCTATTCAACCATCTGCATCATGGTTCACCACTCTATGTCTATGAACAATCGTGAAATCATTCTCTTGTAAAATTAGAGCCCATTGTGCAAGCTTCCCTGAAAGCTTGTCTGACTCCATCAACCACTTTAGTGGCTGATGATCAATGATGAGAGTAAAGGGTTTACCAAATAGGTAACATCGGAAATGTGCTACAGCCATAACTACTACTAAGCATTCTCCCTCATATGAACTTTACCCACCTGTAGTACCGTAGCTAGTTTGGTGCTAATCCCACCAAACAACTCCAATAGACATACTCCCTCTACTAGATATCGCCAAGCAATGAGCGTGGTACCCGGAGGTGTCAAGGTAATTGACACAGGAGGCTCAGTCTCACACTCATCTCTTGGTGATGCAAAGGCTCCATTCCAAGCCTATTGCACCAACCAATCTGCATGTTGTTGCAATGCCTCCTTTGAAATCCACAATGGAACATCCAAGGTGGATGGAAGAATCTCACTTGTACTCCAAGTGATTTCCTCTGGTACTAGATTATCCTCTACATGGGCATTCCCTTCCAATAAATCACCAGGCCAAGTAACAAAACCATTGAAAGTTGAAACTGAAGCCGCCATATTCCCAGACTATAGTGTGCCAAGATTGCCACTATTGAGGCGTATTGGTAAGCGACATACTCGTCCCTCACCAGACTGCCAACCTTGTCTAAAGGAGGCTATCTCCTCCCAATAGTTGATACTGAAACCCATGGGGTATAACATTGCTCTCCCAACTAGCACATCATATGATTCAACTATTGTTGCAATAGCTTGAGCCCTCACCACCAAGCTATCAATTAGGTGACCAGGTTAAACTTGGACTTTAATACCCATTTGTGCATGCATGTGGTATTATAGCTTGGTATAACAAATACTTGAGAGATATTATTTATATAGAGATAAAGGATGGTTCTATATTAGTCATGATTAGCTAAAGTTAGTCATAGCCAAGATAATGGGGACCTTACTTTAAAGGAAGTGGAAAACATGAGCACCTCTATTTTTGATTCTAGATGGGTATTATTCTTAGGTGTTTGGCTTTGAGGAAAGAGTTGAGAACTCTTGAGCTTGCAAGCCTTTTTGTTTTGGATTCTTCTATAGTCCAAGGAGAGTCTATGTGAAGGAATCCTTGACTTAGTGGTTGGGTCAACATAAGATCACATGCTTAGTGGAATATGCCCATATGGATGGATATTCCTTTATAATTTTTGACTTTACTTGACTTTTAGCCTAGTAACTTGAGTTACTCTAATAATTAGTAACTTTGGTGCATAATTGTTTCAGAAGTAGGGGGTGAGTAGGTACTCATCATCCTTTCATTTGCAACTATCTCTCTCTCTCATTGAGTTCTCTAGTGAGCAATGTCTTGAGTCTTGGAGTGTTAGCCTTGGAAGAGTATGATGCAATTGGGGTTCCTTGCCTTCTTAGTCTATAGTACATTACCATAATAGTCATCAAAGGTTCAACTTGAGTGAGAGACAAGCTGGATTGCATTTTTGGTTCCATTGCCGGGACCTATCTAGAAGATAAGATAATGTTCCATTGACAATTCTATATTTGAAAGAAGGAGGCTATGAGAGCTCACTTGGAGAGAACTTTAGGGGAGGAGAGGGCTGAACTTATGTTAGAGAACTTGGACCTATTTTTATACTCTGTAGTTCATTATGATGTCATTCATTATGATGATTCATTATGTCTTTGAGTTGATTTTGTACATGAGAGGATTTGGAGAGATTGTGTGAGGTGGATTGCAAATTTTGGGGATTAAGGTGATGTTTGTGCAAAATTTCAAGTTTGAGATCTGGACTTGAAATTTCTATACATAATAGCTTGGACTATCCTTGAGTTAGCACACTTTAAATTATTGTGAGAGCTATTATGCGCATTAGGCTAGAATTTTTGAAAGTTGATAGGGTAAATTGCCTCTACAACTACATGCTCTTTGGAAAATTGTATAGAGTCTACAATTTCTTCAATTGTTAATTGATTGCTCTGAAAATTTTCAAGACAATTCAATGTATTGTATCCTACATTTTTACACAAAAATTAGAGAGATAATTCTTGCACAAAAGGTTATGAGTTTTTAAAGTGAGGGGATGGTTTTCAGACCAAATCTGAAATTTATGTGTTGAATAGAAAGGTGCCTAAGACAAATGGCTCAATAGAAAGAAATGAAATCTTTTCAGGGAGATCTGGCCTAGAGTTTTGATCAAGTGTGAAAAATTTTAGAGGATTGTGAGATTCCAATTGAGAGCTTTAAGTGAAATTGTGAGGAAAGGTCTAATTTGCAAAGTTGAGATCTCATGCAAGAGGAGTAAGAGAGTAGCAAAAAGCATGTTTGAGTGTTTAGACTCATCTTGGGAGCATGTAAGGTCACCAAGAGTGGAAATTGAGGCTATGCAAGGTTCCCCAAGGGTTTGAGGTGATTGTAGGGGTGGATTTGAGGAAAAAAGAGTTTAGAATAGAATTTGAAGAGAGTGTTGAGAGGATCTAAAAACCTACACCACTTGGAGGAAAGAGTGAGTCTAAGTGCTTTTTAGGTGGAGATAAGGGACAAAAGGCAAGTTCATGTCCATTGACCTTTGAGAGCAAGAGATTGAGGGAAAGGAGATGCTTATTTGACTTGGGTTTGCATGTTGGACCTTCTTCACCAATATTGGGAGGGAGAAGATCTAAGACCAAGGAGTTGTGTGAGGTTTGTGGAGTGGAAGGACTTCCAAAAGGACATGAGTGTAGTGAAGTAAAAGCACTTTTGGAAAATTTGGTAAAAGATCTTGGAGAGAGTCTTAGTATAATTACAGAAATACTACCACATTCATCAGCTACTTCTCAAGATTAGTGATGGAGATAATCTTTCAACTTATGGATCAAGTATCCATGAGAGTTTGGTTAATATGCACTCTAGGATTTGATCTTGCTATAGAAATCTTGGAGCAACCGGAACTTTTTCTATTCCCTAGGGTGGATTACTCTCAAATGGTGTTAGTCATGTCTATACTCTATTAGTTATAGAGTGAGAGAAAAGAAAAAAAAGATTGAGAGAAAAAGAAAGATAGTGAGGGACTAAGATGTGGAAACTCTCAATTTTCTTTGGCAAGGATGGCAAAGATGTGGAAGCCTTTGTGAGAGACTTCAAGAGAGCTTGCATAGGAAACAATGAGAGGAGGAAGAATGAGTGGGCCTCATTATAAGAGGAAAAGAGAGTTTAGAATAAAATTTTAAGAGAGTGTTGAGAGGATTCAAAAACCTACACCACTTGGAGGAAAGAGTGAGTCTTAATGCTTTTTATGTGGAGAGAAGGGACATAAAGCAAGTTCATATGCATTGACCTTTGAGAGCAAGAGATTGAGTGAAAGGAGAGGATTACTTGACTTGGGTTTGCATGTTGGACCTTCTTTCAACTTATGGATAAACTATCCATGAAGGTTTGATTTAATATGCACTCTAGGATTTGATGTTGCTATAGAAATCTTGGAGTAACATGAAACTTTGTGTTCTCTAGGGTGGATTACCCTCAAATAGTGTAAATAATGTACATTCTCTATTAATTATAGAGTCAGAGAAAAAAAAGAAAAGGAAATTTGAGGAAAAGAAAGATAGTGAGGGGCTAAGATGGGGAGACTGTTGGTTTTCTTTGGCAAGGATGGAGAAGATATGGAGGCTTTTGCAAGAGAATTCAAGAGAGCTTGCATAGAAAACAATGAGAGGAGGAAGAATGATTGGGCCTCATTATTACCAAATTTCTTTGAGGATGCAACACTTACATAGTATGAGGCCAAATACCAAAAGAGAGAGGAAAGATGGGCAAGAAGAGTCTTGGGAGAGTTTGACTTCAACACTCATTGAGAACTTTCTTCCAGATGAGAGATATGAGAGATTGATGAGTGAGGTTACTTTTCTCAAGCAAAGAGATTGAGAGAAAGTGAGAGTCTATGTGGAAAGAGTGGAGAAGTTAGAGTCCAGATTTTGCATCATGTTGAGGAAGGGTGGAGATGATATGGAGACTACTATGATTGGCATAGAAGCCATGCTCACCATGAATTTTTTGGGAGGTTTTTGACTACAAATAAGAATCAACGTGAGATATGAGAAACCTTCTTCCAAGGTTGAAGCTATCAAAATTGCAATTCATATGGAGGAGAGTTTGGAAGGAGATGAGAGTGATTTGGTGGTGAATTAGGTTGTGCATCCTCCTTAAGGCTACAAGTATGGTGGAACTTCTGATACTTTGGTGGTAAAATTTGTACCACAAGTATTAGTTTCTCCAATTCTTGCACTTCCACCAAAAGATCCACTTCAAACCATCACAGAACAACTTGCACATCTCAAGATCAATGTGGTGCAACTATGGAGAAGAGAGAGGTAGATAAGAATGTAGGGTCAGGGCCTAAGAGTTGTGGAAACTATCCATATAGAGGAGGCCAACCAGCCAACAATTTCAATAGTAGAAATTATTTTGGTTGTGGAGGAAGAGGCCATATCAAAAGGAATTGCCCAAATTCTACTTATCATGGAAGAAGGGGTTATGAGGGAGCCAATAGAGGGAAAGAGGGAGGTAGTGAAACCCAAGTGTCTTCTAATCCAAAAAAAGGTGAGGGGATAGCATCTATAGATGTGGTTGAGAGCAAGTATGAGAAGGAGGAGTGCTCAAACTCCAAAGGTCTTCATTTGGATATTTTGGCACAAGAGAAGAAGAAAGCTTGTTTTGCAAAGGATGTGCACTCTTATCAAGGATTTAGTCCTAGCCAAGATACTCCTATGCTTACTAGAAGCACTTATACAAGCACTTCAATGCCATTAACAACAAAGACTCCTAGAAAGAAGTTGGAGATGGAGGACTTCTTGATCTCCAAGCAACAATCAAACTACAATGTGTTAGAGGATGTGACATGTTGGTAATCACAAGCCTAACATCACAATGGACCAATTGATTACTTTGAACCCTACCTTGAAAAAGGAGCTTAGAGGTCATTTGAATTCTACAACGAGCAAGAGGAAGAAGAAGGCAAAAGCTCCAATATCAATGGGGGTGGTGGATGCCAAACCAGCATCATGGAAGGCTTATGAATATGTCTCCAAGATTGATGTGAGAGTGAATGGTCACAACATCAAGGATGCATTGGTTGATGAATGAATGCCATGTCAGAAAGGTTGATGAAGAAGTTGGGTATGATACCCTCGAGACCTTCAACATTTGTGGCAAGCATGGAAAACAAGCAACAACAATGAATGCCATGTCAGAAAGGTTGATGAAGAAGTTGGGTATGATACCTTCAAGACCTTCAACATTTGTGGTGAGCATGGCAAACAAACAACAAGTTTGACCAGTACGGGTGATGGATAAGGTGGTAGTTTCAATTATGGGAGTTCAAAATCTCATGACTTTCCAAGTCTTGAAAGATTCAAGCTATGACTTACTTCTTGGGAGGCCATGGTTGAGAGCACCACACACAACTGATCAATGACACAAAGTGTACTTGAGGATTGGGCCATCAAACCATAGAGCCACAGTTCTTATGACTAAGACCACCAACACTTCACATTTGGATACACCATCTTTTGATTATTGGGAATCAGATTCAGAAGAATGAGCTTTAGGTGTGGACACAAGTATAGAGGAGGAGACTTCCATGGAGGAGGATGAATCTAAATCTGATTTAGATGTGTATCCCTTGTGTGATATGGATTTTTCACCTAAGCCAAAGGTGTTGAAAGACCTAGATAAATCACCATTGACACTTGAGGAGATAGAGAGTAGGTTATCTACCCTCAAATATGGTCCAAATGTTACCAAGGAGGAGAAGGTGAGATTTGAGGAGATTTTCTGCAAGTTCATCCATGTGTTTGCTTTTAGTTACAAGGATCTGAAGGAAGTCACCTTGGAGGAGCACAATATAGAGGTGGAGTTGCATGTAAGACCAATCTTCCAAAATCAACATTGCATTAGCCCACAAATAGCTTTAGTTGTGAAGGAGGAGATTGATAACCTCAAGGAAGCAAGATTTATCTTTGAGGTGGAGAATTTAGAATGGATATCTCCAATTGTGATTATGAAGAAAAAGAATGGCAAGCTTCTTGTATGTATGGATTACAAGAAGCTCAATGCTCAATACCAAGAAGGATCACTACCCATGGCCTGTGAGCCGGCCTGTCTCTCACTCAGGATGAACCTTTGATGGCTATTATGGTAGCGCACCATGGACCAAGAAAGCAAAGAACCCCAACTCCATCATACTCCTCCTAGGCTAACACTCCAAGACTCAAGACATTGCTCACTAGAGAACTCAATGAGAGAGCGATAGTTGCAAATGAAAGGATGATGAGTACCTCCTCACCCCTTGTTTATATACTTGTGAAATAGTTATGCACCAAAGTTACTAATTACTGGAGTAACTCAAGTTACTAGGCTAAAAGTCAAGTTAAGTCAAAAAGTATAAAGGAATATCCATTCACATAGGCATATTCTCCTAAGCATGTGATCTTATCTTGACCCAACCACTAAGTCAAGGATTCCTTCACATGGGCTATCCTTGGACTATAGAAGAATCCAAAACAAAAAGGCTTGCGGGCCCAAGAGTTCTCAACTCTTTCCTCAAAGCCAAACACCTAGGAATAATACCAAGTTAACACACTAGAATCCAAAATAGTGGTGCTCATCTTTTCCACTTCCTCTAAAGTAAGGTCCCCTCTATCTTAGCTATGACTAACTTTAGCTAATCATGACTAATGTAGAACCATCCTTTATCTCTATATAAATAATATCTCTCAAGTACTTGTAATACCGAGCTAAATATCACAATACCACACACATGCAAAAATGGGTGTTACAACACGTACTCCATCATGTCGTTGCTCATCTTGGGCCAATAGTAATGGCATTGGACTGCATCCAAGGTCTTATCCACTCCGACATGACCTGCAATGGCCAAATCATGACATTCCGCTAGAATGGTGGTGCATAATTCTGGGACATTTGGGATCCATAATCTACTATCACGAAAGGTGAGTCCTTGGGTGCTAGCGACGCCTTTGGATGATTGCGCTTCTACAATTTGCGGATCAGTTTTTGTAGCAGCCAGAATCTCTGGCCAGAATTTAGGGTTAATCTTAACCTCTACCACCAAGTTTTTTGCCATTGGCATGCGGGTGAATGCATCTGCAAGTTGTTTCTTACCTTCCATGTAGGTGATTGACATGTTGAAGTATTGTCGCCACTCTGCCCACCAAATCTGGCAACAAGATAGATCCTTTTGCGTCTTGAGGTAGACTAGAGGTTGTGGTCTGTCTCTACTACAAATGCCTTGTCACCCAAATAGTGCTTCCAATGCTTGGTTGCGAGAACAATGGCCAACTCTTCTCGTTCGATGGTGTGGTAGTTACGCTCTGTCGGTAACAACTTTCTAGAGAAATATGCAATTGGATGCCATCCGTCATGCCACTCTTGTTGTAGGACTACTCCTATTGCTATGCCTAATGCATCTATAGCCAACTTGATTGGTCGTTTTGGGTCATACCATTTCAAGATTGGTGCATGTAGCAAGGCAGCTTTCAATTGTTGAAAGGCTAATTCTTGTGCGGTTCCCCATGTCAACTTCTTCCCCTTGCCAAGTAGTGCCGCTTTTAAGGCTGTGCAACCTTGGAGAAGTCCTTAACAAATCTACAATATAATCTCGTCAACCCCAAGAAGCTCTTGAGTTGAGTCTGATCTTTTGGGGCATGCCATTTTTAATGACCTCTATTTTATCTGTCAATACTTGAATGCACCCTACACTTACTCTATGCCCCAAGTCGTCTACTTCAGACTTGCCAAACTCACACTTTGAGATTTTGGCATACAATCTATTCTGTCTTTGAATCTAGAGGACTTCTTGTAGATGTTGTTTGTGTTCCATCATTGTGCTACTATATACTAAGATATTGTCCAAGAAGACAATAACAGACTTATCCAAGTATGGATGAAATATGTCATTCATTAGACTCATGAAAGTGGCAGGTGCATTGGTGAGGCCAAAGGCATCACAAGATATTCGAAGTGGCCATACTTGGTTTGAAAGGCAGTTTTGTACACTTCCTCCTTTGCAATTTGGATTTGATTGTAATCGCTCCGCAAGTCCAATTTGGTGAAGTATCTTGCTCCATGGAGTTGATCAAACAGGTCATCCATGCAAGGTAAGGGGTATTTTTTCTTCAATGTTTGCTGATTGAGACCTCAATAGTCAATGCACATGCGCATTGTACCATCCTTCTTCTTCACAAACAAGATAGGAGTCCCGTGTGGTGATTTGCTAGGTTGGATGAACCACTTCTACAGCATCTCCTCAATTTGAGTCTTACATTCCTCCAACTCATGAGGTGATATGCAATATGGGGCCTTACAAGGAGGTGTCTTCCTTGGGAGTGTCTCAATTTTATGATCTACTCTCCTTTTTGGTGGTAATACTGAGGGTAGATGTAATACTCCGAGGACAAGAGAAGAGAGAAAACACAGATTGCACACTCAAACCTTCGATGCCCCAAGGGAGCACCTTCTCTTTATTATATAGACAAAGAGGATCTCCTCCAAGGAAGCTCCACCATAGGATTAGGGACACAGATAGGTGACATGTCAGCAAGCTCCACCCTTGGATTACTTACTTGGATGGGTGACCTGTCTGGTCTAGGTCCTATCTGGTTGGTCAAACGAGCTTTGACCGGAGGGAATCTTTTAGGGAATCTTCCTGTAGGAATCTCAGAATCACATGAGTAAGGTACCGTTGGAAAGCTCTCGACGAGACAAACCAGGGGGGGAGGAAAGGCTAGCCTTTCCTCCATTGGGGGGGGGGGACTTTGCACATTTTCGAGGCCTAATTCATCCGTTTAGGCCTTTGAAATTGCCTTCAAAGATTTCAGGCATATTTTGGTTCCTACTCTATTAGTAGAAGTCCCCTTTTGGTGATACCTCTTTCTGATCTATTTAGTCCATCATGTGTAACATCCTTCCAGATGTTACCAAACCAATTCTCACCTTTAAATTTTATGTCTAGCTATTGGTTCTAAGGTTCTCAAGTCTATTTCAGTTTCTGCCCTATTAGTAGAAGTACTCTTTTGGTGATACATCTATCTGATCTATTTTGACCATCATGTATAACATCATTCTAGATGTTACCAAACCAAATTTCACATCTAGATCATATGGCTAACCCTTGGTATTACAGACCTCCCTCCTTTTAAGACGCAATGTCCTCGTTGTGCAACTGTTGCTCAAATGCTTGCACCAACACCAGTGCATGTGCCAAATTGGCAGCGGGTTTCCAAGTTGCTTCATAGAGGGGGGAACCTTTCCATTGTACTAGATATTCCACCCGCGGATGGCGAGTACCACGCATGCGCTTTTGGAGAATCCGCTCCACTTCATATTCCTCTGTGCCATCAATGACTGTCGGACAAGGTCAAATGTCCTATGTGGAAGTACCTTGGCCTGATCGGGGAGCATATCTGCATAATAGGGAGACATGGAACACTAGATGGATCTTCATGTGCGGTGGTAGCTCAAGGTGATAGGCCACAGCGCCGATGCGACGAAGAATCAAGAAAGGCCTAATAAAACGAGGTCTGAGCTTACAAGATCCAACTAATGTGAGGTTGGTTGTCGATAGCCACACTTGATCCCCAACATTGAACTCCATGTGCCTACGGTGTGCATCAACATATTGCTTTTGTCGATTTTGCGCAATCTGTAACCTGTGCTTGGCGCTCTCCACACCTTGTTGGATTCTAGAAACAAATGTGTTGACTGCATCAACCTTGGTAGTCACTAGACGGATCTTCATCAAGCTAGAAGGTGTGAAGGGATGCTCACCATACATGAGGAAGAATGGAGTGACTTAGGTGGAGGCATTCATTGAATTGTTGTAAGCGAATTCCACCAACGGTAGTAGGGTGTCCTACCTCTCTTGCTCTTCTAAGGTGAAGCCGCGTAACATGTCTTCAATCGTGCGAATAGCCTGCTCTGTTTGGCCATCTGTTTGTGGGTGGTAAGCTATAGACATGGCCAACTTGGTTTTGAAGAACCCAAAGAGTGTTTGCCAAAACAAACTGGTGAATTGGGTGCCTCTATCGGTGATGAGTACTCTAGACAAGCCATGGTGAGCAAAGACTGCATCTAAGTATAGTTGAGCTAGTTGTGGAGCGGTCACCTCCTTGGTGGTAGGGCGTACATGAATCATTTTGCTGAGCCGGTCCACAAAGACCACAATGGAGTCAAACCCTGAGGTGGTCTTGGGTAATTCACAAACGAGATCCATACTCACTTGTTCCCAATGTTGGGTAGGAGTGGGAAGAGGTTGAAGGAGCCATGCAGGAGCTTGATTAGAAGCTTTGTTCTGTTGACAAAGTAGACAGCTACGCACATAGTCCATCACGTCGTTGCTCATCTTGGGCCAATAGTAATGGCACTTGACTGCCTCCAAGGTCTTGTCCACTCCGACATGAGCTGCAATGGCCGAATCATGACATTCCGCTAGAATGGTGGTGCATAATTCTGGAACATTTGGGATCCACAATCGGCCCTCCCGAAAGGTGAGTCCTTGGGTGCTGGTGACACCTTTGGACGATTGCGCTTCTACAATCTATGGATCAGTTTTTGTAGCAACTAGAATCTCTTGCCAGAATTCAGGGTTAATCTTAACCTCTGCCGCCAAGTTGTTGGCCATTGGCATGCAGGTGAATGCATCTGCAAGTTGCTTCTTACCTTCCAAGTAGGTGATTGTCATGTTGAAGCGTTGTTGCCACTCTGCCCACCGAATTTGGCGACGAGATAGATCCTTCTGTGTCTCGAGGTAGACTAGAGGTTTGTGGTCTATCTCTACTACAAATGCCTTCTCGCCCAGGTAGTGCTTCCAATGCTTGGTTGCTAGAACAATGGCCAGCTCTTCTCGTTCTGTGGTGTGGTAGTTGCACTCTACCGGTAACAACTTTCGAGAGAAATATGCAATTGGATGCCATCCGTCATGCCACTCTTGTTGTAAGACTGCTCCTATTGCTACGCCTGATGCATCCGTAGCCAACTTGATTGGACGTTTTGGGTCATACCACTTCAAGATTGGTGCATGTAGCAAGGTGGCCTTCAATTCTTGAAAGGCCAACTCTTGTGCAGTTCCCCATGTCCACTTCTTCCCCTTGCCAAGTAGTGCCGTTAAAGGCTGTGCAACCTTGGAGAAGTCCTTGACAAATCTACGATAGAATCCCGTCAACCCCAAGAAGCTCTTAAGTTGAGTCTGATCTTTTGGGGCACTCCATTTTTGAATGACCTCTATTTTACCTGTCAATACTTGAATGCCCTTTGCACTTACTCTATGCCCTAAGTAGTCTACTTCAGACTTGCCAAACTCACACTTTGAGATTTTGGCGTACAACTGATTCTGTCTTAGAATCTGGAGGACCTCTCGTAGATGTTGTTTGTGTTCTGTCATCGTGGTACTATATACTAAGATATCATCCAAGAAGACAATAACAGACTTATCCAAGTATGGATGAAATATGTCATTCATTAGGCTCATGAAAGTGGCAGGCGCATTGGTGAGGCCAAAAGGCATCACAAGATACTCAAAGTGGCCATACCTGGTTCAAAAGGCAGTTTTGTACACATCCTCCTCTACAATTCGGATTTGATTGTAACCGCTCCGCAAGTCCAGTTTGGTGAAGTATCTCGCTCCATGGAGTTGACCAAACAGGTCATCCATGCCAGGTAAGGGGTATTTGTTCTTCACTATTTGCTGATTGAGACCCCGATAGTCAATGCACATGTGCATTGTACCATCCTTCTTCTTCACAAACAAGACAAAGACCCCATATGGTGATACGCTAGGTTGGATGAACCCTTTCTGTAGCATCTCCTCAATTTGAGTCTTACACTCCTCCAACTCATGAGGTGATAGGCGATATGGGGCCTTACAAGGAGGTGTCTTCCTCGGGAGTGTCTCTATTTTGTGATCTACTCGCCTTTTAGGTGGTAATCTTGAGAATAGATCATCGGGAAAGACATCTTGAAACTCATCCACCACATCCTTCAATTTCTCATGAATTTGTCCAGCGAGTTGTGCACTCTGGACTTCTCTTATTAGACCCAAAAAACATCTATCGGTCTTATAGACAATTGTCGTCCCTACGACATATAGAGGCAGTTTCTGCCTGTGTGATTTTTCTTTAACCCCAATGATTGACCATTGGTGGGTTCTCACTACTTTCTTCCTCCAATCAACCATTGGGTTGTACTGCTCCATCCATGGCATGCCTAAAATTGCATCATAACGGGCTAATTGTATCACTCGCCACTCAATTGCTTCCTGATATTCTCCTACAGAGAGGGTTACTCGTCTAGGTAATGATTCAATCCTCTCTGTTTGCCCATTTGGTAACTCTACTTCTTCACTTCCATCTCTCTCTAGATCCATTCCCAAGCTTATTGCAACAGAGCGAGACAAGAAATTCTCTGTTGCTCCCGGATCTATTAATACTCTCACTTGATTACCTTCTAGGATTCCATTCACGACAATCAATTGTGAGGTTGCCTTTCGGGATCTTTGCACATTATTCTTCTTCCTTCCCTCGCTTCTCTGCTTCCTTATTGAGCCAATAAGGCCGCGAGGTACATTTACTGGCAATCTTCGTTTTCCGAAGTGGTTTCTACCTCCTCCTCTTCAATGTGCCTCTCCATGTTGTTCAAAGATTGCCTGTACGAAGGCCGAGGGCCTCTAGGGAAACGAGTGCGACAATTGGTAGATATGTGCCCAATACGGCCACAATTGTAAGAACGGCGTTGTTCTCCTCGAGTCCCTTCTCCTCGTGGGACTCCATCCTTCGTTCTTCTACCCGTCCCCGCTCTCCTTGAAGCGGCCGTGCTCCTCGATCCCGGAATCAAAGGTTGCCCAATTCCATCGGTACTGGTCCACCCATGTGTGGCATTTCTGCCCGATAATGTTGAGGTGGAACTACTCCTTTGCCTCCACCTAATGCTCCAGCTATTCTCTGCGCACAAGCAATAGCTTCAAATACCGTGCGAGGGTTTTGCACCATGACTTCTTGGCGAATCCGCTCTTTCAACCCTCATTTGAAATTGTCGAGAGCCTCTACTGGACTCATGTCGGTAATTGCGACTTGTAGATCCAAAAATGCCTCCACATACTCTTGTATGCTATTCTTCTGTCTCAATCCCCATAGTCGGGTTCGAGCCATCTGCACAGAATCCACCGATTGGAAATTCTTGAGCAGTCCTTCTTGCATTGCTGTCCATGTGACCTTCCTTCTCTCTGCCAGCATGGATCGTTCCCAAGCATCATACCATGTGAGGGCTTTATCGGTCAGGTACCCACATGCAAACACGCCTGCAGCATGCTCTGTGATCTCTGTTGAGAACAATCAAAAATATTGATTCATTCTCGAGATCCAATTCTCCACTACTCCCATTGTACGCTGCCCCTTGTAAGGCTCGATGTTGCAGGTCTTCTTCATCCGGAGTAGCAATGTGGCTTCATCGTTGATAGGGTTTGTAGGCACGGGTGCCTCTCCAAGTACTTCAGTCGCAGGTACTGGGTTTTGAGACGGCTCTTCTTCTTGCATGGCTTGATCGTTCCTGAGGATCTGCACTTGACTTTGCAATGTCTCCATGGTCATCTTAATCTCTCGAAATTCATTCAACATCCCTTGCATTCCTTGCACCAGCTCTTGCAACTGCGGATCCATGGTTCCTGCAACACCCAATTACTATCGTCTACTTCAATACAGAGTCAATATAATCACTCTGGAAGGTGCACGAACTATTGGAACTACCATTGGGACCTCAAAAGCTATCATTCGTTGATAATACTCCTCACCAAAATTCCTAACCACAAAATCTCTAAACATCAATTTTGGCCTCACTACATAACGGATTTCTACTTGAGTGTTGAAAGGAAGAGGATTTGGGACATTCATATCCATATTATCACAATAGAATGTAGATCGTCAAATCCCACTCTCTGTCATATATCACCACAGGTAGAATCACCGGGTTTGGTGAGTTCATCACTCTGTCCATGAATTCCGCACCAAAGTGATAAACTAGCAATACTCTCATCTGCTCATGCTGGATGTACATAACCTTGATGTGGAATGGGTTTGAGAATGGAAAGCTAGGTGCGGGAAATTGTCCCCCCGGTGCATCCATCCCATCCGCTCTCTAAAGTCCTTCCTAAGTCTAGCGATTACTCTATGTTCTCCACCTCAAATTACTCAGTTTCAGTAGTTCGTGCTATTCCAAGAGTGGTGATCCACTCTCTTGGACTAGAACACTCGCTCTGATACCATTGTAATACTCCGAGGACAAGAGAAGAGAGAAAACACAGATTGCACACTCAAACCTTTGATGCCCCAAGGGAGCACCTTCTCTTTATTATATAGACAAAGAGGATCTCCTCCAAGGAAGCTCCACCATAGGATTAGGGACACAGATAGGTGACATGTCAGCAAGCTCCACCCTTGGATTACTTACTTGGATGGGTGACTTGTCTAGTCTAGGTCCTATCTGGTTGGTCAAACGAGCTTTGACCGGAGGGAATCTTTTAGGGAATCTTTTTGTAGGAATTTCAGAATCACATGAGTAAGGTACCATTGGAAAGCTCTCGACAAGACAAACCAAGGGGGAGGAAAGGCCAGCCTTTCCTCCGTGGGGGGGGGGGAATTTGCACATTTTCAAGGCCTAATTCATCCGTTTAGGCCTCCAGAATTGCCTTCAAAGATTTCAGGCATATTTCGGTTCCTACTCTATTTGTAGAAGTCCCCTTTTGGTGATACCTCTTTCTGATCTATTTAGTCCATCATGTGTAACATCCTTCCAGATGTTACCAAACCAATTCTCACCTTTAAATCATATGTCTAGCTATTGGTTCTAAGGTTCTCAAGTCTATTTTGGTTTCTACCCTATTAGTAGAAGTACTCTTTTGGTGATACATCTATCTGATCTATTTTGACCATCATGTATAACATCATTCTAGATGTTACCAAACCAAATTTCACATCTAGATCATATGGCTAACCCTTGGTATTACAATAGATCATTAAGAAAGACATCTTGAAATTCATCCACCACAGCCTTCAATTTCTCAAGAACTTGTCCATCGAGTTGTGCACTCTGGACTTCTCTTATTAGACCCATGAAACATTAATCGGTCTTATAGATAGTTGCCATCCCTATGACATATAGAGGTAGATCCTGCTTGGGTGATTTTTCTTTAACCCCAATGATTGACCATTGGTGTGTTCTCACTACTTTCTTCCTCCAATCTACCATAGGTTTGTAATGCTCCATCCATGGCATGCCTAAGATTGCATCATAACGAGCTAATTGTATCACTTGCCACTCAATTGTTTCCTAATATTCTCCTATAGAGAGTGTTACCCGTCTAGGTAGTGATTCAATCCTCTCTGTTTGCCTGTTAGGCAACTCTACTTCTTCACTCCTATCCCTTTCTGGATCCATTTCCAATCTTATTGCAACAGAGTGAGATAAGAAATTCTTTGTTGCTCCCGGATCGATTAATCCTCTCACTTGATTGCCTTCTAGGAACTCCATTCATGACAATCAATTGTGAGGTTGCCTTTTAGGATCTTTATGCATTAGTCTTCTTCTTTCCCTCACTTCTCTTCTTCCTTATTGAGCTAGTAAGGCCGCAAGGAACATTTATTAGTGATCTTCATTTTCTGAAGTGATTTCCATCTCTTCTTCTTCAATGCGCCTCTCCATGTTGTTCAAAGATTGCATGTACAAAGGCCGAGGGCCTCTAGGGAAACGAGTGCAATAGTTGGTAGATATGTGCCCAATATGGCCATAATTGTAACAACGGCATTGTTCTCCTCGAGTTCCTTCTCATCATGGGACTCCATCTCTTTGTTCTTCTACCCGTCCACGCTCCCCTTGAAGTGGTCGTGCTCCTCAATCTCAAAATCAAAGGTTGTCCAACTCCATCGGTAATGGTCCACCCATGTGGGGCATTTTTGACCAATAATGTTGAGGTAGAACTACTCCTTCACCTCCACTCAATGCTCCTACTATTCTCTCCGCACAAGCAATGGCTTCAAATACCGTGCGAGGGTTTTGCACCATGAATTCTTGGCAAATCCGCTCCTTTAACCCTCATTTGAAATTGTCTAGAGCCTCTGCTGGACTCATATTGGTTATTGCAACTTGTAGATCCAAAAATGCCTCCACAAACTCTTGTATGCTATTCTTCTGTCTCAATCCCCATAGTCGGGTTCGAGCTATCTGCACAAAATCCACCGATTGGAAATTCTTCAGCAATCCTTCTTGTATTGCTGTCCACGTGACCTCCCTTCTCTCCGCCAACATGGATTGTTCCCAAGCATCATACCATGTGAGGGCTTTATCGGTCAAGAACCCACATGCAAACACGCCTGTAGCATGCTCCGTGATCTCTGTTGAGAACAATCGGAAACTTTGATTCATTCTTGAGATCCAATTTCCACTACACCCATCATACACTGCCCCTTGTAAACCTCAATGTTGCTGGTCTTCTTCATCTGAAGTAGCAATGTGGCTTCATAGTTGATAGGGTTCGTAGGCACAGGTGCCTCTCCAAGTACTTTGGTCACAGGTACTGGGTTTTGAGACGGCTCTTCTTCTTGCATGGCTTGATCGTTCCTGAGGATTTGCACTTGAATTTGTAATGTTTCCATGGTCATCTTAATCTCTCCAAATTCATTCAACATCCCTTGCATTCCTTGCACCAACTCTTGCAATTGGCGGATCTATGGTTCTTGCAACACTCAATTGCTAATGTCTACTTCAATATAGAGTCAATATGATCACTTTGGACGGCACATGAACTATTGGAACTACCATTGGGACCTCCAAAGCTATCACTTGTTGATAATACTCCTCGCCAAAATTCCTAACCACAAAATCTCTAAACATCACTTTCGGTCTCACTACATAACGGATTTCTACTTGAGTGTTGAAAGGGAGAGGATTTGGGACATTCACATCCATATTATCATAATAGAATGTAGATTGTCAAATCCCACTCTCTGTCATATATCACCATAGGTAGAATCACTGGGTCTGGTGAGTTCATCACACTATCCATGAATTCTACACCAAAAGTGATAAACTAGCGAGACCGTCATTTGCTCACGTTGGATATACATAACCTTGATGTGGAAGGGATTTGGGAATGGAAAGCTAGGTGTGGGAAATTGTCCTTCCGGTGCATCCATCCTGTTTGCTCTCTAAAGTCCTTCGTAAGTCTAACAATTACTCTATGTTCTCCACCTCAAATTACTCAGTTCCTTTCTCTCCTGAAGATTGTATCCCCGGCAGCGGCACAAAAAATCATGTGACAACCCGGCAAATATCACTTTTGCGGTAATCGGGTAAGTAAAGTTCGTTCTCGCAGAGATACGAGTCAGAAATGTCCAAATACGAAGCAAAGTAACAATTTCAGTTCTTCTTGAGTTCTTCTTTAGTCTCTCAGGTAGAAACCACACCCAGAAGAGAGTAACAAGCACTGACTTGCAGTCTTGTCACAAATTAACACTCCAAAATCACAACTCCATCAATTATTTCCAAACAATCTTGATTTGTGATGATTCAGGCTCTCCCGAAAACGGCACTTCACTGCAAAACGACTTCACCTCAGAATTGTGTTCCACCCTTCCACTGAAGGCACAACTTCCTCGATCGAAATTGCTTCACATCAACTTCGCACTGCACTCACAAATGCAGAATACTACCAACACTACAATTCCTCTCAGATCTGTCAAGGCATTGCTTCGATTGCACTTCACTCAAGATCAAACACACAGAATGAAGATCAAGGCTGTGGAATCCAACATCCACCAAGCACACTGACTTGCACTTCGAATTTCTCCGAACATTCACAAACACAATTACAAAGTTGATACTCGGAATCAAGCTCAAGCGACGAGCACTGCTTCACATCACTTCGCTTTATCTATTCTCATAAATAATGAGCACTGAACAACAATTTCCTACGAATGCCACTCTTAAATAGTGAAGCAATTGACAGTTCTAACAACTATACCGTTTCTACAACAACTGTTCTAACCTGCAGATCCGAAATGACAATGCACCTCTCATATCTGTCTCTTCAAATCTCAAATTGGTTACTAATCCGATCCGATGTCTACTTCTTCCTCGGCTTTCAAACCCGAACCCGAAGTAATCTTACTTCCTACTACATTTTCCTCGGGTTTCATATCTTCTACTTCTTCTACCAGATTTAGCAATTCTCTTTCCTGATCTGAAATTCCTATCATAGTTAAGCCTTCTAAATCTCTATCTCCCGACCCACTCTTCTCTAAAGTGTCAAATGTCAAATCCGAAGACACCTGCACTCCTATCTCTCTTACCTCGGGTCTAACTATTATCAATTCTTTTGCTAATTCTACTATATCCTCATCAAGAATTGTAATTGAAAGCATGGGTACACTATCTACACCTTCAATTTGTAACCCACTTTCCCCTAATCACTCATGTTACTAACCCAAAGACACTTCCTATCTGATCTTGCACTTCAGGGTTTATTCACTACTGCTACTTCTCCTTCAATTCATATTCCATCTTCAATCAGAACTGAAATTGAAGTCATGTGTATCCTAACTATCTTCTTTCCTTACTCTAACTTCCTCTGATCCCTCAGGCAAAACTCCCGAAGTTGCCTTCACTGCACTCCGAGGTCCGACTTCCTCTGATTTAGTCGGTCATCTTAGTCTTGAGGCGAAGTCTTTAGACTCGAAGTCATGTAAACCCGAAGTACGAAGTATGAAGTCACATTGACCCGAAGACACTTTGACCCGAAGTACATCTACTCCAAAAACTTCAAATGCTTGTAACTTCTTATACAGACCTCCAAACTTTGCGATTTTGGTGGCAATGGAAAGCACTGAATGAGACGCTTCCAACGAGATATAACACGCTTGTTTTGGACTTGTCGTCACTCAGATATAGCCCCCACAAGAATCCTGACCTGCAACTTCCATTTCTCCTTTGGCGTCTACCCTCCTTAACGTCTGCTCCGAGTTTTTCCCTTCTCTGACACGAAGTAAGCTTCTTTGGGTCTGATCCAAACCGAGCCATTCTTCCTCTTACATGAAGTCGACTTCCTCGGGTTTGCACTCATTTCTTCTCCATTTGGTTTCAATTTGGTTTCAGCAAGGCATTTCTTCTTCTAAACTTGTCCAAAATGAAAAATGTGGGTACCACATTTGTGCTCTTCCAAGATGGGTGATCCACTCTCTTGGACTGAGACACTTGCTCTGATACCATTGTAATACTCCGAGGACAAGAGAAGAGAGAAAACACATATTACACACTCAACATTTGATGCCCCAAAGGAGCACCTTCTCTTTCTTATATAGATAAAGAGGATCTCCTCCAAGGAAGCTCCACCATAGGATTAGGCACACAGATAGATGACATGTCATCAAGCTCCACCCTTGGATTACTTACTTGGATGGGTGACATGTCAGTCTAGGTCCTATCTGGTTGGTCAAATAAACTTTGACCAAAGGGAATCTTTTAGTGAATCTTCTTGTAGGAGTCTCAAAATCACGTAAGGTATGGTTGGAAAGCTCTCGACAAGACAAACCAAGGGAGAGGGAAGGCCAGCCTTTCCCCAGTTGGGGAGGGGAGAGCACTTGCACATTTTTGAGGCCTAAATTCATCTGTTTAGGTCTCCAAAATTGCCTTCAAAGATTTCAGGTATATTTTGGTTCCTACTCTATTAGTAGAAGTCCCCTTTTGGTGATACCTCTTTCTGATCTGTTTAGTCCATCATGTGTAACATCCTTCCTGATGTTACCAAACCAATTCTCACCTTTAAATAATATGTCGAGCTATTGGTTCTAAAGTTCTCAAGTCTATTTCGGTTTCTGCTCTATTAGAAGAAGTACTCTTTTGGTGATACTTCTATCTGATCTATTTTGACCATCATGTATAACATCATTCTAGATGTTACCAAACAAAATTTCACATCTAGATCATATGGCTAGCTTGTGGTATTACAATTGGTTGCCCGTATGACCCAATCCTTTGCAATTCCTACACAACAGAACATACCCAATTTGCCGTCTTGGTTCTTGATAGTTGGGTGACCAATGTCCCATTGAGCCAAAATTTTAACATGCTACGGGTGCATGTTACATGTTACTTAGGTGCATGTTACTCCAACCAACATTCTTAGGTCAATTCTGGCTGCTCATCAGTGGTCTTTGTGGGTGAGCATTGGGGTTATACTCCCTTGGTCTATACCTTGGACCTTGGTATGATGTGCTTGCCTAAGGCGGTACCTCTTGGGTTTGGTACACCGCCTCCTCTTCCTCTTCTTGATTCCATCCCCGAACCCAATCAATCTATTGCACCAAAAATGCATTACAAGTATTGCATTTTGTGTTTGCATGGCCTGACTTGCCACACCCGATGCACCATACATTGGATCTGCCAAATGATGTATGCTTCCTTTGGTCCTTTGCCCCAATCATTTGGATCTAAAAATCTGAAAACTCCTTTATCAGGGCATCCAACTTGGTATCATCCTTATGTACAACCTTTGCTGGGGGTGTCAATGGTTTCTTATCCCCTCATCTTTGTATTCTTCTTGGCTTTGATTCTTCTTTGGATTCCAAAGAAGAACTTGAAGACGTGGAGGATTCCTCCAAAGAAGGGGATGTGTTGCAAGAATCTCTCCTTCTAGGCTTCTTGCCTTTCTTCTCCCGGTTTCTTTGATTGCCGGCAGAGTGAGAGTGAGCCGCTTCATAGCGTGCAACATGTTTGAGTACCTTGTCCAAGGAAGTTACATTCCTTTCCTTGGCAAAGATCTGAATCTCTGGTGAAAGTCCTCCCAGGAACCAGGTAATGGCTTGGGCATTGGAGTAACCCACCACACCCAATTCCTTTGGGACTCGGTTCAAAAAAGCCATGAACCGCTCAAAGTAGTCTCTCAACTTCTCCTTCTTGCCTTTATCCAAATCATTGAGCGCCACAAAGACACTTGTGTCATAATCAACTTCCCAAAAGCGTTCTAGGAAATTTTTTCTCAAGTCCGCCCAATCCGCCGGTACAAACCCCTTCTGGGTCACATGGGTGTACCAACTCTGAGCTTTCTTTCAGAGTAGACTTGGGAAAATTCACAAGCAATCCGCCAAGTCATGTTCCTTGTTAGCGAAGGAGATGACTTTGATTTCTTTGATGAATTCATCGGGATCTTTGTCTTGTTTTGTCCCCTTGTACTTTTGGTAGGCATGTTAGATGACAGGTAATGAATCATCATTTGAATTGGTGGGATTGGTTTTGGTAAGTTGGAACTTGATGGAACTAAGGGGTTGGCTGGTATTGACGCAGTGTTGTCAGCCCAGGGATTCCAATTAGTCAAGTTCATATTAGGGTCTTCCTCAATGATTTCTTTTCTGAGTATGTCATACTTTAACCCGAGTGGAAGACTCAAGCTCAACACCTTCGGAGTGTTCTTTGAAATTCCTTTGAGACAATTGAGGAATTGTGCATAGAAGGTGTTGACACTCTTCTTCCGTTAGTGTCTGTGTTATCTTTTCTTGAACAAAGTTCTTTAGAAATGCAACTTCCTTTATAGCTTTAGGGGAAGTTAGTGTATTGGGTCATAACAAATATGTGTGCTTGCTCAAGTCTTTCTTCTTCTTGGAAGATGGAGATGCAAAGTAGCCTTGCCAACCGCCTTCACGTTTCTTTTGGTCAAGTTCTCACATGGCTTCTTGCACTTTGTGAAGAACTTGAAAGTCCAATGCCTCTCATTTGGTTTTGTCAAAAGTGGATTGGATCTTCAGGTGTTCTTCTTCTTCACGCTGCAATGTTTGTCTTCAAACTCTCTCAAACAATATGAATGTCTGCATTGTTCTATCAATGCAGACATTCATATTGTTTTAACACCCCAGTTCAAAATTGGCTTTGTATCCTTCCACTTCTGAGATTTGTATCCTTGGCAGCGATGCCAAAAATCATGTGACAACTCGGCAAATATCACTTTGCAGTTATCAAGTAAGTAAAGTTTGTTCCCGCAAAGATACTAGTCATGATTGGTCAAATACAAAGCAAAGTAACAATGTAGTCCTTCTTGAGTTCTTCTTTAATCTCTTAGGTAGCAACTATACCCAAAAGAAAGTAACAAGCACTGATTTACAGTCTTGTCATGAATTAACACTCCTTAATCACAACTCCATCAAATCTTTCTAAACAATCTTGATTGTGCTTCTCCCAAAAATGGCACTTCATTGCAAAATGACTTCACCTTAGAATTGTGTTCTACCCCTCCACCAAAGGCACAACTTCCTTGATCAAAATTGCTTCATATCAACTCTGCGCTGCACTCACAAATGTAGAATACTACCAACACTACAATTCCTCTTAGATCTGTCAAGGCATTACTACGATTGCACTTCACTCAGGATCAAAAACAAAAACTAAAGATCAAGGTTGTGAAATCCAGCATTCAACATCCAACACACACTGACTTGCACCTTGAAATTCTCCCAACACTCACAACACAAATTTGATACTTGGAATTAAGCTCAAACAACGAGCATTGCTTCACAGCACTTTGCTTTATCTATTCCCAAAAATTATGAGCATTGAACAACATTTTACTGTGAATGTCACTCTTAAATAGTGAAGCAAACGACAATTACTAACAAAAATACCATTTCCTAACAACTCTTCCTACCTGCAGATCTGAAATGACAATGCACCTCTTCATATCTGCCTCTTCAAATCTCAAAATTATTACTACTCCAATCCGATGTCTACCTCTTCCTCGGCTTCCAATCCCAAAGTAACTTCACTCACTACTCTATCCTCAAGTTTCACAACTCCTAATTCCTCTACCAATTCTAACACTTCTTCACTCTGATCTACAATTACACTAGAAAGTAACCTTTTTAACTCTTTATCTCCCGATCCACTCTTCTCTGATGGTAATCCAAAGATATCTATACTCCTATGTCATCTACTTTAGGTTTTGCTCTCACATCCTTCCAAAGTTTATCTATCTCCAATTTCACTAAATCTAATCTAATCGTGATATTATCTTCTACTTCTAATATCTTCCAATTGATACAAGTTCTAAGATTGATAACCAAGGCATTCAAATCTTTATCCTTCCCATTTCTCCTCCTCGTCTCCTGCACCAACAACTTCAACTCATGCAACCTTGTCTCTTCAATTTGCATGTTGGCTTATGTACTCAACATTGCGTTCATCTTTGTCACAATCTCTTTCAATGGCTCAAGTCTCATTCTTCTCTCATGTTCTTGATCTGCAAGCCAATCCTCCTTGTACATTGCCAATTCTGCCTTGAACTCAACTTTTACTGTCTCCTTCTCCTTCTCCTTCTGAACAATCTTCTCCTCCAAATTACGGAGTAACTCTCTCAGTCTTTCTTCTTCTCTATATTTCATTGTCAACTCCCTTTGCCAGAGTTGCTTCTTCTCCTCCACACTCTCCATCATCCTATTAAGCTCTTGCTCCTTCTCTAATACCTTCACCATAGCATGAATAATCTCAAGTCGTGAATCAGCAAACTGCTATTTGAAGATCTCATTCTCCGCTACTTGTCTTTCTCTTGCTATGTCATTCTGCTCTATTATTCTTTCTCTACTCCCCGCTTCCTTCTTCAAGTTCTTGATTATTTGATTTTGTACTACTACATCTACTCATAGTACTTACCTCTCTTCCTCACCTTGGATTACTCTCCTTTTCAATTCCAAGTTCTCTTCCTCTAACCTTGCTAGCACCTACAACAAAGTCTTCACCTCCGTACACTTTGACTGCATCTCCTTCTTCTTGTGCTCCAACTTTACTAACAATGGGCACACAATCTCTTGCAAATAATCCACTCCTTCACTCAAGGTTACCTTGACTTGCGGACTTGTCTCCTTCTTTGCCTCTTCTTCTCTTGATACTTGTCTTCTTAGCCACAATCACCTTATGAGAATGGATTCGTTGCTCCTTGAACTTCCTCTCTCCACTTCTCTTACCTTACTTGGTCCTACTTCACTTTGCCTTCCTTTTGGAGTGAACTCATCTCTAAATAGTCACCCTCTTCTCCTCCTGCTCTAGAACCTCATCTTCTGTTCTCAGGTCACCTCCTTCTTCTGTCTCCATCTTTACTTCCTCCGCTTTGGGTACCAACTACATCTCCACTCCATCATCACTATTGCTACTTGTGTCCCCACTCTGCAGCGTGAACTTGGGTCTTCCTCCTTCTTTGAGTCTTCTTCCTTGCAATCGGCCTCTCCTTTTGACTCTTTGCCTAACAATGCAATTACCACCAAATCTCTCCTTGGGTTCACCTTTCTAGCTTTCCAAGGTCTCACCACCGCTACTTCTTCTTCTTCTCCTTGTTGACTCCTCTTCTTTGACTTTGGAGTGTTTACCTTCACCTGCACGCTTTGCCCTGTTTGCGCATTGTACTCATCGCTGCTCTTGATTTGCAAGATGTACTGTTGCTCCTTTGCATCAACATCTCTTCTCAAATTGGGATGGAAGTGTGACACCATCTTGTGTCTCTCTGCCGCATTGAGCAAGTTCAGCCCCAGATAGAAATGGGCTACAAATGGCACAATGTAATGTGGAGGCACTTGTCTCAAAAAATCCATTCCATCTGTCTTGCACATTGGTGAAACACTTTGCCCAATTGATTGGCTCTCCTACAAACATTCAGTGGAAGAATACTGCTTGATGTTTCATCATGTAGGTCATTCTCTCCGGCTTCAAGATCACCATTAGTGCACTTACAATACCTCTCCTCATAGGATCTTTATAGCTCTCCACTTTGTAGCTATTCTTTGTGCGCTTTGAAGAGAAGGCATCTCTCACTTCTTGGGTTTCTTCATCTACTTCTCCCTTCCCCAAGAACGTGGTACCATGCTCTATGCCCACCTCTCTTCTGAGTACTAATCTCCAATCCGACTCTATCCATCAAGCCGGATTTTCTCTCTTCTCTTCTCCCTCGGAGCCATCAAGACATCTACTCTCGATGATCTCAATCATGAAACCTAGAAAGCTAATGTTCCAATTCCATTCCAAGAATGTGATCCAAAGCCTGCTCAAGACCTTGATTCTCATGATCACATCTAACCTCTGAATTGCATGATCTCACTGCAAATTCAGAGTTCTTCCCACCTCCTATCTTTCTCTCTTCCACTCTGGGCTAGGGGCTCTTCTTCCTACTGATTCTCGGACTAACTCTCCTAACTTCCTCTTGACACACCAGCGCATCTTTGACTACACTTCCCTTCCCAAGATCTCACACAAAAAAACTTCTTAATAGCAATGGAAAATTACTTGTCATTGCTTTGTCTCTATCCCAAATTTTATAGTGGTGCACCTTCTCCGTCTTTCTTCACTTCAAGTTTCTACCAAGAAATCACACCTCGTGCATGCTCTTGTCATTGTCAATTTTCCCTCATACGTATGACCGCCATTTTTGTGAGCGGTACTTTCTTGAATGTCTCACCCCAAAGGAAAGTTGTTACACTGTCCTCGTCTCGGGTTGAGCACCCTCAAGCCAAAGTCTCCTTACTTTGGGTTATATGCTAACAAGGCAATTCCAAGTACCTTGCCTTCTGACACAAAGTCACTTTACCTTGGGTTGCAACCCAAGGACACCTTTCTTTTCCTTCTTGTGCCATACATGTGCAATTCAACTTCTTTTGTACACTTCTTCTTCAAAAATAATAAAAAAACAAAAATGTGGGTACCATAGCACATTTCTTATGTTACTTATTTGGTAACACCTTTACTCTCCAGCATAAGTCATCAGTCATGATCATCAGCTATTGGAGTGTTTGATGGAGTTTACCACTCCAAGGAAGCTTGCATGATGGGCTCTCGTTTTATAAGAGTATAATTTCACAGTTATTCACAGACCTAAAGTGGTGAATCATGATGCAGATGGGTTGAATAGAAACCCATGTCCTAGCCAATAAGATCATATTGGAGCACATTGGCACGATGAGATATATGAGGAGATGGTGTCTAGTTGGCATGCATCTACCTTTCTCTATATATTTTTTGAGGCTTTGGTGGTATCTCTCTCAATGCATACAGGAGGAGTTATTGAGGTCACAGATCCAAAGAGTGGAGATAGTGTTACAATTCAGCGAGACATTCATGATGATGTCTTAGTGATGGACTATCTTTGCAATAGTTTTGTGGGTGGCACAATTGGAGCCAAGGAGAGAGATCATGTTCTTCAACAGGCTAGACAGTTCAAATTGGAAGGCATACACCTTTTGCATGTATGGGAGGATGGTAGAGTGTGAGTAGTACCACTTCCATCTTAGAGACCACAGTTGGTTTGTCATGCTCATGAGGAGCTAGGACATTTTAGAGTAAAGCATAAATATAGCTTGCTCCAGAGTCATTGTTGGTGGTGCAATATGCAAACTAATGTACAACAATTTGTTGCCAAATGTGATTTGTGATCCAACCCCATGATAGGTAATGGGTGTAATTGTGGCATAGGAGCATTAAATGATATTCTAACAAGTTATCCTAATGGTTGGATTATTGCTAGAGTTTGGACTTTGTTAGACCTTTACCTTGACTGTGAGACATCATCAATATGTTTTGGTGATGGTGTAGCACTTCTCCAAGTGGATTGAGTTGGTTGCACTTCCCAACAAATCCAATGAAGGTACGGCTTACTCATTCTTGGATTGGGTTCTTAGTTATTTGGATGCACCGACTAAGGTTTGGACTAATTAGGGTATAAAGTTCTTGGGTTAGTTTCAGGTCTTGTGTGAAAAGGCTTTGATTGATCATTGTACTACCTCCCAAGATCAACCTAAGGCAGATGGCTTAGCAAAGAGAGTGGTTCAAATAGTGAGGAGTGGATTGTGAAAGTATGGTTCGCAAAGAGGCCACTTGGGAGATTGGGATCTCTAGTTACCTTGGTTGACCATGGGCTATCCTTTCAGCTGGTAAGCCTCCTTAGCATCCTTCTCTCATTACTTTCTACTCTATAGACAATATCTAAATTTACCTACAGCCATTTGTCAAGATGCTATTGTAGTTTTGGACTTGGATGATCAAAAAGTATGGATGAGCGCATGTTCTCAACAAGCACAGATATTTTGGAGAGTGATGCCGATGGCCTTTGAGAATTGGTGGTTAATCATCATAGGGATACCTTATGCTATGCTACCATTCATGGAGGAGGTTATAGATTCTCAATCCATTGATTTCAACCAGGTGACTATGTATATCTGTGGCAGTCAACACCGACAACACTTGATGTTTTTATAGGCCACACTATCTTGAGAGTGCATGAGGTTTTGCCATTTGGAGTCCTTGTGTTAGAAGGATGTGATGGTGTTTTTTGGAAGGATCATGTGCACAATTGTGCACCATGCCATCTCCCAAACATTGATAGTACTATGGATCCAATCTTGGCACTTGTACATGTAGGCTTGTGGTGTATGTTATGTGGCTCTTCTGGTGAAGATGTTACTTTGTTAGTGTGTGATAGTTGTTTGAGAGTATGGCATATGGCATGTATAACTCCTCCTCTCATGGTGGTTCCTTATGGACAATGGTTATGTAATAGATGTACTTGACCTATAGCTAGTTTATCCTTTATATGGTATAGATTGTAGATAGGCGTCTAATGATGGGGCTTGATAGCACCCGAACTCCCGATCTTTTGCCCTCCATAGGGTATACCATAGACTTGGAGTAGATGGCTATTAGGAATTAGAGTGACCTAACTGCCAGCTAGAGTCCATGTATGACTTATGTGTGAGTTGTGCTTCCATAGTGTGTGAGGTTGACAACAATGTATGTTGTGTAGCTATGTATATATGCACGACAACTATCACACCATTTGTAGCATTGTACCTAGATTGCTCAAAATCTAGATTAGTATTGTTGGTAGTCAAGAGTATTTTGGTAGTTACTCATAGGCAACTTATTTACAGTCAGATTTCATATTTAGGGTATTGACTATATGGTGGGGCCTACCTTCACTTGCACCGTTTGCACCATTGGGTGTGCTGTCAGTGGGACCATTAAGGTTTGAGACTTAGCTCAAGTCCAAGGGGTATACTTTTGAAGTGCAACTCTAGAGAGCCCACTTCTTTGATGTTGAACCTTTGAGTTCTTGGGTATGGTGGATAGAGGCCGGCAAGCGTCAATTGAATTGTCTAAGCTAGAGTGAGTGTGGCTTGATTGTAATCAGTGCCTAGTTGTTGGCAGATTGTTGAGTGACAGATCAAGTAATGATCTGATTGGGTGTGATTCGAGTTGTGTAAATTAACTGATTGTTGTGGTACTTTAGAGTCCATGTTTGACTTATGTGTGAGTTTTGCTTCTATAGTGTGTGATTTTGACAAGAATCTATGTTGTGTAGCAATGTATATACGCATGACAACATCAACTTGGACCACCACCTAATTTGGATGAATGTCCAAGGATGCTCAAATGCTGGCAATAACCATCTTGCATCCCCTTGGAGTAGCCATAGCAAACTACCCTTGGAGTAGCCGTAGCATCTCCTTTGCAAGAGCAAGGAGACAAGAACTCCAAACAAACAGCTTGCTTTAAGAGATACATGATTGGAGGCAATGTGTTGAAAAAATAGAAAGAGAGGAGAAAAACCTAAATTTGGAGCAAATGAAGAGAGGCAATCTTGTAGGTGCTCAAAAACTAGCCTTGATGGCCCATATACTAAGAAATATAGAGAGTGAAGTAGAGCATGTGTTGTAACATCCATTGATGCATGTATGCTTTATTATGATATTTAGTTTGATATTGTATATAATCAAGAGATATTATTTATATAGAACTAAAGCAAGCTTCTACATTAGCAATGAGGAGCTAGAGTTAGTCATAGTCAAGAAAGATGTGATTCCACTTTAGAGCAAGGTGAAAGAGTGAGCATCAATATTTTGGATTCTAATGTATAAACTTGATTTATTCCTATGTATTTGGCTTTGAGGAAAGAGTTGAGAACTCTTGGATCCATAAGCCTTTTGGTTCAGATTCCTCTATAGTCCATGGATAGCACATGTAAGGGAATCGTTAACTTAGTAGTTAGATCAAGACCAAACCATATGCTTTGGAGATTATTACCATGAGTTTAGATATTCCTTTAGACTTTTGAATTTATATGACTTTTGCCCAGTAACTTGAGTTACTATGGTAATTAGTAATATTGGTATGTAACTATTTCATAAATATATAAGGCGTTGGTGAAGAGGTATTCATCATCCTTTAATTTGCAACTATCTCTCTCACATTGAGTTCTCTAATAAACAATGTCTGAGTCTTGGATATGCCTTAGAGTGCCAGCCTTAGGGGAGTGTGATGGCATTGGGCTTTGCCTTCTTAGTCCATGGTGTGCTACCTTAATAGCCATTAGAGGTTCATCTTGAGTGAGAGACAAGTTGGCTCACATGGTAAAGCAAGACTCTACCAATTATAATTCATCATCTAGTTAATAATCATGGAGGAATAAAGAAATGTACTCAATGGTGGGTGGATCTAGGGTCTATAATTTTGGTAAAGTATGAGAGGAGAAGAGCGATGGTTGGAAGGGTGAGAGCAATTGTGTTGCTCATCTGTACTCCACTACTTGACCTAACATCAAGGAGAGATGGAGATAACAATGATCTAGAGGTAGGAGGTGGGGCTATGGAAACTCTACAATCCACCTAGTTGTGGCTTAGGCCTGAATGTTGTACTCCTCATAGAAAGCTGCACAATCTCCTCTCGAGAACCTATGAATTCTTAAGGTAATCTCTTAATTTCATGAAGCACTTCCATGAGCTAGAATGAGAAATGTCTATTGGGGAAAAAGGACCAATAATGTCCAAGTGGAAACATTTCTCCCATGGTCATCGACCAAAATAACACATAGTAGGAGGGAAAATGTGTATCCAACAAGAGGACATAAAGGCATAAGGATCATGGTATATGTCTATTGTTGTGGCAAACCTAGTATGAATGCTTGGATAGGGTCCAAATAGTGTAACTAAGAGTATAACTCAAAGTGAGCATTAGAAATATTACTAGATTATGGATTTTTGGAGGAGGAAAGAAGAGAGGGAGGTGGGGTTGTGGGTATAAGAATAGAGGTGGCTTGTGCACGCATACATAAACAACAAGATCTCCCTTGTGTTGTACAAGGCCAATCCATGGACAATATGGACAAGATTGAATGGGATGTTGATGGGGTAGGGGAGGAGGTGTTGTGGGCCTAGGTGGAGGAAAATCATCCTATGGGAGTGGTGGGTAGGTAGGACTAAGAGGAAGCTCCACATGATCTTATGGGGTGGCGGGATAATAGGGGTGGGAGGAGGTCCGAGATGAAAGGGGTGTGTGGAATGTATTTGACATGAGGATAAGAGATAGAGAGGACAAGTGGTGGGCATCCTTCATATAGGAATCCCCTTATAGTGTGTTCCACTAGTATAGGATAAGTATGTGATTTGGGGATTGAAGGGAACCTTTTAGGATAAACCTCTACAACTGTGGATACATACTATACAAAAAAAGTGTAAGAGTCTACTCCTTACTCGCACATATGGAATGTGGGGTGCCAGATGAGGTGTGACACCTAAGGTAGTCTCTCTATTGGCTCTTGTCAAGGAACAAAATAAGGGCACTTGGAAATAAGCTACTGAAAGTGTATACATCCACAAGAGTACAAAGAAATGGATGTAGCAATGGATACAAACTGTCTAAATAAACAACCAAATAAGAACCACTAGTCAATTGACAAACTAACAGTTGACAAATTTCAAAGTGCGTTGTTGTCTCATGTATCCTCAAATATAGTTGGCAAGTAATAAGTTTGTACTATGTCCTCTTGTTTCACAACGGCAAGGTTTGTGAAATCCAATCACATAGGATTCACGTATCAAGTCTAAACTTCAAGTGGGTTGGGTAAAAATTGTTCGCAAACTTGGGAGTCGGTTAAGTCCATCTTTAAAACTTATTTTATAATGAAAGATTTAATTCTAGCTTTTCTGGAAATGCTATAGAAATGAAGTCATTACCTATAAATTCATGGGATATCTCGTAGAGACCACAAGCCATGAAAATAAACAATGTCATAAAATAATTATAAAATCTTAGAAAAATTTAGCGAATAATTAATACTTGCTTAATTTTTCTCAGATTTCTGTGATTAATACAAGAATATAATTATATTCAAAAGGTAGATTACAACTATGAATTTTATAATATCCTTCACTAAATTTAACGAAGCCACCCAAAATCAATGATATCCGAAAGTGCCCTATTGAAAACCCATAGTAGATCTCGTGTACACCATCAGAGTTGGTAGTCTCCACAGCCAGTATACATCAGTAACCCAGTACGCCAGGCTGTTCCAGCCCACTAGCTATTAATGTCAACGGCAACTACTCTATTTAGGTGACCAATTTAGTTACGATGAGTCATCGACGGTCACTCATAACTTCAGAAAAACGACATGTAGATCATATTTCATCCATCCAATTGCTGGACCAGGTCTATTGCACGTGTTTACAAAGTCAATCTGGTCATACATTCTCCCCGCCGTAGAAGTATATAGATAAATATCTCAAAGCTGTCAGAGCACAAACACTTTCGGAAACCGAAGTTTCTGTAATAAAGAGAAATTAATTTAAGCTAATTTAGCTCTAGATGGTTAAAGTATAACATTTTAGAAAACTATTCATTTTTTTGGTAATTCCTTCTTTAAATGAATAAATAAAAATTATCTATTGTAGAGTATGAAATATGGTTGAGATTCAGCTAGAGATGAAGAAATGGTATTCATCTTGTATTACTTGTACAGCTTAGTTATAGATATTTGTCAAGAACTTAGTGTCTATGGTATGTACTCCATACACTTTAAATGAAAACTCTTAAAATAGTAATAATTATAGTAAATAAATAAAATTTTCTATCACTGAGTCTAAATAATTAGAAAACCTTGAAATTTTAAGTTAAATCTAGGGTATTTTGAATTTGCCTACCCTAATTAGAACAATACATCCCTTTCAGAATGCATTTTGGAGCAATATTAGTAACTAATATTTAAAATGTCATTGTATGTTATGGTAGTTGAAGATGACACATAACAGAATGTCACTAATGTTTCTTCACGTAAATATACTCTCCGTGGCAAGCCGGAATACGTAAAACATCCATCAAATTTTTGCAAGCATCTATAGAGTATAGAGTACAAAGGAATATGAGTCGGTTTTAACAAGGGATGGGTCAATTTAATAATACCGTAAATATTATTAAATTGAATATAAGAGTTAAGAGGAGTTAAAAACTCCACTATTTGCTGTAACCTACACTAGACAGTGTAAAATGGAACTACGCAAAGTTCATTGGGCAATTCGGGAGGTATCAAAAGTTAAAAATTTGGCAATTATTCCTAATCCAGATCAGATAAAAGCAATAAGCCAAAGGTCACTCCTCTCTTCCAAGTCCTAGTTTGTTCTTCATCAATACATCATGTCAAATAATTGGTATACTTGCAAAATTTCCATATTTCTAGTTGAATATAACTTCAATTCTTTTTTCATTTTTTTTAAATATTTTTTTCTCTTTTGATGTATAGGTTGTGTTATTCATAAGAATATTTTTTTAGAAAGATGGACTATACTTTGGATCTCTCTATTTCATATACAATAGAAATCAATGTACAAAACATTCATAAGAGTGTGTGAATATATAATAATACCCCCAATGGAACCGGAAAGTAATACAAGGCACAATCAAGTGCAAAAAGAAAAATGAGCGCAAGGTCCAAGAGTCTCAAGCAGGCCAAAAACATCAGTAGAAGTAGAGCACAAAGTGGAAAAGGTGCCCAACAACAAGCACCTAAGAAAGGAAGGAGAGGTTAGTCTACACTTTGAACTTTGTGGTAGGGGTCCTCTAATAGTATGTTTGGTAAGAGAGGAGGGAGGATCCTAGCCGTGCTAGATGTGCCTACTATAGCTACTCGTTGGTGGAGATCCAACATTTGAGTGCATTGCAAAGTGATTAATATAGATTGTAGCTAATAAGATGTGAGCATGGCTAGAGAGATAGCCATTTCCTCTCTCCTTTCCAAAGAATCCTTGCATGGTTGAGGAGACCATCAAAATGGTGATGTAGATGCCAAAAAATTTCAATTGCTTGAGGGACAAAAGTATCCAAGGATAGTGTTATACCATTAGTTACACAAATTAGCTATAGGTGAACATTGGCTTGGTAATATCTACAGAGATGTTATACATGATAATCTAAGTATATCAGAAAAAAAGAGTCACCAAAAGAGGACTTCCACTCATAGCGCAAAGGCCAAAAACACACCAAAAACTTTAGAGCAAATTTTAAAGGCCCAAACAAAAGAATTAGGCCTTGGAAAAATAGAATCTTAGGCCCCTTGTGTAATAAAGGACATTGCCTTTTCCTTGCTCTCTTTGTCTTGTTGAAATCTTTCCAATGGTACCTCTTCCATGTTATTTTTAGCTTCTTAAAGAAAGATTCCTAAATGATTCTCTTTGGTCAAACTTGTTTGACCAACCAAATAGAACAAAGGTTTACATGTCACCAATTCATGTATCTAATCTAAGGGTTTAGCTCCCTTGGAGGTGATATTCTTTGCTATATAATAAAGATAGAGTGCTCCTTTGGGGTATCGGAGTTTTTGGGGAGTTCCAATCTTGTGTACTTCTGTCTTTGGGCTGTTACAAATAGCCAAGGTGCATAGTGGTACTCACTGTCTCTAAAAGTAATGGTCAATGTTGATCCCGCCTATATGCCTACTTGTGCCAATGACTCTACTTGAAAAGTGCTCACAAAGTGTCACCAACGCCATGTCATGCAAGGTATGACAACCATCACTGAGAGTAAAAATATCTGCTTACACCCAATAAATAGGTGGTCCTAGTTGATCCAACCATTGCTTAATCAGAACATGGGCCTGTGTAGCTAATACGATATGAACAATTGTATCATGGACTCTAGTGTGCTCCCCACCTACTGCACACAATAAAAAGTGTGTCCCTTGCATGTCATATGGGGAACTACATGCACATTAGTCAAGAAGTCCTATGAGAGTTGGATGTGGGGAGACCCTACCTCAGTAATAGTGTTGTGGTAAACTACTTAGAAGTAAAGTGGAAGTAGTCAATTAAAGATGAAACTTGGAGCCAAGTTCTAGAGCCTTTCTCCCACAAGAGAGGATCCTAGCTCTGCAAGGTAAAGGCACATTAATGAGGATACTAGTAAGCGTGTGAGTGTACATGAGAGTTGGATGTGGAAAGACCCAACCTCAGTCATAGTGTTGTGGTAAACTACTTAGAAGTAAAGCGGTAGTAGTCAATTAAAGGTGAAACCTGGAGCCAAGTTCTAGAGCCTTTCTCCCACAAGAGAGGATCCTAGGTCTGTAAGGTAAAGGCACATTAGTGATGATACTAGGAAGTGTGTGAGATCCCTTTGGAATTTCCTACAGTCTAGGGATGTACCAATTCTGTTTGAACTAGACTGAACATCAAATGAGGAAGATCTATGGTTGTCTCCACTATCCATATTGAAATGGAAGTCCACATAGATATTTTTTGATATAATATATAAACACGAATGTAAATGATATGTTTTTGAAATAATATTTATGTGTTGCTTAAATTATATTTTTGTTGAAAGTATCCCTATGTTGCTTTATTTACATGTATTTAAATATGTACATTTATATTGAAATACTGTGTAAAAGATATAGACATGATTTGAAGATTATTTCACTATTTATGATTTACTTTAAGCAATGTGTGTACTTCCTGTTCTATATATATAATTAATATTTATTGCTTTACATAAAGCACTAGTTGGTACAATATGTGCACTCCAATCAGTTTAAAGTTTTCTTATTGTCAAATAATATATAGGTTATATGACTGATATAAAATATATGGTCATCACTTTGTATAAAGTAGCCGTGAATGTAATTTATGAGAAAATAATCACACTGCGTTCATATTTTAGCTGTTCCAAAATTATTGTAGTACATACACATCAGGTTTTTGTTCTATCTTTCATTGATATGTAGACACTATGATTTCATCCTTCTGATATCAGAAAATAGTAAGACAAGTTTCTCAATATAATATTATTCAGGCTTAGTTTTATTTTTCTTTTTTCTTTTCATGTTACTTTTTATTTTCCATCCATGTACGGCTAGAGAAATGTTTTCCATCTTTTTGCTGTGGGCAAGAGCCCAACTAAGTCGAACCCATCATGATAATGTCAGCCGACGAGTAACATTACATCGTTACTTAACTAGCGCAAGCGGGAATCAATAGCAAATGTAATCTGAGTCATCGGATAGCATGTACTGTGTAGAGCTGAATGAAGTCCAAGTTGATAGCACTAGTTCTTCCAGACAAGTGCGCGAGTTGACCTCATTTTCATCGAGAATTTTACTTTGCTTCTTACTACCAGTTCCGGCTGCATGGTCTCTGCTTCTGTAAACAAAATACAGCGACATCTGTACGGCAGTTCAGATGTGGCTTCAATAGATATCATGCTGTTTATAACCTTACAAACGTCAAGATAGCATGATGTCTGTAGAAGTTACTTGTACCTTTGGGAAGTAGAAGTATGGCTGTACTGTAAACGGGTGTACAGAGATATGAGTTCGTTGTTGTTGTCGGTACTTGTTTCAAGTAGCAGAAGTTTGACTGACTACCCGTTCATCAATATGCAGAGACATCAGAAGACCAAGAGCTTTGTGGATGCTTGCACGTCTATGGGTCGTAGAGAATTTTCTAGCGAGGTTGAGATTATTACCTGCAAAGCTGGAATATATTATGGGGTTTCAACAGCCAAAGTTAAGGATGTTTAAGGGTAACGTAGAAATGCGTGTAGAGTTTGTGATCGTTTTATAAAAGACTTATTTAAATTATGGAAATATTAAAAAAAATTTAGTGTTTACTTCGATAAATTTTATTTAAATTTAATGAATTTAGTTAATAGTTAAAATTTTATTCTATAATTCACAAAATAAATTTACAGAAAAAAATTCATAAATAATTTACTGTTATAGGTAATCACCCCCACTATGTATAATCTTGTACCCCAAATCCAGCCGTAGACTGTCCATTGAAAATTTTACGGATGTTTATAGGAAGTCGAAAACCCCCAATTTGTCAATGTCCTGACTGGATGGATATGAGGGTTGAATCAGATCGAGGACCTGGTGGCAACGGATTGCGAATTGCAATAAGACTCAGTCTCCGACCTCTTTTCATACGCATTGTATTAAACAACGGGCTGTGAACATGGTCGAAAACCCCAAGAAAGAGATTGACTCGTGCTTATAAATAACATGGTCCACATCTGTCAGCATCATGTTTTCTCATCCGCAGTTCTACGATTCTTCAAAGCTTTGGTTGCCGTGGTGATCATGAGAGCCTACCACATGTATATAGGTTTGACTAATGACTTGCGCTCCCGTAGATCGAAACCTGTCAATTCTAGTTTCGTTGACCACTTTTGGCTATGTTGATTTTCTGCACATATGATCCAAAAGACAGCTACATACATTACCAAAACGTAACTCCATGGTGTAACCCCACGTCCAAAATAAACAGAGGTAACATCGCTTTTTACATTTAGGAGATACTGTAAAGTTGGTACAAATCTCATGTAATACCATGTCAACACAATGCTGTTTTATCTTCTCTGGAGAGGGATTTGATAACGAGACTAACAAGAGTTGGTGGAGAGATTCTTCCACGACTAACAATGCAGGGTTATTCGCGACCAGCGAGAGTAAGGCAAGAAACAGTTGCGTGCAAGAGATATAGTCGAAATTTGACAATGTCTTCACTTACTTCTGCCATACGAAAGGAGAACACGGTTTGGGGTGCTTTTCAGAGTGCGTATATATTTGAGCATCGATTCATAACACTCAAGTTAAACCCGATTGGACTCACCATATTATCTCAATATTTTGTCAACACCTCTGGTTTAATATGGATTAAACCGGGTATCATCGCCATAGTGTGTTGAGATAAATATTGTATTTCTATAATGAATAGAAATATAGTTTTTGGGGTTTTTTAATGATTGATTCTAGTTCGATATTCATATAAAAAATATACCTATGATACCAATGCTAGTGTAATGGTAGAGTTTTTCATATGTTCATTGTCGACAAAATTTTATCCTATTTATACAATTTGTATAATGATTCTCAACACTTGACCTATATTGAAAAGTCCACCAAAACATAGAAACAAATTGAAAAAGAAGTATTATATTCTAACTAGAAGTTGTACGATAGACTTGGCAAAAATAAGCCCTCTGCTCGGTAGGATACTATTCTCCAATACTCACCTATATACACTATATCCAAGATAAGTATAATACACTCTTTTCACTCTTATCCAAGATAACTTTAATACACTCTATAATAGACTTTTTTCCTCCTCTCATGCATCTGGTGCTTATGAATGGGTGAACACAAGGTGTTTTTGGCTATCTAACCTCCGCAAAGAAGTACCAGGCAGACAATAACATATCCAACTGTCCCCACCTAAATTTTGAGATAGAAGAATTGTCTTGATGACAACATTGTTAAGTACCTTTGTACCTACTCCCACTAGAACTTCAAAACTGCTATTTTAATATGATTTTTTACTATGGGACTTGATTGCTTGTAGAACCCAGCAGTATAAATTACACCAAACCAACCATAGGTAGATATTAGCACGCAACAAGCACTGTTGAATGCAGCTACCACAAGAACCATTAAATTCTATCGCTACTCTATTTTGTACTAGCTAGACCAAACTCACCAACGTAGTTCCTTTTCCTATACAAAAATTTAGCATTTAGACTTCTACCCTAAATAGAATATATGACAATCTGGCTTGTAACAAAGTGTGAGGCTTTCGATATACATTTAAGAGGATGATAATCAGGATGGTTTAACTTATTACTATATTTAGATATCACATAATTGACTAGAAAACTCATTACACACTTATCTTGTCTAGAGTTAGAAATGAATTCTTTTTTTTCATAAATTGAAACTTCCTTGTGCAATCTCCAACCATAATGGACTCATCCTGGGAATTGATTTAAGATCCACCAAGGTGTGGTATATTTCTTTAATCTAAATAGACAAAAAATTATAGAATATATAAATAATGAGATATGAAAAGCTTTTAAAAAATCAATTAGAATCACCCTAAAAGCTAAAAAGAACATTGATTTCAATAGATCATAAAGTACACTCCCAAGCTAAACTCTTATAAAACCTTATCAATATGAATAAATTATGATGATGAGTGAAATGAATACAATCTTGTAAGTTGACCACGGTTATTGCTTTGGAAATAGAGACCATGTCTTTGATACATTTGTTAAAGAATTTTCTTAGTGGTTTTGTGCATGCATTTCATTTATATTATGTTCATAAGGAATATCTATAATTGCCAAAGTATAGCTTGTGGAATGATGAAGTTCCTGAGTATTGGCAGTCCTCCATATTGAATACATTTTAGCTAATTATTATTATACCTACTCAAAGCAAGTGCATATACTCCTTAGTAAGTTGATATAGAATAACATCTATATTTTTTCCAACATGCATAGGCATTATCAAACCATAGAATGGAAGTAGAAAGAAACAAAATCCAATCAAGCGCAAGCTCAATAGAACTTTTCTTGCCTCACTTGTCCTCAAGTGTCCAATTTTGGTCCATTTTTCTATATTTTCCTATTTTGTGGGGGGAAGAGAATTATTAAAGAAATTATTATGTCTACATAAGAAATCACTCAATGTGGTATTATTTAGCTTCATCCTTGTATACACCAAGGTACAAAGGGGTGGCCTTCAAGCTCTTTATTGCCATCAGTCTTCAACTTGGAAGAGTCTTCTTTGAGGAGGAATTTTTTCGTGCACACTTTGGAGTTTATACCTCTATGGTTACCTGTTCAAATGGAGTGATCATATCATGTTAGAAGCAGCTTCAGGAGGGTTATCTATTTAGACAAAATCATAGCATTTGGAGGTCTGTAGCAAAAGTATGACCATATGAAGTACATTTGGACGTTGAGCCCACACCTCGTAACCTGTACTTTGTTTCTTGTTTTTAACCTCATACTTGTTTCTCATTTGTAACCTTGTACTACTTGTCTTGTACTCACACCTCATACTTGTCCTTGATCTTGACCTCATACTATTTGTTTCTCATACCTAACCTTTTTACTTTGTTTCACATACTTTGTACCTTGTACTTTTTATTTCATATCTTGTACTAAATTGTCTTGTGTATGAGTCATACCATCAACAACTTCATACAAAATGAGCAACATCCAACTTTGTCATAAACAACTAAGAGCCATTTTTTACATATGATAAGGTAGTTTTGTAATTGAAATACATGCCATTTTGTATCTATACATATTTTGTACATAGTAATTAGGTTACATACAATAAAAAGATCTTGTATGTAAAAGATTGTGGAGAGAAATAGAGGAAAAATGGAAGATCTAAGTGAAAGATCACATTAGGACTCTTGAATATGCAAATCCACTCAATAATACACAAGTTAAGGATTCACCATGGCCTACACAAGAAGATACGTGGTTCACTCATTGAGGCTACATCCACGAGAGCACACAAAAATCCCATTTCTGATCATCCAAGTAATATGTCACCAAGAGCTCCTACTAGCCCCGCACATATAGTAGTCCAGCCCTAGACTAATTGTCACAATCAGACTAACTTGAGTTACTCCAGACTTGACTTAACTCCTAACAATCTCCCCCATAACTCATGTCTTGGGGTCCTTAAGCTCTATAACCTATATGATTACTCTACGGGAAGTCCTAGAAGGAGACCTAATATAGGTCCCTTTGTAAACTAGAACTAAGTTGTAGCCTAGACAGGATAGAGTAAAATTATATATATATAAAGATAATATAGCTGCTAATCTACTCTACTTGTGTCCATATGCAACACCTGCAGTTTGATACAATGTCTCAAAAAATTCCCAAAGATATCATTTTTGTAAAAGCATCAACATGATTGAGTTTACCATCAATCTTGACTAACTCAATCATATTATCAAACACAACCTATCTGAGAAAATGATACCTGATGTCGATGTGCTTCACTCTACTGTCTATTACCTGATTCATAGCTAGATGTACAGCACTCTGGCTATCATAGTGTACATCACAGTGTCATGAGTCAATCCCATTTCTGTGATAAGCCTGTCCAACCAGATAGCTTCCTTCACTGCTTTTGCTGCTGCTACATACTCAGCTTCTGAGTATGTAGACTGAGCTATGAACT
Source organism: Lunularia cruciata (assembly GCA_948567375.1). Taxonomy (NCBI): domain Eukaryota; kingdom Viridiplantae; phylum Streptophyta; class Marchantiopsida; order Lunulariales; family Lunulariaceae; genus Lunularia; species Lunularia cruciata. The sequence goes on from OX419756.1 coordinate 15,876,221, forward strand.
TCTGCAATGTAGATCTCCAACTTATGCATCTACCTCCAAGTGTGAACACATACCCAGTCTTAGATTTCCTCCCATCCAAATCTTGTCCATAGTCAGCATCTATATAGCTAATAAGTGATTTTGCATTGTAAGATTTAGCATCAAACAAAGGGCCAAAATCCAATGTACCCTTGAGATATCTCAGGATCCACTTCACAGCTTCCCAATGTATCCTCCGTGGATTTGACATGTATCTGCTAGTCTTGCCCATAGCTAGAGCAATGTCAAGGCTAGTGCAAATCATCAAAAACATGAGACTTCCCATTGCCTTGTTATAGGGGATCTTGGACATCAAACCTTTCTCCACGGCATCTGTTGGACAAAGAGCTGATGAAAGCTTGAAGTGATGAAAGAGTACTCACATACTTGCAATTCTCCATGTTAAATCTTGCAAGTACCTTTCTAGCATACTTCCCTTGGGTTATCCACAAATTTCCATCCTCCAATTTTTGTTGGATCTTCATCCCAAAATCCTCCTTGCTGTACCAAGATCTTTCATTCTAAATTCGGAACTCAAGAGAGCTTTGAGCTTACAACATCATATCTGTCCCTAGTTGCAATAAGCATGTCATCCACATAGAGTACCAAAATAATGAAGCCAAAGACTTCATTACTGACCTTTTTCATGTATACAAAGGGATCAAACACACTCTATTTAAATCCTTGTGACCTCATGAAATCATCAAACTGTTTGTTCCATTGTCTAGGGGCTTGCTTCAATCCATATAAGGATTTCAGCAACCTACAAACCATATCCTCTTGGATTTTCTTCACAAAACCCATTGGCTGTCTCATGACAATCACCGCATCTAAATTGGCATAGCGGAAAGTAGTGACAACATCCATTTGATCTAAGATAAGACCAAAGTAAGTCACAAGTACACACAATAAGAAAATAGTGGCATACTTAGTAATGGGAGAGTAGACCTCATTGTAATCCACAACTCTTTCTTGTGTGAAGCCCTTGGCCACCAACCTAGCCTTGTAGATCTTCTTTTCTCTATCAGTGGGGTTATCTTTCAATTTGTAAACCCACTTACTGTCCACTAGTTGTTGATGTTTTGGAAGCTTCACTAACTACCAAGTCTTGTTGTCAATCATTAATTGCAATGATTGCATCTCTCTCTGCATTACAGCATTCCACTTAAGCTTGTCCATCAAAGCTAGAGCCTCATTATATGAAGAAGGTTCCCCCTTCTTCCAAGATCAATGTCATACCATCATCATCATCAAGAGAGATATTCTCATCTCCTAATTGTGTTGAATAAGCCCATTTGCCAAATCATTTAGGAGCACAAATAAAATTTCCAGATGTCCTCCTTGTTGAGGACTCTACTTGATCTTCTTATGTTGACAGGTGTCAAGGTTCACCTATCTCCTCACGCCCTTGTAATTCCTCAATTTGGGAAACTTGCTCCTCTATGGGAGTACCTCCTTGTGACTCATCATGAAAACCATCATAATTAATCTCCCCCTCAACAATATTTAGAGGAGATTTTCCCTTGTTAATATGAGAAGCCAAAGCTTTCTCCTCCTTGGTCGATGATCTAGACTCATTGAACGAAACATCTCTATTGACAATCAATTTGCAAGTGAGGGGATCCCACAACCTATAACCCTTCACACCACTCTGGTAGGCAAGAAAAATACATTTCTTGGAAGTAAGATCTAGCTTGGATCTATTGTCCTTGGGTTTGAGAGGATATGCACTACATCCAAAGACTACTAAATGACTGTATCTACAGGCCATCCATGCTTCATCTCAAATGGTGTCATGTAATGAATGGCATTGGAAGGAGAAAGATCTACTAAGTAAGTTGCAGTGTTGATAGCTTCAGCTCAAAATACATATGATAAATGTGATTTGCTCAATATACTCCTCATCTGCTCCAATAATGTTTGATTGAGCCTCTCAGCAACACCATTCTATTGTGGAGTATATATTATAGTGAGAAGGTGAGTTATCCCCTCTTGTTGACATTACACCTCAAATTCTCCAGAAGTGTATTCCCCACCACTATCTGATTGTAGAAATCTCACTTTCTTACCAGTCTGAGTCTCAACTTGGGTTTCCACTTCTTGAAAGTGACAAAGACCTCAGAATTTTGATGTAGGAAATGAATCCATACAAACCTCAAATAATCATCGATGAAAGATACATAATATTGCTTTCCATAATGTGAGGGAGTAGGTGATGGGCCCCACACATCAGTATGTATATAGTTGAGAATTTCTTTGGAACTATGAGTTCCAACGCCAAAAGCAGTTTTATGCTGCTTCCCTAGTACACAATGCTCACAAAATTCTAAACTACTAGACCATAGTGTAGAAATAATGCATTTCTTGCAAAGAATAGACATGCTCTTCTCACTAATGCGACCTAGCCTTGAATGCCACAAGTAGTCAATCATATCATGAGATCTAGTAGCATAAGCTTCTCCACAAATAGTGTTTCACTCTAGCACATAAAGATTCTTGTGCCTATTATCCTTCAAGATGACTTTTCTCTTAGCCATGACTCAAAGTACACCATCAACTACTTCCCATTGATGACCATTTGTGTCTAACATGCCAAGAGATATCAAGTTCTTCCTCATGTCAAGGATATGTTTGACATTTGTCAATGTGCACACAAGACCATCAAACATTTGAATCTTAACAGATCCAATGCCTACAATTTGACAAGGGTGATCATTCCCCATCAAAATTGAACCATTTGATATCGAGTAAGAACTAAAGAACTCTCTTTTGTAACACATATGGTATGAACAAGCACAATCTAGATACCATTCATCTCCTCTTTGTTGAAAAGAAGTGCAATGGGCATACCATTTGTGTCATAGAGCATAATCATCATCAAGTAGGTCATCCTCTTCTTCTTGCTTGTTGTCTTTTTCCATATATGATGAAGAAGGCGCAATTGCTTTGCCATGACAATCTCTCTTGAGGTGGCTATCTTTGCCACACTTCCAACATAGCATGGTCTTATGGTCTTGGGATCTCCTCCTAGAACAAGATCTAGTTTTAGATCTCTGCTCCACACTATCTGTCTGCATCTAAGTCCTTCCACAATTAACATTCAACACTGTTACTGAAAGAATCAAGGGTTGAGAAGGCAACATCATCTTCTGTTGAAGATCATCTCTTTATAGAGCACCCACCACCTCATTGTAGGTGATGGTTTTCCTATCATGATATAATAACACTTGTGACAAGGACTGGTAGGATGTAGGGAGAGAACTCAACAAGTGGAGTGCCTTTCTCTCATCACTCAGGTCCTCTCCAAAAATTTTCAAGTCCACAACAAGATCATTGAAGGCATCAATATGATCTTGTATTGTGGTCCCATTTTCCTTCATCTTGAAGCTCATCAGCTTCAGTGATGCGTAGAGAAAAATTGACAACTCTTTCTAATGGTACTTCTGATGTAGCTTATCAAGAAGAGTAATGCAGTCCTTGTACTCACCCAACTGCTTTATGACATGTGGCTATAGATGTAAAATCACTGTGTGTATAGCTATCTCCTGCTTGTCATTACAATCATCCTCTAACACCAAATTGGTCTTGGGTCTTAGCAATTTCCCAAACCGTTGGCCTTGAGCATACCTTTCACCTGATGCTCCTACAAGAGATAACCAGAGCGTCCATTGTACTTGGTAATGTCAAATTTGGCTCCTCCAGTCTTCATGATTGCCATCTCCAAACTTGCACCTCAAAGCTTGTTCTCAAACGTGATGCAATTCAGTACCTTACAAGGTCTTTCCTAAATTTGTGAAAGTAGCGATAAAGAGACTTGATCAAGAATGGACTCCCTTCTATGTGTAGTTTTTGAAAATAAAGCTCAACTTATCTTGGAGTCAGTGTGCTTTCAAAGGTCAATTGAAACTAGCAAAACCAAAATGGCTTGATATAGTAACTAGGCAACGTAGAAACTAGCTCAGCTCTTGTACACTTTACTACAGATTAGGGGAAATGACATCCTTCCCAATCCTATTGGACTGACTTCTGTGAATCTATTTGGTTACATGAATGGTATACAGTAAACCAGTAGTTCCTGCAGAAGACCTCACCTTTGCACAAAAAAATACCTTTCCACTCAGCTCAGCTCACTTTCAAACTCGCTATAATTCCTACTCCTTACTTCTGTTCCAACTTCCACTCTGCAAGCAGTTAAAATTTGGAGATGTTGACCCGCTTCTTCCCTTTGATCAGCACCATGTACGCACCAGCAACAATATTCTCAGCCTAATTCTTTGCTTCAACTTTTCTGGGCAAATTTGTGGGCAAATTTTTGAGCTTCCCCCCAGCATCCATCCGCAATCCTTTGTGTTTTCAGAGATAGCTATTGAAAAACCACCTACTGTGGACTTCATGGCTTCTTGTATACCTTGTGCAGATTTTGAAACAACTGAAAAAGTATCTTGCTGTACAGTCTGCACTTTTGCACCAACACTCTTGAATGACTCTGCGGTTTTGTGCTGCACATTGGAAAAGGCCTTTCCAACCACCTCTAGCAACTGAAAAAAACTCTCTCGACAACCCTAGACTTCAACTCACCAGCCTTTGCCAAGATATCTTGCATTGGTGTTTGATCCATGAATTTGTTGACTGATGTTTTGGGACCACTGTACTGCCAAGGTAATTTGGGTATATTCTCCTTGTCAAGCTCCTTATCAACATGTACCTGAATACCTTGACCTTCCCAATGCTTTCTTGCCTCCTCTAGTACTTTGGCATGTGCTCTCACCTTCTTTGCTTCTTCTTCTGCCCAAACTCTGGCTGACTACAATGCTCTCTTCTCCACCTCAAATTCTATCTTCACTTCATTAAGTGCTTTATTCTCTTCTTTTGCTTCTCTTCAGAGAACTTCAAGCCTATTCTTCTTGATTCTTCACTTTTTTCTTCTCTTTTCAATCCTCCCCTCTTTCACCAAAATTCCCCTCAGAAATCCTTTTCTCTCCTTTGAATCCTGTCCCAGTCTCCTATCTTCATTGTTCTCTTTGCTTTTCTTGCCTTGTTGCTTCCTTGATCTTGGCTAAAACCCCCTGTCTTCTTGTTTTTGCTTTCTCTCTATTTTTCCCCCAATTCTCCTTTGTTTTCTCCTTTGAAACTTGAACTCTGCCAAAAAAGTCCTCAAAACCCTCTCAATAATTCTCTCCCTTCCAAACTCAAAACCCTTTGATACTTATTTGTCACTCCAGAAGATTCCTGCACTCTCTTCAATCTTTTTCTATCAATCCTTTCACTGCTACTTCCCAAGGAGCATTCCTGTGTATATCTTCATTGTCATCTCCTTTTCTTCTTGAACCCTTCACTATTTCTGTCCAAAGGATTCTTCACTGCCACCACCTTTTGATCATTCCTACCAATCCTACTGCTACTTTCCACTTCATTGCTCTTTTCTTGTCCTCCTTTCTCTTGCTGATCTTTGATTCCTCTCAAACCCCCTACATGTTTTTTGTCCTCTCTCTTTGCTGCTCTATTCTTCCATTTTCCTTCTCATTCCTTAAACTCTCACAAGTCACGCGCCTCTTCATAGCCAAAATTCCAGTCAAAGAACAGACAGAGCCAACTAGTCAAGGAGCAAGAGATGAGAAAAGGAAACCAGATTTTACTTCACTTGACCAGTTGATAGATTGATGGACCGATTGTGGAGAATCTTACAACATTGCACATTGTGAACCAATTTGCTATGGTACCAATTGCAAATCTTCACAGCCAAAATTCAGGTCAAAGAATAGACAGAGCCAACTAATCAAGGAGTAGGAGATGAGAGAAGAAAACTGGACTTTACTTCACTTGACCAGTTGATAGATCGATGGACTAATCATGGAGAATCTTACAACATTGCACATTGTCAATAGATTCATTGTGATACCAATTGCAAATCCAATTCAATAATACATAGGTTAAGCATTCACCATGGCCTACACAAGAAGATATGTGGGTCACCTCATTGAGGCTACTCCACGGGAACACGCAAAAATCCCATTTTTGATCATCCAAGTAATGTGTCACCAAGAGCTCCTACTAGCCCCGCACATAGAGTAGTCCAGCCCTAGACTTACTGTCACAATCAAGCTAACTTGAGTTAACTCCTAACGGAATGAGGGAACCCTAAATGCCTAGCATGAGCTTGGGCTTTGCTATTTATGAAGAACATACATGGCTTTTGAGAAGTTTCTTAAAAATTAATTTTTTTGAATGCAAGCCAAGCTAACCAAGAAGCTTCTCAAGAAGCTTCCTTCTAGAAGCTACCTACTTGGCATGCAAGCTAAGCTAGTCGAGCAGCTTCCCAAGAAGCTTCCTTTTGGAAGTTTCATACTTCTCCATACACTTTTTCTAGAAGTTGCCTACTTGGCATGCAAGCTAAGCTAGTCAAGCAGTTTCCCAAAAAACTTCCTTTAGAAGTTGCCTACTTGACATGCAAAACTAGCTAGAAGCTTCTCAAGAAGCTTTCTCCTAAAATTCAGCACTTGGTATGCATATATTACTCTATACTTGGAAAGTACCAAGTAGCTTCCAAGATGCTTCTAAAATATTTCATAATTCTTGGCTAATTTGGCCTATTTGCTACTTTGTTAGTCTTGACTAACTTGTTTGTAAATTCCATATTCTTACATTGTATTATACCTTTAACTTGATATGTAGTGGTAGATGATAAGCTACATGGCTCAAGTGGCCATACCAAATGGCCTGCACCTACTTAGGATTAGGTTTAGGGTTAGAGAAGTAGAGAAGATGTGGTAAGCACTGAGCGGCTTAGATGTAATTGGAGGATTTCTAGTACATTATTGCCATTAGATTTCTTTTAGTGGCTATGTAAGATTGTATATGGGGCTTAGACCCAATATTCATAGGGTTTTTTTGGTGCATCTTTTCATTGTAATAAACAAATTTTATACCATCAAGATTGTCAAGTTGGTGTATGTGTATTAGTCTGCACTTTGAATGAGTGATTGTATGATGGATTGAGTGGGAGTGATGAATCTTGATGGATGAGAAAAAGCACTTGAGTGAGGGAAGTCATTTGAGTGGAACTAGAGTGTGCAACTCTATGAACTCTAAAAAGGTCAAGAATAGTACAAAGATAGATTGCCACACTCCTGGAGGATCATAAAGTAACACCAACCTGTAAGATTCAATAGCATAGTCATTCAAGACTCTTGTGATGTCATGACTTCTTGGAAGTGTCGAATACTATGTCAGAATTGTAGTTCTCAAAGTGATTGGATCCTTGGGAGATCTTACTTTCTCTTAGTTTGTGCATTCTAAGACACTATTTGTTGGACACCTTAACACTATCAAGTTTTTACAACCTAAACATCATGATGTGAGTGAAAATCATAGTGTTATGATTGCTTCAACAATATTTGTCAAGAATTTGGCCAATCAAAAGGGAAGGTACAAAAATTCTGAGGTGAAGTGATCTTTGTTAGAAATGAACTATCACAATCAAGAATCCTTTGGATTAAATCTATCATGATCGTGATTATTGGTGATTCTCTCTTTTATAGTGCACCAGAGGTGGTAACTCTACCCTCTTCTGGGTATGGTTTCTACCCAAGATGTCAAATAGGCAAGAATAGACAACTTATGACATTGTGGAAATTTATCTTCATTTCTAATAATTTCCAACCTGTATCCTTGAGTGAAAAAATTGTTCTTACCAATTATACTGTAGGAAGTTGACACTTAGTCACCACAACTCTCTCCACATCTTTGGCATTGAGATTACCACTAGATAGTTTGTTTGATCTCCAATATCTCTATCACATAAGCCTTTTTCAACTCTTGTAGTTTGCAACACCCCATCCTCCAAGAACAAAAACTATGGTGCAAATACTTGATCTTTTTCTTGTGTAAAATCTAAAGAAAAATCAATTTGGATTCTTCATCTAATAAGATAAAGTGAAAATATTATTAACCCTCATAACTTATCTACCTTAAGCTATCCAAAGTAATTGCTTAATTACAAGATTTAAAATTAAAGCCTATTCAATGTCTCTAATCTCTTAATAAAGATCATCTTGGATTTGACTAAGTACCAAGTCTTTGTTCAGGGCTTTGACTAAGTACCATATCAAATTTTTTCAGGGCTTTATAACTCTACCTTAGTTAGCTTCTTAAATGACCATCGAGCCTTATAGTAGTTACAACGTAAGACAACTAACTCCAATCTTGCATGAGAACCTATTGCTTGAAGAATTACCTAAGTGTCCCTTGGGTTTGGGTAGATCTTCCTCCTCCAAAGAAATTCCAAGAATTCCATATGTCTTGCAATCTTGCAAGACATATCAACCTTGCACCTTTTGAAGGCATAGTTTCCTCCTACTTCATCTGCCAAACATTCCGTTATGGTTTTGGCTCTTAATCTTTATATGTCTACCTCCTTTGCAAAATAGGGGTAATGTGTACGAGGCGAATCCCCTTTCTTCCTTGGTTTCCTTTTCTAGACACTTTGATGTAGAGCTTGTGTAGACCCTTAAACCCTAAGTAAGGTTAATTACTCCTGCTAAGATATCTTATAAGCACCTTTAAAGCTAAGACTAGCTTTGCAACCTCTCTTCAAACACAAAATGTGGTTATACGAGTCTAAGAATGCGTTCATAATTGTCATGAACTGTAAAATGATCAAGATTAACGGTTTGATAAATTGCAATTTTGAGGTTTGCTCGAAGTTGTCATACATAGGGATATCTTAATGATCGAAATAAAATTTTATTTTTTATTTTTTTATAAAAAAAGAAAACATAATACTTAAAATTTTTTATTCACACTACAGTTAAATTACACACAAAATTATATATATATACAAAAGGAGAATTCTGAGGTTCTGTCTTACAAGAGTTATCTGTTACATTTAGGTTTGTGGTTTTATTCCAACCAACAACATATAACTGTTTTTTCTTGGTCATATTCATGGCACATGTCATGAGATATCCTTCTCCAACTTGCACTTATTGAGATTGAACTCTACTTACGGTTTCGCGTTTGAAGTTTGAAGGCTGTATTAGGGCTGTATTCATTATTCTTAGACATTGCACATCCCTTCATTTAGCAGGCTTTATTTCCAAAATCTGTTCTTTGACAGAAAAAATGCAGAAACGCAGAAAATGGTAATATCAAAAGGATGGAAATTTTAGCCAGGGATAACCGGTGTTCGTTTCTCACAAACAGCCATAATACTGTTAAGAATAATATATACAAAGCTAAACCTAGGATGGCCTCCACGTTAATTTAGACTAACGTTGAGTTTTAAAGTTATTAGGTATTTATATAAAACACATGCAAGAAATTTTTTTCTGTGAATCCATAATTGAAAAAGGAAAAAAAGGTCAAGAAATAAATTTCTTCAAACCGAAATGAATACTAGGATGAAACTGTAACAATAAAGTTATTAAAAAGAGATTAAAATAAGAGAGAATTGAGAAAAATCTTTTTTTCAATATAATAGTGGTGAATTGCGATAACCTATTAAAGTATGTCAATACAGTCTAATATAACTTGAATTTCCATATTAAAGTAGATGTACCTTTCATAGCATAGAGTAATTACGCGGGTGACTTCCACTAGAATTTACATATCTTTTTTAATTTGAGCAGATTATTCAGGGTACTTTTCCGGATGAAAGGTGGGTGCTGTAAAACAGAAAATATGTCCTATGGGAAAGGAGCTTGACCGTGCAACCTTGTTTTTTCCCGACGAAAGACCAGATAAATCAACTTAGATTTATAATGGAACACAGAAAATTACCTTGCATGACTTGATGGTTGCAAACTCCTTTAGCAGAGTGGAGACAATGGAACAAGCTCCCGCTCTTACAAGCGAGAGCACTTCGTTAATTTGAATAGATTAAACACTTTATTTAATGTTTAATGGTGCACACCTCCCATGACTTGGTAGTTGCAAACCCAGACGAGTAGAGACAATGGCACAGGCAGCCATACAAGCGACAGTAACAATGACCATTACCTCTTTGTGCAAACTTGACTTTTGTCCTTTTGGAAGTTGAGATTTGTATGTGTCTTCATCACTACTCTGATGGTTTCTTCAAAGGTGCAACACAAGATTCCTTGCAGGTGATGGTTATCTCTCAAGCCATTTTCACCTCCTACTCTAGGCAGTGCCACTCTGTCACGTTTTAATGCTCTTAGGCCTTGAGACTTCATAGACAAGACCTAAACACAACTAGAGTCCTCCCTCCCCACTTGCCAAACATATTCTTAGGCTTTGAGACTTCATAGACAAGGCCCAACTCCCTCTCCACTTACCAAATATACAATTGGAGGACTTTTACTACACCGTTCAACATTAGACTACTTTCGTCTTTCTTTTGGAGGCATAGACCGTAGACCATAGACCGCTAGTTTGCATTTTCCTCTTTGCTCGGTTTTAGGTCGCTCTCCTGCTTGTTCTGTATTATTTTGGCTTCTTGGGACCGCTGGAACTCGCGTTCTCTATCTATTGCACTTGTTGGTGCTTTGTCTCCTTTTCTTTCTCCTGTGTAGTTTTATATCATCTTCGTTTCACATTTTTTTTTCTCCAAAAAGGACGAGTGGGGTAGCTCATATTGTGTCTAGATGTCCTCCCGCATGGATACATAGGTTGTCTCTTTTGTCTCTCCCTTGTACGGCCTTTATGGGTCTTCACATTCATGTGGTCGCCTTTTCTCCCGCATGGAAACATAGGTTGACTTCCTAACAGGTATGCCCGAAAGAGCAAGTTACCATGTGATAATTGGGCGTATGGTGTTCATCGTTGATAACGTGTCACAAAAGTATTTTGCAGGATAACCTAAACTAGCTGAGCTTGCCTGGTCACAGGTTTACGAATGTGTTAAACGCTCCATATGGAACTAGGGTCTTATCCTCCCTTCTTCGAAATTGCCATGCTGTCTGCTAGCAAATGGATGAAGATGGAGATGTTGGAGCAAAATGAATTCACAGTAAAGTTTTCTTATTGTACATTATTTTCAGCAGGGATTGTGGATAACATGCGATTGAATCCTTTGACTTTTGGAGTTCCTCATTTTAATGATAGGGAAAATTCTATATAAATAGATGGTGACATAATGATTAATAATTTTTTATTAAATTAATATTATTAAATTAAATTATACAAATTACTTTAAAATGTAAATTTATGTTTCAAATTTGAAATTTTTTCTCTTCAATCAAGTGATTGAATCTCAATTCAAATTTACCAACCGAGGTTATTGAGGATCAACTTTCTCATGATTAAAATATTATTTTGGCTTTGATTATTAAAATGATATATTATTCTAAAATTTTTAAATTATTTTATATAAAAATTAAATCATAATTTATAAGGAGAACAGAATTTTTTAATTTAATTAGTGTAATACCTGAGTTATTCCTCAATATCATTTTTGATGTTAACCAGATTATCCAGAATATCCATCAAATTTTATTTATTTTATTACATTAAATTATTCTCCTCATCATTATCTTATTTAGATTATTGTTAGAAAATTAATCTTTTTATTTCCACATTTGGTATGCAAGTTTGTGCATTTGGTTTGTTAGTATGAACATCTAAGTGCAAGGTTAGATATTTGAAGTTTTAAGTTTTCAACATTTTGACCATTTTGAACATTTTACATTACAACATTAGATATTTAAGTTTTCAAATTTTGACTTGAATAATTTTATTTTTAGTTCATACATATATACCCTCCAACTTAACTCAACTCTTTCAAATATATAACTAAACAAGTATAACCTTACACCATTTCAAATAACTTACATTTTCATGTATAAATGGACTTTATTAATATGGTATAATAGTGGTGCTTATTATTATGTAGCCAGCATATTATAGATGGCTACATAATATGATGGCTCCTAAATGGAGCCATCATATTATGTAGCTAGTCTATAATATGATGACTGATTTTCAGCTAGCTGTAACATTATACCAAGCTTGAATTTTCACTTTACAACTAGTTTGTAATGGCTGAATTTGGTCGATTCTGTTGAGAACCATATTGTCCATTTTTTAACTGTGCTTACATAGTGATGAACTCCATTTCCCCTTTTTGAATTGCACCTTGAGCTCATGAGTTCACCTAAGGCTTGTGCTTATCGGAAAAAGCATCTGAATTCGGAATTGTGGTAGAAAAGTGTGAGGGTCATGCAATACATGGGAGATGCTAGCATCCGGTATATTCACGCTCCAACCATTAACATGCCATCTTTAGTTATTTCTAGTAGACCTGTCTTGCTTAAATCCGTAACTGCTTTTGTGGCCATCAAAATCTATCTCACAAACTCCAAAAACTCTTATGCTCTCCCGTTAATTTTCCCATTCATCTTAACACATTATTGGAGACCACGATCCTCACATCTGGCAGTATAAAGCCTGAGGCTAGTGTAGCAACTCTGATACGAACAAGTCAGTTGTAAGAATATCATAAGCCCTACAGGTCCAAATATATACTTAAAAGGAAAAAGAAATATAAGCACACCAAAAAGTACAAACCAAGAAGTGCAAATATAAAGTGAGAGTCCAAGATCCAATGAAAAAGAGAAAATAGGTATACAGAAACAAAGGCCTATGCACATCATGTACAAAGAACAAAGCATTATTTAGAATAGCTTATGCGAGAAATATGTAAAATGAGCAAACTAAAAGTCTATAATTGAACCATGTGATATAAATTTTATAATTGAACCATGTGATATAAATTTTCCAAAGGTATGTCTGGAAAATGAGAGGGGAAGGTAACCATTCATACCCGTAAAGGAAGAGTTCAGAGCTGTTTGTGATCTTTGTAGTGTGATAGAGAGCCTTGTGTCAAAAATAATAGGTAAAATATAACGGGTAAAGAAACAAAATTACCTCTTCTCGATAGGGAACTTCTCCCTTGCGGAGAAGTGAGCCTCGAGTCGACTCTCGAAGAAGATCATCATATTATTACGAAAATGGCCAAGAATCATCACCGCAAAAGAAAAAGAGACTAAAGTATTAAAGCATCCGCTCACTGAATCTCAATTCCTGCAAGAATGTCATTGCTTAACTAATCTGTAACTAGAGCTCGTAGCCGCAAAGGGCTATGGGTAACCTTTAGATGACCCGGAGTTATGTACGGCTATGGGCTTTCCCATAGCCGTACAAGACTTTTATGAATATGGGGGCATGTGCACTACCCATAAACCTATATTTGAAGCCTGTATGGCTTGATGGGGTCTTCCCATCCTTCTTTTTTTCCTACGCGGTCGCCTTTTTTCTTTTTCTATTTGAAACCCCTGGTATATTAAGAAAGCGATTCCCGACTCCCCTCTGCTAGAACTGGTCGTTCAGATTCACATTTTCCCGATACTATTGGAGTTAGCTCCATTTGAACTTGAACGGTTGTGTTTTATCTTTGTTCGGTTTGATTTTAATTAATTAATTAAAAGGTTTTGTCCTTGAACGGTGGGATGTATTGTGTTTAATCTTTGTACGCTTTGATTAATGGTACGCCTTGGTGGATGGGTGTTCTATCCTTCTTGTTACCGTACGCGGTCGCCTTTCACCTCGTGGGATACCTTTTACTTTAATTAGATAATTCGATGCGCTCACCGATTATACAGATGTAAGATTTGGACTTGCAATATGTAATCGAAAGATGAGGGTCAACATCCTGGTCTACGGGGCATGACGTGTATGATGACTTAGTCTAGCACCTGGACATTTATTAGATCAAGTTCTCGAAGCGAATGTCTCGCGATCACTTGGTATGGTGAGGCCTAGGCCGATTGTGATGGGAATGAGGAAGGGCTTGTGAGCTCCTGAATTGACATGGTTTGGACAAAAGGAAACGAGTCTTATGATCACTGCTTGATGAGGGCCATGACTACCGAGGAGGAGGCCTAGTGATGAATTTTTGGTTGGTTACATGTAGAGTTTGCAGGAAAAACGTTCAGCTGGGCCTTACCTTAGCTTACCTTCGCATGCCGTAGTTGATAGAAACGTAGTTAATCATTACTCACTATATAGTCATCATAGTACACAAGATCCAGGATTGCTAGCCAGAATGTGCCGATTCCAAGTCTTTGTAGAGAGTGTGGAATGTGCTGGTCTACATGAACAGTTCTCCAGGGTTAATTATACATGCACAACCTCAATTTATTATGATGTGACGGCTTCCCTGCGTCCAAGCTGAAGTCTGTTCGAATCAGCGGCATCAAGGTTACTTGCCTGAACTGACCTTTTGCTATACAGACAGTAGATATTGTAGAATGAGAATTCTCATCTCAACTGTCGATTTCCGTATCAATTCACTATCACCCCAATAGTCGCTTCCAGTAATATTCATCTTTTCTTCAAACCTGGAATTCCAAGTTGCATTTGACAGGCATCACATCGGATCCTGCACCCCAAGTCAACGCCATTCGGTATTGTATTCTGTGCATAGATCCGTACCCTGCACACCCCGAACATGGTGAAGATTGCACAGTGACGCTCATCTGGTTATTTGTGCTTTACAGGAGTTCCAACTTGGTGGCTATCATTTCCTTCATTACAGCTGAAATTTTCTATGCCTTGTTTTTTGCACGGCGATCTATGACCGGGAGCATCGCCAACCCAATCAGGATTGAGCATGCTGTTTGTTGCTTGGTACTCGAGAATGGGGAACACCGTCGTTATGTGCTGTAAGAGGAAGACGAACGTTATCGTGCATCTAGCAGATGGAGAGGTAGAAGAGTACCCTGTTCCCGTCAAAGTTGCCACTGTCCTACAACGACATCCGAAGCATATGGTTGTGAAGGTGGAAGCCGGTGGGAGACATGATCCACAACGGCGCAAGATCTCTCAGGTGCGACCAGAGAAAACGCTAAATCAGAGACGACAGTACGTTTTACTCCCGACACAATCAAGAAGTGGAATGTCCCTTGACAGCTGGGTCATAGCGTCCAACATCTTGCAATCGAACGCTCGGCTGCAGCGGTGCAACCGAAGGAGATTTCAAGATAACCCATACAGCGTCAGTAGCTATAGATATTTTTCAAAATCTACAAAACCAATCGATCTTGAACAAGAGTCCACCACATCGTTGCTGGGCTTGTTGGAACACAATCGTGCCAGGATTCGCTCCACCAATGAAAAGGTACCCGTTCGACTATCGTGTAGCAATTGGCATTCAAAGGATGGGGAGTGGAGACCATCTCTAGATTCCATACCAGAAACCGCCATGGCCATCCATGGGCATCTTCGATGAAAATCAGGACATTGATAATCAGTAGAAATACGCAGAATGTGATTGGGAGGACAGCTCCAATTGCTTGCAGAAAGCGGATATATTTCAAAGTATTCAACCTGCAAAGAGTTTATTCTCTAAGTCCATCTGGAAACTTTAGGACAGTTCAAGCTTAAATATTCTCAAATATTTGAATCCGGATACATGTACAAAACTAAATATCATAGTGGCCTTCTCTACTGGACTAACCTGTTATGGTAGCTGAAAGCCGATCGA